>CM020025.1:7234282-9634282 GCA_009769605.1 Bucorvus abyssinicus
TCCTACAGGTCCCATTGTATAGTTTGTAAAAGTGGTACATAGGGGGTCAACATTATCTTTAATTCCGTATTTACTGCAAACCTGGCAATGTTACACCAAAAATACAAAATTCTAAATGGAGTGAAACTGATGCAATTGATTTTCATCATGCAACTGAGAGGTGTGCAAAAAACAAACGAGCAGAAAGAGAAAAAATACCATTATTGTTAGTATTGCCATTGCAGTCTTGGTCAGAGGTCTCAGAGCCCAGTGTCCAATTACGACTGGCAAACAAAGAGAGAAAACTGGTCCCAGCTCAAGGAATTTGTAATCTTTGAAATAAATGTCACACAAATGGGATGGGGAAGCATGCAACAAAAAAAGCCAATTTCAGTATTTCTATACACACGCTTTTGAAACGCTAGATGGTAAAGTGTAAGGGGTCCAAAAGTAATCACACCCTCCAAACTCTTTCCATGTTAACAGCTTCACAAAACCATTGCATGAAAGGCATTAGCAATACTCTTCTCTGCAGTCTGGTGAGCAAGGACGTGTGGTCCAACTCTTAGGGCTTTCCAGGGAAGCTGACACAGCCCCACACACTGCCTGTGTCCGACCTGCAACAATCACGGTCTCTCTGAAGCAGAAATAATCTTTCCCTTCTGAATCCGTATGGTACCTGACACAATGGAAACCTGATCAATGACTTAAGACTCCTACTCACTTCAAACACCCAGCTGCAGTTCCTGCTTGTGAACAGGGCGTGGGGACAATCTGTGACACTAGGCTGTACCCAGGCCACCCAACACAGGTGTCTACTGTGGGAATTACCACTACTGCCTGCTGCTGCCTGCACAGGAATCCAGAGTCTGGCAGCCTTGGAGAGCCAGTACGATAACTTGCTTCTCTAGCTTGGTTGTTGTTCTCTCGAATAAAAGTCAAGATAGCTTTGATTGCTCAATGCATGGTTAGGGAAACACAAACGTGGGCAAAAAAGAATGGGAATGCAAAAGGAAGGAGGCAAGAGATGTGAGACCTCCCCTTTCTAGTCCACCTGAGCTGTACGGTGCTAACAACCCCTTTATCCTACAATGACAGACTGGTTTGAGTTGAAAGGGACTTTTAAAGATCATCTAGTCCAACCTCCCTGCCATAGGCAGGGGCATCTTGTGCTAAATCAGGTTCCTCAAAGCCCCACCCAACCTGGCCTTGAACACTTCCAATGATGGGGCATCAACAACTCCTCTGGGCAACCTGTACCAGTGTCTCACCACCCTCATCGTAAAAAAAAAAGTCTTCCTAATGTTCAATCTAAACCTATCCTCTTTCAGTTTAAAACTGCTGCCCCTTGTCCTGTCACTACAGGCTTTGGTAAAATGTTTCTCCTCGTCTTTCTTACAAGCCCCCTTTACATATTGAAAAGCCATGCTAAGGTCTGCCTGGAGCCTTCTCCAGGCTGAACAACCCCAACTCTCTCAGCCTGTCCTCACAGCAGAGGGGTTCCACCCTCGCATCATTTTTGTGGCCTCCTCTGGACCCTCTCCAACAGGTCCATGTCTCTCCTTTGCTGAGGACTCCAGAGGTGGACCCAGCACTGCAAGTGGGGTCTCACCAGAGCGGAGCAGAGGGGCAGAATCACCTCCCTTGACCTGCTGGCCATGCTTCTTGTGCAGCCCAGGATATGGTTGGCTTTCTGGGCTGCAAGCTCACATTGCTAGCTCATATCTAATTTTTCATCCACTAGTATCCCCAAGTCCTTCTCCACAGGGCTGCTCCTCAATCCATTCATCCCCCAGTCTGTACTGATACTGGGGATTGCCCTGACCCAGTTGAAGGACCTTGCACTTGGCCTAGTTAAACTTCAGGAGGTTCACAGAGGCCCACTCCTTCAGCCTGCCAAGGTCCCTCTGGATGATATCCCTTCCCTCTAGCAAATTAACTGCATCACTCAGCTTGGTGTCATCTGCAAACTTGCTGAGGATGCAGTCAATCCCACTGCCTATTTCACTGACGAAGATATTAAATACTACTGGTCCCAGTATGGATCCCTGAGGCACTCATCACACATCTGAACACAGCTCACTGACTTCTTCACTGGCTGGATTTCTAGTCAACAACATAAAAGTAAAATAACCGCTTTTTTTTTTTTCATCTTTTTTCCTCCAGTTCTGAGTGAAAGATTGATGTGACTCAGAAGGGAAACTGATTGCCCTGGAGAAACACTGCAACTGATTCAACAAGTGCCACCGAACACCCAAAGTCAAAAGAAAGACTATCTCCCTGGCTAATCATCCTGTTGCAGAAGCATTAAATTCCTTGGAAGGACGGCAGTTAAAATGTTTTCAGACAGGAAGAGCAATTTTCAAGCTAACAGTCCCTCCTTTAAGTTCTCTGCTCATTTTTGAAATGAATGTAGCCTTTTCTCCACTTTTGTATCTCTGTCATGGAAAAGGACTAAAAGTACCACTGAAGGATATCTGGGCACGTGGTAGTGGAATGTCCTAATGATAATAATGCAAACAACGTGATGTTGTTCTGGAGGAGACTTCATACTGGCTCAGTTATTTCTTGGAATAAATGAAACCACAGTGTCCAATAGCCCAGCTCTTTGGGGCGAAGAAGGGTGCTATTGGAGCCAGGCTGAGTAAAGACCCATAGGAAGTCAGCCCTTGGCATCTCACTTCATCACAGCTCTTAGGGACGGGCTCCCTGAGGAGGGATCAGGCACTAGCACTTGGGCAATGCTGAAAATGCCAATAAAGATCACTGTGATAACAATGGTACCTAGTAGTACCATCGCAGAAGAAATTCATCTGTTGGAACTACAACTCCTCACTTTCTTCCCCCAAGCTCAAGGGCAGAGGTTAAACCAAGCCTCAGAGTTTGCTCCAGTAACACAAGTTTAGCTACTGAGAAACACTGCTCGCTTCAGCGGGTGATGACTGCTACTTCAATAGTGCTGCTGCATCTACTGAAAAACACTTCTTTTATCACAGTGCTGCTCAAATTAGTGGTGTTTTTTTTTTTAAAAAGGCATGCTGAACTTTTTCTTTCATTTAACTTATTTATTAAAGCTTTTAAGGAAGAATGAGTTACAGATAGAGTGAATTTGGATTTTTGCAGATTACTGAGTTCAATAAAGGAAGGTATAAAACAGTTTTTGTGATTTAAACCTAATTATAAGCATAACTGTAAAGGAAGTCTGCCGGCAACTCTGTAAGATGTATTGGGACTATGACACAGCCACAACACATACTTTATCACAGCACTGCACAGGTGGAAAGGGCCCTCTGGATGACTCCATGTCCAGCCTGCGGCTCAAAGCGTGGCCAGCTAGATCAGGATGCTCTGGCCTACTACCAGTCAAATTTTGAGTACTTTCAGGGATGGAGATCCTGCAGCCCCTCCAAGCCCCTATTCCATCATTCAACCAGCCTTATGCTGAAAAAGTTTTTTCTTCTACCACGCTGAAATTTTCCAGGTGCCTGATGTCTCCTGTGCCGCTGAGAGAGTTTGGCTCCATCTTCTCTACGCCATCCCATTAGGTAGTTGTGGACAGCAATAAGGTTTCTCCTGAATCACTTTCTCTCCTGTTCCCTCAGCCTCTCCTCATATGTCACTTCACATACTCACTTCTCCACTTACCTGCCTCAGCACCATAAGTCTTGGGGGCTCTCCACTGGACTCAAGCCAGTATGTCAATGCCTTTCTTGCATGGGGACAAGGGGCCAAAAGTGGACACAGAGGTGGCTGTAAAAGGTTCCCATGTCTCCTTTTGCTGCCAATGGACTTAGAGAAGCTCTTTTCATTGCCTTACATCTCCCAGGTTAGCAATCTCTACCTCGGGATGGGTCACAGCCTCTAAAATAAGCTCTATTTTACAACACAGTCTGTCTTTTGGTAACTTGGGTATCTTCCCTAGTATATCGGATTTCAAAATTATAGAATCCAGTTCAGAATCTCTGGCCTAATACTGGCTTTTTCTATGTTGCGATCACAGAGTTTGGAGGTACACGTGTTCTTCTGGAAGTCAGAAAGCAGTGATCGCTAAGAAAAACCACCCAGCAGAGGATGCTCACGCCAACTAAGAAATTTGCTCTCACAAGAGAAGGACCCCACCGTTCTTACGAGCATCAAACCCATCTCAGTTCCAATATGATCTTCCTCCATCTCTCCCCAATCCAGCCACCAACTACTGAACTATTGACATAGCAGGCACAGTCAGATGCAGTGCAAGCCTTAGAATTTTGACTGAAGAGGATCGGGTTTTTTGTTGTTATGTTTTCAAGATTGCTTTGCATGTCTGATATCCAGGGTAAAAAAAATTATCTTATATGAACATTGAGTTTCTAACCTTAGAGCCTGACTTCAGAAACTGGGATCATTTGCTTAAAATTAACACAAGCTGTCCCCGTAGAAGCTATTTTTAACAAATGAATGAAAGGGAATAAAAATAAGACTGCATATTTTAATAGACCTAATACACGTCAGAAAGTCTAATCCCCTGATGCTCTCCTTAGCTGAGAGTATGTTCTAATTACACCTAGGAAAGAAAGCACAAAACATACCTTTTATTGCACCCACAATGTTTTGGTCTAGTCCTTTCCGGTTGTCATTGAGCCCTCTTTTCCTTTTGCCGTTTGGTAAAGAGTTAGCCAAAGTCTTGTCATCAAAAAATGCACAGACCAGCTTCCTAAAGAGCAGACTTCCTGAGCGAGTATAGTTTGATAAGATAGAGTCCAGCTGAGATTTCGGCATGAAGACGTCAAAGCCTTCTGCAAGTTGCACTTCTGGCTACCAAAAGAATACAAATGTTTTAATTAAACGAGCATTCAAAGACATGATTTGACTTCAGTCATCATCTGGTGAGACTTTACAACCACTTAATCAAACCATGAATCTTTTCCCAACTATTCAGCACCACAGCAGCCTACTTCACTGAAATCAAACCCCATCAGGCAAATCAAATAATCATACCCAAGTCTAGCCACTGTAATAGTTTAACAATTACTGACATTATTTCTAGGTGTACAGCTGACAAAAAGAAGAGATACCTTTCACTATGGGATAATAATGACAAACCAGAGGATCGTCCCAGAGCAATACTCTTATGCGATGCTTTTTGGACATTTATCTAACCATTTTATGGACCTGTTTCACTGCCCAGTGATGTGAACGAGAATGCTGTGGGGCAGCTGGGCATTTCCAAGCAGCACAAATGCAGTTCTCCCAGTCCGTTCCACGTGGTTTCCCATGAAGGCTTCCAGCACAGATACAGCCCATATGAGTAGAAGTAGATGATGAGCTTGAGATTGCCCTTGGAACCAGCACTTGTTTATCACCCACTTCTCTCTCCTTCTCATATTCCCAAAATGCATCCTTAGAAGAGGATGATGCGGACAGCTCATTTCAGCACCAAAAACCTCAGTGGCAAATCACAGAGATTTATGTGGCTGCTAGGAAGTGAGATGGCGGGGAAGAAGAGGAAACAAAATCATCCTGTACTTCACAAGAGTGTCATCTCAAGTGCATTGCGGGCCAAAGCAGACAAAGGCCTTCAAGGAAGTCCCCTTGCTAAGAGTCTTTTTGCTGCCCCTCTCTGTACATATCAGAAATTGCATGAGCAATATTTGCAGTATTTTCTTCTGTGACTACCACACAGTGCTTACACAAGACGTCTGTTTGGAACAGTTGTGTATCTAGAATGAAGATACATCAAGAATAAACTAAAATTTTTAAAGACGTTATCTGGAAGTTGGCAAGGGGGGAAAAAAATCAGTGGTCATGATGTAAGAAAATAAGCTAACATTACAGCCTTGCTCCTAATAACTTGCTTTTTTTTTTTTCCCCTACATGAAAATACATCCACCAGCGATGGTGCATTTTCAGAGCTGTTTACAGAGCAAGAGCAAATACCACCTTCCATCAAATCACCTGCGAACGTCTTGAGTCTAGACGGAAGAAAGGGCTGGCAATCTCAGAAGGGTTTGGCTGTGTGACTCTTCCCATGGATTTTTAAAAATCACTATCAAGAGAGTTACAGCAAGCAGAATATTTTCAAAGTTTTTACTATCGTTGGATATGCATGTGTGATGTGTGATAAAACTGCAGATTACAATGCTTTGGGAAGCCAGGATGAAGAATCTTACAATATGCAGACAGTAATAAAAAAATACCTAAAAAGCACCTAAGTTTCTCAGCTTGTTCTGGATGAAAAGTTGTTTTTTACCTTGAGAACTTTCAAAATGCTGGATCCAGCAAAACAGCCAGAGTTACTCTATTTGACATTTGACAATCTTCTGATGTAGGTGGGTTTTTAACATGCTACTTCTAAACTTTCTGGTGACAGAAAAAATTTTCAAGAGTAAATAAACGTGGGCCAAGTTTACAACTTGGGAAAAATTCTACTTCATGTTCATCAAAAACCAGAATGTCGTTGCCATGGAGATGAAGGTATCCTGTCCTACTTTGTTACTTGGGTCTTGGGTCTTATGATAGCAATCTAAGATGACCTCGATGATACAAGATGCCCAGGGCAGATAGACCTTCCTCACTAATACAGCTGTAAAATACATTTCAATCCTTACCAGTGCACCAGCCTGGTCAATATTCTTTTAGTTTTGACTATTCTATTTTTAATAGAGGAATCAATTTGTGTATTAAAGAAATAATTTGAAGGCAAACCACTGATCTATTCTTACTTTCCTTTAGCAGTCAACTGTTCTTCAACCAAAGACAATCAGTACCTAATTGAACTTTATGATGACTTTGAACGTGATTTCTCAAAAGGAAAATCATTTGTTAGTAGATGATGATCACGGCGTAAGGAACTGGTGGGTAAAGTGTTCGTGTACAATAAATAAATAAGGCCTGAAGCCGAAAGACTTTTGCTGTGCTAAAATTAACTGGCAGCGAATTAGATTTAATCCTAGACATTTTAGTAGGTTGTACTACGTAGACTAGAAATAATTAGGTGATAAATGAAATATTGTAACGGCAAAACAAACACAAGAAAGTTTAACTAAGAGTAACAGATCATTACATTTAAAAAGCAGGTTCTCTGATTCATGGGCCAGGTTGAGTTGGTCTCACAAAGACTTTTTGCAGCTCCCCAAGTAGCAGCATTTCATCTCAGCAAATCTGAACTAATTGCACTGGTTTCGGTAGCCTCCATTTTAAACACTTTACACTGAGGTTTTTCTTAAGGTTCAATAAACATTGGCAAAGTAACAGCGGCGGCAGTCGTGGCGTATGACACAGCACACACCACAGACAGCCCCTGCAATATTCTCAAGGGAACATTTATTTACGGTGCTGCGTAAAATCTGTCAGTCTTTTCAGGCACTTGGTCGAACACACTGGTCGTGAGCACACTGGAGATGCTTATGAATAAATAGAAGACGGTAATACCACCATTCATTCTGAAAGAAGTGACTTTAGCCTTCTCAAAATGTTTAAGGTCACATTTTATTGTCACCATTAAATATATCTGTTTTCAGAACTCAACTGTTTTCTTTCCAAAGACAAAACAAAATCAATTTGTTTGTCTCGGGGTTCTGGCTCTGTAAATTTAGTCAAACAACTACTGTGGCAAGCGGGGGCCAAAGCATGGCAGGGCAGATGAGGATCTGATTTATGTTTTCTCTTCTTTTTTTTCTCAGGTCAAATTGGCACCTACGAAGAATTGTGTCCAGTGATGGAACACATTTATAAAGCCAAATTAAATTCCACTGAAAGTACAAAGCGGTTTTGAAAACCGTGTTTCAAGCAGAAAAGAGTGCCACAAGCAAAGAAAAATTATAAGCACAAATTGAGTACTGGAGATAAATTCCCAGTCCCTCCCCAAACCATTCCCTCAAACATTATTAAGCATAATACTACAAAAGGAAAACCTCTGAAAAAGCATCAAACTACCTACTCCGTGTCACTGCACCGACTCTGTGGCATGAGACTGCAATTTAATTAGTGGTGTGGCTTGCATCTATGTAACTGAATTATCATGACTGCTCTTTTTTATTATTAGTTCCCACTTCCAGAAAGGTAGAATATTATCTGCTGCATTGTTTTCATTTATGCTTATTGATACCGAATTTAATTATGTTTTTCTAGCTCATAGTACTTAGGAAATTGGAAACTGCCTGCTCAAAATTAAAAACATATTAGAGAAATTAATGATCAGTTTACTCATCAGTGAACTGGTTCAGATGACATCTATCTGGTCATTAAACAAAGCCAATCAGCCACCAGATACATGAAATTTCTATCAATGTGTACATGTTACATCAATCAAGAAAATATGCTTAGTGCCATTTTATGTGTGAAAAGCATGTATTTTTAGAGTGGCAGATTTTGGCCCCTTTAGTCACACTGACATCAACAACAACATCAAGGCCATCATTCAGCAACCAGAGCGATGAAGACCAAATGACCCAATTCAGCAAAAACTGAGGTATGAACTTCGTAGAGGTGAGGAGTCCCCTGAAGCCAGTGGGACCAGCCAGGCACGAAACGCAGCACATAAACACACCTTGGCGGGGTTAGGGTACATGTGTGGACTATGTGCACTCATCAGCAAATGACAGGGTTGTGAATGGTTTATAGACTCAGCACTTCTCACAGCTCCTCATCTCATGGTGGCTCTCGGCAACGGCAGAGATGAAGAACTGGTTTCCACCGCAAGCTCAAATACCCGGCAGCCTTGAACCCAGGGAGAACTACGCACTCATGAAAGTTGGGGAAAAAAAAAACCCAGACCCCAACTTTGTAATCAGCACTTGGTTGAAAAAACCCAAAACTTCATCATTGGCACTCCCCATGTCTGACCCTGCTGGCTCCATTCAACCCTACCCAAGATTTGCTTGTTTATTCTAGAAAAAAACAGGAACGCAGGTCAACCTGACTTGAGTACTGATTGTCCTGAATGAGTTAGCGCTTTAAAATCCTGTGACTCCACGTATTAAAGTCTTAACTTACATCTGATGAAGCCGATTCAAGGATAATTCCAAATCCTGAAACAGGGGTTTCTGGTTTTAGAGGGGGTTCAACTGCTTGCAGACTCGATCGTTCCAAGTTTGTTGATAGCTTCTTTTCATTCTCTGCAGAGTGGGGTTTCTTATTCATGGTAATTGGTTCAACAGTTTTGAGGGGCAGTTTTTTCTTTTTATTTCTCTTTCTCGATATCGTTGACTTTTGCGTACAAATCAGAGGAACAGGAGGCTGCTGTCTGTTCTGAGTCCCAACTGCATGAAAGAAAGCAATGAATTAAATTTACAGACAAAAGCACATGTATAACCGCATAGACGCACCATCACAGTACTGACATACTGAACTTGTCTTCTGGATAAGTGGTACGGTTTTCAGGGCTGTTTCTGCATGCGAAACAGTTGCATTTTATCACCTTCGCATAATTTTCCGATCTGTACAATGAGGATAATGACACTGAGCTCTATGAGGTTTTTCAAGACACACTGATTAATAGCGCTTTAGGAAAATCAGGAATACGTGGTTCTTTCTCCTAGTGACCACTGCATGGGTGGTGACACAAAGGACTTAAGCAATGATTAATTTGTATACCCTCTTGAATGACTTAGAATGTCACTGTCTTTGAGCATCTTTTCCTGATAAAGTAAGATAATACAAGTCCTAATGCAATTACAGTTATTTTTATGAATATAGTCACCAAGCTAATTAGCTCAGCAAGAACATTTCAAGTACCATTATGTCAAGAATGAGTGAAAACAGTATTCAATAGTTTAACTTCTGGGAAAAAAAGCAACCCAAAGTTGCATCAGTTTGTTTTGCTCATACGCAGAAACTGAGAGTTCACCTGTTACCTCTGCAATCCAAGAGATCATATTTTATATTCATCAATACTTTGCATTTTCCAGTATCCACAATCATTTGTATAAATTAAGGCACCGATCCTGAACCTGTATCAACGTGAGCGAGTCCTCCAGCAGAATGCTTTGCAGATACAATTATATATCTGGATGAATCAGTAAGATCAAGGTCAATACAAAAGAAGCCAGAAGTGCTACAAATGCAAATCAAACTCATTCAAGCTATGAGTAAATTACAAATACTCCTCATCTACAAAGCTTGAGGGGAAAAAAAAAAAACCCAAACCTCAGAATACTGTTTATTAAAGGATTTCTGGGATATTTAATTTCTGGCAAGGATTTACAAGACTGTAATTTGTAGTTTATGATTTAGACAGAAGGGTATTCGAATACTAAAATAAGTTATTACACTTTCATTTCCATGTTTGCATTTTAGGTTTTTTTCCTCTTAGCAACAAAAACACCAAACGATTTTTTTCTCTGCAAAGCCATCATTTCACATCTACCAAAAAATATAAACCATTCCCAGTGAATCAAGGGATTCACTAATTAACAAGGTACTTACACTGTAGATACGTAACAAATAAGAAATGTGCCTGCTATTGAGGAGCCAGCTCTTTGGGCATAACCCCAGTCCTGTAGCTCTCACCTACAAGCCATTTTTAATCATGCACGTAATTTCAATGAACTCAGTGAAACAGAATTCCCTGTCCCAGCAGATTGTGAAGCTGGGCCTTCATGTGCTTCTTTGTAAAATGATGACTTCTAGAAAAGTATTTTTATGTCTATCAGCTGATATTACAAAACCTGCCTGATCCTTCCCGTTGCTCATTCAAGCATTATACGCTGTGGAGACAAGGAGTTTAGTCAGTCCCTCACCCCACCCATATTTCAGTTAATTACTCAACACTCCCTTTTCTTACAGAGGTCATATCCAGCAACCCTAAGAGAAAAACCTCCATGGCTCCACTCCCCATCACTCACATTGCATGGGCAACTCAACCAACAAAATCTCCAACACCTCCAATTCCTCATTAGTATTAACACCAATTTCTTGGAAGCACGGAGGCTGGAGCTTCACAGTAGCCTATAATGACCTGCCTAACCCCTGGCTAGCATAGTCTTGCCATCTTGCTAGCTCTAGCACTCTTCTGGCTCTGCACTGTTCTGTTTCAGCTCCTAACCTAGCAGAAAATTAGATTGAATAGTTTTCCCCAATGAACAGGTTATTGCTGGTTCAGCCAGTAGAAAGAACTGGTAAACCAGCCGGAAGAAGGGTGGAGGCCACAACATGCAGCAGCTGGCTCAGCTGAGGCTACCACTGAGCTGTAACTTTAAAGATCTCTGAATGAAGTGTTATACAATAACTTTAAGTGGCCTTCCAATTTTTTTTTTACACCTGTGATTGGTGAACAGGTAAGTAGGTAACAAGTAAAGTAGTAATTTGCACCTCTGAATGAAGACACCATGAAAAAACCCAGGGTGGTTATGGCATATTGACATATCCAATCAGCTCCCATTACTAGAGTACCTAATCACGTTAGATTTTTTTAAAAAATTTAGCCTTAAAAGATTCCTGCAGATTAATATCCCATGTTACAGGTAAGGATCTGAGAAGTAAAAATTACATTTCCAAGAAGTCTGTGAAAATTTGACTTTGAACAATGTGTCAAGAGAGCAGGAAACAGTGCGGGTTTTCCTGAGTCTCCACAGATTTCTGTCTTACTACATCATTCCTCCTAACAAGAAGATCATAGAATAGTCTGGGTTGGAAGGGAGCTCCCAAGATCATCTAGTCTTAAAGGTCCCTTCCAACAAAGTGATTCAGCACTGGTGAGGCCACACCTTGAGTACTGCGTCCAGTTTTGGGCCCCACTTCAAAAAGGACATTGAGGTGCTGGAGCGTCTCTAGAGAAGGGCAACGAAGCTGGTGAAGGGTCTAGAGAGCAAGTCTTATGAGGAGCAGCTGAGGGAACTGGGGTTGTTTAGCCTGGAGAAGAGGCTGAGGGGAGACCTTATTGCTCTCTACATCTACCTGAAAGGAGGTTGTAGAGAGGTGGGGGTTGGTCTCTTCTTCCACATAATAAGTGACAGGACAAGAGGAAACGGCCTCAAGTTGCGCCAGGGGAGATCTAGGTTAGATATCAGGAAAAAGTTCTTTACAGAGAGGGTTGTGAAGCATTGGAACAGGCTGCCCAGGGCAGTGGTGGAGTCCCCATTCCTGAAAGTGTTTAAAAGCCATGTAGATGTGGTGCTTGCAGTGCACAGGGTGAACGGTGGGACTCAATGATCTTAAAGGTCTCTTCTAACCAGATGACTCTGTGATGCCTGTCATGGATACACATGTATAGGACTGGTCATTGTACCTGCTTGAATCTGCATCAGTTTCCGCATGGTCTTGAGCTCCTGAAGAATAGCCTGTAGGGTTGACTGACAATTACACGTACAGCAGTTTGGTCCAATTGATGAATTCACCATCGGGATTTCTCCTGAAAGAGAGAGGAATGAAATGGGGGAGAAAAAATGTAAGCCACAAAAAAACCACTCAAACAACAATTACCAGCAAGCATTTGAAACTATTATCAAAACACCCAATCGTGAAATTAGGTACAAAGCAAGAAAGCAAATAATTTTCAACAGAGTCCCTTTTAAGAGGAAGGGGCCACTAGTTTTTATCCAATTACTAGTATGTGCAATTATATACAGTAAGGGAAGCAATGTTACATGGGCTGCAGAAGACTGCTCAGAGTGTGAACACAATGCACTCCTCACAGCAGGGCTCTCTGTTGTCAGCCTTGTTCATCTGGAATAACAATAGCACCAAACCTCATTAAAAACATACTCACTTTATCACACATACACAAAAAAACCCCATCTCCTGCAACAGTCTTACAAAGAATGAAGACAGTCTGCATAATAAAGGTTTATACTGTACATTAAATGGGGGCCTATGAATTTCTAAACTAAACCAACGAACAGGATGGAAAAGAACCACCAGCAAGGAAAGCTTTCACATCTGCTCTGCTGTTTGCTAGCGTGGGATTGGTTCCTGTGGTATGTTTTCCAGCACTGTGACCTACAAGATGGGCTTTCCTTAGTCTCCCTTTGAAAATATAGTAGTTCAACAGATTCTTCTTTTCTAGTGATTCTTACTAGTATTTAACTGAATTTACATACTTCTAGTTCTAGCCCTTTGCAGTGCTTTTATTACTGCCTTGCCTTCCGTACATTTTGCATCGTAGGTCCTGAATTAGGACAAGCCTGTAACCACTGAGAGGTTTCAAGCTTTACCTGAGTAGTTGTATCCTGCACTTCAGTTTAAAATAGCTGGATGCCTAGTTTTACCTCTGCAAATAAAAATGTCAAAATTCAACCACACACCTCGCAGTATCTGCTTGAAACTGAGGCCAGATGGGATGCACCCCCCTTCATTTCAAAATGCGCTTACAGTCATTTAAATTGATGGCTATTTTACTGCTCATCAAAGCATGCAAGAAGAGGGATGACCATTTTATGAAGATAGGTACAAATGGATCTAATAAAAATCATCTTCCTTGGTGTCACATGTGGTGGACTTCAGAGAGCATATTTCCCTTTTCTCTCCACAGCCTGACAGTTATCAGTTGCCCTTTAATCATTACCTAGCTAAAGTGAACATAAGCAACTCATTTAATCTTCGCTCATAAATCCTCCCACTTTTCATTATTACTTTTGCTTTCCTCTGAAGCCAAACCAGTTTATTAATAACTTTTTAGGTTTGGTTTATGTTCTTTCATCAGAGCTCCCTGATGTCAGTCCCACACAGATCCCCTGACTTCAATCCTCGTTTGAAATGGCTGAGAAACTGGCCACTGCTAAATCACTCTCCCTCCTCTCCCAGTTCTGTCAATGTGTCCTTCCATCCTTAAACCTCCCTTCACAGGCACTTGTTCTCTACCTCCTTCCATTCAGTCCTTCAGCTCTGAAGCAACATCTATCAGACTTGAGCAAACTGGTGGTCGTTCTCCCCAAAGCGAGCTACTTGTGAAGCTAAACTGATGCGTCACTTTAAGACTGCGGACATCTTCTGGGTGTTGCTCTCCTCCTTTCCTCAGATATTTAGATTGTCCACACTACTGCAATTACAAATTTTGATATTTTAAAATAACATCCATAGAAAAAAAAATGGTGAATACTGTATTAAGATAAAGGCAGTAGTTTAAGAATCTCTTGAAATCTAGCAAATGAGTCCAACAGTTCCACCGGCTTCTTCTCCCCAAGGTTTAAGCTGCAAATAAAACAACTCTTTAAAAGTAAAAAGCAATCTGGAAAACAGGCTGAGAGTCTCAAATTAAAACAGAAAGAGGTTGCTGACTCAGCAGGACTCTGCCTAGTTTGATCTCACCTTTCCTTTGTACGCCATCTATTCACTGAAAGTTCCTTGGGGCAGGGATAGGATTTTATCTTTTCAATGGTCCATAAAGTCTTTAGCCCATTGTTACAGGTACAGAGTGAATAAAACTAATGTTATCTTCAGCTTTGCTCCACCAATACCCTTTACCTGTCTGTTAAAGGTGGACTTTTGAGTAGATGAGGTTCAAGACTACTTCTAATTTAATAGCACCAGCATAACTCGGTACCTTTCAGGAAGACACGCAGGTACCCCAGAAAGCAGGAGAGTTTTACTAACAGCAGATAGATACATAGTGAGAACATCTTTCATCCAGTGCTTTCTCAGTTGTTTTAGACTAAGAAGCTCCTCCTGTCCTCCCTCTCCCTCTCAACCAGAATCCAATAATCTAGTGGGCTTCTGGAAATAATATGTTAAGGACTATGGTGGGAGACAGGGCTATTGGCGTTTCCTTCCGTCTTAACAAAGACTCTACATTGTGGTGAACCGCTTGTGAAAACTTGGATGAATTGTACCAGTAAATACCTGTACATCTTTCCCGTTGTAATATAACATGTTGCTAATGAAAGCAAGCGGGCACACAGGCTGCTGATGGAAACCCAAAGGGTCTGCTTTCCCACTGAGGCATGGGGGATTTACATTATAATCCCCATTAGCACTGATAGAAATTACCCATGTAAATCTACCATAGGTACTGGAAATGGGAAAAGAGACCACCAATATTTCAAATCAAAGCAGGGTTCTACTGACTTCATACATATTCATGAAGGTTTTTTATTTTCTTTCTATCCTCCCTCCTCTGATCAGTTACTGTGTTGTAAGAAACATCTTGTAGAGCGTTCTCAGTCATTGTTCCAAGTACTATCTTTATCATTTTTAGAGGACAAAAGCATCCCTTTTCAACTTGTTATAAATCAATTTTTAATTTTAAAAGGAGAACAGACTTTTTATTTTTATGAAGGAGTCTTTAAAGAGCCATCTTCCTCTCCTTTGGAAGCCAGCCAGCAGGCAAATTTGATACCAGCTTGTATGACGGAGAAGGAGATGACACTAATATGTTAGTTCCTTCCCCTGTGTGAGCAGCAAGTTGCCCAGGACAGTGGTTCTTGGAGCTGGGTCTACCGAGAATGAGTTCACCTGGTCTAACATTGCTACCACAAGTTTGTATTTGAAAAGCACCCACGTGCAATCCATTAGAAGTTACCTTAACATAACCAAAAAGCAACTCAGCTGCACCTAATATCCTGACTTGTGGAACGGCTGCTTTAGATCTGCTTTGGAATAAATCACTTTGCTTTTCAAGCGTGTTCCTACTCTTCCCTCTGCTGCAGCAAAGCCCAGGCTCCCCCCATTCCTCTTTTTCTCTGTTTGTCTATTTTTGCCAATAAGGTTTCACAACCGCTTTCTATACCAGCACCAATTAAACATCCATTCCACCCTCTCCTTGAACCACCTTTACCAAGCGAATACACTAGTTAGATGAACTTAGCATGCCTGTTACGTACAAAGTCGAGTAATTCAGACAGCCTACAACATAATCTTGGCTTCCTATAAGGTATCTATCCACAAAGGATAGACACAGCTTCTGGACTCAGACTCTGCTACAGATGCCTGGACACGTCCCCAGAGATGGCCTAGGCCTGCCATCCCAGGTAATAAGCTTATGTGCCCCTGAACAGTTTTGCTCTGATGAGTTTAAACACCACGGGAAACACCAAGGAGTAGGATCTCCCCTGAGGTATTGTTCCGCATTTCTACACCCAGCTGTTAAGAACTCTGTCCATCCCCAGAACAACATCTAAAATACTGGGTTAGATGCTCAGGCTCACAGAGCAAGGGATGGGGCAATCAGGCACGTTACAATGGTTGCCCAGAAGAGCTGCGTGCTGGGTGAGGAGCAGCTTCTGAGCTTGCTTGCCCAGAAATGCATCAAAAGTTCTCCTCTCCTAGAGACCAGGCTTCAGAGCCAAAGCAACAGAACTGTCCAGCAGGTTCGCAACACCCCACTGGGGGCAGACACCTCTAACCAAAGAGCCATGCAGATCGTCTCGTCACAGGTGGCCAGCAGAAAGGGCCCACACCCATCCTTACATAATAACCAAAAAGACTGCATTCCTTTCAGCGGCACGAGAGCTGCAGAGGGAGGGGTGGAAGGTGCCTCCTGGTGCACTTCCCCAAGAGCTGGTGGCCTGGTCATTCCTCCTGTCCAGCCTAGGAGGTCACTCAACCCAGCCCTTCTACTGTCTCACAGATCGTTCTGACCTGTAAGAGATCATCCCCCTCGTATAAAAAATTAAAGCAGTGACATCTTCTTGCATATGGGGCCAAATCCTGCCAACACGTTTTTGCTCACATGCTGATTCAGACCCCTGAGGGGTAGATGTGCTGCTCCACCTACTTTCTGGATCCAGGAACTAGGCATCTAATCTCTGCAGGTTTAGACACTTCGGTGCATGCAGAGAACTGTCCCTGCTGCTGCCCAGGGACTCTCAGGGCAAAGAGGGAGATGTGTGATGGATTTTGGGGCCTTCCACATTTAGCAGGTTGTTATGGTGGGCATTTGAGAGCAGTTTTAGACTTGGATGCTAAATCCCACCAAGGGTTTTCCACTCTCCTCTGGATCTGCACCTTTAAAAAAATGACAGCTATTTTTTTTGTTATTATAAAATAAATAAAACTAGCATGACTTACTGCCACATCTTTCTCCAGGCCAAGCAGTACCTCTGTGGGAATCTGAACCACTGTCCAGAGAAATAGTCAACCTGGTGGAACCTAGGGCTTTGTATTTTTTAGTGCAGAGACATTACTTTCTAAAGGATGATGCTGAGAATAATAATAGTATTTTTCTTTTTAACAAGCAATGAGAACTTGCATGCCTTTAGAGAAGGATACACAGCAGATGCTCCTCCTGGGAAGTATGAATACCTTCAGAATCAACTAGAAATTGATAATGTTTTCAGATGCAATCTCACAATTTTTTGGTTTCCAAAATTTAAAACTGAGGTACCCCTTTAATATACCACCACCCCCCAAATTTAGGGTTAAACATCAGGACGAAAACTTTCTGAATTTAACTTAGATTGTTAAAGAAGATCTTCAGGAATCTGGCAGTAAAACCTTGGTTCTCCAGGACTTAAAACAAGAAGAGAAAAGCATTTTAAGGGCACACTGCCATCTACTTCAGGGTAGAATTCTCTGCCAGTACAAGATGGACCATGTACACGCTGTTCATGTGCAGACTCCAACATCTCTTTTCTCCAATGGCCCCATCAGAATAAAAGCCTAAGGCTGTCATGGGATTTTACACCTGAATTTCAGCATCCAGTTATAAGGCTGATACGATCCCCTCATGAGAAGTCAGTAGAATCCTGCTCTGCAAGTGGTGTCACAACAGCGCTACATTACTCATCGCAAAGAGGAGTGGTAGAGGTTGACATTTAATTAGCTATGAATATAATAACAATGGCAAAAGCTGTTTTAATAAGTTCTGTATAGAAATTAAGCCTGTAACAGCATTGAGTAATTCCGTCCTATCACCAGGAACCCATTTCAAAAACTAAGACAGATGGCAGCAGAATGCACCATGCCCACTTTCACACCTTTTCAAAGTGATAACTATGTGCTCATTTTGTAGACTCTGAACTTTAACTGCTTTCAGTGCAACGGTGCTATAAATCATCACAACAAAGGCAGAAACTTAGTACAGTACAAGGAGAGGAAAAAATATTATTCTCAGTATCTAATGCAGATCATACCATTGGATGCCACGGTTCGCGTTTGATTTTGGAACGTTTTGGATCGAGTTCCATATTGCCCTGAAAAATGGCTAGCTTGGGGTGATAATTCATTCCATGCACCACTCTGTGGAGGATGAAGGCTCGCCTGGGACTCTGCAGGAGTATTCAGGCGCTGGGCCCAGGCTAAGTCTAAATCTTGGGGCTCCTCCTTCAGTTTTTCTCCTTCTTTGCCAACTCGTTGATAGATTCTTCCAGTGCTGTCATTCAGTAATCTTCTCATCCCTGTAATTTGTTTTTTAATTTCCCGGCTTTCATCTCCTAATGAAAACAGAGCCACAGTTATCACTATAAATTAGCAAAACCAGTAATGGGTAGAGATTAGTGATTTTAGATGCCAATAAGAGTTGGAGCACAAAAATAAAGAAAGACGAGAAAGAAAAGCGATGCTTGAGCGGTCCTTGGTATGTACCAGGCTACGCTTTAACACAGCAATGGTTGAAAGACCTGAACTTGGCTTTCTTGATTCCATTTTAAAGCTTTGATGAGTAAGATTATTTTTCTCCAGAAGGAAATAACAACAGCTACAGCAGTTTCAAATAAACTACCCTTTTAAGAGACTGATCCTATTCAGGCATTGACATCAGTGGGTATTTTCCCCAAGTAAAGCCTAAAGGATCAGACCCTGTATGTATCAGTTTGCTGCACGCTGAAAGACAGATCCTGCAAAGAAAAACTAAACCACACACAGAGCAACACTGCGTCTATTGATTTTAATGAACAGGATCAGTTCCTTAGTCCACAGAATGCAATAATACTGGATTATACGGGAATAAATTAAAAAGCAGCTAATATGTGTGTAACCATATATAGCCTAACTGCTGGATGTCTTAAAAATGTAGATTACGAAAACAAAATGAAAATATATACAAGAAAAATGTGACTGTTTCAAATAAATTCAGGGCATTTAAATAATAACAATTACATACTTTAATATTCCTGGCACCATTTAACTATTAATTTTACGTATGAAACTGCTGATTGCCCAATGAATATATGTGTTTTGGGCAGATAATAGCTATTTTGCTCGTTAAAGCATACATTACATCTCACTAGTAATAAGGAAGTGTTCATAGCCCCTTCTGAAAGAAGCAGCTTCTATGTTTTTTACTGGTAATAGAAAAATCAAACATCCTAAGCTAAGGAATAATAAAGATCAAGAAACTGATGAATCAACCTTCCTTTACAGTACACTTAGCACAGTTAACTTGGTATCCTCTTCTCAATTTACACTCCCCAAATAAACCTGGTGTTGGCAAAGCAATAATGCAAAGCAAACTTCAGAAGAGAAACCCAAAGTGCCATGTGCATCGTCTTTGGTTCAACAAGGTGTTTGAGGGGGTGCTAATGGCAGGCACGTGGACCATTCTGTCAACTCAACAGCACGATTCAGTTGCTTAAACTTAGGCGCACGCTAAACCAGACAGCTAAGAAAGCAGCGACCGCCTCCCCAACACGGGCCAAGCTCAACGTGGCTGGGACACGCTGCGAGCCCAGTGTACCCAGTACACTGTACACAGTATCCGAAGAGGGAGTTTTCGCTCTAGGAGGTGAATTAGCAGAAGGGCAGCCAAGCTGTATGATCTGCTCCAGCCTCTGCTGAATTGGAGCATCTCCCGCTTGACCTGATGCACCGGTTCCCAGGGATGACGCCAGCTGGCTCCAGCCCACCCCGATCGAGTGAGAAGAGTGGGCGGTTTGCAAGAAACCTTCTAGTCCAAACTCAGAAAAATATTTGTCAACCCTGTACAGCGATGCTCTAGCACCGTTTCCGCCGCAGCTAAAGCAGTGAGGAAAACTCTTGGCAAGAAAGATCTGCCTTGTATTTGTTTTGTTGGTTTACCTACAGATACATCGTGTGGGATTGATTTAATTAATAAATCACAGCACCAATTCCTTTAAAATGACACTTTTTGGCCCAAACCCAACAGCAGTTGACTGCTGGCAGTTCCTAACCCTGAGACGCCGCAAAGTAGCACACCAGTTACCAAGATACTCAGACCTGGACACTGAGGACCGCCTTTCTCCTGCATGTGGCTGTCTCTGCCCATACCCAAGCTCCAAATGCTCCCACCACACCAGAGTGAGATGCAATCTCTTACCACTGCACACCCACCTCTCAGAGTTTTATGTTGGCAACTGAGATTTGTATTCAATGGTAACATGTATCTATCTGAACACCAAAAAAGCTTCCCACTCACCTCCTCCTCTCGGGTGTAGGGACTACGTGCTACGTGGCCGGTCAGGTGACACATTGTTGGACAGATTAAATTTCCCTTACCCAATTACATAAAAAATTAATGTTAATTGGGCTTATTCAGCCTTGATTCTGCAACCCGTTCCTCCACAGAGCAGCCTGCCTATCCAGTGACATCAGCATGCTCACCTCCAAATAGAAAAAGCCCTACCTTTATGCTACAACAAAGCCTGAACTTCCATCCTCTGTAAGCTCGTCGTTCTTTTTAGGTAGCTCCCTGCTTGAAACAGGGAGGTTCCCCCTTTGTGAACTTGTTTGTCGGGGTTTGGTTTGGTTTTAGGGATTTTTCTGTCTGGGTTTTTTTGTTGTGGTGGTTTTTTGCTTGGTTTTTGTTTGTTGGTTTTGGGGTTTTGTTTTTTTCTTAAAACATGAGTTTTGTTTTGTAAAGAAGGGCATTAAAAACATACAGGCTATAAGCTTGACTTAGTCTTCAGTGCAAGCTCACATTCCCCCCTCTCCCGATTATGACGTTTTACAGCTTTTAATTTGTAGCTGGCCAGCAATAGCAGCATCCTTCCTGACCTGAACGCAGAGCAGCTGATGTTACACCGCCTGAATCCGCAGGCAGGCACAAGCCCAGTCACAGATTTAACTTCCTGCTCCCTGGTTATCTCATTTGGCTATTAGCTCTAGAGCCCAATGGTAGCATTTTGTTATCAGCTATTCCACTGCTGATGATTTCCACAGATAACCACCATGTAATTTAAAAATGAAAAAAAAAAGAACATGGGGCACAGAGAAAGCCAAACAGCTCAGGCTATGTCCTGTGGAAGAGCCAACCATCCTTTTTAAATGCTGAATGGGATAATCAAGCACTGAAACAAAATATTTTATTACAGAAAAATCTGCATTGCCTATCTGTGAAAAGCCTCCTGAGATAAATGTCGAGGCCTGAGAGGAGCGGTGCATATTTCAGCCTCCCCCTGTACCCGAACCAGGGGTCCCCACCACTCCTGAGGAATGGGGGTGCCTGTGATCAGCAGGCTTTATCTGAAACCAATAAAGTTACTTGCAAAACACTAGAATACTCTCAAAATACTACTCAGATAGGTAAGCATGGCAAATTACAGCCCTGTTTAGGAACTTATATGTAAAGACTATAATAGTCATAACAAAAATGTATTAACAATTTTTAAAAATTCCTATTATAGTTGTTTCTATGATGGCCCCTTAAAGACAACCTATTTTTTCCACACGGCCTGACAGTAACCTTATAAAACAAACAAAACCAAAACAAAACCCTTTCATAAATAATACCTCAAATAGTCATAAAAAGTTATTTCCCCAAAATTCATTTCAATCTCTTTCCTTAAAGTGCGTACAGCATAAAAACCCTCCTGCTTTGAAAGTTGTAGAAGTGTTAAAAATTACAAGTGCACAAATGTAAACCAGAACTGTCCTAGGATGAAGGAGCATCCACATGCTATTGTGGATGTGCACCTGTCTGAAGCAACAGACCTGTTAATAACTTCAGTTAACAAAACATTATTGATAATTCATAAATTCCATTCTTTGCCCCATATGCCTGACCATCTTTTCACTATTAAGCTTATTAAACTGAATACAAATATAGCACACTGCTATTATTATACTTTTCCCAAATAATTTGTCAAATATTGTCACAGTGCTGCGAAGGATTTTAAATGATATGGAACCATACCCATGTGTTAAAATATTAACTTTATTCTGGTATAAGAGAAGTGGTAACCACATCTGTACCTGATGCATGTGTTTTAAAGTGTATAAATGAGTGAATAGAGTTAAGGTTGGACCATTGTCTATATTTGATGTTTTCTTCCTTAGACTTATATAAAAAAATAAACATAACGTTCTCTCAGCCCAATATTTTGCAATTAATTTCTTTATTTTTAACATTCATGTTTCTCATATGTTTAGGGAAATAATCATAAGCAGTTGACTTTTTAAATACAGTTTGACTTTCTACGAAATAGCGTCTAGTTTTATGTTGCATTTTGGCAGCTGAGACTCCTACAGAAACTGTTCCTTTCTTAGCTTTACAAACAGGGCTTCTTCCTCCACCGGGCTGCCTCCTGAAGGTACTCTCTATCTCAGGGATTTCCACCTCGGTGTCAAATGAGACTGAAATTGGTGGATGAGTTCAGAAGCTACTGGGAGGGTAGGAACAGCAGTGACAGGCAGCCAGACAAGCACATGTGAGCTGACAACACGAGCCTGGTTTGTCAGGAAACAAGGCTTCAGAGTTGAGAAAAAGTGGAAGTCGATGCATACGGGTTGAAAGCTCAATAAAAAATAATAAATAATTGCAAGGGGTTACATAACCGAACATATTAAATGCCCGTTTATTAGACACCACTTGAATACTGCCCTTCCTGGAAGAGGGCCAGCAAAACTCGGCTGCCGTGTTTGATGATTTTCTAAGGGTAATTCAGAGCAGCCCAAGGAATCGGGAGGCACGTGCGTGCAGGGCACACATCTCCGCTGCACGGCCAGGCTGAACTCACCGAAACACCTTTCTGAAAGTTACTCAAGTATTTCCTTCAAAGGCAGTTGTGCGAGAAGGGAGCTAGGCATCCCTTCTCAGCAAAAATTATACCCACGTCAAACCGGAACTTTCAACACTCATGATATTTTTGTCACTGTCATCTTGTACCACAAGTGGTCCTGAAATACAGAGTTGTGAAGGTCAGCACGGGGAGAATAGAGGAGCCATGTGCATGATTCCTTATCAGATCAAAGGTTTCCTGAATCACATGGGAAGTTGTTGTGACTGCTCTGTGGATAATTTGAATCAGGCATCTGCGTAGTTAAATCGATGGGGTAAGCACACATTTCTCAAGTACGTAATCCTCAGTCTTTGCTGGCATATAACAACCTCTGTCAAACAGGCAACAACACGCTTTGCAAATTAAAAACCCAAACCCCAAGTTAGCAGGGAGAACAGTGGTCACAAACCGCGCCAGAGGGTCATGGAAGCAACATGAGTTATGAGCTGGGGACTTTGACTACCCTATGCTAACATACACGGACATTTAAGCTGCCTTCATTGAGGCATCTTAGCAGTGCTCAAAGACATCATTTAAAAGCATTTACCTATCTTCATGTCACCACACAAAGTACTATGATATCTATAGGAAAACTAGATGACCTTCAGATTAGACCCTTGACTCCCAAACCAGGGATGGAAGTACGTGGGTTGACTGACACCCGTGTCTATGACGAGACACAGAAAGTTAATAAGCTTCACAAACACTAATGTAAGGAAAGCAATTTGCAGAATCAAACCCAGGAACCATTCAGGATCTGTTGGGTTGTTTCTCTGGAAGCTGGATCAGCCTAGATGGCCTGGACACCACCACCACCACAAAATAACTCTTTTGAAGCGCTCGGTGAACGACTTTCAAAACACCCAGCAAGAGCAGAGGCACTAAGTTACACACTTTCATGCCACACTGCAACAGCAAAATCTCTCAGGAAAGGACAAACGAGCAACTGCTCAATAAATGCATATATTAATGGGGTCATATAATTAAAAAAAGAAAAATAATATATGTAACGACTTTCCCCTGTTCTTGGAAATATCCCAGGTCAAGATCATGCTTCAGCCCCAAAGGGAAATGCTTTGCCAAGTTAGATCATCGGAGAACAGATACATAAAATACACTTCTATGCAGTCTTAATTACAGAAGCTTCTATTGCAACAATCAGAGTTGGGATATAATTCTATGAAAATAACAAGTAACTTCCCAGACTCGTGTTAAGTCAACTTTTTCTCTGTGAATAAATTGCAAAGGATATTATTTCTGGGATAGAATAAATTCTTGAAATTAGTGAGTAACTTATGCATCGCTCCTCTGCTCCGAGAACACATTATTTATTTTTACCATGACATAGCGAAGTTATTAATCTGCTGCCTTCCATTTCAACGATGCGAAATGCTGTAAAATGCACAGACACCTGCATTACAGTACATTTCAGTTCCACTTTATATCAGTCATAAACATCTCTGTTTTGGACACCTCTTCAAAACAAATGCTCCAAGCACACTGCGCATAGCATTCGATTTTATGAAACTATAAAAGTTCTTCACTGTTAATTACACAGACAAATGTCTCATCACACATTTGATTACCAGGATAATATAATTAGTTTTCTACATTAACCTTTCCAACATAGAGCCTGAATTTCAAGTTGAAAGCACTGTAAAAACACTCAGTCTGGAGGTGTGTCGTATATTTCCGCTTCTTTGTGATGATAATAAAATATTAAGACTGAAAAAAACCAATGTAGTGTATGCAAAAGATACATATTTTTTTAATAGATGAGCTGGGCTTAACCAGCATTTTCTGCAAGACATGGGTGTACAGTCCCCTCATGGACTTGTATTTCCAAGTCTGGGCTAGCACCTTGGTGACAGAAGGTTTACACTGATAACTGGTAAAAGCTGAAGTGAGGTCCGTCTCAAATCTTGACCATATTCGAGGTTTAGGCACTTCACTCCGAGCTGCCTCCTCCCTTTCAGGTCGAGCAGTCTTCTCCTGGTACCACATAACTAAGTCCTTCCCTTCAAAACAAGAGAGATGCCAGTCCTCATCTGCAAAATGCAGCAGCAATATTCCCCGATCGCCCCCAAATTTTATGAAGGCTGTGTCTAGTATGTCCTTTGTCTAGAAGGACATGACCTCTTGTTTATCATCCTATCTGAACAAAGGATTGGAGGAGAGGACAAGTCACCACACCTTCCACTCCAACACTGCCTCACGTGAGCAAACTTCCCAAGCTCCATTCAAAAAGCAGTTGGATTTACACCATCACAACCATCAGAGTCATGTCTGGTACCATGTTCCTCTAATCGTGCTGAAGATTCCTCCAATTTTCAGTCTACATTTACACAAAGCCACAGCAGGTGCAAAGAAGACCATCTAGGTTCAACAGCTCTTTCCTGACATTTGATCCTTAATTTATCTGCATGTTAAACAAATTGGATTCTCTCCTCCACAACACATCACACAGAATCACAGAGAGGCAGGGGCTGGAAGGTACCTCTGGGAATCATCTAGTCCAACCCCACTGCTAGACCAGGGTCACCCAGAGCAGGTGGCACAGGATGGGATCCAGGCAGGTTTTGAATCTCTCCAGAGAAGGAGACTCCACAACCTCTCTGGGCAGCCTGTTCCAGGGCTCTGCCACCCTCAAAGTAAAGAAGTTTCTCCTCATGTTCAGATGGAACTTCCTGTGTTCCAGTCTGTGCTCATTGCCCCTTACTCTACCATTGGGGACCACTGAGAAGAGTCTGGTCCCATCCTCCTGACATCCACCCTTTAGATATTGATAAGAGACCCAGACCCCTTAGCCTGTCTTCACAACAGAGGTGGTCCAGTCCCCTCATCATCGCTGTAGCCCTCCACTGGACTCTCTCCAGGAGTTCCTTCTCTCTTCAGTTTGAGCTCATTGCTCTCGATTGTGCAACCAAGGCATATTCACATCTCATTCCCGATAAAAGCTTCACTCATTTATGTACTGGCATTAACATCTCACCTTTTCTAAAGGTAATAATTTCAGTGACGTATCTTAGCATCCACTTACATACTAGAGGCTGCATCACATTGAGGTTTCAACAGCTGATCCCACAGATCAGTTAAATTGGAGAACAAACCTAAACTGGAGAACAAACTTGACTGTAAACCAACAAGCTGGAGTGAACGTCCTCTGGGATGAATTTTGGCATAAAACAGTGAAATCAAGTGAAGCAGCAATTATACCCTGAAGCTCCTTATTAGTGGACTGGACACTGAGGTGACCAAAGGGTTATGATCTCACCATCCCTGAAGCACAATGAAAAAATTATTCCATGCAGTGTGAAATCTTTTAAAGGAAATCTGGAATGCCAAACACCACTCATCCCAGATCCCTGCTGAAAAGTGGGAGCTGAGATTTCCAGTGCTTTCAGCTGAGTTCAGTCCCTGACACTGCTTTCCCTACATCTCGAATCAGTGCCATTGTCACTAAGAGTCTGGATAGAAGTGGACACCAAAGTAGCCTCTTGAAAATAAAGTGGAGTTGGTTCTGTGAGCTCTGAGTAACTCCCTGAATTGAACCCAACCCCCAAGAAAAAAAAAAAAAAAAAGCCTAATCTACAAATCTGGCATGGTCATACGCCATTCCATCTTGTCAAAAGCAGCATGCCTTGAGGAAACCTGAAAGTTGGACGCTCAGAACATCGTCAGGAATAGCACCCTTTTCTTTTCATAGCAACTGAAGGCGAGCTCCCAGGACTGCAACTCTTTTCTTCAGATAAGGAAGATCCTTGATAGAACTCATATTCTTAAAAGTTAAATACTGGCCAGCTCTTGAAATAGGTGAACTTTAGGCACTTAAATGCCAGAGTATGTTCAGTCACAATGACAAGCTGGATATACTAAAAAAAACCCCAACAAAACAACAAAACCCAAAACAAGCCCAAAGACAATGGAATCAATTGGTCTGACTCACGGCACAGATGTCAAAGCTCAGACTCCTGCACACTCTTAAAAGTGCCCTGGCTTGAGCAATCAGATGCCTAACGCCCACCAAAGCTTTATCATGATTTAGGGTTGGGAAAGAAAGCATTCGAAGGACAACTCTGGTGAAGCTCACTCCATCGGCTTTATCAGACTTCACCAAAAGTGCTTACAGAACATGAAGTCAAAACACAAAGCACAGCAGCCACCATTGCTTCTCTCTGGAAATGAGTGTAGGGAAGAAATACTTGCTCAAAATCCTAATTGCGAGAAGCTGAGAAGGCAAATTAACACAGCTCTCACCCCTGGGTAAATATTCCAACCATCAGAAGATCCCACACTGCCCAAGATGTCCTCCTCCTGCTCTCTCCCATTTGCTGTTGAGTCTAGAAGAGGATGTGGCACTATGAATTAAGGAGACAAAGGCATTTCACATGCAGATTGACTTCAGGTGCCGATTCTCACACTTGAGGCCAATGCTTCTTGCTGCCTCCAGGGGTCAACACCACACGCACAGAGTACAGGAACCTTAAATCACCCTACAGAAATACTGAGGCTCCTGGTGACATTAAGGAGAGGCAGACAGCCCCCAATTTCTTTTTGGGGCAGCTGCTTTCTTCAAAGCCTGAGCAAGGTGTTGAAGAGCTGGCTTTATACAGCAAAAGTCCTTACGGTAGCTCAAAAAAATGGTCCTTACTCTGAATTTGGGCTGCCAAATTTTTTGCCAAGAGGTGCATTACCCAGGTGAGGTCCTGGATGCGACAGGAGGGGGCTGGAAGCAGGACAGGAGGAAGCACTCTGCAGCTAAGGAGTTATATGGGACAAAAAGCAGACAGAGAGGATAGACAAAGGTTCGCTGATAACCAGTCCTATCATGCTGTAGTATATATCAAGCTGCAGACTCTATATTACTTCTCTGTTTTCTTTACACATTTTTAACTGTTGATTTAATTTAATTTTGCCATGGCAGGATTAGCAGGCAAGCTACAGAGGTGAAAGGACATTACATTAAGACAGCACATTAATCCTCTATCCCACCCAAGGCAGAAGCAAAACCAAACAAATAGCAGCTTCCTGGAAATTGAATTTCTGTTATCCAGATGTCAAAGATGTAATACCCCAATTACACAAACTATTGCCAGTGAAGCATGCCAGTGAATATGCAATGTAAATGGGGTGAGCACAGAGCCGCAAAACTGCAGAGTCAGCATCTGGCTCCCTGAGTGAGTGATAATTAGCACTGTGTGTAGACACTAATAAACATTTATGTCTGAAATTACAACTTTTAGCAGTGTTAATAAAGGATATATTGGCAATTCGTAGAATAAAAGGGTCTTGAAAAGAACGTCATATTAAACAATGGCAGGCGCTTCCTGTGCTTGCACAGAGATTTTTTTCCCTCCCTAATTGCAAATGGCCACGCTATGTTGCTCGGAAATTAATCAACACAAGCACATACCTAAAAAAACTGGTTGTGTTTCTTTGGTCTCCCCATTAACATCATTGCTGTAGTCAGAGATCTTATATATCTCATGATGGTAATCTGGAATGAAAAACGATAAAAAAAATTAGAACTCAAGTGATCTGGAAAAAATGAACGCTGAACACACTGCTACAGTTTTACTACATAATTTATCAACGTATCTGCAGTTCACTCCACGTACATCAAATTAACCACAGAAAATGTGCTCTGTATCAGTATCTCCTAAAGAAACTTTGTTGACACTGGAGAGACTCAGCTCAAATATTTCACAGATTTTAGGGAACAGCTACGCCTGCCCTAAATTACTGTGTTCATTTTCACAGCAAATTATCCCACCAGATGCCAATTATCTGGCTTCTTGCTTTACAGATGGAAAGCAGATTTATAATGAAATCTTTACCTTCCCAGAGACCAAGGGAAACTTTCAAACTTCACCTCAATTCAAAAATCAGCAACGTACGTTAGGGCTCCATCACTCAGCTTTACTGACTCATACTGGTGTCACTGGCCTCTGAAGAGCAGAGGATCAGGGACACCTCAGGATATTCACCTACAGAAACTAACGTCTGTGGTGACCCTAAGAATAAACATTAGCATCTCTTATTTGGAGATGTTGCAGGATAAAAAAACCATAATTCACCATTGAATTGTTGTTTCTAATGAAAGAATATTTTGCTGTGAGTGTCTCTGCTGTAATCCCAGGCAGGTGTTCAGTAAAACCAGAGCTTTGTTTACACGTGTGTACAGAGGGAATAGTAAGACCAAGAAAAAAAAAGCACGTCTAAAGGCAGGTCTCCTGGATGCTATTTCTGACTCTGTTACTGGCACACACTTTATCCTTCGGCAAATCGCTCAAGAGTGAACAATTAATTCAGTGTCTTGAAACAGCCACCTCCCCACCTAACTCCTTCAACGCCCTCCCAGTTCCAAACGCTCTCAGCTACTCTCTCCATAAACTGGTTTTTACGTTTACCTGCCTCACAAAAAGCGAGGTAGAGATTAACTCATGGAAGAGGACTTTGGGGGATTCACTGAAAAGGCACAACAGAAAGAGAGGGCAGCAAAAGCAGCTCCTCCTCCCGCGAGCAGCACACCTGCACTCTGACAAAACAAGCTACAGGTTCTGAAAGGTCTCCTGGAAGCCAATGTTTTTGTTATGTGCTGCTTATTTGTACAGCACGACTGTCTTGAGGGCACAAGAGGAGGAACAGCCCAGTAAGTAAACTAGCCTAACACAGTGATGTAGAAGAAAGAAAAGGGCCTGGAAAGAAAAGGGGGGGGAACCACGACAGGGAGTTGAAGAGGTCAGTGACGAGGTGCTACACAAAGGACTCCTCTGCCTACCGAGCACGCCCAGCGCATGAAACGGGTAAAGGTGAAGTTTGAGATAAAACACCGAGGAAGTAAAGGCTCCTTTCATAAGGCTAAAACTACAGGGTTTATGCTGCCTGCCTTCCAAGGCATCATGGGTTAGGCCTGAGCTGGCCACTCAGACCAGGACACGAGGTCAGTACCTGTCCTGTTGGGGGTGGGGTGGGGTGTAGGGTGTGATGGAGTGGCTTGGTGACGGCCAACCAAGATCAACCCACCACACTCTGCATTTTCATCCTCTCAAGGGCGTCCAAGATCTGCTGGGAATGAGTACATGGAAACCAGGAATTAAGTGATCTGCAGGCTTACGGTCCGTAGATATTTAGATAACACGTGGTTTCTTCTCTAGCACTTCCCTCCATACATCCAGCTGGTCACAAAACTCTTCTCATCTACCGCTGCTGCCTTAAAGTCACCACATTTCATTCCAGAGGAGGCTGCATTTTAGTGCAGGAATGGATTTCCTCTTGATCTGGTCATTATTGATCACCTCGATAAGGTGCTCTGAATTTTTTTGGGGGACAGAATAAGGACTGTACGGGCACACATCGCTAGCAGACGGTGTGCTACCAATGAAATGACACAGCATACCCCTTCTCTTTGGTTTCCTTCTGCCTCGGATGTCACAGCCCAGGTACTGCAAAATCCGTATCAATTTCACAACAGTAAACACTGAACTGTGACATTACAGAATGACTCCTGCAAGAGGCAAAGGCCAATTACAAAAGACAAGTATTTATACATAATTATCTTTCTAATCAACTGCGATAGAAAAAGAGTCTGCGAGCGCAGACTCATATGCAAAACGCGATTTTTATCTCCTCTATTCTCAAAGACATCATTTTCTCTCTAGGACGTGTTTTTAGTGTAGCTTTCTATTTGACTTGCCACATCCAAAAAGAGACCCCAGCTAAAATAAGAACAATTAACAATGTGCCATCGTAACTGAATTGTCTTATTAAAACAAGGTTAAATAGATTCTCTTATACACTGAGGCGTATCTGAACCTGTAACAAGTGGCAACTGAGAACCGGCAAAATAGTAATCTATTTCTGATAGCACGCATATGCTTTTTACAGCTCCATTAGGACAGAAATAAAACCATGTCTTCAATTTCAGTTTTGCTTTTCCACCTGTTTCACTTTCACCCCCCAGGCTCCAGCCCAGTCCTGCACTAAATCTGCCTCCAAGCCGGGAGCACGTTCGGTATCAAAACCCCACAAACCAAATCTGTTCTCCATAGAAATTAAACCCTCAATCGGTTTGCTAATGCGTACAGACCTGCAACACCTTTCAGACAACTCTGATGGGTCACCGCCCCTCTAGTTTTTAACAGGGATTAAGTGCAATGCCCCAGACCCTCCGGAGACGACACACAGGTCATTATTTACTATTCCCACCAAGGGACTTTATTTCCATCTTTAAATTTCTCTGCATTGAATGTGATTTTGCCAAGCGCCGGTGAAGACATCACTCCTCAGACAGCAAGTCTTGACACTCACGTGTGTGTCCCCCCTTTCCCAAGCGTGACATTACACCCGAGCAGTCACCTGCCTTGAACTTGGCATGCAGGACACACACGGCGTTTCATGGAGATATTCTCGTCCAGTACTTGGAAATAACAAAAGGAGAAAAGATCTCAAGTCAAATCCATCAGGGCAAAAAGATCTCATCAGGCAGAGAAGGGATAGAGCCCCAACTGAAATAAATCCCTAGGGTTCAGAAGTCCACCTGTTAAAAAGCCTACCAGCACCGGCATCTTTTCATTATTTATTATTTTCAAAAAACCAACAACAACAAGACTGAAACACAGAGCTGTGCTGCTTCCCCGACATGAATCCAAATATTTCCCCCCACAATCTCTTTCAAAATATCCTCTTTTCCGAAAGCAAACACACCCCGAGTGAACAAGTTACATGCCAGGGGCTCTCCTCTCCTCACGTACCATTAATTAGCTGCGTGGATTTTTAATAAAGCCACCTCTATTCGGCTTTTCTTTGAAATACGCAGTCAAGGGGAGGAAAAAACCCACCCAAAACACAATAAATCCACAGGAGTTGAATACTAAGAAGGTCCGTTGCTGCTCAAGTGTCATTATTTTTTTTTGCTCGCTTCCCGATTTTACCTGTTCTCCCCCCACAAAGCAGGATTTACCACGAAACACGATCCAACTTTATTTTGTGCAAGATCTGTCTAGAAAAAAAAGTCCACGTTTCTGGGGGGTGCTTTGGGGGGGGGTTTGTTTTTGCGACAACGCGTAACACACATGCAAAAAATAATTTAAAACAAAAAAAGAGGACAGAGGGGGTTAAAAGAAAAAAAATAAAAGGCATGCAATGGTTTGGGGAGTTCAACCACAGGATTGCGGAGTTAAATAACAGATACGGGAAGGGAGAGGCGATACGGGGGAGCGGGAGCACGGGCGTTTCGTAACGCCCCGCTCCCCCCCGGTGCAAAAGTCCGGGCTGCCCCCGGCGAGGGAACAAAGCCCGGGCCGCCCCCGCCGCCCCCGGCCGCCGCCGCCGCTGCCGCCTTACCTTCGTTGATCAGTTTAAAGCTTTGGGATTTCCTGCTTCTCTTCCTCTGGGTGAACTCCATGGTGCTGGCAGGAAGGAGCGGGGCGGCCGGGCGGCCACCCGGCGGTGGCGGCGGTGGTGGCAGGACCAAGGTCCGTCTCTTTAATCAGCAAAACACGCGGGGGTTGGGAGACGGCGGCTCCGGCGGTGAATAAAGGGATCCGGGACAAGTTGGCTTCGCTCTTCACACCCCCCCTCCCCGTACCTCCCGCCCCAAACTTTGAGGGAAAGCGGGGTGCGGCGGGGGGAGCCCCGCGGGGGCGATGCCGGGCAGCGCCGCCGCCGCCTTTCCCCCCGCCGGCTGCGCGGCCGCGGCCCGGCGGCGAAGGGCGGCCCGCAATGGCTCGCCGCCGGCTCCGGGACCCCGGTGCCACCTGCTGGGGGAAGGCGGCGCGCAGCCCGGCGCGCCCCGCGGCGGTTCCGCCAGCCCCGGCCGTAAGCCGCCACCCCGAGGCCGGCCCGTCCGCCTCACGACACGCCGGGGAAGGCGGCCGGCGGCTGGCGCCCGCCGGGCCCCGCCGCGGGGGCGGCGGAGAGGGGGGGCTGGAGGGAGAGGGGCTGAGAGGGCAGCGCCATTTTGTGTCCCCCCTCCCGCCGCCTCCGCCCCCCCCTCACCCCCCCACCCCTCACGGGCACTGGCGTGCTCCCCCTGCCGTGCCCCGCCGCCGCCACAGGCTCCCCTGCCCGCCCCTGGGAAGGCGCTGCGGCCCCGCCGCTCCCTGGCGGGCAGGGGGTGCCCGGCCGTGAGGGAGCGGCCTCTCGGTGCGGCCTTGCGCCGCCGCCGAGCGCTCGGGGCCGGCGGCGGCGGTGGGTTCCCTGAGGGGCTGAGCCCTGTGTTCAGCGGGACCGGAGACGTTCCCGGGCCAGGGTCTGGCAGGCATGGGGTTGAACTCGGCACTAGTCGGGCCGCGGCGTGCGGAAAGTAGGCAAAACCCAGAAACGGGGCTTGGCTGACGCTAACAGCTGCTTATTACCGCGTTTTACAGTAATTATCGCAACGATGTGCCCACTCGCGTTGTGGACCAAGTCTGGGAGGAGTGCGCGGGACCACTGGCCGGGCTGAGGGACTCCAAGCTTTGCCCGCCTTAGTTAAATGTGGATTGCCGTAGCAAGAGAAGGAGAGTCCCAGCCCTCCAGAGGATTGAGATTCAGCAGGTCTGGCCACTCCAGTGGTCACCAGGAGGTCATCGTAGCCATGCGGATGGCCCAACCACAGCTGAAATCAGTGCTTTGATTTATTCACCACTTGACACCTTCAGCCATGCTTCCAGTTTACTTACGGTGCTAAATTTGTTTCTGAGTGTAGCAGGTTTTTCATACAGTGAAGAGCGCTTTTGCCTGTTGCCTGTAGAGGAGGGGCCCAGACTTTTACAGTTACGGCTGCCGATCGCTGAAAACAGCTCCCCATCATCATCTTGTGTTTCGCGTCTAGTCGGGCTGTGTTATGACAAGAAGAGTATGTGATACTTCCATACGCCTACTCCGGCAGATGCGAATGCAGATCTTCCCATGGGCTCAGCAGAGGACCCAGGAGAATCCCTGTGGCTCCAGTAATATCAACTGACCCTATCACTTGGAATAATGGCATAAAATTAGGAAAACAAACCGAGTGGTAACTATAGTGATTTTTATCATAACTGTGTGCATAGACACAGTCAAACCTGAATTCTCTTGAGCAAGGTGCTGTCCCAGCACCACGCAGAGTGTACCTGGTTCCGAAAAGCCACATCGGGGAAATAAGCTTCATGGTGAAGCAATATCAGAAAATACGGCAAATGGTAAAATGTGTTAGACCCTGGAAAATGAAATGCATGAGGGAGGTTATGGAAACCTCACAGATTGGGTGAGGGTGTAATTTTCTATTAAATTGCTAAGTGGAAAATCCCAGAGGCAATCAATATGCTACTTTTGGAATTTTCCTAAACTTTGCTGTAAGACTTTGTGAAGGGAAACTGGGCTAAGGTACTATTTAAAATCCTGCATTACATATTTTTGGGAGGATGCTGAAGCAGCAGAGGTAGACGGGTGTCATCTGCTGTTTGCTCAGTTGTGTGGGGCCAATTAATCCCTGGTACAGCGCAGCGAAGTCAGGGCTGAAATGCAGCAGCACTGTGCCTGAATTTGGTGTACAAAAGGAGTATTTTCTTTTTTTTTTTCCCCCCCTCCCCAGTCAGTCTACTGATTCCTGTCTGCTAACTGCAGTTACACGACGTAGAGCGCTGCTGAAACTGTTGGGTTTAACTCTCATCCTTCCTGGGACAACAGGAAAATTTTCATACAGCATCAAGCCTGCCGTTACTATTCAGCTCACATGATGGGCTTCATCCTGCGCTTGCCAAAGGAGTGTGCTACAAAAATTAAAAGGTCTTTTCTGTTTTCCTCTGGTACTCAATTTTGTGAAACATTTTGGAAGTGTGTCCAGAGAAGAGCAATGAAGCTGGTGAAGGGTCTAGAGCCCAAGTCTTTTGAGGAGCAGCTGAGGGAACTGGGGGTGTTTAGCCTGGAGAAAAGGACGCTCAGGGGAGACCTCATCTCTCTGCAACTACCTGACAGGAGGCTGTAGCGAGGTGGATGTTGGTCTGTTCTCCCAAGTAACAAGTGATGGGACAAGAAGAAATGGTCTCAAGTTGCACCAGGGGAGGTGTAGGCTGGACCTTAGGAAAAATTTCTTCACCGAAAGGCCTGGCACAGGCTGCCCAGGGCAGTGGTGGTGTCACCATCCCTGGAGGGATTTAAAAGACATGGAGATGTGGTGCTGAGGGACATGGTTTAGCGGTGACCTGGCAGTGCTGGGTTAACAGTTGGACTTGATGATCTTAAAGGTCTCCTCCAACCAAAATGATTCTGTGATCCTGTGATAATTTTGGAAAAGGCGATGGCAGTGCTCTATCAGCTGCTCTCCTTTTAGTTCTTCCTTCCCTGTGTTGGATTTTTTTGCTTACAGGGACACTCCTGATTTCAGACAGCATTTCAGTCTGAACGCTGAATGCTGCAGTTTCCAGTAACATTTTACCAGAGTTGGCTTATCCCCTTTTTCATTAATATTTCTCATTTTTCTACTTGTGAGTTATAGAGATTCATTTTTTTTCTACATGCAGAATAAGCCTGATCCTGCAAGCCAACCTAACTATGGTTACTTGGATGAGTAAATCTTGCGATTTTTGTTAGCCGGTTTGGCTACCTGGGCCCCAATCCTCTCACCTCACCTGCATAAAAGTGAATTAGAAAGTCTTCCAGTTATCACACAACATGTAGGAGGATCCACTTGCTGAAACTCAAACTTTCCGTCCTCTTCTGCTAATGTTTCTCAGCTCTGACTTAGAAAAAACTACTTCAAGAGCTCAAAGGCTCACTCCCATGTGCAGTAAGTTGTGAGCCTGCTCTGGGGCATTTTGGGATGGGTGTCCTACACCTGGACTTGGACCATCTGCTCATTTGTCACAGGCCACCATTGCGTTGTTTTGGCTGGAGAAAGCCGGCGATGAAAGCTGTCTTTATGCCATTAGAATGGCTGCCTTGTGTCACCCTAGACAGTCGGCGGCTGCGTCGCTGTGGCAGCCAAGTGACTTGGGATGGAGTGCGCTGGCTCCGAGGGGCGGCCAGCTTTCGATTTCGTCTTCAGGTCATGCCTCGGTGTCGGATTGCTATTGTGGCACATTAAGAACCCATAGTTCTGTTTTTCCAGTGAATATACAGAAAGTTCATAGCATTTTGTACATATTCATGAATAGTCACAAAGTATTTCCTCAATCAAACCAGTAATTGAGTAATATCTTTTTCAAAATGCCATGAAATTAGCCAGCTAAAGCAGGGCTTTATCTTGCAACATATCCTGAGTCAGTATGATTATCCCTGACCATTTCTTAGTTAGCGTTTTATTATGCTGTGAGTTACTTTCAAAATATCCCCTCCCCATTCTAACCGATACTAATTTTCCCAACAATTTTCTGGTGTCTAAAATGCTTTTTTTTCCCATTTCAGATGCTGGATGATGAGCTAACCAATTAAATATAATTAATCAAGTAGCACTTCAGCATTAACAGCAGCAGTGCTCTTTGCATCACCGTGTCCCAGACTTTTTCATTGCTTCCCGGCTCTCAGGAGCGTCCAGTTCATTACAATATTCTGGGCTTTTTTCAGAAAGTAGGCTGGTGTAGGACAAAGCAGACTGAAGAATCCGAGAGCTGAGGAGAATTATGTGGGTGTACTATGAGCTCCTTCAGCTTTTCAGCTGGAAAAATTGTATTGGAAAAAAGTCTCACGAAGTGGATGGTTTCATCAGAAGCTTTAAGTCTAATGTCAAAGGATCTGTGGTGAGGCCGGGTGAAGCAGGAAGAGGCTGACGACTGTCACACTGACAGCGCCGTGATTACTACTTGACTTGGAGCCTGAGGAAGTTCAGTGCGGCATTAGGAAGCAGGAGAAGGGTGAAGGGGTAAATGGGAGATCAGGAGCTGCATAGGTGAGGTGTAATAGGTCAGGTAATTTGCTTTGTTATGTATAAGGAATGTTGTGAAGGATTTGATAAACTGTGGTGGCGTTTTTCTCTTGCAGGTTTCCAGTGGTGGTTTTGGGGTCATACGAAATACGTAGGCAGTGTTTTTTCTCAGCTCTCAACTTGATAACAGGTCCCATTGATGCTGTGCTGTCTTGCTACAAACCTTCCCTTCCAGAGGGCTTTCTTGTTGGCATATCCAGGGTCTGGGTCATTACAGAGGTAGGTTCCTGGATGTTCTGAAGAAGTCTGAAGCAAAGGAGCGCAGTTTAACTCATTTTCTGATTCCACCTTAAGTTCTTCCTTTACCCTTTCAGTTACAGTACTTGACATCTTAATTATGACTCAATCCTTACTCCCATTTTTCCTTTGGGATGCTATTTTGAAATGGCTCCTTGTCCATTTTGCTGCTTTTTGATCTTCCTCATATAAATTTAAAAGAAAAAATCTAGAAGACAGACCCATGTTTTTTCATCCGTTTGCCAGCTCAGGGAGACCAAAACATTCCAGAACTGTTTCAACAATAAAGAATTTGACTGAATCTGTGTACAAAGTGTTCTTTGTGTGTGTGGTTACAAACCCTCTGCATATTTCTGTATCGGAGTGCAAACCCCATGTTGACCGTAAGGCTGGGCTATTCCTCCCTGCTGTCATTTTATGAGTAGCTTGTACTGAGACTGCAAGGAAGGGCAGTAGAGTCTGAGTCAAATTTGATGGTCATCCGCTCTGGTCAAACACTTGTAGGATAATTGGATATTAAGGTATTAACTCTTTCCCTAGGACAAACCAGGTTATGGATTTGAATTCTGGGAGAGCATGTGGGGAGACTGAGGTGTCTAAGCAACAGATGTGGCTGGAGGATAAAGGAGAAAAGGTCTCAACAGTGCTCACGTGAAAGCTAACGTGGAAAAGTAAAAAAGTCTGTCCGTATACAGGCACGTCCTGTGCTTCCTTGCAACATGGAGAAATCATGAGCTGCACAAATTTTGCCCTGCCTCCCACATATGACCCAAGGTGCTTTGAAGGAACGGAGGACAACCTGAGTAGGGGTTGTTACTTTGCCTAGAACTTTTTTTTGCTCTATAAAAAGTAATAGTGCTTTGAAATCTTGGTCTGGATATGTCTTTGCATCAATACCACCTCTGTCTAAAGAGATGAAGTGTAAAGCCAGGCTGGCATTCTAGCAAACGGCATGTTGGAGCTTTGGGTAGTTCAGAGTTGATGTTAACCCTGGGAGCCCAAGCACAGCTAGGGTAAGCGGTCCCAGTTCTGATGAGCACTACAGTCACAAATTGTGGCAAGCTCAGCTCAGGGTCCAGCAGCCCAGTGAGTCCCCTGCTAGGAATCGCTCAAAAAGGGTTATGCTTTGCAATCCCTACATTTTTGTGTCAGTTTGCTTCCGTCACAGCAGCTGAGGGCAGGTGTAAGATTGCAGCCGTGGAAAGAGTCAGCCTCGGGAGCTACGGATGGAAAATGAATGCAGCATCAGCTGCAGAAACAATAGCACTTAGCAACGTTAGACAGCTCCTGGAGGCTGCGGGATGAGGGAGCCCGACAACAGCCATCAGCCTGACTGAGACTGATGTGGGGACATTGTGCTGTGCCTTCCCAGCCCAGCCTTCTCGCCGTTTCCAGCTTGCCACAGGGAGCTGCTCTCTGGTTCTCCATTCTGCCTTGATCCTCTCCCGTTTCTCCTGCCACACATTAGTAAATGCACTTGCTCTAAAATCAATAGGAGTTTGAAAACTAAAAGTAATGTGTGCTTTGGTATGCTACTAATCCACTTATTTGGATCCTCTTACTGCTCCTCTGGGCTGCCCTGATCCTCTCTATCAGCCCACCCAGCTGCTCTGATCTGCTCTCTAAACTTCTGCCGTGGCTATATTAACATCCCTGTCAACTCACAGGGCTGCTGCCTCAACGCCTTCAATCCCCTCTCCCAATGAGACTCTCTCTACTAAATTATAATCCTTGTAGCTCAGAATACTGATGCAAGCTAAAATAAATTCACGAAAAGTTGCTGCTGCTTCTGCTAAGATGTTCTATTTCCCCAAATGTTTTCAAACAGTACTTACGTTTCAGGCTGGAGAAATAGCTTAAGCTAGTTCATAACCACCTGCCTGCTTTTCAGTTAAAAAAAAATGAAATTTCATTGCAAGGTACAATGCAGTTCAAAATCTACTCACACAGGCACTTTTAAAAGAGAGATTATGTGAATTTAATATCTGTGTCAGGCTGGAGACTGACAACATCTGAAAATGATGCTTTTGTTCAGCAGTCAGATATATGCAGCAGCATTTTCATTAATGTTCCCCCCCCCACCTCCTCCCCCTGGATTTACCCTCAGAGATGTGTAGATATTGACAACTCCATCACCCATTCAATCCTTGACCTCTCTGCTGACGCAGCCGATGCACCTGAATGGGGATTTTCTCTGAGAGGGAAATGTCCTGCAGGGATCAAACTGACAACATCGAAGTATGATCATTTAGTAACAACTTTGAGAGATTTCTTGCCTGGGTTGAATAGAAGCTAATGAATTCAGAAGTACAATACTTTGTGCTCAACCATTTATCTTCTGTACACATAAAAATAGAAGAAAAATAGATGTTTTTATGAGCTTTTCTGCCATCCAGCGAGATTTATTTGGCCTTTGGGAGGGGGGTGTCTCTCTTAAGTTTATTAATCTATAATGCAAATACTGCTAAACTGTCTCAAAAACAAGGGTTGTGAAGTACTTTGTGCTTTGGGGCAGGTTCAGGAGAGAGACGATTGTCTGGATCTAAAACTCAGTGCATGGAATTTGACAAACCAGTCTGCATTTGCAGCAATTAGTCCTGTTACTGTGTTTTTCCTGGAAAGAGTTTGCTGCTTGGGTATTTGTAGTGCAGAGTGATGCTGAGAGCAAACGTGTTCCCTGCTTAACATCATTTGCCCTGTACTGCTGAAGTGCTGGAAAAAACATCTACAGAAATATCAACACACACACGCAAAAGCAGCACGATCATTTTCCTGCAAGGTGTTTTGAATGAACACTCACAAATGGCCAGTGCTGTCAAAAGAGCGTGGTCTCCCGAGTGACATCTTGGGGCTGATTCATTAGGGGCTCTGATGACAGAGTGCCACAAGCCGAGTTACCAATACTATTTCCTGAAACAACAAAGTTTTCCTCAGATATCTCCCATACCAGCCAGTTTGGCCATAATTAGCTGTTCTTACATGTACCTTTTTAGAAACAATAATGAGTTTTTACACCACCTCAACTTTACAGCTAATAAAGCTGCTGGGATAGGAATTGACCCGTGCACCCTTTAGACAACCTAAACAATTCACCTAAATATTCCTTTATCGAAACTAGAGGATAATTATCATTCAAACAGTTATTTCAAGCATGTTTCTAAAAGCCACAGTGGCCTTACTAACCAGTAACATCCATATGGACGTCACTACTTTCCTGAGTACTTTAATGGTGCAGCACAGAGGTCTGTCCCAGCAGACAGGAACTGTAGGTGTTGATGTACCATGAGAACTCATCAAGTGATACTTTAAAAAGCAAAACAAATGAATTAAAATGCCACCTGATTCTTCTACCCCTAACGATGCCTGGATGTTCTACACTTTTGAAGACTTCTGTTTGTTAGAAAAGCCAGGAACTTTTTTTGCCATGGCCTCTCCTGTGAGGTTTTCTTGTCTTTGCCAGGGGCTTTTGGACAGCCATGGTGGAGCGCTATCCCTCCCTTCTTCCTCGATCTTCCCTCTGGCTGAGTGTCTGTGACCTCCTCAAGATTGTGCACTACTGTTTAGGCAGTTCTGAAAGGCAAATAAGAAATATAAAGCCTAGTATGAGTGGCTTAAAGTCACTAAATGGAGGGGATGGGCACACCCTCAATGAAAGAATTAAAGGGGACCTACAGGAAAGATGGGGAGGGACTTGTGATCAGGGAGTGTAGTGATAGGACGAGAGGTAATGGTTTCAAAGTGGAAGAGAGTAGATTTAGATTAGATATTAGGAAGGAACTCTTCACTGTGAGGGTGGTGAGACATTGGCACAGGTTGCCCAGAGAAACTGTGGATGTCCTTTCCCTGGAAGTGTTCAAGGCCAGGTTGGATGGGGCTTTGAGCAACCTGATCTGGTGGAAGGTGTCTCTGCCCATGGCAGAGGGGCTGGAATTAGGTGATCTTTATGGTCCTTTCCAACCCAAACCACTCTATGATTCTTTGAATTGTAGGGAAGTCCAATTGCAAACCTTAGCAGAAGTGCCTGCTTAGGACAAATTGTCACACACACGGAGGTGACCTGTGGATGTGACAAGCTGGAGACACCTGGAAACAAAGTAAATGTGAGGGCAAAGAATAGGGAACTGGATGGGTTAATCCCTTCCAGAAAGTTAAGGACCACTTTTTAATAACTGAAGAAAAGAGTGAGAGGATGTGGAGCTCCCTTTGCCACAAGTGGACATATTTAGTCATGGTCTACAGGCAATTTTATCAAATGGCTTTTTTGTTACAGTATTTTGAAGATGAATAAAAGGAATCATGTACCTGTCTGAAAAAGGTTTCCAAGAGTGATCTGTGCCTGGCATTACTTGAAATGAGTTCTGCAATCTCTATCAGCTGTGAGGCATCTGTTCTGCCTCCTGCGAGTGAAAGCATACGCTGGCTGAGCCAGGGTTTAATATCAAACAGAAAAGTGAAACTGGATACCCATAAAATACTGAATACAACCTGAAAACAGCTAAACATCAACTGAATACAACAACTGAGCGCAACCAAAATAATTCTGATCAGCTTTACCACTTTGGCAAATAGATGACATCTGGGTTGTTTGAGTGAAACGACATATTTCTGAGCTGCCTTCCATAATCTTCCTGTGAGTTGACAGTTGGCTTGCAGCAGATAAAGATAAGCAATCACTTAATCATCAAGAAATTGGAATGAAACACCTCGTGCATGTTTTAAGCTTGTATTTCTGTTACTTACAATGTTCGTGTGAATGATCCAAGATTTTGAGGGACTTCTAGATTTCCCTTTTTAGTCTTGATTTCATATGGAATGTTGTGAAGCAAATTACTTCAAAGCAGCTTTGCGGTTAACTCTGTGGGGTTGTTCCAAAGGTCTGTGGAAACTTGGATCTAGGAAAAACTAGAACCTATTGCTTCCAGACCCAACTGCTCGGTTGCAGTGAGACACAAGGGGTTTTGGGAGAGCTCAGTGGCCTGGCTACAGCCCTGACAGCAACTATAATGTTTATTAATCACATGTAAGACAGAAATACGCAGCCATTGTGGTACCAAACCAGCAGTATCGCCCTGAAAAGCAAAACAGGAGCAGTAGAAAACTAATAGTCAAGATAAGGGTTTATAGCAGTGATCTAATTGGCTCTTATGACTAGAGTAATGATGTATAGGATAAATTGATAGTTTGAAATACATCTTGGAAAAGCACTCATTTCAGATGTTAAAAGTATCTTATGCATGGATGAGGGACCAGCACAGGGAAGGAACTGTCCGCTTTCATAACACACAGTTTCCACAGTCTAAGGGCTCCTCAGAGCAATGGAGACTTGGAGGAACCCTCTTGTGGTGTGGAGGAACCGTTTCCATTGCATGGTCCAAGGAGCAGAGCTCACAGTGGGAGCTTTCATGTGGGCCTTGAGTTTGTTCGGTGAGCGGTGCTCTAGATATCCACCCTGCAACCCAGCAGCCTGTGTGAATGGAGACAGTCAAAGATGAGAGATCCATAATGAAGCAGGCAGGGACCTAACGAATTGCCAGCCTAGATATAACCTCAGGAAGATGTTCTGAAGAAGCTTGGAACAGAGTCCAGCCCAGACTTGACCCAACCATCTCAATAATTCATGTTCCTCAGAAAATGTTGCCCTGACCCCAAGGCGAAGAGGAGTCAAACAGATTTGCCATCCTGGAGATCAGAGAGGAAGATGGAGTAGGTTTCCTTGTGAGTTGCCAGTGAAAGAAAAAGAAGGTGCCACTGCTTCTCATACATCAGAAGATTTCCTCATCTCTTTAGAAAGAGAAATCTCAAGGAGATGGGTGACACCAAATATTTTCCCCCCTCTTTCTTTCTTCGGGGAAATATTAGTGAATGACCTCAGAAAAACAGAACCAACATATTTGCATACATAGAGCAACGTTTCTGGGGGATGTGGTACTTTGTAGATTGCCACTTCTCTTCCACAGGACAAGACAACTGTCATGATCACAGTGGGGATTTACACTAAAGGGTGCTTTCATTTGGAGCAAGAGAGCACAGAACCCGGAGTACAGGAAGAGGAGCACCAAATCAATCGTGGAAGGTTGTGTCATCGTTAAGGAACTTAGAGGTACAGCATTAATTTCAAACCTACCCGAAGTTGTTTTACCAACATAAACTGTTCAGCTGCTTTCCTTGTCTGTCCTAGCCCTCCCTGCCACCTTGTTGGTTTGTTTTGATTTTTATAAACTGGGAGATCTTTGGTCCAGGTGTCACCTCACAGTAACTGCATCGTTCTTTATGAATACGGTGTGTGAGCTGATTTTCCTCCTTCATTATGTACTGTCTCTAATTGAGTTATAACGCCAAACTGGGGCAGTAAATGAAGCCAGATCTAAGGTTATGTCTATACTACAGCTAATTGAGGGGAGAAGCTGGCACTCAGACACTGGATTTGTTGGCCATGAAGTCCACTACAGAGCATTCCTACAGCCTCCTGATTTATGCCCTTAACCAAGCATGAGCACATCGCCCTGGGCCCATCTACTGAGATCTTTGTGGATCCTTTCACCGCAGATGTAAAATAATTTCCTTTTAGAACTACAGAAAAGTGTAGGAGCATCGCTCCTGCTTCCTCATGGCAAAGTGATGGCACTGGGGCCTGTGGTAAAGCAGGGCATGATTTCTAAATCCATAACCCTCTAGCACAGGTTGAAACAACACCATTAAACCAATGGGCCATTTTCTGTGACAGTGAGCCTTCTGCACAGCTCAGATTATCTAACAGAGGTGAAAAGCCAGTTGTGGTTACAGCCCTCCAAAACAGCTACTGGACCAATGGAGCTTACCACAGGGAAAGGCAAAGGAAAAATCTGGGAGGACCTTAAGCTGAAAAAACATCTGGGAGGACCAAGGGAGGCAGAAGCTGCTGTGTGCCAGCATGAGGCTAGAGAAGACAAAGGTGCTGCCACCAACCTGGCTGCTCCTAAGCAAAACAGAGGAGCTAAAGTTACTGTGACTTTCCCCCTTCACTGTTTGGTGGCCTGCCTTTCCAGTGAAGGTGTAGCCCGGATTAATTTAATCACAGTGAGGATTGGCTGGTTTTATTAATTCTTCAAAGCTTTTTCTGGACCTCTTGGACCTTACAAGCCACAGGGTGGAAACTGCTGGACAAAACCAGGCAAATAATCAAACCAAGAGACTTCTTCATGTTATTACCTGTGTCACAAACGCTGTATGCCTGGTGACAAGGACTCAAGCTGACAAAATCGGTAGCTTTTACTTCCAGGGTATACACACTATGAAACTCAGTCCCTACCAGCTACCTCAGTCCTCAAGGCCTGAAGAAAGCAGAAACCAGGCATCACACTGAAATCCAAGTCAGCACAGGGACAGGGAACACAAACCGTTCCCATCTCCTGGGTGAGTTTTAGTTCCAGCACCTGGGGAAGGAGTAGGGCACTGGTAAGCACCCTGCAATTAAACCCTGCACTGCTCGCTGGTGTAGTTTCACCTGAGGGCATCCTGGAGTCAGTGAAACAGTTCTGATTTCCCTTGGGGTGTTGTTAAGCCTCCTGGAGCGAACTGGCTGGTGGCAGCGGCACAGCTGCCCTGGGAGCAGCCGAGAAGTCATGCTGTCCTCCTGTGCGGCAGCTGCACCCTCGTATGGCCGGGCCCATGTAGTCCTTGGGGCCAGTGGCCACCCTCATAGAACCACAGTATCGTTTAGGTTGGAAGAGACCTTTAAGATCGAGTCCAACCATTAACCCAGCATTGTCAAATCTACCACTAACCCATGTCCCTCAGCACCACATCTGCATGTCTTTTAAATCCCTCCAGGGATGGGGACTCCACCGCTGCCCTGGGCAGCCTGTGCCAGGCCTTGACAACCCTTTTGGTGAAGAAATTTTGCCTAATGTCCAACCTAAACCTCCCCTGGTGCAACTTGAGGCCGTTTCCTGTTGTCCCACCACTTGTTACTTGGGAGAAGAGGCTGACACCCATCACGGCATCCCGGGTGCAAGTGACCAGGCCCAGTGACCAGCCCCACACCCAGTGACCAGCCCCATGCCCTCCCTGGGGCCGGTGACCAGCCCCGGGGCCGGTGACCAGCCCCAGGCCCGGTGACCAGCCCCACGCCCAGTGACCAGCCCCACGCCCTCCCCGGGGCAGCTGGGCCGTCACAGCCCCCTCGCGCACTGTCGCGCACTGTCATCACACCCCGTCGCGCGCTCCTCCCAGGCACCAGGGGGCGCTGTGCGAGTGCGTGACCTAGCGGTGCGGCCGTCCGGAAGTGACGGTGTTGTTGTGCTCTACCACTTCCGGCGGCGGCGGCGGCGGCTGTGGCTGGGGTAGCCATGGACATCCTGAAGCGGGAGATCAGCCGGAAGCGGCAGCAGCTGGAGGAGAAGGAGCTTGTAGGGGTGAGGATGGCCGGGATGGGGAGCAGAAGCCGTCCGGGGTGAGGGCCCGGGCTCAGGAGCGCCCCAGGGAGGAGGCCCGGGGGAGAGCGGCGCGGACGGCCTAAAGTGAAGGCTGGGGTTCGGGGTGAGACGGGAGCGGCCCGGAATGGGGCCGAGGCAGGGGAGAGGAAGCAGTCTGGGACAGGGGCTCGGGTAAAGGGATCCGGAGCTGCCCAGGGTGGGGTTTGCGAGGGTCAGGGGTGGTCCAGGATGAGATTTGGGGAAGAGGAGCAGGAGTGGCCCAGGATGGGATCAGGGAAGGAGTCAGGAGGAGTTCAGGGTTGAAACCTGGCTTCAGAGCCTTGTGTGTCTTTGCCTTTTGGAGCTGGTTTAGTTATTTATTTCAGGCACTGAGACATGAGAGGAATCTGTACCACCTTTGGTGAACGATGTGTGTTTCCTTTTCCTCACCACTGCTGCATTCGGTTCTTAGCAGTAGTGATGTCACAGAGGTGTATGTGCGTACAGAGTGTGTTAGCTTAAAAACACCCACAGTAAAGCAGAGTGCTTTCATGGGTGTCTGAGGTTTGATGTTAGTGGTTGAAGTAGGGACCTGTGATCAGGAAGGCAAAGTACAAAGAAAGAAGTAATAGTTCATAGTAACCAAGGGAAATGCTTCAGGGTGACCACAGTTGCCAGCTGTTCAGTGTCTGTAAACACTGAAACATATTTCTACATAGGTGCACCAAGCAAGCTTACAAGATACTCTGTCCAAAGGTGATTTCTCCTATCTCCTTGATTTAGTGTGAAATTATATGTTTTGTACAGTTTATTTGAACAACTTTCCGGTACTCCAACTTGGGCCTTGTTGTGCATGTCCAAAGTGAAGCTTTACACTGATGAGTACCATGACCTTATCTGACAGAGAATGTGTGTTTTTAAAGTGCTGGTGAACACACTGTACTTTCAAGCCTGCTTATACATGTGTGCTGCAAAGTCACTCTGTATTGCTGATTTTCAGAGGTGCTTCCAACTAGTTCCCTTTACATGAAAGTGTAGCCACCTCTATGAAGGGATATAGCTGAATTCACCAAATTGAGTAAGGAATTTTGAGCCATTTTTGCAGAAGTGTGTGAAACTGTAGACTGTTAACAGTTTTCCTCTCTTTTAGGGAAATAAGAAATATTTCAAACGCAGTGAGTTAGCTAAAAAAGAGGAGGAGGCGTACTTCGAGAGATGTGGCTACAAGGTATGGCCATTGTTCTTCCAGAAATTCGTACGTGTACTTTGAAATCTGCATTTTATTATCAACAGTATAAATGTTGTTAATGATAATGTTGTTCTTTGTTCAATCTGTTAATGTTATTCATTAGCCTGTAAATGAGAAGCCACCTGGAGAGGTATGAGTTTCCAAAACCATTTTCAATGCAGGAAAAGATATGCATGATATACAGCTACTTAAGTTTGTGTTATGGTTTGGCTTTTATTTGTTTTATTTATTTTTTTTGTGGAAAGCATGAAGTGGCTTGGGATCAAAGCTTGTCTTTCTTTTTAAATTGTGCTGTTAGGCATGAACACTGGATCTGATATAGCCACCTTCCCCCCACCCTTACTGGGAAAAAAAAAAGGATACATTTGGATAATTTTATCTGTTCAGATAATTTTCACGGTCTTGTCAAAATGTCCGAAAGAAATCAGTGTGGTGTGGATGCACATTCAAAAGACCTGCCAACTTTCATAGTGTATCTGTTTGTATTTGGGTTTTGGCCATTAACCATCCAGCACTGAAAGAGTGCAACAACAGCATTTGTTTTCTTGCTGGCAAAATGTTAGATAACAATTGGTAACCCAGGGCGCACTTTGCAACAAATGAGTGATCTGGAAGGCTTTACGTGCCTTGTAACGGCGTCAGGGCAATAGCGTGCTGAAATGGAAAGAATGTTCTTTTCTTGTATACGTCTGTGCGTCTGCCTGCCTGCCTGATTGTTCGTATGTGGGATGGACGGGGCGTGCTTTCCCTCATGGAGGAGAGAGGCTTCTAACCTTGTTTGCTGTTACTGGGCACAAACAGGAGCTTTGTTTTCAATTGAGCTTTACCCAGTTAGTGACTTATTCTGAAACCTCTATCTGTTTGTGGAATATTTGAACATCAGTGCCAAAATGATTCTTGGAACATGCAGCATGTAGACTTGAGAAAGTGTTCTGTGAATCCCTGTCGCTCTTCCAAGTGGGAGTGATTGTATGGTGCTTTTTGAGCAGTAGCTCGAATTCTTCAGAACCTTACGTGGTGTTAAAATGCCATTATCTGTGCTGCTGCCGCACAGTTTGGGTTTGAAATGTAACCCCGAAAATGGTTTTACAATAAGTTGCTTCTTTAAATTTAGTACCTTTTTAGAGCCTCCCAGATTTCTGCATTTGATCTTACTACATTAATAAGCTGTAGAATATAGACTGATTTCTTTTTAAATTCAGGTGCGTTTTCCCTTTGCTCAGACTGAGTAAGTTGTAATAATTTGACTTGCTTGCAAAAGAAAGCACTGAAACCAAACTGTGGTAAAGATACTGCTTGTAACTTGGAGTCCAGCCGACAGAGTGGATCAAATCTTTTCCCCCAATGCTGCTGTCTCTTTATGCTTTCAAGAATGTTTGTAAGTTAAAATTTGTACGTATCCTTCTGCCATGGGAGTGTATTTCTTTATAGCTAGATACCTTTTTTTTTTTTTACACAGTTCTTCCATGTTTTCTGTCCCCCTTTCCTGCATCAATGGAAGTTTTATGTTTCCCCTCCCTTTATGTGTTAAGCAATGATGTGATTGTCCTTCCCTTGCTCGTTCCAAACACCTTTGGTTGTAGGACTGATGTCTGCGTTGGCCAGTGTAGCACTGAATACAGATTTGTGGCTGAATCCTGTAGCTGGGAGCCACAGGGGTGGATCCCTACATCCATGGGGAGATGCACTGACACCGACGTGCAAGATCAGCACATTGGCCTGAGGAAACAGAAAAACTTCTTGAAAAAAAGTCTGTGTAGTACATTGATCACACCAATCAACCCGAGCACAGCCTGGAAATGACAAAGTCCTGCCCATGCACAGGGTGCTGTAGGGCTAAGTGGAGCATTTCTCTTTTAGCAAGTATGGAAAGGAAATAAATTCTGGTAAAGAATCTAGGAAAAAACAAGATGAGAGTGAGTACTGGAAATGTTTCCTTATTGTAGGGATATCACCAACAGCAATCTGCTCATGCTGTCAGAAGTGTCAAATTTGAGCTTATAAAGGGAACTGTAGTTACATGACTACTGTCTCAAAGTACTTTGATCAAAGAGTTGTTTTGCATTATTAAAATACTGAGTAACGAAGAAGGAGAGCTCCGTTTGATTCAGGGACCTTCTTTTAGATTAAGAGGAGCTGTTAAAGAGATTCTAGGAACTATGGCGAGCTTGTTAGAAAGGCGTGTTACCTTAAACAAGCACCACTCGAAACCCAGTAGAAGCCATGGATCACTGCTAATTGTACTCAGCTCACTGAAACTTGTAGGTAATAAACATTTTAAACTGACACACTGCCACCAAAAGAAGCAGCCCCACTCTCTCCCTGCCCCTGGGTTTTCATTTCTGCCCCTGTGTCCATGCATGTGCTATGCCTGGTGAGCTGAAGGAGGAGGTTAAGTGGACTAAGAAGAGCACCTTTCTTTGTGTTCGCCAGAGGGTTTTCTCTTTGAATCATTTTCCCCATCTGGTTCATCACATGGTGATACAGCTGCTTTTGCATGGGTGGAAGGATAGAGCAGGGGCAGGAATCAACAGGCAGAGGGTGGATTTGCTATTTTTGGCACCAGTGCTGACATCTGCCTGCTAAAGCGATTGCCAAACTTTAGCAGTCCTCTCTGTTTGCTTCCTGCCACATGCAGAACTGTTAATTAAATACTGGTACTTTTAAAAGCTTTTATTGTTCTGTGAAAATCAGTTCTAGACAAGAAAAACTACAAAATTAGAAGTTTGTATTGTCATATTACAGTCTGTGTTCTAGATTCCTGTATCTTTACATTGCTATCAACATAGGGGTTTCTTTCCATCAGCACATGAGTAACTGTGTCTGTTGAATGTAGGTACAGCAGCAAGAGGAGGAGGAGAAACCGCTGACTTCATCAAATCCAGTGCTGGAACTCGAACTGGCAGAAGAAAAGTTACCAATGACCCTTTCCAGACAGGAGGTAAAATCAATCATCATTAACTGACTGCTTGAGTTTACAGCAAATGCATCTGCAGTTTCTTGTTGGGCTGCTTTTTCTAGTGAAGGATACTCTTTGTGGCGGTTGTATAAAATAATAACCCTCCATTTTTACAGTCAGCAAGGATCTGCTGTCCAGCTGAATGCATGGATGGGTAGAGCCTCTTTGTCGTATGGATTTACACAGATGCGCTGTAACATTTTACAGTTCTCAGTAAATGTTCTAGATGACTTCTAGAACAGTTCCTTGAATATCAGTGTTATCCTTGGGTAATACTGAAGATGGCATGCTGGTTTTTTCCAAGGTTTTTTCCCCCAGCTTCTTTTCTTTGTAGCTCATTGGTCTGAATACAAGTTTAGAAACCAGGTTTTGGCATTTCACCTTGATTTTTAGAAGAGTAAGTCCTGAAGCCAGAGCAGCCGGTGTGTTCGTCGTCCTTTCTAAGGATAAAAATACCCATGTGATTGTGAGTTCACAAGCAGATCTGTACCTCGAAGCAGGAAGTTCAGAAGTACAGAATAAATCCTTATCTTGGAAATACTGAAAATCACAGCTGAGATCATCCAAGGATGTCACATGGCTCCTTAATTTTGCAAGATACTGTTTTTTACAGTATATGACAGGACTTGCAATGTGGGCTGTTGGTTTCCTGTTTGAGGTTTGGGCTGTACGTCCTCTGTAACGCTCCCTGTCTCACTGCTGTTGATCTACATGGGTGCATATTTTGGTCGAGTTTTAGGTGTTGCTGTGCCAGCACTGTGTCCACCCGGGTTTTGTGATACATTTGCAAGTCAAAAGCTTGCCAACATACGGCAAGACACTTCAACTGAGTAAATGAATTATTGTCTCAGTTACTTTAGTTTCTTGTTGTCCAGCCAGTCTGTTGGTATGATGAAGGGGTGGCATGAAATGAAGTGTAAGCCCTTCTCTTGATCACCAGAGCATTGTGTGGTGATTCCTGTAGCAATAAGCCTCTTGTTGGGTACACTACATGAATAATGGTCAGTGTAAAGAGAGGTAGAAGCAGTATATGAGATAAGGAGTCAGGATAATTAAGTTCAGTTTTTGGCTCTGCCCATGACTTTGCAAATCGCTGAGGGGAAGGTGTTATGCCTCTCTTACATCTAGTTTTAAAGTAACAATCACGTTAGATTATGTGACTTAATACTTGCCAAAAGCTTAAGGATGAGACTTTTCAGCAAATTGGTCTTGCAGATGTACTGGGAGAACCTGCAGCCAAGTTAGGGAGTATTTTTATTGCCCCGGACAAGTACGTGAATGAGATTATCATCAAGTTCCTTTGTGATTTTGAAAATAGTTTTTAAGCCCTGCAAGAAGGATGTTTTTTGTGTATTTGTTTAAACAAGTCAGAGCAGGAAGACGTTAGGCTATACCAAGCAGCTTGGGGCTTTATGCAGCATGTAGATTGGTAATACTTGGCGTGACCTTTCACTGAAATACCGTGGGAATTTTATATTTAGATTGTAAAGTGTCCGGAACATTTTTCTGCTGCTTAAAATACTGCCATTTCCTCTTCAGTCCAGCTCAGCTTGTTATTCTAAGCAAAGTAAATAAATCCCTCCTTCTGGATTTTATTTTGCTTCCTTTATGAGCTTGCATAAGGGAGTGCTTTGATTCTTCTCAGGTTATCAGGAGGTTACGAGAGAGAGGGGAGCCCATCAGACTGTTCGGAGAAACAGATTATGACGCATTTCAGCGCCTGAGGAAGATAGAAATTCTTGCACCTGAAGTGAACAAGGTAAGACTGGCTGTTGGTTACTGATTTGCAGTGGGATAACGCTATAAAAGTTAACCGAAGATCACTTCCCTAACTATTAATTTTCAGGAGAGAGGGGTAGTACAGAGCAAGGAGAAATACCTGTTCCGTCTCATTTATTGCCTGAGAAATTATGTTCAGTGTCACAGGTTTGAGAACAATTACAGTTCCTTATGCTAGACAGTTCACCCCTAGAAATGTTTTCAGTCGAAAAAGGTCCCTCCAGGTGGCTGCAATGCCCCAGCCCGTGCTGGCCCCTGCCTTTTAACAGGGCAGACACTCACTGTTAGCACCATCCTGTGTTTGCGGTTATATGTCTCTCAGAAGGGACGGGTCAGTAAGAGGAGGACCATATCCTGTCTGCTGGGTGTGTAAACGGCTTTTCAAATCCCTTGAATCCAGAGCTACAACTTGTTATGGAAACTTCTTTTTTCCCCGCTTCCATTTAAAGTAGCCATCAATTCAAAAAATCACTAGAAAAGATAGTTGATCAATTCTTAAGACAAAAGTAATGAATCAGTTAAGTGAGGAGATGCCGTAGGGGTTTGTTTAGCTGTTAACCAAATTAGCAGCCCAGCTAAGAGAGTGACGATTTGGATTTTCTTCCTGAATTTGTGGCAAACTAAATTGCTTGAAATGTCTTTGCTGGGGCTGCCCAGAAGAGGAGAACTTTTTCCTGTTATAAACAGATCTAAATGTTTTTTTTTTAAAAAAATTCTGCTCACAGAAGCTTCCCCTGCAGTGACGTCAACAACAGTAGTAGGAGTTTTAGGAAATGAAGAGCTCATAAATGGGATTGTGTTGGATTTTTGTGTTATGTTTCAGTCACTCCCGTTGCTACATGTTGCTTAAAATGTAGACAGTCACTATAGCCAGTTCGTGGTTCAGACATTTTTAGACTGCTAAATGATTAATAGAAACGTTCCAGACAGTCAAGTCCGATGATGGAAGAGGGGAAATAACTGTGCATATCTGTTCCCAGTGGAGAGGCTGAATTTATTGTAGGGTAAGAAATGTCAAACTCCTTTACAGAGCTTTATATTTTATGTCTCGAGATAAGAATGCAAGGCCTCTAGCCGTGACTAAGCTGAGTTTCTTGTTCTCTTTAAAAGCAGCTCTCTATTTATGTGGTTTCAAACTGATTTTTTTTTTTTTTTAGTCACCTGTTCTAGAGTAGAGGATTTTAAACACAATCTATATAAAACATTCCGGTGTGTTTAAATCATTGGTAATAAAGGGAGACTACAGAAGTGTTTTATGTGGGAGTGCTGAAGGAGTGTTACCTTATTTACAGCTTTGTCCGGGGCAGATGTGAAGACTTGGAGAGCTGTTGATGGTTACGGTCCGTTTTCTATTTGTCTTGGCATGGCAAGTTGCATAGCAGTTGCATAGCAGTTGCTTCAGTCCTCCATGCTTTTCTGGTGAAAATACAGTAAAAAGTCTTCTTCACAGGTGTGACCATGGCAGAAGGTCACGCACCTGCTTTTTGTTAAGAGCTGAAGCAATCCAGAAACTGCTCTTTGAGCTCAGTTTCATTTCAGACAACAAAGCTAAACCCTTAGGTGTGTTTTTACAGAATTTGGCTGTTCTTAAACAGAAATTGGATGCTCACAGTGACAATACTGAACTGCTTTTATTTACCTGAGGGGTTTTTTCATAAATCAGTCATTTCTTACCTTTTCCAGGGCCTGAGAAACGACCTGAAGGCTGCTTTGGATAAGATCGACCAGCAGTATCTAAATGAAATTGTAGGCGGCCAAGAAGCAGGAGAGGATGACTCACAGAATGACTTGAAAGTCCATGAAGAGAATACTACTATTGAAGAGCTAGAAGTATGTGATGGGTAGATTTTAGTTAAGGGATTTTTGATGTAGTATAATGTTGTGAGAAATTTTCAGGATTGTTCAGACAAAGTTATCTTGTTTTTAACATCTAACTTAGGCATCCTGAATTATCCTTAAATAGGCTCTGTTAGGAAATTCAGGTTTCTAAGCCTTCAGTTGCACCACGGGTGCCTACAGTAGCCATATGGGAACTCAAGTGGTTTTTGTTTACAACACCTCATCAAACAAGAGGCAGGAGTTTCCCACAAGGGAAGTGATACAGTTGGTATTCCCTCTGCAGGGGCTTTGGAAGTGGAGAATTTGATAAAAATGTAGTACTTGGTCATGAATTCTAAAGCCTTTCCAATGAGTATATGAGAGGGTAATAATCTTAGTACTGATGAATTTTCCCTATACAAGAAAAATGGGCTCCAGAAAATAAACACGCAGAATGTTTGATATAAAAATGTCCAGGACAAAAAAAAAAAAAGTGGACATCGGAAATAGGCAGACCACAGGAAATACAAGAAGTGCAGAGATGTCACCCAGAAACTTCAGTGCTAATGGCTACTATGGTCTGAAAGAATAGCACGGAGTTTGTGTGAGTGAGCAGGGAGTGCCGTGAGAGGCATTCAGCACGTGCTGGTTTAGGGTAGTGTTTGGAAAAGCACATTAATGTGAGCTGGAGACTTTTACCCTTCATCATCAAACCCTTTGCAGGAATTAATCTTCATCACATCCCTCCAGAAGTGTGTTTAAGAAATAACCTGATTTGTAACTGAAAGCTTAAATGAATACATTGTTATTAGGAGACAGTCTTTGGATTTTTTGTTAGAGTACCAGGGTTCTGTTTTGGAATAACTGTGGTACCAGAATGGGTACCACTGTAATAGGGCTGCACTTCATCAATTGATTAGTTTTCAAAATACCTCTGTTTTGGGGTAGCAGGGCAGGCTCGGTTCGAGCCATGAAAGTAATCTCTTTCTGACAAGTTTGAAAACACTGCAGCCTTAATTTTATGCTGCTTTAACTGCATTTCCTTGAGCATAAAGGCTTATACTGAATCAGGTTTCAAATCTAGATTTTAAAAATAAAACTCGCTCTGGAAATGTGAGGACAGTGGAAATAGATTATAAATCCAACTGTACCTACTGGAAAATATTTCTAAAAATGCTATATTAACAGTTTTGAGGTTTCGACGGGAAGCTGCAGTATTGGAGAATACTGCTGGGGAGGTTTTGTGGGGAGTTCTTGGGGTTTTTTTTAGATTTGTTCTCTCTATTTCAGAGTTACAATTAAATGAAATGGTAAAAAGTCCCAGTGCATCAGAGAATGGAAATAGCTTAATAAAATAATGAGGTTAATTGATGGCTTTGGGGATCTCAAAAAATGCCGTGCACCCACAGTTCCCCTTAATACAGCGCTGTCAGACAGCAGCTAATGATGTTCCATTGACTTGTCAGAAATACTCACGTTAGCTTTTTGACTTAGAAGTTTTTAATGGGTTAATGAACATCAGTAGCATATATAGCTCTTTCGTCCTGTTTCCTAACTGGTGGTTTGGGTTACTGGTGGAGTTCATGGAGTGAATCGTGCTCTGCTGTGGTGGTGGTGCTGGCAATCTTCTAGACAATGTGGAAATAACTGCCTTTCTTCTGCTGTTCCAGGCTTTGGGAGAATCCTTAGGGCGGGGTGATGATCACTATGATATGGACATCATAACAAAGTTCTTGAAGGTAACTAACAGATCAGTTATTCTGTAGCTGAGTCATGTTCTTCACTACCATGCAGATACATTTCACAAATAGAAGGGACGGTTTCAGCTGCTGGGAGAGAAAAACTCACACATTATGGTTAAAATGTGGGTCTTTTTAGACGCTTGGCGCTGCACAGCCTTGGTTAGTCACAGCAGTGGCTTCTGGTAGACCTGGGAAAGAGCTGTTGGGAGAGCAGCGTTCTTCAAAATCTGGTCCTGCTTTTCTAGACAAAACAAATATGGTTTTGATTTCCATATGGTAATTGTGGCAGTTGTATGTAGTTGCTTCTATGTACTCCCGTGGCATTAAAAATTTCCAAGGGGTCCCTGCCTTCCTTCCCCTGGAACTGGACAAGCTGAAAAGAAGCATCACCTGGTGCTGTTGTGTGAAATAAGAGAATTTTAAAGGAATTCCACTGGCTTTGCTGAGGAAACAGGTTCAAGTGGATAGTAGAAAATTGTTTCCTTGTTTCCTGGCAAGAAGCCTGTGTTGCCTCTCGTTTGAGTCAGCCAGTCCCTGTGTAACTATTGTGGTGATCAGAAGTCACAGTAAGGGTCGGAAGTTTCACTTGTGTGTGTCAAATGCATCGGTATTTCAATACCATTTGGGCTGGGAGGTCAGGCAAAGCTCAAAAATTGTTTTCCAGGTGGAGAGAAGATACATATGAATTGTTCGCCTTCTGGCATGTCAATTTTTCACAGTGATCTTACTGTTCCTTAGGCTCCTTCTCTAGAGTTACCCCAAAACATCAGCATTCCCCTTAGATTTCTGCCCTTTTTCTGTACCCCCCTCCCTCCCAGCACTAGTACCTGCACTGGTGTTTCCTTGGGGCTTTTTCAATGTGTCTTTTTATACATGCTCCCCCCTCGCACACGTGTTCTTCTGATAGGAGGATTGTTCCTACCCCTCCTTGCATCTCCTTCTGAAAGAGGCTTCTTGCCACCTTAGTTAAGATTTCTCCAAAAACCTCGGTTTTCTTTCGTGGCTTTAATGCTGTTCGCATCTGTTTTGGCACGGTGGCACTAGATGGCACTGTGACATAAGTTTGCTTGGTCCTCCTACAGTTTCTCCTTGGAGTCTGGGCTAAGGAGCTGAATGCCAGAGAAGACTACGTGAAACGGGGAGTACAGGGCAAGCTGAACAGTGCCACTCAAAAGCAGACAGAATCGTACCTGAGGCCGCTCTTCAGAAAACTTCGGAAAAGGGTGAATCACTTTTAAATGTCACTGTCCTGTAAGACTTGATTTAACTTCTGCTTTCAAAGTACGCAGTGGTTCGTGCCCTTTCCTAGGGTAATGTTGTCTTCACTGGAGCAGAGAGGATGAGTGAGCTGGTGAGAGTTTCTGGGTCTAGAGCCCATTTTTTATTTTGATCAGTGCATTCTTCTGCCTCTCCACTGCTTTTCCAGGTGTTGCTTAATGCATCACCTTTCACTGGGTTGCAAACATGACAGAGAATTGGGATTGTCTTCTGCACCTTGCCACTAGCTACTAGGTGTAACCACTTAACCTTCTCTTGCTTCAGATCCTCGATCTAAATAACGAAGATGTGTTCCTTTGTAAAAGTCCTCAGGGTAGGGCGGGTGCTAAACTCTGCATAAATGCTGAGTAGGTGATTTTCCTGAGCTGCTATTCTGAAGTAAATATGTCTTTTTTTTTTTTTTCACTTTTTCTCCTGTAGACACTTCCCGCAGACATCAAAGAATCAATAACAGATATTATTAAATTCATGTTGCAAAGAGAATACGTGAAGGTACGTTTGTGTGCTCTCTTCTGGCATGGTCAGGCTGTCTGCTTCTAATAGACTGAGTTTATTACTTCAATGTTCCCTTTTTTTTTTTTTCATTTGGAGGGTACATAGTTGGAAATACAGACAACACAGATTCAAACAAAATGAAAAATGGCTGTTACAGGTGAGGCTCCAGGTAGCGTTTGATCCACAGCCCTTCAGAAGATCTTTTGAGGCTGGTGGCTCTGCAGGGCTTTGCAAGCACAAAGAGAATTTTTCTCAGAGATGGTTGCATTAAGTTGCAGAGGATTCCTGTATGGGAAACCTCATATTGTAAGGTTAAATGAAGGTATTGAATTAATAGTAATAGGGTGTTGGTTAATTAATTAGGAATTAATTGGGGTGGACTGAGTCATTCAGTGTGAGATACTGTCCCTTTGTTTGTCTGTTCTCACATTAGGTGGCCTGGTAAAGTTGAGGCAGGATAATGAAAAGTTTTTTGGCCAAAGTCTGCTTGCTGCAGGAGGCAGAAGTCCTTTGGCACACAAGATCAAAGGCAGCGTTAGGCTTTGTTTGGAGCTGCCTTCAGAAGTGGAACTCAAATACCGACAGCATGTGCTTAAGCAGCTTGTGTATGCAGAGGAAATGGAGCTGTGTTTTGCTTTTTCTAGTATTTCTTACTATTCTTGTGAGGCCTCGGGGTAATTTGTCAAGTAAGCAAGTAGAACTGCTTTTGTTACTGAAAAAACTTTAGATGGCTTAAGGCGAGTTTAAATCATTTGAAAGTAGAACTGAATGTGTGGGATGTATGATAGTAGGGGTTTGTTTTGGGGCTTTTTTTTTTCTTTTTGTTGTCATCATTATGATGACATACCCTTTACAATGCCTTCCCAACCAAAGCAGAGAGTGTGCGGGAATGTGGTCTGTCTCCTGGGTTCATCAGCTGTGCTCCTCTCCTGGAGGTGCTTGGCTTTGGGTGAACTTCAAACTGAATTTGGAGGAGCTGAGTACATATTTGGAAGGGTTTTTTTTGTTTTGTTTTAATTAGGCTAATGGGCCTTGTGCTTCTGAAGATCCTCCTATCCTTTTCCTTTGCTTCTTAAGAGACTTGTTTCTTTGCCTGCTGTTGTCTTTGGTGCTTTTTTGCTTTGTGCAGCCTACTGAATCTGTCAGCCACAAAATCTTACTTCTTTGTCAGGTGAAATGCTCTAAAGATTTAAATTTTGAAATCAACATGTGACAGCAGGCAAATGCAAGCTGTCCACTCAACCTTAATTAACCCTGTCTTGACAGTCCTGCAAGGATCTGTAATTGCATGTTCACGTACTGTGTTTCATCACAAAACTGTGTTTAAGTCAGCAGGTAGGTATTTGTTCAGATTCTGCCTCATGTAGGTGAGGACTAAGTCCTGTCCCTTCCTCGGGTTTACTCTCAGCTCTGTCTGCCACTCCCTCCCTGCCTTGTTCATTTTTCACTTCCCAGTTTGCCTAGTGCCAGCTGGGAAGAAACTGCACCCACTGGACATGACTGCTACTTGCTGTGTTGTCTCGAAGTGGGAGATGATAAGTGAACTCTCTATCAATGAGTCAGAGAGCTGCTCACTAACAGTGGAGGAATGTCTTGCTCCATGTCCCTCCTGAAGATGCATTTCTGTAACTGCATGTGTGTGTCTTGTCCCCCTCGCTGCCAGGTTCTCAGTTGTCATGGCTTTTTCAAGCTCTGTACTTCTTTTCTCCCTTTCTTTCTGTGCATTTTCCCTTCAAGTTTTATCCTCTTCTTCCCCAGGGATGTTTTGTGCTGCAGCTTTGTGTTAAGAAACAGGGTCTGCTATCTTGATTGGGAAATTTCAGGTTCATTAGAGCTGCTGCTGCTCTGTTCATGAACATGGTTACAAAGGTGCTTGTTTAACCCAGTTTTGCAGAGGGCTGGTCCTTGGCCTCGTTGGAAGCTCGCTTCTCTCCCCGAGAGCTGTCAGGCCCCAGTGCGCACATTCCTGCGTACCAGGTGAACACTGTGGGCCAGCAGTGGGTTGTACTGACAGCCAGGCTCCCTGGTCTGGGCTGCAACCAAACCACCATGAGTTGTGTAACAGTGATGACAGCAGGAAAGCTAATGGGAACCCGAGAAGACTGAGTTGAAAACAGTACCAGTAAACTTCAGTTTTAATCCACGTTAGCCTGCCTTATCCAGTGCTTCCTTTCCTCGCCCCATGGGTGAAGCCCATAGTCCTTGCTTCCGTGTTCAACATAAATGTGAATTGTGTTAGGAAGTTGTCTTGTAAAATTGGTTAATATTGTGCAGAGAAACCTGACTCGGGGAGACTGGAATTGGTGGTGGTGGTGTTTCTGGCAATGCCAAAATGCTCTGCTTTCTGATGTGCTCTCTGTTCTGCTGTGTGTTCGTGCACTGTTCCCTCAGGCGAACGATGCCTATCTGCAGATGGCTATTGGAAACGCTCCCTGGCCTATTGGTGTCACTATGGTTGGCATCCACGCTCGAACGGGTCGTGAAAAGATCTTCTCCAAGCACGTAGCCCACGTTCTCAACGATGAGACTCAAAGGAAGTACATTCAGGTAATGTTAGCTTTGGAAATCCAACTGATTGGCTTTTGAAGGCAGGGGATCTTTGGGAAACTCTGGTTTCATAGTTATAGGTGATGTGGTAGAAAGGTCCTAGAAAGGGTTGTTGCCTTAGTTTGGGTCAAGCATAAGGTCCATTGAGTAGGTCGCTCATCCTGGACCTGAAGGCTCTTCAGTGCTGGGCTAGGAACAGAGTCTAATGGCTTTTTCTATGTCTTAACTGTTGTGATCCTGTAGGAACACCACAGCAGCTGTGAAGATAGGCTTTATTCTCCTGAGTTCATTCACTGCTTAACTCATGGATTTAACATCACGTGTGGAATTTCATCTAGTCCTTTCTGTAGTCCTTCTGATTATTTCTGCAACTAGATAAATGTGTTCTTTTTTCAGGTGTGTTTCTTTAACAGTGTGGACTCAAAATTCCATGTTCAGTTCCTCCTGTGCATGTTCATACTCAGGTCATGAACTTCTGTTGCTTGTGGAATTAAGAGCAGTGGTGTTTTCTCTGGTGTTTCAGTGTGCTGGGTGGATTGATCTGAGGAACCAAGTCTTCTCTCATTGTATTGCTAAATGTATTTGCCTCTTGCCAGTTGCAGTTTCATTGAGATAAAGACCTTCAGGTTTAACTCTGAAACCTCCAGAGCAGCATTGTGGAGCTCAGAGCTTCTGGCAGCATCTTGCTGCTGCGGCAGAGGGACTCCTGTTGCTTTTCAACTTCTGCAGATGTCTGCAAGTGGATTGTATTGGGGCTACGCATTTCTCTTCAGCTATAGGTTTTCATATCATAACCTCTGAAAATATCATCGTGAAGTCAGAGGGAGCTCCAGACACTTAGGGAAGCAACAAACTAAACTTGACCAATTCTTTTGTCAGGCGACAATTAGCATGTGGACCACGCTTCTTCAGAGAGAGGCTCCAGTTAGTGTAGCACTTGCTTGGAAGTATTTAATGGGTGAAACAGCTTATGTTAAACCAAATGGTTTTGTTGTTAACCTGTGTTAAAAAAGGAGCTTGATCTCTGAAGGAAGATTGTTGTCGGCCTCAGCATGGCCATAACGCTGCTTCCCCAGCTTGGGTGAATAACTGGCCATCTGTGTCCATTTGTCACTCTTCCAGCAGAAGATCTCTGCTCTGGTCTCTTAGCGCGTCCTTTGGAAAATACGGTGTAGATGAATTCCCCAGTTTGTCCCTTACCTGGTTTTGGGGTTACATCTGTGGGTCAAGGGAATCGTTGTGTTCATCTTCCACTATGAATTTCCTATCTGTGCTTCTGAATGACACAACTTACCGCAGCGCCAGGAGAGAATTGGCTGTAAACGTGTATGTTCTCTGTCTTGGTTTTAACTGTCAGGTCTTACTTAGCTAGTCTGGTTCAAACTGGAGCATGGAGTATTATCTGTGCTCCCAGCAGCTACATCAAGCTGACATGTTTCTGATTTACATGTCTGCATCCAAAAGGCCAGAGCATCCTGTTGAATCATTTTTCCCTTCAGCAAGGAGCCGTCTTCCATGATGAGTGTCTAACGACAGGCATGTGATGCTGCCAGCACACTGTCACTGCTAAATCATGCCACCACACCAGCCATTTGCTTTCTTCTTTGTTCAACTCTTATGCGTGACTTGAAAGAAAATAATCAGAGGGTTTGTGTCATGTTGGGTTTTGGCAGTCGGTGCCTTGAAAGAACTGACGAGTAAGAGCTTTCCTCCTTGATTACTTCTTCAGTTTGCCTCCACGGTGCAGGTCAGGTGTGGTGTCACCATGGGGAGGAACGACACCTCTCCTCCCAAGAAATTGTTTGGGTCTTTTCTTTGCTCTGTGGCTTGTTTTGGTGTCAGAAATGGCTTTTTGCTCTCAGATTACTTTTACTATTCAGGTTTCTTTTAACTATCTTTTATATGTGGTCCACCCTGGCCTCCAATCGGGAGATTTGGAGACACACCATACATAATGCTGCTGTCTCCTTTGAGAGCACGCGTAGAATCAGGCTCGAGGAGAAAAGACAGCGCAGAAAGAACCGTGCCTCGACTATACCAGCCAAGGAGACCCTCCGGTGTGCTCTTTGCAACCGGTCTTGCCTATCCCGCATTGGCCTTTTCAGCCATCAACGCGCTTGCAATAAGCGTGGGCAAAGCCCTTCCCAAATCTTCGTCCGCGAAGCCAAGCCATGATGATGATGATGATGATGATGATGATTGTGGTGGTATTGTTTTCTCCCCTGGTGGTGAGGAGGGATGAAAGCATTACTGTGACCTTTCACTGTGGATCTGTCATGGCTGAACCTGCGGTCTTTTCGGTTATGCCACAGACTCCTCTGACTGGAGACAGCTTGGCACTTTGCAGGCAGAAAAGTTCATACAAATTAAAAATGGGAAAAGCAACCAAATAAAAAAACCAACCCCAAAATAGCAGCCATTTGGGATTCTTGTTAAGCTTAAAAATACTGTAGACTGTTCAGTTTGTTGACAGCCGCAGTTTTTTTACAGAGTTGTCCTTGTTTTGTTAATTCCCAGGGGCTGAAGAGGCTCATGACCATCTGCCAGAAGCACTTCCCCACAGACCCCTCCAAGTGCGTGGAGTACAACGCGCTGTGAGGCTCTGCTGTGTCCGAGACGGGACTCACGTCTCGATCTCCTCAAGTCTCAGAGAGGACTGAAGAGGCAGAGGTGGAGCTTTAACGCCGACAGGAGCCTGGGGTGGGCTCTGCCAAGAAGCACACAGCATTTCTACAGCTCCCTTTTTACAAACCCCTTCTATTCAGATTTCTTTTTAAATCTATGTTTTACGCTGAACACATCCGATAGACAGCGGCGGGGAGTGGGCTGTGAAGGGAGTTGTGACCAGGACAGTGACCAGGGGACAGTGAACGTGACCCTTGCTTTTATTTCAGTTGGTCACTGAAGGAGCTGTACAGGCTGAACTGGTTCCCATGTTGTACAGCTTTAGGTGAAAGACAACCCCGCAACGAGCATCTGTGGAGCTTTTTTGGCTGCTTTCCTGTTGGAGACTGATGTGGGGAGATGATTAGAGGGAAGCAGTTGAATCGCAGTCTTGGTTATTTCTGTAAATATGAAGACTTCAATGGCTAATCTTTCATGTGGTATTTATCAGGAGAAAAAAAAAAAGGTTTATATGTTTCTCAGCTGAAAAATACAGCCAGCTTCAGTGCAAAGCGGTTTTGATCTTGAGTGCATCGGATTTGGCTTTTGGGTTTTTTTTGGTAATGATATTTTTAATATAAACCTTCTGGGCTTGGAGGAAGTAATCTTACGGCTCTTGGGGCTCTCAAATCCCATTTTTATACATATGGAGAAAATATCAGTCTTCTGGGCACTGCAGCGAAAATAATTAAGACCGCCCCATGACCACAAACAGTATTTCTAGCAGCCACAAATATTCACCGTTGTGCATCTTGACTGGGAATGGTGAAGAAACTCACGGAAATGACGGTGTGTCTATTCCTGTGAAATACCGAGTCTCTGCAAGTGGTGCAGGGTGCAAGTCCTGGGCTGAAATACCGTGCTTTTTGCATTACCAGAGCAGCGGTCCCTCTGCCACAGTTTTAACGGGTCCCTCTCTCAAGGAGGCCTGTCTAGAGCCTGCAGTGAAGCCCCAGACAGATTGTTGATCATTGCAGTGGCTGCTAGTGACTGCCACCACCCACGTCTGCGAGGATCCAGAGCTCAGTCGAGCTGACAGAGGCAGTCGAGCCAATACAGAGCCCACTGCTCTGCCTCTGGAGAGGTCTTTTCTGTGCAGTCGGTGGAGTGGGGAGGGTCTGGTCCTGGCCACCCGGGGTTGGAGTCAGGCAGGTGTAAGACTGGCATGTCTGGCACTCGTGAGCTGTGGCCTTGGAACCGTTGAGCTGCCACAGAGGCAGGCCTGGTGCTGAGGGAGCAGAACCTCTTCCTGAAGAAATGTGTGAGTACTCACATGTATTGGTTTGTCCGAGTCCTCACCTCAACTGGGAGTGTGGAGCAGGAGCCGGTGCCCTCTTCTGAAGGAGTTACCCGGTGTCCCATGGCTATTTACAGGGTCTCGTGTCACAGCGAGATTTGTTGCTGGGGGATTTGTGCTGGCAGTGAGTTTGGAGGAGTATCTTGAGGAACTTCAGGTTCTTCCAGAGACTCTCTGGATTCTGAAGTGCCTCTTTGGACACAGGAGTTTTTCAGTCTGGAGTGTCTGACCCCAGAGAGAATGTCAAGAGCTTAAACAGTTTGGAAGTAATAAAAATGAGGCTGATGAGACTTAACCAGTGCTTGAGGAGGGGCCTTTGGGGAATGGACGGGGATTTGTGGGGAGAAGTTGGGCAGATGTCAGCAGCACGGAAGGGTTTCATTAGCAGCGGTCTGGTGATTTTTTTTTTTGCTGTGCTCTGTACAGATATTCTTTGGAGGCATCATTAGAACAGGAAACGTTTATAACACCACATTATCCCTCTCCCAACCCAGATGATTTCCTGAGCTCTTTCTAAATCTTTGTCCAGACCTTAGTTTCAAACTCCTCAAATCCTTAAGGGACAATATTGTCCCTCGTTTAGAAGAGCCGTAATGTCCCTGGAAAGCGCAGGGGATGGGTAGCTGGGGGATGATTTAAGGAGCATTGTAGCATCTGCTTTAGAGGGAACTGGGTTCCTTAGGACATCTGTAACAGTATCAGATAGTCTTTTCCCTCCTGCCGCAGAGGTGATTGTTGAGGAGAGTTTTAATGGTTCGCTGAGTACCGGTTTGAGTGGGATGCGCCTCCTGTAGGGATGTGAATTTGGGGTTGGAATGTCTTAGTCTGGTCAGGTTTTAAAGACTGCAATTTCAGCAATGTGCCTCCTTGCCGACAGTCCCTGAAATACAGCTGCCTCGCTCCGATGAGTCCCGTGACGGAAGAACTTTATCCCCTTGCAATTCGTGGAATGGCGCTGCACGGGGAACTGAGGAACTGAGAAGCACTTTCTCACGGCATCTCTGTGTAAGAGTTTCCAGCTGTCTGGCACGTGAGAGCCCGCTCCGCTTCTCGGGGGATCGAAAGCTGGGGGACACTGTTAGGGCAGCTGCTTTTCATCAGCAGTTGGAGGCTCCTTGCAGCTGGATGGCCCCAAATTACAGCTACCAGACCATGATCAAATAGTTAATAATGCCTTTTAGCCAAAAAAAAATCCCAAACCCACCCAAGCCTAGTTTAGGGACGAGTGGGTGCGGCGCAGCTGTCACGGTGCTTGACAGTTTTTTGTGGGGAGGGTATGTTTCAGTTTAGTGATTTAGACTTTTCCCTCTGGGCTTCTCCAGATGTTTATTTCTGATAATTCTTGCATTAGGTGGAAATAACTCCATGGAATCCAAAGACTCACAGCCTTAGGATGAAGTCGTGCGTTCCCCATAGCGGTGTCTGGGGTGGTTTGGGGAATGAAGTGCCCCTGGTCACTTACTGCAGCCCCTGACCCCTTCCCTCGCCCGGCAGTGGAAGGGGCTGTGCGAGGGGCTCCTCTCAGAGCGCGTGGGATCTGCCTTACAGCGGCATTTTCATGCCCGATGGCAGTTTAATTCCTTATCTGCTGTTTGCTTGGGTTACTGGAAAGGCACTGAGGGGAGGTGTGTGTTGGATCAATGTATTTTGATTGAAGAACTGGGTACCTCTCCTCCAGCTGCCATGTAACGTCCAGTACAGATCCAGTCTTGCCCAGAGTGAACCTGGTTGAGATGTAAATGGCTTCACTCCTCGAGGGGAGGAGAACACCCCGACTCCTGGATCCAGGGACTGATTCCATGATGTGGTGTCCTGCAGGAGGGCTGGCACAAGGGTGTCAGCACCAGTGTCAAGTCTAGGGCAGGATGTCTTGAAAAGGGGACCTATAGGAAAGGTGGGGAGGGACTTGTGATCACAGACTGTAGTGATAGGACGAGGGGTAACGGTTTCAAACTGAAAGAGGGTAGATTTAGATTAGATATTAGGAAGAAATTCTTTACTGTGAGAGGGTGAGACCCTGGAACAGGTTGCCCAGAGGAGTTGTGGATGTCCCATCCCTGGAAGTGTTCAAGGCCTGGTTGGATGGGGCTTTGAGCAACCTGATCTAGTGGACGGGGGGTTGGAACTAGGTGATCCATGACAGAATCATGTGGTTGGAAGAGACCTTTAAGATCGAGTCCAATCATTCACCGTGTACTGCCAGGGTCCCTAAACCATGTCCCTCAGCACCACATCCACACGTCTTTTAAACACTTCCAGGGATGGGGACTCCACCACTGCCCTGGGTAGCTTGTTCCAATGCTTTAGCACTCCTGTAAAGAAATTTTTACTAATATCCAACCTAAATCTCCCCTGGTGCAAGTTAAGGCCATTTCTGCTCGTCCTGTCACTGTCACATGGGAGAAGCATCCAACCCCCACCTCTCTACAACCTGCTTTCAGGTAGTTGTAGAGAGCGAGAAGGTCTCCCCTGAGCCTCCTTTTCTCCAGGCTAAACAACCCCAGTTCCCTCAGCCGCTCCTCATAAGACTTGTTCTTTAGACCCTTCACCAGCTTCGTTGCCCTTCTCTGGACACGCTCCAGCACCTCAATGTCCTTTTTGAAGTGAGGGGACCCAAACTGGACACAGTACTCAAGGTGTGGCCTCACCAGTGCTGAGAACAGGGGGACAATCACTGCCCTACTCCTGCTGGCCACATGATTGCTGGTACAAGTCAGGATGCTGTTGGCCTTCTTGGCCACATAAGCACACTGCTGGCTCATATTCAGTTGCTGTCGACCAACACCCCCAGGTCCTTTTCTGCTGGGCAGTTTCCAGCCACTCTTCCCCCAGCCTGTAATGTTGCAGGGGGTTGTTGTGGCCCAAGTGCAGGACCTGGCACTTGGCCTTACTGAACTTCATACTATTAGCCCATTGATCCAGCCTGTCCAGATCCCTCTGTAGAGCCTCCTGACCTTCAAGTAGATCAACACACCCACCTAATGTGGTGTCATCTGCCATTTTACTGAGGATGCACTCAATCCCCTCATCCAGATCATTGATAAGGATGTTGAATAGAACAGAACCCAAAACTGAGCCCTGGGGGACACCACTTGTGACCGGCCACCAACTGGATTGAACTCCATTCATCACCACTCTCTGGGTCTGGCCATCCAGCCAGATTTTTATCCAGCAGAGAGTACACACATCCAAGCCATGAGCAGCCAGTTTCTCCAGGAGAATGCTGTGGGAAACAGTGTCAAAAGCTCTACTAAAGTCCAGGTAGACAACGTCCACAGCTCTTCCCTCAGCCACTAAGCCGGTCACCTTGTCAAGCCCCCTCCCACCCAAACCATTCTGTGAATCTGTGAAAGCTGCTCCTGATGTGTTGCAGAGCTTGAAAGAGGCGCCTGCAGCAGCACTGGAGCCACTGGCAATAAATCTGAGCCAATGTCCCAGGGTTAGGGGCGTTCCTGAAAAATTCCATCATTGCCATTTTGCCCCGTCCCAAACCCTTTTGTGAGTTTACTACGCAATGTTGTCGCCCACGCAGCAATGCTGGGTGATGGTCGGGGTGGCCTCCTGGCTCTGTGTTGGAGTCCTGTGGTGTGGAGCGGGTTAGGTGGATGATCCAAGAGACTCCTGGGTGGAAAGGAGCTCCCCTGGCTGTGGGAGTGAATGGAAAGAATGGGAAGCAACCGTGCTGTGCCCCGAGAATGAGTTATTTCAGACTGCATGCGTTAGGAGTAAATGCTGCTGTTGTGACTTTGTTTCATACGGTGGTGGACATCAGTCATGTGGTTTCTCACTGCCCAAGACACCTCCAGGGCCCCTGAGACCAGTGGTGGGGAGAACACGCAATGGGGCGAGAGGGGTCTGCCCAGGCTGAGCGCTGAATCCCGAGGGGCCTCTGGAGGATGGGCTTTTTGGGGGGAATGCTCAGCGTTTCCTGCAGTCTGGACATCAGGGCAGTGGGTTCCTCCCGCGAGCCCCAGCCAGCTGTGCACACATCTGGGCCAAGTGTCTCTTGTGCAGGGCAGGTGGCGCGGTCGCCAGGGTACAGACCCCCAGGCGCTGCGCCCTCCCGGAAAGACCACGGCAAGGTTTCATTTTGAAAATGCTTTAATAAGGAAGTGTTGACAACACCGTTCTGCAAAATGTAAAGGTAACTATACAAATTCTTAATACAAAAAGAATAAATTAAAAGCAGGTCTTCTTTAATTCTGCAACTTTTTCTACAACATACATATTTTTTCCTTGATTACAGCTGAACAGAATCCAGTAAAATCATTTTCCATGCTCTAAAGTCAATTTCAGGAGAGACCTAATTTTTTTTCCTTTTTTTTTTCTTTTTTTTTAAACTAGAGAGTCCATTTTACACAACTTGTAATAAAACTATTGACATTAATATATATGTAAAACTTTACATCTAGTTAACTAAGCAGTAACTGGTCGTTGATAGCACCTGAATGGGGATTGGCTATGCCTGGAACTAAAACTAGTACAGAGTGAAAACAAATTGGACTGTTTCAACATTTTCAACACTCGACTGCATATAATATCATTGAAAAATAAACCTGGCCTCCCAGGCGGCCGGCGCAGGGACCATACGCCCGCTCCTGGCCCAGCAGAGGCAGCGCTCGGCGCGGAGACTGAGAACGCGGTTGTGGCTTTATGTCAGATGGAGCCTCGGAAAATAAAAAAGGACAGGAGGGGTTCGGCGGTGCGCAGTGCTCGTATGTAACAGCTATGAACAGCCCCCTCCGCGCGATACTTAACTCTGTTAATCTCACACGATTAACATTTTATGTACATTTGTGTTTAATTGAATTGAGCTAAACAGTAAAACCTGTTTTACTTAATCTGTCTTTACTACCAGACTGGCTGCCCACGTGTGCCTCCATCGCAGAACAGAAAAGCAGAACGTAAAGCAAAACTCAATCCGTTTCTAGGAAGCTGCTTCTCGCCTCGGGCCTGTTTGCGGTTCAGGCTGACCGTTGCATTTGTTTCTTTTTTCCCAATTTCAGGGCTGCCACCTTTTAACCTTTGCTGCAAAACTGCAGATCTGGTTTTGGAGGAATTACTGCTTCTACTGGTAGTGCCCAGAGGCCTCATAGTGCCGCTGTTGTTGAATTCTTTTTAATTAAAAGGAGTTACACAGAAGAAAAACAACCCAGAACCACTTACCAGGGGAATTAAAAAGAAAACAGACAGTTGCTCAGAGCCCCTAAAATTCCATGGGCTGTTACTTGCTGCTGCTTAATTTGGTCCTTTTTTAATCCTTTCACTTCAGCTGCCGAATCTTACCGGGCAGTGTCGCTAACCTGTACTCTCTCTCATCCAGCTAAAAATCCAGTTAGGAGCTTGAAATGATTCCCCTGCTAAAGAGCCCAGAGCACAAAGAGATGGTGAGAACAGCGTTTTGCACGTCCAGGTACAGGGTGCCATCTCACTGCTGTCTGTTCTCCCAGCAGTCGGTCACGAGGCTTCAGTTACCATCCAAAGGGGTTGCGCTCCTGCGGCGATCCTCTGGGGAGGTCCAGAAGCACGAGGCTGGACCGGCCACCTTCAGAAACCTCTCGCCAGGATAAAAAAAACTTCGTGCTTTTTTTTCCAGAGAGAAATTTCATTGATGCTTCATGTATGAACACGAGTGAGTTTCCTTCCTGGCTCTGCTGCAGGTTTCCCTGGGCAACAGCCTTTGTGCTGCCGCTGTCCCCACCTTGGCCAGGCCACCTCCCCGGCCTTACCAGGGTGCCAGGCAGCAGCGCTGCAGGCGAGCACCCAGAACTGAAGCGAACATCTGTAATTTGTGCTGCGTGAGCCGCTGGCGTTGTTTAGAAACTCCATCGCCTTCGCCAGCCTCGTTCCCCAGGACCTGCTCTCTTTTCAAGCCTGGAATGCAGTTTTCCAGCAATCTTAATACCAAAAGGTGTGGCAGCCCCCCAAGTCGCGGTGTTTAGTTTTGAACGTTTGGCCCTACTTTGTCTGGTAGACGCTATTGTTATTCTTGGAACACACACACGCACACACACACACTCGCGCTTTGTTTTTTCCTTATTTTTCTTAAACTAAAGCTAACTGCAGTTTCTGCTTTTCACAGCGTAACCCCCTCCAGCCTGTTCCGTGTTATGCCTTTCCCATAGGAAATCATCGTTTGCACGCACAAACGGGGGCAGGCCGGGCGCCTCCCCCTGTCAGTGGCAATAAAAACAGCGTAGCACCGCGGTGAAGCCTAGACGTGCCAGCTTCAACATCCACCCAGAGTGTGCGCTTGTTCGTTACAAAAGTGTCTGTGAGGCCTTTTAAAGTTCCATGGCTTGATGTGTGTAAAGCATTGCTCAAAAGGATGTGTAAACTTGCAGCTGCACCCGCGACGCTCTGGTACGGTTCCGTTTGGTATCAGCGGGCAGCTCGCGCTCGTGTCCAACACCTCATTTAGTTGCTTCTCTTGTGGTTGCTCCTCGTAATGGGAAAATTTGCCTCGTCTGCTGGTTGCTCACCCCCGCTGCTGTTTCCTGATGGACCGGTTCTCCCACCGCCCTTTGCTACGCGGGCGCTAGCGCAGGGAAGATGAGTGGGGCAGATACGGTGACGTGTCAGTTTGACTGCGCTGTGCTTCCCCTTTGACTTCACCCCAACGCTTTGTGCAGAGATCAGTCAGAATTCATCGGCTGTGCCTGTTCATAGAAAGGGGTTTTTTTTGGCAATTTTTATCCTCACCAGAGTATTATAAAACAACCAAGGCAGCCCCCAGCTCTCTGTGTATTGGTGCCAGCCTCAGAGACGCTGTGAGGAGCAGCACCCGCCTTCAGACGATGCCTCTGTAACCCTCGTCTGTCCAGTTCAATGGCAGCTTGTGGACAGCGGTGCCGTGATGCCAGCCCAGCCCTCCAGCACGTCTTCAGCAGACCGCGCTGTTTTACCTGCCTGCGGGTGGGCTCAAGGCGAAGAAGGAAGTGCCATTTCACAGGAGGTGGTTGTGTCTGCTGCCAAGTTAAATGAGAAGGAGCTTCTTGTAGCTGGAACTTGTTGAGCAAACTCACCCTGCTGCCGCTGGCGTGGCCACCTTCGGCAGTGCAGAGCCGATTGCGAAACTCTGGCACACCTTAGGAGTGACGGGGTTTTACTGTTTCAGGACTATGATACTCATTTCTCAGCCTCTGCCCCATTTTACCCCCACCTCTCTATAAAATACTGCTCTGTTGGCTTCAGACGGCAGGTCATGGAGATCTGACTGCTGTTACACGCCGTGGAACAGGAAGATGTGAAGCCTTGAAAGGCTTCCATCACTTCAGAGGAAAATCAACTGTTAAAGGGACTATTAAGATGGCTGCTTCTCTGTACCTGCTGCCCTGCGTGGGCCATGGGAGGGACGTGCACCGGTCAGGTGGTGGGATGCGCTGCGGTCCGTCGCTGTCGCAGTTGATGTCTCAGAGCCACTGTTCCATCAATGTCGTCTTGAATTGCATCGTGAGAAAAGTGCTTAGAGTTGAAGCTGGTGCTGGGTGACAGTGCATCTGGGTAAGGCAGATGAGAGGCAGTGAGGTGATCTCAGAATGGCATTGATGTGATTCACTTGAGGTCAGGGGTTCACACTAGAGTCCCAGGCTTGGCTTTTTCCTGCCCATACCACTGGACATCTGCTAATTCTGGATACAGGGGAGAATCCAGGAAACAGCTATCGCTGTAGCTCCTGCAGGAGAAAGGGAACTGCGTTAGGACAATGAGCGCTCCTGGGAAGTTCCACCATGGGCATAAAACGTTGTATTAGAGGTGGGAAGGAACTCAGGATATTCACAGACCCCTCTGCGCTCTGCAGATACTCCCAAGGTGACATTTGGGGTGGGCTCAGCATGCAGGACCCTGCTTTGACCCAGTTTGCCTGGCAGTCCCACTGCCCCCAGCAACCTGCCTGGTGCAAAGAGGCAGGAGAAAGCTGAGCTCCAGCAGCCCCTCTGTGGCCAGGGTGCCCCAAGATTTGGATGCAGAATGGTCACAGGCAGTGCTGCTGCTGTGCTTTCAGCCTGCTGCTGGTGGGATGCACTGCAAGAGGGCAGAGTGGCTGCTGGAGGACCAGAGCTTGGGGCTGACCCCACCGGATGCCTCCACTTTGGCTGTGTGTGGCCTCTTCCCTCTGGGGGTTCAGCAGCGGCGCTCTGCCTTGTCTAAGGGGCTCTGCCTTGCTTTCCTGCCCAGCAGTAAGCTGGGGTGAAGAGATTTCCAGGAGGATGCTCTCCAGGGAGCAAGGGGCAGAGCAGCCCTCCTGGCCATGGACAGGGAAGGTGGAAGGAGAAGGGTGGTGCTGCTTTCTCTTAGCACTTCTGCTCTGGGCAGAGGCTTGTGCATCACCTGGCAATCCCAGAGTTACGTGGCTTTCCAGGGATGAGCTAGGAACCAACTAGTGAGACGGTCCAGTGTGGAAAGGACCGTATTGTGTTATAGGTAGCCTGGTCTTCATCTTGGGGCCTGACAAGTAGCTGCTTCTTTTGCTGCATGGCTTTTTGTTTGCTTGCACAGAGCAGACGGGACAGTTCCTGGGAATTTTCTTTGCTGTTTCTCCAATCAGGGTCAGTTCCTGGCTCAGCCTGAGGAGCTCCTTGCCAGAGGAAAACACTGAGAACAAACTTGTGTTGATATTTTGAAAAGCGGCTGCTGTCTCTGCATAGTGATAGTCAGAACTTGTGTCTCTCCCTCACTCTTTGAATTGAACCAACTTCCAGGCTAGAGGCTGTTCTGAGGCCAAAGGTGGGAGATGCATTTTCTTTCTGTTTACTGTGGGATGCTCACTCCTTCCTTGGCTCCCTCCCACCTCACAGGACTGATCTCACATCTGATGCACCTGGCAGTTCCTGCCTCCCCTGCCCTCTTGGCCTGGTTTCCCTGGGATCAGTGTCTGGGAGGAACCTGAGCAAGGGCATCACTGCATGTTAAAGAGCCTTTTTTTCCCCAGCTTGGTGCTGGAGTATGGAGGTTCATGAGTTATCTCTAGAAAACTGGGCTGGAAATATGTCAGATGCCAGCTGTGAATGGTTGTAGATGCAAATGAGAGTGTCAGACAGCCACAGCAGTTCAATTAAAATAGAAATACTCTGAGGGTTTTTTGTTCCCTCCACCCTTCCTTCTCTGTCTTCCCACAGGAACGGGGCCAGGGCTGCTCCTCGTTCCATGAAACCTCGCTGCTGCTGACAGCCTCTGCTCCTCAGCTCTGCTCTGCGGTAGGGAAGGAGGAGAAAGGGGTGCTCGGTGCCCCAGCTGAATCACTGCCGGCAGCTCAGTCCAGGTCCTCCGAGGCCCCCGTTTACCCGAGCTCATCGCCCCACCACGCTGCTCCCACACTCTTCCCACAGCACTTTACCCACACTGCTTTGAAATGCCCCCAGCCACAAATTTGTCACTACCTCCTGTTCTCTGTGCCCGTTCAACCTGCACGAACGCAGAGCGGGCTGGCCCAAAGCCCTCTTTCACAGCCGCAAACTTGCTGAAAAGGCACAGAGAGGGCTTTGAGCTGCTTTCAGGTTGCTCTTCCAGGAGCTGAAGGGAGCCTTGGTGCCAGAGACCAGGCGCACAATTAAAAGGGCTGCTCCTGTGGGACAGCGGGGCGCCGGTTATTCGCACTGTGTTCACGGACTGTAAGGCAGAAGGATGAAAGAACAAAACGTTCCCTTACTATACCTCTATTCATCAGTACTTTGGTGGGTTGGAGACTGAGACTCATCCATAGTGGGTGAGTTGTCTGTTGCTTCTCTGAACAAAGGAGAGCAAAAAGGAGGAGAGAGGAGAGAGGAAATATTAAAGAAAAGAAGTGACACAGACATTGTTATGAGCTTATTAATCCAGTGGGGAAACAAGTTGATGAATCATCCTTAGAAAAAGTTAGTGACACAAAGACATGGTGGGGGGAAGTGTCAATCTTTGAGTCGTGCTGGGAGGGCACAGCCTGCCCCTGCAGCGGGTGAGTTTGTGTTGTGCAAACTTTATCTGCTCCTGCTGTATTTAAACATACTCCTTGGGTGGTGTGCTCAGGCATGAAATCAGTGTTGGTTTGTCTCCAGTTCTTTTTGCACTGGTGGTTGGTGCAGGGCCTAATCTACCAATCATCAAGATAATTCCACTGTCACCAGGTGAGAATTTGGCTTGACGCTTTTTTTCTATGAGAGACAAGGTGCAGGAGTTTTCTTGAATGGAAAATTGAGAACAGTTGGGATTTTCCAAACCAATTTCTCAGCTGGCTGCTCACCAGCTTTACTACTGATCATCACGGAGATACTTAGAGGAGTTAGGATTGGGATGGAGGCAGACTAAGATTTGAGTCTAGACTCAAACCCTTAACAGCTGAAATGTCAGCGCACAGTAAAGACAGCTGCCGTTTCGCCTGTCTTGCGATCTCTCGCCTTTTTGTGAAACGAGACCAAGAAAATTCTCCTGTTCTAAAACTGGAAGCACATGCAAAGACCATGTGAGGCTGATGTCAAATGCGTGAATTTAAAATCCAAGGTAGGCCTAAAGGGGTTTGGTTATGGTTCTCCTCATCTCCGTTCTAAAGTGCAGTCACGAGCAGTGTTGGAGTAAAACCAGCAGTCAAGCTTGGTCATAGGTGACCAGAAGATGTTAAAGAGCATGAGATTTTCCAGTGGCTGCACAGTGAAATGTTTGCAAAGTTACCGGTCTCAGTTCACAACTCAGGGGATCATACCTGTTTTCCTGCTCTAGGGCCTACAGGATTTTGAGGATTGTGGTCAGAAACTTCTAGCTGATCTCACCAAACTCAACTGACATGCAAAAGTCTGGGATGTGCTGAGTTAGATAGGATCTGGAAATGACCTTTATTTCGTGTGGCAGGACAGAATTATAGGAGATGGCCAGAGAGTACCCATGGGAGCTTGCAAAAGGCATTTTGTTTACTCTTGGTACTCCCTGCCTCACGAAGAGGTGCCAAAGAACCCAGTGTTTACAGGAGTAATGGCTACCTGCATGTAGTAACTCACTCACACTTTGGTGAAGCATGTTAAGTTAGTGGTAGCTGAAAAAACAGGCACTTAATAGTCATTAAGACACATTGCTGGGGAAAACCTTGCAGAGAACTGTGGTTGCTGCACGCACAGGTATGGCAGGCACCTCACCTTGCCTTTACAACAAAGATCTTGGCATGCCCAGCCAGTGTGATGGTTGCTAAGATCAGCTGGTTTGACATATGGAAAATTGGAGGAAGGAGACTGTCCAAGCAGGAAGAACCTGTGAGGCTGCTTTCCCTGTGGATCCGGCACCACCTGGTGCAGTGCTGCTGGGCACGGATGGCACGGCCACATCTCGGTCAGCCTAAACTGGAGCTCCACTGCTACGAGAGCAGGGCAGGGAAGCTGGACATGTTCTGTGTGGGTGTAGGCTGTGGAGCACCTGGAAAATGTCCCCCATGGCTGTGCTATCCCTTTGCTTGTGTGCGGGAAGGTTTTCCTCGCCTGCACGGAGCGAGGTGAATTCTCTGATGCTATCCCGCAGGCACTCACCCAGTCTGCCATGCCAGAATGTGGTGCGGACTGCCCGGTGGTGTGGCTGCTAGTTCACTTGACGGTGTGGAACTCCTCTGGCTGTGAGGTAAGGCAGCTGGAAAACAACCAAAGGATGGGGAAAAACAACCGGTGAGGTGAGGGCGCGAGGGTCAGGGTGGTTCAGAAGCATCAACTGGTCAGGCCAGCAGAAACGTGTCCGGCTGCAAGTAAACCCAGCCTGGGAGTCAGACCTCATCCTGTTCCTGGATGTCTGTGCCCGAATGCGGCATAGGAGCAGCCAGCCTGCTGGATCTGTCCTCAGCTCTGCAGGAATGCTTTGTTTCAGCCCAGCTTCAGCTGAATACAACAACTCAGACTCTCCTGAGTCTGCCTGGGAAACACCACGCTTCTCCCATCATGAAAGCTAATCGGTTTTGCTGCTTCCTGGACCAGCAAGGGCTGGCTGCCCATCCCCATGGGCCCTGGACTGAAGGAGCCCAGTGCCTGTCACCGCTTCCAGGGGTAGTGGGAGATGTTCTGTGTCCCAGGAGCCAGGGCTGGCAGTGGCAAGAGTCTGGACAAGTCCACTGCTTCATGTGCAAAGGAGGAAGACAGCTCTGAAATCTCAAAAGCTGCAACTACCTTTTACTGTGCATTTTTAAAACACGGAAGTTTGGCTTTGCTGACACTGTTGCTGTGGGGCCAGAGGAAGGCTTGCCTTCCATCAACGAAGGTAGAAGCAAGCTGGACTAAAAACGTACCATGGGCAGCGGTTCTCGGGGGATTTTCCCCAGTGAGGGTCTAGCTAAGAAATCCATGTGACCAATCCTGCCTCCTCCTCAAGTCCGTACATTGCTGACCCTCCAAACTGAATATATGCCCAGAAGGATGATCCTCTCTGAAGGACAGGTGAAGTCCAGCAGACCTATTGGCTAGGGCTAGTCGGCTACAACGATGGATGTTTCCACCTGGCGTCCCCTTCTGTAACTTCTTTAGCTGCTGTCAAATGACGCTTGAAGAGAAAAACGAACTTTTATCTGCTCCTTGGAGCCGACAGCCCCTGGGGTCAGTATCCTCCCACAGCTGTAACTGGGAGCTGACTGAACACAAAACCAATCTATGCTGCCAAGTGGTCAGGACAAGGCGCGATTACTGAGCACTCTTGCCACTGTGCTGCCCAGATATCAAAAGACCCAGCAGGGTGGGGAAATGGACTGACTGACAGCTGTTTTTACATCCTCTCCCCCCAACCCCACCATTTTCCTTTCTAGATTACCTCACTGAACTGGTACGGTTCCCAAAGCTAAGCAGGGCAAAGCTTTCCAGTGTTCAAGAATTTTCTGTTGCTGGGTGGAACAGAAATGCCCATTAATCAAAGTGGGGGGACAGATTTTCATGTGGAGACATGGGATGGTTCCAGCAGCTACTCAGTTGTGTCTTGGTCCACATCTGGGCCTATTATGAGTGTTGGCATCACACATAAATCAGCCTCTTCTCTGGCAGCTGTTGGTGGCCCACAAGGAGCCTAATGTCAAATCTCTCTGACTCCACACTGGAGTTGGCAGCAAGTGCAGAGCCCCACTGGTGTCAGCGTGGTGGTCACCATGGACCGGGCACTGTGCTGGGATGTCAGAAGGCCTTCAGCCAGCACTGGTGGACAATGTACTGGTCTGCTCAGGAGGCGGTGAGTGAGGCTGCAGCAATGGTATCTCCTATGCCAAGGCTAAGGCATGTGAAAGGGTGGCAACAGGCATGGTGCAAACTCTGATTAACCAGCATTCCCATCTACGAGGGGCTGGAATGCAGGTTTTTAGCAAGTCCTTGATCTGTCCAAACTGGCTTGTCCAGTGGTGACTGATGGCCAGTAAATATTTAACCTTGGGCTGTTTCAAAACACTTAGGGGCCTCCTCAGTTTAATGAATTTGACTGTTTTCTTACCTTTTAATATTAACAGCACAGAGGAGTGCAAAGCTGTGTGCATGACAGAGGCGTAACTGCACTAAATGAAGCGCTCTGAATTTCAGGCTATTATTGGCACAGCTACTGGAGCTGCATGGGAAAGCCAAGGCTCAGCAGCGCACAAAGATGTCATTGCTCAAACATTTTTGTGCGGGGTGGAGGGGCTGGGATACTCCCCACTTAACCTTTCTCATGCTTTTGGTGTTTCACTGAGGACGTGCATTCTCCTAGTCTGTGCTGAGCCCCTGCTTGCTTCATCACTCCCCTTGCTGTGATTACTAAGAGACTCCCCCCCAGTGTCTCCATGTTCAATCCCTAGTGCCATCAACCAAAACCCAACTGCACTCTGAGGAAAGACCTAGCAACAACAAGGCTTCGGACCTTCCCTGTCTTTCCAGCCCATCATTGCAAAATGATGATTTCCATGGACAAAAATTCTCACCCGCTGAGTGTCTCGGACAAGGCTTGCTCAGCGTTACGCCTACAGAGCAGCATGCGAAGGCCAGATAACATGCTACAGTCTGGCACTGCGCTCCAGCTGGGGCGTAATGCCTGGCACGAATCAGGGCTGCATGAAGTGGCCGTCCCTCCTGCCCCCTTGTCCACGCCTGGCTCTCACCTGATGTTGCTTTACACATCTGAGGCATTCTCGTGACCCGGCTGTGTGCCACAAAGGTGCTTTGCGAAGATGTGCTGTACTGGGAGCTGCTGTCCGAGGAAGTGGAGCTCGTGTGTGAGAGGCGGCTGTGTTCCTTGTGGGAGGCTGTGGACCGCTGGTACCAGAGCCGCAGCTCATCCGACACAGCAGTCCTACCTGAGCCCTTCTCGTGGCCCTCCCTCCCCAGAGATGGAGTCCTTATGATTTGGGAGCGGGAGGGGGTGAGCCTGACGGAGTCCACTTCATCCCCGTGCCAGTTCTCCTTAAACATCCCCCCTGCTGTGTAGGAGTTGGAGGTTTTGAATTGTGCTTTCACGCTGTAGTGTCCCTCCTGGTCGTTCTCCAGGCTCCGCACCACCACAGGCGTGGAGCTGCCCTCGATGTACAGGGGATACTCTTTGATCCTGTACTGGGAGGAGGGCTGGCTCTGGCTGTGCAGGTAGACGCGGTGGTGCCCCGTCCCGTTCCTCGCAGCCAGGTTGGGCATGCTCCCTGAATTGGAAGAGACCAGGTTGCCCGCTGATTTGTGCCTTTGCCTCTGCCGCTCTCTGGCTTTCGACGGGGAGTCCTCTGCCAGGGTGGAGTAGTTGGGGTTCATCTGAGCGGGGTAGTAGTGCTCAGAGCTGGAATGGCTGGTGCAGGAAGAGCAGTCGTCCATGGGGTCAGAGCCGTTACTGCTACGAGTCCTTGGGGTGTAGAAATCAGGGCTCCCTGTCTCATTTTCTGAGCCAAGGAGCTTGCCTTGTGACTCCAAACTGGAGCTCCGGTGTCTAAAGTGCTGAGCTAAGCTGTGCAGTCTGGTCGGGCTGATGTCTACTGACCTGCAGGGACCAGGAAAAAAATTCAGAGTGGTAAGTCAACATGATGGCACACTCCCCATCCCCTTCTGCACGAGGCCAGGTGTGAGCAGACAAACTGCCCGTACTTAGCCCAGAACGCAGTTATTTCTCCACTGGCCTTTGAAAAAGTCACCTCTGTCCAGCAGCTAGGTTTTACTGGGGGTCAGATATGGGCAGCACGTGTAAGACTCTCAGCGGGTGACAGCCCTTCAGGCAGCCATGCCAAATCTCAAGTTTACAAGGCTCAACTCACAGCCAAGTCTGGGTGGTCTCTGTTCACCCTGGCTGTTTGGGGATCTTCAGCTATCCGTTCAAGGAGCAGGAACACCCCATGACGAGTCACACACCCAGATGATGGATGGCCAAGGCCAGGGCATGCAGCTCATGAAATGAGCCACAGACTGAGCAATGGCTGTTTCAAACACCCAAATGGCCCCTAGCTGGTCAAGGCCACTTCCTCAGCACTGCGTCAGGCTGTTTCTCATGCAGCTTGGCTCCAATGTTAACAAGGACTGCAATCTCGAAAGGTACTCCCAGCCAAGAACTTGTAACAAACTTAACCTAGGGCCTTATAATGCCTTGTATCGTCTCTGCCCGAGTCAGATGTGTTGGCATGACTCTTGATCTGTGCCGAGTTCAATGATGTTAGCGCCACCCCTCAGGGCAGGACACCCGACAGCACACAGCTTTGGCTTGCCTCTGCTTCCCACAGTGTCCATGGAGTTTGCCACAAGAGAAAAACAGCAATGAAGCTGAATGGTTTGTAGAAATCCTGCTGAAAATTGAAGTAAAACTGAGCCACGCACATCAAATCACCTCCCTTACACACCTCAGCTCTTTCCTCTGTCAGCCCTGGGCTTATTCCTCTGCCACCTGGATCCTTGGGTGGATTGCTTTATCTGTGGCTCTCTCTCCACAGATCACACACGTGCAAACATTTTGTCTATGAGAAAGAACTAACACTACCCAACGTTTTGCATCAGACAGGAAGCGACACGTTATCTCCAGCTGGATCTATGAGGAATTTACTGCAGAATTTAGCAGTAGCGCCACATCCCTCTTAAAAGTGGCGTGGGGTTTGTTGTGCCTATAAACAGTCCCTGAGATGAAAGGTCTCAGTGGAAGAAAAGCCTGATTACTCTGAGGCGGGGGATGAGGGGCAGGATCATGTTTATCTGAAGTGATTTCAGGATCTCAGTTCAGGAGGGATTCCCCCACTCACAGTACCTGAACCTCTTACGTGACTAGGACTGGTTTGTGTCCTCTCCTGACCTGGGAATTAATTCATATCCTGAGGGAAGGATAAAGCAAAGAATATTTAGTTCACGGTAAGCAAGGTGAGACTGGAGCCAGGAAGACTTACCGCGTGGAATGGACGTAGTGTGGACTGCGTACCCGTAGATCCGGTGTCGACGGCATGCTGGACTGGGAATTCCAGTGCGGAAGGCTCCGGATGGGACTGTTCTGCAGTGAGCTGCTCCCTCCTGCCTCAGCACAGCTCCCGGTGCTGGGGAACCGCTTGTGACTACTGCAGAGCAAACACCCTGCTTCAGTTCCTGGGCAGGAATTTGGGGAAGGGGCTCCCACACCTCTTTCCAGATCTCAGGCATGTGCTGTGATCTTGTGGGGGTGAGCGGGAGCTGGGTCAGCTGCTGCTCGGAGCTGTGTGTGTCCCAGAGCTTTAGCTTCTCCAGTAGCCAGAGGTCAAGGCCAAGCCCTGTCAAAGCCCTCAGATGATCCACCATCCTTCCTTTCTAAATGTTTTTTAAAATAACATTGAGATACCAAGCAGCAATCGTGTGGCTGAAGCCTGTTTTTATGACATGCCTATTGGCCAAAACACCTAAAAGTCTCCTTTTTGTAAGGGGTGGCTTTGTAAATTTTGAAAGGGCTCATACCCATCCCTCCTGAAAGCAGACAGTATCTCTGTGACAGTTTCAAGATAGGCATCTCACCTGGAATGACTGTGTGAGGAGCGTTTCTTGACCTTCTCATAGGGTTCATCCAAGGAGGACTCGCTCCACATCTTGGGTTTGATGGGGGACTTGTCATAGTCGTTGCGGTGGTAATGCATTTGGCGGAGGCCTTCCAGTGACTGCGGAGGAGGAGGCCTGTTGTGCAAGGGTGGCCGGGGAGGGAGTCCTTTGTGTGGGGACTGGAGAGGGGATATTGCGCTGGTGACCTGAGAATCCTCTGTGAAGAGAAGGCAGAGAGGTGATGGCTGTGTGATACCTCCAATGGCAGCAGAAACCCAAGGGGACACCATCACACCTCCAGAGCCTCCTTCCTTACCCTGCTGCCCCTGCCTGTGTTCAGGAGCAACCTGAAAACCTGACTTCCAGAAGTGCACCAGCTGACATTCCTGTTTTGGGGGGAATGGCCAGCAAGAGTGTGTGATGCATGAAAAGAATTGAAACCTTAAGAGAAAATAAGGGGGCATTCTGGGACTGTCTCTTGGAAGAATTCCGAGCAGTAACCACAGCAATTCTCACTGCTCCAGGCCTGATGTCTGACTACTAGGTGTAGTCAGAGGAAACCAAGTGCTTTTGCTACTGGGTGCTTTGAGTGGATTATTACACAGAACAGTTCCTCCATTTTGAGCGTCAATCAGGAGTTCACACATCCCTCCCCGTTTCCCTCCTGCCCTCTAGAACACACAGCAGCCAACATACCATCCTCGAGAACAAGGGCATCTGAGAGGGAGCTGTCTTCACTGGCAATGTTTCCTTCTAAAGGGGAGAAAATAGAAAGATGGTCAGATGGTCCCAAGAATTGCAGTGACTGAGAGCTGAACTGCACCATGACCTTTGTTCACTATGTCTTAGCCTTAAACAGTCACCCACATCTTCCTCCTCAGACAGTGAGATCCCCATAAACAACTGACTCAGCCCACTCACTGTCTCAGAGGCCAGAGCTGCAGGCCTGGTCTCTCACTCACAGACTGCCTTTCAAGGAGCTACTAACTCTTTTCAATTAATGGGGATTAAGGCTGAGTCACAACAGAGAGCTGAGATCCCCAGAGGATGCAAAATGGCATGGTGCCATTAGTGAGATTGATATCTCAGGCCTTAAGGACTCCGAGTTTGTTCTCCTCCTTCTTAAAATCATCATCCTGCTGCTAACTAAAGGCCCACACTAGGTACCAGTTTTGTGTAATTAAGGGAAATGCTTTCTGAGCATCCTCTGTAGCAGCAGGAGAAGCTCTCATGTCCTTCAGATGCACAGGTCTGAGCTGCCTCCCCCATCCCGTGTCCTCATGGCTGTCTGTTATCCCTGACTGTGGTGCAACTTGGTACCCAGGTTGCAAATACAGCAGCTCTAATCTCAGTTCCTGCTACAAAGGCACAGGGAAAAGCTCTGCAAGTCAAAAGGAAAGGGCAAAATCAGCAAGGGAGAAAGAACCATAGCAGAAAGTTAATGGATTTCATGAAAAACCAATCAACAACCCAGTAAACCATAAAGTGCCCTGAGAATTACATTGTAAAAAAAAGGAAAAGAACAAAAGCATTTGAGCACAGCAGTGACACTGCTACCACTTTGATTGTACAGATGCCTTTCAGCTCGAGAGCTCACCCCAATCTGTGAACATTAATTACACTTGTACAGCACCACTCCGGAGGAGACGTTAACAGAGCAGTTCTGTAGGTGCACAAAGGACTCACAGTTTGCTTTCCTGACATGCGTATAATCTGCGGCATGACACTGCTTCTTGTGCCGTGAACCGGCACAGCCCTAACGTACGGCAAACAGCCCAGACTCCAGCTGACAGCACGCTGGAATGGGAGAGGACAGCCCTGCCAGCACCCGTGCAGTCCTCCAGACAGGAGAGGGAAGAGGAGGGAGGGGAAATCTTGCCTCAAGGCAAGAATTTTGCTCCCCGCCCTCCACAGATTCTTCCGTGATGCCGTGGGCGCTAAGTCCCACTTACCGTCTATGATAAGGGAGGCTCTCTGGGTTGGCTTCTTTCCAGACTTGATGCGATACTCGTTGATGGCGTTTTCGATCTCCTGCAGTTTCTTCAGTGCGTTCAAGTAGGATGTCTTCCTCTGTTTCTTCAGCTTTTTGCTGACATTCGGGTCGCTTGCCAGGCGCCGGGCAGCCTCCGTGATCTGGGACTGAATGGCAAACTCCCTCTCCAGGCGCTCCAGCTCTGCCTCCTGGGGAAAGACAAGAGGATTCTGGCTACCACCAAACTCTCCCAGCCCAGCTATGGGGACGCTCCTCCTGAATCTGACCAGTGGCCTCCAGCCAAGGCAAAGCATCCACAATCATGCTGCTCCCCATATCTCAGGGCCTGCCTGAGCATACCCATCTCACCTTCATCTGCTCACAGGGGTGGCTGGAGGCACAGCTGGTGGAAGGGATGACCCATACAAGGAGGACATGTGGGCTCCAGCCCCAGTCCTGCTGTACTGTTTGGCTTTTCATGCAGTTCAATATGCCTAGTTCAACATTGCTCTACTGCTGACACGTTTATCCTTTTACACCCATCTATGGGTAACACGTGCCTCCTACTTGCTCCTCCCCGATTCCTATCTCCATATTTGAGCCCCATTTGATATCACTGCTACGTACTGATGCAAAGCTACAGCTTTAACCTTCTTGACAGGTTTGCTTGGCACCCAGCAAACTCTTTGGGGTAAAAAAGTCGAAGATGGGCTAATTCCTCCCTGGTGTACGGCTGCCAAAATGCAAGGAAGAGTATGAGCTGAAGTAATTATGGGCTGCCGCAACTGATTGCACCAGAAAATCTTCTCCTCGAGTTACAAGCCAGGAGGGTGATTTCAGAGCGAGTGGTGTCTAACAGCAAGCTTTCTGTATGCCAGAAAGGATGACTGTCTCCAATGTTTGCCCTTTCAGGGTCTCAGCTGAGTTTTTAAATGCAACCAGGTGTACCCTGGGAGATACCTCCTGATTTTTAGGTATCCTCCAAAGTAAAGGGATTTAGGCCAATATATGGCCAATGCAGAGGCTGACACAGAGCTTCCTGGACTGCACCGGGACCCCAAGCTGTGAGCTTCAAAGGTACTGCTAACCTGCAATGGATCTGGCTACCTTCCCCAGCTTGATGGAGTTTTTGGTGTTAGTTTGCTAGAAAGGGAAACATAGCACATTGCAAATCCAGGGAAAAAAGACAAGCTTTTCTACTTTTAGTGAATGGTGGGAGCTCAGATCGCAAGTGCTGACAGTCATATATTCATGGAGATCCCTGTTACGCACATTCAAATCCCTTCTCTTTGTTTAGCAGCAGCATATGCTGCAAGAGCTGATGCTGTGGGAATTAATCAGACTGAAGTTGTTCTCTGAAGTTTTTATTCTGGGCTTCTGGTTGAAAAAAAATCTCTTCACTGTCAGTGGTGAGTCAGCATTGCCTTAAAACTATAATTATCACTTCCCTCCCTTCACTGAAGACGGAACCCACCCCCCATCTTTCTAACAGATCCCTTTTGCTTTGAAAGTTTATAAGCTCTATCAGTGCCAAACTTATTAAAAATGAATTTAACACCATGGAGTTTTAAAGCCTGGAACCCGATTCACTGTCTTCTGGTAAAATCCTTCCCAGCGTCAGGAATTACGGACCAGGTAGAGACGATTACCAAGAAATACAATAGGACCCTTCCCTGCAAGTCTTGCTCTGACAAAGCTTTTACTAAATGTACAGTGAGTTTGATGTGAGCTGTCATTTCAGACCTTCACAGAGTCAGTTCTAAATCATTCAGTATATCTTAGAAAAAACATACCATTTTCCTCCCAGCCATAATTGTCTATTTTCTTCCAGTGAGGCCCCTATAAATAAAGCCTTAGAAAATGATGGCTATCATCTGCCTTCAGATGGAAGTTCCTTGCTTCAGGTCCTTGTCACAGTTGGTAGTATCAGTCCTGAGTTTACATGACTGAGGCATTATTTCACCTTTTGTTTTAAATTGAGTTTCTAGTGTTTGCACTTGCTGAAAAGCACATGAAACTGATCGCTGGCCTCTCTAAATGCTCTCAAACTGGCAGCCAAATAAATATAGCTCAACATCATTCTTCGAGAACAGAAATTTATGGTTTTCAACACAATCTTAAACTTTGACAGATGAAAAGGGAGGTAGAGAAAAGCTGAGTCAGCGTGTTTGGATTGCTGATGCCAAAAGGCAGGGTGCCTGCAATGGGGAGGAGCTGCTCTACCTTCATGCTCTCCCCATCTAACCTTGCCACTGGAGTGAGGAGCTTCCTCACCCGCTGGCATCAAAAGCTGCCTTGTAGCAGTAAGATCTGGGGAAGCTGAAGATCAGGTTATAACTGAGCAGCCAGCAGACTGCAGGGGTTTTAGGAGTAACTCAGCTAAGCCGTGCTTCCCTTTGAAAAGCTTAATTAAATGTGCTAGTTCATGAATATTTGACTTCAGTGGAATTCCTCTCCCAGGCTCCATTGAGAACAAAACTAAAGAGCTCCAGCTGTTTATTTTTTTCAGCAGAAGGAAAATGCCAACAAAACAACAAGCAGTTAATTCCCTGGCTAAACTGAGCCTTAAACCACGCAGTCACACCAGCTTCAGTCTCTCCTCTTACAAAAATAAAAAGGAAACTCAAGACTGGAATATACACAAGTGTCTTGAGACAAATGCGTCTCTGCAGACAATGGCTTTTCTGTGAATCCGGTCCCGCCTTACAGCTGCTGCAGGCCTGTTTTCACAGCCACGGTTCAGGGCACTGACCCAGCACATTGTGGGAGCAAGGCAAGAGAACAAACACTCCCTGGCAAACTTAGGAAAACATGATTCCAGCTCCCCATAGGTAGGGATGAAGGCTCTTTTGTTTAAGGACTGGGGAGCAAAATGCTTTCATCTTGCTATTGCCTGGCTAAGATGGATTTTTGTGATGCTTTTCGCTCTGAATTCGGATTGCTACTGAAGCGGAAAGCAAGTGGCTGTTTGCAGCAACAACACAGGGCAGCAGCAGGGCTCAGATAGCTCCAAGGGCTCCCGATGTGCTCCCTACTCACACAAGTCACTGCACTTGGTCACCAGAGCACTTGGACTGTCATGGTCCACTTGGTCACCCAGGCTATTTCTGTTACCTCTAGCAAAGCCAGGGATGAGCCTTGAGGGTTTAACCTTTACTCCGAGCTAAGGCCACCAACTCTCTCGCTGCTTCCTCATTCTGATGGATATATTAAAAAAGGTACTGTGACCAACTACAGTCATTTAAAGCAAAACTGGCTGTAGAACTGACAGTTCCTATGTGATGCACGGTGACATCTTAGAGACCTGAGGTGAGGACACGAAGGGCACAGCCTCACCTCTCCCTTAGGCAGGATCTTCTGCTCATCCAGTTTAAAGGCAGTTCCTATTCTTCTCCTTACAATAGGCGGCTCCTCCCCAGGGTCTAGCGGGTATTCTCGTGGCAGCTTTCCTGTGAGCTCCTGTAAGCAGAAAATACTGTGAGTGATCTGGGAAATCCTGTAGCAGAGCAAAGCACAACACTGCTCTTGAACTGTGACCATAAAATGACAGGCTTTCATTAACAACATATCCAGTTCAGCCAGCTGATAAACACACAGGAGAGCACCCAGCCCCATGAACACATCCCAGAATCTGACACTGAGGGTGGGGAACTTTTCTTTAACTTGTGGGTGAATATAGACTTTTGTGGCCAGCCCAGGGTAGGTCTGTAGTTGGTGCCCATCCCTAGGGCGTTGGGGCCAGAGGCTGAACAGACTGCAGCACACCCACTTTCATCTCTGCTGCAGGGTGAACAGGAAAGAAGAGCTTCTCTCTGCAGAGCTGCTTCTGAGAGGGGGGTGAGCAGATCTGAGAGCCTTCATGCAGGATGCAGGTCTGCTGAGTCACAAAGTCCCACCGGCAACAGCCGTGCAGGTTATGACCTGCACAGAAAAACATTCCCACCCGATTCATGATGTGTCTGAGAGGAATGCAATGCAAATGGTCACTAAAAGCAGTGCCTGGTACCTCATTACCTGTCTGATAACACGTCATGTATCAGAGCCCCTTCCAAACCCCAGTGATGTCATGGGCAGCTTTGTCAGACTGAAGGGGTTATTTGCAAAGAATTGTTCAAAATCTGAAGCAAACCCCACAGAACTGAGGAATATCTGGACCACAGGAAGCAGCAAGTGCCACTACTGATGTTAATGCTGTGGTTTTTTTTCCCCTGGACTACACAATGCAGGCACACATATCTCAATTGAAGGCATTCAAATGTCTACAGAAAAAGGCAGGAGCCTCACTACCAGCACAGCCCGACTCCTTGTACTCAAAAGTCTCCCCATGAAGGACAAAAGGCTTTTGTGTTCCTTAGCATCAGCCTTGAGAGGATCCAGCTGGCAGAGTAACCTAAATCATCTGAATCCCAAAGAACAGCAGCTGACCTTAATGTGTGCGCGCAGCTCAGGCCCCTGCCTGCCCTGGCCTCTCCCGGGCTCCCTAATGGGGTTTTTCTTTCTACTCTTTTCAGGTCACTAGGAAACGAGGACCTAGTCTTTTCAAATCTTTCCTTTAAGCAATTCCCAGCAAAATGGGTTTGCAGCACAGCTCTGTGCTGCCGTGCACAACCGCCTTTTGCGAGAGGCATTGTCGCGATGTCTGAGAAGTCGTTCTGTGTTGCCCCTCCAGCCCTGTGGCGTTATTTCAGCTTTTCTTCCAAAATCTGTTCCTTCTAGTGAGATGTGGCTCTAAGCACTGCATCAAGGCACAGATTCCTGTATCCCTTCCTGAGGGAAACAAGGATATTTATATCTCCTAACTTAATATGAAGCAGATCAGTGGAGAAAGAGTTAGTATCTTCTGTAAAATGCCTAAGAATGGAGCAGGACAAAATTAATGTGGGCTACTGCCTCCATAAGCTGAAAAGTATTCACAGGCACGGTCCTGAAATGTAATCTAAATTAATAAGTAACTGGAGTAGTGATGGCCCGAAGTAACCTGATGCCACTGTTAGGAATGGCTCTGGCCATGCTTATTTGATTATGCCCCACTTTTAACCCTTTTTTATCTCCTGGTTTGCCGCCTTCTCCCTCGGTTTCAGCCATTGCCAGGCCAAAGCAGAAAGGATGAAGGGCAGCCTGAGAGGAAATACTTCCAGCTACAGACTGATGGATGAGCTGTAGGGTTGTAAGATGGAGTCAGATTCCAAATGTCCATCAACTGCCTCTTTCAGATCACCTACAGAAAGCATGAACACTTTCTACCAGCTCTCAAGGTGCTGACAGATGGGCTCTGGCCATCCCTGCTGCAGGACATTAAGGAGATATTGCTCCTTACCACCAGTCCCATGCCCCAGTGGGAGCTTTTGCCTGCATCCCAGTTGCTTCAGAAGTGCCTGAGGCTGCACCACAGCCAAGGCTGGGGTTAAAGGGAAGGCTGTGAGCTCCTGCAGCTGTGGCACAGGCACATCCATCTTCTGCTGCATGTGGCGGGCAGTCAGTGTTAGCTTAAATCCCTCCAGGGCAGGTAGAGCCCTCCAGACCTTGTTCGTCAGCCACCAATGAGCATGTGACTGCTTCCTGCAAATGATCTTAACTCTGTACTCGATGGACTGGACTGGATCTGGTCCCGCCACCTTTAGCAACACAAGTTGTTTGGTGAAGTCAACCAGGAAAGGATTGCTCGTGTGGAGTGAAGGACAGGAGCTGGGGGAGCAGGGATTTCTGCTGACGTTCTTTATTGAGAGTTATTTCCCACGACTCATTCTTCTTGCCATTAAAACTATAGACTACTTGAAACAAAGTGCAGTGAGAGCTGAATCAGTGACCTATTTCACCCATTTTTGTCAAAGGTGAGATACACATCAAATATTTAGCAACAACTGGAAGATCTCGGTGTCACTGTCTGCAGCCAGCTTCCTGTTGTGTTACACGTCGTGATTTGTTGTTACATTCAGATTTCCAGCTCTGGTAAACAAGGGAGGATTGCTGAATGACCCAGCTGTCCACTGCTGCTAGTCTCCATGCACATCTGCAGCAGGGTTGTGACCTCCCCAGACATTAAATTGATCTCTAAACTGGCCTCCTGTGTACTTGATGAATGAACTGGCAAGTGAGTGGGAAGGTAATGAGATGAGTTCCTGAGCTGTCCTGCATGTCCTAGGATGATAACAGTGGTTCCTCTTCACAAGGTCTGCCACCACACCACCATTCCTCTCCAGCAGTGCCAGAGCTTATTGGATGAAGGGAGTCTACATGGAGCAGATAAGACCTTGTGTGCTGTACGTAAGAATGTGCTGAGAGAAGAAAAGCACTTACAGTCAGGCCTGCTCCAAGAAGAAAGTGTATCAGCCTGGGGTTTTTTGTTGCTAATGAAGTCAAAAGCATTTGTGATTGTGATTACCAGGACACAGGACAGCCTTCCTATGCCATTTAGGTAGCTGCATATTCCCAACAAAGTCAATAAGAAGCCTGGCTGAATGCATTTTAAACACCATTTCAAACAGTAGATAAGGACACTGAGCACCCTCCTAGCCCCAAGTCAACTGGGTACCCAGCTGACATGGGGTCCCCTTCTCTGGTGGGGGGAAATGTCCTGTGACATTGCAATCTGGAGTTGAAACAGCTAGACCTTCCTGAGGCCTCTGTACAATGGGCTTGGTAAGAGGTAACCATGGAAGGAATCTCTCCACCTGACTCCACCCCACCTCCAAACAATGCCATGCTATAACAATGCAAGCAACAAAGTGTTACAGGTTATAAAATGTCCATTGCCTACCGCTTCTCGGAGACACAGTTTCTTTAGCTCTTCCAAGCGTTGGCGCAGTGTCTCTTCCAAAGCTTCTTGCCTGGATTTCAGCGCAGCCAGCATGTCTTTCTTGGCTGACTGAGAACTATCTGACTCTTGGGAACCTATCAATAAACAATGATTTCACTAGGCCAGCTGACAGCAGAATACACATCTGGAGTGCTTGTTCTTTTACCAACGCCTGGATGCAGTCCTTCCACAAAGAAATCAGACTATGACATGAAGCAGGTGTTACCCAGTCATGTTTGTTTACAGCTAATTCTTAATATTTAAGCTTACAGAGACCGGATAGTGGGGCACACAAAGACATTTGTAATCTTTATCCAGGAAAATAAAAGCAACAAGATTATTCATGTGAAGATCCTACAAAAAAAAGGACATATGATACCCATGAAAGTTCCCAAGTACAAACAACAGTACAGTTTATGAAGCCCTGGAGATGCATTTTTGGGAAATTAAGCCTAGGATAAATAATGTAACAATACAGCCTACTTCTTAAGAACTGCAATTATCCTAGTAGCAAACATTTAATTCAATCCACTCACAGTGCCTGTTCTATGAAAAAATGTAAAGTGGAACAAAATTACCTAGTAATTCCTGTAAAACACACCAAAACAACAATAACCCCTAGGTCCTCCTAGGACAGTAGCTGCTGCTTGTGAAGACGTAGGTCAAGGTACTTAAACCGGATGTCCAAATGTCTTGAATTTTCAAGAGGCAGTTACCTGAAACTTCCACTGAAATAAGTCCCTGCATTAAGCCAGACTCTGTTGCCCAGATGTCACGACAGCATTTGTAATGTCACCTCTTTAGGGGAACTTACTGATGGGGTTCCTAATTTTATTTTGGTTTGGGATGGTGCATCGATTGCTATGCACAATCTAGCACCTCAAAGAAGAGGCAACATTGGTTGCATCCCGTTCTGGGTCCCCAACTTGAGCAGCTCATTTTTTAGGATGTGCTGAGCATTCATCCTCTTTAACACAATTCTGGGCTCCGGGATGAGTTGATAGTAAAGTCACTACTTCACTCCCATCATCTTGTTTGCATAAGCTGAGTGCATCCTTTCAACACAGAGTAAGGACGTGAAGGTCATGGCCATACTGTGAGATGAAAAACAAGCTCAAGAAGGGGTAAAAGCTATCTCTACAGGCTTTTCACTCATATTACTGGCTGTTGTTCAGCTACAGATGAAGTCCAAATCATCCATCTTAGGTTTATGGACAGCTGAGTTCTGGTCACTGTGGTGGACTCAGCAGTAGCGTCCCATGTCTGTCCACAGACAACACTGAGAGCTACAGCTACACATACTCTAAAGCCCTATCCCACACACAGCTCTGGAGCTCAGCCTAAACCTGCAGCTGATCTCTTTTGAATAAACTCCATAGTGGGTCTTGAGATGGGCAGAACTGACAGGGCTACTGTGGCTATGGGGTTGCTGTTGCCATGCAGCAACAAGCGTCTAAGAGATCTAAAGTATTTGAGAGGTCTTCCATGGGGTGGCAGATAAGACACAGGATCCTGTGAAACACACACTCTTTCGGACTGGCAGTGGGATTCTCTAATCCATGTAAAATAGCACCACACACCTACATTTAGGCAGCTGGATTGTGTCTGGTGCTGGTACTGTAGGTATATGCCTGCAGAAAAGCCTTTGACTTGGCACTCTTTCAAAGGGGTTCTTCCTAGTCCTCAGTGGTGTCAGCACCTGCTGTCCCAGGGTGACTCTGGGGGGCTACCCTGCTTCTCTAGAGCAAGCAGACCTTTATTATCTGCGGTAGTCAGATACAACAGGATGCTACATGGAATTTGCCATGCACCTGTAGGATGGTGAGAGGGGGCTTCTAGATATGTTTGCAGCTTGGCCTCCAAGGGTTCAGTGAAAACACTCAGCCCAAGGAGGTTGAAAATCTTGCTGCCATTTCACAAAGCTCTGGAAGGAATCTGGGAATGACTCTTTGTTTTGGCAGCAAAACAGAGTGAAGTTTATGCTTTCAGCTTCATTGTTCATTGCTACTACTCCAGCGGACCATTAAAGCTAAACTGAAAGAGGGCTGGGGCAAACAATAACATGAAATAGTTCTGTACTGGCCCAGGGGGTGCAGAAAATCTCACAGATCTTTTCCACCAATATTTTCTGCAGTTTTCATACAGGAAGAGAGCTGGCACTTACTCTGTGAAACACCACCCTGCTTTGTTACACCTTTTACTGGGCTATCCTGGACCGGGGAGGTGGAAAAGTGGCTCTCTAAAGGCTGGCCAGGTTGAGAATCATCAGACAATGGAGGACAGTCTCCTGGTAAGATGTTTGTTTAGTTGCTGTAGTCATTCTCATTTCATTTGGGTTTGCCCACACAGAGTAACAAAACTCAATTCTGCAAACACATCTGTGAGGCAAGAACTTGTCGGGCTCTTCTAGGAGCCCTGTGTTTGCACTGGCAGAGAAATCCCTCTCTAGCGTTTAGTAATTCTTAATAGTAACCCCGGTGAGCAGTTACTAGCAAAAGCTGAACTGCTGAATTTCTGCACTGAACTGCCAACAAACTGCTGAGTCCCAGTAAAAAGTTGCTCATGATTCCAGCAGATGTTTCAACACTTTTTTTTCTTTTATGACAGCTTTAATGACCTGCATTTTCCTTTCAACTGCTCTTCCCCTTTCCTTCCTCTCTCTGCTCCCTATCTCCACACCAGTCTCGGATTTATTTTTAAAAGCTATTTGTTTTTGCACTTCAGGTTGCCAGAGCAGCTACATAGATGCTGAAACATTTAAAAGCATATGAATAGCTTGAACCCTGGCCAGACGCCTGTGCTGATTCGGGGTGTGCTGACAAGAAGGAAACAAACGGCTTCTGGTGGAGCTGGTAGGGACCCAAATCAAGCACAGACAGTTCATGGCATCTGCTCCAGCTGTGCTTAACCGGTGTGAGAACCACGCTGGTCTCAACCCTGACATGGTTGGTGGCAGTGTCCACTGAGAGGACATTTTGCCATGTTTTTCACACCTCCCAGAAAGCAAAGAGACTGGGAGAGATCTGGTAGTGCATGATCACATCTGGAGTGAAATCAAAGTCTAACTAATGAACCAGTTCAAAAGAACCTTTCCCAAGTGTATCCTTGTATCACAAATTCTTCTAGCGTAGCGAGCCTTCAAAGGCCAGGGCTCTCAGTTCATGGCTTGAGATGCTGAATTTTTTTAGCTTGACCATACCTGACTTGGATGATCCCTTGGGCATACTGCAGGACTTACTTATTCTTCACGCCTTCCCGAAGCGTCTCCTTCAGACACGGTTCTGTTCTAGCTGTTTGGATAATCTAATTATTTTTTTAAAAGCTGAACTATTTTGGGATGTATTATTAGATTTTTATGGGTTGGATTCTCTACTTGTTCTCACAGGTGAAAAGCAAATGAAAACTTGATCAGTCAAAAAAATCACACCCGTGCAAGATGCCTGTGAAGGAGCGGAGCACAGTGCTTTGTATTGCTGAGGTGCTCACAGCTTCTATTAGAGGCTCTTTATTCATAAATATGTATTAATCCAGCCTTGAGCAAGGCTGTGACCACAGACCCGCTTCTAAACCCAGAGGCAGTTGACCCAAAAATGTCAGAACAAATCAAAAGGCCATAAAAGCAGCCAAAGAAATAATCAAAGACCAGCACAAACCAAACCGATCAAGCAGATACTACCTTAAACCAGCCTTATTAAATGTGATGCTCACTGAGTCACGGCTGCCCAGTGCCTTCCAAAGGGGATCATCAAGAGAGAAAAATCAGTCCTGAAAGATCAGCCCTACACGACAGACTCCTGCTGCTACAGAAATGGTTGACTGAGAGGTTTTCTCAGTCACAATTTATCTCCCACAATTAGGGCTAATTCCTAATGCAGTAAACAGGAGAAAGGTTGCTGAAATGTGTAATTTCCCTGTACGGCTTTTGAACCTTTTTGTGAAAATTATTATTCAGCCTCCTTCCCACTTGTGCAAAGATTTACCAAACTCTGCATTTTAACCGACACTTCTGCAGAACCATTTGACGGCCCTAAAAGAAAAAGGGTTGTGAAAACACCACGTAGCAAGCACAGGGCCATCTCTTTGGTGGACACCAGGAACCTGCTGAACTGGGGCCTATTTTAATAGCTGATGCTGCTGGTTTAATTTCAAAGCCAAGAAAACCATACATGTCCTTTCTTCCTTGGCCTACAGGGTGGGACACAAGTCTTGGTGACCTAAACCTCCACTTGATACCCTATTGGTGTGTGGATACACTACCAACCTTCTGATACCCACTTGGCCTCTCTGGGCAATTTCTCCATCCACTGACATTGAGGAGAACATGAAATGTTCTCACTCCTCCAGCAGAATTCATGGCTCAGCTTCTTCACCAGTGCTAATGGGCTGGTTTCTGATCTCTCCAGTACTGGTGAGGTCAGGACAGTCTTGGTGATGTTGATGGGGACATGAAGCAAGTGAGTCACACCCCCAAAGGATCTGACCAAGCCGATGTGCTGTGCCTGTGCAGATATGCAGGGGCTCCTGGCTACCAGGAGTTGGCTCCAAGACAAGCTTTGTTTTAAAGTTTGTCAAAGGGCTGAAACCAGCAACATGAGCCACCATTTTGAAGAGGAAAGCCCTACTGGTGACTCTCTGCTTGTCCCCATTTCCTCCACCTATTTTAGCAGAGGTAGCCAGCTTGGAAAAAGGGATAAATGGGAGAGATGAAAAAAGCAGGGAGGATAGATGGGATGCTGGAAAGCAGAAGGAGCTAAGGTTTGGTGCTAGCATCTGTGAGGGAAAAAGAGATGCAACAAAATGGCTGTGCAGCGGCAAGGCAAGACCATTGAGGCAACTCTTCTCTTTTCTCATTTTGTGAGTCCCCTGCTCCAGGAAAAACACATCTAAATATGGCAAACCCTTCACAGTACATCCGGTTGCTGGCTCCAGCTCGCTGGCATTTGGTCGAGGTCCCCGTGGAAGGCTGTCCCTGAGCGGGAAGGTCCCCCCACGCTTGCGCCACGCCAGAGTCCAGGATGACTCACTGCACCAGGATGTTAGCGCACAACAGTCAGGGACCTCAGACAGCCGCTATCTCTTGTCTCTGCCAGACAAATAGGATATCCTCCATGGCGCAGAGGAGCCCAGCTGGAGCTGCTCCACACAGGATACGCTCAGATATCCTGTGGGTGACTTGTATTCTCGAGCCTCCATGCTTGTGGGCCGTGCTGGAGACCATGTGGATGCTCTTTATCTGTTCTGACACCTGCCAGGGCGGTCCAGCTGTGATACAGCCCCTCCAGATGGAGTGGTGGGGGACGGGGAACCGGCTGGCTGGGCTCCGTCATGGCATTTTCAAGTGTAAACAGGTCCCTGCACAGGAAACCTCCACTGCTGATGAAGGAATGGGGCTCAGGGAGCCAGAAGCATCTCAACCATGTCTGCAGAGGTCAAGCAGAGGTGCTTGTATGGTTTCTCCTCTGCCCACTGAGATGAAGAAGGCAGTCTGGGGTTCAGCCCAGCACTAACCCAGCAGTAATAGGGCTCCCTGTCAGCTAGGAGACCTGCAGAGCTCTTAGGGCACAGACCGCTCTGAAGAAAAAATCCGCCTTAGACCCTAACCTGATTTCACTCTCATAATGATCTCTGCTGGCTTCAATTAGGGTTCATGCCAGTGTGAAAGCAGAGCTTTTATTCCTGGGCAAATCTTGCCCCAGATGTCCAGGGATGGCCCAGAGATCCTGAGCAGAAGATCCCTGAGCTAAGTCTCAGCAGCCCCCTGTTTTGGGGGCCCCCTTCAGAGCCCAAATGAGGTCAAAAGCTAAAGAATAAGTTATCAGAAATGCACTTGGGAAGATCAAACTTACAACTCTACAGTGGACCCAAACTGAGATCGAGAAGCTGGCAACCACAGAGGAGCTTAGGCTTTGGCCCTGAACTGCTGTGACAATGGAGAAGTCACTGTCCCTGTATAAGACTCCACTTCCCCGCTGCTGTGTCTTGAGACTGTAAGGGGTGTGGGGCAGTGACTGCCTCACACTGCACAGCAGGATCTTGGCCAGACAGTGTGACAGCTGGAAGCAACAACAAATATTTCCTTGCAGCCTTGCTGCAAACCCAGGGCAGACGTGCCAGCCTCGGCGTACTCCTTGTGGCACTGACAGCCCCTTCAGTGAGGAGCAAGATGGGGAGAGGAAATGTCTACAAGTAATTTCCAAGAAAAAAAGGCAGAGAATGGTAGGGAAGTGGGGGCAAACAGAGATTCAGTTCTGCCTTTGTGATTTCGAGTCACTTGAGGTATTTATAGCCTGGAAATCTACTGTGGCCACTTAATCATTTGCACTTATTCTCTCCAGCATGCAGGCTATACCGCGATAACCCATCATTGTTGTGACTGTGTGCCGATAATCTTCAGCACAATGGGAGGAAACGCAAAGGCTGGAATGGAGCCAGAGACTGTGCCCAGCAGGACAGGCAGCAAATGTCCCCTCCCATCCAGTGGGACAGGGCTGGGTCATCTCTGCCAGCTGGGAAGGGGTTCTTGGAGCAGAGGGGCCTGGGTGATTGTGTGGAAGCAATCCACAGTCTCCAGTTCTCTGGTATCTGTCCTCCTCTGCCAGACGTCCTCTCTCTACACTTCCTTCCCTCCACAAGTGTGCCTGTAGTTGTTGGAAGGCACACAGCAGCAGCAAGCCCAGCAGCTCTTGACATTTTGGGAAGAGCCCTGTCCTCATAGCTGGCAGGACCTAAACGCAGCTCTGAACACAGAAGCCTGGAGGGAGCCATGCTTGCCTGGCCCACCAGCAGCACTCGACCAAAACAGAGGTTCACACAGTCCTACACAGGCATTCAGGGAGACCGATCCACCTACCCAGGCCTGAAGAAATGACTCACTTGGTCAATGAACTTTGCACAGGTCTAGGCACTAGCGCAATTCTGCTGAGTCTGCAAACCCCACTCTCAGCCAGAAGGAATATGAGCAGGGAACAATAAAATACAGAAATAAAAGCGTGGGCAGCTCCCAGTTTGGGATTTCCATCCACATAACCCTGATAGGTGCTGGCCCTACAGAAGCTTTTATGGGCCTCATTTTCTCCTGGCTTTAACCTGGCTACTGCTCTCCCAGCATGAGAGCAGATGCAACCCCTATGGTTTTTTCAGCAAGGCAAGAAGTTAGTGTATTAAGATGAAAACAGGATTACTACTAAGTAGCTCTCACAAACTTGGGAATGGTGCCCAGGAGGCTGAGATCTTGGAAAGACCTTAAGAACTTCCTTGGGGTACTTAATGTTACTTATTTTCCAGCAGGAGAGCTGGAAAAAATGCCAAACAAACAGAGCTCCAACAACCCGACACCAGTCCAGGAGCTACTCGGCTACTGCAACTCCCTGAGCAATGGGAGGCACAGACAGGGGATTGTATACTGCATCAGGAGGACCTAAGGAGCAGAAAGGCATATCTGTCTGCAGGCGAGGCAAGGAATGGCACAGCAGGCTGCTCTGAAGCTCTGTCAGCATTGCACATTTTAACTGCTTGCTGGTCATTTCCCATGCAGGAAAGCGTGGCTTTTCAGAGACATGATGGAAAGCTACTCTACCGCACCAGTGTGGGTTCAGTCTCAAAGCATTTGTGCTTTTAGATGGACTCTTCCCTTGTTGACCATGGGAAGGTTATTCTCTGGCGTTACACATCTCAACACCATCAGTTTTAATAACTCAATGTGATGCTTAACAGAGGGCATTTAATTGACTGGAAGTGTTAATCACAGTGAAAACAGCAATTCTGCCCCCCTGAAGAGCTTCTCACCTGAGCAGCTAAAAGTTCTTCACAAACTATCAATCCTTGCTTTGTTCCTGGAGTGACATTTAGAACTGCTTTACACACAGCTTGCCCTGTTCAGACTGACAGAAGAGTTTCAAAGAAATACAGACAAGTTCCTGCCTCCTTTTCCCTGGTCCTTCTCTCCTGCTCTAGCTCTTCTCCATATCAACTTCTCTTGGGTTTCTTTCACAGATTATGTCTTCATCATAACAGGAAGTTGCTCTAAGCCACAAAAAGAAACGTCTAGGTCCCCACCTTAGTATAGTGGAGAGTGGCTGGGAATAGCTCTTTGGAGCCTGGGACCAGGCAAACTCCAGCAACAGAGCAGCAAGGCAAATGTGCACTCTGTGAAGAAGCCACTCTGCTTCAGCACTGCTGAGGGACATCACCAATTCCCAGCCTCAGTTTCCCCAGTGAGCTGCATTGACTGATTGCTTCCTCACTGCTGGCCAGGGGCTTCTTCACAAATGCATCTGCCTAGGGATGAGCTGGCTGCCAAGGGGCAATTATGGTAGAAACTGTGAAGAGAAACCAGGTGTCAGCTGGAAAGTGAGAGGCTGGAGACGACATCCTGGAGCCAAAGAGGAAACGAGCAGCGTTAATGAGAGAGAGGAAAGCTACTGCCTGTGCTGTCTGTAAGGCATCATGCTGAGAGACGGACTGACACCTGGACAGACAGAATGGCTAAAGGGAAGTGACTTTCATTTCTGCAGTGCAGCTTCTGACTGCTCCCCACTATACCATGGCCATGGCCCCACCATATTCTCTCCCGTTACCAGATAAAGGACCTACCTGATGACAGAAGACTTCCGCTGCTGCCGCTGATAATTTTGCCTTTACTCCCCATATTGGCCAGCTTTGAGGTCTTGAGTGTTCCAGTTTCAGTCAGGTCAATCGCAATCTCACTCAGGCTTCTTGCAGCATGAATCTTGGACTGGACATAGACACAGGAGTTAGCAATAATCTAGTGCTTCTTTAAAGCTCACAGAAGGAAAAAGTCCTTTTGCTGTGGCAGGAAACAGGCCTCCACAGAAAATTTTGATTATTTTACAAGAATAGAAGCAATCTGGCCTAGTATTCCCTACTGCACTTTTTACATTCCTAAGTGGGGGCAATTCTGGCATCGCTTCTTGTTGTTTGTTATTTTCTCTGCTTTGCCATGGACATTTTTCCCTCTCAAACAAACTGTGTATGGAGTCACTGAGTTACCATAGACAATAAGAAACCTTCAGAAATGCCAACATAATAAACTGCAAAGCCCAAAGGCTAAAGACCATCTCTAGCATCTAAAGAAAGCCAGGAGGGGCCTTTCCAAATCTGCAATGAGCTTTGGACCAAGACACAGTGAGGCTTAAACAGGCTGTCATGAGAAGCTGGAAGAGAATACTGGCAGGAAAACATGTTCAGGTTATGGTCCAGACTAACAAGCTGCACGCAATGCCCCTACGGTGAGGGACCTCTTGAGAGCATGAACATCACTCCAGTAAGAAACAACAGACAGCCCCAGCTCAGAAACTGGCCATACTAGAGAGAAGAGTCACTGATCGTACACCACCACATGTCAACAGTCTAGGCACTTCCAGGGGAAAGTAAACGCACACACTGCATAAACCTATCTTAGGAGCTGACTTCCTAAGATGCCCTTTCTCCATTAGTTATGAGAAGGATTTGAGACAAGAAGATGCCCAGAAAGCTTAGGTGAGATAACCCCAGGATTTTCTCTTTGCTGAGCAGTAAGCTCAGATGTGGTTATGCCCACAGAGCTGACAAAGGCAGAAACCGTTCAGAGCAAGCGGATTAACAGCACTGAGCAACGAAAGGAGCACAGCGGCTGCTTGCAGGATTGGGCTCACTCAGTCCTAGTGGCTGCCTTGCCTCTGCAAGACAAACCCCATCTTCAGCAGCTCTCCAGTCCATTCTCCTGACAGCATCCAACAGGCATTTAACATGAACAAGAGGATCAAGAACACTCATCAAAGTTGCTGGGGAAGGCCCTTCAGTTACAGCTTTAGCACTACCAGGAAGATGAATCCAACATATGAGGGTGTCTCGGGTGACCACAGGAATTTTTCAGTCCTTTTTGTGACTAGTACAGCCTGACTTAGGATCACCTGAACATAGCAACTGCCACATCAGAACAATGCCAAAGCCTCTCAAGTCCTCTATCTCATTTCTGACTGGGGTCATCTCCAAACATTTCATAAAAAAAACTACAAGGAAACTTTTCATGAAGCCATTGTGGAATAATTTGTCCACATGGAAAATTTCCTCCTGTCTCTTCTGAACTAATGCTTGTGCTCTGAGCTCATTTTAGGTATCGATTGCTGAATTCACTTCAGTTAACAAGACATGCTAACAAGGAGGGAACTGACAACCAGGAATAAGCTTGCTGACTGTAACATGGCACATGAAGTTGACAGCTATTTCATCTCCGACCTGGAAACTGGCTTCTTGTTCCCTGACCTCCTGTGAGCTCCTTAGTCATGGATGGAGGGAGCTTGGAGAGCAGCCCATTGCCCAAATCTCACAAGTCCTGTGCTGCCAAGCAATTAGCCTGGCCTCGCAATTTCCATTTCCCAGAACCCAGAAAGTTGTAGGAACTTTGTGCCGAGGCTCTCCAGCCGCACAGAAACTTTTGGTCAATGGGATGGTGAAGCCCTAGTTCAACTGAACATTCACCTCTGCATGTCCTCAAGGCCAGAACTGAATCTCAGCCCTAGTCATACAGTTCAGCTACAGTGCTAACAAATCAGAAGCTCATTGACGTCCATGTACCAGGCTGTGATCTGTTCCCACTGGAACTAACACGAGATGGGAGTATAAGGAATGCTTGGCATGATGGGATTTTCAGTGTTATTTCACATCCTCAGGAAGCAGAAATCATTTTAATAAGAACTAAGGCTGAACTGATGGCTGAATGCTCACCACACTGAGCTTCATTTTTAGCTCTGTTACTGATTTGCTGTGGGGCTTTGGGCAAGACACTTAAGGTTAAGTTCTTAGCGATCCCCTGCCTCTGTTTGCACATCAGTGAAATAATAAGGGAAGCAAAATGTCTCCCTGTTGCACGCTGTATTTTTAAGATTAATTTAAGATTTCAAATTTAGAACAGCACTGGGAGAGCCTCATACTGAAAACACCCTCAGAAGTATTATCATCATCATTTAATATTCTTGGGTATTTACAGGCTCCATCATTACCATTCAGAGGTACCCCAATGCCTCACAAGCTTATTTCCACGACAAAAGGGCGTGTGCACTTGCTTATTTCAGAGGCTGAACTACCTGCCAAGATACTAGCGCAGATCAGGCAACCAGTACTGATCCTCTTAAACTAATGCTACAACCAGTTAGACACTCTTCATTTCCAGCAGCTCCTTCCCAGAATCAGCCCCAGGAGAAGGACAGCACTCTTTTAGCTTCTTGGATCTGGCTTTTCTGGTCTGAAACAAGGTCTGTGAAACGTGTTCTCAGAATATCTCTGGAAGGTTAGTTCTAGGTGAAGAGGGAAAGTCACTGCTTTTATCTAACAAGATTTCCTGCTACTGAAGTGGTTAATAAGAATCCTGAGCATGAACTGCTGTCTTACTGCAATGCCAGATCTTTGGAGGTAATAAGTCTTCAGATTGCTGCTGTCCTGGTGATTTATCCCCTGCAGGTGTATATATGCTGTATGACCCTACATAAATGTAGGGTTATGTATCCCTTGTATAACCCCAGGAACTGCCACACTGATCAAACCCAGGACCTGTCTAACCCAACACACGGAGTCCTTGCAGCGGATGTCTAGGAAAGGTACCAACCCCAAGCCCGCACAGACAGATCCTGCCCTCCTGCTCTGCGAGGCAGTGGTTTTCCTGTATTTGTAGGATAGTTATAGCGAGAAGCCCTGTAGTTTATTTCCACCCATACTCAGTCTGCAAATTAGGGCACGCTCTGGCCCTACCTGTTTGACTAGGCACCAGCTGAAATGCTGAGTGAAGGCAATGCAGCTGGATGCTGCTGTGGTCCCGGCCAAGGCAGCAGCGGCTGTGAGTGGGCCCTACATAGGGCAAGTGAGAAAATGATGTAAGCCCGGCATCCCTGGAGCCAGGAGAAAGGAAAAACCAGCTAGAAGAGACCAGATAAGGGATCAGCAGGGCAGAGCGAGCTTTATCCACAGTTGGTACAATCCAAACCTGCCGAAGCCACAGAAGGAGGTTTTAGATCTTATCGCAGTTGTGCGGATGGTGCCCTGCGCTACACAGTGGGGATGGAGCATCTCCTGAAAGGAATGGAGCTATTTTTCCGTGCTGCTCAATCCCTGCTGTCTCTGCTCCCTGCAGCAATGCCAATCATCATTGGGTGGTCTTGTGCTTCGGACAGCCACTCATCAGCAGCAGGAATCAGACCAACGGCTCATTCCATACAGGCCACTGAGCAGCAGCCAGTGCAAGGCCTGGGCTAGACTTTGTACTGACAGCACAACAGCGGAAAGCTAGATTACATCCCATTAGCGCTCCCCGGGGCCCTGCAGCCCCTCCAGGCTCAAAAATTTTACAGCACTTAGCGCAGACCTGCCAAGTCTCATTTACACGGAGGGAGACTGGCTCATTCATGAGTCATTTCCAAGCATGGGGCCAAACTGATCCCCAGTGTTGTTCTGACAGGGTCAGAGGGTGAAAAAAATCCATCAGTGAAATGCAAGTGTAGATGGACACTAGGGATGGATTTATCCCTCTTGCTTGCAGCGACGGGGCTTTGCTCCAGGTGATGTTTTGAAACCCTTGGCCTATTTTCCACTGGTTTATTCAGCCAAAAAGCCTCGTGCTTGGAGGAACGTGCCGTTGGAAATTCCCACAAAATGGTACTTCTCAAGGCTTCTAGACCAAACGTTTGATTGGTTCAGTGCAGTCAGCAGAGCAAAGACAAGCCTTGAAGTCCTGCCGCATCTGCCTCCTGAAAAAAAGGGAAGCTGACAGGAGAGCTGCATGCTGACATGTTCACTCAGAAAGCTGGGGATCTTTTCAGTCTCCACGTTACGCTTCGATTGCGAGGAGGGAAAGAGAGATCAGCAAGGAAACGAGACATTGGGAACTCAGTGAGCTGGCAGGAGTTCAATGCAAAGTGAGGCTGCAAAGAAGGCTGGAATCTCACTGCCTTGCAAAAGGGTCAAAATCCAGGCAAAGCTGAATTTATTTCTTTTCAAAATGAAATGAAGGGCTTTTTTCCAGTGGAGCTGTGCAGAAGGCCGAGATCTCAACCAGTGCCCCATTATGTGAGGAGCAGAGAGTTCACACTTGCTTTATCACTATGTCCTGTCTCCTGCCATCTAACCTACAGCACTGGAGTGAAGGCTTAGCTGCAGTGAGTTCCAGCAGCCTATTTCTTCTAAGTTTGTTTTTATTTTTCTTTCTCTTGACAAAACGATGTGAAATGCCAAGTTTGGACATGAAAGGAAGGAATATCTAAGTTTTGCTTTGAAGCTGGGGATTCAACTGAAGTGGGGGTTGAGATTTAAGGGAATACAAACTCATGTGACCTGAAACTCAAATAAATGTTTGTCTAAGCCCTTGAGAGCTTCGCATCACCCCACTCTGGAATATGTTGTATTGGTTTTCAAAAGCGAAGTGCACGTGACCAGCAGGATGTTCTGAAGTGACCAGCAGGATGGACTGAACAGAGCAGTTACAACTGATGGATCTATTAATCTTGACAGCGTCATGTCAAAGATGAGGACAATAGACTAAACCACCAGGTCGCTTGAGAGAAAGGGACAAAAGTATTTGCATGCCTTAACTTCAAAGCCTCGGCGTGACCACCGGGATTATTGTGACAAAGCACACTGATGTGGTCACAGACGTGACAGGTTGACAAACAAGGGCTGGTGGAGTGGTGCTGTCTGTAGGAGTGTGAGAGAGGGGAGATCAGATTGAAACACAATCTGCCAACAACAAAAGAAGTCACTGAAGGAGAGTCCTGGGCATTTAAGAGACCCAGTTTCTTACCAAAGAAATGGGAGAAGGAGGGAATCTCTTTTTGTTTGTTGGTTGCTTGTGACCTAAATACCTTGCAGCTAGATCAGCAAATCCATCTGGCTAAAAGTAAAAAAACCCAAACTTCTGTTTGTTTGCTGAGTTGCTTTTGTTGAGAGCAAAACAGAGAGGGCTACACATTGCCCTGGTGGTGCTGGGCAGAGGAGGGGGACAGGAAAGCATTCCTTGGTATCAGGTGAGTGTCCATACTCACAGCTGGCACTTAGGCAGAGGTGGAAGTTAGCTATGCCCCTGAATTCAATATAGCTCAATGCAACTAAGATGACTCCTGGTTTTTGGCATTAGATGGGACATGGCCAAAATGAGTGTAACCATATGTCCTGCCCAAGGCATCTAAAAGTCCTACCCACTCCATAACAAAGTCACAGAGATCATGATGGGGAAAGCAATGTCAGAAGGATTTAGAGTGAGCTGGACCAATAGCACACTGATGGCCCTTCATGTAATTTCAGCAAGCCAATTCAATTCACTTAACTGGCAGAAAAACAATGCAGAAAAGAAAAACAGGAAAAAGAAGAATTTTTCTGCCATTTTATTGGGCTGAACTGGCTCATGAAGGGACCTGATAGGGTCAGGGCCTGTGTGTGGGAGGGAGCAGCCCTTGCCTGACAACACAGGCAGTGCTTTTGGCAATCGCAGGATGTTAAGATTGTTTCAGCCATTTGGAGAAGAATTACGCTGCACGTTCCTGCCATCTCACCAGAGACAGGAGGCAATGCGGGTAAGAAAGGACCCACTCAATAACATGGACTTTATCTTCTCTGTAAAGTTTTACACCAGCATGCTCATACGGAGAGGGGCGTCTGCATGAGAAGTCTCTCTTCTGTCTCAAAATGATCTCAAAGTGATCAAAGTGATCTCCTGCTGCTCTGGGTATGCCTAAAACTACTGTTGATGAAAGGAATTAGCAGGGGAACACACACTCCTCTGGTTTCAAGGTGGTTTCTTTTGTGCATTGAGCAGCCCTTTGTGCAGCACCAGATCAAGACAGTTCTTTGTAAGGCCAGGCTGATGGCATCCTGCCTCACCTCCTGTTGTGAGATTCTGTGCGGAGAGAGAAATAATATCCCTTCTCCCCATTTCTAGGAAAATGCAATAGTAAAAAACAAAGAGGGATTCAGAAACAGGTGTAGAGTATGAAGCTACTTTGAACTCCATTATTGGAAGCTGCCCTAACTTTATGACAGTTCAAGAACCAGAAGACATGTGGAAACCATCCAGACAGGGGCACGACCCTATCTGCCTGCAAATATTGGCTCCTCCAATTTGGCCACAGTTCAGTACAACCTTTCCCTCAACCTTCACTCCCATAGACATGAATTCAATATAAATTCCCTCAATGTGACTAAAGCCAGCATCTATTTTGAGTCAATTTGGAAGGGGAGGGAGGGAAAGGAGCTGCCATCTGGACTCAACCTTGCTGGGACTGTGGAGAGTGAAGGACTCACCCACTGCAACATGCACATCCCACCTCTGACACGCTTACCTTGCTCTGCTTTCTGTCCAGGTAGAACTGATGTTGACTAATGGCCATAGCCCAGATAGACTTTATTAGTGCTGGACAGGCGTACCACGTATGCACAGCAATGCCACTATGCCCAAAAGTCCTCCTGGTCACAGATGCCCTGGAGAGGAAAAAACAATGAACTGTGGTTACACCAAGGTTTCCTCAGCTTGTTTTCTGTGGCAGAACCTATCACAGACCTCATAGTAAAAGCTACTGTCTTTACCGCACGCACCCTTGTGGTAATGGGAAAAGAATTCTTAGAGAACAGCAATAAATAGCTAATCAAGCCAGGGAAGTATTTACTTGAAACAACTCCTCAAGTTGGTGAGCTCCAGAGGACTAACAGTGAAGATCATCCAGTTTGTCCAGTTCAGATTGTATTCCTGGGTTTGGCTGAGCTGATGCTGACTTGCTACATGTCCCAGGCGAGTCACCAATGCCCAAGCACATGTCAATTCTCCGTGTCTCTTCACAGGCTGAGAAGACACCTGAGGCCAAGTCCTCACACCCTCCACTACCTCTGACTTTGGATGGTGGCTCTCAACTGTTAGGACTCAGGAGACAACTAAAGATCCACAATGGCTGCTTTAGGAAAAGTGGGAGAAACTCTTCAGGTACCTTGATTTCCCCACTTGTAAACACATACAGCAGGGCTTGCCATGTGGCATGGGAAAGGGAAGTTGTGGGGCTTGGTGAGAGCTGCCTAGTGCCCTGGAGAGAAGAATGTCACTCAGTGATTAGCTGAGTGAATATAAACCCAAGAAAAATAAGAGCTAAACGTTTCCTCTCTGGGACTCCCAATTGCCCTCAAATATTAGCAAGAACCACAGGTTAGGTTTCCCCCTGCTTTCGCAGCTGTACAAAACTGCCTGACTATTCCTCCCCAGCCACCAACTCTAACCACACCAGCAGAGCTCCTGACACTGGCACACCAGCACACACAGGCTTGGAGCGTCCTGGTCTGCAGAACCCCTCCCATGGCAGGGATGGAGCACCAGCTGGAATAAATCAAGCCACCAATCTACAGAGCCCGAAATAAATGAGGTCCTCCTCTCCAGTCTGTTCAGAAGAGTGTTGTGGTGGAGAACTATTATGAAATGAATGGGAGCAGGGGTACAGAGGCCAGCTCAGAACTGTGACAATTCTGTTACAGCCTTTCATGTAGGTACGTGGTAGTGAAGAGGGGACAGTGCAAGAGGCAGCCTGAGGAGCAGTGTGTGCTGTGAAGGGGCTGCCACAGTCCATAGCCAGCAGGCACTCTGTGCAATGCAGACGTGGAGGTGACACTGCAGGACAGCCCAGGAGCTCTACCTGCAGTGCAAGGGATGGTTGACTCTTTTCCCAGCACTTGGAAGTCCTCAAGCCTGCTAAGGCAATTGCTCCCCTCCTGCACTGGCCACCTCTCCTCTGCTGCCTGTGGGCTACTGCCCTGTCCAAAATGGGAGGTGAAAGTGGGGAGGGAAGGCATACAGTCAAAGTAAGTTGTGATAGAGCCAAGAATGAAAGAAAAGCAAAACTCTGCAGTGAAATGGGAACAGCTGGCTGGGCTCAGCCTGGGAGAGGGCTGATAGCTCTTGTGTCAGTGCCTTTTCGGTGCTGCAAAATGTGTTAAAAGTCAAATTGTGAAGCTAGAAATCAGAGTGAAATTTCTCTGAGGAATGAGCCATGGCCAATGCAAACAAAGTCTTAGACAACTGGGATCTCCTGTTTAAACGTTACCTTGTGCTGAGTTGTTCGACGCACAAGGAGCAGAACACTTTCTCCCATTGTAAGTATTGTTCCTGTAAGAAAACTCTCCATGTATGTAACCGGACAGTGGCTGATAGTCCTAATGAAGATGGATGCTTGGCTGCCTCATCCCTGTCACTGCAATGAAGGACGTGCTGGGAGGTCCTCCTGAAGTGAGGCTGGAGAGGGGATCCAACTCTGGATGCCTTACATTGGTTGAAGGGACACAAACCACTGCAGCACATCAGCATATAAGGCTCTAAGGCATTAAGGCACTCAAACATGGGCTAAAACCTGAATTCTGGTGTCATCCTCTTCGGTCCAAATGCAGTTACTCATTTTGAACTCTCAGAAATATACTCTGCAAGCCATTCATCTTCTCATCTTAAAAGCAGTGATTTCCACTTTTTTTTTTCTTTTTGGGATCTGTACATGTTTCCCATCACAACTTGGCAGTGCTGGGTGTATGGTTGGACTCGATGGTCTTAAAGGTCTTTTCTAGCCTAAACAAGTCTATGATTCTATGAAAACTGCAGACTCCGTTATAAAGTGTGTAGACTTAAGCTGGTCAGAGCTGTGGACTTGCTTTTCACAGCTGTCTTCTAGGGACCTGCAAGAGATGTCCCATGGGTGTTTTTTCCATAACTTCCCTCCACACATGCCACATGCGCTGTGGAATTAACCCTGTCAATACCCCCTAAAATGTGTAATTTCCTCCTTTATGGGTTAAATAACCACAATGAAAAGAGGTTAAATGGCTTGTTCGGGGACAGGAAGCCACGGGCAGAGGCAGGGCTTAAAATCATACACTGTGCTCCCAGCTCTGGCCACAGCCATGGAGCCGTGCTTGCACTCCTGCGAGCGTGGCTTCGCTGACTCAGGCTCTGGTTTGGCTACACGTAGAGGAATGTGGAGAGAGCGCTGTGTTGGCTACTCCTCTGCCTCTACACGCCGAACAACTTGCAGGAGTCCATCCCACTTGGCTGGGAGACTATAACCTGAGCTGCGTTCCCACCATGCCACTGCAACGTGCCTTGCTGCTTCACAGAGAGAGTACCAGATTGACCTGGATGGTGGCACTCTCTGGATATGACAATCAACCAAATTAATTCCTTTGTAGTGAGAAAGTACCAGGCTGACTACCTGGGACAGGGTTTTCTTCTCCTGGTGTTGATTTAGGGAAACAACACAATGGAATAAAAAACGGAAGCTCTTCCATGTCAGTAATTCCTATAATCTAAATACAAATGAGAGGGAAGTTCCTCTGTGTGGTCACATTTCATACATGACATTGAGTTGCAAATATCATCACGATTTTAATGTCCCAGAGCTATTTGCTTTCTTTTCCTCGCAATTAATTGCTGCTTCCAGGAAATGGCTAGCCTGGGTGTTCAGGGGCTTCTCGCTGCTGGTAGCTTGTGGCACGCATTTCTGACGGCTCGCCCGCTGCTGAAGGCTTGGTGGGGGATGGAGTGCACCACCCCCAGCTCCCACTGCTGGAAGATCTTCCAGTGCATTTTCAGCTTTGGGAATTTGCTCTGCTAGATTTCGTGTGACTATTTACATGCTTAATATCAAGCAGATGCTTCAAGGCTCTGCTGACCTGGAGCTGCACAATGACACGAGCGGCTCTACTCAGTTTTTGCTTTAGCAAAACACACCTACGAGGACAGGCACCATTGTATTGGCGTGACCGTGTTCCTATCAGGGCAAATAAACACATAAACAGCATGCAGAATCCTCCCAATAAAAGTATGTATGTTAGTACACAGAAAGGCATGGGAAACAGGTGAAACAGGCTCACAGCTGGGCAATTGGCAAAACACGCTACTACCAGCAGCACATCAGATCGGTCGGGGAGGAGAGCTGGTTTCCGTCAGTGATCTTCGTACATACTTTGCAAGTGGGACATTGCTTTTAGCAAGCACAACTCACAGAGCAATATACACACCGGTCACCATCTGCAATAACCACCCACTACCGCAAACGAGTGAGAGCTGCAGAACACGCTCATTAGACACAGTACAGTCACTTGAACTCATTCTCTCCCACGTTAGGCTTCTAAAGGAACTAAAAAAGGCTGCTGTGCCAAAAAGACAGATGGGCTTTCATCCAGACTGCCGGTAAACCTCTGGTACTGGGCCATTCCTTTCAGTTGCACTACTGAATATTTATTTACAAAGAAGCATGTGAGTACAAAATCTGGCGCCCATCTCCAGGCTCCAAGTGCAACACGGGGACAAGGCAACCCCCTTTTCACGCACGGGGGTTGATGGCACCAGAGCCAGGGAGCCAGCACTGCACAGCCCTGGGGTCAGAAGGTGCCAAAAAGAGGGAAGGAAAAAATAAAAATACCGCTAAGAACCGAGGGGAAACATATCCTCAGAAATACCCACCCAAACCCAAAGCACCAGCCCTCGGCTTCGTACCCGCTGTTCCTTGCATGCGGGTTCGCCAGCTACCAAGTGCTGCAAGCCCCGCACAGCAGGATGGGGAGCGCGGCTCGCCACGACCCGGCTCGGCATTTCAAAGCCCGGCTCGGTACGGCTCAGCCCGGCTCGTCTCGTCGCTCACCTGCGCGGGTCGTGCACCTCCACCGAAAACTTCTTCTCGCGGAAATAGAGGTTCTCCAGCTGCCTCCATTGGAAGATCTATGGGGAGAAGAGGGGGTTGAGGCTTCTCCTCGCAAGCCCTCGCCCAGCCCTGCCCGCCGCGCCGCTTTCTCCCGGCGCTACGCCGGGGCTGCCCCGCTCCGCCCCGCCCCGCCCCGACTCCGCTCGGCTCGGCTGGGCTCGGCCCCGCGTCCCGCCCGCGCCCCCAGCGTAAGAGCCGCCGGGCAGCCCCGGGGGCGGGCGGCTCTCTCCCTCCCGCCCTCCCGCCCGGCTCCCGCTGGCTGCGGCGGGCGCGGTGCCGGGGGCAGGCGGGGAAGGGCGCCGGTTTCACTGTGCAGGGCTAAGTACGGTTTAAACACATGCAAGCCAGGGGAAAAACGGGATTCGGCTGCTCTTTGCTTCGGGGGCCGGCACCTGGTGCGTCCCGGCCTCCGGCACCGCAGCCCGTCCCTCGAGGGACACGGGTGTGCGGAGCAGCCCGCGGAGGGGCGGAGGTGGCCTGGCTGGGTGAGACCCCGCGGGGGTGACAGTCCACTGAAGTGCCATACCCTGCTCTGCTTTTACCCCCGCAATCAGCGCAAAACTGGCCCCAGCGTAAGCCGAGCGGAGTCAGCGGATCTATCCCACGACTGGTGCTGGCGATGCCCAGGGCTCCAGCGAGCTCCCGGCGGAGCGAAAGGCATCAAGAAGCAAGTCCTATTCCTGCCTCTGGTTTATAGGCTGCCCCGTCGGGGCATCCCCAGGCAGCTCGCAGAGCAAGCCAACGCTGTCAGCGAGGGCGCCGGCTGAGGCACGGAGCAGTCACGGGAGTAAAATGAGGGTGTCTCAGGTGCTGGCTGCCTGCCCTCGCCTCAGAGCCAGCCTGGGCCAGCCCTGGGGGGCTCTGCTTGCCCGCTCAGGGTACGTGCTCCCGGGCAGTGGGGGGTGCTCCTGTACCCCACACCTCTGCCGTGAAGCAACCCTCACCTCCCAGGCAGGAGGGAGGACAGAAGCAGCATGAAGGACGCGGTGACTGCAGAACACCGTGTCAGCTCTGCAAGCCACAGCGCCGGCAACGCCGTGGGCATGTCCACCACCGCGGGCAGGTCTACCTCCTCCTCCTCTATAAATGAGTAAGCCCAAATCCAAACCTTGGCTTCCAGGCTGCTAATCCCCGGGGGTGGGGGTGGGGGAGGGTGAGGAACCTCCCTCCACCTCCTGTCATCTCACACTTCGGCGTCCCCATGCTGCCCCTAGCAAGCAGCGGAGCTTGGGGACTGTCACCTCGCTGTTGGGGAGCAGAGCTCTCCCTGATTTATGCTCCTTCTCCCACTACAGGCAGCTTCTGTGGAGTTCCTGTCCTACCCCCAAGGAAGGCGCTGGCTCCTGCCACGCCAAGATAAGCCGCTTGCCAGTGTCAGCGCTTTGGAGATAGTAAACAGGAGGCATGATTTGATTTGCACTGATTAAGCTGCTAGTGGAGGTAAAATCTAGAAAATAAAACAAGCCACAGCGAGGACCCAACATTTTCTCCTTGCTAATATTTCAGGGGCAGAAAAATTGAAAATTTTTGTGTTTGCAAAAGTTTCCAACCAAGAACTGGTTTTTAAAAATTTTTTTTCTTTTTCTATAACAGTGTGTTTGCAGGGAAGGGTGGGGTAAGGAGGGCACTGAGCTGCCTGTACTCTGGAGCTGTCCGTGTCGCAGTAGGGTAGGGGAGGAAGGGGGCCAGAAGGGATGGGAAGCTTGAAGGGCTGGGTTACACTGTCCTTAGAGGATTATTTTATTCCTCCACTGGAAAAATTCAGCGCTGCATAAAAGTCATAATCAGCAAACGAAGCACAGAAATACCCACTATTTTACCCACCGAGGGAAGACAGACAGAGGGTGAAAGGGTTAAGCTGAGAGCTGAAGTCTGAACTGAAGCCTGTCTCCCCTGCAAGCACCCAGCATCAAAGGCACCAAGAGGAAGTTTGGGGGCCTAAACTCCCACTGACAACAACTGGGGTCAAGCCTGAGACTGCCATGTGGGCTGCCAAAAACCGCCCTCCCTGCTTGCAGATGCCCATCCGCAAGGCGGGTAGGATAACGCGGCCGTGCCGCACGGCATTGTGGAGGATGTGTTTGGGAGGCGCTCAGACATGTGGAACACATAAGAGTCTAAAAGCCCAGCAGATCACACCCTTCAGAAAACATCCCTCTGTCCCTGGGTCCCCCGTTGTCACTTACGACTAAATTTTGGCGTGGTGCAGAAGGAATTTGAAACCCTTTCCCGAGCTGCTGGCAGCTGGTCTCCTTGGACTCTGCCAGACTGTCCCCTGTGCTCAGATCCTTTCCTATTTTGTCCTCTCTGCTACCAAACCTCACAGTGCTCACTTCATTAACAGCTGCTCCATTACCCTTCGATGATTAACTCCAACTGTCCAAACACACAGGGCTCCGGGGGAGCTGTTCAGACACCCAAACGTAGGCGTCAAGTGCCATTTTCCCTGCCCTGGGCACCCTGCCTGGCCCCTGGCTGCTGCCCCAGGAGGGAAGGAGGGAGCCTGCCCTAGGTCCAGTGCCCTATCTGCCAGCCCCATGCAGATGTCTTGAATCCCCAGCAGTGCCTGGAACAGCATTAGACACCCATGTTTTGGGCACTGGAGCAGCTCCCCAGCTTGCTGTGTTTTTATATTTAGTTTCTTTGTTTTTCTTGGCAGGGTATGGAAGGAGGCAAATCCAGTCTCTTAGGAGGGAGGGGGTGAAAGTGACCCCACAACCTGAGTTTGTGTCTTTTTTCCCCATCACCCCGCTCTCCAGAACATACACTTGTGTTTTACCATTGCCGTAACTGCACTCCCTTTGCTCCCCAAATATTATTGTGCACCTCCCACTCCTTCTGAACATTGATCTGAGAGGTCTCACCCTTCCTTGACACAAGGAATCCAATCTGCAAAAATGTGAATACACACAAGAAAGTATCCACTTTCCTGTCAGTCGATCACAACCCCTCAGGAGAAACAAAGCCTAAGGTCCCCCTTCAGCCAGACCTAATGTAAGCAAGCTGTTCCCTTCACCAGTTGCTCAGCTTACGTCGTTTCAAATTGATGTTATTAATTCAGTGACAGATGCACAAGGTGCCATTAGTGGGTTTTCTTAAATGGAAGCATAATTTTTACCCATCAAGATCCTTTTACCATGCTGGTGCTTGCAACCTTCACTGGGGAATATGAGCCCCAGCAGGGAGCTGGTCATAATTTCAAGAGAGTCTTGCAGAAATGCAGCGATAACAGATGGGTGCTGGTTTGGGGGCTGGTTTGGGGGCTGGTTTGAGTCAAAGCGTCCATGTTCATGGCAGGTTTGCCTCTTCCTACACCAAGGCTGGGTCTGGTTTGGGGTTGTTTGGCTTATGATTGTCTGTGGTTGATTTGCAGGGCCAAATCCAACACCTGCCCTTGTAGGTGGGACAATTCATATTGGCTTTATTGGAGTTGTATTAGGGGCATCATGACGTTTGACAGACAAAAGGTACCTCACAGCAGGGACTGGGACAGCTTCTCCCCAAACACGCTGGAAATGAGGCTTAGGAGAAAGTCACTCAGTAACACAAGCTGAGACCACAGTTGCCCTGCCCTCACTTGGAGCCTGCAGACAAGGGGACCGTTAGTGGTGCTTGCGGTGGGCCGAGTTTGTATGATGTGGTGATTTGCCTGCTGGGATCTCCTCTGAGGTCAGCAGTCCGTTTCAGATTGTGCAGCACTGGGCAGCTTTCAGATGGGAACAATTTCTGGTAGTGGCCATCATTACAGGCTGCACATGAGATCATTTAATCTTCAACAGATACTTGAGGAAGTCTGCCTGCGACCGGCTTTTGAGCACAGCTGCACGCTCACACATGCACGGGAAAGGGGCTACTAAAAGAGAAGAATTACCCTTACTCCCCCCTCCTTGGGAAGTTCTGTTCCCACCACGGGCTCCTGTTTCATTGTGCCAATAAAACTGCAACCAACACTATCACTTGAATTTGCAAGACAGCTTATCAACCCTCATACATCCAGGGGAATAATTGTTCCCTATCGGACCATGTGTCCTGTTTAAAATGCATTGGAGCGGGTGGGGAGGCTCTTGTGGGGAAGCCAGTGCCAGAAATGGCTTTTCTACAAAGCTGGCAGCTTAGAATAGGAGCCATGGGAGAGATCGGAGTGCTGCACGGTGCGCTGTGGAGAATTCAGGTGCAAGCAACAGGAATTTTCTCATTGGAGACCCCTTCCAAGAGGCAGACAAGCTTGCCAGGGACCAGATGTTTGTGACTAGTTACAAAGAGCTGCAGTCAAAGCCCTTCAGACGCAAGCTTCTTTTGTGAGCACGCTTGTGGTTTGCTGGCTGCTCCCTAATTAAGCTGAGCCTAGAGGAGAGGAGGCCCAGGGATCTGCATCCGTTTCAGCCATGTGAGTCTGAAGAAGGTTTTTACTGTTTTTATTGACCATGGGGCCAGGTGCTGTGGCATTTGCACACAGCAGGAGGTAGGGTCAGCGTGAAAGCGTTTGAAAAATGCCAGAGGCTCCTGATAAAGGGAGGGTGTTTTGTGAATGAGATACAGGGGATTGTTTCTGGCTTGATCACTCATGTCCTGGATGACCTGGCCTTCTCCGAGGTGTGGGGAGCTGAGTTAATCTGTGCTAGGCACTGCGTCATGCTCTCTGCCTTGTCTGAGTACCCAGCAGAGGGACTGTGCCACACATTTGGGAACCCCTGGCAGCAACGCGGCTGTTGCTGGCTCCTGCGCTGGCCTGCAGCTCAGGGACAGGACAGAGAGGGTGGCTGAAGGGCAGCACTGGTGGCTGGCGTGCAGTGCTCTTTGGATTATGGTTCCTAGAGAAACATACCCCGACAGTACCATTTGGAGCAATTCTCAGGCTTCTCTGTCCTGGGGTTGGGGTACTGGGTTCCTGATACTGTCTTCTGCCTGCTGTGCCCAGAAGAGCTGGACCTGGCACTGAACTGGGCAGTGTGCACCGTGGCTGGACGACCCTGTGGGGGCACAGTGTAACCGTTTTGTATTGAGTGTATTAAGAATCAGATATAATGGCCCAGGTATTTGGTGTCTCATTTTCTTTCCCTTTTCTGCGCACGTGTCTTCCCCTGAAGCACCTGAGAAGGGGCACAGGCAGAATGGGGTTACTCAGCGATGCATGCGTTCTCAGGGGTTTCAGGTATCACTGGTGGCTGTTCTGAATGAAACCATCTGCAGAAGTCTACAGAGGATCTACCTGCTGTCTGTCTGCTGTCTTTGGTGACTTAAAGAGGATTTAAGGAGATGGAGACAGACTTTACTCGGAGGTGCCCTGCGAAAGTGTAAGACGCAATGGACACAGGTTGCAGGGCTGCAGCAAGGGAAATTCTGATGAGATACATAAAAAACCCCCCAAATCCAAAACAATCAGTGAAGGTGGTCAAATACTAGGGCTGTGAGTCACCTGAAGTTGGCCCAACTTTGAGGAGGAGGCTGGGCTAGAGACCTCTAGAGGCCTTTTTGACCTCTATATTTCTTTGATTCTAAGCATCTAATAAATGACCAACTGTAATTGCTGTTGGACTTACTGACCTATATGGCTTCTCCCAGTCCTTCAATTCTTGTAGCTTCTTAGATGATTAATGCTTTGTTAAATCATACTATGCAGAAGGAACAATCCCTCCTCCAAATGCATGGACTACCATCCAGACTGGATGCTCTGAAAGGCTTCTAGGAAAGGCAGTGAAGTAACATGGCACATTTCTAACAGCCCAAATGCAGCCCCTTCCCCCGCCTACGCTATGGGCAAGAGTCAACCCTGGATGACATTCCAGTACTAAAACTGGTACTAAACAATGGAACTAACCAATGGAACTAACCAACGACAGTATTTTCACACAGGCTGCATGAATGCAGCTACAAACTCTCAAGTCTTTTGTTTAAAGACAAAACAAACATAACAAAAAACATTCCTCCTTGGAAGTATAATTCCCTCCACTGAACAAATCAGCAAGCAAAATTCTAGGGGCTGAGTTATGCAGGAGGTCAGGGTGGAGGTTATGAGTGGTCCCTTTTTGGCCTTAAACTGTATGAAAATCACAGCTCCAGTGAAGTCAATGGCAGTTTTGTCCAAGTGATTTCAGTGGGGCCATGGTTTCCGGGCACGGATTTGTGTTCTGCCTCAAGCCAACCCTGCTACCATCAATCATACCTCTGTCAAACTAGTTAGCGTGAATGAGGAAGGATTTGGTCCAGGCAGAACAGCACCATCTTAGCTCAAACAAATGGGTTCTTGTTTCAGGGACAGATTTACCAAGAGATTTCTGTGGGCTGTCACCTGTGAATTAGTGTGACCCATTGTGGAGAGTGCCCCCAGGTCATGAAATAGGGATGTTGCTGCACTGTAACTCAGCCCTCCGTCCTGCCACACTTCAATTCATTCCTCTATTTCTATTAGTTTGGGGGTATTTTTTTCTTTCCCTTCTCCCCCTCCACCAAAAAAAAAAAAAAAAAAGGTTTCCTGTATGAGTTGATGTGGGAAAAAAACCCACCAATGATCTTCCCAGAGGCTTGTGTCCTCCCTTCCCCCATGGAATGAGAGTGTGGCTTGGCTAAGTGGGACTTTCAGTGGTCTGTCAGCAATCCCAGCTCACTATCTAATTACTTCTTCCCCTCAGGCTTCAGGACTCTTTTTCTGCCAAACAGACAAGCAATTTCTGGTCCAATTTGAGATCCCTTTTGCTGTGTGCTGTTCTCATGGGGCCACACCACCCCAACAAACATATCTGGCTTGACCAAACAGAAATTGCATCTAGATCTATATAATCACCACTCTGCGTTCCTTTCCATTATGGAGAGACAATTCCCTATTAAATTTCAAAGTGATTTATTGGCTCAGAGACACAGTAAAGCATCAGAGGAAAGAGCTGCTATTTGGTCAAAGCATTATTTGTCTACATAAGGCAACCTGATATTTGTGACTATAACTGCATACAGACTGGGAGAGCAGACTTGGACTTCATGTACAACCAAATCCATACTGGCCGCACATGTCTATCTGGTCGATGCTGTTAGACATTGCATTGCTGTCACCAGGCTGGGTGTGTCTAAATCAGTAGGTCTACAGAGAACCTTTTCTCCACCTGATTCTTATAATTTAAGTTTTCTCCCTTTTACCCTCTGCAAGAAAATCACAGTGAATAGATGTTTCTGCATTGAATATCTCTCCTTTCTGACATAGTGTACTATATATTAGACAAAGGATGCCCAGCCTATAGCCTATGAATCAGCTGTGGCTCTCCAGAATGATTTATGCCACCCACAAACCATTCCTGCTACTCTCTTTCATAAGGATCCCTTTGTCTTCTCTAGTGGCATGACTAAAGTACATCTCTCTTGGAACAAAAATACAGGAACCACCATCCCCATCCCACACCCAGTCATGCTATGATGGTGCACATACATATTAGGCTGTGTGACTAAAAACACTTGTGTGACTAAAAACACTCATGTGACGCAGGGTGTCTGCATACGGGGTGCTGCAGCAGCAGCCATCCCACATACATGGCAATGAGCTGCAATGCCTGACCTTCTGAGCCCCCTGCCCAGGCCACTGACTTCAAGATGCCTCGTTTTTGTAGCCACTGAACATCTGGGCCCCTGCCTGGCTTCAGCCGGTGATAAAAATGCCCAGGCCTCTGTAGTAGTGAGTCCTGGTGAACTTAGAGACAGCATTTGAGAAGGGTGGGGCACGCAGGAAGCCTGCTACCACTTCTGAACCAAGCACAAGTGCTTGAGGAGGTTTCAATCTCCCTCCAGATCTCCACCCTAACTCCAGGGTGCTGAGGTGCAATTTGTCTCACTTTGTGCTGTCGGAGTGATTTGTCTTTGCATCTTGTTGAAGTTCAAGCTGTGTGCTGCAGAATCGTTTAAGATTTGGCTGCTGCTTTTATAGAGAATTACCCTTTAAGACCTGAATATGACAAAGCACTTAGAGAAAGGAAGTTTTACTTTGGTGGGACTACTCCTATATTTAATGGTAGCCATGGGCTTGACTTGGCTGGATCAGGGGATGGGATGTCATGCTGTAGCCTTTGTGAACGTTAATTCTTACAGAAAACCCTGGGGACTGTATGCCTGATGGTATCACCACAGTACACATACACTAAACCACCAAAATAGTGCTGGTTTCCTTACAAAATAGCAGTGCCTTAGACTATGTATTAGTGTTTACAAGCATTATAGTTGATCAAGGTACTTATTTACCTAGATCAAAGAAACTGAGCATGACTCTTCTATGATTTTAAGAAGTTGCTGTACCTAGACAATCTACTTAGTAGAGGTCTGAGATCTACCCTGCTTGGGAGAGACACTGAAGTAGACTTTTACCAGCTTGTCGGAGAAAGAGAAGAAGTGTTGATGGTGACCCATACCTAACTGTTAATTCATTCTGGTTCAGCCATGGCAAAGTCCCTGCAGCCAAACTCCTTCTGTCTTGTTCCAAGCTGTGGAGCCCTTGTCTCACTCCACAAAGCTATTGTGTAGGTTGATGGCAGTTTCTTTCTCTGGTTGCCATGATTTATGCAGCCTGCACCCATACCCAGCTCTTAGCCCTGTGCTGTAGGATCCTGATTGTGGGCCAGATGGTGAATGGGATTGGGAATGGATCAAGGTTAAAAGTGACCACTTTTTTTTTGGCTGTGTTATGCTGAGCTCTGATCCCTTCTCTGGAGCAGTTTCCTTCTTGGCCATACATTATACCAGCGTGACTGAGGAAGGGGCCCAGGGGAGGAAATCAGCAGTGGTGGCAGGGGGGTGCGATGGGGGAGGAGGATGGTGAAGGCCACTTCAGCTGGTACTGCTGCCAAAAGACCTGTTCACTGAATGACAGCCCAGTGGCATGTCCAGCCAAAATCTCATGGAAATCCTCAGTGTCAGGGATGAAATCCTCAGTGTCAGGGACAAAATCCTGTTTCCCATCCCGGTGTGCTCTGACCAGATTTATTCATCTCCCAGTGTACTTGGCAGCTTTTTGGCCTAGTAAAGTGCAGTGGTAAGACATGGACTAGTGGGTGCTGAAAGGGGAAGAGCCTGGTGCTGGATGGTAGACACCCCAAATCAAGGGGAGGCAGCAGCAAAAAGGGTGCTAGTGAGAACACGGTCTCCTGTGTGACAGGGATGGAATAAGACATTTCAGCAGGGCAAGGTCTTAAACTCTGGCTGCTCTTCAATAGTCACAGGTCTGGGTCTAACATTTTGATATGGAAGGAAGTGGGATGAGCAAGCTCTTGCCATGAGAAGAAATGGCATGATAAAGAACCTCACTTTGTATATGTCTCCCTCCTCCAGTGCTCCACATTTCCAAATACTAAACCAAGACTGAATTACTGCGCTATAAAACACGTTGAACCCTCCGTGACCTGAAAACTGGTTCAGTTTACAGCCAAGTCCATAATCCAAAAAGCATGAAGGATCAGCAATGGGAAGAGAATTAAAAGCGCTGAGCAGAAGGAGTCAGCAGGTAGTCCTTAACAGTCAGCTAATCACAGTGAATAATTTATTGCAGCAATGCCACTGAGACTCCACTAGCTTTTAAACCAGCATTTCCTGGAAATGGTTTTCTGCTGGTTTTCTGCTCCTCTTGTATCATTTGTAAATTTGAAATCTTTTATTATCCCTGTCTGCAATGCAAAGATGTTTGCAAAGATCTTAGGAAATGATGCCGATCCAAGAAGAGACTATCAGACATGAGTCCAATACATTCTGTCTGACCCCACCCGAGTCTGGATGCTCTAGAGAAAGGCCAGCCCATTCTGAACACACTCCGTGGCTCAGCAGCATGCCAGTGAGTGGGGCGCTATACATGCTTCCTACCCCTGACAACAGGAGTCAACCTGCTGCCAAATCAAACACCCTCCTTGAATATGAGGGTTTACAACTCCTCCCAGAATCCTGTTTGAAACCAGCCAATTCAATGTTAAAACTCGGGATGGAGGGTCACACGTCTAGTCCTGTCTTCAACCCTTCTAAGCTCTTGACCTCTATCATATCAAGTGACAAGGAGTTATGCAAGTGAATTGGGCTTCCTGATTTGAATTTCATGTTTCTTTTGCTTTTTTGACTATCCTGATAGTCTGTGATCAGTCAGGTTAGAGACCAATTTGTCAGCTTCCTCCTCCCCATCATTCACTAGTTTCTGTACATTGCACATCAATCCCTACTTTATGGCTTTTTAAGTTACTGGTCTGTCATTCCTTTACCACAGGAAACACAAGTTTAACCACTCCATCAATGCAATTACTGACTTGACAAAGCTTCATTATGCCCTAAAGCAGAGAGGATCTCTATTTGTTCTGCAATAAAACAGCTCTTAATTAGGCTATTGCTCCTCCTGTGTAAATATCTCATTTTGCCCCTGGAATTGGGAAAGTTCACTCTATTTCTTGCTGTTTGGAAAAGGCCAAGTGACATCACACAGCAATCTTTCAGGACACAATTAATGTGCTGATTACTTTGCTCATGCTGTCTACAAGCAGGTGATTTCTCTCTGATTGACACTTAAAGCTACTGAGTTTACTTGTGCTTTGTATTGCTTGGTGGGTTGGGCCCAACTTGGCTCTTGTTTTTTGCATATTTAAATGGAAAGCCAATCCATTGCCATTGCTTTGGATTCACAACAATACCACAAATTAAATTCTTCTGTAATGAGAATCCACAGAGCATTGTGGAGCCCTTATGGCAAGGGACAGAGTGTTTTCATAGCATGCCTCAATTCATCTCAGAGAAAGGATAACACTGGGAAGAAACAGCAGAAACTGATGTTTCCCTGTTGGGGGGAGTATCTTTGTCAAGCTACATTCACAGCTGAATTTTGGGATGTCTCTCATTCTACCTTGCTTCCAAAAGCCTTTATTCCCCTTGGGTTCTCTTCAGTCAACCAGAGAGAGAATGCAAACACTGATCATGTTTGAGTCTGAGAAAAAAGGCTTATCTTAAGTTTTGTGGCCACTAGCCTTTTGTGGAACAAAATAACACTATATAGGAGTATTTCTTGAAAAGCAACTGAACACTACCAGACAGTCCTTTAAGGTCATTTTATTTTTGGTGATAGGTTAAACAATTTCCCTGTTTGTTTATTTGCCATATGGAATTCCTTTGGCTGACTTTGTTAATCATTCACTCTTCAGCTTGGGGTTAGTTGTTTACTGCGTTAAGCAGTGTGCACTAAAAGATGTCTTTGGACTCTTAAATTGGTGGGAATGTCTCAGTAGGACACAAAGACATGCCTAGTGCTGCTACAGCTGCTTGGGCATGTGGGTCTCACAGCTCCAGGCTGTGCTGCTTCTGCTTCACGTATAGGTCTCTTGGGATAGAGTGGAGTTACATCCCTACGTGCCAGTTCAAGTGAACAAACACCACTCATAGGCAATACAGTAGCAGGGGGCTGCAGTACCTCGCTCGCTCTTTCTGATTGCTCTGCAAGGCAAGCAAGAAAAGCCCTGATGACCCTTCTCTGAAAACCATGGGTTTGGTCACTACAGCTTCAGCGGCTTGTGGGAGCGTGGTGCTGGCACATCCTCTCTGAAGACCTGGCTCCAAAGAATTTGCTTTGGTTTATCATGAATATTGGATGGTGCTGACCCAAGACAGGCAAAGTCCAGCAGGACAATAACTCCTTTTTGTTGTGTTTTTTCAAGGCACACTGAGCCTTGGAGGGTCTTTTCTCTTCACATTGAAGAGTTTGTAGAAGCTAAGTCTGACATAGAGAGAGATGCATTTTGCCAGATGGAAATTCCGGAATGCCTTAGCCTATGATTAGCAGGACAGCAGCCATCTTTCCACACTTCTAGCCCCTGACATACAGGAGAAAACCAGAAAGAAGAATGATAAGCCTCAAAGTGATGGCTTTGGGTAGTTTCAAGGCTTCGACAGAATTCAAGCATTGGAAGGAGGGAACAAAAAAATAGAAGCACAGTCACATTAGGTTGTGCAGCCTAGCTGCATTCCAGTTTAACAGCCCTGCATTCCCTTCTGAACCACCTTGGACTAGATGCCAGACACCCATCTCAGCTGCATCCCCAGTAGTGCTGGAGGACTTATGCCTGAGTGAGAATAGCACAAGCAAGATCAGGTTCTGGCCCTGCATCAGCCTCAATCTTCCTCTCCAAACTCATCCAACTTGCTGACAAACCTAGTTAGTTTTCTAGAGACACATGGCTGATTTACTCCAGGAATTTAATAAAAACGTGGTTTTGACTGACTGCTAATGGGATCGCCCGAAATAGGCTCAGCTGCTTAGTGTGGGTTACAGTTTTACTTGCAAGCACAATAAGCATGGAAATCTATCTAGGGTGACATAATAGGAAAACATTACAATCTCCCTTATAAGACAAGCAAGATTTCTATATGCATTTAATGTAAATGTCTTGGTTTCAGCTGGTTTCTTGCTACAATTTTCTGCTTGTGTTTTTTACAGAGAGATTTATTTTTCCATTATAATTTTTCAATTTGTTTCTGGCATTGGCAATGTGCAGGAACAAAATAATAAAGATCAGAAGACTTAATCTCTTTCCCCTCTCCTCTCCTAACTTTACCTTGCAGGAAGTTCAGTGAGGTTTACCCCTCCCCTTTGCACAGCAAAGAATTGAACTAGCCCATGCTAATATAGTAAAATGAATCTGATACTGCGGTAAGCTCCAAGATACCAGGGTTATCAAGTGCAATTTTACAATCTAATTAGCAGAGGATTAAACATTGCACCTTGCTGAGGCAGTTGGTCTGCTCTTGCCAGAGGGGTTTTACCACCTGTGCAGGGGAAGAAGTCTTTTTACTTGCTCTACAGAGTTAAAAGCACTCAATAGGGAAATAATGAAGCCTCAGCCACTCTGTCCAAGTTCTGTCCCTGATTTAGGCTGTGCATTGTGGAATAGCCCTGCCAGTGGATGGGGTTTGCAAGCATCATGTAACAGAGAAATGCTCATCTAGGCTGTCTTTTCACTGCTGTGGTCTCTGGGTTATGGCAATGGACAAATTCTAGCCCGGAAATTCCTGCTCTCCCTTCCCACCCAACCGTGCCTCCCAGATTTATGACCACTTCTGCTAAGCCACAGAAGTCCTCAGTGGTTTATACATAAGGCGGCACCATGGTTTTGGATCTTCTGGATTTCATACAAAATTTGCTGAGGCAAAAAAACCCAAAAGTAATTCCCAATAAATAGAAAACTGGCACCCTGTTTTTTAGGGTTACATTTGTGGAAAAAGGGTAGGAGACACTGGCAGCCCCGGATTTGACAGGCAGCGTGAGAGCTAGAAGTAGGTTAGTGGGGACACAGGGAGGAGGAGGCTGGCCGAGATGCTATCAAGCTCTAAACCGAATGCTACAGCCCGGATCACCCTGAGTGACTGAGAAGAAAAGAAAGTAGAGAAGCTGAGAAAGGATGCTTGACTCTTCTAGAGGAAATGTCTGTCTCCTGTTGTGCAGTCGGAGTGCCTGACCTCTTTTATTCTTTCTTCTGATCCTCTTCACCACACCCTCATGCCATCAGGGTTGATAAAAATTGCTATAGCGTGTGAATGGCTGAGTCCTTGTCATGGCAAGGCACTGTTTTCCTCCAAAGAAATGTTTCTATCACTAAGATTGACTTCTTCAGGCATCTTTTAAAGACATGTCTTCCCTGGGGGGTTGGCACTAGTGGAGGTATGTGGGTGCAAACACCCAGCCTAGGCATGTTTTAAACTATCATGTGTGAGTATGGCTTGCCCTGCAGGTAATAACTGATCCCAAATAGATGTGTCTTTTGCAGCACACATGTTCTGTGAAGACCTCCTTACTCTCCTCATCCTTTCCTCCAATGAATAAAAAGCCACATTAATAGCCTTTGGTGAATAAAAGGCTAATCAATGCACCTGTTGTCTCCTGCTGCCTCTTTAGCAATTCTGTTTTCTATCAAAACCTTGATTCTAGTTTATTTTAATAGAAGATGCTGTCTGTGAGCACCAGGCAGTGTCCAGCTTGAATGTGATCAGAGGAGGGGAAAGAAAGGGAGAGGGGGCCTTGGCACAGAGACAATGTAAAGAGAAACGCAGTACATTATTTCAGCGTGAAAGCATTTGCATCAGTTGAAGAGCTGCCTAGTTGCTCCATATCATCCAGTTTTGCAGCCTTCAAGCAAGCCTGAGACCTTCCCCTGATGTCTCCACGGGTTGGCAGTACAACAAATACTGTTGCTAACAGAACGTGCATGCCCACCTGCAGGGCATGTGCTCAGGGATGAGTTTTTTCATAGTAGATGGCATCCTAAGTAGGAAAATCAGAACACATGGGTCCGCCTAGTAAGATGAGCTCAGATGATCAAAGCCTTCCTCCTCCCAAATGAATGGGACATTCCTTAGCTGGATTTCTCAAAGTCAGTTTGGAAGGACTGAGACAAATTCCAATTTTCAGATGCACTGAAAGCCTCACTAGTAATAGTAATAAAGAGACCAGAATGGCTAGTTGTCCCTGGTTTTGTGATCAGATCAGAGCGATTTGTGAGCTGTTTCAAAGTACAGTTCCTAAACGAATCAGATACCGGGCACATACTTTTTAATGCCTTCATATGGATGCAATGAAAGTTGTCTTTCCCTGCCAGCTTGGCATTAACTCTTCAGTTAGTAAAATTGTTGCTTACCAAATGTAATGCTGCTCCTGGGAAAACCATGCAATTTTTTCTTGTTGTAATAAATGGAAGAAGCTTTCCTGTCTTATCTTCTACCTCTCTCTCATATAATTTATGGCTTTACGATACACTATCAAGGGTTGGCTGAGCACCCTCTATCCCACCACAGCCAGCTGATGGAAGGCTCCAGCGCCTGAGAGGATCTGTCCTTCAGTTCTCACTTAAGTGACGCTTACTTTCCCTCCATACCACAGCATTTAATAAATGAAGAGCTACTTCTGTCCATTAATTCTTTGCAGACATTCAGACGAGTTTGTGAGAAAATGAAGATCCTTCAAAATCCCCCAAATCAATGCCAGTATTTGGCATACATCACACCTGCAAATCAAGCTATAACATGTGTGGCAAGCCCAGACTTGATAGAAAAGTAAACACTTACCTTTCTTGGTTTCACTTTGTCATGGTAGTCATACTGAAAAATCCCCTTGTAGCTAAGTCCTAACCACCAAGGAATTCCCTGCTTGTCCTGGAAGAGAAAACAGGGAGTTATATTGAATGGGATGGGGAAATGCTGGAGATTTTCTAGGTTGTTATTCAAGGTGAAGATGTGTTTCTAAGCAATATCTTTGAATGTCCTGGGTGCTGTTAAATTTAGCCCTGATGAATTTCCTCAAGTCACAAAGCTTCGTGGTGTTTAGGAGAGATCTGTTTCACCTTTGGCCGTGACATATAAAATGATTTAAAATGCGCCATGTGTGATCTAGTTACTCAAAATGCTGCCAGCGTTGGTGAGGAGGTTTGACAGGGGTCCCTTGTGCAGTGGTGCATCCTCTTTCTCTTCCCTGTAAACTCTTCAGCCTGAACACTCACAGACTGGAGGGGAAGGAAAGCGAATCACCCAGCTGACTTGAATTATGTGGAGGGATTTTAGCATTAATCTTGAAAATGCAGCACTAATGGGACCTGAGAGCTACCAAGTGATAAGGTCCGACAGGCTCAGACCCAACTGCTTTGTGTCTGAGCATGCAATAAAATGGCCTTATGGAGTAATGGCTCATATCTGATACCAGCCTCTTCGCAATTTACTGAACCGGAGTCCTCAATGAAATTACATCTGTTCGGTTAGTGCGATAGAGAGAGTGATAGAGGGTAAAACGCAGCAGAACAAAAACCACCACATCAGGCAGAAGCAAAACCTATTATGTGCAATATTTGCTGCCTCACTGCTGCTCACTGGTACTTATTGATCAGGGGGAGTTCAGCGGAACAGCTCTCAAGTGTTCGCAGCCTTGAACCCCCAGCCCGATCCGCCAGATCTTTCTTGACCTAGAGTAGTCCAAGAGATCTGGATGCAAAGGGTGCTGGAGGGATCCTGCCCTCTGGCAAAAGGTGAGGCCAATGCTTTTCACAAAATGTCATTCACATCATCAGGAATAGACTAGAAAAGCATGTCCCTGAGACAGGTACTGTCAGATATTTGTGTTTTTATGGTGCCCCATATGTGCAAGACATTACATTTGTATAAAAAACCATATGATCTGTGCAGAGAGACAATGATGAAACACATAAAAACTTCAGGGGTGATAAATGAGGGAATATGCTCTGGGGAGTGTGGATCTAGCTTTCTATATATGTTTATTGATTTCTCTACTTAAAAAAAAAATAAATAACAACCCTACACAGCCGGTCAGGCAGGGAAGTAATAATAATAATATGAGACTGGAAGATTTCGTGATAAATCATTAGACAAAGGAATGAGGGATTTCATGAATACCTGCATGAAATCCACATGGATAGGAGCAGAGAGCTGTTTGGGGAGGGGGATGTGTTATCTCTAGAGTATGGTACAAGGATTTAGCATTAAAAGGATGTACTATATGTGTATCCATCTACCTATGTCTCCAGTGAAGGGAACTGCAGTCTGCAGGCCCATGGCTGGCCCTATTTAGTTGCTGGCTGGGAAAAGTCTGACCTGGAACTACAAATAGGAGTGAAGCACCGAGTCTGCCAGCCATGTGGCTCGCTTGTCCCTTTGGTGCTGGTTCATTAGCATCACCAGAGCTTGCCACTGCTTGTGGGCTGAATATCTCCAGCACAATGGGACTGCAAGAGTTCTATCTCCAAGAACAGGGTTTTCCTCTTTGGAGCTGTATTTACCAAACATTTACTACACAGTTGAAATATGTTTATCCTTCCACAGGAAGTGAAACGAGACTTCAGTAGCAGTGTATTGTATTCTGAAAGCAAGATGGTTATTTGTAACTCTCTCCCTCCCTCTCCAATACAGTTTAATTCAATAAATGACCCTTTTTTGTAGCACATACCTTTACTGCGTAATAATGCACTCCATATGTTGGGAGGGATTCTACAATGCTCATGTAACTGCAAAACAACACATAAGACAATAACATGTCTGAGATGCTGAAAGTATGATCTGAAAAAAATGCTTTAATAAATAAGCATGAACATAAATACTTAAAAATAAAGCATTAGATGAGATAGGAGACATAGTTACATACTGTATTTACAGTCCAGGATAAATATTTCCTGATAAAACAAAGGTCACAAGAAGTGACTCTTAGTTCACTTACTTCACAATTGCTTGACCTCTCGTCTGACCATTTAGTTTCTTGTAATGTTCAATGACTCGATCCTCACTGGAAAGAAAAAAATGAAGTGTTTTATGTAAGGGCAGTATCATGACTAAGAATCTTGCCAAAAGGTGAAGAGATACTTCTGTTAACACAGCTACCGACTGAGGAAACTGAAAGATGCCAAGCAAAAGTATTAGATTTGATGCAGCCCAGGGTAAACAAGGACTCATAGGCTGAGAATAAAAATTATTTTCTAGGAGTTGGCTTTCTGGAAGAACCTTTTTTTACTCACAAACATGGTATCGATGTGTACATTTTCCCTCTCTGCAATACTTATTTACAAATGATGCCCATGATATTACATTGTGTAGCAAATAGAACTGCTCGAGCTCTACTTTGCCCTACTTGGTGCAACTTCTTTGCAAGCCCATCAAGTTCCCTGAAAGCCAGCAAAGCCTCGCAGACTACTCCTCACTGCAGCTGCACTACACCACGTACAGGAGCACTAGTGGAAGTACTCTGGAGAAATCTCTCTCAGCAAGGAGTTAAATTCCTAGTGTACACAAAGGCAATGTCAGTAACAGCAGGTTAAACAGTGGCAGGGAGTCTTTCCAGGACACTCAAACTTGGGTCCCTTTACTGTTGAAGTACTGATGTACCTTTGCATACTTGTGGGTTATAGATGCTAACTTGCACTCCCCCAGGCAACTCCTGGCTGCACACAGGGCGTTAGCATGGGCCAGGGCCTCTTCTGGAGACTAAGACAGTTTTGTGGTATAGATGGAGGCCGTTCCACACCATTGGGCCTGTGTTTCAGAGAACAGTTCTAGGCGTGTTTGATAAGTGCATGTTGACACATTCATCTACACATGGTAGAGAGGTAGCATCCGAGAGCAGATCAGCATGACCCAAATGATAGACTGAGAGACAGCTGTAAGTTCACTTTTAAAGAATCTCATTCCTCCTCTAGAGAATGGGTAGCGGGAGAGCACAGAACCAGAGCTATTTGATGCGTAAAACCAGCTGTGCTAGCAAGGTCAAAGCATGGCAAAGTGTTAAGCCCCAGATCTTCTTCTGAGGGTTCACAGAGCTTTGCTTTGATTTCAATAGTGTTCTTCTCAATCTACAGCCATGCAAGTCATCACAGCCTCCACACCTGTTATTTTCAGATGGGTCTGACTTTGGATCTTCTCTAACTTCCAGCAATGTAATGCCCACAGGACCAGCTCTGTTACATGGCATGACAGAATACTCAGGTCCTCAGGTTTAAACTCAATATCTTGCTCTTTATGTCGCCATACCAAGAGTAAGGGCTCTGTTGAGTCCCCTTGAGATACTGTACAGACCTTGCCAGTCCAAGAGGAAGGAAACCTAAAACACCTTTATGCCACCTTTGTGCCCTCCCCAGCTGGCACTGTATAAGCTTTCAGTGGTACCAAGTGTCTATTTAATGCCATGTTTAGGCTAATGTGAACTGACATTGCTCCCTCTCTGCATTTCCTAGGTCCAGCTGGGGCCCCTAATGGGGCCTTTGAAGGCAACCACACAGTTGTATGCCATGCGGTAATCCTTCCCCAGGCAGAACTGGAGCTGTTTTTATTGCTAGACAGTGTGAAGGAGCACAACGGTGTGGGATGGTCTGGTAGATGACCTCACTGCAACTGCTCAGAGATGCCCATAGGGACTTTTGTGGAAAACTGCAAAGCATTTCAATAGCCCTGTTAACACAACTGCATCTCTCATTGCTGCCTTCCCCATACACATCCTTGTGCCAGAGAGATTTGCATGGAGCCAGGATCTTTCTGTTTTAGAAAGAGGTCTCGCTGCCCCTGATGGGCACGGCCTTCATAATGCCCTCAGTGATGTCACAGATAGAGGCCAAAAAGACCCTGTTGCAACATCACACACAGGATGACCTGTTCTGTGACATCATGAGGAGGACAAACTGCACCGTGATATGACAAACAAGATGTGCTGTGCACAGATGGGGCATGGGGCCTAGCACAGGGGAGCTGAGGACTGTGCATCCATCCCTCGCAACACAGGGAGGAAGAGAGAAGACCAGAAACACAGTGTACACAGCACAGAGCAGTTCAAAGCAGACGGTCTGTCAGATCGTCAGCAGGGCCAGCTGTTCCCCTACAAGCCTGTAATTTGTCTAAGAGTAACTGCCTCCCTTACTTACTCGCCAAGTGATTTTCCCCAGAAGTCACTTGCAAAAATAAAAGGGCTTTTATTGGAGCAAGGTGAAATAATGCCCCACCACCACGCCACAGCGGGTACAGGGTGCTGATTCAAGTCAGTGACAAATTACATGGGTAAAGGAATGGTCCAGCTCTCCCATAAAATCCCTCAGAATAATTTTAATGCTTACAGAATGATCTGTAAGCTATAAATACAACAGCTATGAAACCATATTCAGCCCCCTGATCCAAGCAAGTACCACAGATGTTATGGGCTTGCACATGAAGGCAGAGCCCGGCTCTCCTGCCATGATTATCATAAACAGGATTACTTTTGGAGCAATAAATGAATTACATGAGTGTTCAGTATTGGAAGATCTCCAAAACTCATCACTCTTAATAAAAAAGATAGACAGAGAGGGCTTACAGCTCTTTGAAATTACCTCTTAAAACCACAATTACATGTGGATGCAATTCCTCTCTGTCTCAGACAGGAACAAACCAGGAGTGACTTCTCAGAACACAGTGGAGTGTCTCCAGTGGAAAATGCTCTTAGCTTTGGGTTCTACTCTGTGCAGTTTATTGTACAGATCAAGCTCTCATACTGATGCCATTTGAGGAGACGATAGATGCACCTACAGGATGATGACCTCATGTGATTGCGGATGCGCTCTGCTTTCTTATAAATGATTACTATAAAATAATGGATATGTTCCCAGACCATATGCCTTGGGTAGGGAAGCCAATCAATGGTCCATTTCCTTCAAAAGGACAGATTAGATGTCAGGGAGCCTTCCTGAGCAGTGGGATGAATAAAGTTTTGTTCTCAACCTGTACTAAAACATGTGGGACAGTCCAGGCTCTACCCAGCTCTCCTAAACAAATGCAGGCAACATTTGCTACACCTCCATTGCCTCATTAAGATGCTGATGATCTTCCTTTCCTTTGTATAATGTTTTGAGGTCCACAGATGTTAAGTGCCAGATAAGCATCATCCTTGATTCTACTTTTGGACCAAAAAAAAAAAAAAATAGAGGCTGAACCATCAATCAATGAATATTTAAGAGTAGGATTTGCTGCCTTTCATCCTTCTACAACACTCAGCTAGTCACACTTTGGGGAAAGAAACAGGTACTGCAGAGCACAATTCATCCCCACAGCAAAGGGAGCTGAGGGCACCTAGCTCAGATGGAGAGGTCTGCATTGATGAACCCCACCCCAGCTGCATGTTGCCTCTCTAACAGTTCTTTGAACTTCCTTTTCATTCCCCGTGCAAGAAGGATCATCCAACACAGAGGTCACTTTCTTCCTCCAGCTCTGGGACAGAGGGGTAAGCCCAGCATGTGCCAGGGGAAACAAGCAAAATCATTCACGGGTCAGAAGGAGCATTAGCAGAGCTTATAAACATCCTCCCCTATCATTTCAGCTGTTCATCTCTGAGCGGCTGCCGTGCTGCTATTGACAGCTGGGAGAGTGCTGGGACACCGCCTGCACCACCAGCTGATGTCTCCTCTCCCCCTGCTCTGGCTTGTTGCTGCATCAGTGACACAGAAACTCATTCACAATGCAGGGCTGACAGCAGATGCTTAACTAACGTGGAGACACAAAGGCTGCCGAAGCACTACTGTCTGTTTGCCAGCTTATAAAACATTCCCTCCAAAGCCACAAAAATTAGTGCATGGTTGATATATACTGCAGCAGACAACTCTGATAAAGATCTTTAGAACTACCAAGAAATCCCTCTGGTCCCAGCAGCTTACAGAACTGGACAGCAGACAACTTGTGAGCATGTGCAGGGTAGAGTTTCTTATCATCAGATCCAGATTTTCAAAGGTAATTGTTTCCCCCCTCTCTTCCCAGCACACTGAGCTGATTTAAATAGCTCTCTACTCATTGCTGTGCCTTACTCTTGTCCTGTTTCTAACCTTTGTCCATCCTGATTATACTCTTGAACTTACTAACGTCTTTATTCGCAGTCCCACTGACACCAGCAGAGCATCTCTTGGGCCAAAGGGACCAAGAGCAGGACCAGAGCCTCAGGTCTGTGTTTTATTAGAGAAACTAAATAGTGATTTTCAGCTGATATTTTCAGAGGTGGATTTTCTGGCAGTGCTGATGCTTTATGTTATGTTGCTAAAAACAAGCTTGCATTCAAAGTCTGCTGGAACCTGGAAGAAGTTTGTCTTCCCCCATGTCTGTTGAAAATACGATTCCAGCACCCACTTTTATGCTGTTGCATCTCCTCCTTGCCTTCCTACTGACAACCTAGTGCTGGGCTGGCTTGCTGGGAAGGATCTGAATTGAGACAAAATGCAATGACAGTGGCTGGAAAAGAGTGCTTAGAGCTAACACAGGTGCTCTCCTGTCTCATGGTGATTAGTTTTGTGTATAAAATAAATACTGTCAGCTGTTTCCATGCATGAGTAAGAGAAATCAAAACTCAGTGCCCCAGTTCCTAGATGGTGTGGGAGGACCAGAAGCTCAGCTTTCATCTAAAAACTCCAAACTCCTTCTTGCTTCAGCAGTAATCAGTGGTGCTAAGAGATGCTTGAGAAAAAGATGTGCAACTGATGCTTCTTAATCTGTAGAGAGCTGGAAACAAAAACTTGATGATATAAAAACTACAACCTTCATCTTTGTTGTGATGCCTACAAACCTCCAAGAGGAGGTTACAGTGAAGGGAAAGGCCTGCAGCAAGGGTGTGCAAACAGGAGACTCCATGAAGGTGGAGCCAGAAGCACTAAACTGTGCTGATTCAGCCCTCAGTGCCTCTAAGAATCCAGAACTCTTCCCACTGGTCTTACTATGTTTGAAAGGAGCAACAGGTGATGCTTTTTCATAGTGTGTGATGGAAATATTGCATTACTTCAAGCAGATCTATCATAGTATCTTGCTGAAGGTATCATAGCATTTACCTGATTACCCGTTTTATCACCTCTTATTCTATTTCAGTCTATACAAATGTAGCACAGGGTTGTTTTGTTTGTTTGAAGCTAACTAGAGCAATTACCCATCCCACCTCTAATGTTTTAAGTGTTTCTTTCTGGAGCTCGAAATCCACTTGTTACGGCTTTGTGCTAATGCTGAAGAACTGCAGCATAAAACAGGTTGCACACAGAAAAGAGCAGGATGCAATCTGTGTCCAGTACGTAATCTGCATGAGATGCAGAAGTGTCAGAAAACATAGCTTTAAAAATCTGTCCTCTTAATTCTCTGAAGTTCGATCTGTTCTTCAGAGGCATTTTGTCTGACTGACCAGCAGCCTCTTCTTGAGAGCATTCGTCATTTCAGAGAGTGTTTGTGAAAAAGCCTCCATTAAAAAATAATGAGCCACTGATGTATAGGAGGTCCCTAAGACCTGGTTATTGAAGTGAAATCACAAGGGAGTCACAGGACTGTAGCCACTGGAAACAACCAGCTTCCCAACCTGCGACCAGTTCTCAGGCACATGAGAACTCCCACAGAACCAAGTACAGCTGTGGGAAGTGCTGTACGTTGTGTATGATGGTAAGCAGTCACGTTCGGAGCTTGAGGGTTTTACATGACTCCTCTTGCTTCAGGGGACTGAACACAGCCCAAACTAGGAAGAGTATCTTACGGACAGATGCAGTCCCAGACCTCACTGAGATTTCCCAGCAGAAGTCCTGAGCACGAGCATGCTGACTAACGTTTGCTGATAGTGGGGGCAGACAGATCCTGATGGACAGATGGGGCCTGACAGGCAGCCTGGGTTGTCACTGTGTCCCTGTGTACTGGTACCATCTCAGGCAGCTGAAGCAGAGATTATGTGGGTACTTTAATTAAAAACCTCAGTTCATGTTGCTGCTGAAGCGTCAGATTTGCCTTCCTTGTTCATGGCTGCTTGTTCCCACCACTCCTCTTGCAGTGGCTTTCAGCCTGAGCCTGAGCTACCAGTCTGTCAGTCAGACCAGGCTACTGACCTGGCTGGACATGCACTTTTTTAAAAATGTGTGGATTAATTTGTGCAAAAAGGAAGGAGATTCTCTAAACAAGGAGACCGTTCTGTGAAACGACAGCCTACATTTATCAAATTTTCACAAAGATACGGTTTGATTTTTAGACAGAAACACCAGGAGACTATGATGATCCACAGCTTTTGTGTCAGTGCTCCTAAACTCAGCCTAGGACTCTAAGTCTCTCCTGATATGCTCCAAAAGCAATTAGGAGACCTCACAGACTAGCTTGCCTATGGCTAATTCTGGTATTTAGCCATGCTAGGAAAAGTGGATGGCCTTCCTGGCCAAGGGAAGAGTTGAGATAATAAACTACAAATTGATTTGTTTCTCCCTGCCATCCTCAGATTACCAAGATGCTGAAATTAAAAGAGTAGCAGATAAAGAAGTTCACTCCCACCCCCAGGCTTATAGTCTAATGCTTTAAAGACAAACATGAAAGAGGAACAAACAGAAAATCAAGTGAAAGCATCTCCCCATTAATGAACAGTCTTCCCCCAAATTCTTTTCTGCTTGCACAGATAAAACGGATAGGCAAGGTGGCACAAAGCATCTATATGTGGGGCATACAAAATTTAATTGTGGTCCTACTCCTACCCCAGATTTAATTTTCAGTGCAATAAAGACAGAGCTCACAAGCTTCCACCTCCAAACAGCACCTAGTTTGTATAAAAGAAGTAATTCCTTTCAGCGACACCATACAGAGAGAACTTGCAAGACGATGCGCAATCACACAAAAATAACACAGAGCAGTGCAAAACATTGACCTTTCAAACTGGGAAAACTCTTTGCACAGATGCAAAGTGTTGGGAAAGGAAATGGCACATTAGGCCTCTTGATTTCATCAGGACACTTGGATGTTTACAGTGAGTTATCTGGCCAGACATTACTGCAGCCATTTGGCAGATGGGGAAACTGAGGCCCAGGGTGGTAGCTCTGCTTATGTTGAATCATGCAATGAGGCAGCAGCAGATCCAGAGCTAGAAGGCAGGAATTTCTGCATCCCTGTTCCACCCTCAGATCACTTATTACCACAGCCAGGTCCTGCATAAGACACTGCAAATCTGCTCAGCAGAATGGTACGTTACCAGTAAGCGAGGGAAGGATGCTCCTTCAGCGCTGGTGTTGGAAGAGCTGGCAGCTTCTTTAATTCATTCCTTACAACTTCATTGCTGAAAGAGAGTTCAAAAGGAGGATCAGGCTACAAGAAAACAAGCACAATATTTGAAATGACCTGACCTAGCTGGCAGGATGCTATGGCTCTACATCTGTTCCTCCTTAACAAAAGGCACTGGGGTTTCCTTTTTCTTCTCTTTTTATTTGTTTTACGGCAGCCCAGTTAACTTTTCCCTCTGTTATCAAAATTGGAGAGAAGTTCTCCCAGATGGTTAGGGTGAAGCACTTCCTACCAGTGACTGGACACAAAAGCCACCATGTCACATTTCACTGAGCAGGGTCCCATGAACATGGTCATACTCAGAAAAAAGCAAGGGGAAGAGAAGAAAAAGTGATGCTTTCAGCTGCAATAAAGTACCTTCATTTAATGCCTTAAAACATTCTGCAAAAAGCAACAATTTGCTTTCTCAGCAGGTTGCAGGAGACAGCCTCTTGCCCCAGTGACCCGGCCTTTGCAAATCTTCACTGATAAGACTCCAGCTTGAATTTATGTTCTGCTACACAAAACCCTCTGTGGGACCAGGTCCAACCACTTGGCTACCACCCTCCTCCCTGCAACCCCTAGTGGCCACACTGGCCAACTGGAGCAGCACCGTGAGCAGGGATAGCTCATGAAACAGGAGGTAGGTTCTCGCAGATGAACTGAAACCGTGGTATTTTCTCCAACAAACCCCAAATGCCTCCCTTCCCACTTTTAAACACACAAGGAATTGTGTGCACATGAAAAAAAATCCCTCAAAGTCTTGGGAAGGAAGGTGGTGTTGCTGTTACTTTTAAAATTGTAGAAATACGCAGCCAAGAGGGCCAGACAGGACAGCGAGGAGTGCCAAAGAATTAATGTTTATTCGAAGGGCAGCAGGGCCATTAACCAGGCAGACAGGTAGTCTTGGCAGTCCCAGCTGTAGACCAACCATCCTAACATCTGCTAAAGGCCCAAGGAGCCCTTGGACATTCCAGGTCACCCTGAGTTTTGTTCTTGTCTCTGGGACAGGCTGTATGGTGGCTTGTAGCGATATGACACTGCTTCAGTTGTAAAAATCTTTCCACAGCACTTCTCTGTGGGAAGGAGGCTCTGCCTTGGACCTTGGTGGTTTGTCTTAATGGGAGTTTGCAGGTTAATTGCTAGGTTGGGCCATAGGGTAAACCACTGACATAAATCCTGGAGCAGGCATTTTGGGTATGTCTGCAGGCATTTATTATCATGGTAGCTGCCTGACAATCATTTAAGCAGTTTTAAAACAGGACCACAATTTCTAGTCAAGACAAATCTATGACAGAGATGCCCAAGTCTCAATTAGGTTCAAATTTTGCAGAGTGAAGATGTGTAGAGCAGCACTTAACAAGAAATGACTAAGGCAACCATTTCCATGCTAAGCACATAGAAAACCACTCGGTAGCACCTCACGTGCCAAGTCAAATGACTCTTGACAAACAGCGTTTGAACACCCACTCCTGCCTACACCCCACGACCGTCTGACCATCAGAGAGATGCAAATGCTCAAAAACTATTCAGATTTCTTCTTCCATAGCAGGTAAATATCTGCACAAGCCTGAACAAGAAGCTGCTCTGTTCTGTTATCTGCTGCTCTGGCCTCTCCGTTCTGTGACTGACAGCCTAGAAAACAAGCTGTTGCTGTTTACGGAGTTTACTGGGTCTGCCCAGAGATGTCTCCTCCACAGCATGTGCATGCTCAGCTGTTACTTTTTTGACATTTTGAAAGAAACTGGGAAAAAAATAAAATAGAACCCAGCACAACTGAAGCAGAAGCAGCAGTCACTGTCCTGAAGTGAAGATTTTTTTGAGGGTGGCTGCTCATGGAAGGAATTTGAGAAATTTCCAAAAGTTTTCTGGGAAAACAGAGAATAATTTCCAAAGAGGGACTTTCTGAGCTCAGAAAACTGTCAGATAGGTTCGTGGTGACTAACCATCTCTGAGAGTCTGGGAAAAAGCCTGAATCATTAATGGCTCCTATAAAAGAAAGGGCAAACACCAGCCAGCTCCATCTTTTCTGGCTGTGAGGAGCAAACTTTTCTTGCAGTCTTCTAAGAATCAGAGAAAAAGACATTCTTAGTGATGTTGTGGATAGCATTAGCATTTCTGCTCACCACCTAGAAAATACCAAACAGCTAGTGAGTGCCTCACAACTTCAAAGCACCAACTGTATTTCAGGTAATCACTTCCAGGAACAGAAAGGTATTTCATTCCGTGGTCCATATATTCACTAAGTCTTCTGGCAAGACCCGTCTCATGACAAATGAATGTAAACTCCCAAAAGGATGTTAAATCCAGGAGAAGGAAAAAAAATAGCGACTCGGGTTGCATTTGAACTAGTGGCCGTGAGGTCAATTTCCTCTTGGCTCCTCTGAAAACACCAAACCCCTTAATTTTTAAAATGTTTCCAGCAGGATCACAAGTGGTTTTGTACTTACCGCCTTTCCCACTCTTTCTAGTGAAATATCTCAGTGTGTTTATTTTATTACTTTGTTTAGAAAGTGTTTGTTTAATCCGGTCACTTATGCTGCATTTGTTTTAAATTCGGAAGTGTCCAACCTCCAGGATTGTTATATTGAAGGGTGCTTTTGATACAGATTTATTACTATACAGGGGCAAGGCTCCAGACACACTTTCTCTGTGTCCTCTGGACCACTTTTTTTCCTGCACTATGGCGGAAATAATAATATTTAGAAGACTGAATAAGAAAACTGATCTGGAAAAACAGTCTTACATGGGTTTCTGAAAGCTGGTTAGATATCCAGAAATAAGGTCGACTGAGTGGAGAATGGACCTGGAAAACTGAACTCCTGAGTTCTGGTCTTGATTCTACTACTGCCTGTTTAATGAGTCTTGGTCAAGTAAAGTGGTCAGCACATCTCAGTATTTCAATGTATGCATGGAGGTAAAGGGTCTACCTAGCCACTTCACAAACCTTTCGTGAAAAACAAGTTTTTGCAACCTGGCTGCAATAATTTGGAGTAAGATTACACATGCAGTTGTCTCAGGAAATCCATACATTTCCAGCATGTGTAGTAACAATGATCAGTAACTGAACCAAATTGCAGTTAAAGTTACCAACTCTTCTCAGCACGGTAATTCATTCTGTTGAATGCAAGAGATGCAAGGGCTGATATTCTCGGATTAAACGGTACTGTCTGAGATACAGTGTTTAGGATCTTCTCCATGAGGTAGCAAGAATGCAGCCTGGGTTTTGTAACTCCTTCATACATTCTAATTGGTTAAATGTCACTTGGTTCCACAGAAGAAAAGTAAGACTGAAACTATGTTAGATTACCAGCTGTCCAAACGTTGAAATTATTGTGAAATTCCGCTTCACAGGAAATGGGCCGTTTACTTTTCTCCCTTGTTATTCTTTCATCTGTTGCTGGGAGATACTTAGAATTTACTCGAGATGTCTCATACTGCTTAACGGGAAGAAATCTAGCAACGAGAGCCTGTCTGAGGAGCTAGCTGCAACAGTTCAGGGTTTTGTTTTACTTAGGGTTTTGTCCTTCCCCTCCCCAAACCGAGGGACAAATGATCAGTATGTGTCATTTCCAGCTGCTTTGGCATAGGTGCTGTTCAAGGTTGAAAAGCTAAATTCTGATCATTTAAAGCCAAAGTTGGTGTGAGCATCCCAAAGATTTTGGTCAATGTCAGACTGGACTCTAAATTCATTGGGCTTAATTTAGAGGAAAAATCTCAACTATTTTGACAATATGTGATGATCCCTTCAAAATTAGCCAGGTTCCTTCCTCTATGAAGGCCTAAAGAGGGTTACACCTGTAGGACTTGTGTTCATGAAGGAATTTGAAATTTGTCCTGTCTGTGCTCTGCCAGCCAAATGTGACTCATCTCCCTACTAGCAATAAGATTAGCTTGAGTTAATAACCTTTACATCTCTCTGCAGGATACTAGTTTAGAAGCTTTATACATGTGATTCTATGCCTTTGAAGTAAAAATTTTTGCAGATAATATAGAAAAGCACAGATTAAGTCTCCTGTTCAACCTGAGAATCGGCTGAACAGGGATAGTCAATTGTCCTAAATTCAGTGGTGTGTCCCAGTCTAAATGTAAACCTTTTTCAGTCTTGTCAGCTGTAGGGATTCTCTTAAATAGTGTGAAAACCACTCTCCTTTAGTGCAGAGGAACTTCTTAAGGAGAATAACTTTTTATTTCAAACTTTGCTCTGCTTCGCTCTTGATGTGTATCAGCTAGGAGATGAGCCCTTTGTACAACTCTGCTTGCAAAACATGGAGCTGGACCAGGCCACTTAGAGCGTACCCTGAGAAATAGTTTTCTTAGTTGATCTAATTTGGTTCAGGAGCTCGGGGTTTCTGATGGGCTTGTTTTTGAAAGGAAACACATGCTAGAAAAGGGTTTAGTCAAGTTGCTCACTATAGGTGCCAAACTGATCTGTCAGGGCAATTGTGGCATCTTAGTTCAAAAAAGACAAGGGTGACTCAGACTGTATGCTCCTCAGGCTTAACAAACACTGGGCAGTCGTGATGTCGAGTTAGACGGTAGCCCAAGGTGGCAAGAATCAGTGATAAGAGACTCATGCGTGATGATGCTCTACTAAAGGACATAGAACATGTATTTGAAACAGCACATAAGCCCCTTTTGGGGAAAGGAATGCGAAGTACTATGAGCACAGCCATTGTTCTGAGGTATGGGATGATTTCCTCAAACGCAGCAGTGGGAGCTGCTGTTGTCGTAAATGCAGCAGTTCATAGTTTCAGAAAACTGAATGCTAGTGTTTGTGAGATCAGTTCTGTTTCTTGAGCTCCCATGAGGCCCAAAAAGCAGACTTGCAACTGCATTCAGGAGCCCTGACCCAGCTCCTCATGATCTACCACCTGGGCACAGTGGGGTTTGGAGGTAAGCACGCTCTGGCCACCACAGGAGGTGCCAACCCGCAGCTGAATTTGTGACAATGTGGCATTGGCTATCCCAGCATCCGAGGTGATGGGCTGTGATTCATAGGGAGGCTCCCGTGGGGAACAGCAATTCTCCCATTGCTACAAATAAGACAGGGCTTATGCACTCTTCTGGATCAGGGCCAAAGAGAAACTTGTAATCTCACAGGCTATAAATCTGCTGGTGGCAGTAGACAGGTGTGGGAAATATGCAGTCTGCGTTCCAAGCATGCAACTCTTTAGAATTAACTTATTTTTTCAAAAACAAAGCAGGAATTCAAGAGTTCAGCCTTCTTGCAATGTATGCTGCCATGCATAACATATTATCTTTAAATCTCAGCAGCAAGACATTCACAAATGCAGAGCTTCTCTGTTTAAAGAGTAGCCATTTCTATTTCAAACAGCATTTCAACATCAACTAACTTCAAACACTGATGCTAACTTCAGCCCTAAGAGAAGGCAGAACATTTGTCTCCATCTGCAGTTCCTCTGACTGGCCCCAGGCTTGATTTGCCTCCCAGATTTTACACTGCTGATACGAATGACCACAAATCTCAGCAGGCAAAATCTTGACCACAATGACCTCATGTTGACTTCAGTAGCACCTGGATCTCACCCAGCACATAAACCCGTGTCAGTGCACATTAGAGGGGAGCTGCTGGACAGACATCCCCGGAGATGCCAAGTCTTCTAGACCACAGAGGGTCAGGGTAGCATTCTTCTACTTTCTCCCAAGTATAGGCTTTAAACTCCACTCATATGGCAGATTGCTTTGCCACCAAAGCCAGTTTATAAAGAAAGATCCCTGGCAGTGTCAGCAAGTTGATATTGCGACACGACTTCTCTGCCTGACTTGGATGTCAGGATTCCCCCTTCCACTTTAAACCATTAGAAGAACTAAGAGTTATCTGTTTTAACAGGGATGGTGATGACTGCCATGATGATGTGGAGGGAGCAGTTAACACCACGTGTTGAAGTAACCTCCGTGCTCTCAGAGAATATTCCTCATTTCTCCATGGTCTAGAGAAATGCACTGTGATAAACTCAGCCATTCCTTTGGTCTAGAGAAATGCACTGTGATAAACTCAGCCATTCCTTTTACAAGGGACATCAAACAGCTTTTAGCAGATGGATGCTTTCCACCAGCTGTTTCCACTATCTGGAAACAGAGATTTGAAGATAAAATGCTTTCAGTCCTATTACCCTGAGCCATCTGATTCCTTTCTGTTCTGTGTTTCACAGCTGAATGTACATTTTCTGGGTGTGTTTTCCTCATGTCCAAGATATCCTGAGAAACACTCAATATTGTTCTTCATTGCAAAACCTGTGGAAGATGCTGTTTATGATAGGTTTAAATGGCAAAACTCTGCTTGGTCCAGCTGTTCTGGGCTACGCACTTGGCAGTGCATTGAAAACCAGACTGAGAAGTAAAAGGGCCACATGCACTTCAGTACCCCCTAAACAAACACTGCTGATAGCTGAGTCATTCCAAATAGGGAGGAACAGAAAAATCAAGCAAGACTGGGCTTCTGTTTCTGTGGTCAGGATTTTGCAAGTCAATAAAGGTTTTGAGAAATGATAAGGCAGAACTTAAACTTCCTTTTAGCAAGGGCTGCCTCGTGTCATCTCAGATGCCATGGTGGGCAGGCAGTGTTTGCAATGCATTGTTCCTTTTCACTGATTTCTCTCAGTTGTAACTGGCCAGAAGTCCCAGTCCACCAGAAGGCAGAACCTGCCTGTTATTTACAGCCTGCTGTGGGTGCACAGAGTATCAGTACAGTCTTCTCTCAGTGTATCCCAATGCTGACAAAATTAAGACACCCCTTCAGGCTCATCTGACAACTTGACCTCACTGCCAATTCACACCTTGTTTTCTTCTCTGACAGTGGCTTCAATGGATATTGTGGTCTCCAGCTGAACTCGCATTCAGGTCAGCAAAAGTCATATATGGAGTGTGTGAAATTTTTAGCATAGATGTTTCTCCCAAGCTTCAGATGAAGAGCTTCCCCATTTCTCACGAGGCATCAAACAGCCATCTGACCTTTGGTTGCTGCTAATGTGTAACTGACAGATACTCTCAACATAAAGGAAAATTCTTGGACATTTAATTAACAGTCTTCTGAAACACCAAGCACAATCACCTCTTTGAATTTCTTACAGAAGCTCTGAAGATTTGGCTCAAGAGATAGTGGAGGTTCAAAAAAACCAATTATCTAAATTGTGATTTTGAGAACTCTGTCCAAATTCAAGCTGAATATCAATTAGTGATGGAATTTTAATGTTGCCTCTGGCTGGATCTGTGATAGAACAGTGATTGTAGAGTCATTTCCTTAGTAATTTCCTTCCGAAGACTAGTCTATTTCCTGAACTTCAGGGGCACATAAAGAGATTTGTCAACAATAAAGTCACAAACAATGCTGTTTGCAAGGCATGCTCCGGTCAGAGGCTATGCTTTGTGAAGAAATGATTTCAGGAAACACGATGTCTGTGTTAGCAATGAATTCCTGTTGCTACACAGCTACAACCAAGTCGCATTACTCACTCAGTGATTTTACCAGATTCACTCTCACAGCACACAATGGCAAAAACTTTTAAGTTCACCTACCTTGAAAAATCTCCCTTTGCCTCCTGTAAAATGACGAAGAAAAATTAAAAACAGATCATTAAAAATAGAAAAAAAAAACCCCAAAACCACAGCCATTCAAGATTTTCCATTTCCAAAATTCATTTAGCAGCAATTTCCTGTTGTAATTGATTCCTCATGCATTTTTTGGAACCAGGATCTAATGTCAAGTGCCATGATACATGCAGTGAGCTGGGTAGATTACCAAACAAAAGGTTCGCCTCATACAGAGCCAGATGATTGCTCATTGTGCTAGTGGATACCCAAGAAACTGCAGGAAAGAATGCTAGTAAATAAGTAATTTTTTGGATGCCACATTACTAGAAGATCTCTGAAGTCTCGGTGACTTTGCAGCCTCTGAGACTGCAACTCCTTTGACTCATTTTACAAGTATTCTGGTTATGTCCTAGTAACTAGACTTTCAGAAAGCTAGCGCACTGTCAGCTTGCGAGGGGGTGAGAGACACAGGTTTCTCTAACTCCTTGCTGGGTGTTTGGGCAAGTATTTAGCTCCCTTACTCATCTATCTACATATTTCTATTTCTAATGATCACAGCCTGATGTTAAGGGGCTGGGTAAAGTTCCACTCCAGTAGTTAGATTTGTAGATGTCTTGCTGCATATCTGGTGAACCCTTAAAACCTGGCAAGTCCCCTCCTCAAATAGACGTAATGTGCATTTTGCGTTTTCCATGGGCAAAATGCACTTCCCCTGATGCACCCTAAAGCACCTCATTTGCTACCAGCTATGCAGAAAGGACAGTGCAAGAACGTAATTTGTGCAGTGTGGGATCTTCCACTGCCAAGAGGACCAGGTTTGCTTTCAGGTCTGCTGTCTTTACACCCATCCATACACCTGCAAAACCTGCTGGTCCACGTCCAGCCGTGTTTCAGTCCTGAGGCTGGGCTAAACTTCACTTTAGTGGTACTTTAATTTGTTCTGGTAACACAATAATTTGAATAAGGCTGCAGACTAAATCACTTTTGTTCTGACAGACTTCCCATTTCCCTCTTGAGTGAACTGAAGGGCAGACAAGCTCTCCTCTGGTTCACAGGAAGGAGTCCTCAAGCATATCAAGATTATAGCTCAACACAGAGCAAAAGCCAATGGATATGCCCTGGCCTGCACAGGGATGAGCACACTGAATTAAAAAAAACAATTTTGTAGGGTAGATTCTCCATACTTCAGATCTTTGACATAAATGCTGCAGCGAGAAGTAGAACAAAATGCAGTATAATCCCTCTTGTTTTGCTGGGATCCCGTCACGAACGTGGGTTGCAGTAATTTCTGGTTATAGAAAGCAGAGATGTGGCTTGTTTTCACTGTTTTCATTAAGTTACACATCCAACTACTACAGGAATACATGTAACATCCTGTGTTTGTGATGAGAAACAACCACAGCAAGACGGGTTACAGGGGCAGACCTGGCCCTGGCTGTACCATTACGAAGCGCTCAAGTTATTCATTAGGATGAGCAGACAATACATTCATAACCCTGCTGCTGCAGAAGCCCACAATGAGCCTGTTGTTTGATGTGTATTCCCTCAACAGCCAATATGCCATTTCTATAATGTGCTTTTAATTGAGTCCCCCGTCCTGGCTCGCTCGCTCCATTTTTGTTACATAAAAGGATTTTAATGAAGATACAAATCCCTGCGCATTAATTGCTCCTTTAACATGGAAAGCGCTAGAGAAGTGCAATGCATTGTCATTTATTAGAGCTTGTCTGCTCACATGGCTCCTCATAGCTCCATGGTTGATGGGAAAGAAATTACAACTATGCTGTATGAAAGGGGAATAAGGATCAGCTGGCAATTATCTCTGATCTGCCCCCACAGTCATGCTCCTAAAATGAGATCTTTTACAAAAACCACCTCTGCTACCCTGGAAAGGTTCTTCTTTGGGAACCAGAGATCTACCAAACACTGCTGGTACTTTGCTCTGTGACCCTTTCCCTCCTCCTGAAGAGCAGGACTTTCAGAAAGTTTTTGTTGTTTTTTTTTTCTTCTGCAGAAGTTTTTTGGGAAGTCTTTATTCGAGAATACAGACAGTTGCCTATGTAGAAGTTGTGGAGATCATTAGAGGGCCAAGTGCAAGTCAAGTCCCTGGAGCAGAACCCCTTGCATATGGATTTCACCTAGGAAATTGCATTCATCACTTAGATTTTCTCTGGCTTTACATCATCCCCCAGGGTCTTGGATATCTGTGTTGGCACAAACCTAATATACATTGATGTACCCAAAATGCTGGGCAGTGGAATCTGCTCCATGTGTGGAGAGGTCTGGTTCGAGCTCTCTGTACTTATTTTGCATTGGTATAAATGATGAAAACTGTGTACAGACATCTTTCTCCTGCAGCTGGGGGAACCCTTACATTTCCCTACAGACATTTTGGATTTGGCAAATGAAAAGATTTAGCGCAACACGAGGAAGCACAAAGGGAGAGAAGGCAGGTGCTTACCTGCAAGATGTAGGCAGCCAGTTCAAACACCACTTCACTGTCGACCTCAATGAGTTCCTTGAAAGGTGAAGAAAACAAGAACAAAAAAGCATGTTGAGTCTGAGCTCCTGTCAGAAGGACGCGCATCTCCTCCTGGCTGCTGCACGGTGAGGCGTGCAGTGCCAGTTTTCTCCCCTGGCCAGGCTTCAAAGCATTCCCTGTGCTCCTGGAGACCAAAGCGAGGGAGAACCTGCCCACTCAGATGTGGAGAAAGCCAAATATCCAGAGTAATGGTTTGGTAAAAGAAGCGTAACTGGATGAGGCATGAAGGGATTCCTGGGGAGGAGGGAGGAGAAGGCAGGTGGAAGGGGGAGGATCAGGGTCACCTTTATTTTCTTGTATGATTTAGTGAAAGGTAGTCTGGGAAACATTTGTTCTCCCCCAAATGTCACCTGTGCTTCAGGGGAGCACAGCCTTGTTCTTGGCTCACAGAAGCAAGGAAATGAGAAAATTTGTCTTCACTGAGGTTGTGACAAAGCTCCCACAGAACTCCTCTGGCCCTTGCCCAGGGTAAACTCACAGAAAAAGAGCCATATGCCCTCTTGCAGGATGGGAGCTCTGGTTTTCATCCCTTCACCCCAATGAGCACTCAGGCTGGGGGTGCTTGAACGAGCTGTGACAGCAAATCTTTTGGTAGATCTTCACTGCTCCATTCTACAGGATCCAGCCCCTGAGGAAAGAAATCTTGGAGGGCCAGGTGTAATGGTGAGCATTTTGTCTGGACACCATGGTCACATGAAGGACACTGATGGTCCCACAAGATCCTCTCAGGGTCCTTCTGCTGTGCCTGAGATAGTCACAGAACCAAGGGGTCCGAGGGGTCCAAGGGGTCCAGGCACCGCTCTGTCTGAATGAGTGGGATGCAGACCCAGCATCAAAGATGCTTGGAATGGGAAGCACGAGCATTCATCTCGCGGCCAGGTGCTCTCCTCGAGCCTCTGGTCCCTGCTTTTGGGAAGACAATGGGCTTCTAATGAGATACTGCTTAGGCCTCTATTCTGCAGCCAGAACTCCTACATTGTCTCCTACCTACGTGGCCGTGTAAACCAGGTCACTGTTCAGCCACTCCTGTGTATTTACACTCTGTTGTATTTATTTAAGCTGCTGTTTTTAATATTGTACTTCATCTGGCAAGAAATGAGTGATCTAAATATAGATCTCCGTTGTGATCCATGCTCCAGCCAAGCTGTGGCCACACCTCATTTACAAGCCACAATTGCTGCGTTGGCTTGTCTCTGGCAAAATCAAAAACAAAGGGAACAAAACAGAGGATCAGATCCAGGTGTCCTTGGCTTTCACTAGTGCCAGCTTTTTAAAATAAGCATTTCTTTCACCTCCTTCGTAACAGCTCCCTGGGGAGTGAGGACCAGCTCTGCTACAGGCGATAAACACGCCTTTCCCCCGTTCGGCTGAACAGCCCAATTCACGCAGGCACCTGCCCTGACGATGCATGTGCCAAGGGAAGCAGCTGGTGCGAGATGTTGATTCAGCCGCACGCAGGGCCGGGCGGGGTCAGCCAGGCACATCCCGTAGCACGGGGCGATGAGGGGTAGAACCAGAGCGCCTGGTCTTCCTCCCATCTTGAAGCACCAGGCAGCGCACGGACAAACCAGCCTCTACGACCACATGTTGATGTTATGTCATATACCTATAGGTGTTACCTATACTAACAGGTAAGGTGGGCTAGAGTCCGTTCTCTGGCCCTAAGGGTACATGGCACAGTACAGCTCATGACTGAAGACTCTTCCTCTCTCCCCCAGTCCCAGATGGGGCTACCTCAGCCTCTTGGGAACAGGCGCTCATCCCTGGACAGCGCCCAAGCCATGCCTGGCACAGGGCTAGTTGGCACAGGCCAAAACCCATGCCAGAACATGCTGGTAATTAAACAGCCTGGCTGATCGAGGGGCAGCGCCCGATGCTAATCCCTGGCTCATTTGGTAGTACAAACATGGCTTGGCCTTTCTGGGCAGCAGTGGCTTGGTGGTCCTGTGTGAGGATTTGGGTGGGTGAGGAGGAGTGGTGGGCACACCAGAGGAGTACAGCACCCCACGCAGAGCCAGCTGTCGAGCCAGTGGACCAGCAGCCCCAAACTAAATGTGCCTCAGTTTTATTCTGTCCCAACTTGAGCAGCCCGGATTGTGGGGACATTTGAGGGTGTGTGTCTAAAGAATCAGCAGGGGAAGGTCTGAGGTGCTCACATAGTGTTATGAACTACATGTGTCGTACACAGTATGGTCTTTCTGGGCTGTAGGTGAGGCTGGGGTGCAGGTACCCATGGGAGGTCCAACGAGGCAAATTCTGGTGCAACAAGGAAGCTTTCAAGGTTTGGGAGCATGCAACACCACCGGCTAGCTGCAGAGACAACAGGCACTGGCTGTGCTTAAGCACCGAATCCCCCTTCCTACAGCTAGAGGAACCCTCCAGGCATGAGGCTGGTGCTCACCCTGCATCTGAGCAGAGACTTTGCACTCAGCTTTCAAATTCAGCGCCTTTTTTAATAGCACAGCGTGGCTTAGTGTGGCTGGAAGTCAAACGGGGTAGGACCCGCACGGGAGACTGGGAATCCAGCAGGGCTATTTTTGGAGGAAGATGACAGTCAGCTTGAATGTGCAAAGTAATGGTTTCAGTAGAGGTCAGACTAAAATAGACCAACCTAGATCTCTAGGCCCTTCTCTTTTTTTTTCTCTCTTCTTCTTATTAAGCTTTCTCTAAAAAAAGAACAACAGTACAAGCTTTTCCTGGCAATACTTCAAAAAGGAACTTTCCCCAGGAACCCAAATTGTGATGCTCACTGAGCTTGCTGTTGGAGAGGGCTGACTAAGCACATCTAATTGCACCCTCGCCAGAGAGCAAAGCTCTGCATAGCTCAGCTCAGCAGCCCTGCCTCTGACTGGGCACTGGGAAAGACGCATTTTCTGCCTTCTACCCTGCATTTTAGGAGATGCAAAGTTAGTGCCTGCATTTGAGGACATGCAGATGTCAGGAAGCAAGGCTCCAGATTTGGTGTAAGCGAGTTGGCTTACCAGGTCACAAACCTGCAGAGGGTTGTGGGATGGTGGTACAGTCGCTCCCTGACTACAGCAGGCTTTTCCTAACACTTCCTGCCTGGCAGATGGAGGTGACTCACTGGGAATGGCCTCTGCCAACACAGAGGTAGAAAGGATCCTCCCAGGGAATCCTAGCTGCAGAAAAAACCTTTCCCAGCTGCACACATGGAGCTGCCCGGCCAGCCCACCTGGCCGAGTCCACATGCAGCCAGCCTCCACCCCAGTGGGCTTTGGGCCTGCCCAGTTTTCTGGACCTTGCCTTTCACTTCCGAGGTTGTGGCATCAGAGGGATCAGCTTCACAGCTCCGGCACTCTGGCGGGGGAGTGGAGGCCAGGCCAGGACGCCCTTATCTCTGGCACACAGAGTGCCGTGCAAGGGGCAGCGCTGAGTTATAGAGCTGGTGATAGCAGGCCGGGGTTTTCAACAGCCTCCGAGCCAGGGCTATTCCTGGTATGAAAACATTTCTCTGCACATGGCTTGTTCTGTACAAGGTGATCCGCAGTGCACACCCACAGGCACCCTTCCTGACCCTCCCCTTCCTCTGGCCCACAACCTCTGTGTCACAGTCACAAACACCTAGTCATACACACAACCCCCTACCCCGACGCTCGCAGAGACGCTCTCTAACAGTCGCAGTCCCACATCCCTCCCGCGCTCAGCCCTCCACGCCTACCGCCGCTCTCGCACTCCGCCTCTGGCACTCTCCCAGTTCCCTGCACACCCTCTCGCACGCACAACCCCGCAGACACACGCACTTACTCCCTCTCAGACTCTTCCCACACGCTCCCGCCCCGCCGCCCAGGCCACAAGATGGCGCCCGCGCCTCGGCCCGCGCGGCCACCACCGCCCTCTTTGGGCGGGAACCGCGAACGCCACGCGCTCCGCCCCGAGCGGCCCCCGCGGCGGCGCCGCCGGCGGTTTTTGACACGACTCCGGACGTTTCTTTCTGAGTACCAGCCAGTTCATCATTTTTAGCAGCCCCAGATTGTCTCCTACCACCCTCAAGAGTGACTGCCACGGGTGTTTTACCGCAGAGTTGCCCTCTGACAGGGAAGCTGGCCGGGGCGGTTAGAGACAGGGGAGAGAGAAGGGTGGGAGGAAGAGGAGGTCGTATCTCCACGTCCTGGTGTGACCAATATAAATTTGGGGTCAGGGGAAGCAGACCCAGGTGTCTCAGCCCACCCCAGTGCCACCCAGAGCCCCCCTGCGTCCTTACCTTATAGATGCAGGACTTGGCGTTCAAGAAAAAGAGCTCAATGGTGGCATTGTCCTTCAGGTAGGAGATGCTCTCAATGTAGAACCTGGAGGGGAAAGCGAGAGAGGTGAGACACAGGGGGCAACTAGGGCAAAACATGCAAATACGCTAATTACATGAAAAACTAGTCAACAGAGTGATGATGAGTATGCTAAAAACAAAGTTTCTTTACTTACAGCAGACTGGGGTGATGAGAGAGGCTTGTGCCTGCTCCAGGACGGGAGCAGATACCACCACCCCAGCTGTACCAGAGGACCTAGATCATCAAGTGGATGGTTCCTTCCCTGCCCACTTCAGCTCTGCATAAGGCAAATTTTGCAACGGCTTCTGGACATGTAGCGGCTAGCATGTGGCAGCTGTGGTGACAGTGAGCAACCAGCAGTAGGTAAGGACCGTGCACAATTTACCACTCCCATGAGCAGCGATGCTGGTGATGACTGGGATGGCTGGCCAATAATCTCATTTTGTTTCTTTCTGAGCTCAGATGACTTCTCCAAACTCAGCAGAAAGCTGACCAGCCCTAGCCCTCAGTGTCAGAAAACCCCACTCTCTTGCATCGGTTGATTGCTGCAAATATTGGCAATTACGTTGAAAGCTGATGATATGTATGAATTAATTCAGGACACCATGTCCTGCCTGCTGTGAAGGTTTGATCCTTTGGCAGTGAGCTCCACGAGAATTTTGCCACTGGCTTGAATCAACTCCAGCCCTTAATTCTGCCTTGTGACCTTTTGGGAAAAAAAGCTCAGGATGCCGTCAAAGTTGATGACTGATCATTACAATAAGCATGTCGTGTGTTTCTGTAGTAGCAGAGAAAGCTTGAATAGGTTCAGTGAATTATTAAGGTGAATTTTGCATTTACTTTGAGTTTTAAGTAAGGAAAAAAAGAACGCATCTCTCTGCCCACTCTGTTTTACAGTGGTCTTTATGTTGCAGTCCAGTGGCAGCAAGGTTCCTTACGTAAATTCCAGCACTATCGTGCTTTGTCAGAGGCAATTACAATGGGGAAGGTGACAGGGAAATGCTGTCTGCATCAGGAATTTAAAAAAAATGAGATGCCTTAGAAATCTCGGTTGGGATGCAGGGTCCAGTTACAGAGAAACCCTACTCCTGTCCCTGCTGTCTGGGAGTGGAGCTCAGAGATCTGCCGACGCTCCTGGGGCTTCACATAAGCACTGGAGGATTGTCCATGTTGAGCTATTTGCAGATCGAGGCCTTAAAGGTAACCTTACGGGTAAAGGTCAAAGCTTTGTAGTGCTCCTAAGTATCTTCTGAAGATTCTTCAAAACAGCTTATTTCCTGACAGATACAACCTGCTACTACTTACTGGATTGAGAGAAACTTTTTGAGCTCTTCTTGTTCATCTGCTGAAGTGCTCCTGCTATTATCTCTCCTTTTCCCCCTCCAGAAACTCAAAGTTCAAAAATAGAACCCCCAAACCCACAAACATTTGAATGTAGGGATCATGAACCACAAAAATCAAACTTTTTCTTATTTTTTTTTCTGGTTTCCACTGGGTTTCACCTCCTGTCCTTGAAACTGTCTCTCTCTCTGACTTTTTTTTTTTTTTTGGCAAATAAAAATATACTTGGCTTTAGAAATGCAAAAAAGATGCTGCATTAAAAAAGGAAACTTCTTACTTGTGCTCTCTGAGCACAGCTGGCTTTCCATCTGCTGAATGCATGGAGAAAAACGATAATTTTACACATTTGATGACTCTTGAAGAGCCTCCTCTGCTTATCACCAGTACCAGTGCTCTCCAAGTTGTGATGGAAGGATCTTTAATTCCAGGGTCAGAATAAACCAACAACATTTATTCCCTTTTTGAACCCCAGCGAAGGTTAACTGAACTGCTTTTTGTTCCATCGGCTCGAAGGAGACCATCCTCATCGTCACTAGAGGGCAATGTTGCATTGCTTAAGGCTGCCAGGAGCTTCCCCAAGGCTTTCCACATAGCCACCTACCCAGATCATTTTCGGTACAAAAGTGAGTCTCTCGCAGCGCAGAGCTTGCACAGGATACTTCATCTTCACAAAGAAAAACCGATTCTCAAGTGGTTTCCAGAGAGGATAGTGTGCTGGGGAGCTACTGGATCTCACACATGCACCCAAACAAATGCGAAACACGTGCACTGGGAAATTGGTGCTACTTAAAAGAAAACAGGTTTGCAGGGTGAACTCATGGGATTTTCTGTGTGGCATGCTCAGAAAACTCGAACTGGAGCAGGGTCCCCTGAATTCACTGTCGATGCTGCAACAGCAGAAAGGCAGGGGGAAGGACGTGCTTTTTGCACTGACCGTGAGTCTCTGTCAGACCTCCTCCTGTTACCACCTTTTCCAAATACGGCAAAGGAAACTGCACTTTGAATGACCAATGTCAGTGACTAAGGAGGCAGGAAGAAACATCCAGCTGCTAAGACAATGAACCAAGCAAAAAAATATATGTTAAATTCCTGACTCAGACACAGGTTTCCTTCAGAAAAGCATTTAGCTCATGGGGGCTGTTGTCTTGTGTTTAGAAATCACTCCTCCCTCCTCTGCCTCCTCTGTTAAGCTATAAGCCCTTTCTTACGGCATGTTTCAAGATCATCAGTGGTAAGGGGCAACTCTCAGATTTCTGTTGAGGACTCCCCAGAGAGCAGCATTCCTCTACACGGTGTGAAGCTGTTGTATGCAGGAAATAATGGATGGGCTGGACAGAGAAACAGGCAGTACAATGTGTCCAACACCTCTGCTCTGTTACCTACAGCTCATGCAATAACTTCAACAAACAGCTTTGCCTCAAGCAGCATCTACAAGAGGTTCCTCCACAGCCAGCAAGTGTTGCTGTGAGGAATTAGGTGCCTGTGAGAAGGGGGAACACCCCGCAAGGCTTCGTGGGTGTAAAAACCAAAGAAATCATTTTTGAAAGAGCTTAACAGATTGGCCACCGTTAATCTATTTCTGCCTTCCCCATCTCTCCCTGCCCCCAGTAACTTGTAATTCATCAAGAACATTTTCTAAGCATTAATTAAATAGACCAGTGAATATTATTCTGGGTAATGAACACAAAGTGCCTGTCTTGACTGCTCCCTCTCAGCAGCAGGAAAATAATAATGAGCATTGCAAAAGGTATCTTGGAGGACTTCAGAAGCTGCTGCAGCTTAAACATTTAAGGCTTTTTAGCTGTGAGGACGTTTCATACTGATCAGATTGCTCTATATTAAACATTGGTTAACTGACAACTTGCTCTGTGATGGCTTAACCCCCCTCACGCAGTGATGAATGGCAATTCCCATCACAACCAGCCAAGCACAGACAGTTATACAGTGGTGCCTGTGAGAAGCAGCTGTGGTAACTCCTTGGGTGATGGGAAACTGGCACTGCTGTATTTCCTCCCTTGCGTTACACATATGCCCACCTCCAACTTGTGGCAGGGAGAAAGCCTGACTGGGTTCTAGGCTCGCCAGTTTGATTACTGGTTCTTCAGGAGATGGAGAATCCCTGGCCACTGATGCCAGTGTTGTATGTGAACCCAGTTGTGTGTGTGCAGATGGGAAAATTTAATGCTGTTGGGGAGGTGCTTGATCACTAGTGCTTTGTCCTTGCAGCGGGGATAAGAGGCCTCAGGACTATCAAGGAAATAGCCTCCAAAGGCACCTGAGCTGGTGGTGTGCTTCTGAGGACGGTGAGAGCTGAAACAAGCAGCTCTTCCAATTTCCGCACACCACAAGAAACTGTCAAATAAAAACCATTTAGCATTGCCTCTAACACACAGCCCTGGACATATCCCATTAGCCTGAATTTGGCCATCTACCACCTAGCAGGGACCAGGCTCTGAGCAATTCAGTTCCTCACTGTGCAAATATACTGTTGTAGGATTTGAGACCACAAGCCCATGTGTTTATTTCCAAGCAGAACCTGCCAAATGGTAAAAATATTTCACTGTGGTATTCAACACAATGATATTTCAAAGCATGACCATAGCAAATGGGTGTTTTGTCTACTTGAGGTGTAGATCTGTCCTGGGGCAGTGATATCATCCTACTTTATAAAATCATAAAATCGTAGAATGGTTTGGGTTGGAAGGGACCTTAAAAGTCATCTAGTTTCAGCCCCACCCCACTCCCCCGCCATAGGCAGGGACACCTTCCACTAGACCAGGTTGCTCAAAGCCCCGTCCAACCTGGCCTTGAACACTGCCAGGGAGGGAACATCCACAACCTCTCTGGGCAACCTGCACTTCTTGTGAAATTTGACTCTGGTGGGAACTGGCTTGTCCAAACAGCTTTTATCCAACAACAAACCCATTCTTTCACCAAAAAGAAACACCCCAAAGCTCCCATTCTAGTGCCATGGTGTTTTCTTCCAAGAAAATCAGAAGAAAAACATTGCAAGGGCTTTGGAACACCTCAAAAAAGTTTCAACACTTGGTTTCACTGAGGAGCAGCATCTTCTTGAGGAGTGTCCCTACCAGCAAATGTTGTAATTGAGACTGGAGCCCTGACTAGGGCAAAGGGTGCTTCTGCCATCTGGAGCACCCAGACCAGCCAAGGGCATAGCAAAGTAGTCTTTTGTTGCTGTCAAGCCTCACTCCTCAGAAGTCTTGCTGCTTTCAGAAGGTGGCAGTGGGGTGGCCACAGGAGTGCAGGAGGCAGCTGGGTGAGGGGCATGCCAATGTGTGTGGCTCTGGTGTGCTGGTACAGTGCTGGGCAAGAGGGACAGTCTTTGCACTTCCCTCTAGCCCTGTGGTCCTGCTTCCATGCAGGGAGGCAAAACACCCCTCTTGGGCCTGTTAAGAATAGGAAAGGGGAAAAATTCCAGAATAACAATCCCAAGTGGCTCTTCTCTCACCTGGCAAAAACATTATTTTTCCCATGAAGAAAGAAAATAAACAGTAAAACCAGATTTCATGGAATAATTCAGAATGAAGAAAGAGGATTTTGGATTTGACATGCAGTCACCTTCCACAGCATTTCCTCCTGCCCCCTCAGAGGCAAGAGAAAGGACTGCAATGGGCAGAGGTGTCTCCCATGTCCTTCCCAGCTGGCTGACTCTATTCTGGTTCAGGTGCAGGACAGAGGTCCCAGCAGAGCTCAGTGGCCCTGCTGACGGGCTGCCTCTTTTTTCATTATTACAAAGCAATGGATAAAGAAGACCCCTTTTCTGCTTCATCTACCCTGGGGTCTGGCTCATTATTCCCCCCCATGTCATTCAAAACCTCACAGGGTAATTTGAAAAATATGAGGCCATTTGCTAACCAGGAGAAGAAAAATCACATGCATCGGCATAATGGACTTAAATGCAGATGTCATTATGTCCAGTGTCTCATGCTAAATGAGTGTTCAGAGCAGCTCAGGCTGCAGAGCTCCTTTTATGTTCCAGCTCTGTTTGCTAATAGTCATGGGTGCACACTTTTATGTGCTGACACTTAAAGCAGACAATGGTCGTGCTAAATAGTTGGCCTGTTAAGTAATCGGCCAGGAATGAAAATCAGTGGTGCTAAAAAGCTCCATTTACTTCCTCTGCCGCATTCGTTTTGATTCTGATCCTATCTCCTGCCCCCTATGCTTGTGCCATGCTCAAGGCCCCCCTCGCCCAGTATGGTATGTGGGGGACGGGACCTATGTTCAGCTTTTACCTCATTGCGAGGAAGCCACAAAACTGGAGGTTAAAGTGATTCCGGGAACACAGGGAACTGCAGCTAACAACAATGAAAGCTGTGGGTATTGTTTAACCGGAGCATGTTCCCCCTCTGTCTCCCACTGTACTGTACTATACCACGAAGCTGTTTGTACCTTTACCTGCTGCCCGCCCTGTTTTCTCAGTGTTTGTAAGAGGTTGGCCCACTCAACTTCTGGCAAACGCTGTGTCTGCTTATTCCTGTGCCTCATCTTCTCCATGTACAAATTACTACGGGATCTGCTTTGGCGTAGAGAGAGACCAGCTCTCTTCCTCTCTTCCAGGCTGCACATCCCACGAGTTTTCGCAAACTCCAAGTGCTTCAGTGTCAACATAGGGAAGGGAAGGGAAGGAATCAAGGCGGCAATGCAGGCACGTTCCTCCCTGGTGTTTGGTTGCAGCATCACGCACCACCTAGAAAGGCACTGAACTCTGCCCTTTCCCCAGGTGGGGAGCCAGGCCTGACTGAGCCACAAACGCAGCAAGACAGCTCCACATATTCTGCAAATCGCTCCACCCCTGACATGTCCTGTGGAGCTTAGCTCGCAAGAGAAGCACATCTTTGTGCAGAAAGGCTGTTCCAGCTCCTTTTGGCTTGGAGTGACATGGTTATCCGTCCCAAGTGTGAGGCGAGAGCAGTGACCAGATCCCAGCAGCATGCTGCCTTCCTCCCCTCCTCTCCGTTGGTCACCAGGGGAATTTCCCCACACTCTCCTGAGGACCAGCCCAGCTATTCCCTGCTCTTTGATCCTTACCAAGAACAACGCCATGGCTATCAGAGGTAACTCACTAAGTGCACTGTCTTGCATAACTCCATCCCTCAGTATTTTTAGAGCATCTTTCATCTGAGGATCTTGAACCATCTTACAGATATCTCTCCAGCTGTTCCACCGTGTTGTCAGCAGCACATGAAGGTATGATTTGGCTGTGAAAGCCTGCATGGGTTTTACTTACTCACTGGCTCTACCCCTTTCTGAGTTCAATGCCATGGTGATCGGACCACTCAGAGCATACCTTTCTCCTTGCTTCACTGATGACAGCAAATCACACCCACTGGTGTAAGGTAGAAATGCACAAATTGCCATGAAAGTGGAAACAATGTCTGTGTGGCTTTGACCCAGTCAGAGGATCTGTGTGTAGGCACTGACATAGCTCTTGCTGCTTGTTCCAAATTAGGTACAAATCCTACACTGACAGCATCCATCATTTCTGCGTAGTACCTATCATGCTGTCTAAATGCTTCCCCAAATTAGACAAGACAATGCTGCCAGCATCAACACATTCAAAGTGTGGCTCAAACCAGCACATTTTTAGAATGCTGCTTTTTCTTCCCCCCCGGGTGGTTGAATTGAAAGGAAAACCAGCTTATCCCCTTCTCTAAACACAGCTCACTTATACAAATACATTCCCAGTTAAGCAGAAAGCAGAAGTGATGTTATGGGACTCAAGAGCCAGACTGCTATTAAGATGTGTGTGTAATGGATGGCTTAGCTCAGAGCTGTGTGCTAAGTAGCAGAACCCCATTAGTTCCCTTCCTCAAGCAAAGGTCAGTTTTCACACAAGTAAATCTTCTGACTGGACAGAAGTTTCTCATATCTCTAAAGAGACTCTGAGGAGCAAAACCTCCCCGCAGGCAATTTATTACACCTTCCCCCGGGTGAACAGAGCAGGGGGCCACCCTGAGAAGGCTGCAATAAATTGTCTGCAGGGAGCCTTGTCTTCCAGCACAAACAAGGTCTGAGCGGCTGCATTTATTCATTGCGGCTGGGTGGGAGGAGGGGGTGTGCAGGGCTGCTGGCTTTTGAGATCTTCCCGCTTCGCATGCACACAGCTGATGCACACCAAACGGCAAAACACGTGCTGTACAGAGAGTTCTGGGTTACGGCACAGCTCTGCAAGACAGAGCAGCTCACGGAAACCCCTGAAAGCAGCTTGGTTGTACTGGGTTGATTATGCAGGTGTAATATTCTGATTTTTTGCTATTGTTTCTACAGCACTCCATCATTGTGTGGAGCTGTAGAGATATAATGTGAGCAGAAGATGGCTCTTTGTCTCCTCTTACATGTAGCATAAACCACCTGTGAGCTTGGTGTGGGGAGTTTCCGCTCAGTGCTGGTAAGGAGGGCTGGAAGGAGCTCAGAGAAGAGACAGCTAGCCATGAGGATGAGGACACAGCATCCCAAGGTGCTGAAACAGCTCAGGGCAGCTCCAAGAGCTCTCCTGGGATGATCAGGCTTCATGGCAAAGTGGGGTCCAGCACTGCCCTCCTTGCAGCTCTCCTTGCAGAGGGGTCTGCGGCTGACCGGGTCAGAGCAGAGGAGCAGAGCTATTTGTGTGTGTATGATTTTCCCCCAGTACATTCTTCTGGGTGCTAGCAGGTGAGATGAAGCATATCCATGAGTGGGAGCAAAACTGATGTATTTGATAATCTCCTTGGGCCTCTCTCACCAGTTTCTGTAGACCCCTGTCTTACACCATGAGGCAGAAAGAGGGCTGCTCCTTCTCCCTCCTCAGCGGGGAGGCACAGGAGTTGTCGATTCCTTGTTCCCTGCCTGGAGCAAAGAAGTAGAGCACCATATACCCCTCTGTGGTGAGGAAGACTGTGGAGAAACACAGCCCATTACATGTGAGACAAATAAATTGCTCTGGTTAATGTAGTGTGGTTCTATTCCGTTCTTCCTGCCACAGCAGGCTGCTGTCATCACCACCCCCTAATGTAATTTCTCGGAGAGAGGCAAAGCTGAGTGGCACACACAACTGTGGTGTGTTGGGATTGCCACGGAAGTGAGTTGGGGAAGCTGGGACCAGGATACCATGAATCTGCACCCCATACGTGTCTTCTGGCCAATGTGGGAGGCAGCAGTGCATTTCAGCAGCGAGTTGTAAGGTCCATCTAGCCCTACAAACAATCTGTATTAACAACCGCTGTCTCTCTTCCTTCCAGCGTCAACTGTTTCCAAATGGTCTCCTGCTTCTTTTATTTTTAACATTAGTCATTTTCTAGTGGAATATGAGTTTAAAGAATGGATTTAAAGGATGGTTGAGAAACGAATTTAGCATAAGGCCTCATTAGCAGCTGAAATCTGGTCCAATTCCGGTCAGGTTGTCAGGCAAAGCCTTGCAGATGGGAAATGCCTCCTCATCCCTGGCTGTGCCAGCCCTCTTTGAAATAATGTTCTGAATTTATAATCTGCTCTTGATGCACATGGAGGGAATTCATCAGGTTAAGAGGTAGCTACAATGTAGACGCCTACATCTGAGCAGGGGTCTGAGGTCAGAGAAGAGACACAGGTATTTTAGACTGCAACTTACTGAATTCCGGAGCAGTCATCTAAAATAAGTTGGGTGAATTGTTCCTGAAAAGGGCCTGTTTCTTCCCAGTGGTTATACAGGGAGGCTGCGATATTTAGCCCTGAGGTAGAGCTGTCTACCAGGTAAACATCTCAGGTTTGGTGTGGTGAGTCCTATCTCGGACGTCTGTCCCACCTGCCTTGGACCTGGACCACCTCCAGTGCACACTGAGCTACGTTCCTTCGGAAATAACACGTATGAGCTTTGCACTCTGCGTTTCGGTGCTGGTCTCTTATTTGAGCCTACTTCATTCTGTAGTAACTGTGGTAACCTGGCAAAACACGTGGCCTCAATATTGAGAGTCCTGAGCCCCCCAGCTCCCATGCTGACTTCAGCCTAGCCAGTGCATGTGAGCACATGCCAGACGTTGCTGGACACAGGCATTCCTTTGTAGGAATACTGCTGGGCCATAGATACAATCTCTGCCTTACAGCATATTTGAGTATCGAGGATTTATTTCACATTTTTTTTCCACGCCTTTCTGAAAGAAAAGCCTTTCCATGTGCGAGATGTTCTGATTTAGCGTGACGACTTCTGCAGCGAGTGGTTACTGTTTAGCTGGTGGAGCTGCCCTGGGAACTCATATATTCATTCCTGGGAAAAGATCCACCAGCAAAGTGAATCTTATTTGCTGAGCTTGTTCATATAAATTAACAGCATGACAAACAGCCAGAGGATAAAGAGATCAGACCCATGCTGGTGGTCCCCTAGCTAAGGCTTGCTAATCCCACAAGGCCATTGTTTGAGGATGAGAATTCACTGCAAAGCTCGGCCAACTTTGCTGTCCATGAACAAACAGTGTGTCTATGTTCTGGTCCTCTCTCACCCCAAAGATTTACACAAAGGGAGTAACTTTGCCTTCCTTCTCCTGCCTGTGTGAGTCAAAGCAAAATGCTTCCTTCCCTGCCAAAAACACAACCACCTTTACCTGAGCCCCTCTAGCTCTGTTTGCCTCTGACCTTCTTGCTGCCCGGGTCTCCACACTCTGGTTCCTGTCCTTTGCCATGCAGCTCATGTTGTGAGGTACAATTTCACTGTTCTCTTCACGTCTCAAAAAGCCTCTGTAAAATCAGCTAGTCAAACAATCCCTCCTTGCTTCATCCTCTTCTTCCTTTGCTTCTTCTGGACTTTAACTGTAACTTTCATCTGACTTTGTTTATCTGCACTGCAAACCCTGAGACAGGGAATGAGTTTCACCAACAACCAAGTGACCAGGGCTTTAGAAAGCCACCCGGGGAAGCTAATTCTAAGATGAGAACTAATATCAGTCCCACCCTGTTACCAGACATCCCACCTCCCCTGCAAGACACATGGCATTCCCTCTTGCTTTCATGTACGGCTTTACAGCTAAATAAACGGATATTAGCAGAGTCTCATAAAATCATATTGCACAAGAATAGCCACAGGGCAGTTCAGAGCTGCCCAAGCAGTTCTGATTTCTTCCTTGATCCCTGTGTTGTTCTCGGTGGAAAGCTTCCAGAGAAGCACTAGATGACAACCTGAAGATAGAGAGGCTTCAGTTAGCTGTGCAAGTGTACAAGGGCGGAAGCAATTTCTTCCGAACTAATGCTAAGAACATCCTTATAAAATCCACCTTTGACACAGTGCTGTGAAATTTTTGGTCTTTGATTACAGAAGAGAGTAAAGACACTGGACATCAATGTTCAGCAATGTCAAACCCCAAGGAAATGTGTGTCAAAAGATGAAGCTTCAGCAGTGCTGCAGAGATTTAAATAAGGGAGGAGAATTTCATGCTGCAAAGCTTGTGAAACTTCCTATTTTCAGCACAGTTGTTCCCAGAAGCCTTTGCTTAAACAGGCAGGTTTCAGTTAAATGTACTTTCAGAGCAATCTAAAATCCATGGCATCTTTGGTGGGCATGCTGCCCATCAACATTGCTGCAGGCATGTCAAGGGTAAAAACAATTTGATGGTCACATAAAAGGTGAAAATGGTCCTTCTACAGCTTCTCCTCTTCACAAACTACCATTTGCTGTTCTTGCCTAAAGCTTCATGTCTTCAGTAGTTACCTGGTGTGGTTCAATTGCACATTTACTTCGACTAGAGGGAAAACCCCTCATGATTACTAAATCTCGATACAGTAAACAGGTTTCTGTCATGAACATTTGGCACATCCAGTTACTTGTATTACTGTCTCCTCAATTAGGACCCCCCAGCACCTATCTAAGCTTTCTCAGCTGCAATGCTTGGGAGAGGTAATGCCAGAAAGGCATCTACAATCACAGGCAAGCCTTTACCAGTGACAGAGTAGGTGTTGTGGACACCCACGCCCTCAAAAATGAACACGCAGACTGAACACAGGTCATACACAGGTATGGTACAGGGTTAGTTATCTCTGCTTTCCACCTCATGGCAGCAGAGGAGAGGGAGCAATCTGTTTATGGTATGGGTGGCTCTGCAAGACCCTGTGCACCCCCAGATAACCAAAGGGGGGGTCTCTTCTCAACCTTTCCTTCAGCCCTTGCTTTAGTTCCCAAGCCAGATCTGAAAACGCTGGTAACAGACACGTGGGGCCTTTCCAACTTCAGCCAGCTGGCTGGAGTTGATTTCTTCTCCAATTGCCTTCTGCTCAGATCAGATTTGGGGATGGACATGGGAACTCTTTTTCAAATTCTTGCCAGTGTCTGACATCCACAGAGGAAGAAAACCAGTAGAAAAGCCATGGTAAGTTAATGCCCATTCCTAACTCTTGAGGCATCTGGCCTTCCACTCCATTTCAAATTGTAACTCAGTGTGACGGTCCACACATTACTACCCCCAAAAATCAGCCCATAGTCAGTCTGGTTTTCACACACTCATTTTTCCGACACTGAATGCTGACTTTTCTGCTATGGGTTATGATTCCAGAACAGGAGAGGTCACTCCTTTACGAACCGTTGTATGGATCCATAGTCCTAAGATGTCTCTTGGCTAAGATCCTGCTAGAATGACTTGTCTCCACTGTGCTGCCAACTTTCATAAAACAATACAGATGGCAATATTTATGCTCTTTGAGTGGTCTTTGAAAAGAATATGAGAGTGGCTCAGTGGCACTGGATTTCACACATTTAGGAGTTCTACTCCTAAAATCTGCACTTAACTCTTGCTCAGTCAGAGCTTTCCCTGTCTTCTGCGGCATCCCTGCCCTAGCACGGACTCCTCAATTTGGCCCCTGGGCAAGATGCTTGATAACAGAGCTGGAATGTTCTTAATGAGTTTGTTTTGTTTTGTTTTTTTCATTTACCTAAAAGTGTAACACTTTTGCAGAAGAGCACCAACAGTTTTGTGTAGTTCTAAGCACAGATGGATCTTGAACTGGGAATGTTCAGCTCTGGATCTACTTTTATGGTTTGAAGCACCCAAAATTTAGACTAAGCTCTTCTCTTGAGAGAAGCAGCAGGCCAGTTCTGGAGTCACGGGACTTTGTGCAGCCTTGATTTGTCCTAAGATATATCCACCACTAAACATGGGGACATAACAACGAATCACAGAATCGCAGCATCATCTGGTTGGAAGAGACCTTGAAGATCCTTGAGTCCAACCGTTAAGAGGCTCTTCTCTTGAGAGACCTCCCTTGTAATTGAAGTTAAATGAATGACAATCACTATGTAGGGAAAAAAGCTTCAGTCAGGGGAAGAAACTCAAAAGTAGGTCTTCATTTTTTGGTGGGTATTATGGAATGAATGAGAGTGATGTCAGATGTAATATAACACTGGAGTGGAAAGGCTAACAGAAAAAGACACAGTAACACTGCACCGGCTAGTTCTAGACATGAACTATCCATTAAAAGTAAGTCAAAACCCTCAACCTAATTTTGTACATACGCCTTCCCAACCCCCAGCCTCTCTCTGGGTGTTTTAAAACTGCAAGAGCAAATTTGTCTTCTCAGAATATAAATCCCTTGGAGGCAAAGATGCTGTGTACACAAGAGCACCGGCAGCTGCTAGCGGCTTCCAAACACTAACAGTTCCTTGCAAAATTCCCAGATAAGAGCAATTCTCCAAAACTGCCATAATCTTCATCACAACCTTTCTAGTCCAGTCCAGTCCAGTCTATGAATATATTCTACATCCACGCAGAAGCAAACTGGTTGCCATAAAATGCCATCATTTGCTGTTTGTGGGTAATTTATTATACTATTACGTGGTTGAGTCCAGAAGGCAAATGAATACGACAGAGCTCACCAGGATTAATTTGGTCCCTGACATAATGCACACCCTGAGCACCATCAAGAGGAAACGGACAGCTCACCGGCGTGGAAGCGAGTGTTTTCCCTCCAGGCTGGTTATCCTGGCAGAAAGAGGGCTTTGTCTGCAGCCCTACCCAGCTTGGACTTCCCAGGAGTTCAAAACCCACAAATAAAAATGTAAAGACGTAACGGCTGATCTTGCCCTCATAGAAGGTTTCTCTGAGGGCAGCTGTGGGTGTTGGAGTGGCTACTACTTATTTACACTTGTGTGAAAAGAGTTTTCAAAGCCAAAGAGCTCAAAAGAAACCTCTGCAAAAGTGTTTGTTTGTCCGCAGGTGTTTCTACAGCGTGAGAAACCAACAGCCTCATTTCCTGGCCTCTCGGGCACAGGTTGTCCATAGCTGTATCCCACGGGAAGGGCTCGCCATCACGCACTTACCTGACACAAAAGTACAAAACAACCGGTCCAGACTTTTTGGGGAAGTCATGTTCCAGCACCCGGCGATCCAGCTGAAGCCAGTTCAAGTGTCCCCTGGCAAGAGAAGAGACAATTTTGAGCCTGGCACCGAAGAGGTTTCTCGCTACTCTTGGCAATGAGGTCTGAGGTGTTGCAAAAGATGAACTGAAGCGCGTGCTATTTGCCTTTGGCTGTTGCATGATATTTGAAAAACACACAGTAAGTGTTTGAGGAGCCGAGGCGATATCATCCTGGCAACATTTCAGCCTGGGAATCGAACTGCTAAAGTTCAATCTGTCAGGGTGAAAGCTGGCAGCATCGAGCAGGCAGGACAGCCCAAAATGTTATGGGCTTCACCTTTTTATTACGACCCCCTGGAGCAGTCATATCATTAAAAGTCTGTCAAGATTTTCTTTAGAAATCCTTATTGTTAAGAGTTTCCACAACACCTGCAGTATTTCACTCTAGGCTAAACGTGACTCTACAGCCTCAGACAGTTTATTTACCACCCACAGACCTGCAATAGCCTCTCTAGGTTTGCCTAGCCTTAGTTTTTCCTCCTTCAGAGCGCTCCTGAAAAACAGCTGCTCCATGAAGCGTTCCAGCTCCAATTACCACACGCTGCTTTTCTTTTGCCTGGATGGTACCTGTCGCTATTATTTTCTCCTATAATTTACCCATTCGTGCCTTGCTGCTGGAAGCTTTCCTGGGCAGAAGCTCTGTTCTTTGTCACGTTCCCCACCTTGTAGAGCGCTGTGTGCGCATGAAAGGTATTTTATAAATACCAGTATTTGTATTGCAGGGGCATTTCACTCCCCAGCTGAGATAAAGGCCCCGTTAAGTTAGGCACTGGGAATATACGTAGGGTAAAATTCAGGCCCCGCTGAAGTTGGCAGGAATTTTGCTATTGCCTTCAGTGACGCTAGGGCTGCATCCTGTGAGCGTTTTGCTATTGATTTCAGTCAGACCAAATTTCACCCAGAGGGAGAGGCAGCCCTTGCCTTCAGCACTCTGCTGTCTATACAAGCAAAGGGAGAGGGAATTGAAGTGATTTTGGGGAGAATCTTGCAGCAAATAAACCAGGAAATGGAACTCAGATATCCTGAGCTCTATTCCAGTGCCTGTTTGCCAGCTCATGCTAATCCTCAAGAATAATTCTTCAGTCCACAGAAAATGAAAAAAAAGAAAAAAAAGAAAAAAAAAAAAGGAAAAGGCTTGCTTTTAAAAAAAAGTCTAAAAATAAATAAAGGGGAAAGTAGCAGTTTCAGGCATCCTGGAATCACCTGGGTTCAATTTTAATTTCTGTACAGCTGCCCTGGCTTATGTAGATGCAGAAGAGGATGGGCAGCTCAGGGACCTTCAAGGCCAGGCAGCTCTGGGCAGCCCTGGAGACCATCGTGCGAGCTCACCTCAGCACAGCACGCTGCTTTGCGCTGTCTAAGGGACTCAAAATTACTTGTGAGCTCCATTCATCACTTCGGTGGGGTCAGGATCAGACATAAAGAAGCTACCTCACCTCAAATTTTGCCATATAGAAGCCCAGTTCAGTTCAAGCATTCAGTTTCAGCAGCCTTTGCATTATTTTGCAGAAGTAACAAGTCTAAGGTGTGTACAAGTGATACATGTGGAGTTAGGGACTTTTAAAACTCAGCCCGGACATCTTTTGGTGCACAAAAAGGATCAAAACCTTTTCTACCCTCTGCTCTAGACACTTCTGTGTTTCTTTCCAAGATATTTATCTTTTAGTCAGTTTTTTGTCTCAATAAAGTTTTTAAATAATTTTTTCTCTATTTTTTTCTCTAGGCAAGGGCAGCCTGAACTGTGTATTAGGGCACAGACTTGCTAGCAGCGTGGCTACTGGAAAGGGGTGACATAATGCAGCTTTTCAAGCCCAACTAGTCATTTCATATGTCTCTATTGTAGTACGTGGGCTGAGGGCAAGTCTGCCCAGTCCGGGACAGTGCTGTGCAGTGACACTGCCTAGGATCAGGGGTGAGGATGGCCGTGTTAACGGGACAGGGTGTATGGGCTAACTGGTCCATAGCTGGGCACGCAGCATGACAGAGTCTCCTTCCATCATTTCTGCTGGGCTGCAGTTGTCCAGCGCTAGTGTGAGATTCCTGCGCCATGCTCTGTTGTTCAGAACAGATGCGGACTTTAACAAGGCTTGTTTTTTTTAGAAGACACGTGGTTCAGGCTGTTCAGAAAACAAGCCCCATTGAAAGATCCTCAGCCTGGGCAACCAAAAATTAGAGGTGTCAGAGCAAGGAAAAGCCACACTAAGCCTGACATCCTATCTTGAACCTGTTCGGCTGCATTTACATCACCAAAGTAGCAGCCACCAGCAGCTGATGGCATTGCACACTGGTTCCCACCAAGACCTAGTTGTCGACAATGGACTTACTGTCTACCTTTATGTTTATTCAACAGGAAAAATCTGGGTTTGCCTGACATGTACAATGGAGAGTTGAGAAGTCATGGTGCACAGAATGATAATTCAAGGTATTATTTTGAAAAGACTTGCTCTTTTCTTCTCACTGCATTTTAACTTGAGAAGCTGGTTGATATAATCAGTACAGGAAGAATATATGCATATACATATGCATACCAGGTAACAAATTTATATTGCACACGTACACGGTCGTGCATACTGAATAACACACCTAATTGCCACCGAGTTTCTGGGTTGAAGAGTTTCATTACTCTCATCTGCATGGAGCTTAAATCCAAAGCTCCTTCAGTGGAGGAAGGTCACTTAAATCACAGCCAGGAGCTCACTGCTCACTGTACTCCATTACCACTTACAATCTTTCCTCGCTGAGGGCTTCTGCACTGCAGATTGTCACCTAACTCCTTGTTTTCAAGCCTGCCTGTATGGCATGTAGAGAACAGCAGCAATGAACAGTCACTGGCATCCACCTGTGAGCGCGGTCTATCGGGCCAATGCTGTTACACCACAAAACACTTTGCTCTGGAAGCTGTCTTCCTGTCTTCAGCAGGACTATTCATGGAGCACAATCCCATGTTATACAGGGAAAGGTATGGGCCTATAACCCGAGGCATCTAGTAATCCTGACAGTTTTCATGAACCAATTTAGGCAGCTTTCCCTGGGATTCCATTCATACATGCCTATGTGTAGCTGGATTCCCTTCACGGGTCAATTTAAGAGACACAAAGTAGGTTTTGTTTCATTACTGCCATTGATTTGTTCATTCGGGTATTTATGTCAGAGTATTTACAAATAACAGCACAAACAGTTTGGGTTGAGCTATAGGGAGGTTGAACATTGGAAGCCAGGTAATTTTTCTCTGTTGGTTGTGTTCATGCTGGCAGTTAAACTGCTGTGTCAATAACAAATACATAATTGCCTTCAGAAAAAGAAACTGGGTCCATTTATGTTACAGACTGAGTATGGATTTTGGTGCCCAGGGTTCATATTGTCGGTTGGATGCAGCAGATCTGTTTTCTTTTATCAGGGCTTTCAGTAAAGAGTGGTACATCAATGAATGCTTTGCTTCCAGGTGGTTCTGTTTATACAGTTTTACTGGTTACTGTCCAGTTTTCTGAAGACTGGATCCACTTTGATTTGTGTTATAAAAGTATTTGGACCAATAAAATAACTCACGATCCTTCAGTGTCAAACTCATGTTAAATTGAATGGACCTTGAGAAAGACCAATGCACGTAATAGAAACCATATAAACTATTTTACTTTTTCATCAATCACGACAGAAAAAAACCCCCAAAACTTTAAGCTCACAGATTTTCTCATTTAAGGTCTTAATCCTTCAACAGAAATACTATTGAAGGGGCCGCAAAGCTCAAGGAATTATACGAGTTTATCTACACAGAGTTTGCAAAGTGGTGGCCTTGGTGACAAAGGAACTGGTCTGATGCTGGAGCAGGACATTTATTCTGAAAGCTGCACCCTCCACTGGACTGGCTGTTCAACCAGGACATAAGACACCTGGTCCTTCATTTTGGCTCTGCCACATGGCTGCAGGGTGGAAATAGGCTTCCCTCCAATTCCCAGAGATGAGAGCATTCCAGGGAAGAGTGATACTCTGCTCTTCCCTTGCCATCCCCTTGGCCATAGGATCCAGGACTGAGCAAGGGCACTCTCTGTCGTTATTTTATCACACTAGGACAGACTCTAGCACAAGCGTGACACAAATAATGGGGCCCCCAATGCCTTGCAGTTTTCCTGCTATATATTAGCTAGCTAAAGAAGCTGCTCTGCAGGTTCTCCTCTGGCGAGGGAGCAAAAGGGTTTGGATCAACTTTTGGTTGGACCCATGGTGAGGAGGAGCTGTAGGATGCAAATGTTGGTAGCTCTCCATGGAGCAGGTGACTCATGTCTAAGGACAAGTAAAGGACATGGAAAACCTGCCTGTAGCCCAGACGGGGTGTCTGCAGCAAACAGAAGGGTAATTCTGACCACTTGCTCTCAGTGAATGCTAAGAGAGCTGATGCCAAGGAAGGGGGCGGTTAGCGGAGATGCATAATCACCTAAAGTAAAAAAATAGCCATTTCCCCTTTCCTTTTCACTCTTAATTGACCAGCATATAGCTCTTCTGGCTTCCTGTGAAACTTGGCCCCACATGCTGTGCAGGGCCACCCTTTTGACCTGTGCTCTTCTGCAGTTAATGGCTCGCACCATAAAGCGTTCCTACGATCACTAAAATAGGAGGCGTTATTCTCTCCTCCATAATAGTCTGACAATCTAATTTTAGTCATGCTGAATGCAGTAATGACCCTATATTATCACAAGAAACTATTGAGTTGCCAACGCAAGGGTTGTTCCTATTGATTTTCTTCTTAGGTTGTCATGATAGAGCACAACTAATGAATGAAAATCCCCAGTCCAAATAATTTCTAAATAAATTACTCTCATAGAGCTTTTACTCTTAAATAGAAGAATTGATTTAATACTTTAGTGGCTTTGCTTCTTTCTAAACTTGTAATTTAGCAAACCCCAGACTACATTTATGAACTAGGCTTGTTCTGTTTTAGCTGGTTATGAGCTCCCTTCAAGTAAGGCACGTGGAAACTTAGCAAAGAATGAAGAGAAGGATATCCCTGATGGCCTGTGTCGCAGAATTAAAGGGTTTCTTTTTCTGAGTCTGGTCTCTATCAGCTATAAGACTGTGATAGGTGCTCTGCAAACACACATTAAGAGGCTGTTTTTCATGTTTTTTGAAGAGAGAATTTTTTTTTTAAACTTTCATTTGACAGTGTGGGTCAAGATCTGTGGTACAGACAGCCCAGTTTATTTTCTGAGGGTGACATGGGACATCTATTTCTAAGAGCCAGTCCAACCCCCAAGTATATTTTTTGTCTGTGTTCAGTCAAAAAAACCAATTTCTCTTTTTGCCAACTTTTTATTCAAAGCTTTTTACAACTGAAAAGGAAATACTTTTGTCAAGGTTATTGTTACAGCACTGAAGAAGCCTCAGCACAAAGGACAGACTCACTATGGGACAGCAGAAGGGCTGCAGACCAAGCTTCGTATCAGCCAGGACTTGCTGGCATGTTTCTGGGTTGTTTTTATTAGTTTTAATGAGGGTGCCTCCAGATCTTCCGTCTGGGCTGGCTGAGCATCTCCTAAAATGCACTCTGCTCCGTCTTGGCTAGAGGTCCAGAAGGTGACCAAGTGAGTGGATGCCATCACCTCACCCTTGAAATCCCATCTAGACAGCGCGCATCCGTCTGTATCTGCAGCACATCTCAGCGCTGCCCCGACAGCTTGTCAGCTGCTTGTCCTTCCTCCCATTGCTAACCCAGATCTTTTCTCATGCTGCTTGGTGGTAAACTTGGAAGCCCCAGGAGAGGCTGGGCTCTCTCTAATTGCTGACACCTCATTAGCTTCCCTTGAGCTCCCAGGGGAGTCCTGTGCCCACTTCAGCTGAGCTGAGAGCTGGGGCTTGCTCAGCTGCTACCTGGTTGCAGTCTGACACGTTTCTTGTTTTTAGCCTGTGCTGCTAGGAATGTTAAGGGAACATTTTCATCTCAGTCTGCTTTGGCTTCCCTGCATGGCTTTCCTGCACCCCTCAGGCAGCACCCACTGCGTAACTTGCTCTCTCCAGTAAGAAATAACACCTTGGTGAGGAGCAACGTCCTCCCCCTGCTTTAAAACTTGCCAATGCCTCCTGCTGTTCCTCCTTTGAGAATCAGTAGCAATCATTTGTGTTGGGTTGAAGATCTCCTACAGGGCTGAGCTGCTCATGTTAGTGAGATGGGATGGATTCTGGCAACTCTGATTCAGGTCCTGCTTCTTTCTGCGTGTGCCCAATGCCGATCATTCCTCCAACCTAGGAGCTATGTCCTGAGATGGCCTCAGGCTGCCCAAGGCAGGTGCTTGCTAAAGGAACTGGGTTTATAGGGGCAATCACTGCTGAGATGAATGTAGATATGTTTGTGCAATTATCCATCAGCCTCTGATTACCTGATCTCGAATCATTATTCCAGCAGATAATTTACATTTCCCTGCCAGTTCAGCAGGAGAGCGGACCTGGCTCATGACAGCAATACTGCTGACTCAGCTATTCCAGGAACACAGCATTGGCTTGAAAATCTTGGGTTTTCAAAACAATATAGGAGCAAGAAGACTCTTTCTGATTAATATAAAAAATAACCCCTATTGCAAACAAAGGAGGAGTGTGGTGGGTGCGCACACAAGACTTAGTCCGTATGCTGAGGACAGTCTAACTATGGAGGGAAAACAGGCAGCAAAGCCTGTGCAGTAGCACTGAGGGGCCACAGTCTAGGACTAATCATAGCATTTGGCTGACCTTTAATGTTTCTCCAGTGCTAATTTTGTACTTGCCTTTTAAACAGGGGATAGAAATGGCCTGTCTTGGGACAAAACCTCAATTTTGTGGTGATACTAGGACTCTGGGGTTCAACGGGAACAACCAATGTTGCCTGAGGTGACTGCAGTGTCAGGGTCCCATCTTTTGATTTAGTTCAACCATAAGGCTGTTGTGTGACTGAAGGTCAAATCCTTTCCACAATGGAAATTTTATATTTAAAAGTGCTTTTAGTTCATGTTAAATTTGGCAATCCCTTCCTTTCCCACACTTTCTTCTTTCCATTTTTTAAGGAACATTAAACTGCAATCTAAAACAGAAATAATAAAGTAATTTTGTGAGGTCAGGGTGGTTTTTTTTTTATTATTTCCTTGAAATAATTTAGCATTACTTTTAAGCCTGCTTGAATAAATAAATGGATTAAACTTTAATTGAATAGTTCTGTCAATTTGGCAATAATTTTGAACTAGCAAGTGGGTCTTCAGTCCATGAGAGCTTAAGCTGACCTTTACCAATGCCAAATGACACCAACTCTTCGGACATGGGATTAGGAAGGGATTGTTAGTGCCTCTGTACACCTCCGACCATGCCTAACTCTCCATGAGAGGCCTCCAGCCCTCTGAAGAAGAGGCAGTACAGGACAGACTCCAATATGAGGTCCATGACTCCCTAGACCTTTGTCCAGTACCTTGGGCTACACAGGTCTTCTACTCTGGTCATTTTGCTTAAGATAAAACCAGCAAGATTTCCTGTGGTCTAAGAGTTGCCTCTTAGGTCTTTGATTTCTCACACTTACGTTTCATCTGTGAATGCAATTCCAAAGTACTCCTTCTCCTTCAGGTTGAAATGAGATGCCACCAAGTCAAGCAACTCCTTGGCCAAAAGCTTTGGCTGGAAAACAAGAATGAAAGGAAGTGATTAATGAGGAGAACTTGGAAAGAATTGCACTGTGCGTCTGGAGGGAAATGCTGTCTTTGGAGGGACTCCACTGCTGCTGCTTTCGTGTTCCTTCTGGTGCTCAAGCTAAATCTGCAAGCAACATTAGCTCCTTGAAATGAGCAGTAGTTTCCCTCCTAGGTAAATACTAAAAACCTGGTGATTCTGACCTCTTCAGTGCTTAATGTCTCTGCAGACAGATGACCAGCCACCCGCCAGTGTTCAGATCTACCATGACCAGCTCACTCATGCCCCTCTGATAATTTTAGTTGTTAAAGCTTTTTATCAAGGACCTTTGCAAACACATTTCAGACACCCACTCTCACACACACAGGACAGATATATGCTCATAACACTAAGAAAACACATAATGCCAAAAGATAGGATGTGGCAGGACCAAATGAGAAGTAAATGACAGAACAAAATAGCTCCCCATTCAGTATTGCTTGTCATTTAGAGATAAGGATATATCCTCAAATTCAGGCACTGGGAAGGAAAGAGAGGAAAGTAGCACATGCTTTCAAAATACCCCTTGTAAGGGCTTAAAAGCCAAGCTCAGAGAAACTATTCACTCCATATGGAGGATGGAGTATTACTACCTTTGCAAAACCTTATTTGACTTTTAAGTCTAACCTCTCCTCCTGCCTCTCTGAATTTTCACCAGCTCTGCTGAGCTATTAGGACTACGGAGGTCTTGGCCATAGTGGAGCTCTTGTCCTGACTATCACTGGGAGGAAACAGGGGTACAAAGGATCCAGGTAGATGCAGCCCATGATGCCACAGCCTGTAATAGCTCCAGATCCCCGAGCTGCAATGGTTACCACAGCACTGGCACCTCTGGGGTCAGAGATCCCAACAATGCTCCCTGGTGACTGCTCATAGGTTTTTGGTCTACAGATGTCTGTACTGCAAGCCTCAGTGAAAATAAAGCTGTCTGCCAAGCAGCTGAGTCAGAGTTACCCCAGTTGTGAACCTGTTGTTAAATGGAGTTGAAATGATGCTACTGCACAGAAAACGGGTGGCGGGGACCTGAGAACCTCTCTGTCCTAACTGACTGCTCTGTCCTGTAAATACAAATACAGCCTGTGTTGAAAAAAACCCCTGATTTGTACTTTACTCCTCAACAGATTCCTAAGACTCTCAACTTCTCTCAAAAATGTCCCTAAACCCAGCACTGTCACAGTATCTGACACAGCTGAGACCAACCTGAAGTATACTTCTCTGGCATTGACACTGGCATTACACTGTCCTCCACCCTCCCATCTCCCTGCTATGTCCTAGTGCAGCTGCTGGCAACATCCATTCTGCTCCTTTTTGCACCCGGTGCAAGGGTGGTTTCTAGGTCATGCCAGCAAAGACAGAAGCAGTGGACGTGCCTAAATGCAGCACTAGCTTTAAGCAGCCTCTGAATATGGGATAAGTTGGTGTGTAGGAGGAACTGCCTGGCTGGTAACAAACAGGTGGGATGCAACTACATTTGAGTTCCCAAGTCAGACTTCTCAGGCACAGTCGTTGGAGTCTCTGCTAGGTCTGTGCTGCCTGCTGCATTGCCTGTCATGGACTCCTGAACTAGCTCCCGAATGGTGCTCAGAGCTGAGCAAACCAGGCATGGGGCCATGGTCATGTCCTTTGTCCCCTTGAGTCCCTTCAGGGACCCAAGCAAAGAGCACACCAGCTGCACCAGTCTCTTTGGAGGCTCCTCAGATACTTCTGTCCTGGTATTGTGCTGGGTGGGATGGACATTGCCAGCATCCCTGTCTCCTCTCAGATGAACCTCGCTTTTCCAGAGTATTTTAAGCACAAGCTACAGTTTGGCTTATGAGGTACCTGCATACTGTGATGAAGAGAATAGTAAGACTGCCACATGTTTCAGAGATATGACAAAGGCTCAGTGCAGGTACTTATTGGGGGAAGTTGGATGACTTTTCAGCTTAACAGACAAAAAACCACAGATTTTTGAAGGAGAGAGAAGAAGGATGTTTTCTGCCTGTCAATGTGCAAGTTGAGAGCCTAAGTCTTGTTTCCCCCCCACCCCTGCCCAAGCCTCCCTACTCTGTTCTCTCCTGATCAGGCCAAACTCCCTCTGCACCAGAAGCGGATTTCTTCCCAGTGCAGTGCAGGAGGAGGGCTGCGAGAGCATGGCCAGTGATGGGTACAGAGGAGGGCAGGACTGGCCCCTCCAAGGCCAAGGCCACTGGTGGGGACAGCTGGTGGAGGTGATTCTGGGCGTCCCAGGCTGGAGTACATCACAGGCTGCATGGCTGGCGCTGCCTGGCACTGCCTGGAGCCCAGTGCTCTGGGGTGACTCAGTTATCAGATAAATGAGCAATTGTGCTGCCAAGCAAGGAAGCGAGCCACTCCCCAGCCTTGCTGGGTGTCCCACCTGAGAGGGAAAGGGTGGCCAAAAAGCATGCCTTGAACACAGCAGTGTTTTCTCAAGCCTGGGTTAAGCCCTTGGAGGGGATAGGTTGAACTTTCATATTTCACAAGACAGCAGAACAAGGCAATAAATGGCTGATGTGAAACAGGCTGCCAGTGGACATGGGGAAGAGATGGGTCCCTTGGCTCCAGCCAGCCAGCACTGTCACAGGGGTCACTGAAGGAGGGGTAAAATCCCCTTCTGATGTCCAGCTGCTTCAGGGAAAAGTGATCCCCAGTGTCCCTTGCCCCATGTACTGCTGCATCCAGCCCCAGGTATGGAGTGAGGAGCAGCACCTGAAAGCAGCTGCCTTCAGCCACCCTTCCTGGTGGGAGATGGATAAATGCAACGTGCTGCTTCCTTATTTCTGCTGAGTGAGACCTGGCTGCTGAAAAAGCCATGGAAAGGTGCTTAGCACGGTGTGACAATTTTCTCTTCTCTACTGCCCAGTGGCATCTGCTCATCTCCCAGCACAGCCTCCCTTCTGCCCCCAGGGCTCAGCAGGGGCAAGATTTCCACTGCCCTTGCTGTGAGGCTTCCTCCAAAGCAGATAAGGCTGGATAACCTTTTGCCTTGCAAGATAAGGGAAAAAAACAATAGATGCAGACCCAGCACTGGAGCAGTGCCAGTTTAGTTACTGGGCCACAGTCCCTGAAGAGGCTTACAGCAGTGAAATTAAGCCCTGCTAGTCCCCTCCAAGATTACTTTCCACTCCCCTCTTAAGCTCTGCAAGGTTATTGTCCTTTCCAGTGGTTTGACTCCTGTGTCCTCCTAACACAGACAGGCAACCTGAGTCTTCAGAGGGAGAGGAGAAATGTGTCTTCTCCAGGTAGCAAAGACTCCTCAAGACAAACCTGCACAGCAGGGATAATGGTCAGGAAAACCCTGCCAGGCACAAACTGAGCTGCAGCCTGTCCCGCTGTCCCAGGAGAGACCCACGCAGTCAATGTTAACGGTTAATCTTCTTGCTGTTTGCGATGGGAACGGCTGAGCAATGACCTCCTTTCATGTGAGCCTTGCAGACAAAGAGCTCATTAGCAATGCCTGTGGCAAGTTGTTTTAATTCATTATTAATTTCTGGTCTTCTTTTTCCAGAGGGATATTCATTTTACATTAATAAAACTTCCATCACAGAAACATTGAAGAAGATGGGGAAAACACACCAAAGAAGATGAAGCCTCTGAGAGCAGGGAAATCAGTAGAACCCAGGACCTTCTACATCCAATATAGTGGGATGGTCAGCAAGACAGCTTGTAAATCCCACAGGCATAAATCATGAATAACAGGTGGCATTCAGACCAGAAAGTGAACTGTGTCCTCAGTGCTGCAGAGTTGCAGAGCTGTGAACTTCCTGGGCAGCTGCTGAGCCCTCTGCATCTGCTGCTCTTTATCTCCTTCCTACCCACACCTTCCTGGCACCCTCCATGTAACCTGCATCAGAAAAACCAGCCTGGGGGAGCATGTCAGAGCTGCTGCTAGCTGGCCTGAGCTTGGGGTGGGGTACACCAGCAGAAAGCCTTCAACTGGAGCGGTGAGGGCTGAACATGCTTTGCTGGTGGGGGTGGGTTGCCAGAGCAACGTTATTCAGCCAGGGTTTCCTGTGCTGCTCCCTCCTGCTACAGGACCCTCTTTGCAAAAAAGCACACAAAGAACAATGCACTGTAAATCAACTGCTATTTTTACTTGAGAAATCAGCAGGGCCCTGCCTGTGGTCCCAGCACACCCGAGCTGTGGCCCTGGGGGCGAAGAGCCTCCTCCCGGTGAGCGCTTTCCCCCTGCCAGGAGGAAGGGCTGAGGGACCCATGTTCCCATATAGTGGAGTGTCTGGCACAAGCACCAGCCATTTCATAGCCAGAGACACCGTCCCTGAGCCTTTCCTGCATGGCAATGGAATGAGTGCCTTCATAGCTCTGGACCCCTACCTGTACTCCCCAATTCCTACTCCAGCATGGGACAAACAACGCTTTGCAGCCCAGGCTCTCTGGTCTTGCAAACACGGTACTTTCCACAAAACTCAATACCTCAATACTTGGTCAATGGATCCACCTGCCAGGCATAATGACATCAATGCATCATCCACAGGATTCCTGGTCATCTATAGAGTGGGCAACTCTTCTGTGAAGTCAGACCTCACTTGGGAGCACTCTGAGGTTTCTCCCTTTCCTCTTTCAGAGGCAGGAGAGCAGAGGTGGACTCATTAGGGTCAGCCTCCTTCTTAGCAGAATGACCCAGACACCCTTCATTGTGCCCTGGGCTATGCCTGAGAGGTTGATCTGAAATGCTGTGTAATGCTCTGCAACTGCAAAGCACTTCTGTCTCAGCAGCGAGGAGCGCAGTGAGCACGTGGCTGGGGCTCTTCTGCAGCCCTGGCTCCTGCAGCCTGGAAGCAGTGAACTCATTCCCTCCTTCTTCTCCAAAACCACTTAAGTTTGTTCAGATAATGACATAGAGGAAAGGGAGAGTTTTATTAGTGGTGTCAGGGGAAGAACAAAGCCTCAATAGCAGCTCTGTGACTTGGACTTGCACCAAGAAAAGGCACCAAATCACAGCTGGCCGACACTCCCAGGGCTGCCTCCCTGCATTTCCCCATTGGTTAAAGGGTCCCCCATACCCTGGGCTGGAGGCACAGCCTGTGCTAGAGAGAACCTCACCAAGACAACTTCAGTGCATGCAATGCCTGAGCTCTGTCTTTCTCTCTGTTGCTCTATTTTAAGGAGAATTCAGCACTGACAAATCAACCCCAGGGGATGAGTTTCTTCTATGCACTGTGCTTGTCTCTGTGCAGAGACACTACATACAAGTGCACTCTATACAGGTGTCTTTTCCCCATTAGACATGAAGACAACTTCCCTGAGTAACGACAAAGCACTGTAAGCGCTAAAGGTAGGGAGGGAGGGGAAGGGCAAGCCCAAGAGCACATTGGGAAGGGGAGCTGGAGGCTGCATGAGGGATAAGTCATACTGATTCAATGTCAAAAAACCCTGGGTGTCACAGCTCTTCCATGTATTTATTGGATGAGTTCTCATTCATTGGATGAGTCCACTAATATGGGCTGCTCAACCCACTGGGGGAACAGGCCCCCGATCTGCTCACAGGAGACCTTACGAGTGCTGCAGAGAGGAAAAGGAAGAGGTGAGATGCAGGTGACCCAGAGCAAGGCTTTGCTGCACAAGGTGACATGCAAAACCCATTTTGGTGCGTCCTGACACCAGCCATGGTCATTGTCACACAGGTTTAGTCACCATACAGGTACGTTATCACAGAATCGCAGGGCATGGATTGGCCGTAGGATGGGAGGAGGAGGAAGATGGCTTTAGGGGAGAAGAATCTCTTGTAGCCTGAGGGAGGCTTGACAGCAAGCTGAGTGGTACAGCTGACACCCCTGAGGGATGCGGTGCCATCCAGAGGGACCTAGACAAGCTTGAGAAGTAGACCCATGTGAACATCACAAGGTTCAACAAGGCCAAGTGCAATGTCCTGCACCTGGGTTGGGGTGACCCTCAGTGTCAATCCAGGCTGGGGATGAAGGGATTGAGAGAAGCCCTGTGGACTTGGGGATACTGGTGGATGAAAAGCTGGACATAAGCCAGCAATGTGTGCTGGCAGCCCAGAAAGCCAATCGCATCCTGGGCTACATTACAAGAATTGTGGCCAGCAGGTCAAGGGAGGTGATTCTTCCCCTCTACTCTGCTCTGGTGAGACCTCACTTGCAGTGCTGTGTTCAGCTCTGAGGTCCTCAGCAAAAGAAAGACATGGACCTGTTGGAGGACATATCTAACCTGACTTGAGCCAAATCCTGCCCTGAGAGGCCAGTGCTGCCATCCAAGGAAGGGCTTCTTGGGGGCTGCAAAGAAGGCAACCCAAGTGCCACAATGGGTGCAACTGAGAGCTCATCTCACTGAGCTATGGGTGCCTCAGCTGGCTCTGTGCCTGTGAAGTAAACATCTGGCTATCCCTACTAGCAAAATCAGAAAAGTACAAGGATTTCTCCATAGATCCAGAAGATCTTTTTGTCAGTCATTGTGGAAAACACAGCAGAAATGCAAGCGTTCCAGTGTTAAATATTCAACATAATTAAAAGACAATGTAACTGGGATTTGAGCAGCCTGAGGAACTCCAGAGTCTTGTGTTTCCCCAGTGGAAAGACAGTCTGCCCACTTTTGGCAGAGAAGCATGTTTTTCAGTGACAGCTTCCCATTACGCTTAGAAATGAGTGAGTTATAGAGATGGATTATCTATGCACAGTCCAGCAATGCCATGAATAAAAAACAGATGACATGGTTTTAGCAGCTGCTGGTACGTCCCTGGAAACGCAGGCACATGCAAAGTGTATTTTATTGTTTTATTAACTGTCAAACAGCCCTGTCTCTTCCCCCTCCCCCATTTCATAGCTTTTCCCCAATTCTCCGTGGCAGAAGGTTTCTGGGAAATGCATAGTTTCAACATATGGACAGACGCATCCAGCACAGAGACACGCTGAACTGTGGGAACCAGGTAACTAGATCACACTTAGTAATGCCTTGTTTCATCAGGTTAAAAAGACTGCTACCATCCACTTGCTCTTTGCTGGAGGAACTTACAGCGAGACACATCATCAGAATATAGTGATGAGACCCTGCTACGGAGGACTGTCTGCAGTGCTGGTGCTCAGCCTGCACTGAGTGTGTGCTGTAACCCGGTTGTGGTCAGGCACAGGCTCCAGGACTCAAATCACTGGTATTTAGCTGTCAACACGTGCTGGTGCAGGCTGGTTCATTGGCACTCTCCAAATCAAAGCCACCAGGGCGTAGCCCAGATCAGACAGAGCACCAAGGATGGTCACCCTGTTTAGGGGAGAGAGGGAGGAACACAAGCCGGGCTGTGCCATGAGGCTACCAGCCCAGCCAGTGAGCCCCCACCTATTTTGTTTATGAGTGCAGACAGCAGATGCTGTCCAGCCCGTTCCCAAGCAGCTTTGGTTTCTGCAGGACGAACCGTGAAGTGTGTCTAGTTCAAACCAGCCTCTCGAGTCTTGCTGACTCAGTCCAATTTTGCTAAATGTTCAAAGGTGGGATGTTTGAAAAACATCTCTTTGGTGGTTTGAGCTGAAATGTAGGCTGGGGGGTGTGCGTGGTGCAGGCAATCCATCAGCAGGAGAGGTGAGGTGGAAAAAGGAGCGGTTTGCATGAACACGGAGTAACTCCTGCCTCGGCCGTGCCCAGTGTGGTACTGCCAGGCAGGGTACAACGCTGCTTCATCAGCTGGCAGCAGCTCTCGCCTGTCTCGAGCCTTGGGCACCGTAATCAGGAGGAAATAAAAGTGCAAAATGGCGATTTGTGTACAATTCTTTCCCTCCACCAACTATTATAATTTGCTAATGAAGCAAACTCCAGGTGCCCACCCTCACGCCCCTGCCCCACAGAATTCGATCATCTGCTAAAATCAGCCACAAAGCTCCAACACCGCAGTGATAAGGGCAGTAAAGATGCCCGTGTAGACCCTTTGTGTTCCCACTCTGTTCCTCCAGGCGCTGGTTGTTCAGTGGCCAGCAGCCTTATCTGCGGAAGGCCAGCAGCACGCTTATGCCCGTATGCGTTCTGCAGTACATTACCCCATGATAGTCATGGGCTGTAACTGCCTCCCGCCCCTGCTTCAGTGCCTGAAACACTGAAATTTCTCATCCAGGGGCCATTGAACTGTCACTCACTCACGATTCTCTTCTTGTCAAATTGGCTCTACCAACAGATCTCTCATCCCATTGTTTAACCCATTTTTTTTCACTTCGAAGAAAAGAAAAATCCAAGGTCACTTCATAGTAAATACCAAATAATGGCCCTTTCAGCTGTCGTCTCATCTGAATACAACGTAATAACATTGTACAAAACCGCTCAGGCTGAAGGCTTGGGGCTTTAGGGGCTGCAATTCCCCTTACGGGATAAATCCACCATTCCTCAGCTCCGCGTTACTGTGTCAATATATGGAGCGCAGATAATCAAAGCAGGCTGGGTTGAAGCTGGGTGAAAAATTATTCATTGAAATGCAAGATGCCTGGAGAGGGAACACCTTGTTCTTTCATCACGAAACAGCTGAACCCCGACAGTGCTGGGGACCGGCGGTGGGAGCGTTGCTCGCACTGGCACGCGCAGCATCTCTTTCCCAGAGTCGGTGGTTGGCTCTGAAAATCCCTTTTCTTCATTTACATTGGGAAATGAGACAACTTGCCTCCAGCAGCCTCCTCAGGAACATGGAGGGTGGTGACAGAGTGTCATTGACGTTTTTCTTGGAAAGCCAACACCCACAAGTTGTGGGAATTAAGTTTTATTAGGGTCAGAGAGACAAAGACAAAAAAAATCCCGAGTTTTAAGAGAAGTCTGTTTGGTAAAAAGATTAGAAACACCCTACTGACAAGTTGCCTTAGAAATGTTCGCGGATCGTTGCATTTCTGGGCTCAGCTAATACCTGACACTCCATATCTTAAGTCAGAAGCCATTGCTGACACTCTCTAATTCCTCTACGTATTAGCAATGTGAATCTGCTTAAATAATTTTGCAGTCAGAGAAAGCAGAGAGCAAGAACCAGCCAACTCTGCATGGCATATTCATGTCAAAGCCCACAGGAGAAGCAGTTGGTGAGAGGAAAAAGACACTTCGAGGTCTGTAGCATCCCTCCTCCTCTTCTTGCCTGATGCTGAGGCAGCTGCACCCTCTCCCCATTCAGATGGGGTCTGCATCGATGCCCAGTGACTCCATTCCTCTCTGTTGTCTTCTGTGTCATCCTGTGACTCCAACAGAGTTTTCAGGTGACTGCATCCAAAGAGACCAGCCAGCTGCTACTGCTGCTGGGATGGAAGATCTGCCTGTCTTCACTGCTCCATGCTCAGAACTTCCTCTCATGCATGACAAAAGCCTCAGTGCTTCCCTCTTTCCTCCCTCAGCCTTCTGCCTGCTCCATCTCTTCTCTCTCTGCTGGGAACAGCTAATGTCCCCACACGCAGCTGAAAGAGCCGGCTGATGTGCTGAGGATGGAAGAAGGATCAGCCGAGTTTGATGGCTGGCCCCTGCTTTGTGCCCGTGTGTTTTTCGTCCATAGACCTGAGCGCAAGGAGATTTGGTGGCTGCTTAGAGCATGACACCCCATGTGGGAATCTGCATTGCTGTCTTCTGCAGGGTTGGTGAGGGGGGAAAGAACCCTGTGCTTGGTGTTCAGACTAAAGTCCTGGTCTGCCTTGGCTGCTTCAGGTGCCAGCAGGAACAGCACACCAAACGATATCTCTACCTGGGGATCCCCCAAGAGTCTGCACCTCTGCGCTGTGCAGTCTGGACGTGCTGGCTAGGTGCACATCACCTTCACGGGGCACCTGTGCCAGGTCCACTGTCTCCCAGTGTACCTCCTACATGCCAGAGTGCTGACCTGTGCATGCACAAGCAGCACTTTGCAAGGGATTTCCGCAGGCCTGAGAATCAAATGCAAGATCTTTCTGGGCAGTAAAGGAGACGTGCAGGGTAGCTGCATCTGCACCACCCTTGAGTCCTTTCCGACAGAATCGTGGCCAGCAGTGTGAACCGAGTGAGAAGATCTGGCCAACCACAGAAGCAAATCCAGATTGCAAGGGCAAGAAGGCATCTTTTTAGGAGGGATTTAATGGAAAGCGTGGAATTCCTTGTGCTGACTGATGTAAAAATTGCTTCTGTAGCACTGCCAAGGTCACTGCTGGCTCATCTAATCAGCCATGAAAACATCAGCGAAGCAAGTTAAAAAGTTGCCCCGAGTCAATTTGTGCATGCAACTTTGATTAGTCTTTATTTAAACTTCCTTGGTTTGTTTTTGGATGGCTGAGGAAACAGATCCTTCCTCTATTAACTTTCTTTGGGATCCTCCCAAAACCTAACACAACGTCAAATCTGTTTTGTCCTTTACAAGATGCTCCTGAAGACAAGCCTGGCTGGCTGCTTGCTTTGCTGCGGGTTTACTCTAGCAGATACTATGTTCAGGAGACTACTCTGAACTCCATGGGAGGTTTGGGAGCTGCATTCTCTGGATTAATACAGCTTTAATGAAAATACACCCCAAATTTGGCAGTTTTGACTGAGGTTTCCTTCGAGCTTTCAGGGAATTTAGAGCGAATTTATGAGGCACAAACTTAGAAAGACCGGTACCACCATTATGTGGACCCAAACAATCAACTTTCAAGCAAATTCTGTTTCCTGAGAGCTGAAAAATACCATTACCAGCTATGATGGCTAGATATATTAGCCCTTCTTATAACCCTCAATGTCTTGAACCTATTAATGATCTATTCAGTAACTTCCCATCTCCTTCTGCATGAAACATCTGTGAGATTTCTATGTATAAATGAGAAGAATATGGACAACAGATCAGCAGAGCAGAAGGAAGATACCCACAAGCAAGAGGACTTTGCCCTGGTTGAAGAACATCAGTTTTGTATAAGCATTAGACAGAAATATCTGTGCTTCAAAGCAAAACACTGTTTTCAAGGTCATAGTGGCTTAAGCATCTCTCAGTTCACCTAACCTCCAGATAACTGGAACGGGGTATATTTGGCACTTGGATCCCCATGGTTTAGCAGCACAGGCCATGTCAGTACTAGTAACCTGAAGAGGGCCATAGCATGGACTTGAGTGGTCTCCAACCTGCAGCTCTATTTGCACAGTGCTGGCCTGTGGGAACTAACGTTCTCCCAGAAAATGCCTGGGCAATATTTGGGGCATAGCTTGGGCCAGGAACCACTTCCAGATGTCAGTATGGATCTGTCCACCTCATTCAAGGGTAAGAGAGTTCAGCCAGCTGGATACCAGCAGGGTCCCTGAGCCAGTGAGCAAGTTCTGACTTGTTTCTTCTACTAGTACAGACAAAGTAATTGATTTTCTTCCTCAAGTCAGAGAAAAGATGGCCCCAAATTGGCTGTCAGTAGTAGCAATCAGGTAAACAAACCCAGATCTCAAATATTGCTAAACCAGAAGAACTAGTTCATGTGCTAGCAGGTTCTTAGCAACATTTTGCACAGATCACAAGACACAGCTCAGATGTGCACAGCACGTCCCATCTTCTCTGCCTGTCACCTAGCCTCAGCCCCAGCCAGCCAGCCCCAGCCGATGCTGTCTTAATGGCAGAGCACAAGGCTTTGTCCCCTCCCCTCTGGCAGGTCTCATGGTGAAGGACACTGCAAGTTGGTCAAGCAACGGAACTGTGAGCTGGTTTGGGTTCAGTCCCTAGACACGGAACCCTCAAATACAAGAGAAACTCAAGCTGTTGTCTCTTTCCTCTGACTTGTCTTAGGTGAGGAGGGGAATGCTGCTCTACCCAGGCTTCCCGCTGTGGAGCAGGGATGTGATGACCTTCCCAGTCACACCGGTGTAACTCAGCTGACTTTATTACTTGGCTTACAAGTTTTCTGCTTTGTGTAACTGTTCTTTTAGCATGCTCCTGCACGCCGGTATCTTTGACTGGCCTGGAAGAAGCCTGGGTAGCCAGGCAAACCTTCTCCTTTCCCTCATCTTTGCAAAGAGTCAAAAAAGTCTCATTTTGCCACACGAAGGCATTTAACCTGTGGAATTTGCCCCTGCAACAGAAATACTAACAGAGACACTGGATGAATTTTGGGTTTCATTGCTGTTATCTGTAATCAATTTAAGTATGCAAAGATGAGTGAGACTAAGCACATCTCCTGCTTTTATCACAGATACCGTGTCTGCAGAGGATTTTTTCACCTTCCTTTGCGTGTTACACATAGCAGCGATGGATACAGAGACCAGATTAGATGAAGCTCTCCAATTGGCGATCGGTGCTAAACAAATACAAACTGAAGCAGCTCAAGATGCAAATTGAACATGCTGCGGAGTTAAGAGGGTTTGTGTACAGGGCTTTGGTTCAAACCCTTGTCTTAATGCAAAGGAAAAAAGACATGGATACGGCATTCTTTGCAGCAAGCTGGGTTGAAAGTTACATGACCTAGTTTAAGCAAGTGCTTCCAACATGACAAATTTATGCAGATAATCTGTATTGTAAATGTTTGGCTTATTTTGGGTCTTCATGTGTACTTGCCTTCCAGTTCCTGGAGATCTGTGTGGTTTTGAAAAAGGGTAGTCAACTGCTGCAAGAAAGTCAATTGTGTTTTAAATCATCTGACTCTATCACGTGGCAAATCAAACTTTGAACATGAAGCGAGCTTCAGAGCCAACTTTCTGTGGCAGGAATCCATTTCACACTCAGCTGACAACAAGGTTTGATAAGAGCTCGACCAGTGTGACTAACCAGCCGCCTTCTATATATATTTTGATTTGGTAGCATCTGTTGAAGTTTTCTATCACTGAGAGATTGTTGGTATTCTTTTCAAGCATTAAAGCTACCTTGACAAGGTCAACAACAATTTCTATGGAGGTCAGCACTTTTATTTTGAAATATTTGATCATAATTCTATCAAACATTAAAGAAAGCCTTTGGCTAGGGCACATAATGAAATTGGACAGCTCATACAATCCATTTATCTTCTCAACTGCAAACCTCTGAAGCGCTCTAGTTCATCCAGTTTCAAATCAGCTGTAGATGTGTCCAGCTCCCTTCACCCAGCCTACAGAAATTGGTGCTTGGAAATGCTCTTGATCTCTTATTGCTGATGTGGAAAAGGAAAAATAATTTCCCAAGATATACAGCTTAGCTGCATTCTTATGTTCTGTTTGCTTTTTAAAAATCTCTCCTGAATAAGCATGTTTATTTCCATCCTGACTCAAAGTCACTTCTGCATTGCTGAAAATATTTAATAAGCTAAGTGAATAGTTATTTTTGTAGCATATTTTCTAAACACATTAAAATCATTTATTAAAAAAAAAAAACAACGAACATGTGCAAAACCTACATGGCCATCTTATGAATCATGATAAGCTAGTTCAGATTTTAGCACATCTAACGGCAATAATAAAAGTAAATAAAACCAGTAACAGTGCTAGGGCTGATGTATAGAATTAGATCTTCCTGTTTTATTCTACATACCATATCTGAGTGCAGAGAAACTAATTAAACTTAACAAGAGCTACATCCTCCTGTGCTGAGACTGTGGAAGGGGGATGCCTTCAGAAGCATCTTTATCCGTACTTACAGGTAGGGACGTATAAGTTAAGAGAGCTGACACCACTGTTAGATTCTCCATACATACAGCAATATTAGAAAATCCGTTCACTAAAGAGCTTGGAGTTGAAGCTTATTGGTCTTCCTGGATGCTCTCATCAGTTTGATTACCTGTACATGTACAGTTGCTGTATTAAGAACATACCACAATGTTTTGAAGCTTCTGGCTAAACACACTCAAATGCAAAGCATGCTATGAAAATACTACACATCAGACGGACAGTTCTTCCCCTGGGAAGGTCAGGAGAGAGAGGCTGTACCTCACTTGCCAGATGTTGGTTACATTGCTTAATGCCTGCTGGCAAAGTTCAGATGCTAAGGGGAGACAAGTGGTCAGAGACGGCAAGAAATGGGATAGCTAAGCAAACTGCTTTAACCTTGAAGCTGAGTGGAAGAATGGTGCATTGCGTAGATCCAGCTCCCAAGGCAAAGTAAATCAGTGCTACTCCACTTACAACCCCACTGATAGCCTGGCCTCTAATCTCCTGTGCATGAGTGTGGCCCCCAAGCTCACGAGTGATGGCTAGGACCTGCCCGTGATTCTCCTGGGCCACAGGGCAGAGTCTAACACACCTTGTTCTGCAAGAGAGAGGGTCCCCTCCACTCTTGCTGAGCATCCCAAGGGAGTCTTTGCTTCCTGAGTCAGCAGAAGATGCTCAATATAATCAAGGATTAGGCTTGTGATAAAACCATAGTTATTTCACAGGGAATGGAGAAAGTCAACAACTTGTTGACAGAAGGATAGAAACTCCCTCTGTCTTCAGCAACTCATATTAAGCACTGTCTGCAGTCTTCCCTAATAAGTCTGTACAGTCAGAGCCTTTATATGAAGCCAACTGACTCTGTGTGTCCCTAAGAAGCAAAGCTTTCTGTGTCCAGCATGCTTTGGGACACAGCAGGGAGGCTGCCTGAGTCCCCTCTGTCAGTCCCCACATCCAGCAGTCATCCATGTCAACAGAAGAGGGACAGAGACAGAGCACTTCCGAGGAGTAGATCAAGTTGCAATGGAGAAACCTTGGGCACAGTCAAGTCCTGCCTCCACTTCCAGATGTTCAGGTGTTTCTCCTGTGATATCTGCTGAACTGGCACAGGGAATGCTAAAACTTGATGTGGCTGAAGCACATGGACCATTCTGGTGCATGTCAGGGATGCCTGCAGCCAAAATGTGTCCTACCACTACCCCCTGCAAACAACCCTGCTCCTAACGCCCTTGAAGGCACCTTGAAGTTGGATGAGAAGGGGACGAGGATGCTGGGCTTCGTTTCCTGACTGCAGGCTCACCGTTGTCAGAGCTTGAAAGAAAAGAAAGAAAAATAATACTTGCTCACTGTAGGAATTAATGGGGGGATAAGAAAGGCTTATTTCCCCTGATATTTGTAAAAAGAAGTGCTGGTGATAAACCAGGCCCATTAAAAAAGAGGAGGGTGAAATGAATGACCGGCTGAGATAGTTAGAGTCTTTTACTAAAAAAAAATAATCATTTTTCTGCAAAGAAAGAGTAAAGAAGAAATAAGACAGAGCGATTAGGAGAGAACTCAGGCAGGGTAAAAACTGTTAGTGATAAACAGCTACTAAGGAAATAATTGGAAAATGTAAACGCATACAAATGTGGATGATGACCCATGTATTGTGGTGATAGCAGAATTAGCCAATAAATGTAATGAACCGTGGAAGGAGAAGCTTGGAGACTATATGGAGATTTGGGGAAGATTTTTCTAAGCAGGAGGGGTGGAAAGCAAACAAAGGCAGCCTGGTTTCTGAAAAGGAGCAAACCTCGGCCATGCTGCCATGTCTGTAGGAAGAGGGAAGGGGAAGGTAACTGTACAAAATCAGTTAAAGAAAGGGATCTAGGGAGAGGTGCTGATGCCAGCTCCACTGCTTCCCATGCTTGAAGGCAGGAGTGCCTCCAAGCCCCGAGAAAGGGGCAGTGATCAAAAAAGCTCATACCTGCTTCTTTCCCCATGAGCTTCAGGTAAAGGAAATCCTTGTCTGCCTCATTTTCTTTTTGTAGAGTGAAGGTTGAGGACAGAGTTGTGGTATGAAGGTTGAGAATGAAGGTTGAGCCAGAGTTATGGAGTCCGAGATATGCTACTGAAATGCACGATCAGCTTTAACCCAAGAACAGCTCTTTGTCCCTCAAAATATCTAAAAGCTCACTCAGCACTGCCAGGAGTGAAAAGACGGCTTGGTGTGACGTCAACTCAAACCCTACTCTGCATCTCTCTCGCTTTGTGTAAGGACTCGCCCACAGTGTCACCAACCCAGACCCATCTCTCTGTGAGCAGGTACAGGGACCAATGTCCTCCACTGCGACTGACATTGAGACCACACTTCCCTCATGGACAGGATAGCAGCTGCCTGCCCTTGAGGGATGCTGGAACCCTTCCTCTTTCCCAAGGAAGAGTCAAACCCTCCTGACAGCATCCAGAAAGTCTCTTTCTGCATCTTACCCAGACACCTCCTCAATGCAAATTGAGATCGAAATGACTAAGGAGCTCTATCTGTTCCTGCTTTCATTAAACCCAATGGGAAAGACGGGCAGGAGCAGATCCTAAAGCAGTAGTGCAGGCAGTGAAACCAGAGAGACTGTTCCCAGGCCATTTCTTCCAGTGACAGAGCCAGTCTTATAAGCTGGGCCAGCCTGCAGATCAGTCATGTTGCTGGCAGATGCTGCTGCTGGAAGCACAAAGATTTCCAGAAAATGATGCTAGAGGTCTTGGTGACCCTTTGGGAACTGAAGGCATCTCTACTGACTGGCCAGCAGTCACGCCGCCTGCGTGACAGATCCCTTTCTCTCTCCTAATGTCCTGCGAGACGACTGTGGACACACCCCAAAACTTGCTCCTGCTGCAAGGAGCAAATGCCTTCATCATTTCTAATGCTGAAGGGCTGCAGTTTTGTAAAGAGAGTGAAGAGAAAAACTGTGTTTAATGTGACTTCTGAAAAACTCAGGAAGGTGAACTTGGGCAGAGGAAGGGTTTTGTCCTTCTCTGTGATAAACCAGGAGAGATGTCTGACTTGCAGTGGGGAATTAACTTTGATTACTCAGGGGTTCGAGTGCCCCGGTGTCACAATCCTCTCTTCCTTCATAGTCCCTTCTCAGCCATGTGGAGCTTTTTACCCCTTACACTGAAGACACGCCGTGGACTCAGTGGATGTCTGCCTCTGACAAACGTTCAGAGCTGCGTTATTTAAACGGTGGGAGCCGCGTTTCTGTTGATTTTAATTTCCAAATAAACAATTGTCAGTTAAGTGAAAGGTTTGGAAACTGGGCAGCTGGCATCTGAATCTATCCCCGCAATATCTTTGGACACTGGTATTAACTGGGATCATTCAGCCATTTTAAACCCTGATTTGCCATCAGGAGAGGGAAAAAGGACTTGTCCTATCCCTCATTCCCCAAGTGTCTAGGTAGCTCTGCAGAAGCAAAGGATGGGCTGGGTGCAGCTTAGTCCCTGCCTGCAGCACAGGAGACACCCGTATGGGCTACCGGTCCCTTTGCCTTCAGCTGCAAAGTGGGAAAACCCTGTGCCATTAAATCACGACACAATATGTCCTGCTTTATCTTTTAGGGCCTCTCCTCCTATTGAACCGACTTCAGTAGGAAAAGTCTTTATTTCTACACATTCCGCTATCAAAACACCCTCCCTCCATGAAAATGGAGCTTCCAGACCAGTTCCTTGATCACTTTAATGTCATTGGCTGGACTTAAACTAGATTATTGAGGGCTAAGGGAAAGATCTTGTATCTTTAGAAAAACATTTTCCATTCCACCTGCCACAGAGATCAGGAAAACATTTGTCTGCCCTTCTGCTCTCCCAGAAGGCTCTGAAGATGTGACTGCAGTTTGTCCTGGGAAGATGGGGCCAGTACCTCTTTGAAGAGAAAGGAAACTAGAAAGCAAAGATATTTCTCCCTGCAATGTCTGAATCCGTAAAGGAACTCTTGCTGGTAGAGAAGAGTTATGAAAAAGTGAGGAGAAATCGCAAGGAAGCCAGCGGCTCCAAACACAGACTTAGTCTCAGGCAGCAAGTGGTTATATGAGAGCGAAGAGATATGTTATATTCTTACAGTGTAAACCACTGCTGTTCAGAAGAGCTTCATCCATCAATAGCAGAAGAGAAGTTGGCCTATGGCTCTTTGCTGGTTTGCCAGACTTTTATTAAAAGCACAGGAATGCCAAGTCTGTAACGTCTAAAAGTGAATTCATTTAACAATGAACTCTTTGAAAAGGGAGTCCCAGATGTGTAATTAATAATGAATCAGTGATTTGAAATCTGATCCAAAGCCTACTGAAGCTGATAGACAGACTCTCTGGCTTCAAGGAGTTCTGGATAAGGCTCTCATTAGGCAAAGGGAAAAAAAAATAATTAAAAGCTGAGCCAGCTAGTTAGTTAAAAAAAAAAAAAAGACAACTTGGATTCTGCACTTAACAGAGACATACAATAATATGCATTGCACATAAATCCCCTCTGTGCTGACAGGGGACTCACACATTTCTGTGTCTGAAGCTGAACTTGAAATCTAAGAGATAAAATAAAAAAAAAGCTGTGAGAGAGTCCCAAAAAGAAAACTGTGGTTTGAACCACAGCTCATTTCCTCTCGGCATGAATTGGGAGATAACTGTCATACTTGTGTCATTTGGAGGCAGCAGATGCTGCTGCTCTGTGCGTGCCGAAGCCCCCCTTGCTCCCCTACCCTGCTCCAGCCTGCGCACCCAGCTCTGCTCTGCCTTGGCTGGCTTTAACATCAGCTACACGCCACGCAGGGCGTGGAGATCATCAACCTGAAATTCCAGCCAAGCTCAGCGTAGCGTGGCGCCTAAGCGGGGGCATGCAGCTTGTCTTCCATCAGCGCAACTTAATTCAATTTGTCAGGGATGCAGATGCTTCGGGTGAGCCTGATCCGGTCACCACCATCTCGATATCAGCCAAATTTTGCAGAAGCGCTGTGAGATGGGGTTGTGGCAGCCCCTGTTTTGCATTTGCCTTTCAATATGACCCTGTTGGGGACTTGGAGGAGATGTTCGCTGATGAACTCTTTCATTGTTCCATATCTTTTTTGGGAGGCATGAAGTGCACGTATTAAATCAGCCCCCGGGGTCAAATATTTTCAAGTACAGTAACACAGCTCATTTTTAAATAATCAAATAATAATTAAAAATAATCGACTCCCATTTCTGCTGAAGAACCAAGGCATCTACATTGAATTTGCTTTCTTAATAGCAAATTGTAACTCAATCTAAATGTAAATTCCTGGAGAATCTGTTATCTAATTCTCATTATTTCCACTTGCTTAATGCTATTAGAAACATCTGTCACTGATCAACTGTCCACACAGTGAAAATAAATAATAATTCAGGCTATCTGCCTCCATAGTGTTTTTCAGGGAAAGGACTGCTTTAAAAGCATTTGCTAAAGCCCAAGAGCTAGAGCTGTGCAAAATGCTTGTGACAAGCTCTGAATCATACCAAATGTGCCTGGCTGTCAGTGTCTCTGTATCTCAGAGACATTTGCTGAATAATTTCAGAAAATCCTGAATACATGTAGAAGTGACCACCCCAGTTTCTGGAAGCGCTCTTCTTGGGGTCTCCAGCTTCAGGGATATATTGTGTCCTGCTGGGAGGCAAATCTCACCCCTTTCTTCCACAGCCTGGACCCAAAGCCATGCTGGAGCACACAGCAGTTTGTATTGATGGAGCTGTGGTTGCTGAAGGGCAGCAGGAGGCCAGAACATGGGTGCAGGGAGAAAGAACACTGGAGTCACTGAGGTTTGAGGGTTATCCCAGCTGCTGCCTGTGGTCCCAGTTTGCCTCTGTCTGTGAGAGGATCCATGAGAAATGGACACCCAGTCCCCATGAGATGGACCAGGTCAGCGGCATGGATCGTACTTCCTCCTCTTTAAAGCACATTAGTGTGTATAACCTATCTGTATATACTCTCTGGTAGCTCAAAAGACAAGAAAAATCAAAGGACTAGAGAAGATAAGCCTGAACTGAACCTCAAGAACTGGGCTGCTTCATCCCTGCCCACTAGTGATAGGGATGGGGAAGGAAGAGTCTAGGACGAAAGATATTCTCATTAGGCATTTACTGCTAAAACATCTTCAAAAGATAGAACTAAATTAATCCAAAAGCCAGTTTTCCTGGTAACCAAGAGAAGCCTAATGCCACAGCCCAAACCCTCAATGTTTTTGCCTTTGAGCAGCTGGAGGCTCGTCCCATGAAATGGCCTGGATGCTACATGGGGCTGGTGCACGGATGCTGGGATGGTCTCCTTCAAGAAACATCAGAGGGACTGCGGAAGCATGAGTGACGGCACTGCCCACATCGCCATGTGGGTCAGAACAATTCTACACATGGAATGCTCACCCCAGGAGGGGAAATGAAGTGTAAATGGCTTGGCTTATTTTGTTCTTAAAAAGGGCAATGGCAAATCTCTTTAATTCATTTCTTTTCCAGGAGACAAGTGTAACTTGAAGACATTATAAGATCCAGTCTACCAAGCTGAAGTCTCTAACGCTGTCTGGGCTGCTGAATGGGGAGGGCAGGGATGAGCTGAGAGTTGCTGGCCTGTTCACAATCTCGTCAGGTCACATCTAGTCAGTGCTGCACCTCCTGCTCCAACCCTCCCTTTATTTCTCATCCTCCACCGTACCACAGGGTTATACACCTGGCAATGAGCCAGGGGTACCTCTGCAGCTTGGCAGCCTTTTGATCCTAGTGGCCCAAAACATGCCCATGCCCATGTGAGGATGAGGGGATGCCTGTACTGCTCACCCCAAGTTATTCCACGGGGTGAAGGGGTGGCAGCTCCTGAAGACAGGTGTGACAAGGACTAGGCTGCGCTGCTCACCTGCTGTCTGCCTGCAGAGGAGAGATTATTCTTGTTCTGCTAGTAGGAATATCGGAAACAGGCAGCACAGAGGAGGGGATAGTCACCTCCAAAATCAGGGATAAATCACTAAACCAAAATCTATACTATTCATCAATTTTCCCAAAGTAAAAACCATCCAGAGCTGGGACATTTTGCCGGCTCTACCTTCAAGCGTCTGTTTTGACCTGGTACCAAGACAGCATCATCTTCAAGTTAGGGACAGAGACTGGAGCTTCCTCCCAAGGCAGGTTTAGATTTGTGCTTCCTTCTGCCCTGAAATGGGCACTTTCCCAAAGAAGGTAATAACAGAAGTTTTCGTTCAAACATAATGGTGATGAGCCGTCTCTGAGTGCAGATAGATGGGAAAGTAAAAGACATCCTATCGGTATTAACAGCCTCTCCTCCAGAAGGATTGCTTCTCCGGGAGAGGTCGGGAGAGGAATGGAAGGGGAGAATGAGCACATGTCTTGTTGCTCACAAAGAGGTCATGCAGGCTTTTTTAAAACATGACCCAATTATGAGCCAAGAGCCATCTCCTCTGTCCTGACAATTAGAAAATCTGATGGTTTTTCTGATGACATCCCATATCGCGGCCAATACGAATGCCACAGGCAGCCTTTCTGTGCTCGCTGTGAATGCTGTGCCTGCCTCGCTCCTTCTCCGGGCACTGAGCTCACGGGCATGCTGCCATCAGCAAGCTAGCGCATCCCTGGGGGAGGAGGGGAATTTGGGGAAATAAACCACCAAAGAGAGAGACAAATCCATTTCGACATCACTTTGCCCAAAGCTTCCTCATGAGTAGGCACTTCCCCAGCATAAAGACAGAAAGGACCGACAAGGCACGCACTGGAAATACGGCGAAGGCTGGGGGATGGAGATTTGCTCTATCATTTGGGAATGGCATTTTGCATCATTTCCAGAGTCAGGGCCTAAAACCCACATTGCTGGGCAAAAGCAGGGGGAACGGGTGGGGATTGGAGAGGGAGAGATGGGGTAGGGAGGGCAGGGCAGGTCCCCCTTGGGAAGGGCAGTGTGGTCTCCTTGCATGCCTCTGCCACCCATGCCCAGCCCCCTCTGCTTTCCCTGCATGCTGCAGGCAGGAGGGCGAACCAGCCCCAGCCACATTTGCTGGTAGCACCATAGTGCCAGACCCAGCTCCTTCTTGTTTCCAGTGCCAGTGCCAGGTGTGATGCTGGAACCTGTGTCTGTGTGAGCACACACGGGCTGCCCTAAACTCACCAGCCCAAATGCGTCGCTGCGGTCAAATCGTTCCAGCCTGACACCACACAGCTATGGCCAGCTGCCACTTTTGGTTATCTGCAGCAAGGTAGAGGGAAAGGAAACCATTTCCCAGTGAGATGGTAACACTTTAAGACCCTTTTTTACTCATTACTTGCAACACCCCCGAGCCCAGGAGCCACACTCATGGCCGAGGCTCTCACTGTGCTGTGCCAAAGAAAGAGCCTTTTGGATGAGAGTTGAAATCTTTTCTCTAAAGTGCATTTGCTTGTGGCTGAAAAGGAAAGGGATGGGGAATAGAAAACAATTTTCTATAAGCTGAGTAACATAGCTTAGACAATCAAGCCTGGCATCTCATTCACTATCAACCTAGTATTTGTACCGCGCAGTCCGACGGCAGCAATAAGGGGAAATGCTCTATCCTGAAATGCTGGCTCAGATTGGAAATGCACATTTTTTACCTTGGTTTGAAAGGAAATCTGCTATGCTGCCTTGCTCATCATTTCTTCTGAGCTATGCACTTCTAGACTGTTCAATATCTCCTGAAATCATCTGGTACATACGTTATTATTTTTCAAAATCGCTTGCTCAGACCATGCTGTAAAAAAAAATGATTTTCTATTTCCATTTCTATTGCCTTCCGGGAGACAGATTTTGTCCTGTGCCACATTTAGCACTTTGTTACCTGAATTCGCCATTTGGGTTTCCTCATCCGGACAGGAGGATGTGAAAGGAGAGGTCAGAGGCAAAGGGGGGCTGATGTGGTCACACGTAACCATCCACAGCATGAACACCCACCCAAGACCTAATCGCAGAGACTCCAGTCAAGGAGAGAAAGGGTCATGATTCATTTCAGATTATTTATTTTAGGCTGAGCTTAGCTGTGCCCTACAAGTGCCCTAAAAGTGCCCTCCTCTCTCCACTGTCTGTAAAAGCCAAGCTCAGGCACAGATGCCTATGCTGTACGTAAGTCAGATGAGATGAACCTCACCAGTGACCGCCAGGTACTGCATCAGGCAGGTGCTCAGGCAAGCTGGGGATGGGGACAGGGGACAGGATGCAGCAGCAACACAAGGGCTGGTCTACCCTGAAGGAGCAGCAACAGGGAGCAGAAGGAGCTCTCTGCATCTCAGCCTCATCATTCTGCTGCTAAATCCAATTTATTTCCATCTTTGTGCTTGGTGGTGCCCCGTGGCTGAGCCCTGCAGTCACCCCAGGGAGGGGGAGGTGAGGCTGGGGGACACTGGGATGTCCATGGCTGGAGCAGCATCTCATGGGCTACAATGATGTATTTCACAACCACTGTCGGACACTCGCAGGTTGGCCCAGGCATGAACAAAAGCTCCACTGAAGCCATGGAGCAGCTGAGCCGGGCAGGAACAATAGTGAATTTTTGAGTTTCTCCCAAGCAATTGTGAGTGAGACATTTTCTCTGTAATGGGCCCCTTAGACTCTGGATATGCCATTCCATAACTGGTATATGTGGTGGGAGGTCACCAGGACAATTTAAATTGCTGATGCTCTACAAAACTTTAGGAATTAACTCACTAGAAAGGGAAGAGCTTTCTCCCTTCACCAGATGTTTTACTGGGATAGTCACCAGCTCCCCCCAGTAAGTTTGAAAAGCTTCATGTGAGCTCAGGATTAAGACAAATTTTAGCAGAAAAACTGAAAAAAATTCCTACTGAGTATCTTCACCCACATTTGCCCGGCTGTAAAGAATATCCAGCTCTCAGCATATGCATTATGAATAAACAAATGTCTTCAGCTTATCTCCCTCCTGACAGCTCATGGATAGCTCCCCAGCCTGTTTAGTTTACATGCAATTTATTCCGGAAGACTGATAATAGGGATATTGATTATGCAGGCCATTGGAAATCACACCCTCATCCGCTCTGCGGAGGAGCACGATTGCCGTTCCCTGGCATTACGAGTCCGTGAGCACTTCGCTGTGGGAGTCTGTTCCCTGAGGCACCTGATAGACGTGTGGGGTTCGGTTGCAGGGGCCTTAGAGCATGAAAGGATGAAACCTGCTCTCAGCTCTGATCAGGATTCTGCAGGCAGCTCAGAAAGAGGGGAGTGCGCAGCATTACAGTGCAAGGGAAGCGTCATCCCCTCCAGTTAACCTCCTCAAGACACAGAAGTACCTCTGCCATAGGCAAGGTCAGCCCTGACCTGACCCATTCTCTGGGGTTACTTTGCTCCCAGCGGCTATTGCCCCCTGCCTCCACCTGTCCCAGCTTCTGCTAATGCTCCTCCCATGCCTTTGCTGACCCGCAGGTGGCTGAGGAACAAATCTGGAGGGACTGAGATATCCCTGCTGGGTTTCATTAATTTCCAGTCTTGCCTTTCCTAGACACAGCTTGGCTTTCTCTAGAGCTGCTTGACCAGATTGACCTTTGTTGCCTGGCAGATCCCCTTGGAGGCTCTCCATGCTCCCTGTCCATTTGGGCTCGCTGCTGATCCCTGCCCTGGGGCTGTGTGCCCTACCTGACCTCTCCAAATCCTGCTCCTGATGAACCTCACCAACTAGCGTGACCTGTCAACTGGCTCCCCACGGCGTGCCTTGCTGGCAGACGGAGCATGTTCTCCTCCGGCAGGTCCATCCCTTGTGTGCTGTCTGTCACACAGGGGCTGTGTCCGTTCTCACTGAGCATCATGGTAACCCATGGTGAGCTCAGGGGAGCCTGAAGCCCCCAGGGTGTCTGGGAGCTTCTGGGCTTGGACCAGCATGTCGGGGACAGCACCACTGATTGGCCTTGCTGGAGCCAAGCCAGGGTGCACAGCAGAGGCTCTTCTACCTCTAGTTTCTGAGCCCGGCTCAGGATTTCCCTCTAAGATGCTCATTCCACCTCCTGTCCTAAATCCCTTCAGTTTTGCCCTCATAATTGAGCCTTTCTACCTTCACGCTTTCTGAGATCCCTCTTGGCTCTTAAGCTGAATTGTTCACTCTTCACCTCTGCACATCAAATTTCTTTCTCTTCTGCCTCTGTGCTCTTCCATTTCCATTTCCCAGCAAACACTCTCTCCTCCAGGTTTGACTTCTGTGGGCTTCTGGGTTCACTGGAGCCTAAGCTGTGAAATAAACCCCAGAGCTACAGCCCTCCAACCCGACACCAGATGCTCTGCAGGCCATGGATGGCGGTGGTAGATGCTTTCTGAGGGAATTAGCAAGGCTCTGTAGAGCAGCTCAACACAGTTACGCTTTGCAGAATGAAAGGCTGGGTTTGGGAGCAGGCCTGGCTCTCCTGGTCCATTTTTCATTTATCCATTAATCCGGTCTAAGGCGACATCTAGGTATTGTGCAACAACCTTGTCTGCAGGAGGTGCGCTGACTGGTAGAGCCAGCAACACCCCCAGCCCCACATTCCTCTTGGAACAATGCTAAACATAGTTTCCTAATGTTATTTTTCAGTAAACAGCCAACTTTTCAGCAGAAAAGCTCTTAACTCACAGCTCACTGGTTGCTCAGCGAGACCACAGACCTGTATCTCTGGTCCAGGCTCCCACCTCCCTTTGTGGAGAGCAGTCTCTCCTCCATCCCTCCACATCCTGCAGTGACTTGAGTCCAGCTGAACATTTGCCCCATTTGCAGTCACACTTGCTATATTTAAGATGATCAAACCTTTCAAACAGGGACCCAGGAGGCAGTGGAAGGCCAGGAGGGGTCTGTCCTGCAGGAAAGAGGTGGCTCCACACCGGCCATCTGTCCAGAGCCACAAGCTGCGAAGGGGGGATTTTATGATTTGTCCTGGTGATGTAAATCCCACCTCAGTCACTTCTACAGCTCCCAAGTTAATCCAAAGATATAGATCTTAATAATTTTTATTGCCAAATATGTTAAAAAAATCTACTTTGCAATTTTCCACACGCTTACTGAGCCGGACTACAGTCTTACTCTTGTAGTAAATCAGGATTTGTTTTTGAAATCAGACTAATACTGTAGTCCTAGGATTGCAGTTAGTTAGGAAAAATAAAGCCTCCTTTCTAGAAGGCAGATCTGAGCACCCTTTCATCTCCAACCCTTTTCAAATTATTTTGCAAATCCAGTTTTTGCACATTTTTCTCAGTGCAAGGAACTGAACCCTGCCAGATTCCAAGTAGAAAACTGCACTCAAGTTCAGCCTGGTCTCCAGTTATTTGTCTGCCCTATAGAAATCAAGCTTTATTTTCTTTTTCTTTTTTTTTTTTTTTTTTGGAGAGGAGCAGCACACCAGCTTACAACCTACAAAGCCACTCAGAGGATCATTGCCAAGCCAATGGCAGAGTCCCTGCAGTAAGAGGAAAGGCGCTTTCCAGCTGTTTTGTTACAGCTATGGTGAAGCTGGGTGGGAAGAGTGGATGCAGGGAGCCTCCCTCCAACACTCACCAAGGGCATCCTTGCCAGCCCATCCCAGCTCTCCACATCCTATAGGACATGCCCTATAAGGAACCCTGGCAATATATTCCCTGAGCTGATCGTGCAAAGGTGTAAAAGAGGGCAGCAGGGCCAGTACTCACCCTCTTGCCCACTCCTGCCTCCTCGCTCCCAGCCCAGCACGGGCTGCTGCTGCCTTTCGCAGTGATGGTTAAAAGCGCTTTTGGAGCAGAGCCTGCAGCGCTGCAGGGAACCGAGCTGTCTCTCCTGCACAGTGAGGAGAGCTACTGGCACCCAAACGTCTCCATTTACGGTCAGGGCCGCACGGCTGCATGCCTACATCAGCCCAAAAGCTGGTGCTTTTAAAGAGATCCCCAGTTTTTGCAGTGGAGCAAGGCTGGAACCCATTTTTCTGCAATTTTTATGGCTTTCCTGAGGGGAGGTTCAGATTCAGAGGGTTGTTTGTCCTGTTCTGAGGATGGGATATATTGCTGGTCCTTATGCAAATCCTCAATCCGAAATTAGACAGCTTCTCCCTAATGACAGGCAGGTGCCATCCCTAGTACCTCCTGGAGGTGATCCGAGTACCTCCTGGCTCACTGTGCCAGCCCAGATAACCACCCTGCTTATTGGCATATGAAAGTGAGGCAGGAGGAAAATGTGGGTAAATCGCCATTGACTGCAATTCCCTGACCATGAGCAATACTGAAAATTTTGCAAAAACTCTTACATCATCTTGGGAGGAGAGTGGAACATTTTATCTCTCCCTCTAACCATTATTTGTGGCATTATTGCTCTCAAAAGATTCTGTATCTTCCCCAGGACAATGTGCCTCCGTCTGTCCCCGGCGAGGCTGAGCCCGGAGGAGCAGGGGACACTGGTGTGCTCTGAACTGAGCATCTCCATGGGGATAGTCACGCTGGTGACGGCCGTCTGTGCGGCAGTGAGTCACCAGCCCACAGGCGTCTCGGAGTCTGGAGCGGAACCTGGGGATGAGATGCTGAAGAACAGCAGGTGTGCTGGAGACAAGTCCTGGGCTGTTGAAGCACTCCTGACCCACTCAAAGTGGAGGTCGTGCACAAGGCAAAAAGGTTGGAAAGGGATGTTCTGAGCATCCCATGAATTGTGGCTGTGCGGATGTACGTGTATCACTGCTCATGTGGTTTTGGATGCACTTGCATCATAGCTGGGGGATAGAAGTGCCGCAAGATTACCTCCTTTACCCTGAGCTGTCTGGGTAGCAAGAGTTACTTAGGAAGTGATAACATGGACACCCAGGTGTGTTAACCGCCCAAATACCTATAGACGAGCGTGGTGCTGACACCCACGACTCTCCCTGGCTCTTCCAAGTCGGGCTCAGTGCTCCTCGGGGAGAAGGTTAGAAACAAAAAGCCCAGTTATTTCCTACGATCAAGTTTCAGAGCCCTCTGGACCCCACAGACGGCTCTGCTAGGAGCCTGGATGAGCTCTATTTCTTCAATAACTCTTCCAGAGAGAAGGAATTAGGAGGCTTAACATTTTTGGATGATAATTGGCGGAGCTGCTGTCAGATAACAGGCACCGGCAACCGGCACAGGAGCCGGGAGCAAGCCAGGCTGCCGGATTCAGCCGGCCCGGAAAAAAGCCTTGTTTATAAAAACCCACGTGAAAAGGAACGAGTTGCCAATTACGCAAAAGTCTTTAAATAAAGCAATGCGAACCTTTCATGGGCAACAGACAAATGATACATGGTCACAGGAAAATAATATAAGCGATAGGGAGGCTGAGAGCGGGGAATGTGAGCAAATCCATTTTCCAGAAGAAAAAAAGGGACTTTCTCGCTGAAGAGGATTAGCTAGATAAAGCCAAACACTTTTTTTTTAAAAAAAAACTGTATTAGAAACTAAACATGCATCAAACAGTAACAGGAAAAAAACCCAGATTGTAAGAAGATCCAAGGAACCAGCTCTGCTCCTTCTCAGAAAGAAAATGTTGTCAAAAAAAATATCCTATGTAAACTTGCCACACACCCCAGATCGTCAACAGGCATTTATCAAATGAAACACATACCGAATGCAACTCTTCTTCCTAATCCCAAATCAAACAGGCTTTGAGTTTCAGCCCCTCAGGAAGAGGTTTCCATATGATCCTCCTCTGTCTCCGTTTATGATTAACCCTTCTAAATTTCAGCATTTATCAGCGTTGGGGAGGGCTTTCTTTTATCCGCAAAGCCTGTGTTTCTGCTTTTCCTTAGCTGCTGCTCTACGACTCTGCAGCCGCTCGACTTGGAAGGAGAAGACTTTAGTCAAGACCCTTGGATTGACTAAGCCTAGGCTCACTTTCCTGATGAGGGTAACCCCAAGCCCTTGCGATATGAGCCAACGCCAAAGCGACCCAGCATTCACAGAGAGGGGTTTTAAATGCTGCCTCTGAGACAGAATCTTACTTTTGGGTCTGAGTAATGCAAATATAACATATGTGCATGAGGGGTCCCACTGGCAATAGCTGTGCAGCCAGTCTGAGGGGTCTTTGTAGTTTCGAGAGAGAGTGTGTGGTGTCGAAACATTTCAGTCTGGTCTGGCGGAGCTGTCGCACAGAGCCAGGGCTGACGCCTGCGAGCAACCGCATGAGCATGGTTACCACTTGCGGTCCTCCTGCAGCCTGAGGTATGGTCCTCATTAACCATCAATTGATATGTTTCAAACGACATATTCATAAACCCCTGAGACTGATCACATCTAATTCACAGACAAAAAAGGGAGTACATTTGCTTAATACACTGCATTTTGCAAACACCCTGATGGTTCCCAGATGCATCTCTTTCTGCCCAGCAGCACTCAAAGCAGCAGGAGAGGAAATAATTTCAGGTCCCCAGAGTCACCGGTCTAAGCAGTTTCATGATGCTGCAGGAGCCCTTTTGTATCCATTCGAGGGAGTCGTATCCATCTTCCTCCTTCAACCAGACCCATCTTCTTCTGCTGTTTTTTTTCTGACCCCTGATCCCTCCTCTAAGCACAGCACTTGACATCACACACACAAGTGCTGCAAGACTGTGTAAAGCCAGATCCAGGTTAGGACGTTAATTTGATCTTGGCCATGGCAGAGAAATCAGTTCTACCCATTCCCAGCAGTCTCTCCTAAACTTGCCGTAGAAGTGTGAAATTAGCTATGGAAAACCTTCCAGGAAAGGTTGAGGTTGGTGGGAAAGAGGAAATTTGACACAAGAATTTAAGAGCCTGACTCCCAAGTGGTTCCAGCCAACACAAGTCTAGATGTTAAGGCCCCACACAGCTATGCAGCAACCCCTTTCATAGCATAAACCAGCAAATCATCTCTCCGTTGCATCTCTCCGTGGCAAGACACTCACAGAAAAATACAGCTTTGAAGTGACTGGCAGAATTTGGATGAACGTTTTGTTTATGGCTTCTTATTCAGTTCAGCTATGAGATAAGGTAATAACAAAACCAATGGAGCTCAGAACTTAGAAAGCAGCTGTTATCTGAAATGCCACAGCAAGTTACAAACAAATGGGTCAGTTGGTGAGATTTCCCCTGGCAAAGTGCACGTTGCTCCTGGAGGGAGCCTGGTCAGTTGAGGACCTGGTGAGGCAAAGCGCTACTCATCTGGGTAGCATCAGCCTGCTCCTGCCCTGAGCGGAGCAGCCCTAGGACCACCCCAAAGCTGGTGGCTTTGCCCATGCTTTACAGACAGGCAAACCAAGGTGTTGTGCCCACATCTGCAAAGAGTATCAATACTGGAGATGTACTTGAATGCAAACATCCTCCTCCTCTGTTGTTTGGTCCACGCAAAAGTGGTTTATTTAATATTGACCTGAGTAGAGGCTACCTGACAGCACTGAAAATTCTCACTTAACCAGAAAGGCACCTGAGGTACCTCAGTGGACAATCCTGTACACGTAGGTTCATGGTGGTGCTCAGAGATCTGGGTCAATCTGCATGCAACAGAGGTTACTCCTTTTTCTGGGCATGAGTTTCTCACGATCACCCCTCTTGGCTTTCCCCATTTATATGTTACTTGAAAACAGCAAGACAATTTATTGTACGAATAAAATTCGACCATGAGTCACTTGCGAACTAGTTAGTGTGATTTACAGAGCAATTTGCTTCCTATATTGATTAAAAGAAATTCCCACTGAAGGTGTGATCAAACACTTAAAGAAACATATCCCATGATACTGTTTCTGCTCCTTCAGAAATGGACACAGAGCTTCCCAAACCAGCCTCCTTGACCACCACCTTCACTGTGGGTTTTTGTGTTATTGATAAAAACCCCTAATAAGCAGGTTGGCCAGGGCAGCTGGTACAGATTCCCCACAGTATATTTTAAACTGTGATTATTAATGTGGTGAGCAGTGCTTTAGCAGAGCTGTTCTCCAACAGCCCATTCGGTTTTAATTGAACTGAGAAAAATTTAAAAAGGCGTTTATATGAAGTAGGAAGCCAAATGCTGTGTCCTTGTGATGAGGGTGGCTGCACTTCCCCCAGCCAGCTGCTAAGCCTCAGTGCGCCCAGCGCAGCCTGGTGCAGGGATGCTCGCCGTGAGGAGCCCACTGATGTAGTGTTTTCTTTTAATTAGTCGTCCTGATTTAGCTGTTCTCCTCCCAGCCCTGTTCTGGCTCGTTCATGGTTATCCAGGCACTCTCTGACCGCACGACTGTCACGGGGAGCTGGGGGATTTCACCACCTCAGTGACTACGTACTTGAAAGCCTGTTACCCATTAACATTTCGTTAATGGTATTTTTAAGCAGCTTTCCAGAAAGTGAGGCTGAATGCACTTCCGGCGATTCAAGTCGCCTGCAGCAATCCCCATTCAGGTTTGCCTGTGCTGGGTAAGATCCTGCCCTGCTCCCAGCTTATCAGCTGCAGCCGGGATTTGGGCTATATGGGAAGTTTCATTTCCTGCTTCTTGGGCTGCCTAGGCTGGCCAGCAGTGTTTGTAAAAGGAAAGACATTCTTCTAATTCTTGTTATTAACCCGTTGGTGTTCACTAAGACGTGAGCCAAAATTGTCAGAAAAGTGTAAGTTGCTACAGCACCCATCAGCCCATCAGTAGACAGCCAGCACCAGACTCTCATTTTTCCTGATTTTCCCTTTTTTAAAAACATAAAAAATAAGGCAGATGGAGCACAGGTTTATTTTAATGCATATTTGTGTTCGACATGTGATTTACAACGTCTGCAATACTTCAAGCACTGCCTGCCCATGGCACCACCACCCTGCACCCCCGGCGTGGATGGGTGCGTGGGGCACAGCCACCTCCTTTGTGGAGCCCGGCATCATACCCCAGCAATTTGGGATGGCAAGTAAAGAAGATAAAAACAAATGCTGGAGGTATTTCAAGCAGATGCAACACATTTCTCAAAGCTAAGCAATGCCTCAAAAAATATCTAAGTGATAGAGTAACCATGTTAAAAATGATCAGAGCTGCTTTTCTATCTCACCAGCAGTGACTGGGACAGTTTTGGCATAGAATAAAGCAAAATATGGCCTGAGTTATTTGTTACCACAGATACATGTCTCTGCAGTCCCTTCCCACCCAGCACTAATGCCCCGAGCTTTGCCGGCAATCACGGCATGAAGTTGCTGAGAAAACCAGCTGGAAAAACCTTTTCTCTCCCCACCCCGCTGAAAATCTGCAGCTGCAGCAAACCATCGCATGGCGAAACATGCAGTTCCTACCTGAACAAGGAGCTCCAGCTTCCTGTCGTCCAGGAGGTGCACTTGGCATCTGCGACCCTCCGTCATCTGCAAGAGAGAAGAGGCACGTGTGTCAGGGCGCTCGGCTTTCCAGCTTGGCTCGTGGCTGCCGGCTCCCCTGGCGCAAGCTGGAGGCTTTCATTCACGGTGGTGCTTTTGGTTTGTGTTTTGGTTCTGATTTTTTGGTTTTTTTTAATTAATCCCCCTTCTTTTGGCACCGGGGGAAAGAAAAGGCTGGAAGGAGAAAAAGCAAAGCCACCCCAGGAGCTGTCACGAAGCAGCATGTGGCGTCTGTGTGGACGCAGCTGCTGGGAGGAGGTTGTTCCAGTGTGAAAAATGGGGCTGGGGTGGCAGCTCGCAGCACAGGGGCCCTGACATTTCACGCTGCAGCCCCCGGCTTCGCAGCCAGCTTGCCTGGGGGAGGAGACATCCACACAGGTTTCCCCCAAACCCTTCAACTGCGAACCATCCCGGAGGTAGCGCGGAACAAGCAAGGCTTCCCCCTCGGCTGCGCTCAGGGTGTTCCCTGGGGCTGCACTAGCTGTTCATTTGGGTCTGAATCTCCAGATGGGCTTGTCCTACTTGGGGTGTCCTATTTAAGATGTACCACAGGAACCACTTGTGATATTATTATACTGATCCAAAGGTGCTTCCATACTAGTAGGGTTTCTTACAACAGTTACAAATAATATCAATAAAACTTCTAGGTATAGAAGACTTATATTAGACTTACAAGGTCCTGTAGATAGGGGTGCTAAGAAATAAAAGAGCCGTGACCTGAGGAAACTCCTCTACAGTCGGTCAAGCTCTTTCCTGGCTCTCCTCTTGTGCAGAACACCGTAAGGAAGGAGCGACTGTGCTTAGCAGAGTTACAGATCCCAACTCAGCCCCGCAGAGCCCTTCAGCGCGCACAGGCAGCGACACAATCCCACTATCTGCTAATGGGATGTGGACCGCCTAAGCCTCTTTGGCTTTTGGAAATCCCTTCCTCAGCACGACTTAGGCAGCATGCAGACAGGCCACTCAGCATGGGCTCGCCCCACGACACTCATGCATGCCTGGACCCATGGGGGCACGGACGCAGCTCAGCCCCACAGCATGGCTCAGTCCTCCAGGGACCTACCACCCTCCAGCCAAGGCACCTTCCTGAGTGCTGCATGGATTCCCAGCTCTATTTAATGGTATTTCTTGCCGTGGCAAGTCCTAAAGCATCACCAGAAGGGAGCAGAGGGTCCACAGGAGCCTGGCAGTGGGGGTGTAGGCTGCGGGGGACATGGCTGCTGCAGTGCACTGGGCATTTCTGCCCTAATCCATCACCTCACCCCACTGGTGCCAGCTGAGCTGAGCACCCAATGCAAAGCTGTCTTGCAGAGAGCGGGGAGATGTGAGCTCAGGAGGTTAACTGAGGACAGCTCAGCTTTCTGCTTTAGCTCTGCAGGTTAAAAATCACCCCCTCTGTTGGCTTGATGGGGCTGGATGTGCATCCAGGAGGCAGTGGTGGATGCCCCACTGTCAAGTTCACCTGTCTGAGAGTCCAGGCGGTGTGTGGCCATTGCCATGGGGTCAGCAACCTTGGCTGTCTCCAGCAGCATTGCCCTCACCCTGCTAGTTGTTGGCTCTCGGCATAGGAGCCTGCCAGGCTCTCCTGGGTGCTCCTGTCCTCCCTCTTGCCAGCTCTGTCCCGCATCCACCTTCCCCTTTCCTGGGGCCAGGACAGGCTGTGTCTTACCCTGCTTCCACAGAAAAAATCAGATGTGCCAACAAACTCTACTGAGCCTCAAGCTGGCCATGCAAGATATGGAGTTTATTACGAGACAACTTCAGTCAGAATGAGCTTTTCCCTTCAACTCACTCCAAATTTACCATCCTGTAATGCACAAGCCCACGAGGTCCAGGCAGACGTTACCCCCGTTGTTATTCCCACCGGCACACCTCTGGAGTGTCGCACACGCTAAATAACACCGCTTTGTTTCTTGTTTTCCATGAGCACAACTGGAGCCCTGGCATCGCAGCCAAAGGAAAGCCTTGTAAAACAAGGCTTTTCATAAATGTCAGCCAGTTACTGCCTTGGCAATAAATTGTCTTCTTACGAGAGTTTCCCCCGGCAAGTCATGTAATGCAAAATATGGCTTCTCATAAGGTATATTACTTGGTGAGTGAGATTTTTCTCTGTGAAGCCTGTATTAGACAGCTTTCAGCTCAGTTGTAAAGCTATGCCAGAGGCTCACAGAAGGGCTTCGCAATGGTTTGCCCAGAGAAACTCAAGCTTGCTTTGCTGGGCTTCCCCAGCAGATAAAACTCTGAGTGGCTGAGCTCTGCTTCAGCATCTCTCTCGTCCTCTTACTGTCACATATCTGCTGCTACCCCAAGATTTGTACTGATATTCCAGTTTTAATATGAGTTTACCCAAGGCGAGAGATAAAGTAGTGAGTTTATCGTGGCGGTAGCATGCAATGGCGGGCGTGGAAACACAGTCCAGCTCTTGCGTGTTACGCTCCGTCAGTTATAACAAAGTCGAAATAAGAATAAAAGAAGGTGAAAGGGGGAAGAGGGAGAATTTTCAGAGATACTTGTCTTTGTACTTTAGTGTTTCAGCAAACCACTTGCTTTCTGTGTGGAGCTTCTTTAGCTCTCCACACTTTTCCAACCCAGAGTTTTGCTTCCTCCTAGTGCTTTCACTGCTTAAAGAAATCCCAAATGCAAACAGCTGGTAACATGAAGTACCTGAATAAAGTGAAGCTCTGAAATGCAGCGCATGAGGGTTGACTAATTGCAAGGCATTTCATGAACATCACTTGCAGAAAAGGGAGGGAAAACACACTGCTTTCACATCAGCTTGTCCCCAGCAATTCTGTCCGTCAGCAAAGCGGCTGTCAAAGACCACAATGGTTTTTATAGTTTGATCACGCAGTGTGTGAGCACACAGCAAGGCACATACTTTGTTTCTTCAGTGCCACCTTGTTTCTGTGCCTTTCAGTGGTTTGAAGGTTCATGCTACAGACTAATGGCCCCAGCTGGTGGCCTGCAGGACGTTTCCGCCCACGCTTTTCTGCACAAGAGAGGGTGAAGTACTGCTGCAGGAGCTGGAGAAGATACACCAGCCACCGCACAGCCCCAGGGAGAGAAAGAGACCCAGCACTGGCCCCTGCTCCCAGCCCCATGTACCAACACGAATGGTGGAGGAGCTTCTGGTTTTGTCTTGGCTGATACCTTGAAGCTCAGAAGGACCACAATGTACATGGCTGGAGATCTGCTACGGTATTTCCTTCTGCAGGCACGATGCCCAAGGATGGGTCTTTTCACTTTCTTTAGAAACAAACAATGCTTTCCAAGGGAAAAGAAAAGAAGGTAGAAGACAGACTTCCTACTTGATATAAGCTAAAATATGATAGCCCTGCCCTCCCTCCTTTCTGTTTTGTTATGCTACCAGGTGTCTGAAGCCCATGCTGCGTGCTTGTTTGCATCGTCACATCAATACAAACTCTGATAGTTTATCAGAGCAAGAAATGGGAATGTTTCAACGCACAGCGAGAAGGAACTGATTTAGCACAGTCTGTCTGCATGAGAGATGCTCCTTCTGATGCTTTGCAAATTGGCTGATTTGTGGTATCTGCTGCACTGCGATGGATGGGGCTGTGGCCAGCTCTCAGGGGACAAGGCAGGGAACCCCTTCTGCTTCTCTGTGTAACCAGAGAAGGGAAATCAACCCCAAAGCCCTATAGACGTGATGTGGGCGTGGGAGGGCACTAAGCATGAGCTGAGCAGCACCAGAGTTTGCATGGAGGAAGATTACAAGGAGTGAAGAAGGGGAACTTAGAGCTAAGAGGCACAAAGTCACGGCTTTCCCTTCACCACAAAAAGCAAAATCCCAGCAAAGAGACAAGAAGCAATGGTTGAGCAGAGCTGCTGACAGAAGAGAAGGCACTTGATGTGGCAGAGAAGCAGGGGAGTTTGCTCCTCATCAAGTCCTGGGTTTCACCGTGAGCTCGGTGAGTGAGCTTTCCTGTACCAACACAGCTCTCTGGCTTTCTTCTGGAGGGCAAGAGCCCTCCACCCTAACTCCAGAAAATAAAAAGTCAAGCATCTAGTTTAACCTAACAGTCTTGATGCTCAAAGCAGAGAGAGCTTTCAGTGCTTCAAGTTAGGCGAGACAATTCCCTGGCCAGCCCTAAGGTAGTGCCTGCTGCCAGCTCAGCTGCTTGCACATGGTTTGTCCCGTACCTGAAGCTGGGCTCTCGTGGTCAGCCAGCAGAGCCCTCCAACAGCCAGCATCCTGTAACCGCACCAACACTCCAGATTTCTGATACTTCTCAAGACGTACAAAGAGATGGGACCGTGTTACGCACTCCCGAGTGCTAACAGTTCATACATATGGCAGGGAGCTGCACATGCTGGGTGTGAATATGGGCCACATACATCTCATGGGCCAGACTTATCACAAACTCAGATGGAAATTATGTGCCAGAATACAGCGTACATTTTTTTTTTCCGAAACAGCTCAGTACGTCACATTTTTCTGAAAATCTGCCACTTCTTTTTAGTGGCTGCCCATGCAGCATGACCCCTGAGTGCCTGAAGAGCTGAACATGAGCACTTTTGAAAAGCTCTGTCATTTATAAACATGAGTGTGTAAAGACTAGCGATAATATATCTTCAATACACAAACACAGATGGTGCTTGTAAGGCATGTGAGGCTCTGAAGGAGCGCGTTTGTGTGGATGAGGTGCTGGATTAGTGTGCAGGAGAACTGATCATGCACAAGACGTGTGCTTTCTCTGCTCCTTGGATTATGCACCTTGAGGATGGGAAAAGTGATGCTGACCTCCTTTGCAAAATGCTTTGAGATCCATCAGTGACAACAAGACCTGACGTACACGCTTGTTCTCTCTAATACAAGGACGCTACAGAAAGGAAATCTCTCTCGTGGTTACTCGTGGGATCTTCCAGATCATAGCTGTTTTTCTCAAGGAAAGGATGTTTCAGTTACCTTTATCACAAGACTTTAAATCTCCTTTGGAGGCTCCTGCCCAAATATTTACACAATGGGTTTCCTAGGGAAGGCAGGCTGGTGGTTATTTTGCTCTGTGGCATGAACTTCTCTGGTGACTGCCCTCCTCTCTATTCATCTTTGCTGTAACTCCAAACATTGTCTCAGAGAATCCTATAAACCGTCTGTGACACAGCCTGAAACCCCGCACCGCGCTCAGCTAATCCCCACACGCCTGTCACTTTGTCACTAAATTATCAGCAACTGCCCACAGAACTTCTCCATCCAACACAAACAGCGAAGGCGACAGGAGGAAACAGCTCCAAAGGGAACCTTTCCCTTTCAAAATGAAAAAGCCCTCTTGGTGAAAGCGCCGTCACACTAAATAACTCAAAGGCACCAAATGCAAATGCTATTTACAATGTCAGTTCTATAAATATCCTCGACACGTTTCATTAGCCGGTGACTGCAGAAATAAAGAGGAATACAGCGTATTCTTCCATGACTCAAATCAGAAATTATAATTGGAGGCAGAATATTTCCTAAACACTTACTGCCTGTACGGGAGGCAATTACTGTGCTGAACACACAAAAATCTGTGTGGCTTTGCCCGCCGTTTGGACAGACCCGCTGAAAGGAGATAGGGAGAGATGACAGCCTTCCGATTGCAATGAACTATTAGATTAAACATCCTGTTCCCACTTGGCCACTTCTCACTGCCTTCTCGTCCTGGCAACTCCTAAGCTTGTAGGGAGAGAGCAGGGAAAAGTGGTGTGTTCTCGATGTCTGCACATTTATTTTGTGTATGTGGCAGCACCTCACTTTGCTGAGTTGGGGCTGGTCTTGCAAACGCTGTCACGCTGACCACCGCTGTCTCCTCTTTGCCTATATCCATCTGTCATCTCCTGTCCTATACTCACACTTCAGGTTCCTGGAGGAATGGACTATCTTTCTTTTTGATGCCATGTGTTTGCAGAGCATCCTCCGCAGTTGCTGGTCAGCATCAGCACTTAATAAATAATACTGGCAGTGACTGGGGTGAGGATGGCTGTGAGATAGCACGCAAAGAGCTGAGCTGCATGGCCGATCCTTGCATGGGCACCTGGGGAGAGGGGACATGGTCACAGCTGACTCTGACCCTTTCCTAGTGGAAAGTCTAGTTTGCGATTATTTTTTCAAGAGGGAGTAAAATTATTCTAATTTGGCACAGGGTTCCTGGCATTGGGAGCATAGGTCTGTCTGTAAAGGTCAGTGACACAGTACGTAACACGAGCTGAGCTTTCTGAAATGAGCCAAGGCAGAAGCACCAATGTTTCTCACTACAATGCGTAGGAACCCATTAGACAACACCTCTGCCATTCACATTAGTTCATGTGATGACTTCTTATTGGAAAGGCTATTTGGTGCTCTGGGCAGGAGAGTTTAGCTGTCAGCCAGTTGTTTTTTACCTAGGAAGATTATCCCAGCGATATTCTCAGGCACCCGCCATCTTCTAGCAGTGCTTCTGCAGGAGAATGAAGACATTGCATATTCAAAGAAACAGGAGCATCCTTTTTAGTGCTCCCTTTCAAGGGACCTTATTGGCAAATGGAGCTTTGGATCTGAAAAGATGGGCCCAGGAAAGATGCTGTAAATGTGGATAATGGCGATGCAAAGAGAAGTAGCCAATAGCTGATGCATAACGAGACTCCACCTTCTAATGCAGTGTGGGTTTCCCTGTTAGGGAAGTCCTCTGAGGATCTGTGAAATACATGCATAGTCCATAGCTGGATTGAACGGCCAGACAAGATACACCGACAGTGATGCAGCATCTCCCTCAGGTTTGGTAGGACCAGAGGAATGTACTGCTTGCAAGGCCTTTGGCTTTTCCTGCAAGTCTTTGAAAAATCAGTGTCCTTCCCCATGGACTAGGGAATGGAGGTGAAATTGCCAAACCCATGGTTACAGATACGGCTGTTAAAAACCTCTCCTACCCTGCAGGAAGGGGGTCCTGCCATCCCTCGGAGGAGCCTGATTGTACCCATCGCATGGGGGATCTGCGTTTAAGAGAGGTTGCACCAAGTGTTGTGATCATTTCTGCACACATTCATTTACCAGGAGAGGAAAAAACAGCTTCAGTAATTAGAAAGCAAGAGTCCTCCTCAAGAAAGGAGGTGGGATGGTGTCAGCCATGGTGTCACCCCGGCAGAAGCATGCTGCCACAGGCGCGACCCAGCCATTGTGTGGATGCTGACAGGGAGCGATAGGATAAAAATTAAAGCAAGCTAAAGGCTGAGTGACCTGGTGACTTCCCTGTTTTGTCTTGAGAGCTGACAAAAGAATTCCTGGCCTGCCCAGGGGCTCCTCGCTTCCTCCACGCAGCGCTTTCCAGCCTTGCTCGGGCTCCCACATCACCCAGGGACATCTGCACAGGTTATTTCTCATGCTTCCTCTAAACAGCGCTCAGCAAAAATGCTCTGATTCAGCAAAGCACATAGCCGTGTCCATAAATCCCTTTTATTTCAGTGTGACATAAGCAAGTGTTTAAGTGGCTTACTGTATCAGGGCTGAAATGAAAAACTGTCTCCTACGGTCCTTAAGTCCATTTACAACACCGAGCAATAACTCTCAGGTGAACTTTAAAGCTAGGAACGCCGCGTCTTAACCTCAAAACTCTTAGTGCTTGAGCCATGTAGTTAGAATTAAATCTAATTCCAATGCTGCATTTTAAACCAACCAGGGTATTACCCGGCCGATGCCTAAATCACCACTCCGAGAACAGCCAGCCTCAGAGGCCTGATTTCAGTTATATCCTGAGATAAGAAAGTCCTTTCCTGGACAGGATGGCTTCCTCACTGGAATGGAGGTTGTGCTGGTTCATGTCACGTATTGTTTTCTTTCTTGCAAATAATACAGATCTAAATCTTTTCAAATACAACGGGAAGGAGAACATCTCGCTCCCCCCCTGCCTTCTGATGTTGATGATGCAGGAGGAGAGGGAAGTCCCAACACATACTTTTCACTATGTTTGACTCTCATGTTTGCCCTCACATCTCTTTCCATTCCCTTTCTTGGCCTGAAAATAAACCAGTTGCCAGCTTAAAAATATATCAGCTTCCAAGCATTATCCCCACTCTTTACAAGGCAGGAGTGGAGAGTGTAGGAGCTTTGAGATGGTTGGTCAGAGCATCCTCTGAGCTCTGGAGCTGAGGCGGACCACAGGGAGATGACACAGTTTTCAGTATTATTTATTATTTTTAGTCTAGAGGATTTACTGGCCACAAATATCTTAAACCTTGCAAATTATCAACCCCTTCTGCACTCAGGAAAAATGTCTCTTGATAAACCTTGACTCAGCCGGTCAGTTGTGCAGGTGGTTCAATGGGTACACCTGCTTCGAGACAATATTTCTAGGTCAAGAACATGCCAGATTTCTTAAAATCTTGCTTCAAGCTGGGATCCCGTAGCTATCTCCTCCACTTTTACTGGGGAAGCCTGTGTTGCTCCTGCAGCCTTTCTGTTTGTGCAGCGTGCTGGCTGCACCCAGCGATGTGTAAGGGCTGTTGGGGGAATAAATAATAAATAAATGACGGTGCAATTGTGTCAGCCCAGCTGCTCCTCTTCCAGCCAGCTTGGGGCTCTTCCCTGCGGTCAGCGCTTTTGTGCAGATGAGTTTTAATTGAGTCAGGGGATGGGGTTTCCATCCTCTCCTGACAGACTTTCCTTCACAGCCTCGTAGACCTGGTAGATCAGCTCCTGCCTGGAGCTGACTGCAGGTCCCAGTGAGAGGAGAGCTGTGCTACTGCTCAGCTGTTCATCACTGCTTAAGGAGCAGAGGACAAGCTGTTCACACCGAGCTTTAAGGAGCATCTTCAGGTGCAGTGAAACCACTTGATCTGTGTGAAACCGTTGCAACCAGAGGGTTGCATCCTAAGGGAAGTGGAAGGAGAGTGGCAAGGTCAGACTATGGCCTCATCCCACCTTAGGGACCTTGGGACTATTCATCCATACCAAGCTATTCCTCCACATGCCAAAGTAATGCCCAAAGGCTGCAAGTGTGCCACCATCACCAAAAAGCATAGCAAAAAACAAGCCCCCTCATGCTTACATTAATAAGACAACAGGTAGACAATATTTCTTGCTGCCAACTTCCCAGTTAACACCCAGGATAACTTGCCCTATACATAAACTTCTCCTGTGCTGACTCAGCTCAGCCAAACTGTGTCAAGAGCATCTTTTTTTTTTTTTTTAATCTTTTTTTTTTACTCCCAGGAAGAACTTATTTTCTAGATAATAACCCCTTCATGGTAAGTTCTGTAGTTTCATCCCATGCTTCCACATTATATACAAGGCTGTGATCTCTTGTTTGGGTTGCCAGTCGCTAATGCAGCCCAAAGAAATAAATACCAATGGCAGAACTAAAATGGGATGCTCAGAGGGAAAGAGAATAAAGGATCTTTGGCATATTTGCACAAGGACAAGCAGCGTGGTCCTGGGACAGGTGATTCATCAACCGAGCATAGCCATGCTTTGAGAAAATCATGGTATGTCCTGGGGGGGTCTCGCTTTCCCTGGAAGAGCTCTGCATTTACTCTGTTCACTATACACAAAGGACACAGCATGGTCTAAGGGGAAAGGATCTGAATTATCTGCCAGGGCAATCCTTTACCAGCAATGGACTCTGCAACCTTTTATAAGTCACATCAGCTTCACTGCGGGGACTCCTGGTCACCTTCCCTACTAGGTACTGCGGCAAGCACCCTGAGTCATCATCACGATAATGGCCATGTGCCACTAAAGGACAGAGGAATAGATTATTATTATTCCCAAAGATGTTCACGTCTGCTCATCTCTTCTACATTTGACTTTTAATTCCTTGTACACATACAGTAAAATGTAATTTTTTGTACTGTTTCACACTTCAAACATGGCACATTTTCAGGAAACTGTTCCAGATATCACTCATTCGTGCACGCAGACAGGGTGGTAATTACATGAGAGCATCCAAGTCTTCTGGAAAAACATTTGCAGGAGGTTTGGTTTAGTTACAGAGGAGAACAGGATGATTTATTTGCTACTGAAACTAGTGTGATTTACTGCAGGGGAAAAAAAAAAATCAATGCAGGTCCATAGGAAGATGACCAAATTGACCCAAGGCAGTGGAGACAGTAATACGTGTGAAATAGTTTTAAAGGACAAATTAAGATTTAAGGCTCAAAGTATCCTTTTAGCACTCATTGAGTGTTCTGTACCTACTGCACCACTAAGCATTCAGAGGTGTGAGCAGTGATGGCCCTGATCAATGGAGCCAAAGCACCGGGCAGGGCATCACTCCGGTCTTCTGTAACAGGGCGAGTTGATAGCTTGCACTGAGCAGTGCTGTATATAACATGTAATAGAAAACACACGTGCAAAACTCATTCCAGATGTGAAAAAAAAAGGAAAATGTTAATCTGTACACAGAAGTGGTTTGGTTTGGTTTTTGTTTTGAATAACAGTCTGAAAGCTGATACGTTCCCTATGTCACCAGGTTGTTTCCAGCCACTGCTAATCAGCAGGTTTGACATATATTTGATGTCGAAAGCCAGGGCTGCAGCTGGTGCCCAGGCTGGGCAGCTGCCAGCGGTTCTGCCTGAGCTGCCGCAGCCGATGGTGCTGCTGGGTGGACATCATCCCCCAACAGGGTTTCACAGGAAGGGTAGGGCGCGATACAGAGCACATTTACAGAATCACTGACTCATAGAATCACAGAACAGTAGAGGTTGGAAGGGACCTCTGGAGATCATCTAGTCCAACCCCCATGCTAAAGCAGGGTCACAGAGAGCAGGTGGCACAGGATGGCGTCCAGGGGGGTTTTGAATCTCTCCAGAGAAGGAGACTCCACAACCTCTCTGGGCAGCCTGTTCCAGGGCTCTGCCACCCTCAAAGTAAAGAAGTTTCTCCTCATGTTCAGATGGAACTTCCCGTGTTCCTGGTTGTGCCCGTTGTCCCTTGCCCTCAAATGACAAGCAGCTGACTCATCCTCAGAGATGCACGTGTTTTTTTAGAAACAGTCCCTGCAAAACATCTGGTTTGACCATTTCTGCGCCTGCTTTGTTTGGGAGCACACCCTGTGCTGAGCAGGGCAAAGCTGGGGCCACAGGACTGGGACATCTCCCATGGGCTCACCTAGATGGGTGAGGAGCATGAAGGTATCCTACCTGCCTTCCGTTGTCCTGATGGCTCCTGATGCTGAGCACCTGCCTGTCTGGTAAGGTCTAAAGCTAAGACTAGACCCATTCTGGGCTCAAGCAGGGAAAATTGCCTCTGGGACACATAGCCTGCGCTTTTATACCCCCATTCATCTTCTGAGGAGTGCCAGGATTTTGCGTCGCCTGTGCTGAGAATCCTTTGGCTATTGCTGCAGCAAGACTGGGTCCTCTCTGCATCAGGACACCTCACAACATAATAAATATGGACATCCTGCAAGGAGGAACCTGGAATAAACGCCTCGACTTGAGCCAATCTTTGAACCAGACTCCTCTGCCTTTCAAGAGCCAGGGGAGGATGTTCCTTTCTGCAAGAAAACACAGCAGTTCTTTCATACTGTGCAGAATCGATGCAGAAGAGTTAAGAGTGGAAGCGAAGAAGGAACAACCTGATGCAATGTCTGCAAACTCAGCAGCTGGATCCCATACCCCTGAGCCCTAAGCTCCCAGGATTTGATACCTGTTTTGGAGCAGCCTTCTGCCATGCGTGCAATCAGCTGTGCCTGCAAGATGGGACCGGGAAAGCGAGGACACAGCCCAGCACCTTTAGATTTGCAGATTCCCCCCAGAATCACCATCGGCACTCCCAGAGCATTTCAGAAATCATCTTCCATGGTGCAACACAATGGCCAAGCAGACTCTGTGCTTCCCTCCAGGTCTTCCTAGTCTTGGTGAGGCACAAGTCTCCTTCCCCCCACCACTCCCACCACCTCCTGCAGCACAAGCCCAAGGTGACACCTTCCTTCTACGGCTGCATCACCACCCCCAACAGGGTTGCAAAACATTCCAGGGAGCCCAGACCACTTCAGACACTGCTTTTTTTGGTAGTTCTTTAGCCTTTTCAGCTCAGAATTGCAGAAGACAGTAGAAGTCACATTCTAAATTTATTTTCCAGCATGCTTCTACACTGGGGGCTGTGTGCGTGTGCACAAAGAAAGCACTGTAATCTGATTACATGAGCCCTAAATCATCCGCGTCCCCTTGAGTGCCCCATTTCGCTAGGAAATGAGAATGTCTGGTGGTACACAAGCACACACGTGGCAGCCACATGTTGAGATGATGGGCTTCTTCACAAAACTCTAGCTGAGGATACCCGGGAGATATGCTGTCCCTGCAGAGAAAGGACAAAACGATTTTTAAAGGTGGAAAGAGCTCCATGCATGGCCCCCTCTCTAGCACAGGTGCCACATTTCAGCTTCAGATCTTGTGCTGTCTTTCCAAGCTGCTCGCTTGATGCAGCAGCTTTCCACCCCTGACTTGTCCTGCATAAACCCGGTGGGAAAGCAGCAGGGTCAGCCTGTGGCTGCTCCGCTGTCTGCAAAGCACTTCCTGGCGTGAAATGTTTCAGCTCGGGAGGACGGGATGCCAACAGCGCTTGCAGCGTGTGTGGTACAGCTGCAGCCACGTTCAATCCCACGCGGTCAGGAAACCCAAACAAGGGTGGATTTATTTTGGTTGGGAGATTTGGAAACTTCTAAGAAGAAGAAGAAGAAAAAAAAATAATCTAAACACAGAGCCTGAGGCTTGCGGGCTGGCAAGCCCAACAGCTATTGTCAAAATCTTACGTGTTACACGTGGAAGTCTAAGCACAAAGGATTTCTGTATCCAAAATAGGAATATCCACCTCTCCTTGGCTTTCTAGGAGCTTTTCAGTGGACTCCTTTACAGTGACTTTAAGTAAAAAAAGGCTCAACTTGCCTCCCTTTCTGTGCCTTCAAGGATTTTTCCCAAAGTTTACTGCACTAGGTCACACCACATCTCACCGGTGCAGAGAGAGGGTGTAAAAAGCATTTTGATACCCACCAGTGATCTTTTCTTGAGGGTGGGACATGGCAACTGTTTAGCACCACATGGAAATTTCACACAGAAGCTCAGGACAAGAGCAAAAGGACAGTCTATCTGCTAGGAAAGGAGCCAGAGGGGGTTGTAAGCAAGAACCTCAGCAGCTGCACTGGAAAACCGATGGTTCCTGCTCCACTGGTCTCCTTTGCACTTCAATGCTGGGCAAGGGCTGAAGTGCCACCCCACCACGTGGAGATGCACCCAGGCTATCTGACACCATGCATGGGGTCACAGAGAAGTATAACAGCTATGAAGAAGGGGTGCACCGGGAAGGGGAGGTACATCAGGGCTCTTCTTTGTCAGACAACATACTGGAGCACAGCATAAGCAAGGAATAAACCTTCAGGCTGCCATCGACCCACGAGTAGGTGGAACGCAAAGGTGGCTTGGAGCGGAGGGAGGTAGGATCAAACCCTATGTGTTTGTGATTTGTCAACATGAAAGGGCTCCCAGAAGCTCAGAACTGATCAAATATCTGGCTGGGACTCTTGACAGTGTCAGATGAGAGCGAAAAGCAGTCAAAGTCATTTTTGGTCCTTGATGACATTCATCTCCAGAGCAGAAGACAGGGTCTCCAACTCATTGTGCAGCCTCAGAAAATCATTTGTGGCTTTCTAGGAAATGGCACATATTGAGATTTACAGGATGGCTGGGGATTAAGTTGTTAAAAGTCTGAGAGAAGGAGAAATATCAGGGGATGATGTCAACCGCAGTGGTCCCCGAGGCCATGCTGGGCAATCCACTACTGGCTTAGGGAACCGTACGGCCTGGGAGAGGCCAAGACAAACCGGGATTTTTAGCTGGAGGAGGATTGCGAGCCATTCAGCCATGGCTTAACCTTGTCAGACCTTGCTGCCTGCTGGTCTGCCATGCTCTGCTTGCACTGAGGCTGCAGGGCAATCTGCACCTCCAGCTGCTGGAAGGAGCAAGCCAGCAAGGGTGACTGGAGACTGGCATTGCTGAGTGACCTTGGGATCCAGCTGTGTACCAAGCACACCCCATCCTGCAATGAAGCCACCATCACCTTCTTTTACGGCTCACCCCACAGCACTGCCACCCCCAGCTCCCCAAGACATGGGGCATTTGTGGGATGGCTCCCAGCTAGAAGGAGATTTTAGGTGCAGCTCAGAGGCACAGGAATACTGACTGCCTCACACCTGGAGTGTTTTGAATGAAAGATAACCAAGGTCTCCGAGAGCTGAGTGTGAGCGTGGCCCCATGCCTGACAGCAGCCTTTGCTTGTCCCAGCAATCCAGCCTGCTCCTGCTCAGCTCACAAGTGGCTCACACAGTGCCTTACTTCACCTTCAGGGGCCACCACTAAGCCCTGGCCTCAAATTTGGTTGGTGTTGGATGAACACACTCCTTTTACAGCTTTCCTGTGTGTCTCACCCCTCTTGCAATGCATGACCTTTCCTTCTTCACAGTCCTACCAGACTGGGTCTTGAGACTTCAGTCATTCCCCAGCCCCTTTCAAACTCTCCTGAATACACCTTTTTCTCCCTCATCCATACCATGGAGTTCTACTGCCTTTGCTGTCTGTTAAGCTGCTTTCAAACCTTCTGCTGTTACAGAGCAACAAAGTGGATGTGTATGACTGTAATTACCTGTGATACAGGAAACTACACTCCAAGACTTGGGAAGTCTTTCCCAGTCTTATGACTCTACTAACAACACCCGACAGTAACTGAAGCTCTTGACTTGGCTAAACAATTTGACACCATCTCTATGGAAGATGCTCTTTGTGCCAAGTGACAATGCATTGCCCTGAGTGATGCAGTGCTGTAACCACAGGTACTACCAAATATTCACTTGCATTTTTAATGCATTAACCAGTTCAGACGCATGGCAATGGGACCACCAGAAACTGTCTACCAGGAGGGATCGGTAGCTTGCTCCAAAGGGTTGCGAGTGGCTCACTAGTGTTACTATGCTCAAATAATGGCAGAGATCCCATATTTCCAGCCTGGGTGTTTAAAACAAAAATTCACCTAAGAACGAAACGTTTATTTTACCTGTGCCTAAATTTACATGCTGTGCCCCACTGGTGCACTTACCACTGCTGTGGGAACTGATTTGGATAGGGCCACTCACAGTATGAAGGATGACCAACGCCCACACCTTCAGCCTGTTTGGTCCTCAGCTGTCCTTAGCAGCAGCACGAGGTGGTGCTGAGCTGAAGACCCTTCAGAACAGCCCCTCTCATTACAAGAAGCAATATATCCTTAGCTCCCCACAGCTTCTACCACAGCCCCCCTCGCTCAGCAGCACATCTGGGCTGCAGAAACCGTTCCACAGGCAGCAACCCCTCCTGCAGCACGTGGGACTTCTCCGCCTGACACTGGTACATAAAATCACCTTAAAATTATTAATATTTGCAAGAGGACAAGCTACCAGTAACTTGTGCCGGGAAGGTCAAGACAAGCAGCTCTGAGGCACCAAGCCGAGCTGGTGCACCATCGCCCGGCCAGGGTTAGCATCGCGGGTTCAAGTTAGCGTGCAGGCAGCAATGCAGGCAGCAGCCCTCCTGCCGGGCCCTCAGCCATCGCCGCAAGGAGAAAGGGGATCAGTCTGATAGTTTTAGCTCCATCAAGATCTCTCTGGTGCCTGGCAGGCTCTTCTAGCTGGGGAAAATGGCACAGACACCCATGCCAGTAACAGCCTCCTCCATGCACGGGTGGGGGGTGCTCATCAGACCCCAGGGGCCAGTCTAGAGGGAGATGAGTCTGAGACACCCCAATATTCAGCTGGTCCTGGGCAGAGCCAGGATTCAGCTTCTCTCAATACCGGCAGCACCAGCAGAACCCAGTTCAGCCGTGCCCATGAAGTGCAGTGCGCAGGCACAGGCACCACACCCCCTTCCCGGCAGAAAAGGCGAGCGGTGCCGGGGTTTTTGTTCAGGACCATGTTTTAAAACCCCAAACCAAACCAGCAAGCTGGGAGTTCAGCTTTCCCTGCGACCTGGCTTGCCTGGAAGAGGAGATTTGCTAGCTCGCTCCCGCATCTGTGTGTGTTGTATTGCTAACCGCTGCCAGGGCTATTATTAGAAACAATTGTCTCTCCTGGAAATTTTACATAGAAGCTTGAAACAACTTTTCTCATGCCCTCCCCAGCAGCCAGCGGGCTAACAATGCAGCCAAGAAACCCCCCTTACTTGGAGCCTGTCTGCAAGGCGTGCAGATAGATACAGCAATAGAGGCACACTTTGGAAACACAGCTATTTATTTGTCTTTTCCAGCCCTGGATCTGTAGCAACTTTTCTATCCCTTGATTTAGGAAAAGGTGCGTAGGGGAAAGGAAAAACAGCCCAGGGGCTTTACCCTTTGCGAAGCCCCCAGCTCTGCATTAAACTTGCTGCAGCCATTTGGAAAGGGAAGGAGCAGTCCATCTTAGCAGTCAGTGGGGACAGGCATCCAGATTGCTGGGGGGGGTTGGAGGTGGGGGGAGAAATCACACACAAGCTTCTGTCCCCCACCCCGTCTCCTTCCCACTAGTGCAAAAAAACCCAGCCGCGGAGCTCGCCTCCGTTACTCGCCCAACAGATTCAGGATTTTGGGGCTGGGTTTTATTTTTTCTGGAAAGGCTAGAGAAAGCAGCTGCTGCCCACATTTCTCTCTGAGATAAATGGAGGGAGGGGGGCGTGGAGCAACCCCGCACACTGCGGCTGGTCTTTCCCCGCGGGGCCGGGGCTGGAAGGGGAGCCCCGGCCCGCCTCGCCTCCCCTCCGCAGACAAAGACCCCGTTACCTTCTCCCGCTCCCTCGGCGGCTCCGGCGGCCCCTCAGCTCCGAGCCCGGGACGAGAGCATCCCCGCTGCACCAGCGTCGGCAGGCCGCGGCTCTACCGCACCGCATCCATCGCCCGCGGCTCCGCGGTGGGATGCGCGGGGCCGGCGCGGCCCTTCCCTCCGCTCCCGGCGGGCTCCCCGGGCGGTCCTAGGGCGGTCCCATGCTCCGGGCCGGGATGCCGTAACCCTCTTTCCCCCCCTTCTTCTTCCCTTTCCCCGCCTTGCCGGCCCCCGGCGCCCGGCTCCTGCGCGGCCGCCGCCGCGCTGCGAGGCTGGAGCCTGAGAGGGAGGAGGAGGAGGAGGAGGAGGAGGAGGGGGAGGAAGGAGGGAGGAGGGCAGCGAGCAGCAGTTGGCGCTGGGTCATGTGAAACAGATGAACCGGTCTCGGCCCTGCCAACATCTGGTCTCCCTCTCGCCTCTGGGAGGAGGATGAAGGGATGGGAGGATGAAGGGATGGAAGGATGAAGGGATGGCAGGACGGAGGGAAGAAGGGTGCGGGGTGGGGTTATTCAACCACCCCCACCCCACGGGTGCACACCGTGAAATGGTAATGGAGAGAGGCGAGAACAGCGGTGGTGCTTGAACTGAGTCTCAAGAAACCTCGTCAGGGAGGACGAGGAGGACAGCGAGGGCCCCGGGCACCCGTGGGGCTGGGCAGGCAGTGCAGCTCCTGCCAGGCTGCAGCGCTGGGGCTGGGGGGACCCCCCGATTTCCCCCCTGCTTCCCCCAGCTTGGAGAAGGGGGCGACTTGTGACGGTGTGAAAGCGCACCCACTAGCAGGTGATGCTGCCCAGGAACAAAGCGTCTTTACAGACTGCACTAGCTGTAGCCCTGGTACAAGGGTATTGCTTCAATAATTACATCGGTCAAGAAGGACAATGCGTGTGAGCCTCCAAAAAGGGCTGATTTTTTGGTTTAACCAACACAGTGCGAAACACCCACCCCACAACGCCTGCGGTTAGAGCTCTGAGTTGCTGCTGCTGCTGTGTCTCCCTGTCAGCATTGTCTTTCCGGGATTGGGCTTGCTCCCACCAGGTAAAGCCCTGAGGCTGGCATCGTGCCACGCTCTGGCACAGGCTGGCCAGGAAGAGGTCTGCTCTGGAAGAGAGGTGTGGATGGGAGCCCTTTCCTTCACTTGTTTTCAGCTGGCATTTACATCACCGTGAGGATGCTCATGGTGAGGATGGAGCTGGGGCTTACTTGGGATATAGGAAATGTCCTCTTTGCCCGGTAGGAAGGTGAGAAAGTCACTCTCCAAAAATGGAGGTGCATGATTTGGATGTCCAACATTAGCTGGAAGTGTTTCCGGATTTGATCAGCTGTCAAGATGAAAGCCAAGGCCATGTTAGCACAGAGATGCCATGAGCCTTGATGTCCTCTGCAACAAGCTTGGGGGGCCAGCAGGCTGCAAAGTGCCTTTGGGTACAAAAGCCAAATACTAGAGCACAAGCACAGTTTCCTCTCCTGTCTTCAAGGGCACAAATGTCATAAAAACGGAGCTGCATATGCAGCCACAGGCAGGGTCACCGTCCAGCTCCATCCAAGGGATTGGCTTTTATTAAGGAGATAAATATAGTGAAGGCCCACACCAAGACCCTGAATCACCTTGTCCGCGAGCTGCTTTTTGCTGACGATGCCGCCCTTGTTGCCCACACAGAAGCAGCTCTGCAGCGCTTAACATCCTGCTTTGCAGAGGCGGCTGAGCTTTTTGGGCTGGAAGTCAGCTTGAAGAAGACAGTAGTTCTCTACCAACCAGCACCACAAGATGATTACCATCATCCCCACATCACCATTGGCGAGTCAGAGCTTCAGCCAGTCCAGCAATTCAGCTATCTGGGTAGCATAATCTCCTCAGATGCCACGATCGACAAAGAGATAGACAACAGAATAGCAAAGGCAAACAGAGCTTTCGGAAAACTCCATAAAAGAGTCTGGTGCAATAAACACCTGAAGAAAAGTACAAAGATCAGTGTCTACAGAGCCATGGTACTGCCTACTCTTCTGTACGGGTCTGAATCATGGGTCATCTACCGCCACCATCTGCGACTCCTCGAACGCTTCCATCAGCGCTGCCTCCGCACAATCCTAAACATCCACTGGACCGACTACGTGACTAACGTTGCTGTCCTTGAACAGGCAGACGTCACCAGTATTGAGGCCATGTTGCTGAAAACGCAGCTGCGTTGGGCAGGGCACGTCTCCAGGATGGCGCATCACCGCCTCCCTAAGATCGTGTTCTATGGTGAACTTGCCACCGGCTGCCGCAAGAGAAGAGCTCCAAAGAGGAGATATAAGGACTCCCTGAAACAACACCTCAGCCTAGGCCATATTGACCACCATCAGTGGTCCACCCTGGCCTCCAATCGGGAGATTTGGAGACACACCATACATAACGCTGCTGTCTCCTTTGAGAGCACGCGTAGAATCAGTCTCGAGGAGAAAAGACAGCGCAGAAAGAACGGTGCCTCGACTATACCAGCCAAGGAGACCCTCCGGTGTGCTCTTTGCAACCGGTCTTGCCTATCCCGCATTGGCCTTTTCAGCCATCAACGCGCTTGCAATAAGCGTGGGCAAAGCCCTTCCCAAATCTTCGTCCGCGAAGCCAAGCCATGATGATGAAATATAGAGACAGTTCTGGCCTCTGGGTTAAGAGCAAGTGGCTGAGGTGGCCCAACTCTGTCCTGGAGGTGATCCCAAGGTCAAAACAAAATGGCAAGAGGCAGCAAAGGTACTCATCTCTGCTCCAGGAAAAGCAGAGGGACCACAACTACATTGCACGGGTAAAACTAGGGTTTTTTCTGGACACATCTAATCCACAACCAGATCTGTCCACTCAAGTACCCCTGAGGGCCAGGCCACCAAAACACAAACTTTAAAATCTCCTGGAATGTTAAACCCATAATTTCAGAGAGGAGTAAAACTTAAAAGTTGCCTCTTAAATTCTGTTTTGATCTTTTCCTTCAACAGAGGTCACAACATATCTCAAGCAGGTTCCACCATCTTCAGCGGCAGTGGTGAAGAAGAGCACATAAGCCTGAATCCCAGCCACAGTTCAGTCCAGCTCCTGAACCCTGCTTGGAACCATCAACGAAAAATTACCTTCCCAGGCTGACTTTCACTAAAACAGGAGGTGAACCTGCTCAAAGGTGTACTCACCATGCAGGTGCCTGCTTGTGCTTGTTGCTCTATAAGAATATGTCAAGGCAACGGACTTTGCCCTTAGGGTAGGATGATCCTTCAACTAGCAAAGCCTCAAGGCAATTTCCCCACCCTTCTCTGTATGGCACATGTAGCCCTTCAAAGTAACTCATCCCCTACCGGCAGGATCTGCCTCCAAGCCCAGAGCAGAGCCAGGGTGTGGTGCAGCATGATTCAGATGGTGATAAATGAGCTCACCTGGTGGGTTAAGGAAGCAGGAACAGAAATTGGAAGCCTCCAATTGGAAAGTAATTTGTTTCCTGCATAGCAGCAAAACCTGGAAAGTAAGGATTGCCTTGCCCAGAATTGCAATTTCCAGCTTTCAGTGCAGGTGTGGGGAGTTTTATTAGACATAGCTTCAAATTACAGGCTCCCTGCAACAGTCTGGTCTCTTCCTTTGGCACAAAGCCTGGACAAACAGGCACGGGCTTTGGACTAGTCTGGAGGCAGCAAGAAGGCGTCCTTCCTCATGCCCCATGTTACAGTGGGATCATCTACCAGAGGTGTCCAAAGAGCATCACATCACTGTGTGATCCTAATAGCGTCTTCCAACATTTTTGGGGCACAGTTGGTTTATGTCACAGGGAAGGACTGAGTCAGAGACCAATTGACTGACAAGCATCAAGTCATAGAAACAGACTGGGGTAGAAATGGATGGGGAGCTCCTTGGTTTCCCAGGTGCAGCAACTCGGAACCACTGCAGCCTTTGAGGCCCACCATGCAGAAAGAGAGGCTGGATCATCACAGTTGTGACACCACAAGGTGCCTCCTTCTCAGGTCCCTTTCCTACCCATCCAGGTCCACATGCTCCCCCAAAAGAAAGTTCAATATGATTGGGTGCAAAGGTTTACAAAAGAGAGTCTGTGAAGGGTGTAGACCAGACTGTTTGGGGTAAGTAGAGAGGAACAAAAGCTCTCAGAGTGGCTGCAGACCTCAACAATAAGAAAACCTATCTATCTGGGTTGGAAGAGTGGGAAAAGCCTCTACAGGCAAGATCATTCTTTTGGGATCCATTTCCTTCCTTCCAGCCTTGCCCATTTCAGGTAAATCAGTGAGCTGGGGCAGCAGAGACTGTTAAAGGGCCTCCTGGATGAAGAGCAATTGTTATCTTCAATTACGTGGCATCGCTTGCAAAGCTCTGCAGCCACAGTTAACCAATCCCTGGAGCACTCCTATGGTGTTGGGAAGAGCTGTCAGCCTCGTTTCACAGATGGGCAAACACACAAGAGTGCGGACCAGCACTCAGGGCTGCTCGATGTGTGGGAACTTGAGCTAATAAACTGGGGGCACTATCCCATGGGGTAGGTGTGCTCTGCTGAGCATGCAGCCTGGTGCGTCCATACCTGGGACAGCTTCAGAAGGTCGCTTAGATGCTGGTAGCTATGAGGTCACCAAGGCTGGGACCACTAGCCCAAGGAGGACACCGAAGCCTGATAAAGCACCATAATGCATGCAGGGCTCACCGCTGGCTCAGCGAAACAGCTGCAGAAGGCCCCACCAGCTCGGTTAAAGCCTGCAGAAGGATGGCTGCATTGCAGAGCAGAGGCAACACTTTGTGCCACCTGGATTTTGCTCTCCCCTTCCTCCTCTCCCAGACATACACACTGTAGTTTGGATTCCCTCAACAACAGGAAAACCACCACATTCTCCTCGTGCTCATTCCTCTCTAAATTTCCTAGTCGTAATTCAGCAGCAGTAGCAAAAGCCATTTTCTTCAAGGAGCTTCTGTAATTTCACAAGGTCTCTGGAGTTGTCACTACCCAAACGATACGACCCACTACCAAACATCTAGTCTGCAGGCTGCAGAGCTGCTGTCATCACAATGATTAGAAGCAGGTGATAGCTGCGTTTCTTCCAAGCTGGTTCATATCATGGCAAGCCCCAAAAAGAGAACAGTAACCCGAATATTTAACTTTGACATACATAGAGGGAAACTTCCAGCAACCAGATGCCTCTGTGCCAAAATATCAACACACTGATTCCTTTTTGCCGGTTCCTGATAACAAAGCAAGGAAGAAACACCACGGCCTTGTGCTGGAGAATTACTGTTGACAATTCATTTCCACTGTCGTTAGCAAAGATTAAAGTATCAAAATACTTTACAGGGAACGTGGTGATAGGACTGTGGGTGCCATCAAAATGTGTGAGCTGTTACATGAACATTTCTAGTATTTTCAGAAAAGCTTAATGAATATTGTCTATCCCAGCACTGCATTAATTAGCACTAACGAGTTGGAGGAGATGTCATGTCATGAAGTAATATTCACACTTACACAATGATTTGCATCCATAAGCGCTGCAGTGCTTTACAGAAGTCAATGTAATTTCCCCTCTATGGTACATCTGAAACCCATGGAAGGTGAGGGAAATGCTTTCAAAGAATATTGAGGCTTCACTGAAGGGGTCTAACTGCCTACCAACCTGTGAGAGGTGTTTAAGGACCTAAATCCCATTGATTGCACAACTCCTAACTCATAGTATTTGAGTGGCAGTAAAAGATGCAAAAGCCCCAAAACTTAGAAAGGAACATGGACCTAAGAAACTTGGGAACTGAAATCCGTTTTCAGAGATGATATAACCTGTTAGGCATGTGAATCTCACCGTGAACCCATGCTGCTGACTTATTCTAACCATGACAAGGGGCAGCCAGCCCTAGAAACTGAAGCATCAGGTTAGCCTACGGGTTAACTCATGCGGTTCCTCTGAAATTTGTGGTATAGCATGGTCTTGTCTACTCATAATGCAGATGCAGGTTGGCTGGAGAAGAAGCAAGTGTCCTCACTTCTGTTCAACTGAGACAATCTGTATTCTCCAATCATCAAATATGCCTCAATGCTGGGAAGTAGAAAAGGGACTAACATGACCCATCTAGTCACCCAAGCTATCAGGCTGCTCTCATCCGCTCCATGGATCAGAGCCAGCAGAGTTGCATGTGCCACTACCAAACCTGTCCTGATCATCTCATTTTCCCTCTATAAAAGGCTGGGATGAATTGTGTCCTTGAGAAAATTCGTGCTGAGAACTTTGGAAACCAGCTGGAAGCCACAGGGATCTCATTTGGAAAAGTAAAATGCAATTACTCAGGAGCATGACCTGACTCATATTACTGGATCTGGACCTGCGATTAATTTGGGAGATAGGGCACATGCAGTACCAACTGTCATGGAGCTGAGCACTTCAAACTGGGAAGATCTCCAAGTTTGCTGAATGAACCACAAGATGTTTCTAGCGAAGCCTTCCGTAGAAACGCTTCACTTCTGAGATGAACAGTGGGTGTTATTTTCCATGCCATGCTTTCATTAATTTCCAGGACAATTCCTTAAGTAATTGGGGCGCCAAAGGAGAGGGGAAAGGAGAAGCAGGACTTTAGCTTTGGACAAAATAAGCCTCCAGGGCATCTGATTAATTTTCACACAGACTCTACTTAAAGGATCTCAGAGAGCTGAAGGGGGAAGTAAGCAGGCCTCGACATTCCCAAAGAGCTGGTGCAATAAATCCTCCCTTCATTAGGCGAAGAAAGCGCATGCTAGCAGGATTATCATGCAGGAAAATGAAGCTTGGTCCTCATGAGGCAGCTGAAACGGACGGTGAGGATGAGCCAACTCCAAATGGTTGGTGCCGTGACCTGTGGGCTGGCAAATCCTGCCTGTTGCCTCCAGCTCCAGCCTGGGGCTGGTGTGGAGAGGGTCAGGAGTCATGTGTAAGTCACCCATGTCCCAGTTAGCTCCAGATAATGCTGGCATCCAAGAGGCCCAACAAAGTGAACAGCTGAAGTGTGCATAAGAGAATAAAGATGAGCCGGGTGTGCCACTGGCCCTCCCTGGGTTACCCATGCCTTTGTGGAGTGATGCTGGGGAAAGGGGCTGTCCTTGCAGTTCCTCCCTCTTTGCACCCACCTCGGGCTGGAAGCAAGGGGAGAAGAGAAGGAAATCTTCTTGATGGAAAGTGCTGGGAGCCATCCCTGTCCTTGCAGGAGGAATATGGGGGGTGAGGGGTTCTCCTCTCTTCTGGAGGTCAGGTCCTCACCAATCCTTTCTAGCCTTCCTTGGGGCGGAGGGGACACGTGGGATCCCACTGCCCTTTTCTTCAAAACTGAGCAAAGCTCTATCTCAGGAACTTCTTCCTGTTCCCAGAATATTGTCATTTTCACTTGAAATGGCTTGAGAGCAGAACAATGCAGGAAGGAGCAGACATGGCAGGGGCCCTTGCGTACATAAAATGGGCTGCGTGGTGGTGGGAGATGGGGTGGCCTTTCCCCAGGCGAGGGTAGGAGCAAGGGCTGGTGGAGGAGATGAGTGGTGGAGGCACAGAGGAAAATCAGAAAACACTCATGTTGCTGGTGAAGGGCACTGTTTGACTGGTGGAGACCTGGAGAGATGCTTGCAGCCCATCAACATGACCACAGTGAAGACAGAAATAAAATGCGACTAATAAGAGGATATCTCATTCCTCAAAGGCAAGTGAACCAACCTCATCTATTCAAGGGAACTGCTGCGTAAATGGCAAATGAGTAAACAGCAAGAACTGGAGAACAAGGCTGAAGAAAGGTGAGATTATTCTCCCTACATTGTCCTTAGATGGTGCAGTTGACTGGTGCTGGTCAAAGCCACCCAAAAGTCTGCTTTAGAGAATCACAGAACCATGCGGTTGGAAGAGACCTTTAAGATCGTTGAGTCCAACTGTACACCCTGAGCTGCCAGGGTCCCTAAACCATGTCCCTCAGCGTCATCTACACATCTTTGATAACAAAAGGCAGCACAGGTAATTGTGAAGGACATCATCATCAAATGAGTCAGCTGAGGGATCTGAGCCCAGAAATGTGCCTACTGTTAAGCAAAATCTATATGTACCTCTTGCACGGGGCTACACAATTAAGTACTTTCTCTTGTACAGAGGAACAAAGCAAACTAATTCTCGTTTGTTTGGCTTTTTGTACTGAAGTAGCCTTTGTATTTTGCATGATGTCAGATTTGAAGAGTATTTTTGTAGTTTTATGCTGCCTTCTACTGAGAACTGCAAAACTTACACCGGTTGGAAAAGCAATTTCAAAGGATGCCACACTTTGCAGAAAATCCTGAGAACATTCCAAAACGGTGTCAAAAGAATTGTTAACAGCTTTTGCTAAATAAGTTTATAAAAAATCAAAAGCCAGTCAGACAATCACTGCAATATTAAAAAAGGGTTCATGAGATACTAGAGTGACACAGCCAAATGACAATTTTAGCAATTAAAAAAAGTGCTGCAAACCTGCTTTCCAATTTCTGTTACTTTTTGGTCATACTTTATTTCTTAAAATGTTTTTCTCTACTCTGTTGCTTGCCCACAAAACAAAATCAGGGAAACCTCCTGGCTGTAGTAGGAAATACCTGGTCTAGTCAAAGCTCTTGTAGGAGCCAGTAGCGGGTTAGTAGCCTAATTTCATGTGTGGGTGTGTTTTTTAAGGTAACCTTATCTTCTTATTGAAAGTTTTCACTGTCTGTATGAGGCAAGACCGTTACCTAAGTCGCACAGATGGGAAAATGGAGTCATAGAGAGATCAATTTACCTGGGTAAGATCCCACACCAAATTGGAGAGAGACCTGGGAATAAATTGCAAACCTTGCGACACCACAGCCTTTGTGCTGACTCGAGACCCCTCTTCTTCCCCCAGCTAATGAATCAATGATTAACAAAGGCTGCTCCGTTTCTGACAGTTTAATCGGTGATTTCTACTTTACACTTCGGTTCACTTTGGCTTTTTTAATCTTTATGAGGCAATCCTTGCAAGGAGAGGAAGCAAACAGAGAATAAATCGCGGAGCAAGTAAGGCCTCATGTCATCAAAGTGCAATGAACAGATCTTATTTGCCGGAAAATATTTATCTGGCCAATAATGTTTGCGTTTAGGCCCAGTCAATTGCTTTAATAACAAACACCCAAATTACATTTAATGTGAAAACATTTAAAATGGGCTCAGCATCTTCTAAATAAACATAGCACTAGGCATAATGATGCTCTGCTAGAGCCAAAGGCTCAGTGTTACTTGATTTATTGTTTAACTTGAGTCTAATTGCTGCGTATCTGACGTCTCTGGGAGCATGGGCTTCTATTGCTCGTCTGAACACAATTTCCTTTTCATTACTGAAGCACATCAGGAATAAAACCCAGCTCTCCCGATACCCTGTCCAGGGCAGTCACCACAAGACCATTAACCCTCAGCTAAGGAGATTGCAGTGCTTGATTAATTCACTCCATAAAGGTTGCTCATTTCCCCTCCATATGCGGTGGTGGCCTGGTTTCTGAGCACCCCGTGGTCTGCACGCTTTGCTCCAAGCAATGTCTCTGCGAAGTCTAGCTGTGTTTGCATGGGGCCACATAGACCCAGAGCCACTAAAGACCAGATCTGAAAAGGGCAGGAAAACCTGGAAGTGGCTCATTGATGACTTGGCCATCCTTGCTGGACAGAAGAGTCTTGTGTATCGATGCCTACTTTGAGGACTCTCTATGTCTTTCACCTAATGGCTGTAACAGCCCTTGCAGACACATGCAAGGCTGTAGGAGGAGAGGCATTGATACTTCCTCCACAAAAAAGAGATGAGAAGATCAAATTCATACATCCTGAAGGAAGTCTCCAACCACAGAGCCCCTGCATGAAAAAGGGGAAGGTTTCGCCTACTGTATGTGGCTTCAAAAATGCGCCCCTTGCTCAGCTTTTCATCCCCTGCTCCATTCTTGCACGAAAGGATGGAGGTCCCTGCCTCCAGGCAGCACGCTGTTTCATAAAAAGTCAGCATTAAACATCCAATCCCCACTTTGAGAATAGCTCTAATCTCCCTGACACTACCTCAGAACTCGGATTTGCAGACAAGATGTGGGACTTGCACCACAGCACCTTTCCCCATGACCACCTTGACTCCTGGAAGTGGGAAGGAGGAGTTGTTTTGTCTCTGAAGACTGATCAACCCCATCAACTGCTCAACTGCCAACAAAACCAGTACTCGTTGGCTATTATAATGGTAGTTTCTGCAGCTCCATAGTGTGGTTACAGTCTTTGGGCTACGGAATACTAGGTGCTTCCTTTTAGGGAGGGGAACCATAGAATCATAGAATCATCTGGTTGCAAGAGACCTTTACGATCATTGATTCCAACTGTTCACCCTGCACTGCCAGGGTCCCTAAACCAGGTCCCTCAGCACTACATTTACACTGTTTTTAAACACTTACAGGGATGGGAACTCCACCACCTGTCTGTTCCAACGCTTCACAACTCTTGCTGTAAAGAAGTTTTTCCTGATATCTAACCTAGATCTCCCCTGGCGCAACTTGAGGCCATTTCCTCTTGTCCTGTCACTTGTCACACGGGAGAAGAGACCAACTCCCACCTCACCACAACCTCCTTTCAGGTAGTGGTAGAAAGCAATAAGGTTTCCCCTGAGCCTTCTTTTTTCCAGGCTAAACAACCCCAGTTCCCTCAGCTGCTCCTCATAAGACTTGCTCTTCAGACCCTTCACCAGCTTCGTTGCCCTTCTCTGGACACGCTCAAGCACCCCTGGATGTGTTTATGGTTGGGTCTGTTCTCTCCCACCCATTTCTCAGTGAATTTTTGCTTTGCATTATCCCTCTATGCTCACTTATGACCTGAGTTTGTTCATAACACACTTCCCCGTCTTCTAGGAGGACCAAAAAGTGTAACTTGTTAAACCCTGAGAAATGAATATAGAGTTCAGACATAACACAAGAGTAAACTCTTGCTAAGGTGGTACTTTTTACGATGACTCTTTGGGCTTGTTTTATTTAAAAAGGGAGAGAAATTATATTCAGATTAGCTAGAGCAACACATGCCACTGCTCAGAGAGGATGCATGGCAATTCGGCTATACAGCAAACTGACTGATGTTTGGGTTTTGGCTTTGCAGGAACACTGTGATGGTCGTTGCAATCTTTGTTTGTAAGATATGAGTACATTCAAAACATTTTCAGATTAAAGAGTGTTGGCAGGATTGTTATTAAAGCAATTGAACAGGCTTAAATACAGTCATGGCTGGTCATGTCAAATGCATATTTTCAGGCAAAACAAGAATTTCTGTGGCAGTTCTCATGGGAGACTGCATGGGAGAAGGAGATGAAATAATCCTCAAATACCCCACGGTCCCTGGCGTTGGCAATTTCACTGCTTAGCTGAAGGATGCAACTGAACTGCACCTCCAAAATAGGGACAACCGCCTGTGACGAGTTGACTGCATTTGTACATTGTCCTTTGCACATTCAACCTGTAACGAGGGAAACTAAGGACAAAAGGTTCCTCTGTGCCTTGTCTGCAAATTGCTTGGAAGCCACCGCCACGGATGGTGGCAGGGCTGTGCGGACCATGGCTTGAGTGGCCCCATCGGATGGGCGTGTGAGTGGAGCAGGGCCGCGCATCCCCAGTGGGTGTGGACCATCTTGGAGGGGCAGTGATGCAATTTCCCCACTGCAGCTCAGGAACTCGTTTAGAGCAATGCTAATTTTCCCATCCCCCTGCTTGCAGGCAGACGGCTCGCCCCTCCTCGTTCCAGAGACGGTTGTCTTTCTGCAGTGACAGTGACCTTACGATCTGAGAGCGCAGGGTTGCCAAATCTCATGACAGATGACGTTTTTCTGAAAACCTGCTCTTCTGGGCTGATTCCAGAAGGTGAAGGAGAAGAGAGCCCAACTCTATGCTCTTTGTTAATTCCATTATTTTAAGGCAGTCAATATTTTTGAGCCTCAGCAATTTTAAAAATGGAGTGTGCTTTGTGGGTTAGAGTCAAGGGAGTAGTCTGATACTTTTTACTGTCTGGTGATGAACACTTGCATATGAAAGACCCTGTCCTAGACATTTTATAATGACAGTAACCAGTTTTCTTATAGTTTCACTGGTTGTTGTTTCATGAGGAGCAACTGTGCTTGGAGGGTTCAAATAGCTCAGCTGGCAGCTTCCTGTGAAGTGAGGACTGAAATAAATGTGAAATAAATGAGAGGAAAAAGGACAAAGCCAATAGCTAAAGGGTCACAGTGGCAACTCCTTTGCAGGAGGAAAAAAAAATTAATTAATGTTCTTTCTCCATAATTTGCTTGGAAACAGAGGCTGAAAAGCTGACCTGGGTAGATTTGTTTCAAAGGACTTAAAGGAAAGACACATTCTTTGTGCAGAGGATCCTGGAGGAACAGGCACAAGTTTTTCCTGTCCCAAGCAGGAGGAAGGATTCAAGTGTGGGAACAAGTGCTGGGAGGCAGAGAGGTGGCCAGAGAACAGGAAAAATGCTGCCTATAAAAATGATCATAGAAATCAGCAATGCTGACATCCGTCAAGAGGACGAGTGGTTAACTGGGGCTGGTAGCGGGTTTTGTGTTGCTGGTAACATGACATACGTGCTGGGTGTCCCAACGACTGGGCTGGGACAACTCTCCCGCTGAGGCAGAGCTGTGCAGCCTCGCTTGCCAACCCGAGTGAACTGAACTGGTAAAACGCATTCATTAACAAAATGCTACTGCTATTATCATTCTGAAAAATAATTGAGAATGGCAAAGCTGCCAACACCTCCCAGTGTCCTATTTGTAGACAGGTCTTCCCCTATTTTGTAGCCACCGTTTTCCTCCTTTTCCATTTTTATGGCTATTATTATTATTACTGCAATTATTGCTGTGCAAACAGTGTCTTTCTATGTGAAACATTGAAGTTACAGTTTCACTCCTAGATGGCAGTGTAAATTATTACACGGACTACCCTATAATCTTTGGTCATGTTGTACGGCACGATAATTGATTCCCAAGTCACTAAAGCTAACTAATATGGCTGTAAATCTTATGCTTGAGCAGTATTTTCTATTAAAAAGTCAACATCTATGTTAGTTACTACACTGCAATTACTGGGAAAATGCTGATTTGCTCTAGACTTGGAGCAGGGAATAATTGTAGCCTCTCTTGAGATCTCGAGTGTAATAATTGGTGGTGAATGGTGGGTTTTTCCAGTGGTGATCACATAGGTTGTCTCTCTGCACACTTATTCGCAGAGCCCTTACAGTATCACCATTCCTGCAGCCACCAATGCTGGGCTTGGTACTTCCACCATAATAAATACATAAATAAACCCTCTAGGAAGAGCACACAGGCTCTGATTTCGAACTGGTGCAGACCTCCAATAAAGTTTGAGGATTGTGCCAGTGCAACCCACGGAAACCTGCCTACTCCACTTCCATTTCCCAAGTCACCTAAGGATCTTATGACCTCTGAATTCAGGCCTCTTGGCTAGAGTCTACCTAGAAATATGGAGATTTTCCAAGTCACATCACTAGATTTTTAACTTCCAAGGATGATACATGGATACGTGTGAGGTGTGCTCCAGCCTTCGATTCTTTAGAACAACTGGGGCAGTGAGCAGCAGCCACCGCTTTGCTCTTCAGCCCCATCCAGAGAAGCTCTGGATATCAGGACGTCTCTGGCCTTGTGGCTTTCCATGGCACCATGTCCATGGGAATAAGAAGGCGGCTACAAGGCTCCCCCTGAGAAGAAGGATGGCACCTCTCAAGGCTTCAGACAGTTATTTCAGCTAAAATTCAGCGAGCACCCAGAACTGGAGAGTGGAGACCCTATAACAGGCCATTCTGCTCCTGTCAGGGAAGGAAAGCACAACCCTTGAGAGGAGCTGTTTTCAATAGCAGCTTGCCAGATATTTTGTGTAAGGTTGTGCGAAATCTGGAAGTCATCCCCTTTCATGGCTTTCACTAGAAGTTCTCTTTCCTGCTGATTTCCTCTTGCAGAGAAACAAGCAAGCCCCAGCAAATAAACCAGGCAATCCATAGGAAATACCCCATTTCCCTCTCATCCTTTTATTCTCTCAAAACAAAATCCTTAAGCTGCTGGATGGCTGCAGACAGCTTGCTGCTTGTGACAGACAGAATCGAGAAGCTGCCACCTGCTTTGATGTAAAATCAGCTTTTTTTTTATTTTTTTTTTTTGCCAAACTAGTGGAGACAACTGATTCCTCCATTACCAAGTGACCAGGGATAAAATCACATAAATGATGGTGCAGGATTGTAAATGTCATTTTTATACACTTAATCCCTGGCAGAAACAGCGAACAATAATAGTAGTAGCAGTAATAGTAATAACAATGGCTTAGAGAAAAATGATTCATTTGACCTTACAGTTGAATACTAACGAGTGCACAAGCTAAACACCAGCAGCCTCCTCGCCGTTAGTGCTGGTTGTGCTTCGGCTGGGGATGGACACTGACATGGGAGTGGGTTCTGCGTGGCAGCTGCCTGCAGGCTGCCTGCACGGGGACCCCTTCCCCTGGGCAGCACTTGCCCCTCCACGCTGTGATAACTGAGGGCGGGCGCTTCAAAATGATCCTAATGAGCAGAAGGAGAAAAACAGTCTGAAGGAATGGAAGAGAAAGAAGAGGGGAAAAAAACCTGAACACAAAGCCGAATACAAGGAATACTTTTTGAAAGGAGCCCGTTTAGTAGGGACTGTGTTTATATTGCAGTTGAGCATCGTTTTACTCGTGTGGCTGCTCGTACATCACTGTACTAATGAGGTAATGAGTAACTAGGTGCCTGTATACTACAAGATGCTTTATTTCCACTGAACAACCCAAACCCTCTGCAAATAAGGTTTGAAACCCAAAACCAAACAGCTGGGGTGCTTTGGGAATAGCGGTAAGAGAAGGAAAGCGAGTACTGTGTTCAGCCCTGTCCCCTCGGGAGCTGGCTGGGCTTTTGAAATGCACCTTTTCTTGGCTTTGCTGCGCCCATGGACTGACACATGAGCCTGCGTTTGCTCTGCTCACACCGGGTGAGCGTGAGAGGAGCAGGAAGAGGCCCCTACCCTGCCTCCATGCTGCGAAACAAAAGAAAAAAGGAATCTGCATTTACCCCCAGTTATCCTGCAACTGTCAGGACCAGCACCAAGCACCATGACTTGTCCTCTGACCGCACTGCCCTGCTGCACCACCCAAAAATCCCCCCAAATCCCAGCACTTCATGGCAGGATCGGTGCCCAGCTGGCACACGCCGCACAAATGAAGGGCTGGGTGCTTATGGCAGGACTGAAACGTTAAATACCGCCAGGATGCTCATTTATTTATAACTTCTTCAGCCTACAGTAACTACAAGCAATAATTGGATTGTGCTCGGCATAGCCGGATTGATTTGCTACTTAATAATAAAACTGAGTCCTCTGTTGATAATGGCATCCCTAGAAACGAGGAGGTCGGGTGAAAAATGCATTCACGAGGCGCAATGCTAACTCCGAGAGCTCACGTGGCTCTCGGTGCAGAGCAGGATCTTTGCCAGATGCAAATTTTGCACTGGCGACTGTTAAAGCATGCTCTTTGTGGCCTCCTGCGCCTTTGATGGAATATTTACCAACTTTGGCTGGCTGTTCCTTCGCGTTTTGACAAAGGACAGCGAACACGGCGTATTTTTCCGTAGTTTTCTGAAGGTCGTGGCTAACCTCCAGTGCAATCTGCAGTGGCCTCTGGTTGCTTCTGAGTGAAAAGTGGCATTTAGACTTAATTATGGAGCAGTGCTGGGGAGCTGGACTACCCAAACCCCCTTCTTCATCTGAAGCCATCAGAGCCTAAAGTGACACAAACACAACAAACCTCGCCCCTGCTGTGCTGCTCTCTGTGGATGCGTGTTCATGCAGAAGGGGCTCTTTCTCCAGTGCTGCTCCTTGTGCCTCACCGGCAGATCCAGCAATGGGATGGGAGCAGGTGGCTTGTGCCCTGCTGCTCCCTCCTTCAGCAAATGCCCTGACTCTGCTGGCAGCAGTTTAAGGACCGAAATTTTGGCTACAGCATCTCTAAGATGTGTATAAGGATACCAGCCCTCTCCGGAGGCATAAACGTAACCTGGCTCTCCCTGTGCTTTCCCTTTTTTGAGCAACTCTTGCCCTTTCCTGAGCTCGTGGCTGTGGGAAGCACTGGTACATGAAACCACCTGTGTTTTCCTGGAGTGATGATATCTCCTAGGACGGCTGTGCCTTAAATCACTCTGAAAAGCGCTTGAACTGCTTTGCATCCAGCATTGGCCAGGCTGGAGGATGCTGCATTTTGGGTGCTATATGGGCATGGAAGATGTTTGTGAAAGGGTACATTTTCTCCTGTGCTACAATGGTTGATGAAGCTACAGGAGCCACAGGCACAGGCGTGTGAAGGCATGGGCACAGACAAGAGCTCTGACTCCCAGGGTTTCTCCTACTCTCCTCTGCTCGTCCACCCTGGCTGCAAAAAATCCCCATTGCAAAGAAGAGATGGCCAGCGAGGAATCCGGGCAAGGTGAGGAGGTGCTCTCAGCAGTGCCCTCCCTGCCAAGCACAGCAGAGCACAGGAGGCATGGGGCCACCTTGGCTCCCTCTGGAGCACCGAGCTGGTGGCCAGGCTGTTGTGCTTCCTCCATGGAGGAACTTGGTGGGAGTAGCTGTCCCTATGCATGCCGTCTGAGCACACCGGTGACCCCAGCCATGTGCAAGCTGCCTGACAAGCCCTGCCAGGACAGGCTTCTAGAGAGCAAAGAGGAGTGATTGGTTATTCAAACACACATCTGAGGAACAAAGTCAGCTTCAGGTTGCCACCTCCACTCGAAGGATTGCCCAACTTCATGTGCAAGTAAGAAAAAAGCAGAATGCTTGAGGTATGTGTGCTGAGGGAAACAAGAGTTTGACAGGAATGAGAGCATTGCCTGCCTGTCAGGAGCTTTTATAGAGGTGGCTGCTCTGGGCAAGAGCAAAGAGCACAGGCTGACCTGTCTTGAAAATACTTAGGACTTGTGCCCTCCATTGTCCTGCACCTGCAAAACGCCCAGAGCAGACCCAGGTCCACAGTCACACAGGACGGGATCCTTGTCTGGTGCCTTTGCACTTTACTGGACCTCACTGTAAGATAAGCAATGTAGTAAAATAAAAATACAATTACCGTGTAGGTAGTGACCTGTACTGAGATTGCTGTTGTGCTCGGTGTGGTGGATGTGAGGAGCTGTCAGCAGAGGAAAGGCTGTCAAAATCAGTTTGCAAAAGCATGAATTTAGAGAACATTTGCACTTCTCTTTCTATCATGTGATTTTGAAAAGATACCTTGCTCTAGTAATTGGCTTATCATTATAATTCAATAATTGTGATTTATAATTATCAACAGACAGCTAGAGGAGCACGAAGGGATGAAAGCAAGACTTCTGCTGAACTTGGTAGGTTTTCGTTGGGAAATCAGTTAATGGAGGTCTGAATGTCCCCATGTCTAAACATGCTGCCATATCTCATGTGAAATGTTTGGTGCCTAATGTTGACACGGTGCACTGCTGAGAGAGTTTGCGGCCCAACGTCGCACGTCATTTGAACATTTGGTTCAGCACAAAGAGAGACTTGGGGTTGCAGTGACCTTGAGGCAACTCATTCGGGGGTGATGCGCCATTAAATTATGGATCCCAGCTGCTGAGAGACTGACCAGTTTTTTGAAATGTTTAAATGGAATATTTTTCTACTTGGACTGGTATCTCCATTCTTGGCACAACAAGAAATGTCCTAACTCAGAATCCACCTTCCCCTCCTTGAACGTGCATACAGAGTAAAACCAAAGTTTGCTTCAAGATGTCAGGCAGTTTGCTTGTTTTACGGACTCTTTCCCATACATACGCATATGCTTATGTACAAATTTAATGTTGTTGCTGTAATGATGGATGTATTTCAGTGAGAATCAGGGCTAGTGGATGGCTCTGCTGAAGCAATTTTGAAGGCCATCCTGAAGGTGCTGTCCGTTAGGTACCATCACTATTTAATCAGATCTTATGCATTTGAGAAGACTAGAATTACTCAGCTGTAACTGATTGTATTCAGGGCATTTGAAGTTGTAGGACTGCTCTTCCCCCGTCCTCTACATCATTAAACGGAGGCAATGTAAAGTAGGCGGCAATGTGGGAGAAGCTCTTCCTGGTGAGCACCACATGGAGCTCACACCACCAGCTGCATGGGGATGAGTGGAAAGCAGTGGCCTCTCTGCTGGAAATTAGTTCAAGAGACAACGGAGCAGGAGAGTGGCATGGGATTCCTCTAGGCCCATCACCTTTGTTTCTCTCCCCTGAGGCGGATGGGAGATTCCCTAGTCTTCTCCCAGGATTTTGGGGGTGACCTGCTGCCCTTTTCATTTGTTTCCCCACCCCTGGTATAACAGGGCATCCCTAAAAGTCTGGCCAGAGTCAGGGAGCAGGATGTCTGTCCCCATCCCCACCTTGGTTATCCTCAGTGCTGAAGGAACAAGGGAGAAACCCCCGAGAGGAAAACTCCAGATTATTCACCGAGTGGCAGCATGTCACCAAACAAATAAACAAAGCAGGAAAAGCAGGTCATGACTGTCATCCCCAGTGCGAATCCCCTCTGATGCTGACAGCCTCATGTTTCACAATTTGCGCATCCAGTTCCCTTTCCTTGCGGGATAATTAACAGCCAGGCTGGGCGGCATCTGGTTGGGCTCTCCGCTGCAGGGTCACCCACACTGCGTGACAGATGTCCTGCCTGCGTCTGAGGAGGACTCTGCCCTGGGGAAGGGTCCCCAGGTGTTGCAAAGGTCTTCTGCTGTGCACCTCCTTTCCCCCGCTTTATCAGCCAGGTAAAAGGCCAAGTGGAAATGCTATTTCAGTGTGAAAAACACAGGTAAAGGCTTATATCTTGATGCCCAAGCCTATGGGTTCTGTGCATTTAATCCAGCCCTACCACTACATTAAAGTAAGGCCAAACTCATGCTAGTGGAGTAAAGTCTTCTGATGCAGCCTTGAGCTCAGTGGGACCCTCCTGAACAGCTACCTTCACCTCGCATTTCACCTCCAACTTTGGAAACAGATCACTCGTGCTCTGAATATGAGCCTATCCTGGTCTGTACAAAGCAGGCTTTTCCACGGGGAACGAGCTGAACTGCATAATTCTAATCTCCTTTCACCACAGGTACCTCTAACGAGCCTTTTGGTGTGAGGAGGGCTACAGCCCTTCCCTGGTCAGCAGACACATTTAATGCACCCCCTGGGCAAAGGTCCTGTTTTGTAAACTGGAAAAATGTTGATGAAAGTAGTTTTTTGGCAGAGAATGCACTCATGCCAAAATGCTCTGCGAATTCATGTTTTGCTAAAAGTTGTACCTGGTGGTGAAAAAGTGGGAAAATTTCTAACGATTTATTCTGACTTTCCCTAAAACATAAAATAAAATAAAAAAATCTTAAATTTGCATTTTTTTTGAGGCTTAAGAGGAACTTGCAATATAAATACTGTCACAGGAAAGGCAATGTGTTTCAATTGTTCCAAACATTTGGTGGTGAATTTTCAAATCTGAAATGCCTTACACCATGCAGGACCCAGGTTGGCAAGAAGGAAGGCAAGAAACCCTCTGAGAGTGAGAATTTAATTCCTTCCATCTCCTCTTTCTGTGGCCTAATCTCAGGAGGGTCAGCTGCATTTTGAGAAGACAGCACTTTCCATTCTTGATCACAAGCCATCTCAGCCTCAGAGCAATGCACATCTTCCCCACACAGCTCCACTGCTGACCACCTAGCATGGGGCAGTTGTGTGGTAAAACCTCCTGCAGTCTGAGCCAAAAGTGGTTTTGTTCTACAGATTTAAATATTCTGAAATATTTGAGATTTTATATATGCTACCCTGGTCTGTGCACGTTATACATTCTTATCCTTCTATAAGAATAATACATTCTCATTCCCTATATAGGAGACAAACTTAAAACACAGCTGCAGGGCTCGATTTTTCGGCTCAGGTAGCAAACGCAATAGTATTGCTGAGGATGACTGATCCAAAGCGTGCCGTTGGCTATGTTGATGGCCATCGCAACAGGGGTGCCAGCTGCATCATTATGATACCCTCTGGCAGCAGATCAGCAGCTCCAAGAGTGTACGGGATTAGTAATAAATCAAACACATCCTGTGAACGTTGTTGCAGGATATGATTAATTTTCACGTATGCCAATATCATAGTGAGCCAGCTCCTCTGTTAGTGTAAAGCTGCCTAACTCTGGACTTCAGGATTTGGCTTGCTATATGCTCACTTGAGACTCTGTGGCAGGTTGAAGGAAAAAACCCTGCCCGAAGGCTTTTGGTGTAAACTGATTAATTGAATTATTCCCTTCCATGTTACGGTTTGCCCATCTTATGGAATAGAAAGTTTCTCTCGCGGGTGCTGCCCCTTTAAGAAGCTGCGGGCTCGGGACTTCCTGGCTGCCTTCCGAGGGGCTTCGGGGCGATTCGGCTACTCGAGACTTCCGGGGCTAGGTCGGGACTTGCAGGGCTGTTCCCGGACGGCTTCGGGGGCTTTTCTCGGGTTGTTCGCAGCTCGTTCGCGGCTTCTCAGTTTCTCCGGACACTCTCCGCTCTGCGGGAGTCACTGCAGGACTTCAGCTTCGTTCCGGGAAAGAGGCTTCTCCAAAACCCTGCAGCTCAGCTCCGGGGACCTTGCAGGCTGCCGGAGTGGACCGTGCACCGGGGAAGCCCCCGCCACGCCGCCTGAGACAGACTGTTCGCCTGGAGGTTTTTCTGCTGCTTTGATATTCTTCTCTGCACAACGAGAAAGCGGTAGGGACAGCGTTTCCTGCATATTACAGCCCGGCGTTCATAACAGCCGCGGTTTCTTTGTTCGCTCCACGGAAGCGCACACGTGGCCGGTGCCATTTTTCTGGACTGCACGTGGTGCCGTCCCCCTTTGTCTTTGTTCTTGTGTTTAAAACCCTCACCTTTCCATCCTGCACAGACTCTCAGATTTTGCATTGGTTTCTTCCTGCATGTTATATATATTGTTCTAGTTTTAATAAAGTTTTGTTTCAGTTTTCCAAACGTTCAGAGGTCTCACAAATCTTTTATTTTTTTTTCCTTCCGTATCTCTGCTTTTGAACCCTTTTTCCTCCCGGAGGAGAGGGGTTCGGGGATAGGGAAGGACTCGTCCCCGTGCTCGGCTTGCCTCAGCCGACCGGCGACATAATTGGCGTCCCTGGGTGGGCACTTCTGAATAATTTAATATTCATATTTTTATTAAAGTTTGGAAACTGAAACAAACGAGGTTTTTCCAGGATGGTGCTAAGCGAGCTTTTGTTTGAAGCTCTTAAGCAGTACGGTTTGAAAATGCTCTATGATCTGGTGCCTGGCACACCAACCGTGATGTCAAATTACCTGTTTCTAATTGGTACTGGTTTATGGTTTGCTGGTCTGGGGCACTTAGCAAAGAAGGTGTTCACCCTGGCATGTGTAATTTCGGTGTTTTGGTCTGTACTCAGTCAGTTTATAATGCTCCCAGTGTATTTTGCACAGTACATGATAGTGGCTGCTTATGATTCGTCTAGCAAATGGATGATGGGAAATAACACTTCTCCATTTGGTACTGGATCAATGGCAATTGAAACTGGATATTCGGCAAATGGTATTATTTTCCTGTATTTGATAACTTTGTTATCAGTTATCTGTAACATGGTCCAGGGGTGGATAATTATCAAGAATAAGTATCACATGGGCACTACAGCCACCAAATCAGCTGCTGCCATCTCTCCACCCAAACAAGCACAGGTTGCCCCTGTGAAAAAGAAAAATAAGCCCTCTGGTGCTAAACACCAGAAAAACACTAATTATGCAACAGATAGCTCTGATGACGATGCAGGACCAAGCACCTCTCAAAAGCGTCCAGGAAAGCCTTCAGGGAATACTGCCTCAGGGACTCCACCGGCACAGCCCTCCCAAGGATCCTCATCACGGGATGAGTCATCAGATCAAGAGGTAAACACCCAGCCTCAGTCCAGGAAGGACCTGAGAAGCATTAGAAAGGAATTTAGCAGGCATGATGGTGAGTCACTAATGATTTGGTTGCTTCGCTGCTGGGACAATGGGGCTGATAACATCGATTTAACTAGCAAAGAAGCCAGACAGTTAGGAAATGTGGCCCGGGAAGGTGCTATTGATAGGGCAATTGGCAAAAAGGCAAAACAGTGCAGTCTCTGGAAACGGCTTCTGACTGCTGTGAAGAGCAGATACCCTTTCAGAGATGACATAGAATGCCGCCCTACTAAATGGACTGTCCTGAGCAAAGGTACTAACTACCTGAGAGAGCTGGCTATGAAAGAGGTCATCTATGGTGACTGGAATGTTAATGTCAACCCGGACCAGGTGCACAGTAACGAGCCTTTGCTGCGCAAATTTGTGCAGAGTGCACCCCAGTCATATGCCCATACATTGGCCACAATGCTGTGGGAAAGAGAGGGTGAAAATCGGCCACTCACCATAGAACAGGTGTCTAACCGGATTCGCCAGTATGAGGACAGTCTTTCCCATACCTCTGCCTTCATTGCAGCAGTGGAGAAAGTGACAGACAAAATGACAGAGAAAATATTGGACTCTATTAACAGGTTAGAACAAAGAACCGTTTCCTCTCCTGTGTATACCCATGTGTCAGCTGTTAGGAGAAATCGTCCTCCCAGAGCAAGGCGCAACAGACAGGACAGGCCACGATGTGACCGCCAGTGCTGCTCGAGAGGTCGTGAAGACACGAGGAGATGGGAACAACGACCTGCCGCTAACCACGGGGTACCAGCACATGAGTTGCAGAGCAGACCACACCAACATGACGACTGCAATCGAAGAGTTGTCGCTCCAGTCTTTGGTGAACAGTGCTGCAGCCCAAGGAGCAACTCCTATGATGAAGGTACCACAAGCCGGATAGACCCTTCCACTGACTGTGGACCACACCCTAGGCATTAGAGGGGCCCTGCCTCTAGCCAGGTGGAGGAAAGGGATAACAGAGTATACTGGACTGTGTGGATTCGATGGCCTGGCACATTAGAACCACAGAGGTACAAGGCCCTGGTAGACACAGGCGCCCAGTGTACCTTGCTACCATCGGATCATCAAGGAACTGAGACTGTCATGATCTCGGGTGTGACAGGAGGATCACAAGAGCTTACCTTAGTAGAAGCTGAGGTCAGCCTCACTGGGCATAACTGGGAAACTCACAGAATTGTGACTGGCCCAGATGCTCCATGCATTTTAGGCATAGACTTCCTCCGGAAAGGGTATTTTAAGGACCCGAAAGGTTATAAATGGGCCTTTGGGATAGCAACCGTGGGAGCCGATGGCATTATCCGGTTGTCCACATCGGTCGAACTTTCGGATGACCCTTTTGTTGTTAGCAGAATGAAGGTGGAAGATCAAAAATTGCCTACTGCATCCTCTACAGTTCACCGCCGGCAATACCGCACCAACCGAGACTCTCTGCGCCCCTTAGAGAAAATGATTCGAGAGTTGGAGAGACGAGATGTCATCAGCAGAGCTCGCTCACCTTTCAACAGTCCTATATGGCCTGTGCAAAAGACCAACGGGGAATGGAGATTGACAGTGGACTATCGTGGGCTGAATGAAGTGACACCACCGATGAGTGCTGCTCTTCCTGATATCTTGGAGCTTCAGTACGAACTGGAGTCCAAGGCAGCCAAGTGGTATGCCACGATAGACATTGCTAATGCTTTCTTTTCCATTCCCATAGCACCAGAGTGTAGGCCACAGTTTGCCTTCACCTGGAGGGGTATCCAGTATACCTGGAATCGATTGCCCCAGGGGTGGAAGCACAGCCCGACCATCTGCCATGGACTGATCCAGGCTACCCTGGAGAAAGGTGGTGCTCCTGAACATCTTCAGTACATCGATGACATCATTGTATGGGGTGATACCGCAGAAGAAGTCTATGAGAAAGGTAGGAAGATAATCCGCATTTTGGTGGATGCCGGTTTCTCCATTAAGAGAAGTAAGGTCAAGGGACCTGCCCGAGAGATTCAGTTCCTGGGGGTTAAGTGGCAGGATGGACGCCGCCACATCCCTACAGATGTGATCAACAAGATCACCGCTATGTCTCCGCCTACCAACAAGAAAGAGACCCAGTCTTTCTTGGGAGTCATAGGCTTCTGGAGAATGCACATTCCTGGGTATAGTCAGATTGTTAAACCTCTCTATACTGTTACCCGGAAGAAAAATGATTTCACATGGGGCTCTGACCAACAACATGCCTTTGACTTAATCAAAAGGGAAATAGCACATGCTATGGCCCTGGGACCTGTGCGAACAGGACCAGAGATTAAGAACATTCTGTACACTTCAGCTGGGGACTGTGGTCCTACCTGGAGCCTTTGGCAGAAGGCACCAGGAGAAACCCGTGGTCGTCCCCTAGGATTTTGGAGTCGTGGATATAAAGGCTCAGAGGCCAATTATACTCCCACTGAGCAGGAGATATTGGCTGCCTATGAGGGAGTCCGAGCTGCCTCAGAAGTAATTGGCACTGAAGCACAGCTCCTCCTAGTCCCCCGACTGCCAGTCCTAGGCTGGATGTTCAAAGGGAAGATAGCATCTACCCACCATGTCACAGATGCTACCTGGAGTAAGTGGACTGCCCTGATTGTACAGAGAGCTAGGATAGGTAACTCTGGTCGCCCAGGAATTGTGGAAGCCATTACAGACTGGCCTGCAGGAGAAGATTTTGGGATGCCACCGAACGAGATAGTCACTCGTACTGATGAAGCACCCCCATATAAAGACCTCTCAGACCAGGAGAAGAAATATGCTCTCTTCACTGATGGATCCTGCCGCCTCATAGGAAACCAACGGAAGTGGAAAGCTGCCGTATGGAGTCCTATGCGCCAAGTTGCAGAAGCAGCGGAAGGAGAAGGTGAATCGAGTCAATTTGCAGAGGTCAAAGCCATCCAGGTGGCCATGGACATTGCTGAAAGGGAGAACTGGCCACGGCTGTACCTGTATACAGACTCCTGGATGGTGGCAAATGCCTTGTGGGGATGGCTGGAGAGGTGGCAGAAAGATAATTGGCAGCGTAAAGGTAAGCCTATTTGGGCTGCCACTCTGTGGCAAGATATTGCTGCCCGCCTGAAAAGGTTAGCTGTAAAGGTAAGGCATGTAGATGCCCATGTCCCAAAAAGCAGAGCCACTGAGGAACATAGAAATAACCACCAAGTTGACAAAGCAGCCAGAGTGTTCCAGATAGATCTGGACTGGGAACACAAAGGTGAACTATTCCTTGCTCGGTGGGCCCATGACTCTTCCGGTCACCAGGGAAGAGATGCAACCTATCGATGGGCTCGTGACCGAGGGGTGGATTTAACCATGGATGCAATTACCCAGGTTATCCATGACTGTAAGATTTGTGCTGCAATTAAACAGGCCAAAAGGTTAAAACCTTTATGGTACAGTGGACGGTGGTCGAAGTACAAGTACGGAGAGGCCTGGCAGATTGATTACATCACTCTCCCTCGAACTCGCCAGGGTAAGTGCTATGTTTTGACAATGGTGGAAGCAAGCACCGGATGGCTTGAAACCTATTCCGTGCCTCATGCCACTGCCCGTAATACTATTCTGGGCCTTGAAAGGCAGATTTTGTGGCGGCATGGCACTCCAGGAAGAATTGAGTCTGATAATGGGACTCATTTCAAAAACAATCTGGTGGCCAATTGGGCCAAAGAACATGGTATCGAATGGATTTATCACATTCCATACCATGCACCAGCCTCCGGTAAAATAGAACGCTATAATGGCTTGCTGAAAACCACCCTGAAGGCATTGGGTGGTGGAACTTTCAGAAACTGGGATAAACATTTGGCAGAAGCCACCTGGCAAGTAAACACGAGGGGATCAATCAATCGAGCTGGCCCTGCCCAATCAGACCTTTTACATACCATAGAGGGGGATAGAGTTCCTGTGGTATGTGAAAGTAATCTGCTGGGAAAAGCTGTCTGGGTTTCCCCTGCTGCAACTCCAGACAGACCCATCCGTGGTGTTGTCTCAGCCCAAGGCCCTGGACACACCTGGTGGGTAATGCAAGAGGATGGTGAAGTCCACTGTGTACCACAGGGGAAGTTAACCCTGGCTGAAACACCCTGAACCAGAGTCTCATGCTGTTAATTTCTATATAATATAATGTAAATGAGATGCGCATAACGTACATGGTATGGAATAAAGGGGTGGAATGTGGCAGGTTGAAGGAAAAAACCCTGCCCGAAGGCTTTTGGTGTAAACTGATTAATTGAATTATTCCCTTCCATGTTACGGTTTGCCCATCTTATGGAATAGAAAGTTTCTCTCGCGGGTGCTGCCCCTTTAAGAAGCTGCGGGCTCGGGACTTCCTGGCTGCCTTCCGAGGGGCTTCGGGGCGATTCGGCTACTCGAGACTTCCGGGGCTAGGTCGGGACTTGCAGGGCTGTTCCCGGACGGCTTCGGGGGCTTTTCTCGGGTTGTTCGCAGCTCGTTCGCGGCTTCTCAGTTTCTCCGGACACTCTCCGCTCTGCGGGAGTCACTGCAGGACTTCAGCTTCGTTCCGGGAAAGAGGCTTCTCCAAAACCCTGCAGCTCAGCTCCGGGGACCTTGCAGGCTGCCGGAGTGGACCGTGCACCGGGGAAGCCCCCGCCACGCCGCCTGAGACAGACTGTTCGCCTGGAGGTTTTTCTGCTGCTTTGATATTCTTCTCTGCACAACGAGAAAGCGGTAGGGACAGCGTTTCCTGCATATTACAGCCCGGCGTTCATAACAGCCGCGGTTTCTTTGTTCGCTCCACGGAAGCGCACACGTGGCCGGTGCCATTTTTCTGGACTGCACGTGGTGCCGTCCCCCTTTGTCTTTGTTCTTGTGTTTAAAACCCTCACCTTTCCATCCTGCACAGACTCTCAGATTTTGCATTGGTTTCTTCCTGCATGTTATATATATTGTTCTAGTTTTAATAAAGTTTTGTTTCAGTTTTCCAAACGTTCAGAGGTCTCACAAATCTTTTATTTTTTTTTCCTTCCGTATCTCTGCTTTTGAACCCTTTTTCCTCCCGGAGGAGAGGGGTTCGGGGATAGGGAAGGACTCGTCCCCGTGCTCGGCTTGCCTCAGCCGACCGGCGACAGACTCATAGCCAGTTTGTCCCTATCAGCATATATTGGATCGGCTTCTGTGTTCAAGGTCAGATCCTGGTAGAATTTGCAATTTACAGTAAGGAAAACTTTGCCTTGCAGCAATGGACGGAGATAAATACGAGTTGCTTTGCACGCTCATGGTTGCGTTTCAGGAACACATACAAGATCAGTAGATCCAGGGAAAAGGGAGCTTGCACAGACCCAAGCAACAAATCCAACAGCCGGAAGAGACCACAGTGGGCAAAGCCTCTAGACAAATGTGCAGACTGAAGTAAATGACATTGTGTTTCCAACAGCCATTGCAACATGCCAGGGAAGGAGTAAGGGGATGGAGACTCCTCTGCCCCTGCTCCTCGCCCTGGTGCCTGTGAGCCCGTATAACCCTATGGCTGTGGAAGCAGCTGGCCTGACCCAGCTCTCCCTCAGTCTGGGGTAGAACAGCAGTGAAGTCACTGTCCTGATTCACATGTACCCCTGCGTAACAACAGGCAGAGTTTAGCCTGTTAATATCTCCTCATTCATTATCCCTCCATCCTTTCCCCAAATGGACCTCAGCATTGCAAGGGGAATGGGGCTGGTGTAGCCTGGTGTAGTTGAAACATCCCGGGTGGGAAACCTCTCTGCAGAAACTCCTCTTCCTCCTCACCACCATGAACGGCTGAAAGAACACAAGAGAGAAAGAGTTGTTCCTGGAGACCTGAGGGGGCAAAATCCTATTTTTTGAGGCACAACTCTGCTAGGCAGCATTCAGGCCATGTTTTCCTGGTGCTCGGGAGAAGCATGTCTTGTAATGACATAATTATGTCCCTGCTGAATTGTTGGCCTTTACAGTGTTTGGATTTCCAGGTGACTCCATTGTGAAGGGCCCTATTCACTCAGGCGTGTTTACCCAGCTGCAGGAGCTTCTCCAGGGCGGCCACACTCAGGAGCTGCATGTAACACAGTGGATCGTGGGAAAGAAAAAAGCAATAAGCTCAAGAAGGATAAGCCTAGGAAAAGATCCTGCTGGAAATGACGTATTTACCGTGAGATGGCCATGTGCATGAGATAGCCTCATTCCTTGGCGGGCAGTAAGTAGATGCTCTTGTTGGAAGCAATGTGTTCAGTGGCTGGCCATTAGTTTTCAGGACAGAATCATGCTGGTGGCCCCAATAAATATGCTATTTTTTTGCACTCATATGATTTAGTAAAATTTAGAGACTGAAAGAAGAACAGCTTTGGGGTTTGGGTTCCCAGCCCGTCCTTAGAGGAAGACTTCCAATCAAGTCAGGGAAGGGATATCAATTTAAACACTCTGAGAGCTATCTCAGCTTGCCTACTGTAAAAGCAAGGGACTGCTTATCAACTAGTGCAGCTTTTAGCCAAGGTCCAAGAGAGGGGCTGAATATCCTTTCCCTGGGGAGCCTTTTCTTGGTTGAAAGGGGAAAAGAAAACCCAACCCTAATCCTAACCTCAACCTTAACAGTAACCTTGACTCTTAGCTTAACCTTACACATACTTACCCTGGTCTGTTCCTGCAGAGCACAGAGCATAGTGGTGGCCCCAACCCCTTCCAGCCCAACTGTAGTTCGTGCAAATATTTAAGGCGATGTGCAGAAACCTTAACTGTGCGTGGGGCCTCACAGGGAGGTGCAGTGCTCTTTAGCTGCTTCCCACAAGCTGCAGGACGGTACCCAGACACCAAGTCGCCTCTGCTCACTCACCCACACACGGAGACTGAGTGGAGCCTTTTAGCTCCTGCTCAAGAATATGTGTAAAGGGACCTTAATGAGGAGAAGAAATCAAATCCTTTTAAGCCCAGCTGCTTGGATCGTGGGTAAATCTGTGGGTTGGAGTATTCTGCAGATCTGGATTTCTTCTAATTCACTTTGCTCTATGCAATCCCACCGTTGCCAAAAGGTGACAAAATTCCCATCTCGATGCTGGGCTTGTCTTGGATAGCCACAGAGAGAAAAACACCACCCGTGTATAGTAACTACTTTCTCTTGAAAGAGAGAGCAAGGGAGAGGAGAAGCAATAATAATAATAATAAAAAAGGACAAAGACACACTCAGCCTCTAAGGCTTATAAAAAGCAGCTTAGCCTTCAATAAGCAATTCTTTGAAAAGAAATTAATGGAAAAGGTTACAAGCCTTCTCTTGGGCAGAGCCCGTCACACTGCTCTTTCACATCGTTACTACAAATGGAACAAGACTGTGGCATTTCTTTTCATTTCAGATGCCCTGAAAGGCTGCATTACTCACTGGAGCTTGCATTTTTCCTTTCCCCGTTTGCCCAATGTGCTGAGGAATTCCTCGTGGGTGATTGAACGGGTGATTCACGCCGAGCCCAACCTGCACACCCCACATAGCAAAAAAACCCGGCATCCGTCGGCTGCTCCTCGCCCAACACAAGGACTCCTCTCTATCACAATCCCCAGTTTGCTTTGAAAAAGGGAAACCATGAAAAGGAGGAAAAAATTCAGGGTAGCTCAAATAGTGTGGTCCCTTCACCCGCGGGAGTCGGTAACACACACGTTACATTAAAAGATTAAAAGTGCATAAAGGATTAAAGATCAGATGGGAAAACTTATCCTGAACTTTGCAAACGCGGGGTTGCCCTTCTTATGTAGCTGGGCTCTGTCACTAGGTGGTACTGTGCATCACAGCTTCACGCCTTCTAATTCCTCACTCTTGTGTTCGTCCACCCCCTGGGTTAGATGTTTTGCTGATAAATACTGTGCTTTGAGAGTTGGAACCTCTCCCTTGAACTGTTGTCCAAGCGCTCTCGTACTCCTGACCTCACACACAGGAAGGGTGAAGGCAGCAGAACACTTCTGACTCAGCTAACGCTCAGTGCTGGGGACTGGTGTGGGTTTCTGCAGTCAAACCGCACGTGTTTCACGCTGCCTTGCTGAGCCGTTTGGTGGTGGGTTACAGCACCTTTCCTCTCCAGATGCTCAGGCTCGTGAAAAGTAAGGATAAACCAAACAAACCAGGGACAGTTCTATAAAAATGGGGAAAGAAAGAAGATTTTTATTTCTTTTTGTCATGAAACCCTTGGCTCTTTGAAAGATCTTTATCAATCCTGTCACTGCCTGGGAATGGGCAACAAAGAGGTTTGTTGGATTTTCACTGCTCTTCTTCAGATTTCTGGCAAAAATCCCACTGCAAGGGATTCAAAAGAAGCTGGAGAGGGGGATTTGCTTGCTTGTGCAAGAAAGCCTGAGCAGCCCAGGCCATTGGCCAGTTGCAGTGGGCTGCCCTGCCTTGGCAGTGATGCCACATCACATACGTACCCCTGCTTCCACACCAGGTCCTGCTGTACATGTTTTGTGCAGAGAAAAAAGATGTTAATCCAGCTCTGCCTTCCGATGTACGGTCTCGACCCTGTACAGTGACTTTCACTTCTACAGCCCATGGTGTGGGAGCTGTTTGTAAGAGAAGAGCCCATGACGCAGAATGTACTGCCTGTATGAACTCAGTGCTGAACAGCTTTGTGGCCCTTCAGTACTTAAAGGGGATTATAAGAAAGATGGGGCCTTATAGGAAACGTATTAGAGCCTGTTGTGACAGGAAAAGGGGTGATGGTTTTAAACTAAAAGGGAGAGATTCAGACTAGGCATAAGGAAGAAATTTTTTACCATGAGGGTGGTGAAGCACTGGCCCAGGTTGTCCAGAGAGGTGGTAGATGCCCCATCCCTGGAAACATTCCAGGTTGGGTTGGACAGAGCTCTGGTCAATCTGATTCTGTTGAAGATGTCCCTGCTCACTGCAGGGGGTTGGACTAGATGACCTTTAAAGGTCCCTTTCAACTCAAACCGTTGATTCTATGATTCTGTGATTCAATCTTAAAGGTCTCTTCCAACCAGATGATTCTATGATTCTGTGATTCTATGATGCAGGCTCTATTGTCCTCATGAACTCTGTGCTGATTGACTGCCCTCTCTCATTTAGATATTTATTCATTATACGTGCTGCAGCATGTATAGAAATCTTGGCTGAAGCCACTTGTGAAGTGCATCGCTATCGACTCAGATGGTCCCAAAGCAGGTCTGAACAATGGGAGAAGGAAACACCGATACCCAGCAGGCAGAGGTTGTGCAAGATCCCAAGATCCTACAGTCCCCCTGACAAAGCTGGATGCAGAGCCCCGTGTCCCGGTCTCAGTCCAGGACAGCAGACCCAAGGCATATTTCACCTGTTAAATTAGCACTGCTAATTCCAGCCTTTTCCCTCTTCCTTCCAAAATGAAGTGGCTTATCCAGCACCTCCCAGCGTTCAACGACACCTCAAAACAGCATCAGAAGAACTGCTGATTTGAGACCCAGCTTTGTCCCGGTCTCTCTCGAGACCTCACACTGCTGTAATAGCACTAATTTAAAACTCCCTTTATTTTCATCGCTACAAAGCGGTCAAATGATTAGCAATTCTGCACATTTCCCAAACTGCAAATGGCCCAACAACATCCTTTCAGAGTATTTTTCTGAGTGTGTTTCAGTTTGCATGAAGTCCTTCTGGGTAGTTTGATGTAAAAAGGAAGAGCATATTGATGGGTGATCAAAATTAGGTCAATGATGACTAAGATAGGAGTCTTTTTCAAATAACTGGTCCTATGCTCCACAGCTGCTGCAGTACAATGCTCAGGCACTCAGCTGCTCTCACTCCTGGGTTGCACCATGGACGTGTGAAGCAGCACTTGGCATCCTAAGTGGCATTTGGGCTTTGACTTGTAGGAGGCTAAAAGCAGTGTCATCTGCAAGCACTTTATTTGCTTATGAACAGGAGGTTGGGTGGAAATGGACCTGGAACTCCTGGCAAGAACAGCCATAGCAAAAAATACTGCAAAGCAAGAGGAGAAACAGCAGATGGAAGAGAAGTAGGTCTGCCTGAATCCGTGAGAGGGCAGATACACGGTGTTTCAAGGGCAGAGCAGCTTTTCAAGGCCACAGGCTAGTCATCATTTATGGTCTATTACCCCACCCAGGTCTCATACTATCTGCTCAGACATGAGCCTGGTTGCACCAGAGCAAATAGTGGCTAAGAATGAAAGAGAAACAGCACATCTGGGAAAAGATGCATGTGAACAGAAAGCTTTGGAGAAGACCTTTTCTTTGAATAAAACTTGGAAGAAAATCCCAAAAGGCCATCCAAATACACTCATCTCTAAAACACAACAAACTTGTGAGACAGAGGAGCAAAAGTCCCACTGAGAAATCTTATGGCTGAGCTATATTAATAGCAATTAATCTCTGGAGACCTGCAAGGTGTCTGGAGCCCTGTTAGAGGATGGGGAGACTTCCAGCATAATGAGATCCACCGAGAGTTGGATTAGTGAAATGAAAAGGGCTGAGGTAAACCAACAGTTATCAGCTCTGACAAAAATTAACTCTGCCCACCCTTGAGCATTCACAAACCATCTCAACACCATGCGCACCTTATTCCCTGCTGCATTTTCCTGGCTGGGTTCACTTACTTCCAACTCTCTCAAGTCTGATGCAAGAGGGAGAGGAAGCTCTAATGGTTATTGTGCCTTCCACATCCACAGCTAATAATTAAGACATTACCCATGTGAATTAATAAATAATAGACGCTGGCCTAGGCTGAAGGCGGAGTGGGTGGGAAATGGTCCTGGGCAAGCCCAGACCTTTGCAGAGCAGATGGATCCATCTACCCTGGTGACTCCCAGCTATCATCAGCACTGGCAGGAGAGACTTCTGATCTGCTTTAAGTATGAACTGCAAGATGAGATGAATGAGTTTGTACTTGTTAAATCATCCTCAGATAAATACGTGATTAGTTTTGCTATTATAAAGTAGAGTGGCTGGGAATCACCATCTCCCACTCAGGGGACAGCAGTGGATTACTTACTTCTTGGAGCCAGCGTTTATCACCATGACCCAATGATGGGCCAAGGCTTAATCACTTCCGGCTAGTTGGCATTCACAAAGGGGATTGTCCTTAAAGCTTGTCACTGCGACAAAACTCCTTGGCAAAGTCAATGGCAGTGCTTGAACCTGGGGCTCTCCACATCGAGACCTCACAGCTAACCCCTTACACAAGTGAACGTAAGCCAGCAGAAGGGCAGCATCTCTAGGAGGAGAGACTCCAGCCCTCTTCTGAAGCTGGATAACAAAACCTATAGATGGGAAAGGCTTTGGCCAAGACGTCCCTGCACAAAGGGCTCCTCATGCGTGCCGGGACATCCAGGCGCTGCGGTGCACGATAACATAAAGAAAAAGCGCCGGGCTGCAGCCCACTCCCCAGTTGTACAGACGGTGGCTGTTTACACTGGCTCCTTCGAAGGACTTTAGAATTTCAGTCCAGCTCTGTATTTAGGCTGCAAAACTACTGACATTTTTTTAGGTCTTTGGCCTTTGACATGCAAGTGTATTTTCTGAGAGGAAAAATTTCATCTCTCGACTAAGTGGTGGGAAAACACAACCCCCAGAAATGTAACATTTTCTAAAACTGGAGGCAGGAGTTAGGAACCGACAAGGGGAGTTTACATTATACACACAGTCTGTCGGCTGAGCCAAATGCTTAAGGCAGCCCTGTGTCAGGGACCCTTCGTCTGGGCTAGCAGGACCCAGCTGGCTCCTGACACTTAGGACATCCTGAATATTTACATTTCAGCTTTTGCCATAAGAGGAAGAAGAGTTGTTAAGAGCTGGTTATCTTGGGACAAAGAGGGAAGAGGTGGAAAATGGGAAATATATTTATTGGAACATGTTGTCTGCAAAGCAACATCTGGCATTTAGAAAAAAAGAAGAAAAAAAAGTCACACTTCCACACTCCTGGTCTGAGTGTGTTACAGGACCAGGATCCAAGGGGATAAGATTTCTGTGAAAATGACTTGAATGAAAGAATGCCTTTGTAAGAGGCTATGACTGATAAATTACGGGAATGTTTGTGATATAATAGTGGCAATTAAGATACATTCGAGATGATGAATGCCTGAGAATATGCGACGCAGTGAACTTCCCAGAACCTCTTTTTTCTGAGATGAACAGCGATTCTATTCTCACTTTAAACAGAAACTATCCAACTCCTGTGCTGCTTTTTCCCCTTCTCTACTTCCCCATCCCGGTGGCTGCTCTGATATGACTTGTCTGGTGCAAACCATTCCTCATTTACATTCTGGTTTTGCAAAACCCCTGATTATTCGCCTGAGCTTTTGCAAAGCCCAGCTCAGATGTTGGCCCTACCGATACTCAAAGTTGTTGTCTCGGCTGTGCCTACATACATGAGGACCCACCTGACTCTAGGCTCTAAAGAGTACTAAGAAAACATTTAAAAAAAGAAAAAGCAGAGGTCAACCCAAGTACAGAAACTTGTAGTAACATAAAAATTCTCAGCCCTCAAACAGGTCTCTCCTCATCATGGACTGCCTCTCTACCAGCATGGAAGTGACCGTACAAACGCGTTAACCCCCTAAGCACACGGGGATTGAGATCAGACGCCATGGAAGTGGAGAAAAACTGGTTTGCAATGATTGTAAAACCCACATTCCTGCCCTGGAATCCCAGCGGCTGGCAGCTCTCGCAGCGCAGTGACCAGTGAAGTTAGTGAGTAATGGCACGCAAGGGAATTTGCAAGTTATGCAATGCTGCAGACGTTGGGTGACGCCTGCCAGGTGCCGGACAGACGCTAATCTCCCATTGGGGTGCCAGATGGAAGTTCACAGCGTGCTGGAATTTGACCTTGGATAACTTTTTGTATTTGAGACTTAGCATTGGCTGTCATAGGGAGATCTTCTCCAGGAGTGGGGGACCGGCCCGGCCCAAAACTATGCTTTGTCAGCTGTTTTGGAGTCCTCATGGTTTTAACCGCATGGTTAAAAAAAAATACCTCCCAAACTGAAAGGAGAGGAAGGAAAAAAGGCAGGGTTTGAAATCCTATGACAAATTCACTCCAGCCCATAAGCTACCAATTTAGAACAACAACCCGTCTCCCTTTGAGCCCACATGAACACATGCAGTGCATAGGAGACAATTTAAATTAAGAGTGTTACAGAGAAATCAAAGTGAATGGACACTGGAAATGGCTCTTCATATTTAAAGTTCCTCAGTAATTCATGTGCAAATGTTGGTACAATACTTGCTGTAGCCACTTGTGGGTGTCAAAGGTGCATGGGGGCAATATCCTCCTCAATCCAACCTGGGTGGGATGGACGGAAGGAAGGAGAGGCAGGACATACATACCCTGACTTCAATTCCTTCCGGTACTGAGACCTGGATGACATTCAAAGCCTTTGCTCTGTTCTTTTTTTGCTGCCACATGAGAGTCATCTTTCAAGTGTATAATTTGGGGTTATTTTTCCCCAAAGCTCCCATGCTCGAGAGCAACTGTTATTCCTAAGCAGTTGGATGCTGTTGGTTGGATGCGAGGAGAATTCCTGCAAGAGTGCAGATGATTCATGGCAGCATTTCGGATGCAGCTGCAAACACAGTTAGGGCAGGATCGCACCAATGGCACTAGTCAGCTCCACCTTTGCTCCAGGAGAACTTCCAAAAGAAATATCATCCACTGCACAAAGCCTTTGGTGTAGCAGCAAAGGCATGTTGCAAACAAAAAAGGAAAAAAACATGTTTTCCCCAAGATCATCTTATTTTACACAAGAGAAGAAACACATGGAAGCCTGATGGGAGTGGACCTGTTCCGGGGCTACTCTGAGCCATGTATTAAGGATGGATTTTTCTTTCAGGGAGAAGTGGCTGAAGTAAACAAAAATTTTTCAGGCAACACCCCCGCTGGTTTCAATTACTTTAGAGGATTGAATTATTCACAAATGTCTCTCTGGGGAAGGCAAAGTTCTTTATGAAAGTAGGTTCCTGGGGGCCTGTCCCATTACAGAGCATGTTGTATCAACTGCAACAGCTGAAGCTGGATAGCTCGAGCTGCAAAGGTATTAGGCGCTCCATCCTGAAGGCTGCCTACCTTCCTGAGGAGTTCCAGCATTTTCTGCCCATGCCACCATGATATATATTTAATCAGAATAGCATGACTGAGCTTTACCTCAGTTTAGTACTTTGGCATCTAATTGGGTTTAGAGGTCTCAGCTCTTTCTGGTTTCAGCACAAAGCGGGAGGCATCTCCAGAGAGTGACTTGTACAAAGACACCCATCTTGGAAGGAACCCGCATAGATGAAATGCCTGATTTTTTTATCACTAAAGGAACATGAGATGCATCCTATCTCATTTTTCAAGACACTGAGCAGAAAATAACTAAGCCAAGCCAATTCAGACCTGGCTTCTGCAAACCCAAGGGATCAAACAGCATTTCCCTTGCCGTGCTGGTAGATGTATGTGTTTCTGCTATAAGCATGATGAGCTGCTGAGGATCTTCTCAGTTGAGATGGTTTGTATTCCTTGTGGAAAGCGCTGTTTTCATCCCTTGCAGCCAAAAGCAAAGACAGGGGCAGGAACGCCCAAGTCAGTGGTGATGGACTTCAAGAGAGCTCAGCTTTAGGGCAAATTCAAAACCATCCTGGGCTATAAACAATTCAGCATCACTTATATTTGCTCCTCGGCCTGTGGCCTATATAAGCTGCATTGGCAACCCTAACCCATTTTTTAGTGGAAGACTTTGCCCACGTTCATAACAGGCAGCCAGACTCCTTTCTCATGAACAGACTAGTACTGGAGACAGAATGTTTCTCACAGGGAGGCAGGTTGGAAAAATCCACACGGGAGCAAAACAACATCAAGTACTCCTCCCCTTTTAAGGGGCTGCTGTATTTCTCGAACCGAACAAATCTCAGTCATAAAACTTGACCACTCAACCTTCTCTTACCATCCCTAAAAGTTCATGTAAAGACAGATAGGAGGGTCAATGCGGGTTCAAAGTCTGCCTCATTTTCTAGCAGAACTGGACAATTTGCTGTACTATATGGAAAGCACTGCGGTGTTGTGCTTTCAGATAATTAGTGAGTGCAAGTCCCAGCCTGGTGCAGCTCCGCTGCAGTTTTAACAGGCATCTCAGCAAACCCTGAGCTGGTTTGATGGTTCAAGATCAACCATCACCCAGCAAACCTCTGGGGCCTGTGCCTGCCCTCCTATGCCTCTTGCCCTGACCCACAGCTGCCTTGGGGCAGTGGAAGGAGAGATGAGACCCACAAGCTGCCAAGGGGAGTAGGTGTTTGCCACTGCCCAGGAGCCAAAAGAGTTATTGCCTCAAACTTTCCAGATGTATAAGCTCTTTGTGCTCCTCTGGTGAGCTCCACCATAACACTTTACTTTGATTCCTTGTCCTTGGGCAAGACAGCCCAAGTGGCTCTCTAGCTTTACCCGAACCTGGCTGCTATTGCCCTCTTGCCCGACGCAATGCAGGATGGCTACCAGCCCTGGGCAGGCTGATTTGGCATGTCCCAGAGTGGGGATAATCACTCATGTCTAGATGGATATTTTGTGGCGTTAACATTTTGACCTCCAGCTCTGTGGGGCTACGGTGGGGCTGGTGACAGCGGCATGGATCCTACCTGACTGCCCCATCCCTAGAAAGCTCTAGAGAGGCAGGGAAAGTCTGTATCAAATGCTGAGGACAATTTTAAAGTGTGTCATAAAAATACCTGGGGATGGGAACTCATAGAAAACCTCTTGTGCTTTCTCCATAGACGTCTCAAGTAGAAGTGGCTTGAGTTTCCCCCACAGGCTGATTTTTCTTTTCTGTCTGTTGGATACGTTTTCTGGCAAAGATGAGTGTTTACCATTTGCATTTTTTCTCCTCTCCTGTCTAACTCTCTTTGCTTCTGCCTGTAATGAAGATGGGGTGAGAAACTCTGCAAGCTAAAAGCTCCTGAGCGGCTTTTGGAAACATGTGAGGCTCATTAGCCCTTTCTGCAACCCTGGGGCTTCTGGGTGAGGGTTATTTTCCTCTTTTTTTTCTTTTTTTTCTTCTTTTTTTTTTTTTTTTTTTGTGATTTGTGTTGGTTGCTGTTGTTTGTTTTTTTTAAGGAAAGGAGTTCAAGTCAATGCTTAAATATGTAGCAATTAAGTTTGAGAAGTCTCCAGGCCAGCTTCAAAGCCTGTGGACTAGTTCAGCAAAAAGTCCTGGGGAAAAAAGTCACAGTTGCATCCCACTAAAAGTGGGAATTAGGCAGGCTGCAAGCTCAGGGGGGCCTGACCCTGTCACAATATTGCAGGGGATAGCTTTAAGGGACCTGAAGCCTCCTGAACACTGGCTATTATGGGGGCATCACAGTGCTCCGAGGACAGAGCAGCTGCCAACGAAGAGCCCTGCAAGCGTAGCTCTAGGGATGGCACCAGCACCCACATCCACCATTGTCCTTATGGGTGGGAAAAAACACTTTGCTCAAATCCATAAGATAAAGGATCTGGGTTTGCTGACTTTAAGCTGACTGTAGTTCAGCTACAACCTGAGACCTGAATAAAGTCCCGTGCTCTCTACTTTAAGTAGTTAGATAAGGCGAATTTTGTTGGCTTTTTCTCCTGCCCGCCCAACACTCCCACATGCCTAATCCCCGGGTTCCTCACCCTTCATCACACTGGAGTTGACTAGATTAATGGGAAATGCTAATATGTCAGGCCTGAAAGGAAAGCAAAGAGCTGGTTCTGTTTGAATTCCGCATTAATCTACTTGGTGATGAAGCTATAAATCAAAACCTGGAAGTTTTACCAATCTGAAATGATGTGTTTAACATTTCAGCCCTTTCCTTCCTCCCTCTTGTCTGACATTGATTTGCACAGCCTTTTATGGCAGCAGGGCAGGCTTGCAAAATGCCTCTTTTGCTTCAGAATCCCTAATTGTGCTTAGACATAATCAGATGTCTTCAAAGCAAGCAGGGTGAGGAATGATGCTGAAACAAGAATGGATTTCCCTGATTGCTACTTTATGAGGAGGAAGACCACATTCCTGATAGGATACATGAGGTTATGGGGATGTCTCAAAGCCTGCTGCGAGGTGGATAAGAGCCGCAACAACCGGTAGGGTGCTTGCAATCCCCCAGGTGAATGAAGAAGCCCCAAATCCCTTCAGCTGAACTCCCCAGTGGCCGTGGTAGCTGGGTGAAAGCCCTTTAGCACCCCATTGCCAGCAGTGGGCACCACGTGGGAAACGCTCCTGAGATGTGTCCTCCTCAGGGAAAATAATATTGCAGGATCTGGAAGACAAGGGGAATGAAATAGCCCAGGATGAGCAAGGTTTGTAGGCTCACATGGCTGAATACATCTGCATACATGCAGATGAAAACCCACCTTCTGGACTGCAACACCTGCCGGCTCTGACCCAAGAGGAGTGGTAAGGAGTTAAAGCAGTGTAAAAGCACCTGAAATAGTAAGGGGTCAGGAGTCACAGGTGATTTTCACAGCTGGAAACCAGTTAGTGATCTGGGATCTGCAACTTGATTCTGCCTTGAAGGATCTGGGGGTTTCCACAGCGGTGGCAGCAGCAATCTCCCTCCCAGAGCTGGAGATGCCCAGAACCTCCAGATATCCTTCCCCCATCATGGGACCTGGACTTCTGCATTTGGGCCTTTATCCTCCTACCATCATGGCAAAAGCTCTCCTCTCTTCTTCATTTTAGGTTAACATCTAGCCCCTAACTGCGACAGCCCACCTTCTTTCTTAATCCCATTACCTATAACTGGATGTATGGGGAGCAACAAAGTATTGAAGACAATTGTGCCTATAGCCTGAAGAGAGTGATTTTGTCTGTCTCTGCCTCAGTTTCTACAGCAATAAAATAGGCATGATAGTACTTAACCACCTCTCCAAGTACTTGATGGATAAGAAGTAGCATGTAAAAAGTAGACAGTGCTCCTGTGTACGCTGTGTGAGGGCTTAAATAGCTGTGGTTGGTAGTAGAGCTCCCTGAGAGACCTGTCCAGTGGTCTGCCTCCGACTTGGTAGGAGCAGTTGGTGGGATTTTAAACAGGCAGGCACATAAACACATTTTCACTGAAGATGAAGGTCCTGGCCTGGCTAATGTTCCTTGACACTGCACAGACATAGCTGGGAAACTAAAATATGAGTTGGTGGATTTGGAGATTAAATAAGTAGTGAACTATCTTCAGGATCTTAAAATGCAGAACTGACTGCCTATCCCATAGTAAACCAGCCCTCCCCCAGCACTTCCTGAAAAGTGAGTATTTCTGCAAAAGCAGTCCCCGTGTTAGTTCACAGGGCCACTTTTTAAGTAGGTCAGAGCAGTAGACATCTTCTGGGTATTGGTAAAAATACGTCCAACAGCTCTGTGGCATCTTGCGCAACTGACTGTCTGAAAGCCTCGACTGGAAGTTTATTATTTGTTAATCTCCTTTTTCAGATGTGTTTCAGTCATGCGGTCAGAAAGCCGCGTGGTGGATCACAAAACACAAAATATAGCAAGTGTTTATCGCAATTAAAGTATAGCAACTGGTGAATAGTATCCCCACAGCAAACAGGGCAAGGCATGAGGTTTGTTCAGAATCTGCAGACAAATGTATCCTGGAGAATCACAGCAGATTTGCAGGAGGATTTGCTTGCTGGGAAGAGAAATGCAGTCTGACCAGATGATGGTACCTTGCTTCCCGTTCTCTGAAGTCCTGAGTGCCACAGCATTGCTTAATGTCAACGAGAAATGGAGTAACTCACCATCTCTGAGACAAATCCAGTCTGGACACCAAGAATGAAACTTGTTTTAACCTATTTTATAACAACTACTGCTCAGAGTGCAGCCTGAGCAAGTCCAGACTTTCAATTGCTGTGTCAGTCTGGATTCAAAGACTGAAATCTCAAGTGGTTGGGACCCCATTCTGACCACCACAGCCAGCATCACCCCAAAACCTGCTCTTCCATCTACCTCTGCCAATGCATTGCTGCTGATTTCCCGAGAGCCAAGAAAGCAAACCATCACTTGTCAGAAATAAGGGGAATTACACTGATTCTGTTGATGCCTGGAGCTCCTTTTCTTTTCAAGAACCTATTGCCTGGTGCCCTGGCAGTAAATCTGGACCATACCCTCAGTACAGTATTAGCTTTGGGTTTATTTATTTTGTAGATGGGACAGCAGAAGGGAATTACCAAACCCATGGGTATTTTTTCAGGGTTTGTGTGGTGGAGACAACACTCTTGGGAAAGAATACAAAAGAAATCTCCAAGTCAGTGTCATATCTGAGCAGCCACGGTCTTGACTGGTGGTGCAAAGGAAGACCTGAGTCCTCTCCAGTGGTGTGTGCGCAGCAGCATGAGTCCTGCTTTGCCAGGAACCTGGCTGTGTGGTGCACTGTTGTGGTTCCCCCAAGTTGGTCTCAGCAAGGGTGAGCCAGCAAATGGCTCCAAGATGCACTGTGATGTGATTAACTCAAAGAAAAAAGCATGAAGTGAACTTTTTGGAGTATGGAAAAGTTTTGCTTAATTTTACAAAGTTGATGAACGTTTATTTTTAGGGCTTTTTCAGTTCTGGTACCATGCAGAGGTACAGCTTATCTGCTTTGATCTCAAGATACAGTAGCAACAGGGATTAATATATAGCAGCAACAAAACCTAGCAGGGTCAAGAGCTTATTCGCTCATCTAAATAATAAACAGTGGAAGAAGTCTTTGTCTCTGGGAAGTGATTAAGCCATCAGGCTCTTTGTCCAAGCAATATTCTTCTAAAATACTCTGTCAGTGTTTAAAGTGAAGGATGCTGGCGGCTGGAGGAGACGCTGTTAGGATTAATACATGTAAGAGTAGAGTTAGCAGTTAGCTCACGCTGGCCACTAACACCGCTGCTGCTGGCTCTTTGCGGTGATGAACTATGAGATGCCTTTCCCAAGAAAACCTCCACCTAGCAGCAACTCTCCTGGTATCTGACCCACCATTTCAGGTCCTCTCTAAAGAACTGGAAGCCCATGGGCATTGACAAATAAAGTGACGTGGTTTCACTGAGCTTTTGCAGAGGTTCCCTGATTTTACCTGAGAAATGGACAACTATTCAAGTCCTGTTGAATGACTGTGAGTGCCGGGCTGCATCGATGCTCGTTTGGATGGGAAGGGAGGCACCTTTGCAGTCTCATTTCTCTGGTGGCTCTAGTAAAGGAGGATAACATGCCAAGAATGTGACATAATGCCATGGGGGTGGCTGAAAACTTGTGCATGATGTAATAGAAAAAGTGCACTTCTGCATGTACTCAGTGCTCACAACAGTAAATTGGCTAAAAGTCCACTAGCATCCCCTGATGCGTGGTGCGTGGGTTGGGTTAGGTTATTCGTAATCCTAACTCCTTAGTTTTTGAGGATTTACATGGGTGGAGGTGAAAAAGGGGATTCAGCACTGAGCATTCTTGCTTCCCCCTCCCCTTTGCGAGGCCCATGTGAGCTACTAGACTTCAGTTTTGGGCTCATAAACCAAGTCGAAGAGAGTGGATGAGGCAGCCCCACACCATAGGAGCCTTTGCGCTGGTTCACATTGGCCAAGACCAAGTGCAGGCCAGGGAGGGCAACTTGGTTCATTTGGAGCCATCACTGTGGTACCTCTCATGGGGGTTTCAAAGCCATGCCCCCGGGCTACCAGGGCAATCAGTGGGATGAGGGATCCTTCTGAGTAATGGGTTTGTGTTATTGCCTGCAGGCATCTTCTAGAAAAAACAAATAATTAAAATAAACACGCTGCCCATGCCTGCTGAACTCCAAAGACGACCATAAAATCTATTCCCAAAGTCTGCTGAAACCAGAGCATGATTTGAAGCTGGTTCAAAGTTTGCTGAAATTGCTAAGAGCCTTGCCCTGGTCTCCCTCTAAGCAACACACACAATTTCTACAGGCTTTTAATCTGGCTTCCTTTGTGTAACTTGGCTTCACACATGGAGACTTCCAAAGCACAGGAAAAGCAAAATACCAAGGAAATGGGAGTAGCAGAAAATGCCTTTTCCAAATGCAAACACCGATCAGTCAATCCAGCATTGGGCATTAGCCAGATCTGTGAAGTTGATAAATATTTTAACGGGTTTGTCTCCGCAGCAGAATAAATACCTACATTCAGTTGTCCAAGGCTGATTAAAAAAGCAGACAAGCTGGACACTGGCTGGTTTACAGTGTCATTTCAACCTGGACTCATCTGTGGACTGGAATGAATTGCTATTCAAAGTGGCATCCAGTTCTAGTGCTTTCACTGTGCTGTTCAGTTTATTTAACCCAGTTTAGCCACTCTCAGAAACACACAGAGTTTATTAATGCTGTATTGTTATACCTCAAGCTGCAAGCAGTTAGCGTAACTCTACAGAGAAGCCAGTCGACCAAGCCCCAATCTTTTTTATACCACATGAAACACACACCAAATAAAGCAAAAGTTTTAGACGATGCCTTGGATTTTGCAAGACTAAGCCATCAGAAGGCATTGCACAAGTCAAACAGGGATAACTAGTGCCACTGCAGGTTAAAACCCACTGCATTTGCCCATTTTCCACAAGTTAGGTGTCTTTAGGTGTCCTTTCCTCCAGGTAAAGTTAGAAATTACCCTCGCGAAGCTGCAGGGACAGCCTGAGGATGCAGCACAGCTAAGGCTGGCTGCACTTGTGAGCATAAAATTCAAGGAAAGGGGATAAAGCAGAATGGCTCTTAATTTACATTTACTGCTCCCCTTCTCTTCTGTGGGAAGATGTCTGTTCAGCCAAAGGAGACCCCACCACCATCCTCAAAACCTGTGTTTCTCCACCCAGACCTCCCCTGCCCATGGTGTCTCCTCTGAACTTTTTCCTTTTTGGTAGGTCCCAAAGCAGTTGGTAGTACAGGACAGAACCCTGGGGGCTTTCTCTGCAGCACCAGGGTTTGAGGGTCTGGCCTGGTGTTTTGTAACCCTACCTGATAAACGGCTCTGGAAATGCACCATGGCTTCAGCATGAGCTGCAGGACCCTCAGGTTTCCAAAGCGGCAAGTCCTCAGAGCCCGGGATGTCAGGCTCCACACCAGGCTGTCCCAGCTGTAGAGCAGATCCTCAAAGCCAAAGAGCACAGCAGCCATGCCAGCTCCCCGTGTGAAACACCCCGGACTCCCTGCTCGGAGGCAATCAGCTAATCCCAAGGCGCCTTACGAACTGCAAGGTTAAAAAGTCACTGCCATTTCCATCAAAGAAGGAGAAGAAAGGAAAAAAAACCTCCAAACCACCAAACCAAATCCGACAACAAAAACCAGCAGCCAAAATAAACGGTTCGGGGATGTGTCTTTCTCCCTTCGCATACGCCCTTCAGGATGTGGTTTCTCCCTCTGTGTATCTTCTCAAAGCAAGTTCTGCTGCACCCAGGAATGAGCAGGGAAGAGGTAAAAATACCTCTCCTGGCTTTGCAAGGCAATTGCACATGCCTCGCAAAGGGCTTCTTGGTTACACTGCATCACTTCCCAGCTCTCTGCTGCAGAACCAAGAAGCAAACTCAGATCCAAAGTCATCACTTTGCAAGCTCAGTCCTGGGACTCCATCCAGAGGGAGGAAAACAGCCACTCGCTCTCCCTCTGCCAACATTCCCAAGACATTCCAGTATTGGGCTTAACTCTTTCAAACACTCCCAAAGAACAGCTGAAAAGTCAGCTTTGCCACATGCAACATCTCATCCTTTTGTTCCGTGTGTCGAGAAGCCATTGCTCAGTTACACTCCAGTCTTTTTTCCACTCAGTTGTGTGTTCTGGAGCCTTTATGTATTTTGGACTCAGAAGGGGACTTAGTCTTTATATGGGACTTATGCAACAGTCTGCAAAGCACCTTATTTACCCAAGGAGTGATACCTTGGAAAGTTGCGTGGATTAAACCACGCCCATTTAAAACCAGTCTGATTCAGTTGTTGTGGACATATTTTTAACCCTTGACGAGCTTGCATTCATGAGAGCCGTTCTCATCTGAACAAGCCCAGGAGAATGCAATCCAGTTCTCTCCATCTGAGCCAGAAACACCCTTTTTAAGCTTTGGATGCAAAGATTCACTGTTGGCATCCCTTCCTAAAACAGATGTTGAGAAGAAATCCGTTCCCTGCCCGTTTCCCCCAGGAGCAGCTTGTTTGTCTGGGAACTTCAAAGCTGTCAACATCTACAATGAGGTGGGCTGAGGGAACTGCTCTGGCAAGGGTAGAAATAGATTATCAACACAAGAGATTTGCATTTCAGTTAAATCACCACAAAATCCATCCAGTTAAATTGCAACAGCTTTTCCAACTAAAACCCATAGTACTCCTTTCATCTATGGAGTAAAGTTTAATAACCAGGTGGAAAAACTGAGGTGGAGGTAGGCTCTGAGCAACCTGATCTAGTTGAAAATGTCCCTGCTCACTGCAGAGGGGTTGGACTAGATGACTTGTAAAGGTCCCTTCCAACCCAAACCATTCTACGATTCTGTGATTCCAAGTGTTTTTACCACAGGCACAGTGCAAACCGGGGCCCTTGGAGACAGCTGACTGTCAGTGCTGCTTTTCATTCATTTCACTCTCCCTTCAGAGAAGTGTGCGCAAAAAGGCAGCAGAACTTGGAGGCAGCAGATGACAGTCAGCTGGGGAGTGCCTACATGGTGACATTTGCAAGGAGGTAATTTTCAGAGGGGTAGACAGGACAACCCCACTTTGAGCTGAAATCATGAGGGACCTGCAAGCACTGTGACCCTAAAGCTGCTGGTTTAGCAAAGCTGAGAAGCCACCATGTCCTAAAAGTCTTGATGTCTTCTCTGGTTTAACACCCTGGATGAGCAAGGAGCGGGGATATTCATCACTGGGTGACTTTCTACAGGTCTGTCCTACCCTGACCTCGTCCATAATTTGATCTTTGAGGACTGGATGGCACAAGGTGAGCAGCGTGCCATGATAATGGCACAAGAATTTTCATCAGCCCATTGACAGGGCAGAGAGAGGGCCATGAGAATTCAGCTGCAAAATTCATATTCTCAGCCTAATTGTTTCTTCAGGACATTGTTTGTAGGGTGGCATCGTAAAATATGGTAATAAAATCGTGATAATAGTTCCTTCGAACTTGTTAGAAGCTATTTATTTTGCAAAGTGTCGTTTTCTTTCCTCCTGTCTCTTGCCCTGCCCATCTGTTTGCTTTGTATCCAGTCTTTGCTGTGAGTCTCCCCATGCTCATCATCTCTCGGTGATTTCGTTGCCTGCCTGTAAACTAGGTAACACACTGCAGCGATGTAGGCAAGGGACCAGGATCATCTCCATTATAAAGCCTCATTTGGAGGAATGGTATTTTTTTTATTTAACTTGACTAGACAATATTTGCTCCAGGCTACAGCCTGATGTATAAGATCTCTGCCTGAGAGCACAAGTGAGGAAAAGAAAGAAATGTGTTTGATAAAGGAAAACAGAGGGGGAAAAAAACCCCAAAGCATAGCAAGTGATTGCTCTGGGATGTGACCTAACCCCTTTGGTATTCTGCAAAGGGGGAGAGGAAGGGAAATGGAGGATATGCCAAAGTTTTAAAATTAGCTCCTCCACATGTGCATCTAGTCTTTCCATATGCTCAAAAGGAGACTTTCATCCCCTTGTCCCAACTCAGTAATTACTCAACAGATGAGGGCAGCTCTGAAGGAGCCTTTTCCCTCGGCTGATGACATAATCAGACCTTCTGAAAACAGTTAACCTACGTATTTATTTAACTGATAGACCGGGGCAGTCTCCTTACGAGTCACTTGAGTCTGTAGGAGGCCCAGTGAGCATTTCTGTGTGTAGATTTACCTTCATGATTAGAGCAGATTGTCTGGTTTCCTGCAGAGGTTTTCCTGCTGATTAGACATGTACTATTTTTTGAGGGGGTAAAAGCTGCCTGAATACAGATTACCCGTCCCACCTTGCAGCTTCCGAGGGAATTGCAACCACGGATGTTTCTCAGGAAAAGATAGACTGTCCCCACCAGAGCCAAGGGATACACACCACCAAAGGTGCTTTTTTTCCAGGGAGACACCAGAGAAGGTGCTCTCACTTAACCAAAAATGCCAGAAGAGGTCATTGCTACAGAGAATGGCTGAAGAGAGGAGAAAAAATATCCGATAATCAGCAACTTGGCTCTTCTACTGGTGTACGCTTTGAGTCATTTCTGTAAAATCATCTTACATTTCTATAAAACACGCTGACCTTCACCTTCATTAAGATCAATTAGGAAAAAAAAGCCCTTTGCACTCTACACAGATCTCTAATTATGCACTGATTATTTCCCGCTGTTCCTGATAAAATGTCAGGCAAAACATTTACTAAGAAACCTCCCACGTTTTACTGACAGTCCAAAGGTGGTTACTAGGGTATAAAAATAGCTTTTTTTAAATACTTCCCATGGAAAAAAAGAAAAAAAACCACCAACCCCGAAACCCTTTGGGCTGCTGTGTTGTTTCATGGGTCTGTCACCGAGGCTTGAAGGCTGGGGGTGGACTTCCCAACCCAGCCCCAGCAGACAGCTCCTCCTCACCACAGAGCCTGCAAATCACTGCCATGCACTGATGTAGGTAGACACTGCCTGCACCGGGAGCTCGAGAAACAGGTCCGTGCTTTGCCTTTAGGCAGATTGTGTATTCTGGCCTCGGAAGGAGGAGTTCAGCATCTCTTTTCAGCGCGCTCTCAAGTAAATCTCTACCCACAATTTTCTGATGGGTGTGGATGTATTTGGGTGTGTTGAAAGACAGGCGTGCCGGGTAGAGGGCGGTTTCCTTTGAGCTTTCTGTAGACATAGCAGAAACATCCTGCTTGTGCTCAATATATGGCCCCAATGGTCCCTGCAGCATGAGCCAAATGTGGTCTTTTAGTTCTTGTTTCAGATCCATTACCCTTTTGATCTTTATTTCTCTATAACATTAAGAGGATTAATGTTGTTAGATCTTCATGTTTAAAGTTCCTTTTCATGTTGCAGCTTCATGCTTTCTTATGTTGTAGAAGATTTTTTGTGATGTTTAAATAGTTGCATGTTCATCCTTGTGCTTTAATAGCACATCATTTTTGTGACTGATATGGGAACAGTTAGAGATGACCCACTGACAATTGACAAAATCCATAAAGAAAGAGCCACCACCTTTCCTTCACATGTGCCCACACAGAGTCAGGGCCCTCAGTGGGGTCTTACAGAAGTGTCCTCCCTCCTGTAACTGCACTGAACCACAAACTCTGTCAAGATTTCCAAATGGACTTCGGGCACCAAATCCACACAAGAACCTGAGCCTCTGAATGCCCTATTACCACCCCAACCAAGGTGGTCTCATCCCACATGCTGACCCGTTTGGGCTCCTCTGTCTTTCCTCTGACAAGTGGCCTTGCCATCATCCAAGAAGGCATTACAGAGGGTTTCTATGTGTACAACATACATGTTCTAAGCAAAAGAAAATCACCTGAATGTAAAAAGAGTGAAAATAAAGTACGGCTGTCCATAGTGGGTCTCTCAGAGCTTTGATCAACTAATGGTCTGCTGACTCTGTAATAATTTTGGATTGCTAAAAGATCATGACCTCAGTCTGGCTGGGCCACAAGACCTGGACAATGATCACACGTGAACCTTCACAGAGTTGTAGGGGAGGCCCCAACACCCCTTGCTCACCAATCTGGAGCTGTAGGTCAAGAAGCTGTACTTGGAAGTATCTCCTCCAAGATCATCTGCCCCACATAAATGTGAAGGCTTTGCCTGCACCGCTTTGGTTACCTTCGAACTTTCACCCATCACATGCTGCCAAAACCACAGTTGTAAAGAGCCTCCACCTCTCCTCCCATGGTCTGCCATCACTGACATCCCTACAACCCCCCTGCAGAGAAAATGCAAGAAACGGAAGACTTCTCTGCTGGTTACATTTTAGGGCAAACATCATGAGTCAGACATCCTGGGCAATTTCCTCAAGATGTTCTCATGAGTCCATATGGCCTAAAATGTTCCATAATGAAATGAACTGCTGCTTCACAGTAATAACTGAATGAAAATTTACTATTCCAGTCATCCACCTTGATCATAACATTTCTAAAGCTCTTTGAAAATGTAAAGTGCTCCAGTAGTGCTAAGTATTGTCATTATGTGAACAGCAGCTCCTTCTGCGTAAGGCTGTACGTGTCCTCACTTTAGAGAGGTTTTAAATGACTGACACAAGAGAGTATGTCATACCCTCAAATCATACGCATTTCGTTTCCTAAAGTAAGCTGTGTTAGCGATTTAACAAGGTTTAAAAGTAACTGAATCCTATAAAGCTGGACTTGTACTTGTCCCTAATATTCCACCAGCTAAAGTGATTTTCACTTCTACTATGCAGAAACGTGAAAGAGATTGTGCAGAGATTTGCTATTCAATCCTCTTTCTCCACGAACACTGCAGTGAGTGAGTCTGCGGGAGGGGATGTAGGTCAGGACAACGTATTAAGTAAATAGTGCAGAGCAGCCACTGAAAGTGAATGGCGAGATCTTAAGTACGATTATTCACTTTGGAAACCCGAGCTTATGATTAACCCTGATCCCGCTGGGGACTGTATCCTCCTGTGACCAGGCTGTCCAATCAAAGCAGCATGTGCTTGCACATGCCCATCGCCACAAGGTTTATCATCACTTTGCTCTCTGCTATTACGTACAGAAATGCTTGGGAGAATTATTTTTGGCCAGAAGAAAACAGGGAAAAAAAAAAAAAGCCACAGCCTGCTTTGGAGGCAGGTGTGAACAGGGGACAGTGTAAAGCTCATCCAGCAGCTGAGCTCTTCTCCTTCCATGTTATTCGCCTGTGTCTAAAGTAGCCTCTGGCAAGGTTCAGATGTGAAGCAATAATGAACCCAAGACTAACCTGTGTTAGTGCCCATCAGACGGGCACTGAGCCTCAAACTGGGGACGGAACACGCCCGACTGTTCACAGGAGAAGCCATGGGCTTGTTCAGCTACATGTTCCCTCTTTAAAGATCTTGCTTATTCCTTTGGCAACCGGAGCAAATATTTCCCATTATGAGAGGTTCCCCAGTACTCCTGTGTTCACAAAATTTTGAATTATACATTTAGTTCATGCTTCCCACCCCTTATCAGGGGATGATGGCCAGGGTGTCACAATGGTGTTGGCTGTGGGCTGTGGGTTGGAGGACACATTGCTTCACATTGCAGGTGTCTCTGAACTGGCACTGTTTGCCTGAGAGAGAGGACAAATCTGGTGGCTCATAAAAAGCCAGTCTGCAGTTTTGCCCTATGGCAAAATGGATAATTTAATGAAGGGCAGCCTTGCTGCCTATGCGAAACAAGCTGACATACAGCACAATTGGCCCATTTCAGCAGAACATTTTCTTACAACTTATCCTGCAGATATATTTAAGTAGTTTGTCTGATTCAGACTCAGTGGTAACACTCACTGCATTCAATGACTAATACAAAGTCCTTTCTGTTCACAGACAAGAGCTGATCATTTCATTAAAAAGGAGGAGGGCAAAGGGAACATATTTTAGAAAATCAATGGTCCAGATTTCTCATGTTTGATCTTGCTTATGGGTTGGGAAGCCTGTTCCTGCCTAAGTTAAAGCCCATATATCCAATTTATTCTGAAGCTCCTTACTATCATTATAAATAAATACTTGTCTTTTGGTTGGACTTGATGATCTTGGACGTCTCTTCAGACCAAAATGACTATGATTCTATGATTCTCTGCTGATTAGGATGGAATTGTCACTGGACAGAGAGAAAAGCTCTAATATAAACAGGTCAAATATGACCTTCAGAGCAGAAGTGAGGAGGAATCTGGTCCTATTCCAGAGAAGTCATCAGTTTCCTGAGCAAAGTTAGACAAGTCACATAACTTTATGGGTCTCCATTTCCTCAGTAGATTAATTCACTGACATTTGTCAGGTGCCACGAAATCTCAGGGGAGCTGTTTTACATTATAGAGTAAATATGTGTTCAGCCTGCTTGAGAGACAACTGGTCATATTCCACAAGCAAAAAGCAGAAATACTTAAGATATCTCAGATCGATAATGTACTCTCAGTGTTGGAAGCTCCTATACTAATTACCAAAACGGGCAGAACTGTGGGTGAATAAATGTTCCCTGGCGTGAAGACTGGTTATGTATATATATGTTCCCTGCAGGGGTAGCACTGTATACATCCAGGCAGTGCTAAATGCATGTAGGGAGGGTGCCATGGAGGAAGGTGATGGCTCTGTTGGCTCTGGGCTGCAGAGGCCCCAGAGTGAGCCATGCCGAGCTGTTAACACCACAAAACGCAGTGCATACACACACTTGCACACTCATTCATGGCATCTGCACCGGGGCTGACTCATGTAGGGCAGATCTGTTGTTTCTATTGCCAACAGCACAATTAATCTGCAGATGGGAAACTCAGGACTCAACATAGGGGGATTACTGTACTGCAGCCGATCTTCACGCTGAGAACATCTCCCCAGCTGGGACCAGTTAGACCTTCTCAGTAGAGCATAAGAGTTGACCTCTACCCTGTTTGGTCCCGAAACACAGACCCCTGTGGCTCGTGCTAATGGAAAATCTCCATTTACGTTGTAGGACATCGCTGGATCCGTGCCATCTACAGTGATAATGCATGCACAGTTGACGGAAGATGGCAACTTCCACTTCTGTTGCTGCTTGGCTTAAAACCCTGTACAAACAGCTTCTATTGCCTCATGATGCATAGAGAGATTTGTATTATCGAGTTGCTCCCAGAGCTGTGGATAAACAGGGACAAGAGGACTCAAGCGCCTGTGTGGGGCAGCTAATCCCAGCTGACAGTCCTGGCTTTACTTTTCTCTGGCTGTTTTCTATAGCTACTATTGCGTCCACGTGCTATTGCACCCACATACCCACCAGCATCTCCAGATGGGGTACTGAGTCTCAGGGGGTGTAAATAGTAGCCCAGACTCCATCTGCAGAGGTGGAGAGTGGGTAATCAAACTCCTCCACACTCTGCCTTCCAACCTGATGCTTTGCAATGTGGAATCCTAACTCACTGTCTAGCTTGTTTGCTCGTACTTCCTGAAAATAGGAGAAAACGGATCGAAAGCTGCTGGATCGAAGCAGCAGGCCAGTCACTGCACTGTTTCTATGTACAGCAGATTGAAGCTGTTTAGAATTTAAAACAAAGAGGATTTACACTCTTGATTTAGAAATTTATGACTCATTCCCATTCTGTCTGTTAGAAGTGGTTGTCATTTCCCCTGCCCCCAAAACATCCATGCCTTAAAAAATAAAACCCATAAGCTCTTTGCTGTCCTTATCTTGATGCACAAAGAATTCAAATGTTCGCTGTTGCTATCTGGAACTCGACTTCCTGTTATTAAGAAGGACATCCTAGTATTTAACAACACGAGATTTTTATTTTTTTCCCTTCTTCAAGTCAGGCAGAATGTCTAATGATTCTGGGGTTTGTTTCCTGCTTGTAATTAAGTAGGTCACAGCTGCAAAGCAAGAGAACAAGAAAATATTCAGATCACACAAAGCCAAGAACTATTAAATCATTTGCAGCTGAAGGATATGGCAGATTCTCTATTTTTTTAAAAAGAAGTCTCAAGCAAAGGAAATAAGTATAGGAACTTTTAAGAGGATGATGAACTTGGAAGTCCTGCCCAAGCACCACAGTAGCTCAGAAAAAAAGAGTGATCAAAACCCAGCTAACGTTGTTCACAAGTTGAATAGCTTTATGTGGTTGAAATAGACTCATTTCTTCATTGCTTAGGGCCATATATTTTACCCATGCAATTTGCTTTGAACCACATACAAGACTGCTCTCATTTCTTCTGGGCAGCTCCCACCAGACCCTCTGTGTCAGCCTGAAATGCCACGCTATGCCCTCTCCTGTAGGTCCCACACAGCACACACCCTGTGCAACTCCAGATGCAACTCACAGCATGATCTCTACCCAGACATGAAGCTCCCACAGGGCTGAAGGTCTTTTGATCTGCACTCATGGCTCTTGGTGTTACGTTGCCTTGATTTGGCTCCCACTCCATTTCTGTTTAGGACAGCGAGCTGTTCGTGGTCCCTGCAAGACTGTCTGCACCCCACAGACAAGTATTGGCAGTGCATGGACCATTGTCTGTAATGGGCCACGCACACATGGGTTGAAGAGCAACCTCTGAAGGGCCCTGACAGTAGGGGTAGGAACTGGAGTACAGCCTCATCACGGACAGGCACCAACTGGCAAAGTCATGTCAGGAGAAACTTCCTTCGAGGAACGAAGATGTTGGTCTGTGTGAACCAGGCACTTCAAGACAAAGTTGGTCCTGACTGACCTCATCTGGGTTATCGCAGGATTCAGGAGGAGCAGAAATGACTGCACGTTTCCATCGTGGTGCTTTTGCCAAGGCTTTGGTATAAATACTCCTTCAAGTCAATACTCAGCCGAAAAGAGGGGGCAGAGAGCAACAAACCATCCACCCTCATCTTCTCCAGGTACGGTGCTACTCCATCATGAAAAGGAACCGAAACAGGGTACTCAGCTATGAGAACAGCCCCGTTAAGTGGCTGCCTTGGTCTAAAGGGCAATGGAGACATGTCTGAAATGCATGATAGCTGTTACAATAGGGCTCTTGTTCTGTGCACTGAGAGAAGTGGTCTTTGGGAAGATTTATCTTTGAAGCCCACCAAAATCAACACCGAACAGGGCAGCGGTCCAGACAGACCAGAATCATTGCCCCAGCAGGAAACACCCTCTGTGAATCCGTTTGATTTCAAAATAAGGTGTTTGGTTTTGTCAGAAGAGTGATTATGATGCAGGCAGAATAGCAAGAATGAAAGCATATTGCTGCTTCTGTAAAAATGTGATCAGGAGAGACATAAATCTTAGCAATTATAAATTGATTATGACCTCATGTTTACTCAAGCTCTGGTTGGGAAACTGTCATGGGAATGAACAGCCCACATAGATGGTATTCTGGGCTCTGTCCCTGCCTGACCAGACGTGTTCAGTTCATTCCAGGATAAGAGAACGTGGACCTTTTCATGCTGGTATTTCTTGGCATTGCAGTCTGGGAACTGGGAGGGAGAGATGGTCAGTGCCATCATGGGCAATCATTACGAAACACAAACAACAGAGGGTTTCCCGGAGGACGGTGTCTGGGGAATTTGAGGTCAGTCCTGCAGTCTCTCCTTGTGAAGCACTGACATCATGGGAGAGGGGCTATGTGTGAGAGCATGGTTGTACATATCCTGGGCTGCAGAAGATGCCTGATCTGTCTTCAAGTGATTCAAGGTATCTGAATTTGTGGGGTTCCACCTGGAATTTCTCTAGAAGGTGCTGACTTTCAGAAATGTTTTGCTCCCTTCCTTCCAAAACAGGAGCCCCTCGCCTTGAGCCCCTTAAATAGAGGACGTCTGGGGAAGGGAAGGTGCTGACTTCAGAGGAAACACCAGTGCTGGGCTCTATAAGGGATGTTCAGAGACCTCACAGCATCTCTTGGCCTTTGCAGGAAAACACGTATGCTGCCTACACCCTTGTCCTGAAACTTTCAGAAATTTCCCTTCCAGTCTAGGGCAGGTAACAGCATCTGTGGATTAGTATTAAACAAAGCTCAGGAATGAAAATGTTTCAAAATGCTGCTGCAGCCCAGTGTCTGGCCAGCTCCACACAGACTGCTGCAACTGATGGTAAGGAAAAGGAGCTAGATCATCTGCTGGCACCAGCCTGCTTATCTTTCCCCTGACACCATCCTCCAGAAGTTGGAGGTTGGCCCCAAGGCCACTTCAACGGCTCGTGGGTGACTGACTGGATGCGTTGGAATGCACTATCATAACTGTGCTTTTAAAAATCAATGTCTTCTGGTTTTATGACTCTTCTTGGCCAGGTTCCCACTCGCTGTAACTGAAGCAAATCCTTTTTTGTCTGCAGGAAACTGCCACTATTGGTGCATTTGAAAGTTTACAGGAGGATACACGATGGCTGCGTTACAGCAAAGCCCAGGATGGAAAAACGAAGTTTTCCAACATTTCAGAGTGGAAATTATGAAAATTAGAAAGCCTCCTCCCAGTCCCTGGTGTGGTTTGCAAGCACGGGTTGGGTGGAGAGATGCTGGAGAGGGAGGAAGGGGATGTGGATGTGCACTCACAGGATCCCTGAAGTTTGACCCTGCTTCAGACACTCTCAGATTTGCACGCTGTCGGCAGTTCACCATGGCTTTTACCCTGAAAGCATCCTGATTGCCAAGTGGGAACGACAGCACTAGCTGGGTCTTGCAGAGGTCGGGAGGGGATCAATGTCTGCGGAGCCTTTGTAATATGCAAAGCCTGTTATAATATAAGGAATCATTTTAAATTGTGACCTAGGATTGCCAAGATTCCCCCTTGCCATAGCCCATCCATTGTATTAGCCTTGACAGATTTTCTTGGATGGTATTTTCAAAAACTGGGAACTCCAGGCTCTGCCTTCAGGTAACAATAACAGCTTTAGCTCAGTTCTGAGGAAAGGAGAGCCCGTGAAATGCTCGGAACTCACTTTTCTTGGTTTTCTCTGGAAATCTGGACCTTTAATGAGGACAAACTACCTGTGGAGTTTTAACCTTGCTCCTCCTCCTCCCTGCTGTCTGCTGATGCATTAAGATTGATTAAGGGAATTCTGAAAGACAGAAACTCACTTGTTGCTGTCCTCATTCATCTTCCTAAGATGCTCCAAAGCATCATGGATAATAATCCAACCCATGCAGAACAAGCCTTGTGGTTAGAGGGATGTACCATGGCTACTGCATGTACAGCAAAAAGATTAATAAAAACAAGATGTTGGAGAGCTTTTTGGAGAGCTGTGGAGGAGGAAAAAGACATTGTCATTCTGCTTTCTGAAGAGTGGTAATTTCTCATGGATCACACTGATCAGGGGAGCACACTGATCACCCAAGCATCTCACAGTGCTCGTACCCAGCCAGATCTCAGCATCTCTTTCGGATGCACTAAATACAGGCACTTATGCAGAGAAACTGGTATGAGATACATATTGCTGTGAATGTCAGATTATATCTGTCCTGCAAGGAAAGAGGCATTTGGAGAGGGTGCAAACACAGGATCCTGTCACATTTCTATCTATCTCCCCAGCCGCCCTGTGAGGGCAGGGACCTGACACCTCACCTGTGAAGGCAAGTATCTGGTATTTTATCAAGCCATCAGTCATAAAGCTACACTGTGCATTTTCAATGGTCTGCTTCTGGTGCCCTTACCTCCACCCTGCAAGCATGTAAAAGAGGAAGACTAACCCAGAAGATGGCCATGGGCCTGCCCTTCAGAGCAGGTTCAGACATTCCATTAGGCTATCTGAACAGACATGTCTCTGACAGAAACAGCGAGCTCCATGAGCTCCCTGACACAGACTCAAACATGGATGCCTCTAAAACTGAACAATTGCTTCTGCAAACACGGTCTCAAGGACACAGAGAAGAGGCTGGAGCCCAGGACTCTGCTGCATGGCACACCTGCCCTACATCTGGTGGAGTCATCCATATGGTGGACAAGAGCATGTAGTGCTGCCCTTGTGACACAAATTTTAGGTTCGCTGGGACTTAGGTGATCCACAGCAGTAAGGATCTGCCTGGCTCTGACTGCAAAGACAGCGCAGTAATCATGTTATGCTACAGTTTTCCAGCTTGATCTAGAGGAGCAGTGGTTCACTACCAGGGCTAGGAGGGCAGGGCCACCAGAATAAGGATGGCCCCATTGACACCTTTCAGTAAAGCCAGTGGTAGCCACCTAGTTTGCTGCAAAATCAATAAACAGTATTGCAAGAGGCACACTTTTTGTTAGCATGTAGGCTTGCACTGTACTTAGAATCATATAAATGTTTCGGTTGGAAAAGATGTTTAAGATCATCAAGTCCTACTGTTAATTCAGCACCACCAAGTCTGAATGCAAGCACTTGCAACCCTTGACTGCAGGAACAACTAGAAAGAGCCAACCCTCACTCATCTGATCTTCCACACAGGAAAAGCTCTGTGCACGTTCATGTGTTCCAACATGAATGAGCTGGGATGCTTTCTGGGCTGTGAAATAGATCTATATCTTCTCTAAAGTGGGGTGCAGACCATCTGCAGTGCACTCTGCTTCAAGTCAGGCAACTTCTCCCACAAATCCCACAACTATCGGAAGTGGCAGTGCAGGGCTTGCCAGGACGAACACTGGGCTGATAAACCAAAGCTTCATAGGGCCATGTGCAGCCTTAGCGAACATACAGTCATGGGGCCAGGCCTCTGTTGTGGAGATGTTTGTATCTGAGCTGGGCTAGCCTGGATGCCCCGTCTGGATTTGGTCTTCAGGAGTAAGCATGCAGAGCAGACATGGAAGTCTGTGTTTATCTCCTCTAGCTGGAAAGGCTTTTGTTCCCTCTACAGTTAATGGAAGATGGATGTCAACACAGAGGGCAATTAATCCCATCATAAATAGTCTTTGAAGATATTAAGATGAATTGTCAGCAGAAGACACACATTACTCTCTTCTTTGACTACTGAAGAAGCCTAAAAAGGTAGTAAAAGTTATTGCAGCTGCATGACAACTGGTAATGTAGCCTGACTGAAGGTATGAGTGGAAGGCAGCTGACATGGAAATACACACTAGCAAGAACATAACCCCCTACCTTTAATCTCTCTTAGATGAGTTTCTTCAAGACACATCTCATCCCATCACTCATCTTTTGGGAATTGGCAGGGTGGAAACTCCCTGTGGCAGAAACTTTTGAGTGAAGGCTGGTTTGGTTCACTCTTGCAGTCATTTCTATTCAGAACTAAAATGGTAAAGCAGTAAAATGGTACTAGTTCTGCACGCGGATCTCCAAAGGGCAGATGCTTGGTGCATCAACATTAATTGCAGGTTATCGGTCCTTAGCTATTGTTTCACAAGGAGTTTACCCAATCTATGATGATGCAAAACCTGGAGAGAAAATACATATCCATGGCCCCACCCCACTAAGACTTGGTGGCATTTATAGATGGAGTGCTGGCAACTAAAATGGATTTCATTCTCAGCTAAGAAACTTGCTTACTCATTTCAAAGCATGCAGAACCCTAATTATGCCTTCTAAATATATTCCAGAAGTACAGCTGGATTGCAGAGTGTGTGCTGGTGACTAAATGGCGTCATTTGCAGCCCATTATCTTCTCAAAAGCTTTTCATGTGGCATCTTTGGGAAGTGGAGACTAATTGCTCTCCTTGCCTGTGCAATTTGGAGAGTTTGATACTTTGGTCCCAACAAGAAAAATTAAAGCGTACAAATCACTCAATCCATCTGCTGGTAGAATGAAAAGTCACCAGTTCTTTGAATCCATTAGAAATGATGGAGACAATGAGGATAATATCTACTTCACCAGGAAATAAGCTAAGCTCGGACAGAAAGTTTGACCAGAAGTTTGGAGGCGTGTTTGAAATCTAAATCCAACTTCCTGGACTTCTTGAATCAGCAAAATAAAAACTGTGTGTCTACCTACAGAACAGCTTTCCTTTATGTCAGAAGAGCCTCTTTCATGATTTCTATCAGCCTGGTTAGTAAAGCTTGTGAGCTTCGCTAAGTCACTGCTGGTGTTTAACCAGACTTGTGTTGGTGCCTGATCTGGACCAAAGATGTCTCAAGAGTGAAAGTGGAAAAGTTTGATGGAGGCTAGGTTTGCTGCTTATCCACTGTTTTGTTTTGAGGATTTTTCCATACACTTACAGTATCCTGATCTAAATGGATGAAAAGATTGATCAAGAAATTAAGAACTGGAAAAAGGCGTGTATTGTACTTTGCACTTGATGTCTGAAAATGCTGGTAGTTCAGGAAATTGTTGAAGTAATATTTAAGCAATTCCTTGTACAGATCATGAATTGATAAAGTCTAGAGGCTTTTTCTGCCTGGTCTTTAAAACCCAGCTGAAGGCATGTGGAAGTACTTCCAGGGATAAATCTTGGCTATCCTATCCCTGTTGGAGTTGAAGTTGAGTTAGGACCAGCTCTTCAGGGAGAGTGAGTTGGAAGATATTTCAAATACACAAGTTACCACTTTGCATTTCCTGTCACTTGATGACTTTGCATGGAACACGACTTCCACATGGAAAAGCCCTTCCAGGAGGCTCTTTGTAGGTGTTATAAGTTCTTGCCTTTTGGGCTGTAGAGCACTACCTCAAGGTAAACTACTCTGGTGCTAAATCATCATAACTCCCAAGCTTTGGGCTGCTGGTGGGGCTATGATCCAGGCACGGTACTAGCTACCTGAGAAAGCCCTTTGAGCAGGCTTATTAGCTGGAAGACCAAAAGGGTCCATGAACTGCATGAGCCATTCCACCCCCTCCAAAGCTTTATAACTGGATTCACATGATCCCCTCCTTCCCTCACCCGAATCCGAAACATTTGGCTCATTTCTGGCTCCCAGCTTCTGCCCCTTGACTTGCCCTTGCTCTGTCCCCTGACCTACCCTTGCTGTTCCAGGGTCTGGCCAATGCAAAGGCAACAAATGCCAAATTGTAATAAAAAACCCTTTTTATTTTATGATCGAAACAAGAATCTGAAGCACTGGGAATTTCACAGCAGAGCCTCTGCTCGTGAGGTCTCCAGACCTTGGGAGCTTCCAGTAATTCAATTAAACTCCAACCATTTGAAAGCCAGTTTGAGCAGTGTCCTGGCTCCGAACTCTGCGGCGTTCACCAATCACTATCCATTAGCCTCGGCCGTGCTCTCACCTCTTGCACTGTTAACCTGCATGCATTTTGGGGGGGATAAAGTCTGGCACGGCTCCTGATCTGTTTCACAGGAAAGTCTGTTTTGATTTGTTACACCTTTTAGAAGTGTCACAAAATATTACAAGTTCTAGACACCCGAGAGGGTGTGCCAAGCATTTGTCTGTCTAGGTGGAGTTCAAATTAAATGAATTCCTCCAAAATACTTGTGAACAGGTCAGGAAAGATAAAGCTCAGATGAAGCAGATAAAATTGATGTTTCTGCAGTCAGAAGTGATTATATCAGAGCATTATACAGGTGACAGTTTTGCTGCTTGAGCATATCCTCTTATTCATTTTTTTCTTGGATACAATTATTTGTCTATACGGCTGGTGAATAATTCATTGCAAATAAACAGTATCGCAAAACGCTGATTTTTTTTTTTCACCACTCTAAGTTTGTATATTGGTTTCATCACCTTGTGACTTGAATGACTTCCAGAAAAAAGCTAAGGCAGCAGGAGTTCCTTGCTTCAAGGTCTCTTTTGTCTCTTGGGCAACTCTACACTCAAATATCCACTGGGGTTTTTTTGTTATCCACAGTATCTGTTGTCACCTCAGCTGTCTCTCAGATTGGCAGTGATGCTGTCAAAGTAAGACACTCGTCCAGAAAATGTCACCGAAGGTGCTAAGCAAAGGTCTGCAGGACCTGCATGCCTGTGTAACAGTTTGCAAGTAAATAGCGTGAACTGGGAAAATCAACTTCCCTCGAAGCGCTCAGTTAGTTGTGGTGTCAGAGTGAGTGCTCGCGGCATCAGCTCATAGAGGCTCGCATGAGAAAGTTTAATAAATGAAGACCACTCCATCGTGAACGCCGCAAGATCTGCCTTGTTCTACCCCATTAGACCCTGCACTAAAGCCCTTGGTGTGAGAGGTTACTGACCGCCTCGCTCTTGAATCTGTGTTGGAAAAATGAGTAGTAACAAGCCAAAGGTTGAACTACGCTTTGCCTAGTAGAAAAAGAAAATCAGTAACTCAGAACAATAAAAGTGCTGGTAGATTTTTACAGCAGCCAGACATACCCGACTCTTTTGCTGGGATTGCTTGAAGGCAGGCTCCTCTCTTGCCAAAAGCAAAGGTCGCCATAAGCTGCAGAACAGCGTGGGAAAACCTGCCTCAGACTTGGCCTGCAGAGCAGAAAGACTGATTTTTTTTCAGCCCTGGGTTCTCTCTTCTCAAGAGAAATTTATTTATAGGAGGAATGACGTTTCCTACCACATTCTTAACGTGCTTGCAGCTTGGGATAAGAACATGGGAGCTTTGTCCTCTGCCATCTGTTTTCTATGGCAATAAATATCCATTTATGGATTTATCTCAGCCTGGTGTGTTTTAAAGTCATGATACGAATGAGTGTTCATGGATTTCCATTCAGAGGGGAAGTGTCATAGGTAAATACCAGTCCCATCTCTGTGCTGGTGTAGATTTACGCTTTTGTAACGGACAGCGAAGTTCTGGCTTGGGGCTCTGGACACGTTTTTAATCTTAGCTTATCTTCTTTGGAGACACAAGAAATAAAAAAGCAATCTGGACTAAAACCCTGCTGAGCTGCAAACATCCACGGACGCAACCGGTCCCAGGGCCTTTAATTTACTGTAGCTGAGAGCTGGGACCTAGAGCTGGGGTGCAAACTGCAAGACCTCATTTAAAATGGCTTTTCCAGCCATATCTCTCCAGCTTGATTTGTTTCCTACAGCACTTCATTTAGTCTGGAGATGGCCTTCCTTTAACACAGCATCTGTAGTACCGTCCTTTGAGCCTTGAAGGCAGAAGAGAGGGCAGACTTGTTCTGTTTTTCATACAAGAAAGCTGCATTTTTCTCTAGGCTTTCTAACTCGAAAAAACAATGGCTTGTGTTTGCGGTGAGAAACATTCCCATGGCTGGAAAATAGCCAGGGAAGTCTTTGAGGAGAGGAGTAAATATATGTTCTTCTTTACCAATGCCTTGACACAGCAGAGAGGGATCTCTGAATGGTGCTAGGCATTTGTTAGACATTAGCAGGACTCTATTCATCTTCCTCTCACACACATCCGCAGCACATGGTCATAATAAAGATAGCTCGCAGGCATAAACCGTCTCACATTAATAATGCAAAGGGAGAAAGGACTATATATTTAGCGTGCATGTTTGCTGGTGGGGGAAGGAGACCCAGAGACGGAAGATCTGGTGGGGAGGGCTCTGTGTTGAAAAATACTGTGTTAGGGATGGGATCCATGTCTTCCAGTTTGGGGGGCTCCTCTTCTGACCAGGGTGTCCCTCTATATGCTGGCTAAAGGAGAGCTGACTGGAGTTTAAGGAGTTATTAATTCAGCCAAACATCGGTGTTCTGAGGACCACGTCTACAACCACCGTGAAGCATTTTGGCTGCCTCTGCAGTGATCCCAAAGGCAACCCGAGGTGGTGGCCAGGATGGAGAAGTCTCATAGACACGATCATTGACTTAGATGAACCCAGCTCATGTCTCAGTCCTGACACTGCCTGTTGGTGTGCTCCATAACACAAAATTTAATTCTGCCTCAGCTGACATGTTAAGTGATCTCTGTGCCATACCTACTAATATTTGGCACTGCCCATTTTTATTTGGACTTGTAAAAGCCTTTGCAAAGCTGTCTCTTCTGCTGGGTGCATGCCACACATGACACAAATCTCTCACATCTGCGGCTTTACATGTGAAACTTGCTCACTTGGGACCATATTTTAGGCACTTTCACTGCTACAGTGGGATTTTGAGGACTCTGAGCTTAGAAACACAGCTTCAGTGTAGCTTCAGAAACTCAAGTGCAGGGGATTTGCCCTGGCACCTCTAGCTGATGGTGCTCCAGGGAAAGAGAGCATGATGTAAGCTTCAACCAGGTTGACCAAACCTCATGGGCCAGGTGCCTGATGGGACAGCTTTGTTACAAGGTGGAGACAACAATGGCAAGGACAGACATTTAGGACAAAAAAGAGCTGGTTGCAAAATCCATCCTACCAAATCCTCTGGCAATCCTTACAGCAAGGCTCCAACATTTGCCTGACAAGAAACCTAAACCACCCCAACCTTAGGTCAAGAAGTGGGAAGGAGAGAAATAAACTGTGGATGTGAGAGAAAATAAAACAACACAACCCCCCTGACAGTGGCCAGTCACTTGGGCTGTGTGTGGAGCTGTTAAGTGTGTACACACTGCCAAGTTCCCTGCGGTGCTTGTCATCCTTATGCATCCTCTCTTGCCTCCTATATAAACGCTGAGTGTCTTTGACACCTTCTTCTGCAGGTATTTCAACGTTTTCTCTTGCTCTCCACCATGAGGTTACCTCTTGGAAACACCCTATGACATTATTGCTGTTTTTTACACCTCTCCATCATATGGACTAATGTACACAGCCAAAGCGAAGGCTCCGGCAGCTGTTGCTCAGATAGGTCAGTATGGATAGCATGTTTCCAAAGGGTATGTGTGCATGGAAGTTAGTGGTCTCCCATTTTCCACACTGTTATATGACCTGTCTCTAGGCTCATCAGTCTCAGATATGGTCTACGTGAAAGCATGAGCCCTTCCAGATGGGAGAGGGACCTGCGGTGGCTAGCAGCAGTGGAGGATGGTGGCCCCACAGCAGCCGAGAGCTTGCTCTGGCTGAAAATTATCTGCCACCTTAAGGGAAGCTGCCTTTGAAGGAGACACCAGACTCTCTGCCTCCCCACACTTGCAAGAGCAGCTGCAAAGCCACCTCATACCCACCCACCTCCTGTCATCAGGGTCAGCAAAAGCAGTGACTCCAGAGAGGAGAACCCTGGCTGATGTTACAGAGGTGCTGGGCACTGTACAGGGGACACAAATAAAACCTGTCCCCAAGACAGGCTAAGGCTGCAGGCAGGACTCCTTGCCCCGGGCCCCTCTCAGAACCAGCATCTTGAACTGCAAAGCTCAAATTTACCAGGAGGGACATTTCTGAATGCTCTCCAAAGGAACTAACAATCAAACAATAGCAGACCAAAGCTGTGTGAATAATTGATTATCTTTGGTTTGCTTGACCGACTGGAAAGGCAAAGAAAATGTGTTTCAGGTTGACACAAAGTTATTCTGCTTTCCTTTCTGCCAAATGGAGAAGGAAGAAAAACAAAAAACCAAAATGCTTTGTGTTTAACTGAAACGGGTTTTGACCTGCATTTAATTTTTGAGATTTTTTCACTTTTTTTTTTTTTTTAAAATGAAGCATTCCTCCAAATGAAATTACACTCTCTTTGAAAGAAAAATTTGGCAAAAAATTTAGTTTGAAATGTCCAAAACCAGATTTCTTTTTTGAGTGACCTGTGCAACAGACTTGAAGTAAACTCACAGGTGGCCTCAGCTGCCACCAAACTGCTTTTCAGCAAAACAGATGCCTTGAGCAAAGGTTTCCCTCAGTCCTGCTCAGAGCAATGCTGAGCCTCTCTGGACTTGTAGAGCTCCTACACATGCCACCAGCCTTGGACCAGTGGGTGCAGCAGCCCTCGCTCACCCCTGGGACACCCTGCCCAAACCCCCTGTGGCCAGGAGTGTGCAGACAGTGCTCATTCCCTTGAGCCACGCTCCATTTCAGAGGGTATCGTCAGTGACAAGCAGAGGAGGTGTGCAAGGTGTCCCTGTCCCCTGGCAGAGGCAGCTTACCAGGCAAAGGCAGCCCGAACCGCCCGATGTGCGCTTTATGTGCATCACTCTCTGAGCTGAGACCCGTGTCCCAGCCACCCTCTTTGCCAGCCTGTCAATCCTTCCAAGCAATGGTCCCTAGGGCATTGCTGCTAAGGCGACGTGCTTTCAGGAAATTAATGACATAATTACAGCTTCCCCGGGACACCCTGCTCTGTCTGCCGCAGCAAGAAAGCAACAGGGTCGCCTTGGTTCGCCCCGGACTGCCCGCCCTGTGGTGTCACGCTGGCTGGCACCGACCAGAGCAACGCATCGTGCACTGTATAGCCCATTCTGCACGTGCAACCACTGCTCACTATACATCTCGGCTGGGACAGGCACTGGTGGGCATCTGCGCCTGCATTCGCTTGTACAGAGCCCTTCCACATCACCCTGAGTTTTTCACTGGGGTTCTTTATTTGCCATTATTATTATTTACTCCCCACTGCTGCCGTATGCCATCACACTTTCTCAACAAGTACTGATGATTAAAAGTGACCCTCTTCAGAAATTATTACCTCCTGGAATGATCACAGAGCCTTTCACTATTTTTAATTTGTGCATGCTATCGTTACTGCTGGCACCAGTTTCTGCCTGTCCTGTTATCACACAGCCTCTGACTAGTATTAATTTCCATTCATCACCACACAGCTCCCACCAATAGTGATTTCCACACACCATGGCATACACCCATAGTAATTTTTACACACCATGTCATAACCCCTATTAGCTCTGACTACTAATGGGGTAGACAACCGCTATCAAATGGTACCCTCTTCATCCTCTGGGCATGCATTCAGGACAAAGAAATCACGGCTTACCCTTTCCACACTGCGTCTCCTCAGTGATCCATACGGTATTTTCAATAAAAGTCTTCGGGTCCTACCCGGAGTCACAGCTGTCTGTACTACCATAGTGCAGAGCTAACTCGTGTGTGTGAGAGAGGGAGTTCACAGCACACACAGGCTTCTTTTGAAATAACTTACAGTCTCATCTAGATTTCCCAACTATCAAATAGCTGAGTGGGTTTTCACATCAGACCATATGAGTCAAGATGTGGCTTGTTGGAAAGAAGGAGGGGGGAAAAGGAAGGAAAGGAAAAAAAAAAAAAGGAAAACCCAAGCCTTGTAACCTTAACAACATGCTTCAAGCAGCATATCTTTAGCTTCCTTCTGTTTCTTGGTGTAGTTTGCTCAGCAGGATTGCTGTGCCACAGAGGTGGAAGAATTAAGCTTCTGGGGAGAATGTTCCAAAAATGTCAAGCTCGCTTCTTGTTGCTACAGATGGTAACCAGGTCAGTTGTCTAATCAAAGCTCTATCAGAGTTATTATACATTTTGCCATGTGACTGCAGACCCCTCTGGTTTGCTGTACAGTAGATCACATGTTCACCTTAGAAAGAATATCTGGTGTATCACCATCTGGTGCAGAGATTAATGCTAAATCCTACATTCAGATATTCCTCTCTCCTAGATGTTGGAAAGCACATACCCAGAGCACAGGGCTAGAACAGCCTCTCCGGGCTGCTCGACTAAACACCAGCACTCACGGATTCAGGCTGTACGGTCTGTATGGCGCAGTGCAGTGCGTGCATACGGGCAAAGAACAGACAGGACCACTCAGACTCACGTCCGTACACATATCTGTCAGCGAGAGTCTGCTCAGTGATGCCTACAGCTTCTATGTGTTCTTATAAAAATTATTACATTAGAATCTATAATTGTGAAGTGTTGCCTTCACAAAGTCAGTCTCGATGTCTGCTTCTTTCTTTGCTTATAAAACCACTTCAGAGACTAGTAGGCAATGAACTTTTCTTTCTCTGGAAGAAAAGTTTGAGACTATATTTACACTTTAAGTCGTACACAAGTGTTTTGGAAATGAGAAGAATACTTTGCCTTCCCACAGACTTTCTGCAGCACCAGGAGTTGTCCCAGAGCAGCCAGGTGTGATTCTGTGCTTTTGTAAAAATGGGGTTTGGATGTTGTGTTCATTTCCCTGCTCGGCTACAGGTACTGGGCCAGACGCGGTTAAGAGTTAATGTGTGCGAAGTGGAAGCTTCTGAATCCACCAGCTCCATAGTGGTATTCCGAATTTGCTTAGCAATACGGAAAAGATGTTGGCCCACACTCTTTTCCTTGGAGCAGTCTAGCTGGGAGAGCAAAATCTGCTGAGCTCTGGAGCCAATCCCTTCCTCTGGGTATTGTTTTCATTTTAATGTGAAACTAAAAATACTTTGTTTTGATCGAAGTCCAAAAGGCGGGATGAAGGTGTTAGGGACATGACATTAAAGCAACCCTTTAAAATAAAGACGAGAAACTCTGTATCTGCTCAGCATATGCACATGCATTAAAACCAGTCCAAAGAAAAAAACCAGCAGCTTGATGTGGGAAACTCTAAATATTCAAACAATTGGCCTTTGTTCATAATTAGTTCCATATGTCTCTTGCTAAAGAGAGTGAGAGAGACAGGAAAAGATGGAAATATCTTAAACATGACTGACTTACATAGGTTCTTTATGTGTACTAGGTGCAGAGTTAGTGTCTTTGCTTCTTGCAGAGCCTTTTAATGATTGCTAATGCCCCCCTGCTATCTCACAGTTTGCCTACCTGTTTTTTCTAAGCATGAGGTGGCCAGCATTTCCCAGCTGCTCAGCGGGAACCCTTGCCTGAGTCAACAGAGCCGCTGGGGACCTACCGGTGGAGAAAAAGGGCGAACGAAGACGACTGCCATCTGCCTTACTGGGAGCTTTGCCTGAATGAAAACTGAGTCATATCTGAGTCAGGACCTCAGGGGTGAGTGTTTCATACGAGAGCAGAGCAGCAAAGGTCTCCCTGCTCACCCATTCTGAAGCCCTGGGCTGGGGGGAGATGCTGCTCACAGCAGCCCCCTTCCCCAGAAGCTCTCATATTCCTGCAAGCAGGGTCTCCTGCAGGTCCAACTCGTAGAAAAACTAGCCTTGCAAATAGAACTTTATCCACTAGAGGGGTTAAAGAGCTGTAACACACATCTTCACATGTGCTTCTGAGTGATCAAGCTCCGGGACCAGAGGCAGACAGCGTAGCGGTACCAGCATGAAGCACCACGTAGACTGATTTTCTCCATAGGGCAAAGGGGAGCGTTCGTTCAGTCCTTTCCACAAACCACAAGTTCTTTGCGTAGAATTTTAGGTCTCACAAATGAAATGCAAATCTGCATATTGCTCAAGGGAGATGAATAGTAGTGTAAATGTCCTTTGTTGCAGGAAACCTCTCGCGCATGTGAAAAGTAGAAGAAATCCATCCATTTGACCAGTATTGGAACCAGTTGCAACAAGATCCCTGCATATCGCAACGGGTCTGACTCCTCCCTCCCTCACTGTGCTGCATCCCAGGTACCACGCTACTGGTATCCTCCACAGAAACCACATAAAACTGGGGACCTGGAACCACTATGGCACTTTCTACTGCCTCGTTCCTCATTTCCCAGATGGTGTGAACCTGGAGAGAGGAAGCCAAACCATAATCCTCCAGACTGTGGAAACCATCTGGAAGGATGAGTCGTTGGCTTTTTATTTTTAGAGTTGTTCAAGATACATTGGTAGGCAAGCATATAGGGCAGTCTGTTAGGATTAGTTTAATAGTCTATAGGATAGGTAATGTAAAACATGCTCTCACGAGGGTCTTTCTCGACATTTGCAGAGAAGGATTTTAGGTGTTTGCGGCAGATGTAAGCACGTCCAAGGGCACTTCAGCCCATCAAGATCTGAATTTCCCTTTGGAGACCCCCTCACTCATGTAGTTGACTGCAGATGAAGATGACCAGATTCATCACTGAGGCTCCATTCAACTGCATTGTCTGCAGAGACAATCTCTGACTGAACAGCACAGTAGGAAATAAGAGCCAAACTATTGTAAGGAAACACCCTAGCCTTGCCACCACAGACCCTCAAAAGAGACACACTGTATTTACTAACTGCTGAAAGACGAAACTCTTCAAAGCAGTGGATGCTTTTCAGTACTAATCGCAGGCTGCCAGGAACAGTGGTTTGCAGTAACAATGCATCAGAGGAAAGCACGTTCCAATGTACTGCGCTTTAGACTAGATTTTTTTTTCTTTAATGAAGAGGAGAGAGAAAGCATTTCCTGCTGCAAAGCGTGTCTTACATTTGCCATGGAGGAGTCAAGTTTCAAGTCAGTGTATGCCCAGCAGAGATCAGTGAACAGAAACCGCTGTCCGCAGTGGCACAGGCTGAAAAGCGGTAGGTGGGATCTGTCAGATCTATCAATAAGACGCTGTTTTGCAAAATTGAAAAGTCACTCAGTACAGAAAAACTCAAGTTCTGTAATCCATGAAGACACAAGTATGGCAACAGAATAAGAGAACAAGGGTAACTTTCAGCTCCCGACAGTATTTTCCATCCTGGATGATATCTATGGTCTCTATTAGTAGCAAAGCCAAATTCTTCCCTGGAGCCTTGATAGAGAAGGTGCTTGTGTTTGAGCTCCTTAGCAGCTCCTATTAATCTTGCTAGAATTTCTTCCCACTGTAAGAAATCCCCCCTGGTTGATTTGTTGAGGCACAGCAAAGCAATATGAAGACAAGGAGAACAGGGCGATGCTTTGGGGTTGCAGTCCCTTCAGTGGCTTAGCACCCAGAATCAGACTGTAAAGGAAACTGCCTCGTTGGGAGTGAAAGACAAACACAGGTTGTGATTGCTAATCCAGCTGACCTTAAAGTAAAAAAAAAAAAAAAAAAATTTCCACTCTTACATGGTGTTTTACAGAGAAACGTTACGATCACTCTAGCCTAGGGAAGGATGTGGGAAAACACACTGGGTGAAAGTCCATTCCTGTACCAGCCTCTTCCATCAGAGCTGGCAATAACCCAGCAGCCTGCTGGGGTGAGAGAGGCCATTCCCGGTTCCCAGCCACAAAAAGCCTGGGGTCTCCCCCTCTGCGTGGCAAGGCTGTGTCACCTCTGGGGACCACGCAGACCATTACATACCTCTGGGCAAGCAGTGCGTGTGAATGTATGCCTTTGCTGGGGGCAGCAATCCAGGCTGAATATGAAGGTCAACCCCACACTTGAATAGAGATTTTTGCTTTGTTTTGCTCTGTTTTGGTGCTCTGGGTCAGGCAGTGATTAGCATGGTGTTGGAATGTGTGTGCAGCATGTTCATCAGTTGTACCGACAGAGACATCTGGGAATTTATGCTCCTTTGACAACTTAGCATTGCGCTACAGCAGGGTTGTTTAACCATCTGCAGTTCATAGCCATGTTAGTAGGCCTGACTAGTATAAGGCTAAACAGAAACCCAGAGCCAAGCACTTCTGGACTTGGAGAAGTTCATATCTGATGCGCATTGCTGTAGGGTAACCCAGAATGTAATGTTAGATGTTCTTAATTTTCCTCATTCCCTGGTATTCCAGCAGAAATATCCATGCGGATGCTCATCTGTTGCTTTTTGTACCTCAGTCTTGCATGTCATGGGGAATGGTTGGCAGAGCAGTGTATGCCATGTCTCCTTCTCAGCCTACACCTAGCCAAGTGCTTAGTCCTGTCAGCTGGTTGTGTCCACCAAGCCACCAAGTTCTTTCCACAGTCTCTAGTAAAAGTCATGGGACAGATGTAGACACCTCAGAAAATGTCTTCAGGAAAGAGGACAGAGCAGGCTGCATCCTTCCTTTTCCCCTACTGCCACCAAGCAGACTCTTCGGGAGCAGCCTTCATCCCACCTTCTCCCCACCCTCCATCCCATGTATGGTCCTTGCTGGGGGAAGCAGTCTCAGCCTCTGTGCATCCAGGCAAATAGGCTCTTGGAAACTCCTGACCACAAGAACAGCGGCAGATAGCAAGAGGAACCTCTGCTAGATGGAAGGATATTTCCCTCGTGTTTTCGTGTGCTGGCAGGTCAGCTCTTTTCCCACATAACTCAGAGAGACAGTAATTAATTAGGGAGGGAACTTGCCTGACCCTATTGCCCTGGAGACATGCCCCTGTAAATATCATGAAGGGATTGCAGAGGCCACCTCTGACTTCCAAGGTTTATGTAAACAGAAGAGGAGATATTTGGCAACGACGCCACATTCCCATATTGTGGATGTGTAGCAGAGAGTGGATGTGATGCATTCAATAGCAGTCATGCTCTCAGCTGGGGTATGACTGTGCAATATTTCTATCAGGGATCAGGTCTAATGTCTTCACAAATCCCGGTGACTCCAAGGAATATGCAAACTCTTGGTGCATCTCAGTATTAAGTCTCAAAAAGCCAGCGGGCTATGCCTGTGTAATGCTTAGCACTGCTGGTTTGCTTCAATTCCTGAAGAAATAAGGGTTTGCTCAGCATGGCAAGGAAGGTACTCAGCCTTGAGCTAGATTTAAGCCTTAAACAGAGTATGCGACATATGGACTATGTCAAACACTGTGAAGATAAATGCTTCTTTGTTCTGTGTAATTTTCTCCCTTTTAAAACTTCATCCTTGTTACACTGCTTTGATTAATCTTACTACATTGTGGGAAAGCATGTGTCTATGCGAGGGAAGGAGACGGAGTTATGTTGCTCCAAGAGAAAGCCACATGGATAGCAGAGAGGCCAACATGTCCCTAAAGAAAGGAGGGAAGTAGAAGACCCCTGAGAGGCATTAGGAGGGGTTTTTTTTAAGCCTTGCCAGACCTGGTAAACAGCCTCTCAGCCAGATTTTGTTTTGTAGTTGAGGTCTTGCAGGCATGGAATAATTAAGACTTTTCTCTGAGTGAGGAGAAAACTGTGTTCACACAAAGCCGAAAGAGGAACTTTTAACAGTGGCAAAATACAAAACCAATTTGGTTATGTTCTTTGTGAATTTATAGGGACAGAGGAAGAAATGTGAAAAGTTTGTCTGACACTCTGGATCTTCAACCTTTGAGTCTCTCCTTGTAATTCCCATCAGTTCATATTTTACTGCTTCAGCTCTCCTGCGTCTACCAAGCTGTAAGAACACCCTACCTCAGTTGTAGGAGACATCTGTAGTGGCCTTTACCTCTCCTAACTTCGGCTGCCTTTATGCGAGCTTGGCAACTGGACTCCTTTGGTCCTAAGTGAAGAGAAACGGGCACTTGCAAGGTTTGAGACACCAGACCTGCTTCAGCTGCCTGCTTTACTGGGGTGAATGATACCTAAAAATGTCAGTGTCTCCCCGCTGATTATAATATAAGCTTGACAAATGGCCAGTCTTGGTCTGCCTCTCTAGCTATCAGAAGTTCTGCTGTGTCCCTTGGTAGCTGTCTTTAATTACCTTGCCTTTGCTAATATCCCTGTTGGCATTCACATGCCCAGCTCTTCGTTCTCACCGCCTTCTTTTTGTGCATTGTTCAACACGGGTGAGCAAGCCTCGGCTGCTCCACAAAGCTCTTCTGTTCCACAAAGTCTTACTGGGGGTCAACAGCATGACCTGACTCATGGGAGGAGGTTAGGAGTCATCTGCAGTTGACGGCACTGTGCTCAGGGCTTCAGCACAACACTGTGGCTTTTCTTCTGCTCCAGGACTCTTCATGGCAGATGTGACTAGTAACTTGGGTCCCTGGGCTGGGTTCAAAAAATGACTCAACAAATTAATGAAAGAACATTTACTGTGGGCTGCTAAATTCAAAGACACCACTTCTGGGTCACGAAACCCCTGAGTGCAAACAACTGCTGGTTGGAAGATACCTGTGGCGACTGTAGCTATGTAGTTGCCTGGTTCTTACTTTTGTCTGTAGGCAGCTGATGTCAGTTGCTGCCAGAGACATGATGCTGAGCTAGATCACTCATAGGAAAGACCTTGTATGATCATTTTTATGTTCTCATTTTCAGCAGTGTCTAAACAAAACCTGAAAAACTGCTACCTAATCGGATGTCTTTAATGGCACAATCATGCTGAGCAACTTCAGCTTTTAATGCAGGTCAAGGGGCCTGATTCTGCTCCTACCCACTACGCTGGCAAAACTCAGGCTGACTCCAGTGGTGGAGGATGAGGCTTTAAATCTCCTGCAAACTGGATGCTGAGGAGAAACTGGAGGACGCTGCTGTTGCCAGAGAGAAACTCATTAGGAACTGCTTCAGAGAACTGATTTATCTGATAAACAAACACATGGAAATACCTATTATATTGCAGAGGGTGAGGTTAGCACCCACACTCTTGCATTATACATGATTTGTGACTGGTCCAAGCATGAGCTTGCAGCTTGCTCTTCGATTAGCAAGTCCTGGCAACCTGGTAAAGCCACACAATTTATTGCCACTCTGGAGGTTAATGGGTCGCTTTACATGTTGATGATGTCTGATTATTGCAATGCTTATTAAGAAAAATGTAACACAGACACCAGGAGTCGACAGTAACTGCAAGAATGTTTGTTTGATTACAGCAAGGATGGGGACTGCTGCATGGAGGGTTCACTGTGCAAATGGTGATCGAAGCAAGTCCATTACAACCATCTTTCTGCACCCCTCCTTTCTTCAGATCGTCTTCAGTACCAGCTATGAGAATGGCTCCAGTTTACCAGTGTTGATGGTGTGAGACAATAGGGAAGTTAATGGTGTAACTGCTGGAAGAATGGACAAATATAACACCTATCTATGCCAGAGCACGCTAGGACTAGATCCAAAGGCACACTTCATCCTTGGCGTTGGAGATATGTGTCCCAGACATTGATGATTGGATTATACTGATGTTGTGGGGGAGTGCTATATTCTGGAGGGAACAAATTGCCAAACTGGGATGCTGGAAGTTGGATTTCTATTCCTTTTTAAGGGAGAAGATGGAGAAGGGTACTGCTCAAATGGCTTCATGTCCCTCTGCCTCAGTTTCCCTAGCTGTAAAATGATGAGGAGAAGAGTTGGCACTTATTACAGCTGCTTTTGTTGCTATTTCTCTGTTAATAAAAAGCCAAGTTACTTAAATGCCCCTCTCTTGGCAGCTTGGTTTCAAGAGGTGGAATACATGGGCATTGGTAGCCACTACTCCAGATCCTTCCCATGACATGGTGGCCTTGTCCACCTCATGGTGCCATCCCCATTGCCAAGGTCCACGAGGGAGCCCTGAGTTTTGGCACCTCTGGCCATGGGACCTGATCCTTTCTGTTGACTTTGCAGTGTCAGGTTTGATTCCTTCTTCTTCATCCAGCTTTAAGTCTGGCTGGATACAGGCGTTTGGCTCAGACCTTAATACCTGTTCATCACTAGCTGGCAGAAGATTGAGCCAAAATACTCACCCGAGGTAATTTTTTCTGACTTCTTCTGACTGTTACGGTATTAGAAACAGAGATTAAGTTTCATGTCCTTGCTATTTTGGTGTTAACTCTGCCAGGACTTGACAACGTGGGGATGGAGAAGAGCAGCTGGTTCTCAGGGTGATGTTGGAGGCTGAAGCATAGCAAATCTGGATTGTTACGTCCACCCAGGGCAAAGCAACCACATGCCCTCTCCATGCCAGGAAGCCCTCAGGAATGTCACTTTCACCAGATAGTCTCCTCTACACGCACATACACACACACACACACGCACACACACACACACATTTTAAATATATATACATATATGCATATGTATATATTTATCTGTGAAGTGTAGTGGGAGGAAGGCTGAGGAGCCTGCCGTGGAAATAGGTGTCTGCAGGAATGTAGTTGGAGCTATGTAGTGTGCTGTGCATTTGGCAGGGTTGGTTGTGTTCAGAGGGAGTTTAAGACCCCATGAACCTCTGGAGATGTCCCAGGTGGTCATTTCCCAGGTTGTGTTTGAGTGGGTCAGGGATACAGTGTTCATGGTTTAAATACTTCATCTAAGTCCCTCTTTCTCTCCTGGGTCATCCCCTACAGCTCTGTCATGCCTTCCTTAAGAAACCAGTTTCCTTTTTGAGGCCATCTGATGTTTGACTACTTCAGGTTCACTTTTCCACCAAGATTAATATCCCTTTGCCAGTTTGCTTGACACTCTGTTTCTTCCAGGTCTAAAGCCACATCCATAATGCAAGGAAAAGTATGCCTCAGCGGTGCAGACTCCACAGCCCACCTCACGCCTGAGCCCTCTCGGCCATCCCATGCAAAGTGTGCCAGGTGTGGTGGGCATAGTGTATCATGGAGGCTCGCTCTAGGTGTGCCTAAGGCAAGATGTGGAAGTCAGCAAGGTTGGTCCTGAGGTGTACCTCAGAAGTCTCCTTTCACAGACTGCACAGGCATAATTAGCATTTCCAGAGGCAAGGAGGGTTTGGCACAGAGATGCCTTTTGCAAGCAGTGAAAAAAGGATTCAGAGCCTGTATTTCTTACCCAGACTTCCTTTTCCCCTTAGCACACCCGAGGGACCTGCTGAGCTTGTCCCTGCACTGCCTCCCTGCTTTGGCCCCTACCTCCCTGTCCGGTTTTCTCCAGGCAGCCAAGTCCCAGCTCATCAAGCAGCTTGGTGGCAACCCGCCGGTGATGACAGCTAATTATGAAATATCATATCAGAGGCTTCCCTTTTATCTCAACTTGTAGAGCCCTGCAAAGCTCTCCAATGTCCTTTGGTAATAGGGGAAAGGAAGTGTCCGTGCAGCAACATCTGCTTCTCTGATAGCAGGATGACAACGCGGTGAGTACACCATGCCCTGGAAGGAAGTGGCAGCTCATGCCATGTGGATGCAAATCTCTTGTCTCCATGAAAAAAAGAAATCCAGAAAATATTTTAAAAAGTATTCCTGTGTAATATTAGCTTTCCTGAGGAAGTGTTAAACGTATCTGCTGCCACGGCTTGTCATCCAACCTGTGAAACTCTGCTGAACTCACCCCAGGGGACTTCCTGCAGGACAACTTAGCTAAAAAACCTTGTCCAGAGAAAAACTAGCCCAATTCTACAGTCTGTCCTCAGTTTGTATTCCTGCAGGTGAGTTAATCTGAGGTGACTAGGGCTTGGTTTTCTTTAGAAAGCGGAGGTTACTTCTCATTTGCTGTCTACTGTAACCTTTCTACACTGTGACAAGATGGGCTTGCTAGCTTGGTACGAGCTGTTAAAGTGGACTTTGTCAGGGTCCACTGCTCTGGGAATGGGTTACTGCCCCTATGGTGCAAAAAGCATTAAAACCAGATTTCTTCAAAGGAAAAAAAATACAAGTCAAGAGTCCATAGACCAAAATTTCCCAATTTTGTAAGTAATTGCCTGGTTTGGAGCAGTGGAGGGCACTGAAGAACTGGAAGAGGGGCATTATGGTGACAGATGGCTTCACTCTTTCAGCAATAAACCTGACACAGATGAAGATGCATGGCATGGAGCAGATTTTGAGATCATTCCCAGGAGGGTCCTGTTACCTAGCAGTCCATCTGCCTGCAGCCCATTCAGCCCCAATGGTCTGGCCCCATGATCCTCTCCCAAGTACTAGTCTTGCTTGGTAATGGATTAACAACCTCAAACAAATCTGGCTGCTAGAATGATCTATAACGGCCAGAGCTTTGTGTTTTGCCCTTCCTTCATATTGAGTTACATATTTACTTTTCTGTACCACCTAGTAGAGATTATTTTTAGAATTGCTTGATGGACAGGTGGTTTAAGATCAAACATAGCCTCCAGGCAAGGTGATGTATGAGTAAAGCTTGATATTGTCAGACAAAATGATTCTGCATTTGGAATATTTGGTCTAGAATATCCAAAATACTTCCTGCCATAATTCTTAGGTGGTTTTTAGAAGAGCCCAGCTAGCTGAAAACACGGCTGTTCATCAGGGAAAACTTATTTCTTTGATTTGCATAGAGATGAGATTAGATTCACAGTCCTGGTAGTCAAAGTGAGACGTGAAGCCTGGACGTGCTACCCCTGAGTCTTACAGCTGCAGGCTCTGCAGGGGGATAAGGGGGTTGATCAGTTACACTACTGCAGTGTGCCCCTGCACAATGCTGCACAGACACACCAGCCCTTCCAGAGCCAGCTGGGGCTCCAGCGTGGCACGGAATGGCACCACATAGACATGTCTCTGCATCACAATTTCAGCTGTGACTGCAGTGACCCAGCTGGGGACGTTTCACTGGGTTTCTGGAATTACACATTGGAGGGACTAGTTCAAATCACAAACTGAGAAGAGCTCCACTGTTTTGAACTGAGGCCACCTGCACCTCTACAGACTTTGGCCCATATTATATTTGTTCTCCTGTCATCCTCATTGCAGAAAAAACCCCAAACAAACCGAAACACAAAGACCTATGAGGAGAGACACTTGGATGGAAGCAAGGGATGGACATAAGAATAGACATAGACACAGGTCCAAAACAGTGCTCGTGTTGGGACATGAACAGCCTAGAAGAAATGATTCCCTATGACCTGTCTTATAGGGTTGGGTAGTTCCCAACAGGGCAGGTGGCTTTTCATGTCCTTCAAACACAATCAGTCACATGTAGGATTGTTAAGTCTCAACCAACTCTGTCAACCCTGACTTTCTAAATCTTGGCAGTCTCTGAGATACTGTTTGGAGCTACCCTGCAACAAAACGTCTTTAAGCACCCACTATTCTAGGACACCTGCCCCATGGAGGCTCTCAGTCTCCCAGGTGTCAAGCACCTAGCCTGATGAAGTAATGCTGATCTACAAACAGACCAAGAATGTCGTGATGCCAAATTTATTCTACAGCAACTGCAGATGGTCCAAAGAAAGCACCAGCCCCTTCCCACATGGAGAAACTTTCACAGTGTGCTGTGGTCATGAGATGTAGATGTTGCATCTTTGTTTGTCGTGGGGATTTAAACCCTTAGGGATTTTCTCCAGGTTGCACAGTACTCAGAGCTGGGGAAAGGAGTTGAACGCAGAGCAGCAAAGAATCACTAGGTTGATTTAAAACTTACAGCCCGAAGAGTATTTCAGTATTTTGTACCCTACATAGAGGCTTTCTCAGGGCAGTCTCCAACAATTGCCCTCTTCCCCTTGTCTCAGCAACCTGTGGGAAAGGGGACAGGGCACTCCCCAAAGTGCTGAGGAGAGATGTCAGCCCAGAGAGACTTGAATCCATTTCACAGCACAGATGGACACTTTCGTAACTGGACAACAGGATAGAAAGCTGGCAAGCTCTCTGGTTTTTCACTTTTGTTGTTGATGCCTGAGATTCCTCATCATTAGACCCTGAAATTTGAAGCATTTCATTTAAGAGATGCCAAAAAACTCCTCTGAAAATTCACAATGTCACTTATTCCTTACAGCCTGAATTCAGAGTACACCTTGGCATAACTTTTTTTTTGAAGAAGATACATGATCTGGCAAACCCTCATCATTTTCTCGCCACTCTCAAAAAAAATTTCAAAACATGACTGTGTCTGATCTTTAGGCAAAAACCAAGTTGTGATGGAGAAAGCAGGAATCTGTTTTGAAATGTTTTGATGTTTTAAAGGAACTTTTAAAAGAGGTGATACAGACAGGTTCTTATCATCTGATGTGCAGATGCAAATCAGACATTGTTTCACTGAGCTTTGGTGATTTCAAGGAAGAAATTCCAGATTAACACTGGTTTGAAATATTCAGGAAAATAAACTTGATTTTCTTAAAAACATGACTACTTTTGATTGTTCCTCTACCTCTTACAAAACTAACCCAAAAATCAAAGTAGTAAAAGACTGCAACCTAATAGCTGCCAAAACCCTGAAGCCAAGGGCAATTAATGCTAAGAAATACAAAGTTTAAATGCTCTGTCAATGCACTTCTCATGAATATCTTGAGAGATATTCCTCAAACTGAGCAAATGTGTCCTCCTTTTCATGTTCTTCATCAAAACTGTAGAGGATACAAAAAGCCAATGCAGAATATATCCTGCTCTGGAGTCACACCGTTCCAGTTTTGCATGTTACCGCTTGCGGTAGATGCCTTAGCTAAACCAGAACACATTGGTAGTGTTGGACACTTGGTTTATCAGGAAACGTAAAGGAATTAAGTCAATGCAACACTTGGATACACCATTAAACTTTTACGCTGCCTTCTGGATTATTAGCATCTCACTTTAAATAGGAAATTGTAGCTTACTTACGAACACATCCATTAGTAGGTGCTCCAGCGTCACTTCGATATCCTCTAATTTAGCTGCTAAAGTCATTGTGAAGTCAAATGTTATCTCCAGACGGAGAAGAGCCCTCAGGAGTCGCAATCCAAACGGTCTGTGGCCAAAGCTAGCTCTCAAATTGTAGCAAATGAGTTTCTCATGGGTAAAGGAAATCCGAGAAATCAAAACTTAACATCTGAGTCCAGACGGTGCCTGGACTCCGAGCTGGCTGTCAGTCCTGCTTGTGGGACTGAGGATTATTCCAAGATGGGAGCAGAAGCTGCAACGCGCGTGCTGCTTTCCTTTCAGAGCTCCCCAGTCAGAAACATGGAGTTATATCTGGGAAACCACAACAGAGGGAGGGAGAAACACACACAGAGGGAGAGAGAGGGGAGGAATGGAATAAACTGCCTTTGACTATGACTGATATTTATAGGACTACTTGTTTTTGACTCCAGTCCATTTCTCTGTTCATTTCTGACCTTTCACAAATGGCTCAGCACACTGGAGCGTATTGTAAAGCGGGGGCAGCAGGTCCCACAGAAGTTGGCTGTGACCAGTGCCGGGCCAATTCACACAAGCACACCATCAATAGCTCTTTGTCAGGGCATACCAGGCTCTGCACTAGAGCTAGTGGCAGAGGAGAGCACAGACGGGTAAAAAACAAAGAAACAAAAGTTGTTTGGATGCTAATTTTTTCCTAAGAGTATTAATAGATTCCCTTACCCTCTCCCCAAGGCATTGGACTACAGTGGTGACTGCTGAGGTTATGTACTAAGGGGAATAACCTCAAATAATCCTACAGGGTTTGTCTCTGCAAACACCCTGGCACCCCCTCTGAAATGTCCTCCCACTGCTCAACCCCTGCAGCTCTGCAGCATCCCCGTCCGGGATGCTAAGCACTTCTCAAGGCTAGACCCTTCCTTTTACTGTATCTATGGAAAGTCTAAACTGTGATCCTAAGTGCTTTCTGTTCCTCCGCACATCTGCTCCTACTTAAGTCAATGGTGAAAAGGTGGCATTTCTGCTTGCTTAGCACTTTCTGTCTGGAGCTCTCACAGCACTGCGGTAGTGGTAAGGTACTGATGGACCTGGTCCAACCAAAACTAAACCCAACAGGGATCGCTCAAGGATTTTGGTTAATGCTGGCTGGGAACAAAATAGAAAGGAAACTGAGGCACAAACAGGAGAAATACTGACAGTCTTGGTATGGCCAGGAGTGGTGCCAAAGTCTCCTGCACGCTAAACAGTGCCAGGTTCACCAAACTGCCTTCCATGATGTCGATATTGCTCAGCCAAACACTTTGGTGTGTACCCACACGGTTTGAAAGCTCAGAGTGAAATCTTGCATGTGATATATTCCAGACACTGGAAAAAAAACCACAAGGCTGCCCTAAAGGATTCAGAAACTGACGACCAGTATTATTTATAAAGGTGTGAGATGGATAGAGTTGATGGAGCTTAGAGGGACCTCTAGTCATAAATTCCAACTAAATGTCCTCAGAGTTATAGCTGAAATCACATTTTCAGACATCTAGCATCAGCATCTGAACAGGAGCTGTTTCTGATGGCCGAGTTTTACTAGACAACAACATGATAGACCATTTGGGACGTGGCATGATGGATAGTTTCAATAGCAAAGAAGGGCATGTAATTCATTTTCCAGATGGACCAACTCTCATTCACACAAGGCCCTGCATCAGATATAGCTTAGCTTCTCCAGAAATAAACCCAGCACGGGAAGCTTGTCTACTGCAGAGAAAGCCTGTTCATCATCCACATGCTGCCCTTTCATTAAAGCTTTGATAAAGTGTCTATCTTCACCAGTCTGAGTGCAGAGGTGTTTTAATGAGCATGGATCCAACCACAAGGCATATATTTGGGGGATATTACATTGAAGGTGGGTCAAACTCAGGGAACCCTAATGCAGTACGCTGATGAGCGAGCTGGCACGCATTGCTCACCACTGCACGGGGCCACGTGGGTTTCACTGCAGGCAGGATTTCACGTGCTCTCCTCTCTAGGAAGTATTTGCAGAACAAGACCCGAGTGCTGGTAAGCCTTCATCTCCTCTGGCATGCATGGGAATTCAGAGATCCCAGGAAGCTACGGTTCCTACAAGCGCAGGCTGGTACAAGGGTGCGTGACTGTCCTTTTGCTGGTCCCATCTCTGGTCCACAGCAAGCAGTGCTCAGGCTGCATCAGTATGACCCAACAGAGGCCCACCAGGATTGAATCACGTGTTTGTCTGCCGCTATCTGATAGTACTGTCCAACCAGTCTGACCACAATGAGAACTTTACTGGAACCGCACATGTGATTGCTTCTCCCCTCCCCACCCTGTTTATTGCACAAAGGCTGTGTGTTAATACTGAAATATGAAATTAAAGATGCTTTTCTGTGGGATCCCTCTGTGCAATAGCGCAGGGCAACCACATCACTTGTGCCCCCTGCCTATCCCTGTAGTTGCATTGTATAGGCCACAGAGATAAACAACAAGAGGCGTCTTCCAAGGTCAGAATGCAGTGTCTGTGCGACAGACTCTTTGACTCCACTACAGATTCATTTTTGTCTTCACAAAAATGAATTTCAAGATTATTTCAAAACCGATGGAGAAAATAGTGTCAGGCACAAGAAAATGGCTTAAGAGAACACATAATGGTTTCCCTGATTCCTGCTCAAGAAACGCCTGGCACTAAAACCACCGCGTGCTCCACTGGCAATGGCAAGGAGGATGAATGGGTTCCGGAGTTCTCACCCAGGCTCCGCTTTACGTGGCCTGGGCTTCCATTATCACAACAATAAATAGCAGAGATATGAGATATACCAGCTCTTAGACTCCAGCAGTAGCAATATTCATCTTAGCAATTCTACTACTGATCAATATTAACTATCCTTACAGATGGTCAGAGGTTTGGGGAAAAAGCTGTTGATGCAAAAAGTTACTTTGCTGAAGTAAGCCCTATGGAATTTTCGTAACTCCTGGAGCTCAGCGTATTTCGTACCCAAGGGTATCCCTCCTTCCATTTTTCCTTCAAGTTGCACTAAAAATTTCAGATTCAAAGCAAAGGACAATGGGAAAAGTTCTAAAATACAGAAAATGTGCAGTCACCAGAGTGCAGAAAGTTGTTTCACTCAACTCCTTGCAAAAAAGTGGATAGCAGAAATCAGTCGTAAAATTAGATCTAAGGAGAACTTCTCAAACACATCAAAGCTTGGGTACCTCTGAATCTACCCCATTGTCTCTCTTCTAACTCTCACTTCAACACTGCTTACCCCAAATGACCTCTTTTGTGGAAATAGCCTCTCAAATACGATAAAAAAGAAACAAAATTTCACTGAGTTCCCCAGGGATTATTCCCAAATCCTCTGTGCATGTGTGCGTGTGCATTATAGGTACACACATGAGATCACATGTGATAATGAGAAGCTCTAACTTGGCTGATTCTTTAATGCACTGAGTCCAAACACTTTGTTTATTAAATCATTATTTCCATCTTTTCTAATTCATGAGAATTTATTATTTTGGCCTTTGCAAGCATGAGAGCTCTTCTATTTAAAGCAGAGCATCCATCTGACAACACTCCAGGGTATTCGTGCAGAACAGGATGTTCCTCTACACCCACATTTCCCAGTCACTTCCTTCCTAGTTTTCTTCTACCATTTGGGAATAAAATATCAGAAGAGACCTGGAAAGTGAAGACTGTTGGAACACTTTTGCCAAAATGAGATTTCAGCAAAATATGTGGTTTTTCAAAAGCTGAAATGTTATATGGGGACACACTAGATCCCAGAATTGTTTTCTTAGGGGAGTTTCAGGGGCAAAGGTGGTTGGTGATGGGAGGAAAAAGTCACCCTGGAAGGTCTGGCTTTACAAAGACATGGGTGTAAAAACAGAGTGCAAAGTTCAGTGAGTAAAGCTGAAAGCTGACAAGAAAGGGTTAAGGAACAGATCTGAGCCTAATTAGTCCCAGGATGCTATGTTTGGTCCAGCCCAGCTTGCAAAGATGGGAGCTGAGGAGTCTGGAGAGAACAGGCAGATTATTCTGTCTGAAGCAAAAAGCATGCCTGAGTCATGAAGCTTACCAGAAAAGGGAGCCTGGCTCACCACCACTGGTGTAGCCAAGGGGTCAAAGTCCTCAGTAATTGTGGATTATGAACATATATGACAAATATGGACAAAAGACCATTTGGGGCAGTGCCTTTTCCATCCCACAAGCATGAGATGGGATGGGATGGGATGGGATGCGATGGGATGGGATGGGAACCCAGCTGCAGCAATCCGGGCCGTGTTTCTACCCAACTAGTAGAGAACTTTTATGCACTTTTCTGATGTAAATTATCAAAGTGAGGATTTTAAGATGAGTCTTTTTGCTCTCCTATGCAGGTTTTTGTATGCTTTCTCCTTGAGAGCGAATAATAGACATGCTGCAACAAAACACGAAGCTGTTTTCTTTGGGGAAGGTGAAGAGGGAGGTCCCATCCTCTTGGTAATCTTGGATGACAGAGAAGCATCAGTTTCCAAAACCCTCCTTCCACCTCCAGTTTTCCTCCCCACACAAAAAACTGGACAACGGAACTCATCATTCTGACACCTCCAGGTTGGATTGCAGTAATTCATTGAATCTGGAGCTAAGTGTGAAGCCTAGCAGGCTCCAGCTGGCCCAGAGTGCAGCCATCTGCCTTCACATTGGTTCAGGGTGCTGTAAGTCAACCCCATCCCACAGTAGCTTTCAGTATTAGCTGAAGGCCTTGGTGACAGTTTTCCAGTGAATGAATCAACCTAATGCCGCATCAAAGATCGAAGATCAGCTTATGGCCCAACCTCAAAGCTGTGCTCCAGGATGAAATGCAACAGCTTTGTCTGATGAAGGGATCTATCTAGCTATGACACAGTATCTCTAGCGGAGCCATGCAATCCTTGAGTCTGTGCAGTCAAGGCAACGAGGAGATGGCGTTTAGATTTCTCCAGGGATCTGAGCAAGTATACGTGCTGCTCCACCTATTCATAGACAACCTGAGAAAAGGGGTGAGCAGTGACAGAGCACTGTCTCAGGTAACACTGCGGTATTCAGGGCAGTGAGAACAAGGGCATGCAGAAAGACATGATGAGAGTAAGTGAATGAGCAATAAAACAGCAAATTAAATTTAATATAGCCAAATGTGAAGTAATGTTCATGGCAGGAAAAATGTTCTGAACTTCACGTATAAAATTATGGGCTCTGGGCTCACTCAGGGGTAAGATATTTGGATTGTAACAGTTCTACGAAACATCAGTTCATTACTCAGTAGTGTTGGAAAAGGCAAATAAAATATTAACAATTACCAAGGGGCAAAGAAAAGAGAATATTACTATGCCACTGAATCAAACAGTGGTTCACTTACGTCTTGAATACTATCTTCTGATCCCTTTATCCCCAGAAAAGATACAGAGAGGATGGACAGGATTCAAGGAAAGTCAGTAAAGATGATTAAATGTAAAAAAAATGCCTCTTATAAAGAAATGACTAAGTAAGCAAAGTGGACTTTTTGGTCTGGAAAAAAGGAAAAGATGCCTGAAGGAGAAATTAAGATCTACAGAATGACGGTGAGTAACACGGAGGGGGTGAAAAGGGGTTTGCTGTTTGCTGTTTCACCCAATACCAGAATAAAGGTGCATCAAATGAAGCTGGCTGGAGCCATGCTCCAAACGAATTAAAGGAAGCAGTTCAAGCACGGCTGATAGTTGATCTGTGGCACTCCATGCAAAGGATGGTAAGGATGCAAAATTTTACCAGGCTTCAGAAAAAGACTGAACAATTGAAGGATGATAAATCCAAAGAGGGATATTGGACCTCTAGAGGCCACACCCAACACAGGCTGTCCCTAAGTTGAAAACGTGGAAGTGGGGAGAATGTCTGGAAAAGGTACCATGTATGTTTTCCATTCTCCTCTCTGCATCATTCATATACCCACTGCTGCAGATGGAACACTGCATGGACCTTTGCTCTGACCCAGTACGACTGCTCTTAAGTTTCAGTTCCATGAGAAGTTGCCCCAAATTTATACTGAATTTTCCTAAATGCTTAAGCCAATCCCAGGCTCTGCAAAACAACATTCTCCATGAAGTGTTTTGACCCCCAAAAGACAGACATAGCAGAGACTCCTTGAAGTCACCAGAGCTTTAGATACTACTGCTAGGCTTGCTTGGAAAGCGTGTGCATGCTGAAGCTGTGGAAGTGGTGTGACATCGGTTGCTGCTCCATGGCCTAAGCAACCTGTAATTCCGACCTACTGAACAGGAGCTACCTGTCCCTCTCACAGAAGGTATGCTTTTTATTTTTTTTTTTATAAGAGGGTTTATGTGCGTTTATTTCTTTATTTATAAGTCTTGCGTTTGTCCCAGAGTGGTGACACCTCATGGAGGGGCAGCTACTTTGACCTGTAGCTGTATTGCTGCTGGCAAAGCAGACGCGTGAGACCATCTGTGGAGAAAGGGGCTGAGCATGGCCAACGGCAACCTCAGTCACAAACACGCATTTAAGAGCAGCTCCTCATCCTAAACTGCGTGGGCCAAGCCTGCAGGTACACAGTGCACCGCCAGGCAAGGCTGGACAACCTGTCTGAGGGATGCTCAATGGGCTGGCTGAGATCCCATGTGTCTGTCCATCCCCTTGCTGGCAATGGGATGGAGAAGTCATTTCTTGCAGCTGACAGGCTTGCCAAACTGGGGCTGGCCTGTGCCGCCAGATGAAGAATGAGCGTGGGAGTCCCATTCCTGACCTCTCGCCCGCAGTGGGATTGACATAGCTCCATAATGGAGAAAAAATGCTGCTTCCACACGACAACAAGATAAACGTTTTTATAAGAAAGTCCCCAGATAGGAAGCGCCAGCAAGCCCGAGGTATTATGAGGCAAGAAAGCGATGACCAGAGTTGCTCTGCCCTGTCAGGGTTTAGCATCAAGGCTCACCCTGGCCTTTTTATATCTTTTAACGGGATATTTCTGCTTGTTTTATGAAGCGAGCTTAGTGTCAATGAAATGGAGTCCTGGACCATCCTGCCTCTGAAGAGTCCCAGGTGTCGTAGAGCACTGGGCTTTCAAGTGTAAAAATCAAGGCTATAATTTCTGTTTTATTGTCACTATATTCAACGAACATCTCATCTCCTTCCTGGGCATAGTTGCTGCTGTCTAACTTTTTTCACTGTCCTCATTACCCTCTCCTCATGGGTGGTCCCTCTTTCCTTGACGGCCTCACACTGCTCTTTGTAACTAAGACATTATTTTATTTTCACGATTTAACAGAGTGCCCTGAAAGCCATCCTTTGGCTAGGAGGCATCTGTCTCCTGTCCTTCTCATGCACTCTCATTTAAAGGCTACTATGGGAAAGGGAGGGGGGAAACCTCAAGTTTTCTTTCTCCTAGACTTCCCGCATGGCCAAACAACCCACCCAAGGATGGAGAAACCATTTTGTATTTGGCACAGGCAAGGTGAGCGGGTGGTGCTCAGATGGATCTTGGCTGTTTCAGCTGAAAAGAGAGGGCTATAATCATGGAGAACATGGAGAACACGGAGAGTCCTCCAGTCTGGTTAGTCTATGGGTACCCAAATCTGCCTCCTACGGCAGCAATCTCTGCATCACAGTTCACCTACCCAAATCAGAGCAATAGAAATGTACTTTTAAAAAATTATCAAGGAACATTCCCCTTTTCTAATCCTATTCACCAATTCAATGTACCACTGGCTTCTCCCCCTGCTTTCCTAAAGCATCATCTGTTTGTCTTTGGGTTCTCCCATGCCTCAAGGTGACCTGCTGGGCAGTCTTCTGGAGTGATACCGTGTCCCTGGGTACTCACTGTGCTGTGCACGCTCTTGGAGCTGTCCAGATGTCACTGAGCCACACAAGCCTATTATTTAACTTGCTGGGAGGGATCCCTCTTCAGCTTCCCTCCTTGATGTAGCAAATCAGCTGCATTATTAAAATGATTAAAAATAGACTCAGCTTGCCTGAAACTGCATCTATAATGGATCAATTGCTTTTTATACATTTTTTGGCTCCCTACAGTGCTGCTTTGTCATGTCACTTTCACTCGTTTGGGCGAGATCTTGAAATAATAGGCACATTGAGGAGATATAAATATAGCTATTTATTGCCTTAAAATGGGTCTGCAGACAAATCACAGTCTCAGCTTCAGGTATTTGGAAGTTAACTCTGCCTTCTCTGTCCTTTCCCTTTTGGACATGGATCAAACATTGGACTTTGCAGCTTGGGGGCTGCTTTATCTTAAGCTATAGGCACTAGTTCTGCTGCACAAAATTCATACCCTTGTAGGCTGTTGATTTAAGCAGTTCTTGTTGATAGTCTGGATTTGATTCCAGTAAGAAATAGTGCAGAGTCAACATTGAAAGGCTGCAGTGCAGTGAAATAAAAATAAATGCACTGCATTGTGTCGCTTAACGGGGTGCTAATTTCTTGGGAGTGCATAAATAGGAGGCACAGAGCACATCTGTTTGCTGGTGTTGGGTCGGGAAAGAGCAGGGGAAATTTGGAGCTCTGTCACAAGGACAGGCTGAACTTTGTTTCCATGTCTTGCAGTACTGCACAAAGTCTCCTCTGTAGAATAGCCAGTTAATTAAAAATGATATTTACGGTCCCCTGGTGATGCGTGCCCGTAATTCTGCTATTAGTACTTCTACAAAGTCTGGCACAGAAAGAGGGTTGGGGCCCTGGTGACGCAAACAGCAGCAAACAGCAGTCCTCATCCTCGGTGCTGTCCATGTGGCTGGAGTTCACACAAGAGGGGCTTTGGGCAGCTGAGCCTCTCTCCATCTCGCTGTGTTTGCTGAAGGGTTTTATTGCCCGGGTCTCCCAGAGCGAACCTGGGACACGCCCTCCACATTGCGCTGAGATTCCTGGGTATTTGGGAAGCAGAAGTGAATTAACCTGCCTGATATTGTGGGTACGATGCTCTCAGCTCACATTATCACTTACAGACAGATACATGGAGGCACAGAGGAATCCAATGTACCTAAAAGTACCAAAACATTGTTCCATTCTCGACCCAGCAGACTTCACATCCCCTTTCCTCCTTCCTCCTCCAGCTCACATCCAACTCAGCTCACAGGAATTATCCTCGGGCAATGGCAGGATATTTCCCTGGCACTTCCCGTAAGGCCGGGCATTTAGAAACATTTGCAGTGTTTCCTGCTATGTGACCCATGGGCTTTTGGATAGAAGAGCTCGATGACTCAAGAAGCAACAATGTCCTGAAACTTTAAAATATGCATATGATAAAAAGTTGTCGATGTGACGGGGGATGGAGAGGAGCATGGAGATTTTCAGTGATTTTAACCCCCCTGTTTAGGCGACTGCTCTACATATAGTCAGCGAGAGGGAGGGTTCTCCAGAGACAGATCGGAGCAGAAACCTGTGCCTCTCCTGACCATGGATGGGGATCAGGGAAGATGTTTTTCCAACCTGATCCCAACTGAACACTCTCAGCAGCCCCTGTGGGCTACCACTTGCTCTTTTAGACTGAATTTGAAAAGACTTAATGTAATGATGCAAACTCTCATTTAACCTGGCCAGAGGATGTCCCAGAGTCTCCATCTCTCAGGAAAGAGATCCTCACCTCCCCGTCCCTCTCTATCCCCCTCCTTCCTCCATCTTCAAAATGTTTCAGTTTTAGGACACTCCTACAGAAGCCCATAACTAAATTTTATCCCCTTGTCACTGCTCCATCCCAGCCCTCCACATCTCCCGGCACCCACCTCCACCCTGGCACCAGCAGCTCACCTTTGGGAGGGGCGCGCAGACCCTGAGCTCAGTTGACACCCGCGAGGGTCTGCAGAGCCGCGGCAACTTGCGCCTCATCCGTGCGTATTTTTTCATATCCTTATTTTACGTAAAGATAAAGCTCTTCTTATGGTGTATATCCAGTTGCTGGCAGCACTATTGATAGCTGCTAATGTGTCTTAAAATCCGGACCCTGCAAGTACGCCGCAGTGAATTGTTATAAGCCTGGCAAGAACAAGTTCCAGTTGCTGAACGTTTTGCTGATGTTATATGCATAAAGGTTCTATCCTGATACCACTGAAAATAATAATAAAAATCTCTTTAACATTTTATTACCAAGCCCTTCCCTCTATTCCTTTTTACACAATGCTAGTCAATTAGAAAAGAACAGCGCCTGCTCATGGAAAAAAAGATGATGAAAGCTAGAGAAACTCCTCGACATGCTCTTTTTGGCGTTATGTATTTCACTTTGAATTAGGATGCCAAGCCAGGAGAATGACACTGCAGACTTCTGAGGCATTAAAAAAACATGAATCAGACCTTTTGCTAAAAAAAGCCTTCAACTACAGAACTCAAAAAAGAAATTACTGTTTGGGCTCTTTCTCATTGCCTCCTAGCTTTGTTACACTTGCTGTACTTCAGGGTAAAAAGACTTCTATTTTCTGACCGAGTCTGACATTGCGTCTTCGTTGGAGGAGTCAAGGCTTTAAGAAGGGTTCAGGTAGTGTGAGATTCCCAGGGGGGTGCCATTGTCCATGACCTGACATCTGGTCACCCCTGATTCATCTCACACTCACTGAGCTCCCTAGGGGGCAGGTATCTTGGCTAACACGGACCTCACCCGGCTGACCCATGGTCAAAGAAGATGAACAAGCACTTCCTAAGAAAGGCCATTCATGCTGTGGGCCTTCAGCCTTTGCCTCCACTGACTCCTGGAGGGAGCCTTGAGAGCTCAGTGAGATGAAGCCCCTCCTCAAGGTCTGGCAAGGGCCAGCATCAAGAGGGAGATGGCAAGTATCACCTTGGTTGGCTCAGTCACTTCACAGTCCTGCTGCTCCAGGTAGTCCTAGGAATGCTTAGTTTAGGAAGAGCCAAGGAGCATCTTCTTACCCTGCTCCCATCATCACAAAACCCACCAACACTCTATTGCAAATAAGGCTGGAAGCCATGGCAGGAGGCACCAAAGCATTGCCAATGCTCCTACACAACCCTAAGATGCATTAAATGAATTTTCTGGGTGGTTCCAGGGAGCAGACTGGATGCCTCACCAGGTAAAGCCACAGCAGCCCTGACAATATGATGTGGGGAAAGGAGTTTCTGATCCCAGTTCTACAGTGTGGCTTACCTCTGAAGGTGTGATCAGATCACACAAACCAGGCACCAGGGAAACCGTAACACCTCGAGTAGTGCCATTGCACCTTCCTACATGCTCTCCCTACCCCAGTATGACCTTGAAAGCAGGCTGATCCTGAGGGCCAAATGACTGACCAAAGAGAAATGTGCTTCTCCCTTCCTGTCCCAGAAACTGAGCATTGGCTTAACATGGCATAAAACCAGCTTGAACAGGCAGCGGTCCCCTCTACCACGATGCTTTGCTGGAATGATCAGTGGTGATTCCTCCCCGTGCTGCAGCGATGGAATAGAGATGTCACTGATTACGCTCCATTACATCCTCGCAAGATTTCCTCTGCTGCCTGCAGAGGAAACGTTCTTGCTTTGGTATTTAAAGGATTTTAAGTAAAAGAGACAGCCAACATCTCTGGCGGCAGCAGCCTGGTGCTCCAGGGCTTGTTCTTTTCCCAGCTCTGCCCTGTGGGTGTACAAAGGCGTGGGGGATGCAGAAATCACTACTTTTCTGGGTCATAAGGGCATTTATCAGGAAAATACCTGCTAAAAGCACAGGGTATCTGCTCTCTACACTCTTTATCGGGAACCTTGCTGCAAAAACCAGACAGCAGCACATACAGTGGTGGGACCCAAATGCTGTGGATCAGTGGGTGCCTGCTGGTGATGTGAGTGATGCTTGTTGGAAGAGCAGAGCAGGGCTGAATCCAGAGATGCCAATATGGCCTTAGCAAATCGTGGGGACTGCACTAGCTATGTGCATGGATGGACTTGCACAAGTAACTCAAATCAATTCCCACCTCTGAAGAGCATCTGTGAATCAGGACTGTCTGAAAGTGCTCCACAGCCAGTTCTGGAAAGCAAAACAGTTGTAGAAACTTCATTGCTTATGCTATGGGACCTCACATTCCTTAATAAATTTGCTTTCTGTGAACAGAAAACACAAAAAGGCTCCAGTTGCCACTTCTTCCTCCTGGCTCCCTATTTCAAACAGCCTTTTGGAGCTCAGCATGATGTTACATGTTTCTCAGCAGCTTTCTGACTGCCTTTCACCTGTTTGCTGTGTGAAGCAGCTCTCAGCCATCCGCTCTGACATCCCTGAAGGCTCCTGCTGAGGCTTTCTGCCCCAAATTGCCGTGCCCGCAGCTGGGCTGCTTGCTCTGCATCCCTCTCTCTTAAAGTCAGCCAGCCACCCGAGAAGAGCCTGTCCTTTCGTCGGTGAGTTCAACGGGGGACAAACGGAAAGGGCTTGCAGGGACTCTGCAGCTAATGGTCGCTCCAGGGAGTGACGGGTTGTGCTCTTGCAGGTTGCTCTCACACACCGATCAGAAGCACTTAGCTATAAAACCTTGAGATCTCTGCAAGGGAACCCCTGTCCTGCTTCTGTGGTTACGTTGCTCTGAACTGCCTAGTTAATGCAAGGGAAAAAAAAAAAAAACAAAAGAGGTGAGGTAATGGGCCTCTTCAGAGAGGTTCCAGGCACTTAGTGGAAAGCAGGAAGCCAAGGCGCGTGTAATTAAACCACTGATCGCTCACCAGATCTGGCAGGCTACATACTCTTGTTAAGAACAGGTTTAAGCCCCACAGCAATTTTTGTTTCAATTCTAGGTACAAGCCAAGATCCTTAATTCCTTCAGCCCCAAAACACTTCGAACAGTGCCCTTCGCTGGAGGGCTGCACTCTTGCAAAGCCCAGACATCAGATAGCATCAAGATGACCCTCTTCCTCCTTAAAAAAAGGGATTATTTTTAAGGTGAAGGTGTTTATGCTCTCTGCTGAGGCAGAGTCTCTCCTGAGGCTCCTCTCTCAGCGATGTTCACTCACGTAGTTTCCACGTATGGAAACTCTTTCTGTATCTAAGAAGTCACTCACAGCAGGGATCCCACCAAGCTCAGCAGACAGGTCCCCCAGTGTGAAGTGTCATGCAAACACCTACAGAAGGGTTTTCTTGCTGTCTCTGCACACTGTCTCTAGTGCAAAATAAGTACCAAGCCCCAAATGTCCTGATGGCTGATTTGAAGAAATGGAGATGCTCTGTGGGACACTGGGCCAGTTTTGGAGCTGAAATACATTCCTTGATGATCCCTCCTCCTACAGCAATCAGATCTAATGTATGGAAAGACAGTGTTTGCAGACTCCTGTTGTTTGGCTGAGGAAAACAGGCAGGTGAGAAGGATGGGATGCGATATTTCGGTTCATTCATCACTTTAAGGAAGGTGACCAAAACAAAGTGAAAAGGTTCACATTCTTTTTACTACCCTGACCACATTCCTTGGTGTTTATGTTTCCCTACATAATTTTCTCACCTGCCAGGAGGTCAGGAGGAAGAGGGTGTTCCAAGGAACGCCATCTCACATTGCTCACAGCTGCTCACCAGCTCAGCTCTGAGCCCTTGAGAGTGGCTTTGCTCTGAGACATGCTTCAACCCTCAGGTGAAAGCAAGGGGAAGCAGCATGAGTGGAAGGGAGGGTACAGATATGGGAGGGAAAAGCAGCCTGGAAATCAAGCTGCTCATCACTGTCAGTGGGGGAGGACCCCATTGGTTATATGAGGCCATGTCTCCACTGATACTGATGGAAAGTGCCCTGATCAAAGGGCTTGGAGAGGCAGACAGGAAGATTGGAGGCATGGGGAGGTGAAAGACCTCTAAAGATTAAAAAGCATTCGTCACAGAGATGTTACACACACTAAAAAGCGAGAGGAAAACAGTCCATATAGCCAGAGACCATATAGCTAGAGACCCCTGCTGCTCTGGGATTGTATGGCAAAAGCCTTCTGAGCAATCAGCTGAAGTGTGTGAAAACCCCACTTCACATCTGTGGAGGATGGTTGAGGTCATGGTAAAAATGCTCAGACTTTCTGGAGGGCACATGAGACTCTCCAAGGAAAGGATCTGGGCTGGGTTTGGCCAGCACCTCTGCTGGACTGGCCCCAGATGTGGATGGTGGGACACACAAGGAACATTTAACCCCCAGGAAAGAAATATCTTCGAAACATCTTTCCAATGTCTGTGGACATTAAAATATATGGTCTGCTTAATTTCAAACGGGTGTTTTGGTGTGCTGTGATTCAAGCACCAAGGACATGCAAATTTTGTGTATGTCACTGCAGCAGTCACCTGTCACTGGCTAAACCAGTATTAAACATTTCAGCTTTTCCCTCAAGAAGGGAGATGCACCGCAAGAGCTGAAGATACCATGGCTTAACAGGTTCCTAGTCATCATCTTGAAGGGAAGGTGTTTGCAATCTTCCAGCACATTATAATATAACATAAAAGATACTAATTGAAATTAACGGTAATAACTTGCTGATCTGTGATAACTCAGTCACTTGCAAGTACCTGTGTGCACCCTTTGGTTTATGTAACACTCTCACTGGGTGGAGGGAATGAGGAGACATCCACATACAAGGAGCATTTTCCTTTGTAGATCCCCTAGAAACATATCTTTGTAATGTTCTTAAATACATATATTGAACAGAAAGAAGATTCATAGTTTTGGGATGAACAGGCCAGTTTTGAAAAACTTGGGGCGGAACGGTTTGTATGACCAAGACAGGAGTTTTTTGTCAAAACAGGAGAAAAATCTGGGCCTCAGCAGTCAAGTGGGCAGAGTGCTGAGCTGACGAAGACAGCAGCAGAAATCTTGAGTATGGTGCTCTGGGACATGCTTTGCCACTCACTCATTGCAACTCATCGCTCTTGTTCTGGCTCCCTTTTTCAGCTCTTGTGTCCCCAAGTTGGAAAAGTCGGTTGGAAAAGTCTTTTTTTTTTTTTTTCTCCTCCCCTTCTAGTGTGAAAGACAACTTTGAAAAATGAAATGGGATGGGAAAGGGCAGCATGCAGGATTGCTGAAGAAACCCTTTCTCAAGCAGTTTTAGAAATCCATCTTCTGAGAACAACATCTGAGCACAGGTGTGAATGAGCACAGGGAAGTGAATGAGAAGCACACTCTAACTACGGATGTGGTTGCTTACCCCGAGATATTTTGTCTCTGTCATGTATATTTGGACGGATCATTATTAATGCTGAGAAGCCACACTTCCTAAGGGCCTCTTTGGGAGCTGTGACCACTAATCACACCATGGACCGAGGTCTGAATGTATTAGAGGAGCTCTGGTTTACATGGCTTCTAAGGAAAAAACCAAGATCTGTGGCTTCTCCTAAAAGGTTTGCAGACCTTTTGGGATCTGTGAACCCCTGAGAAGCAGCATGTCTGTGTCCAGAAATGCGTGCCCAGGAGACAATATATTTGAACTTGTTATTTTCTTGCCTCATACATTTTCTCTACAGAGCCAGGTGAATCCTCCTCTTTCGATTCCCTTCCCTGCTCAGTCCTGGCACTGGGCGCAGTCCGTCGCCTGCTGTGTGCTGTCTCAAAGGTGCTTGTACTTCTGTATTGTGCAAGGGGAATGTATCCTCACTGACTGCTGCAGCAACCCATGCTAACCCCATTTAGCGACAGGCTTCCTATACAGGTATTCCTCTATTTGCAATGGGACTAAAGAGATCAGAAACATTCAGTCTGGGAAAGATGTCAGAGGGAAGATATGATCAAAGCGGATAAAATCATGAGGGGAACAGAGATGGTGAATAGAGAAGGGTTATTATTTTTTTTTAAATTATTTTATTCGGTAACACCAGGACTAAAGACTATGCAATGACACAGTGAGGCTGCAGATTTAGAACGAGAAACAGCTCTGATCTGAACAGCTCATGGTGAAAGCAGGCAAAGTATCACCAGGGGAGGCCAATAGCTAAGGGGGTTTGAAATATAATTAACATAGGAAAAGTCCATAAAGGATTGTTAAACATGATGAGGTCAGGAAGTGGCTGAACTAGCGACTCTTGGGCAGTGGGAGGATGCATTGGGGAAGGATCTCTCCAGACTTGCCTTGGTTTACCCTTCTAAGTGTTTGTGGCTGGCTACTGTTGGAGGCTGGGTTTGGGGGCAGATGAAGCCCAGTTTGATATAGCGGAGCAGTAGTGTTATGTCATGGGTCATGTTATCTCAGAGGGAGAGAGACCTCTTGAGCGGGATTCAGAGCAGGATTGTGATGCAGCTTTGCCCTCTCTCCCGCACCCTGCACAGACCGCAAAGCAATGTGGAGACATTGAAGTCTATTTAAGTGTGTGCATTAGACACCTGAAGTTGCTTCATTTAAATGTCCCCTTTTCTGACTATGATTTGCAAAAAACAATAGCAAGTTAGGTGTCTAAACCCCACTGTTTTAAGAGGATTTACCTGGGCTTAATCTCAGATGTTTTTAATAATCTCTCCAGGAACCACCACAAAACCTCTATGAAAATCAGGCCTAGATTGATTTTTCCCCTTCTATCTTCTGATGCTCAGATAATACTTGCAAAATGCCTTGTGACCCATGGATAGAAGCTATAGTTTCTGCACTCTTTGCAGCAATTATTAATGAGGCTTTTCAAATGTTAGATTGCCTGGAAAAGGCATATTTTGTCTGTTGCAAGAATTATTTCAGCAAGTTTTCTTCCCACAGATTAAAGACAGCGAACGCATTCGGTAAAGCAAGACCCACTGGTGTTGCCTCCATCAATCTCCGACCTTTAAAGCTGGTTCTTACGCCTCTTACCTTCCCCTCCTTACACGAGCAAGTTGAGAAAAGAGGAGCTTTCAAGCTTGGCTGGGCAGATTGCACATAACCATGCCAGGCTCCAAACAGAACCACAAGTGCTGGAGACATAAATCAGGTCTCTAACATGAGGCCGCTGGAGGGGAACTCTATTTTATGTACTTGACCTGTATCCAGGGTTCATTTCAACATGACCCTGGTGTAACTCGCTTTATCAGCTGTAAAGACAAGCTCACTAGCTGTACATTATGTTCACACTCCAAAGCCACTGGAATAAGCAAGCGAAGACTCAGAGCAGACCTGAGGGAACAGACTAAGAAAATCCCTTCCAAATCTTTCGCTTTCCCTGCTATAAAGCTGGAAGAATTTATTTGGGGTGGACCCAAAATACAATTATTCATTTAATTTGGGGGGTATGTTTTTCAAAATAAAGAAATAAAATCAAGCTGAGTTCTAAAATGAAGAGTTTTCTTAAGTGATGATAAAAATATTTCATTTTGAAATGTCAGAATGGAGCTTTACTGGTTTGTCAAGAAAAATAGAGTTCCCATTTTTGTAGTAGAAAACATTAGTTGAATTCGCCCTGAGATTGTGGATAGTTTCAGTCAGCCTGAAACTGCATTTATGAGCAAATAAACTATTCATCTGAAAAACGTTATCGAGTTCTACCCCAAATGTTCTTTCCATTGCTTAAAAATACCCTATTTATAGATGAAGCTATTGTTAAGCGCAGATTTAAGCTGTTGTGGTTCATTGTCTGGCGCAGTATCTCCTTGGGAAAGCAAACAAATGAAGCTATTCGATTTTGGAGCCTCAGTGCCTGTTTGTGCACTTGTTATGTCATATAAGAGACTATAGTCTTATGGTCTTTGACAGATATGACTGCACTTCTTATGAGCAAATACCCTGTTTTCAGTAGCTTGAGGTATAAATGGTCACAACACAGCTTAGGAAGGCAGGAACATCCGAGGCAGTGAAGCATCCTGTGTCCAGGTCTCTGTTGACCCCCTGTACCAAAAGCTTCCCCCAAAAACCTGCCAGGCATTGAAATAAAAGCATTGTTCCTAACCCCTGATAGTAAGAGGTAGCTTCTGGATTGAAGCATAAGTCCTTTTCAAATTTTCATTATACAGCCGAAAAAAAGAGAAGTGAAGGGAGGAAAAAAGCATTAAAAGCTGCTGCTTGTAACAGCGATTCTTTTCATTATTTTGAGGATCTTCTAAAAGCTTGCTTGCTTGCTTTGGCATTTGAAGTTTTCTCTCTCTTTGTGAAAGAAGTACGGCACAGATAAAATGAATCACACCTGTCTTGCCAAGGTGTCTCAGCCTTCTGTTGCAGGAGACAAGAAATCTGTGCAATGTGCTCTTTGGGATGAGGCTGGTAGGAGTAGGGCTGGAGATCCAGTTTTTAGTGTGACGATGACTGAGCATTGGCACCAGTTGCCCAGAGAATTTGTGGAGCCTCTGTCCTTGGAGATATTAGAAACTCAGCTGGACATGGCCCCAGGCAACCTGCTGTATGTAGGTGGCCCTGCCTTGAGCAGGTGGTTGGACGAGATGATCTCCAAAGGTGTCTTCCATCCTCCCGTGATTTTGGGATAGGAGCACAAGTCCTGAGCATGGCTGTTTCTGGCAGTATGCTGTGTGACAACGCTACCTCCAAGACAGATACTGGGCAGTGTGTGCATGTCCCTTAACACATGTCTACTCAGAGACCCGCACTTAACACTCGGGGGGTCAACAGCTTTCATTTCACAGGCAACAGGCTGAATCCATCCGTTCATTTTTTACCTATTTTATCAAGCAAACAAAAAAGTATTGGCCAGTTTTACGGAGTCACTGCTTTCGCTCTGCCCAGCTAGGCATATGGACCAGGTTCACAGCTGCCTCATGCCCCTAGTGACCAAAATCAGCTGCATCTGTGGCTTCGGCTAACTCAGGGAGGACATAGCCTGGTGACCTAAACAACAGAAACGTTTCATTTTCTTACCAGTCTGCTACATCTCATGGCTGTTTCCCAGCAATCGACTCAGGAATGGGCTTAAAAAGGCAGGCACAGGAGCACAGATTGGTAAATATTATGTTTGCATATAAATTATTTGGTTAGTTGTGATGGGAAAGGGCTGCTGGTCAATCTGACTCCCCGGCTGTGGCAGTAGCAGGTGAGGTGGCCCAGCCCTGCTCATACGGGGTCTCGGGGAGTTACCACCATTTATCATCTGCAAATTATTTACGGAACTCATCTTTCTCAGTTCTCTGAGAGCCACAACATGCATCCTGTGGCTCTGAAGCTATGTGAGGTTTGTAAAGGAAACTCTAGTGGTTTGGTACTGTCTGAGAACATGGTTCATGTCCCAGAATATCTGCAACATGCTGGCTAGTAAGTGAAGGGTCCTCAGCATGTGATTTGCGGAAAAAAACCCCTTTGTGGCTGAAAACATCCAAACCCTCCTCAAATAGGAAGTGCTGCAGAGACCCACAAACAGACAGAAACAGCAAAGGTGGTCTATGTTTAGGTGAGAGACTGGACAAGAGGATCAGGATGGTCCCAGCTGGCCTGAAGCTGGAACTTAAACTGGACAGGACTGGAGTGATGGGGTAGCACACACAGACATGATGCGGCTACAGCCAGGCTTAAGAGCACGAGGCACCACTGGCTGCTGCTTGCAAAGCCATTTCCCTCCAAACTGGCAGTTTAACAACGCCATGGCCTTGAGTTTGTCAGGTGCAGGAGCAATACACAGAACGGTCTTTGAAGTGCCACAGCAGCTGCAACAGCTCCCTGCTAAATTAAAGGATAATACTTAAAGCTCCTGTGTGCTGCTGGAGTGCGCACGCAGCAGTGAGTGCTACGGAGCTCAGAATCCCCACACTGATTTCATATATTCATTTAAAAGCCTTAGGGGGCACAAGGCACAGTTGTAGGAACCACATGTGGGATAACAGAGAAACTCATTTTGGGAGCAGAGAGTTTTCTTTACCATGTGAGGGAAACAAAGCCGATTGACTACTCGTTTGAGCTCTTTCCCTACTGAGACGCGGGATTACTTTGCAGCAGTTGGCTAAATGCTCAGCTTTAAGGTAGAGTGAATTCAAGTGTTCAACACACGTTAAGGCAGTACATAGACTCAGAGCCGCCTCCTTCCCAGATGGCATTCATTTGTGTCTCGCGTCAGCTCACGGTGAGTTTGAATTAAGAGAATTTCCACCTTTTTTTCCCCATTTTGATGGGAATAGCAGGAAGGCTAATTAAACCCTCTGAACTGTTGCTGTTATTCATCATTCCTTTCCTATCATATAAGCGGTGTTACCTCACGTTTGAGCACAGGAGCTCTGGTTCCCTGTAAAGACCTGCCCTGCACCTTCGCCTCTGTGCTTAAAGCATTTCACACAGCAAATGCAATTAACGTCCCTGTAAGAACACCCGAACAGCGTGATCAAAGCTCTCTGCTAACCCACAGCGGAAAAAATCCCTCAGCCCCTGCAAGAAATGTGCAGCCCAGCCCCAGCACCGCTGCACGAGAATTTGAGGAAACAGCACGACCTAGTGTTCCATCTGCTTCCCGCTGCCTCTCGAAGACAGATGGTTCGTGGGCACGTCTTTACAATGCTACCCCTACGGAGCTCCCACAAAACCAGGATTTCCTTCTGTAACCCCAGTTCCTTTTCTTCTCTCCACTGAATATCTCCCTCCAGAGGTTTCTATCTCTGCCTTTGGCCTCTTTGTCCAAAGGAGGATATTGCACGATCCTGGATGGCATGAACGGGTTCAAAAGTGGCTTGGGCTTGGGAAGGAACCTACTTTGCAGTCACATCACAAGGGATTTTGATAGATTTTCCTTTCCCTCTATGAGCACTCAGCAGAAGGTGTCTGTGAACATCACCAGCTGCAGGAGGAGCAAGGAATGGGAATGTGCTGGCACTCCTCGTCCTCTCTGAACTTTATTAGTGCAGGCCATGCACTCCGATATTACCAGTTCTGATCAGAAACATAGTACTAGGCACCTCACTGCACAGCATATAAAAAGGATCCATAAAGTGTCTTCTCAAGCAAGCCAGTTTAGCTTCGCATCCTTTCAACTAAAAGCCATCGACAGCTTCTTCTACCCTGCTGGTATGGTCATACATGCCTGTAATGGCAGAGTTGAGCAAGTGCTTTCCTATTATCACCATGACCCACAGAGAAAGGCTCCACTGCAAGAACCCTAACATGAACATGCAAGACAGTCTGGATCTGCTGTGCTCTGTTATCACCAGTACAGCCAGAAAAAACCTGGCTAGATTAACGGGCATCTTCTGACTAATGTGCTCCAGACAGACCTTATGGCAGGCATTTACTTTTGACCAGCGCTGCTAGTCACCCCCTCTCAAAGATCTGTCCTTCTTAAGACACATCTCCACACTGGAAAAGCCTACCGCTTTATCTGCTGGAGGCTGTGTGCTTTGAAAGAAAGGCACTGGAACTGCAAAGCAGCCCTAGCTGCCCTGAGGAACAGGGTTTCTTCCTGACCCCAGGGTTGATCACCTTGTTACCTGGAGGCTGAAGATGCCTGGGAGATTTTTGTTGCAGCCAGTGTAATTGCAAATGTTACTGCTATTCAGGTACACGCAACAACAGAGGATGCTCCTTCCACGTGCTCCTCAACAAAGATCTTGATCAGATCTCCATTAGTCCAAAGCCAGATCTCCTGCACAAAATAGGGGGCTGTAAAAGACCATTTGCAACCTTCTCTGTGGGCAAATTGATTAGTGTGTGGACAATGTCAGACCTGAAAGGAAAGGCAGATTGGCTTGCAGATTGTCATGGTTCTGGTGGGATGACCACCATGTTTGTTATTTGACAAATGAGGAAAGAAGGACAAAAATAGTCTTTGAGCAGGGCTTCCACAAGCATCATGCAGGGGCATAGGTTTGGCAAAGGTTATCCCTGCTATCCCGGCATTAGACAGTGTGGTATGGAAGTCATGTATGACCCACCCTTGAGCTCCTACTTGATAGTCCTCCAGATGGGTGTCAACTCATCTTCGCCCTGGCTAGATTTTCCCTCTTCTCTGTTGTATAAACACAAAAGCAAATAACCAGACCTCAAAGCAAGACACAGCTTGCCTAACCTTTAATCCAGGCTGGAAGCAACACTGCCCTGACAGCTCCACCGGCACAGAGCCCTGCATGTGGACAGAGATCTGAGTCAGCCACAGAACTGGATGAACGGATGGCCTGGCAGCAGATGAAAAGGATGACTCCTTATCTGTCGCCCACACCATCTGGGAACCTCACTCCTTGTCTTCCCAACCCTAATTATTTTTACTGCTTGATCTCGAGAGGTGTTTGTGGTATGACCCATAACCAAATGAGCCTGCTGTTTCTTGCCCTCTCACTTGCAGTTGGCTCCTCAGCCACTTTATTAACATCTTCACCTGTGAATCAGATAATTGCTCATGTGATCCCAGAGCATTACTCCCGCTTGTGTCGTCGCAAGCGTTTGGACACTCCAATTTTCGGGGGATTATATGCAAAGCAGAAAAGACATCAGCCGTGCCTTTCATGCTTTCTCCCAGTCTCTCTGTTCCCTGGGGACAACCCTTTTATCTCGGGGAGCCCTACTGAGAAATCAGCAATTCAATTGCACTATATTTTTGGTCTTTAATTTCAGATACTTATTCCTGTTTGATCATGTCATGTGACAACTCACAGGAAAAGAATGAAATTGATCCTAGTTGCAGATGCCAGTTGCTCGCTGAAGCAAGGGCAGACTGCACTCTTTTGTCTAGTCTGCCCTTATTTTATGCAGTCTTTCAACCTGTCAGTCTTGAGGTCTGTTTCTGTGAAATACAGACTTCAAGCTAATTTAGCTGTGAGTTCACCAGATCTGACCCAGCTTAGCTTTAAGCTCATTCTGAAATCCTGCTGATGAACTTCAGTAGAAAGGAAACAGTAATTCTAGGACGCAACTTGAGCCTGGCTCCAAGCAGCCCTCCTGCAGGAGAGATTCTTGGGAGCAGAGGGTTCCTTGCACTGGTGATGCAGGAGTGAGGCTGCAGGTCCGTGTCATGTTGCAGGGCAGATTAGCTGAGTCTAATGATCTCTCCTGAACACATAATCTATAGTTAATCAAGAAGGTATATTAGATACCTATAAACCAGCTCAAACTTGCCTCTGGCCCAAGCTACTAACAAGCATGGGTCTCAGCCAACTACATCCTTCAGGGATGGGCACCTGCAGATGTTGCCACCGTCTGTCCTCTGCATTCCACCCACTGCTGAGGTGAGAAGGTGGCTTCAAACCCTCCTGCATGGGTCTCAATGTGCGTAGTAAAAGCTGAGCTGTGGGTGATTGAGCTCGTGAGGCACTGCCTAGTGTGAAGCCCTCCAAGCCTGCAAAGCAGAGGCAGAGGGGAGCACCCCCCCAGGCTAGGAGGATGCTTGTGACCTGCCCTCTGCCATGTGAGGGAAGCTCAGCCAAACACGAACCTCACCAAAACCCCATGCTGAATCAGTGTCTTGATAGTAAAAAGCAGAACAAGTTTGTTAATTACTGCTCTTACCAGTAAACTTCAAACTGAACTGAAAATCATAAGGCAAGTAATATATTTTATGCACAGATTTTATCTATTTTAATGAGATCCAAAAATAGAGCTTTAACATGGTGGCTTTAAGCTCTGACGTTGCACAGTGGGTTTTTTCATGTGAAATTTCCCAGGGTGTTTAATGAAGCTGTTCTTTCCTAGAGATAAAGCATCTCTTTTTGTGTTGCAGTGCACCGAAGGGACCTGTGGGCTGAATCTTTCCTGACTGGCTAGTAAGGACTTGGGTTGCTCTTCATGGGTCCTCTGATTCAGACCCTAATCCTGCATTGCTAGGGAAAGGGATGGTCTCAGGGTGCAGAGGTACCTTCAGGGTCTCAGGCAATTCCAGCTCCATCATGAGTTTTCATTCTCCTGTGTGTGTGACATCCCTGCCTCGATTCCCCATCCAAAGTATGAGATGGTAAAACACAGGACTGTGTCTCTTGAAGATGTCCTCTGAGTGATGTGCCGCTTGGCTGTCCTTGCCAGTCTGCAGGAGCTTGCCCAATACTTACTGCTGTAGGAGACTCCCATCAATGTTGTGACCCTGCACTTCATACGATGGGCCGCAGAGGTATGTTAAGCCTTCAGGGACGATGCCACTGCTGACAAGACCCACCAGAGAAGACTAAGATGATCAAATGGGAGGTAGCTTCAGCTTCTCTTGGTGGAGGCTCCCAGTAGGTTCAGTCCCCAAGAGCTGAAGTGACCCTTCTGTTATGAAAGCTGTGGTCACTGGCAAAGGGACTGTTGGGGATTTCCTTGGGGCAGGGGAAGGGTAAGGGATGCTGCGAGCACACAGACTGCTCTATCATCACGGCACCTGGGGAATTCTGGATGGGCATTCCCCACACAGCTTCCTTAATATAATCAAGGCAGAACTTATTTAGTGCTCATCCAGTCATTGCAAAGGGACTGATTACAGGCTGCTCTCCTGGGGCACTACTTCAGTCTGGGTCTTGACGGTAGGGTATAAATAGCATGGCAGCTGCACCAGGAAGGTATTCCTATGTGGCAGAGAAGTTAAAGCCCATGTCAAGGCCTCGCTAATTGCTCAAATTATTGCTACAGTTAACAGGGCAGCAAATTATATCAGGGAACCTTTTAGTAGTCATACTACTCCACCTACAAATGATATACATCCCTAAATTAATGCTGGCAAGCAATAATAAAAAGAGGTTGAATTAATAAAATCTGAAGGCTGGGAATAAACATCAAATTAAAAACAAACAACACCTGAAATATTGACTTTGACAAAATAAATTGATACTAGAGATAGAGGAAAATCTTACGAAGAGAAGATTAAGAGCATGATTATGCTCAGGACAGGTTTTACCAAGCACTTGGGAAACAGAGCTCAGCCACGTCCGTATGCAGCCATGTTCTGGTCTGCACCAATCCAGCTGCAAATGTCCTCTCTGACAGAGGCTGTGGGAACTGGAGAAGTAATCCCAAGAGCAAGACCTCAAGGCTTCAGTGCTGGAAGTGCCCTCTCTTCTGATGCTACTGGAATATTAAATACCACCAGTCCATCTACTCCTTGTTGAGTGGAATTGTTCAATGTCGCAATGTCAATGGATCCAAAAGGTCAGGGATGTATAGTCAAAGCAATACAGTCGTTCTTCTTTGGAGGAGCAGGATTGTTCCCCTTGTTTTATGTTTGGGTAACTGAAGCTGAGAGATTTGGAGAACTTTGCCTGGGGTAACTGAGGAGGTCAGAGACAGTAACAGGAATTTGAGCTGTCAAACCTTAGCTCTTCTTTCTCCATGGGACAGCCACCTGCTCCTCTGAGCTTAAACATTGATGAATTTAGACCAGTGTAACCACTAAGGATACAAACAGCCTGACTGACCTTTCATTTACAGCAGAAAAAGTAGGACTAACTCACCCAAACCAATGATTTAAAATGTTTTAAGACCAGTCCAGGTGGAGACCCAGCTCCACATTTGCAGCTGGCTGTTCCTTACAGCTGGAAGGACTAAGTCTTCAGGTGTTATCCCAGGAAGTCTGACCTGAGAGATGAACCTTCTCCTTCAATGTCGCATCATTACAGCTGCCATAAGCGTTCCGCATCATTATAGCTGCCATAAGCCATTCAATTCACCGTAGGCTATTCTTTTAATAACACTGTGCTCTATCTTCTCGCTTATGTTATCAGAGACTGTCAGTATAAAAGACACCAACGTATTTCTCCCTCCACATACAGAAATGTGTGGATGTCACAGGACTTCAAGCAAACTGCTAAAGCTCTTTGGGTTCATAGCACTGTAGAAATCATGATCTTACATTGGACCACATCTGGTTTGACCACCTACGTGTATGAAATAAATTCAGCTAAACCAACAGGAAGCCCGAAGATGCTCCCTCTGCAAACACTGGAAGCTCCAGCACTGGGACAAATCTTCAGTGATGCTCAGGGGGTCTGTGTGTAGAAACAGACTGAACTGATCTGCAGATCAGGCAGAGCAGAAGTAGTTTTCCAGTGCCAGTTGCTGAGGGCTAGAGAGATTCTCCCACACACTTCCACAGTATCACAGCAGAGATAAATAAGAGCCTAAATCATCACATTGCAGTGAATCCCACTGCCAAATTAAGGTTGTAATGCTTCTTTCACTAAGCAGTGCCGTTACTGGCACTAATTGTGTGGGAAATCTATCATTATTTGTTCTGTATACTTAAAAAGGCTTGGATCTGGACTGCCAAACATGTCGCAACATGCTGCCCTAAAGCAGATAAGACCAGAAGCATGAGGCACATGGGATGCAGAAGGGAATCCAGGGGCCAGGGAGCATCTGCTAGTTTAAATTTACCTCTTTGAGGGTTTTTAAGTGAGCTTTTCTTGGGGTTTGAGGGTTTTTTTTCTTTTTTTTTTTGCCTTTTTTTTTTTTTTTTTTTTTTTTGGCAGGATCTGGGAGCAGGGACTTTTGGTGTCAATTTACTCAAAATCTAAACTCATTCCATCTAAAATTCAGCTTAGTGCCATGGGCCATATGCTCCCCTCCTCTGCCAAATGATGTCATCCCACACATCCAGTAGCAATATTCTTGAGAGCATTTACGAGTAAATAAATGTGGTTGACCACAGTGGGGTGTGCGAGTTTGCAGGTATCCCTTGATGTGATACCTGCCGCGGGATAGGCACCGCTGTGACAGTGCTGTGTAAGAGCTCACCTTTAATCATCCTCCCTCTGTTTTCTAAGTCCTCTACTGAACAGGGATTTTTGGTCTCTCTGGGAGGCATTCGAATCCTTGGTCTCATTAGCAAGTAGCAGGCTGTGTTTCCATCTTCCTACATGGCAACCTAAAAGCTTTTAGAAAACAGCAGTTTGTAAGGACAGCACCTATGAAGGGAAGGAAAATTATGGTTCTCTCCTGAGTTGTAGTCTCAGTTTTTTGCTAGTTTCCCATGGACTCCTTCTTAACTGAGATTTTAAAATGTACCACATGTCTCTTTGCTTCCTGAACCAGTGCAATCAAAGGCTGAAACAACCCTTGCAGCAGAGACCTGTGGCTTTGCAGTAATTAGCAGCAGAGTCTTGCAGAAGATGCACTAGTCCACTGTTTGCAGTGACCTCACTCTAACATATTTAATCTTCTTAGTGAGATGTAGGTTACATTACATTACCTAAAACCAACCTTGAAAGCTCCTGATCAGCCACATCAATAACATGAGTGTTGCAGGAAATTCAGCGCTCTGGTCTTGGTAAGCTCCGTAGTAGCAAATTAACACGGCGCAGCTGGTGCTTTCAAAAGCGTCACGTTCAAAGTAACTGATACAGATTTGGAGTCCCTGATGGGTTATGAGCAGAAGATGGCTGTTCGTGCCCAGGACTGGAGAGTCTGATATTATCAACATCAGTGTTATTGCTGAAAGTTCCTTTTTGCCTCTTACTTTAAACAAATCCAAGCACTGGTCTTCCTTGATCGTAGCAATTTTAAAAGGCTTAACAGCAGTGAGATTGAAAGATTGCTGAGGCTTCCTGGGACAACATCTCGTGGTTTCACAACAAGTATGTATAAGGAATAGCTGGGTTTAATATATTTATTTTGTTATAGCAACTGCATTTTAAATGAGCATACGGAACAAAAGGGAGTAATTTCCCATTCTCAGTACTTGCCCTGGGAAGTCATGGAAGTGTCATCCTTGATGTCAGAGAACCTGTATGGATCTTGCCCAGCCAACCCCCAGGGATAGCCAAGATGCATTTGGGGGCTGTTACCACCCATTAAACTAAGGTTGATTTTATGTGACTGAAAGCAGCATTATGTTGTTCATCTGTATGACACTTCAATGTCCTGAAGGAAAGGAAGGGTATCAAAAGGTGAGAAAATCTCTGCATAGTGATACCTGACTTGTAAATCTATCCAAGCAGCAAATACTTCATTTGAAACCACTCTTTAGAAGGGTCTTTCAAATCAAAATAACTTCTGAGGGCTATAATGAAACTGGGGAGAATTGGGCTTTGCAAGGCTATTTCTGTTTGTAAGAGAGATTGATATGACACATATAGCCTTGGGCTCTGGGGCCATTCTGTCTCACTCAGTCATTACATCACCAAAACCTGAAATGATTAGCCCTAAGTAGATCTTCCTGACCTCCTAAAATAAGAGTCTAAGTTTCCCCAAAAGCCAACAGAGAGAGGGAGGCCCCTCCAGAGACCCTGGCAGGTAGTACCTCCATCTAAACTAACCTATATGCTGATTTTAACCACCTGCCATCTACTTGGCTAGAGTTAGGGCTGGGCCAGCCACTAGACAAATGACAGAAGCTCTCTGTTACTCCCCTTGCCTTCCCAAAGAGGAAGAGATAGGGAATAAGGGAGAGAAACTTACGGATTTTAAAAGAAAACTAAAACGGCTTTAATAAGCCGTTTAAATATATTTTTTTTATTTTAATATATAATATTTTGTTTATTTTAACAATAAAATGAAATATATACAAATATATACAATACCGAACCCAAACTCCCAACGGCAAACGTGTCACTATCACCACTGATGCTGTGGGCAGACACTGGGGAAGGCCCAGGCTGGGCTCAGTGGCAGTCTGGAACCAGATTCAGGAGCTGGATTCCGGAACTGGATTCAGGAATGCACGGAATGGGATGGGGCAGAACAGACAGAGCCCTCCTCGGATGCCAGATATCAAAGAAGAGAACAAGAAGGCTTGACCCTTGTGATCCCTCAGCTTTATACTGAGTATGACGTATATGGAATGGAACACCTTGTTGGTCAGCTTAGGGTCACCTGTCCTGTCTGCTCCTCCCCACGGGTGTGACCTCTCACTTACTGCACCCCCAACACGGGACACAAGATTTGGCAGGGACCTTGGTCTGAACAGCAGAAAGTATAAGCAAGAGCCTGTCTGCATCCCAACCCCTGGTAGTAACAGCAAACATCGAGCATTCTCACTCTTAGAAGCAGATACTGTCTGCAAAAACATGTTGTTAACGTCAGCAAGTGCTGTTAGTTAGAAGAGACTGAGCTGACAAATAAAACCACTGAACAGAATTAGTTCTGTTCTAACTCAAATCAGGACACTACTACAGACACAAGCTGTGAGGTTGGGAGATTGGGCTTCCAGGGCTTCTCTGGGGGATGTTGCAGCTGGTGCCCATGAGGAAGGCTCTTACCACCAGGCTTCTGGACTTTCTAGGTGAAGACACTCTCTCCAGTCCTACAAAAGATGGATCTTCACATGGCTGTGAAGAGTGAGCCACAGATCTAGCAAGAAAGACAGTAAGAGGGACTCTTGCCTTTAATTTGGAAGTGTTGGGGACAAACCAGACTGCTGTTTCATTCCAGACCTTGGTCCTTTTAATCTGTGTTAGGTCATATTTAAATTGGATATAAATGACAGCAGATGGTTCTCTGTAGCTCAGAAGTCCTTTCTGTCCACTGTTCCTGTGAGCCCTATGTTGACACAGTCTCAGCTTACTGCAAACAGTTCTCTAGATTTTTCTCCTCAACGCTAAAATGAGAAGAGATGTTCAAGCTTTGTGTTTGCACCAGGAAAATCCTGCTGTGTTCTCTGGCTCTGCCATGGAGCTGGGTGCTTTGTCTTCATGGCACAGAGGGGTTGGTTGGTTTGCTCTTTTGTGGGCCTGGGATGACAGAATCACAGAATCGTTTTGGTTGGAAGAGACCTTTAAGGACATCAGGTCCAGCAGTTCACCTTGCACTGCCAGGTCACTGCTAAATCATGTCCCTCAGCACCACATCCACATGTCTTTTAAATACTTCCAGGGATGGAGACTTCACCACCTCCTTGTTCCAATGTTTTACCACCCTCTCTGTAAAGAAATTTTTCTGAACATCCAACATAAACCTCCCCTGGTGCAACTTGAGGCCATTTCCTCTTGTCCTGTCACTTGTTACTTGGGAGAAGAGACCAGCCCCCACCTTGCTGCAACCTCCTTTCAAGAGGTCGAGAACTCACCAAAGTTCCCTCCCGAGTAGAAAGATGAGATTTTAAATTTGAGTTTTGTTGCATTTCTGCAGGGAATAAAACTTGGGAGAATTCTGGCCCTTCCCACAGAAGCCTGGAGAGGAAGTGACCCTGGTCCAGCGCTGCAAGTCCTGCCTGGGACAGGGGCTTGAGGATGGTGTCTTGCTCAGCGACTAGTCACCCTGCCACACTCCTTCCCACTGCTGGCCTAGGAAGGCTCCTGTGAAGAGTTTTGTTAAAACAGACCTATTTTGACAAATTCTGGTTTTGACAAGCTGTCGTGTCTGACAGCACATCCCACAGTGACTCCTGCTCAGCTCTCCTCAGCCTGCTTTGAAAATGTCCATGGGGAACCTGCAGGGAAAAGTCTCCTGGCAGCAATTAGCACCTTCTAGTCCAATGCAGCAAGCGGTTGGATTAATCTCGGATATCCCCACACGGCCTCTGACACAGTACTGCAGCCCCCAGACAGCACATGTGGCGTGGAGCAGGGCACTGCCACCGGCCATCCTGCCTCCAAGGAAGGAGAGGAGAGGGGCAAGTCAGGTGCCCAGCTACAAATCAGAGGGTTACAGCCACTGCCAAGCTGAAGAACTCCCACCTGAACCAGACAGCAGATGCTGAGCATCTGATGTGCAGCAGGAAAGCCAAGAACTACTCTGCTGGCCCTGGAAAAGATGCTGCAGGGCTCAAGCCCCCATGCCCTGAGGATGGCAATGGGATCTCCCAGGGTACCGGGCATGAAATGTCCCTGTACTTTGGAGACCCTTTGAGGTTTTTTCGGGGTTACAGCAAAGCTAGATCACCAAAGGAAAAAAAAGAAAAGTGGAGCAATATCCTGACAAACCGACCCTGCAGAGGGAGATGGGAGACAAGCTTCTGTATCCCTGCAGAAGAGCTGGAGATGGCAGGAGTTTTCCAGCTCAGACTCAGTTCCTGACAATCACAACCTTCACAGAGGCTCAAGAGACATTAAATGCAAATAAATCGTGATGCTCCTTCATAGGAACAGCCTTTGTTTTGGGGTGTAATGCCGGAGTAAGCAGCTGGTCACTGAGGTTTACCTCGTTTGCCTCTGCTTACTGCCATCTAGTGAAGCTTGATGGGAAGACCATTAAGCAGCCCCCCCACCCCACCTCCCCTTGCCCCCAACCACATTAAAGGGAGGAGGATTTCCTTTTAGGCAACGGTTGTTCCAGGCAAGGCAGTGTGCAGCGGATGAGAGACAGAGAGATAGGAAGAAGCTTTGTTCTTGATGATCCCATTTCTGAAAGGTTCACAGACTCTGCAGAGAAGATTTTAGATCAAAGAGCAGTTTAAACAGCCACCTGAGTGGCTTTTGCTCATGTGATCATCCCTGTGTGGATCCCCCTGGCATAGGTAAAGCTATGGATCATTTCACTTAGCCAAGTGGAGAGCCTGGCATGGGGCTGCCAGGGTGAAGGGGAGATGCCAAAGTAGTTTGTGTTCTTAAAACTGGTTAGGAAGATGGAGCTGGGTTCTCTTTTCCTGATTTTAATATCCAGAACACAATTATGGATGCCAGTGTGATCAGAAGGTGGGGATCTGGATGAGGGCTGGGGAGAGCTAGAAGCAGGAGCGGTTGGTTGTGTGCTGAGCTAAGGTCTGCAACAGCCAGACCCAAACCAGGGATTGGCAGGCTGGGAGCGAGAGTCCAGTCTGAAGGGAGAAGGGATGTCATCCTGCTGAAGGCTAGAAGATACCCAGAACCTCAGCTCCTCAAACAGAGAGTTTATTATGCAGAACTCCTAATTAGAAAGCTTTTATTATAAATATAGAGCTTGGTAAGCTACATTAAACGTAGCCAACGTGTTTTGTTTCTGATATATAAACAGGTATTTATTTACCACATCAAATAAGAAATAGCTAATTGTTAAAGAAACTTGGCCTTTCTAACCAGCACTTGTACTGAGTTTAATGCATCCTGAAATTTAAACTGCAAGCGTGTCAATTCTCTTCTCCCTGTGTGCTCCATGTAGAACAATGGGGCACCTCAAATCCCGTCCTGCCTTCAAGCAAGGAAACAACCAGAGCATCATCTGTTGGAAAAATATACAGCCAGTAACACTATTCCACAAATATTGATGAGGTTCATGTCCTGCATATTGTGCAACTGTCCTGACTGGAGCAGAGTTACGTGTCGTAACATAACAAAGCAGTGGGACAGATGAACTTCAGGTAGATGTAAAAGCCTAACAGGAACAACCTAGACCCCAATAGTCAAAGGAGAATCGAAGGTACTGAGGACCTTGCAGGTGATGTTCATATGGCTAGATCCTGTCAGACCTAGTTAGGAGTCTGGAAAGAGCTGCATAGGAGTCAGGGACGGGATGTGGTCTCCACTCAGTTCTCAGCTTAGAAGAAATGCACAAGTCTGGAAGTCTCAGTATTGAAGGTTTTGGGGCCAGATTACATCTTTTCCTACCATGAAGTCAAAAGAAGGAGTGACCATTGAGATGGAGGGGTTGAAAGGCCTGCTGTGGATGTCCTACCAATTAGGGCGTGTTGGGCTGGAGGTCTCTCAAGTTTTGGCTGCCGATTTTTCTTTTTTCTCTTATTTTAATCAAAACCAAGGATGCTCAGAAATGGGCTCTCACAGTAGGTAAATACAGTTAAATGCGATCAGTGTGTGACAAATATGTACTTCCAATGCTGAGTTTCTATGTAGCAAGAAGGATGTTTTTCTAAATCTAGCACCTTCCAGAGATGGAATCAGATGGTGGAAGGGTTTTGCAAGCTCAGTCTACACTAACATGTGCACAAGGTCCAGCCAAGTGCCTACGACATGGCCGAGTCCCATGACTCAATTCTGTTACAGTGCTTTCTCGCTGTGGGGAGTACTTTATATGTTGGCGAATTGCTCAGGACTGAGCATTTACCACGGTGCTAGGCAGCACCAGAGAGTCTGGGAAAAACAAATTAATTCCTCAGACATGGAGCTTTGTTTTAGCAGCAGCCCCAACATTTTCAGTCCCATTCTGAAAGACTAACCATTAGGTGTGTGTGCATACCGAATGCTCTGTCCAATTATGTCCCTGTAATGCAGTCTCCAGCATGCTGACTTGTACTTGTCCTTAATTACACCAGACTTTATTCCAGTGGTTGAAGATATTGCCCTTTGGTGGGGCCTAAAAGCACCAAAGGGAGCTGCTGGAGCCAGTGCTTCATCCAGATCAATATAGAGGGGAAGGATAATATGGTTACCAGTGGATTAAATCGGAGACAATAGCAATATTGTGATGTATTGGGGATGTGGAGCATTTCGTCATGGAGAGGGGGAATAAACCAACATGGTAAAATTGCTCTTGAGAGAGGAAGAATGGCTTCATTCCTCGGATACCTTAAGGATATTTTTCATAGATTATTAAGGCTACTATTTGACAATTTTCATTATTTAGTCTGACCTGCACATACCAGGTCATAGAATTTTGCCTCATCATCCTTTCTTTCAAAGATTATTTCCATTTTTACATTAATTCAGTGGCAGAGCCACAGACGACAAGAGTTTCATAGTCCCACAGAGCCATCTTGAAGTCTTCTGTAGGAAATATTTTCTAGGAGCTTTCCAAGATATTTTATATTCCAGAAACACTCAACTTATCATCTTTTTGTAAAACCCTATCCTGCGAGTAAAATAACAACATGTATTGATTAAGCATCTCTGAAAAATAACCGAAATTATTTCCAAATTTAGATAGAGTTGAATGAGTAGGTTTATCTCCAAAAAAGGGAGAAAAATCGATAAATATGCTAAAATGTTTTGCCATTTCATTTTGAATTGTGGTAAATAATTGGAAAACGTTCGCAATCAAGTGAACCAGTTTTGAACTAAAAACTCTATATCTGACTACAGTTTAGCACAACCCATGTACCGTGCCCAACACGGCCCTGGAACCCAAATATTACTTCAGGTTTCCTTTATACACAATATTTATTTTTTCGGCTTGCTGCTGCCTCTGCCAAACAGATATTTTAATAACTTCCTGGAGTTCCATTACATGAAAGATATTACAATATTTGGAATGGCTGTCTTTGTTTAAATTGAAGGCCATCACATTTTCCAATCTGCCAGAAGTTTTTCGAAACATTCCCTTTTAAGGCCAGCCCAGTATGTTTCCTTTGCCCTGACCAGACCTCTATGTGACATACTTTAAAAGTTGATGTCATCAGTGGACTTAGCGGTGCTTAAGAGAAAAATATTTTTTCATAAATACATTTATTAAGAAATAGTGGCTGTCTTCACATTTTTGCCACTTGCAGTTTCACCTCTGGATTTCTTGACAGGTATTTTTGGGCTGGTGTTGCATCTCTAAAAGCAACATCTATAATGAATTTACAGGTTTTATATTATTTGGAGCTATTCTGTAAACATTTTTTTTTTTTAAATAGTGTGAAGATAGTTCATCTCTGTTCTCTGTATTGTTTCAGCCTCTTTTTGGCAAGCCACAGCATTTTTGACAGAAGGAGCTGACCCTACTAACCTTTGCAGGTCTGCTGGGGGCTTGGGGTAGGGGAGAAAGACGGTATTATTTCATAGATCACGATAAGGCAAACAGCTTCATCAGTACCATAGTCATCTTCCGTCATCTGCTTTTGGAAACACTGCTGTGGGGTGCAAAACCTGACATCATGTATTGCGGCTCATCTTCATCACCGTCTGCTCTTCATCCTCCCCTGGGAACAACTCCTTGTCTCCACTAACCTTGAAAAAGCCTACTCAGCACAAACTGTCCACATTCATTTCACCACAAATCAGGCAATACCAAATACAGATAATAGCCCATTTATGTTGACTCTTGTTTTCCCAGCTTGTAAACACCCTCTGAATTTATATTCCCGACATTCTTGCTATAACACTGTTCCCTAAGCCATAAAAAGAACAATTCTAAGCTTCTTGACAGCTAATATTTCTGCAGAGAAATATTAATGCATTGTAAGTCTGACCTTAATGCTGGTGCTTTGCAATCAGATCCTGCTCGGGACTGAGTTCCCTCCGTGCCTCTTAACAGGCCATGGAAGGCGAAGGTGCTCAGCAACCGTCAGGATGGGACTCCGAAGCAGCGGTAACGGCACAAAACAGAGCTGAGGTCACTCTAATGTAAATGTGAGACGTGCATTTACTGAAGGTAAACTGGGAAGGATTCCTGTGAGAAGTGGCACCCCCTTGGGATAGATATCAGCAAGAAAATAAAGATTTACATCTTTGTGCTGCTGTGGGCAAAAGCAGTCGTTGTAAGCGAGATCTGTGTGACACGTAATTCTAACTAAACACCAATGGTCCATGTGCACAGCACGTTTGTCTGAGCAAAGTTTAGCTTTGGGTTTCTTTAGCTGTACAATTCATTTTTAAGGTAATCATTGCATCTGTGAGAACAATGTTCTCCATAACTTTGCGGTGTTCACACTACATGAAAGCCATGATGGAATCACAGTCTGCTTAAAGAGCCACAGTCAGCTATTAAAAACACAACTATTCTGAGCTATAAACACACGCGCACCTCCACACATGCTGCGATACATCCACTTCTCCCACATATACAAGAGCCATCCTGTATATGAAACTATAACTGACACACAAAGATAGCCCACCCTGGTTTGAGCTCTTGGATAGTCGGATAGTTTTGCCTCTTGGACAAGAGGGGTCAAAAACCTTCAGAAATAAAACCAGAGAGCTCACTTCGATAACTTGATGTGCGAATTTAAGCCCTGATTCTTGCTTCGTTCATTTCTGTGCAAAGATGTTTCCAAGCGCTTCTAGAGTTGCATACTGGTCTACAAGCCATGATCCTGGAGGGGATAGGAACAGAGTGGTGGGGTCAGGCCACCCTCTCATTTCTGCTCTAACCTTTTCCCTGTTTTATTTTGTTTTGGTTTGGTTTTGGTGGGTTTTTTTTGTTAAATTTTAGTGCTTTTTAAGCCCTGAGCCAACAAAGAGGTCCCTGGAGGATTTCCCCTTCCATCCAAAGGACCTTAGCACAATTAGAGCTGTTTGAAGTAACTTTGTTTTCTGGCTACTCCACCACTGACTGATAAAGTCTTTGAGGTAAAGAGAAGTTTGGCCAAATGAGAATGAAGATTTCCCGCTGTGTTGTACGCTGGCAAGGTTGGCTCTGCTCTGTCCGCTGCAATGCTTACCCACACGGGTCACCAAAGCTGGGAAAGCAGAGGTCAGCCTTTCCCAGACCAGCTTCCTTCCTGCTCCTGCTGGGAACACCCCAAATTCTGCCGATGGGGAACTGATAATGAACATCAGAACTTGTGTTTTCTGCAATAAGCTGTTTGGTTGTTTTCATCATCTTGTCATCTCACATTTGAAGTAACAACCCAAATTGGGTCCCCGGACAATTTATTAGAAGCCGAAAGCTGCAGCCAAAGATTGACACATTTGGGTACTTCAGAGGAATTAATGGATTAACTTCCAGTCAAAACCACTTTAGCATTCTCCCTTCATAGTCCGCAAAGTTAAATTACTCTGGGCAGTGAGGTAGAACTACCAGCTTTAAAAAAAGCCTCGAAACTCAGTTATAACCTTCTCTGGCCTCCAATAGTGAGCGATAACACTTTTCACTCCTGTAGCACTTTGCAGTGGCAACTTGCTAAGCTACACAGCAGCCACGAGGAGCTGAGGAACACGGTGTCTGTGTCAGGAGCCGGCACCGCTGTGACCCACTACTGTCCGCAGGGAGGAGAGGTTCAGGGCAGGGGAGGGCTAAGAGGACAGATCCAACCGTTGGGTACAGTATGTGGGCAGCATCAAAGTGGGAATGTGGCTCTCATTTCTGACTGGGAGGGATGCTGGCTGTGGGAATGGATGTTCCATGGTTGTATTGTGGATTTGCCAACGCTTGCAGCTTAATTTTTTATTTTTAACAGAGGTCACTGCAGCGTCTCCTAGAGAAAAGAGCATGATCTCTGAATGGAGATGCTTGTTCCTCAGCTACTCAGGGACTCAGATCAAAGTCTTCACTGGCCTAAAACTGACCTTAGTGAGCAGGTAACGCATTGGGGAAACACACTTTTCTCTTTCCCCCGTTAACCCAGGCCACAGCAATGCCCACTGCTAACTGTCGGCAAACCAAGGGGATACTTAGCTTGATTTTCAAAACTACCTTCAGCCTTAAAAATCTGTGCCACCATGGTGGGAAGTTCAGCGGCAAAGGGAAGGGCTGGATGAAATATCTGCTGTCATAACTGTGGCAGCTTCATGTGGCTTCACATGCAGCAGTGGCGCTCAGGCATGGTGTCCTGGGCATTGTCACACGCAGGTTACCAAAAGCATGTCCGAGCAAGAAGCCTGTAATCTTTTCCATTTTGCTGCAAACACGACCTCACACACAGAAAATAAGGTCCATATTTGTGGCCCATGGGTGCCTTAGGCTAGAAAGTTAACTGTGTCAACACCCATTTGACTGGCAGATGTTTGCACGCGTGATTTAGGTGGAAAAATGTGACACCCGCTTTGAGAATTACTTCCTGAGCTTATGCAAAAGACTTCTCAAGCACTTTGGAAAACCTTCGTTCCAATGCCTGACCTTGGTCTGCTGTCTCTGGAGACTTTTGCTTGGATATCCCTGTTTTCCCCCATGAATGCCCTGGATCACAGCAGCTACATTTTTCTGCGTCGCCATCTTCTGTCACTGCTTACTGACTGGGATCCTCAGTTGGGATGTACAGTTCATGTCCTTATCGTAGTAGGTGAAATTTTAAGTGCTGCAACGTCAACTACTATAAATCAGTGCAAGTTAAGCGCTTTGTTAAACATGCCCAAGTCTCAGGGTTGTGTTCCTCTAGGAACTGTGCAAGACTTTGCTGTCGTGAAACAATGTTCAGCAGTTGGGTGCCTACCTCGTACCATATGCTAGACTATGTGATCCTCAGATCTCTCCCTCTCCCAAGAAGAGGTGTCCCATTTATTCCTTACCTTACAGGAACAAGGATGTTAATGCTGACTAGTCTCGTACATCCTGGATATGAAAATTACTTGTTTTTTTAATGCTAAGGTAATTCCATTATAGCAACTTATTTGCATGTGTGCTGAAGCAGTTTTGCATCATTTCTCACAGCTCAAAACAGTCCTAAACGCAACACTGAAACCCAGAATTCAGGTCTTGAAGGTTTTTGTTGTAAAAGAAGCATCTTAAGGGTATTCCTGTCCACACTATGCCGTTGTCAAGGCAATAGACATTCTCTTTGGCAATCTGGAAATGCATCTTGTGGAAGGAAAGAGATAGAACAAGGAAGTGGAAGAGCCATGAGAGGAGAGATATAGCTGAAAGCTTTCGTAAAACACACTGTGGAGACACACTCTGTGTCCCGCACTTAACCGAAAAGCCCATTTCAGGTTTCCCATGTATAGTCAGAAAATTGAGCTGTCAGATCTGCTTACAGGCAACATGCTAACATTTTCACTGTTCGCTGGGATAGTGCGTTTTAGCAAATTTCTATTTCTTCTATTATGCCCTCAACATTATTGTCATTCCTAGAACAAAAGCCTTCTTCGTTGAGTGGAGCGTTGAAGTCTGACTCTCAAGGTACTCACAGTCGACAGGCAGTGATAGTGTTGTAGGTTTGAAAGATGCCAAGGACATACATTGGCGTTTCACACCAGATCTCAGTCTTAAGTTGAACAGAAATATATTGAGAAAGGAAGCACTTGTGACATTCAGCATAACTTCTGCTCCCCTCACTGGTGTGCCTGTTGCTCTCCACAGAGTGTTCAAGGAGCCTAGGGCAGACGGCACTTCTCAGTTAGGTGTTTCAGATAGTGACAGCTAGATCAACAGCAGTGATCAACCCAAAATACAGCTTTATGATGCTCTTCATGTGCTGAGCACAGGAATTTATCCCACCCAGCTGTAGCCACAGAAGGACAGCCTGGAGCGATGGGCTGTATCTCTCTGTTAGCTGTTGAGGAGTCTGATCTCAAATAGCTCTACATTTGTATGAGGTTGGAAAAGGTCTAATTTTTGTCAAAGTGTACCACACCAGAACATATTTAGCTGGGTGTATCTTCCTGCAGGTATGATTTTCTTCCAGCTCAACAACCTGTACTGGAAATCTATACAGAGCTCTATTTTTTCATTCCAAGGCAATTAAAGTTACTGTGCCAATGTATTCCTTCTTACCAGCAAGTTAATGAAATTAGACAACCCAAGCTGTAATGAGTAAAGAGTTGTCAATGAAGAACACAGAAGACGTTTTGGCTGAAAGGATCTTGACTCCAAAGGGAGAAACTCATGGAGCAGACTGGGTTACAGGAGGGTGTACTGAAGGATTTATCATCAGATTACTCTTTGTGCAAAAATAGTCCAAGAGCTAACAAATCTCTGTGAACTAGCTGAATATCTGAGAGTTTTCATGTTGTTTAGCATGAATAATACTGCATGTTACTTGCTTTTTGCTATTCTCCTTTTGAAAAGGAGAAAATATAAAGATCATTGTGTCCTCCACTGGTGTAAATTAGCCATATCTCCTTCGGCCACAGTGGGATGGATCTGTGATAGGAGTGAGGCAACTTAGAAACAACCAACCAACTGAAGTTTGTTAGCATAAACAGCCTGGTGAATAATTTGGCCTAAGTAATACTTTACTGTAGGGAAGAGCAGACTATGGCTCACTGGCCATGGCCAGCATCCACCTGGCCGAAGGCTGAACAGAGATCTCTCTGCAAGGTCTGGCACCAGGAATTGTAGGACAAGATGGATGGCACCCCAATTTGGTCAGTGATCTCCTTGCCTTAGACCTGTACACTAAGCTCAAGGAGAGAACCTCAATGATGAGATGACGCTTCCTCTGACAATGGGCAAAGCTGTGAAGAAGGGTACATCTGCTTTGGTTTTTCGATATAAATGCTTGTCCTTCATAATGACCTCAAAGCAATGGCACTGAGCACCACTGAGAAATTTGGACACCTATTCCTCCTGATGTGATTTTTCAGCTGTCCAAATATCGTCACCAGCACCAGGAAGCATAAACTCCGAGAGGGGAGGGAGGGAGCCTGCTGGATCGTTTTGCTATTAAGGTATGATTCCTGACAGGGAAACGTTTCAAGACCTTACACTAGGAATGTGCAGATCAGCTTAAGAACGACCCATGGACCTGGAAATAGTGTAATTTTCACACAAACTTGGAGAGCATTACTTTTTAAAGCTGTGAGCTTGATTTTCTGGATTTTCTTACTAGGAAAATAATCTTGATAAGAAATAATGGTGCTATTAGATACACTTCTGTCTTGTCCTTTGGCTCAGACACCACTCAGCTGTTGAAATGTAGCTTGCAGAGAAGCGTGTAATGAGTTGGAGGGACTGAGGGCTAATTTTTAATATCTGTAGGCACATGGAGACCCATGCTGTCTAGGCTTTTATTCTTATCTGTAATCCTTTGCAGAGCTCTCTCTGCCAAGAAGTATGTACAGTGAGTTGGTAATACGTGAGCAGTAATAAGAGAGAAAAAAATTAAACTAAACATTCATTTTGGGAAGGAAGCATTAGATTTTAGCCACCGCCGACCCAGCCAGAGGAGAACTTTGCTTACAGTTCTTATTGTCCACTTACTTCGTCCAAGGCTTTCTACAGTCAGGGTGAATATTCCCAGTATTTGAGTGACCTGGGGACAGGGAGGAAAGTCAGTTCTTGGAAGGGCCATTGTTTCCATGTGTGGTTGAGCATGGTGAGGTTTGCGCAGGCAGCCTGGTAGCCTGCGCTTGGAATCTCCTGGCCAAAGCTGGAGGAATTGGTTAAAATTCATGCCGTTCTGTGTCACAAGGACATCCTGTTGGATACTCTGGTTCTGTGTTCAGTCACTGGAGTAATTACAATCATTATGTGGAACACACAGAGGGGTTATTAAATAGCTGTACTGTTTAAGCATGAACTAATTATATAAAGCACAGTACAAGGACAGCACAGAATGTCTCCTAATAAGAGTAGCCTGCATCTCTGGCATCCATCTAAATTAAAAACCTTCTCAAAATGATAACCTTAAGTAACTATGCACTTCAGAGGCAGCTATGAAAGAGTTACAACTTACTCAATCAACTAAATAATGTGTAAATGTCTCGATTTTTATTAGCGGTCAACAAAGTATACAAATCTCAGTGGTAAAGCAGCCACAACAAATGCATTACTCCATTATCTATTATCATCTCTTTCCTCTCTGTCAAAACATTTCTCCAACCCTAAAGAGAAGCTTATAAATTAAAAAAAAACCCAATGAAACAACAACAGCAGCAACAGAAAACCAAACAGAAAAAAAAAATCCCTGCTTAAAATTCCATTCCTTAGTGGATTTTCCTGGACATAAAATATACACTCTGCCCTGAGACATTTGGAAATGCTGGGGAAAGGAAAGCAAAAGGCCATTTTTACTAGGCACACTTTGGTAAAAGCACTCCAGACAATTACAATACTTGTAAATGCAATCTACTCCAAACACTGCTTGCATAAAAAATACATGGGAAATAGAAATCGCCAGTCAGCTCCTCTTCTCTCTCTCTAAATATAGGCTGCCATGCCTCCTAGCAGAAAAAAAAAATCAGTACCAGAGAAATTCTCATTGATTCAACAGCAAGGATGGGACTTCGACTGCTTGGTCTGGCCAGGGACAGGGAACTCGTAAGACTCGTAGCCCAGGTGGTCACTATATGCCATAATGGAGGGGGTTGGATGTAGTCTGAAGAAGTGTATGCTGTTACAAGAGGCAGAATATCATGGAAAAGATGATAGGTCCAAAACCATGATAGGTTCAAGCAATTTTCAATTGAGAAGAAAGAATAAAGATGTCATCCAAACTCAGTACCAAAATTTAGCCTAAATTCGATCTACAGTTTCCTGAACCAGAGGCTGTTTTCATGGCATAATGTGGTAGAAGAGTTTAGTTGGTAAAGGTTTTCAAGACAAGCCAAGCAGATGACCCCTCTGAAGCACTGAGAAGGACCTATGCTCAGCCAAAGTAAAGAGACAATGTTTCTTTTCATATCTTATGCTTGAAAGGCCAAATTCAACTCCAAAAGACCCAAGTGTGTCTCCTACTGTGCAGGGGATGCATTGGCATGGACATGGTTTTTGATCTGAAGATATTTCATGGTTCTAAAATAACCTCATTTTGGATGTCCCAGAGATGAGGTTGTGAGGTAGAAAAGCAGCCGCTGTTCAGCTCTCTGGGCACATGTGTGCTTGTAATAGAATAAATATCCTTGAATAAATAAATGTCTGATGGCTCACACTGCACCTGATGAATGGCTTCCACGTCTCTGTCTGGGAGAACATCTATGCATACACAGAATGACATTCATAGGTGTTTCCTCCACAGCTTCCACTGCCAGCTAAGGTCAAGAGCCTGAAGCTGTAACTGAAGACCGCCTGGGAAAGGCGAGCACAGAAAGTAGGCTCCAGTCCTTGGTAGACTTGCTATGCTGCATTTGCAAGTGCTTCATTCTAACTTATTTTCATATCACATCGCTCCCTTGGCGTTGCTCATTATCCTACTCAACAAAAATGTGCCAAGAGTAAAGCAAGGAAAAAGGTACTATTTACTTCAGTAAAACAGAGGCGACAGAAAGAGTACTGGTTGTCTTACACAGCTGGGGTATGGAAGGACAAGGGATAAAGCAAAACCAAAGAGACAGAAGATCTCTCATTGAGGACATAGTCCACTTTTGCTACATACCAATCTAGAATTATGTCTTGTAGTTGTACTTAAGAATCCCCAGAGTAGACGCACTCTGCACTGAACATCATGAGATATAATAATGGGGAGATCCTGGGAGAAGACCTCTCCTGTTCTTGAATGCTCCTCTCCAAACAAATATGGTTGGAGGGCTTCACCAGGAATGATAGAGAGTGGGTGCTATTCAAGGACGGCTCTGGCTGGGTCAGACCGTGGTCCTGGGAGATGAGCAGTGAAGGCATGACAGCTCCTGACAGAGGTGAAAACTGAACCTTGCTCCCTCCTTTCTTAGGAGAGCACAACAGTGTAAGATAAGAGCAGAGATACCTTCACCTTTGTAATATTTCTCTCTAAATAATCCCTGCTTAATTTTTGAAGGGAAGGTTGCAGGTAAATACTTATATATCAAATTTCAGGGTGTAAGCTCCCTGTCTTCTGCATTGTCTCTTGGCTAGCTGCAAGTGATCACATGTTGGGGACCACCCAGCATCCCTACTGGCTCTTCTGAGCCAGGTGTTTTGATAACCTGGAGCCAAACTCTAAAAAATATTAGCAACACATAGGTGGGATTTGTGATGTCCAAATATGACTCTGAAAGTGTTGACTTCAGGTGGTTCCCCACTCAGCCTGCCTATAGTTTCTGCTCTGATTTTTCCCAACCTCCCCTCACACCACATAGAGAGTCTTGGTACCAAAAGCAGCATCACTTTCCCCTCAAGGCATTTAAGTCCTTTCTCACATCCGAGCCTTAGTCACAAGACCATTTATTTTGGGAATATATAGAGAAAAAGTAATGGCTTTCTGAATAAATTGAGGGACAGTGGCTTCAGGCGTCAAGCTACAAGCTTTGCATAGAGGAAGAGGATCCTTTCTCTGATATTAGAGTTTATTTCATTTGAATAGCTTTTTCCAGAGTTTTCTGACTGATTTATCAGTGACATTGTCACTGTGTAGTTGGTGGCTGGTAAGCCTTAAGAGCACTGAAATGCCGCTCCAAAACCATGGATATTCCTCCTAAAGCCATTGAGAGTCATCCAGAGCACCCAATGGGCAATGCCAAGGTGGAGTGTATGAAAACTGGCTCACTGGAGAGCTTATTTGCGGGAATTCTCACTAGAAACTCTCCTGAAAATGCAACAGACTTTTCCATTATCCATGTCTTTAGTAACCTTCTTCACATTCAGATGAAAGCAGTAATCAGGAAAAAAAAGGAGAGCTAGAAAGATACACATGAGCTGAAACTTCCCAACCTCTTTGCAGAGGTCTGGTAGGAGCTGGGTGATCGTTATACCTCTAAAACTTGTTCTGCCTTCTAGTGAAAAGCTGGCTATAGTCTAGAATTATCCTATGAATGCTTTGTGCACTTAACTGCTGGTGGCTTCACCTGGACTTCAACTGTCAAGGCTGGCCTATAAAGGACATTTCACAGAGTCTCTCAAAGTTTGAGGTAAATGACTGGGAGTGACATGACATGACTGCCACTACCGGCTTTGCCAAAGGCTCGTTACGTGACCTCACGGAGGGTGCCTTTTTGTGTTGATCTCCACCTGTACGATACAGATAATAACTCTTCCTGCCTGTACATCATATGGTTGTTGTGATGCTTAATTAAAGCATTTAGAAAGTCTTTCAGGAGCAGCAGGCTATAAATGCTAAACGAGGCTGTTAGTCTTCTTCTCCCATGGTTACCGTCAATTGTTTTATTGATCTAGTCCATTACAGATGCAGGGAAAGATTGTTTATTACAGTGTGAACTTAGAGTCAAAATATTTCTTTTCTCCTCAGCAGACTCAAAACTTGCTCCTACAGATGTTTTTAGTCATCAAACATGTTGACTTAAGTCTACAACAAGGGGCAGGAAAATACTGGGTGTCATTCCCTACATACTAAAAGCCCTTTTTCTGATCTTTCCACAACAACTGACATGCTCAATTTATTTGCTTCTATTGGGACTTTCATATGAAAGAACTTCAACAGAAAAAACATCTCTGCTTTTCAGTTGTGTCTGGAAGAAAAGCTACTTGATATCAATAGGAGGCTTCCCACTATTACACAAAGCTTTAAATCAGATTATTAATGTCCTGCAAGCTGGTGGAATATTAAAATCTCAAATGATTTCACCGCAAGTTTTGCATGCAAAGAAATTGCAAAATCAGTCCTCAGTATTTAAATGCTTTTAGAACAAGTGAATTGATGCCAGTGTAAAGAAATTATTAATAGCAAAAGATAATTTAGCTACAAGCACTGTTAAATTTTCTTCCTTATTACGATGACTGGGTATTCATGTTAAAAATCCAAAACACGTTGTACTAGCTCCACGCAAAACCAGCATTTCTAAGACGTCAATGTATCTTGGCAATCCAATTATTACTTATAGAATCCCTGAAAATCCTACTTACTTGCATCGTTCAAAGAGCCATTTTTAATTAGTTCATGAGTTAGGCAGCAGTTGATAACATAACATTTAACATTTCAGAGAAAGCTGAGCACTAAACAGGTGCTTTGTTACTGCGCTCCCTTCTTTTTCAATTACGGGAAGAATAATGTTTTTACAAGGAATCAAACAAAGGTTAATTTGCAATTAGAGCTTTATGATGGGAAGAGGCTCTGTTGGCGAGTCCTATGACTTGCAAATCCATCAATGAGACCCAAAAAGGAAAGAGAGGTCAAAATATTTTCCACAGGCATGTTCTGATGCATGTCTATTGGTTGGCAGTTCCCAGCTCAAATTAGGTGCTATTAACGAGGCATGCATATCAGAGGTGGACTCTGGAGGGTGAAGATGAAAATTTACCTGCATAAAATAGAGATTAGGAGAAAAAGTGTTATCACTCCATGACAGGAAGGGGAAACTGGAGGATTAGGTGGTTGGCCAAAAATTGCAGCAGAAATAGGAAGAGAACTCCGTGACTTGGCTCCTAGCTTGGTGTCTCGTTATAAGATAAACCCTGATTCTATGTTCTTTCTTCTCTGGTCCCACATAAATCACTGTGGGCTAGGTAAGGGTTTGAATTCACAGGATGGCAGTTAATCTGCTGAAATAGTCCACGGCCACTTGCTGTGATGTACCAGAGGGAATGGGGAGGGAGTGAAAGCCTATTTTCAGGTATCTGCTGGAGACCAACTCTTTTCTGTCCATACCTGTACTAGCCATACCATTGCCTGCACGGTATCTTAAGAGCTCTGTGCATTTTGTTTGGGTACTGAAGCGACGCTTGGGTAGCTTCAGTGAACTTACACCTCAGTAATGACTAATGACATCCAATGAGATGTGTGCAGGAGAAAGAGGGAGGTTCTCCTTCGGAAAAATCTAAAATAAATTAAGGCATAGTAAAGCCCCAGGAATCATTTGTAATGGACTTCTGTGGTCTACAGTGTCTTTGGCTGACAAGAGCCGCCCTTCCCCGATCATTATGATAGAAAGACGCCTCACTCGCTGTCGGTACACTAATGAAAGGTGATCTTTAACCTGCCTTAGAAGGGAAAATCATTCTCGTTCCTCCTTACAGACAGAATACACATCCTTCTGGTGCTAGCATCACGCCTGGAGATTGTCCTTATTGGTATGTTTAAGATGCAGGATACTGCTACAGCTAATGAGTCTGAGGCTCTTGTCTTCTCTCCAGTAACAGAAATCTGTGAGATGGAGAGCAGGTGTACTTGAGAGTGTAGGTACGTCCCTGTTCTGCCACCCAGGGTTGGAACAAGGATTACAAACCTAATCAGCCATCAATTTTCTTATTCTAAAATAAAACCTAAATAGATCTGTAAGGCTTCCTTGCTATTCAACTACATTTTTTAAACAGAGATGTAATTATAAACGCAAGACATATGTTTACCTTCAGTGCAGCACAGGCAAATTTGTACACTGAATTTTAATTATTTTTTCTAACCAGCTTTTGAAATGACAGAAGGAGAATGATTAGCAGAGATTGGCAAAGCCAGCAGCAAGTGCGGCCACACAGTGGTAAACAAAGCAATTACACAGCATGAGGATATACAACCTCAGCAATGGGAAGCTTCTGCCATGAAAAAGGAGTGTGCAAGTGCTCAAGATACCTTGGCTGCATTGTTTATGAATACTTCTGCACACCCTAAGTCATTGATATTCATCATAAATCAGGAAAAATCAGTACATGAAAAATAAAAATTAAAGTTTATATATGCCATCTGACTTAAAGGTTGTAGTAATCCATTGGTTTTACTGTTAAGCCTCTTCCAGCAATCATGAAGCTAAATTGTGCTTTAAAACTAAATCTGGCAGCTGACTTCCAATATAACTTGACTCTGGGAGCTAAGGATCTAAAAACAATTCCAATAGCATAAGGTTCATTCTAAAATTATGAGAATTGGCAATGGCATTCTGATAAACTGGCACTTTCCAAGTCCTAAGCAGAAGGTGGGGAGGAAAAAAAAAAAGGAAAAACCAGTCTGTGCCCGGGTTGGAGCTAATAACAAGCTACCTCTTCCTCACACCCTCGCTCACCAGGAGAAGAGTAACCCAGCAAAGTAGGGTGCTTTATTGTCCATATGTGCTTATTCTTCTCCCTCCTGAACCCCAGACCTGGGTCTTGCTTGGAGTTTAAAGAAGGTAGGAAAATGAATTCCGCTTGGATGTGTACTCCAGGACCTGAGTAGATATGATCAGCCTTGCGGCAGCATGACCAATTACTGAGCACCTCCCGAGAGACTGTGTCCATGTTGGAAACTTGCATGCATTTCCTGAGGTAATCAACCACAACTAAGCAGGGTTAATCTAAAACATCATTCAGTGCTCCTGAGAAGTGTGCACCATCCCAGAATATGATTCCAGAAGAGGGACTGTCATGGTCTAAGCTGAAGTTGGGCAACTTCTCTTCAGCAGTCCTAAGTCAACGGCCATTTCCAGACCCTCCCTTGTTATCTAGCTTGTGCTTTTACTTCAGCCCATGGTGGGTTTCAAACTTTGTCACAAAATTTGGAGAAGTAGCCTTGGAGGAGCCTGAAGCAAATCACGTTGTGGCCCAAACACCAGGCGCTCACTGGGAGTCAGAGCCAGCCCCTGTGATCAATGGCCCCATCGCTGGGTCTGGGTAGTGTGCACGATGGAGGGATCACCACCACGCAACACCTTGAATCAACCTCTCTTCCTTCCCATTTAAAACTTCCCTTGATTAATGGTGCTGAAAGCCTGATAAGTGAGAATCAGCTGAGTTGTGCATACAGATACCTGGGCAAATTAAATAATTAATCATCCTGTAATTAATAAAGACAGATACTGGCTTTTTCTGAACTTTCCCTCCTCCTCTCCTTGCACAGGCTTTCAAAAGGTTTTTGACAAAAATATCTACCGATACCAGCAGCTAATCCTGCTTTGTGGGGGAGGGAGCCCCACTACTGCGTTAATGTGGCAAAATCTGCGCATACATTTGAGCAGTAATGAGATCTCCAGGGCAAAGTATGACATCTGCTCCAGAACTTCTAAAATACAGGTTAATTTGCACCAGCCAAGCCTGTCTGAAGCCAGACAGTTTGATTTGCACTTGTAGACTTAATGGAGCAGCATCTGACAAGCATCCAGCCCTCAAAGGCCTTGCCATTACTTTAGCTCCTGGTAAACGAGCCTATCAAAGCACTTTATAAATAATACAATCAAATAATTCACTGGCAGAGGAGCAGCCGAGTCCTTGGGCATCATCAGGTGAGTGGTCACTTGTCCCAGAGTTGCCATGCCTGCAGAGATGGACCAAATGCCCACAACATTGCCATTATTTCCACTATGAGCATCAGGAAACTCAAGCATGTGAGGACTAAATAAGAAACGGTATAAGAAGGATTTAATAGAGCTGGGAATTAAAAGAAAAGGTAAAACTGCAAGTTGGAATTGTCTTCCTTCAGGGTAAACCAGGCTACTTATTTCCTTTACTTTCCTGGTCACACATTGTGTTTCCTTTTCCTTCTTTGGAAAAAAGAAAGAGGGAAATAGCCAAGGTTTTATCACAAAATTATCAAAGTGGTTAAAATAGTTTTGACACACTTAGAAGGAAGATTGAACTAGACAATTTGCATCAGCAGGGATCATTTGTGATGGGTGAACTGGATTATTGGTTAAAGTACTCTAAAGAAATGCTTTGAAGTCTGTTCCTGGTGGTCCCTTTGCACCCTCTGAGGGACGTGGTTTAGGGACCCTGGAGTGCAGGGTGAACGGTTGGATTCGATGAACTTAAAGGTCTCTTCCAACCAGATGATTCTATGATTCTTGTCAGAGTATTCTTGTTTGGGACCCTGAAGCTCAGGTCCTCGTGGGGCTAGAAATGGTTCTTAGGTGAAACACAACAGAGGCCAAAAGGTAGCCTGGAAGTCATCTAACACGAGTTCAGACACCTGTGCCCCAGCAGAACTTTTCAGTTCTGTTAAACCAATTTTTTTGAAGTAGTTTATCCTGGGGAAGGTTAAAAGAGAACTCGGTTATACCCTATTAGCACTTGCTTGAGGAGATTTTGCACAGGGCTCAGTTCTTCAAGCTGGAGTAAAACTCATAATGAGCTCTAAAGGACAACTGATGAGGCTGAGCAAATTCAGGCTGCAAATAACGATCTCAGCTTTTTCCTAATTTCTTTTTGTTGTTGTTTAAAAAGAATGATTACAAATATCTAGAACAACTTGCTAGGGGACATGGCAGCCTCCCCACCAGCTGCAGACCTCCACGCAGCTCTTTCGGAAAATATATGCCACTGCCTGTTCAAAATTTATGGATTTGATACAGAAATTATTGGATGATTTCCTAATGTAGACTAAAGGCTCATAATGTTTTCTGGCCTTTAAAAGACTAAAGGCTTGTCATGTTTTTTGGCCTTTAAAAGCCATGACCTCACAAATTTGAGTGAGATAAAGCAATTGAAAAATACAGGCCACTAGGACAAAGAGAGAATGAGTGAGGTCCAGATGTGTCTTAGACAAATCAATTTACTTCCCCTTGTCTGAAAAGCCCTTCCAACAAATTATTTAATGAGATTATTCTAAATCTTTTTCACAAAAGTCATTCTCAAATCTGATTTCAGAGATTACCTGCTGTAATAATCTAGACATAATTCCTAAAATGCGCTCAGGAATGCTGGGTCCAGTAGAGGACATATCTAGGCTACAGAAGAGCTACAGATACCCCAAGAGGTCCTGCTTGCTAGGAGTCTCTGGGAAAAAGTGCTGTCTATTTTGCACACTTGCCAAACACAAATGAGATTTTAAAAAAAAAAAAACCCGAGCAAAATTAATGGAGCAATATGGACATTATCAGGAATGCAGCAGGAAGTAATCAAGAACAAGATCACATTGCTTGTGTGACTGTTGCCATGACATTCAAAAAGCACTCACTATTATCATAGACTATGAATATTCTGTCGACTGATTGATAGTCGGCAGCTTTTTTTCGTTGTAAGCAAATGCAATGACAATATTAAGCAATTACTGATAATGTCACCCAGCTGCTTTCCTGGTGCCTGAGTGACGGGATTTCTGAACTGCAGAAATAACAACAGATTTATTAAAGCATGGAGCATTCCCTTCTGCTCGCTGGCGTTGCTTTTGACCGGTTGCAGCACAGCAGAAGGTTTCATTCTAGTAAATGAAAGAAACGCATCCTCAGTAAACTTTGCTATGGAAGTACCATGGGGATTATTTAGCTCTGATTAGATCAATGAGACTCTCTAAACACAGCAATTAAAAATACAATTGCTAGCAATGTAGCCTGCTTTAAGGCATCTGCATGCTTGAGACGTTTATGCAGGAATAAACTTGCTAAAGTACCTTTCCTGATTAGTAAATAATCAATATGCAATAGTAGATTCACACGGAACAATGGCGAGGGCCAAATTTTCCTCAATTAAGAGTCACGCTAGCAACCTGCCAAGAGCCATTGTGTTTGGCTTAATTTATGGTTGATTTACCAAATTGTGTCCATCTTTTCCCTTAATTATCCAGCAAGGACTATACGTCCCAGCCTGCAATGCCTTACCACGAGCCAAGCAGAGGTTTGGCTTGGATCAAAGATTTAACATTGGCTGCTGCTGCTCTTGGGTGTGATGGAGCCGCTGGAAGCACAACGGAAAGGTCTGCAGCCAGCCTAGGTGTGGGATGTGGGGTTACTCTTTGGCCACAAGCTAGACCTGCATCTGCACTAATATCAGCACCCCATGTAACTGCTTAGAGTGTTGAGGAGCTGAAGGATACCATTTTTTCACATCTGAAAAAAGAGGGATTTTTAGCTGTGCTTCTCTGCCAGTGTTTTATTACTTGTCCTGGAAAAGAGAAATCCAGGTCACACTTCAGAGATGCAAAGAGGCCATCTCCCCCACCGCTTATGCTGCTCTCTCTTTGTATGTGCAAGGCTCGCAAGGTGCGAGGAGATCTGGCCCAAAAGGTCCAGTGTCTCAGGCACCCTGAGCAGCACAGTTCCTATGGCTTGCAGTAGAGATTCAAGTCTGGCTCCTCGCTCGCTGTGAACTGGTATGGCTATGATGAAGTCAGAGCAGATACAGCAAGTTACACAAGCTAAATATTTAGCCCTAAATTCTTAGGGGTTTGTTGGAGTCACTCTAAAATCCTATAAAACGTAACAGAGATGAATATTCTGCTCATGGGGTTTTAAAGCATTTTATGGCAGGACTTTTATTTTGTATTAATTTTTATAGGATGGTTAAAGTAAACCTGTAGCAATAGTAGCATTTTCTATTAAATTTTACAACATTTTGCCAATAAAAATCGGCATGTGGATATCTGCGAAGAGAAAAATATTGGAGATTGGCAAATTAGAAAAGATGTGAGAGGTTTCACAACAATAAAAGTCAGCAGCTTACCAGTGGAGTATATCTCCATGCCATGGAGAATATAATTTAGATTGTAGTTTTTTTGAATTGCGCATGAATCAAAAGCATGATGCTATATTGCAAATAAATAATGAAGACTTAAAGGCAGCTCTCATCTGAGGGATGCATTCAAGAACAGCAGACACCTCTATGCCCTGGAGATTGTGCCCACATTTGCACACCACCTTCTAAGAAATTATTGGACAATTTGTGAAAGAGGGCAATGGGAATGAGTTTGGTTTAGAAAACGTGATCAGTAAAGTAAGGTGAAATGAGGTAGGTTTCTGTGATCCAGAAAAGAGAAGCCTGAGGGGCTGTGAAACAGTTTGTCATAAAAGGGTGGTAGATAGGGCTGGGATTAATTGCAAGAGCAGGACAATCTGGCTTACTCTGCAAAAAGAAATGAAGTGGGCTTTAGGAAACCCTCTTTAACTGTAAGGCTCGTTAAGCACTGGGAGAGGAGCTGGTTACTGGCGGGTCAAATCTCCCACGCTGAGAACAGTTTGGACAAAATCCCACTGCGAACCGTGCAAACGTACCTGTACTGTCTCCGAGCCCGAGCGCCTTCCAGCCCTAATTTATTTTATAAATTTTGCTCTATACTGAGATGGTTTGGCATATGCTATTTCCTGAGCAGTTTACAAACAGACAGAGCTTCAGAATATTCTTTTGAAAGGTGAGTAGGTGGGCAGGTATTACAACTTCGATTTAGAAAACTGGGGGAGATGAAACCAGAGGATTATGTACCTTTCCTACGGCCAGGGGAGAAACAAGCATACCAGGAGAGGTTCAACTACAAGCTTTTCTGAATCCAGCAACCCTTGGGGGCTCACATCCACCCTTTCCTTCTCAGAGCCTCTACGTTTCAGGTCTTACTTTTCATCTGGCTCTATTTTCATGCAGTTGCCTGGTAGCTTCCTTGTTTTTAATCCTGAGCACTTTGCTAGTGACCACATTAATAATTGCATACCTTGGCTTTGGAGCTGCCTGATTACAGATGAATGCAGCTGCTAACCAGCCTTCAAACCCTATTATAAAAGCTCTGCTGAGCTGCACAAACCAGAGTGACCCATGCTTCTGTCCCAGTAGGCAAAAGGCTGCCACCAACGACACCACCAGACCTTTGGTACCAAGAGCCTTAGACCATGACCTGGCTGGCACTGGAGAAGAGGTTGCTTTCTCCCCTGGAAGATGGTCTGGCCAGCATATGGCAAGAATGCATGCATCAGTGCTCATTGCTTGCCTGACCCGTTCCCTTAAAAATATCCCCAGAAAGAAACCTCCTGGCCAGCTTGGAATACCAGTTTCAAAGGGGAATAAACAATCTTTAGGACTTAATTGACTTTCATACAGTGTTGGGATAAGGAGAGGGCTGGTGCTTTGTGAATTTACTGATGAAGGATGTTGCTTACACTGAGCATGCCAGAAAAGCATTTGAAGATGGCAGCCCTGCCCCCCAAACCAGCAAGCACCAGTGGCACCATTTAAGATTAACAACCATTGTTTTTTCTTTTCTTTATTCCCCTCATTGTTTTTTCAATTCATTTATAAGGCATCCATAGCCTTGGGGCACTCGGAACAATCACAGCAAAAATAATATAGATGTAATCCAATACTTTCCACCTGTTCCTCACCGACACGTACTTGCTCATTCACCAAAATATCCTTCCACTTTCTTCTGCCTTTCTACTAAGGTATGAAATGCAATCACATTGCGCTAGGTATTAATTAATCTCTCATAATCAGCTGGCTGGAGGACCTTATTATTGTCATAATTTGTTTTGCATTAGAGTCAAACCAGAAAATCCTTATGCCGCGTGCTGAGGATTAATACCAAACCGTGGCCAACTTCTCTGTGGAATTACTTCTTGTATTTGTGTTAACACCAGCAGAGATTTTCCTGAGCAGCATCACCACTGTGCACACTGGCAATCTCAGCTAATTTGTACATATGCTTCCATTGGACAGACGCCATGCAATTAAGAGGACGCCCTCGAGGCATTAACATTTCTTGTCTCGCAGTAAGTGCAGTGGGAGAACGCAGCAGAAGTTTATAGGGTGTTATCCATGGGAGTGTGTTATTTCAACAGTATTTCTATGACTCTGTGAGGACGATTCAGAGCTGGGCAGGGAGCCAACACAAAGAGGTTTCTGAGGCCGCAGTGGAAATTTCTTGATGGAAGAAGAAGATGAGGCATCCTGGGGCACTGATGGTACTTGTCTGGAAAACTTCTATTTCCCTACAGGCCTGTTCTCTCTGGGACCTGGACACCAGGACCTTATCCACGCTCTTCAGGGTGTTTGTTACCCTTAGTCCCACCAAAAGGCTCATCGGCTAGATCTCTGTGAAGCCCTGACTACAGAAAGGGTATATATAATATCTTCACCCCTCCTGGGGAGGAACTGAGACACATAACAGCAAGGACACTAGTGTGATTCAGAACCTCGCCCCCAAATCAAAGGACCTGCAAGTTTCAAAGCACCATGGCCAAGAACTTGCCGTGCTAGGTCCTTTCCGCCAGAGAACTGCTGGGTGCAGGGAGCCTGTGGGTGAATTTTCTTGGCCAATTGCAGAGCCCCTGGCCCTGGAGAATCCACTGAGAGCTCTGGGATACCGCTGAAACCTTGTTAGTCTGAGACTAACGTGTTTTGACCAAGACATCTTGGAAGCAAGCAATCTGGAAAAGCTTTGACAGGAAAATTTTAAGCCAGAATTCCATCCTGCGTGGCTTTTAGAGACTCAGTGAATCCCATTACTCTCTGGCAAAAGGATTTTGGCATCATGGTCCATCCCAAGCTGAGTCCAGACGGTCCATCTCTAGGACCATCTGGGAATGGTAAAAGTCTTTGCCTTTGCAAGTCTGGCATTGACAGGACTCTGTCTATCCTCTTCATCAACATATTACGGGGAGGAAAGCAGCTGATACCACTCCCTTCTCCCTGTCTCACTCCTACACTTAAAAAAGCACAAAACATATGGAATAAATTTTTTCAAAACACCGCACTTTCAGCTGCACTGATTTTGAGAGAATAACATTCACCCCCCTGCCCCCACCAGTGCATCTGTCCCCAGGTGCTAAAATGATGTACACTGAGGCTTCAGTGCCTCTGGCTAATTTAGGAGTGTTGTCATTATCATAAAAGGAAGAAAATCGATTCAAATCAAAAGCCCACAGACAAACTATGACCTTATTCAAAGCAGAAATAAAACCAATCCCAACCTCTGACAGCTACAGTAGGATGTCGGAGAAGCTGAGAAGCCATGCAAGATGCATACTATTGATTACTGTGTAATAATGATTTCCCCTCAGCCCACAGACTCCACCATATACTTCATTCTGCATTCCGGAGCAGGTCTCTGAGCATCGCTGGGGCTGGGAAGTAACACACGCCAGACATCGCTGGGGGTTGCAGGTTAAGTACTGCACTCAGGTTTTATGGAGCAGAAGAGTAGATAAATTCTGTCAAATGAATGTAAATGCTCAGCATTAATTTTTGCTTCTGGGAGCCTTTAACCATTTCCTTAGGTTTTTTGAAATATTTCTAAGATTTCTCATTTTCACAAATCACCACGAATCTCTCCTTGGTTCTGAGTTTCCCTTTAGTTTGATTTTGGTTTTGTTTGTTGATACCAGTGCAAATATTTCTGATTCTTTGCTGAAATTGTCCATGGCTTGACTATAAATTCATTGTCTCTGGTAGGAATTCAGCAGTTAATCTCTGGAAGAGAAAGCTTTAAAGAATTCCTGCTTTTTGGTCCTCTTCCTGCACTGTCTGAAGCATCCCATAGACAAAGAAGTGGCCGTGTTCCTGACTGAATACCAACTAGCTCAGTTCCTTCAAGGCTGGTGGGAGAACACAAGTTTGCATTGCTGAGTCTTTGCCCTGCATTTCATTCCCTTTGGGTTTGGTCTTTTCTCCACTGACACTAATTCTTTTGCAACATATGTAATAGGCAACGTAGCTTTATTTCATCTCCTTGTTTGTACTGTGGGTAATATCTTCCAGGGAAGATTAATGGCTTAGGCTGATTTAATGGTGTGCATACCTTTAACAGAAAATAATAATAATAAAAACGTAAAGAAACCCCTTTTCTGTCCAGATTGAAAAATGTTATTTTTCTCCTTTGGTATTTGTTGCTTTCCAGCCTTTGATGGCCTCCCAACCAACTTTACCATCTTTCTGTGCATCTGTGATGTTCCCATATTAATGTGAGTCATTCTTACAAATAAGCCTGCGACTCTGCTGCGTGTTTGAGAAACCACAGTTTATCTCTACTGACATTCAGGAGTTATGCCAGCAGAGGCTCTGACCCTACGCAATGTGATCTCAGTCACCCACTTGTTCTGTCACCTTTCCCTGTTCTTTCTGCTGTATCCAGGAGAAATGCTGGATCCCTTGGTGGAAGAAGTTTGTGATGTCTGTGGGAGAGGTTTGAAACATTTGGCTTACATTTCTTCTTGTGTTTGCTGAAGCACCAGAACTCTGTTATCACTCATTTAAGAGGATCTTCAAAAAAAAACCTTCAAACCCAGACATATGTGAGAAAACTACAGTCTAAGCAAAAAAAGGCATTTATAAACTGAAAAGAGCTGGTTGGAGGTTAAAGAAATGCCAAAAAAAAAACCAAACAAAAATTTACCTGATGTTTTCTTAATCTGCCTGACAATCTACCTTAATAATAATAATAATAATAATACTGTGTTTTCTCATTAGAAAATTCACACTCAAGAAGAATGCAAATACTATCAGTAAATGTGTATGAGTGATTTAAAACAGAGTAACTACCGGCATATGCAGATGCGTATATCTACATATGAGTTGCAACACATTGTAAAGTCCCACCCATTTTATAAAGCTTTCTTTACTACCCTATCAAAAGAGGGCAAATAATCAGATGCAGCTTTTCATGGGGACAAAGACAGTATATAGAGAGATGCCAAGGGAAGGACAGGAATTCAGTCCCCACCCCAGCATATGGTTTTGCCACAGTGCTGTATTTTTATCCGTGCATTCGAAAGCTGCCTGGCCTTTTCATACAGTCAGTTCAGCTCTGCTCACATTTACTCTCATGACTCATGAAATTTAAGAAGTCCAAGTGCAAGGTCCTGCACCGAGGTCGAGGTGATCTAGTGGAAGGTGTCCCTGCCTATGGCAGGGGCGTTGGAACTAGATACTCTTTAAGGTCTCTTCCAACTGAAACCATTCTGTGATTCTATGATTCCATGACTGTTATTCTTGTTTACTCTGAAAAGGTGCAAGGAGGAATGATTAACTTTATCTTGAACTCTTAGAGGGAATAAATAACATGAGCTTAAGTACAAAATAGCCATATGACAATAGCATATGCATGTTGGTATTATACAAGTGGAAACTGCATTGGGTGAACATCAGGGTGAAAAGTTAGAAAATGCCAGGTCTAAGTAGATGTTTTATAATGCAGTTTTTAATTGCATGATCATATGCTCCCTTCACCCTAACCTCTGCCTCCATGGTTTCCTTCTTCCATGTGTAGGGTGGAGCTGTCCTAAGGATGAATCAGTGAAGGTGTCAGCTTTCCAAAGGGCTCTTTGGCAGTTGTGGCAGACGGAAGGTGCACAGGGAATGAGGCTGATGAGAGCTGCGGAAGGTGCTTTAGTCCTTGGGTGAAGACAATTTGTGATGGGTGATTCATATATCACAAACTTTTACTAATGATCCCTGACATTTAAGCTTTATTTTTGGGTTTGTGAGCAACCCCCCTGGCACATGACTCAAAGAAAGCCTGGGCTCTGCCAGAGGCAAACAGTGAGGAGCACAATGAACAGAAACTGCTGTATAAGTGTTGTTAAGGATGTAGAAAAGTCAGAAGCGGCCCAAAACTGGAGAAGACATTTAAAGATTCCTTCATGGCTCGATCCTGCATCGTTTAAATGGAGACAAACCCGAAGTCTGATTGCAGGTTTTGAGGAACTTTGATACTCTTACAATTAGTGCTACGGAAAAAAAAAATACATGAGAAAATGAATAATTCTGTTTTCCGGGTAGTATTCAGTAAATAAGACCTAGGGTTATTCACTGAGAAATGAGGAGAATACAAAATAAGCAATAGCTGCTCATTACCTGAGCACTGCCCATCTTATGCACAAGATGAGAAGAAACCTGTGGAAAAACAGTGTGGGACTGCATAACTAGAAGGGACAGGTCTGCAGGGATGTCCCTTGCTCTGGTATTTCCTAATGTTGCATCTAGATGGTGTTCCCTCTTTACAAAGCAGCTTGGCATGTTTGCCTTTTACCACCAACATCCAGCCGGGATACAGGGTCTAGGCTGAAGGAGATTTCCACGCCACTGACACAAGTCCTCCACCTCGTCTTTGCTCCTCCACCCCTCACTCATCCTCTACAGACCTCGTCCACTTAGTCCTAGTTGCCACTTCTCAGAACTCCTTACTCCAGTCCTGTTCCTCTGCCCACATCATTCCCTGCCTCCCAGACTGTTTATTCCAGCTTGCGTTTTTTTTCCCCCTGCACTTGTACCTTATTTTCCACTCTGCTGCAGGTGTCAGCAAAGATCCCGGAGATGCAACACAGGCTTCCTGCTCCACATGTTGGGAATCACCACTCTCACAGAGACAGGGACAGATCCTGGCTTAAAGCTCAGATGAGCTGGCTTCCACCTGAATGTTTCTCAGGCATCCCTTCCCCGGTCCCATCGGTACCCATACATGTGCTACCCAGCTACCAACAAGGGTATGAGGTTAAACACTGAGACACTGGTGCCATGGGCAGGTATCTGATGTCATGAAGACATATTTAATCTCTCACCTCACTTGATCTGTTTCTGAAGGGCACAATATTTTAGTGAAGGGGTCGTGCCAGCTTTAATGAGGCTGAATATTGCCTTATTTGTACCACACATTTCTTGGGCTTGATCACGGAATATTTACTGAGAAGATTAGTCCTGTAAGTAATCAGTCTTACTGGAAAAGAGTTTCAGAGGCACCAGATAATACTCTAATTTTCTCTATCCAAAATATTTTAATCATTTCTAAATGAAATCCATTTTTCTAAAGAAAAATTACTTCCACAGTATTATTCCAAACCTGACCATAAAGAGATCCAGCTTTAGATGAAGCAGTAATGAATTCACCTAACTTCGTCTTCCTGCTCCTAAGCTACTAGAATTAATTGAGCGTGTAATTAAGGAAGGGTTTTCTTACCAATATGATCATGCCTGTAATTAAAACCTCACACAAATGTGTACGTGGAAGAATAGGGCAGGGCAGAACAGGGAAGACACCAAAGTGTCTGACAGGTTTACATCAAACAACCTCAGTTCCTGCAGCTCTAAGCCAGAGGGAGGGGAGGAAGAAAAGACGGGACTGGCTGATAACCAACTTGATGCATTATTTTTGACCTCCTGTCTTCAAAGCCCCAAGTGGTTTAAGTGCTGTCTACCTAGGAGATTGCTTCTCCCTTTAATGTTTCTTCAGCAGAGTCAAGCTTTGCCAAGTGTTTGTGCTACCAAGCCCTGGGATGAGCAGAAGAACGTCTGCGTGTTTTCAGGGACAGGAATGGGTTTGGCTGCTGCTTTGGGCTGTGACTTATAAATGCTGTGGCCCAGGGGACCCCACGACATGCCACAAGAGTCACTGCTTTCCTCTGCTTTTTGTTGCATGGGAGACCCATGAAGACGATTTCATAAAAGAAGGAGCGGTGCATTTTTATTACTGTAATTTATACTGCATTTACTATTAAACCAACTTTAATAGCTGTGTTCAGCCTGTGATATGGGACCTGAGTCAACGGTCATGCCTGGGGGCGGCTGCATTTTGGGAGGTTTTGCTGTTCTGAGCATGGGGAGGGGCTGCAAGCTGGGAAGTTGCGATGCAGCACCTCCACAAAAACTGAACTCCTGCTCTAAACGGACGAGGGTTTTCCCTAAAAAAACCCAAATGGGGATGTGGAGCTTGAGCAGAAGAAGGGATTGACTTCCTAGGCTGGTCTGCGAGGTGTTGTGATAATCTGTGACTGTATTAGGGAGGGGAATAAATCCTCCCTCTGAGTATAACCGAGCTAAGGACCAAGGCACAAAGGGAAAACATGGGTGTGGATGGGTGTTGCTTGAAAGGAGGCACCTTGAGCAGGAAAACTGCCTTCTTGTTTGTTTGATACCTGCTGTGCTCAGGGAAACAGGACTTGGTATGTTTATTGACATTATTATATGTTTATAAATGACATCGAAAAGACACCTGTATCTGTCCTCAGGTCTCCTCTGAACTGGAACAACCTGCAGGGGCCGGGATTTTTGTCTTGCTGGTTGAATCCCAAATGGGGTGAGTCTTTTTGTCTCATAGGTTTGGTGGGGTTTATATTGCAATATAGATAAAAAAGGAATGCAGAGAAAGCTAAAGGACATTAGGTGTGCATTCTCAGGAAGAAAACCCACATGCCCAGCTATATGCATATTTTTGTTTATCTAAAATCGGTAAAATATTATAAGGAATAGCTGATCACTACTGACGTGTGTGCTGAGGTGCTTAGAGCTGTGCTGGTGTTCACTGGTCACGGTTCAGATGTTCCGTATGTGAAGTATGTACTGTGCAAGTGCTTTATTGCGCTCCATATAGTCCCAAACATTAAATGGACACAGTCTCTACCAATAACTGACTTCAGAATGACCTAATATATCAGACAGTCTTGCAGGAGAGCTGTTTTCCTCCATAGGTAACTGCTATGCTGGCATTTTGGGACAACCATAATTTTTGTTTCATAACCATCCTCGCAACTTTCTCATTTTTTTAGCTTTCCCATTTTTACAGCACTTAAGACTTTATGACCTTCCCCAGTGAATACAGCCTGGGATTCACAGCTAACAGCAGGCAGCTCTGTCTGAGTTCTGCTTTTGAGAAGGATGGGCAACTGCCTCTCCAACTGCTGCCCATTAAGCAAACTGCTTAACGAAATGACTAGGAAGATGGATCCTCACCAGTGTATTTTCTCTGCATTTATTAAAACCCCCCTAAAGCCTGTAACGCATACGCTGAGCTAGTGAGGTTTATGCTCTTAATGCTGTCATTATCACTTTTCTTTGATTCCTCCAGTCTATGCCTTTTCCTACTGCATTTCAAAGCTTATTATTACTATCATTATTTATTATTATGTTGCTCTTATTAATTTCAATTTGGTATCATTGTGGTCTTTATATACTCCTCCAGTGCACTTTTCTGTGAGATTCCACGGGAGCGAGGAGAAGGTCCTTGGGCTCTTCCAGGCAGTCTCAGCTGTAGGAAGGTTTTGGGGATGTTCCTGGGCACCTCTGGAAGACATGGAGAATTAAGGCCAGGGTGCACAGTGGGTCATGGTGTCTGGACAGTGGGAGGTGAGCACGGCACTTTAGAGCAGTTCCTGTTTCCATCCCCTGAAAGGACCCAGTGGCACGTGATATACAAAATGAGAGCTTTGGTCATCAAGGCATGCTGTGATCTGTCCAGGCTCCAACACATCAAGGTGTCAAGCATATCTGCATCTCCCGGTGACGTGTGTCTTGACGCTCAGCTGGTGACGGCAAGGGCAAATCTTAACCAGGTGACCACACTGTTTGTGAAAGGCAAGGAAATCCTACTGTTGTGGTCATCCTGGTCCATCTCTGGGGCTGTTTGATGGTTATCATGGGAGTGCTCAGCAAGAGCTGAAGCAGCTCAACCTGTTGTGCACCCATGGGTGCCTCATGCTAGGATGGTGTAGCCTAGACTCAGTTGTGCTGCTGAGGATGCTGAGAAAGCACAGCAGCACCCAACCATTGAATCACAGGTGAGATATCAGAATCTGCACTGTAAACCTTCCTTCTTAAAAAACAGAGGCAAAATGACACATTTCCTCTCAGACTTCAACAGGGAATATCTGGGGACAGGAATTTTCTTCTTATCCTGTGTTTGTCCAGCACTAAGCATATGAGTCCCTGCACCGGACTTTGACTTCCTAGTGCTACTGCAATGCAATTCTCCGTAACGGTGGAGTCTCCAGCTTCTGTCCAGGATACACAAGGGTGCTCTCCCCCTGTACAGTAAATAACCCACTCTTGCTGCAACTGTGCGCGAGGGCAGAGCCCAGTCAGGCATGGTATCTCACTGCACTGATACAAAGCACAGCCGGGGAGGAAAAATAACCTTTTGGTTTTATGTTCAGTGATATATTGTCTTTAAATCTGAATGGGTTTAGGAAATGTTACAGAAGAGAAAGGGCTCTGCTTTTCCAGAGGCACAACATTATGGTAGAGTTATTCCAAAGCCAAACTCCTCTCTGAGTTATGCCCTTGCATCGCCTCTCCCAGGTATTTATAAAATTATGATCAACAGTAGCAGACATAGGACTTCATTATTTCTTGAATTGCCTTTCTTTTTAACCATCTATGAGCTCAGAGAATTACATCTGGCCTCATTAACCTTCGTGTCAAACTGCTAATAAGGCAGGGAAGTAGATACCCCCTAAGCTGCTCAGCAGACTGCACGAGTGCCCTGTGGAAGGGCTGCTCAGGAAGCACTGGCATTTCCCAGTTCACACTACTGACTCCATGCAGTCACTTCAGCTAGTCAGCAATTGCACAGGAACCCAAAAAGTTTGGGTGTTCACTGGCCATGTGAAGTTACTATAGCTGGGAGGTCTGAGTCCCCAAAACATCTATGGAAATCTGAGTCTCAGAGTGTTATGAGCACCTGAATGTGTCTATCTCGATGGGATATTCAAAATGGGAGTTAAATACACAGTATACAGGGATCTGAGACTCCAGAGGAGGAATGTGCATGGTTTTGTGACATATGCAAAGGACTTAACTCTGCACCTTGGCTTGTGTGAGAGTGCCGTAAGGTGGTATTAGGATGCGCAGCACAGGATCCTAACTTTAACTTCCACAGGACAGCTTGTGAGCTTAAAGTTCAGAATCTGTTCAAATGCTTTGCTAGATGCAGCCTCGCACTATGATGAAGCTGCCGCCTATGTAAACCTCTTTTCAGTTGCCGTGTAAGGGTTTAAAGACTACAGCAACCCCATCCAGAGGTGGAACCCAGACTCCAGACTTCCCTTTCTCTAGGGTAATTTTCCCTTCCAATTCCCTCCCCTGGCAATATCAAACACCAGCCGTCACAGCCCTCTGCTGTTGAAGACTCATGGGGGATGTGGTGCCTCCCAAAGTTTCTCTGCTTCAAGTCTTTCTGTACTTCTTTAAGTTAGGAACAAAGGACAACTCAGACATTCTTTCTGAGAGTTCTAGCGGTCAAAAGCTAGAAGAGTAGAGCCAACAGGGTTTAACAAATAAACAGTAACGCCATGGGAGTTTGCTAATCCCCCAAATCTATAATAAACAGATAAAGTTAATAAGACTGAATAAAAGAGAACAGCCCCATTAACGTGTTAAAGGCACTATCTAAACATTACACACATTATTTACTGAGTTCCCAAGCTGAATTCTCTGTACACAGGAACACTCAAAATTCATTATCTTTGGGTGCAAAGCTTAGTAAATTCAACAGTAATTAATCTCCATTCACCCTCCGCGTGTGTTTCTGAACAGACGAAAAGTTCATTGAAAAAGTTCTTTCAGCCAGTCTGAAAGAAAAGCAGTGCTTTGATAAACAAAAAAAGCGCCAAACACAGGCTTCTCAAAGGCAAACAGAGCAGCTAGCCTGTTCTGCGCGGTTCGAGCCAGGTGCTCATTGCAAATTCAGTAGCATGCACTGGCAAGTGTCAGCGGCGGAGAAACCGAAATTGCTGAAATTCTTATGCCAGGGTAATTTGCTGAAGGCGATGCGCCGAGGGGTAAGGCAAATTGTGCATGTGTTGAGGATTATAAAACAAATTAAAATGGAGGCTAACAAAAGGAGCGCAATATTTATGCATTTCTTCATTCTTTTCACTCGGTGGTACTCGATCAACTTCACAGTCTCTTAAGGTGGCATGGGGACATTGCTATTGTGTACATTCACTCACTCTTAAAATCAGGGCTCAGGCTACAGAATTCAATGGATTCTGGTCATGTTTATCAGTATCACCATTAACCCACCAAATATTTACAACCCACTATCACTTCTAGTCATGAGAAATTTAATCAACACCAACAATGCAGTGAGATTTTTGTTCAATGCATTCCACTTATCTGCTTCAATTTTGATATACCAGCCCTTTTTACTATGTACTCCTCCACTTCCCCTTAAATTCCGGCATTTGTGCATCCCGGTTACACAAAAGTAGAAATGTTTAATCACCCATGACTTACTGCAGCGGAGTCCATTACATGGTGTAATGCATTTAACATTTGATACACAATTTACCTCAACAAATATATTAAAGAGTTTCTAAGTTATTAAGCACCCCACTCTGTGATCACCCGGCACAGCCCAGTAATCAAATGGGTTATCACTTTGTGGAATGGGAAACAAGTCCCCTATGAAATATGCTCTTGGTTGTGTAGTCCCAGCCCTCTGCCGGCAAGCCCTGCCATGGGGCTGGGTGAAGAGGCAAGGACATGTGCTCATGTCTCTGCCACTGTGTCCAGCACTTCAGCTCCAACCCTCCTGCACAGTAAATTGGGCTTTTGAAGTCAAGATGTGCCCACCTGTGCCTCTGCCAGCTGTGACATGACATGGGAACCTCTATGAGCAAAAGGGACCAAAGAGCTCACAGCAACTGTAATTTCAGTCACCACCATGAGATTCACCCAAGCCCACCTGCAGCGATTTGGACCTCATTTTAATTAGAGACATTTGCATGTTTGGCTGTGAGAGGCAGATGCACGTTGTCCTCACCCCTTGGCAACAGACTGTGAGAGGTACCTGCAAGAGTCAGCTCTTACGCCTGCCTACCCACGGAAACAAAACAAAGTGGGTTTTATTTTATTTTCTGACTACATTGAGCAGACTGAATATAGCTGCCCGGGACACTAAAGATAAAACTGCTCGTTTATTTGCATTTCATTATAAAGTGAAGATGTTTTCATGCAGGTTAAAGTCTCGGAGTTTGCAGGCACTCCAGGCTCGCTCCAGGCAGTGCTGCCAGAGATGACCAGGAGCCCACCATCCTTCACCATTCAAACCAAAGGACAAAAAGACTTCCAACTAGCCTCCAACAGTTGCAGTGTAAGTGTAAAACCAGTGACAACAGATGGAGTCAGACAGACGGGGGAGTAGAGGGGAAAAACTGAGGCAATATTAGGGAGTGTGACAGGCAGGGGTCTCAGCACATCAGCAGCCTCGCTGTTGTCAAGGTTTTTTCGTAGGCATCACGTATTCAGGTTGTATTTGGTGAGTTACGGATTTTACGCTCGATTTTCTGGCAAGTGAGCAGGGAGCCACCGCCAGCAACGAAGCATCTTGGAAACAAGATTATTTTTCAAATCTATTCAAGTGATCTTCGCACTGCTATTTCTCTGGAAGGTAATGAGTAAGGGCCAAATCCTGGTCTTTATTACACAGAATCCACTTGAATATCTCCACCAGCGACCATGGATCTACTCCAGTTTAATAGCAACGCAACACCCACGTCAGGATCTTCAAGAGAATCACATCAGTTCTACATCATTGCAGTCGACGGTTTAAAATCACATTGCTTTGGCTCAAGAAGCCTTTCCCATGCACAAAGGAGGTCAGAATCTGCCCCTTTCTCTGATATTAGAGCAGACTCGGATCCAAAGGATCCTGTCTATATTCCCAAAGAGATTCTTCTATAAGATCAATAAACAACCTCATAATGGTAATTGAGATTACACTTTATGAATGGCATTATGAGGATTTACATTCCAGTGGCAGCTATGAAGCAAGTCAGAGGAATGAAGATGATACCCAGTCCCGGTCCACTTCCTGTACTCTGTCATTTTTATAGCTGCATGCACGCTGCAGGTGCTGGTAGTACACACATCCCACTGTAACCCACGCGACAGCCGAGAGCGCACCAGTTCTGGGAGAGACTGACTGCCTCTGGCAATCATTTCAAACCTGGTTAAAGAAGCAGAGTGGAATCATCAACAAAAACATTGGAAGTTATGTTTTCTAATAATGGAAATGAGATCTGTTGGGCAGGGGTTTTTTGGTGTTGTAGTCTCTGATTTAAAAAAAACCCCAACACGTAATAGTGAAAAATACCTTACAAAGACTAACACTAACGTATGTATTCCTCAGTAATGAGAGGTATGAATGGCTGGGTCTATAACCCCTTATAAATCTTTCAACCTATAAACTGCCCATTGGCAATATTCTTGGTGATGGAGAGCTATATGAAGTTGGTAGGTCCTTTTTGTAATCTGCAACTCACTGGGTAAAACAAAAAAGAACTGAATTAAAGTGGAGAAAAAATTACTCCCCTGGAGAATTACAGTACAGCCACTTGCTGGCAAATTATTATTATTTAAATAACTTTTCTAGCTTTTAATATTGAAAATCCTTAATTTAAGATAATGGATGGCAGGAATGTAATCGAGGAGACCAGACGAGCTGATCTGTTTCAGCACAGGGGCTGGATCAGACAATTTCTCAGAATTTTTTCTATTCTGGCATTTATATGAGGCAACTCTGGTCTGACTACACCTTCAAAACTGCTTGCATTTAAGACATATGAAGATAGCTTGTTGCCAGCAAGAATTCCCATTGAATTCCTGTTCTTCCAGTCCTGAGATACAATACAACAGGGTTGGATTGCATGTAGCAATAGACCGAAATCAGAAAGATTTACCCAAGGCAGTTACCACACGGGATGGAGGCAGTGACTAAATAAAATACAATCAGAATTCAGTCCATCCCCCCGGACGACACAGAAATAATAGCATGGAAGGAGATTTTACAAACTAAACCATCACTGTATTTGTGTCTGGCTTTTTGCTGCTGGAATTCAAGTTTCTTTAATAACGAGGATTAATGGCAAACCTTTAAAGAGAGTTGGGAGCATGAGGAGGCAGCAGACAAGTGCAGCAATTCCTTAGGTTTGCACACTCACTTTTTCTTTTACAGCTTTCTGGTCTGGGTCCACACCAAGAGGTCTCCCACCCTGTCAGGGTATTTGGGCACAAAATCACCCTCTTTGCTTGCCTGTATGAAAATAGCATACTAGGGTAGCCCACCAGCACCATCCATTTCTCCCCGAACGGCTCCCTGGGGAGCACGCACAGACACACAGACACAATGAGAGCCTCCGACTGGAAATTCAAACAAAAATATGGCTGTCTACTCCAAAAGGCAAACTCATTTACAAAGGTCATCCCTGTCGAGGAAGAGTGATGGGTTACCCCCCTCTTGGAGGCGACTGCTGTCGTTCCTCCACCAAGTTACATTCACGAGCATAGTTTTGAAAAAGAAGAAAGAAAAAAAAGAGAGAGAAAAGAGACAAAAGCTCGGCAAGCCCCCTATTCAGGGAGTTAGCCCCACACCTCCCCTTCCCCTCCTTGGGTAAAAGCAACTTCAAAAGACATTAACATCTTCTCCTACCTTCGTTCTCATCGGAGACAGAAGCCCTTCCATTTTGGTCCAATCCTCATGCCAATCCTTGTCCACCAACTTAGTCTCTTGTCCCTGCCTTAAGCATCCCACACGAACAAGAGCATGTCAGAGACCGCCAGCAACACCCTCACAGCAGCTCGGCCAGCCGCCAACCTGCCAACTTGCAATCCTCAGTCGCGTGGAGCACCGTTCCTGGAGAGACCTTCCTCCCTCTCCCTCCTCTCTCTCTCTCTCTCTCTGCATAATCCGCCTGCAGCTATGTTTGTACCATCGCGGCTGACAAACGATCCCTGCCTTACATAATGCATTCAGCACAGGACAAGCGATCCCAGCCCAGCCGCGGGGATCCGGTTGGCGGCAGCGATGGGAAGGTGTGGGACTTTGCCCTGCCTATTGTGCCGCTGGATTTAAGCTGGTAACTTCCCCGCGCAGGGCTGACGGCTTGTCAGCTCTCTGTGCTAGCTAGGAAAGCACTGAGAAAACTTCGTCACCGTGGAAGGATCAAGGATTCCCGGGGATTGAATTAAAGGGGTGTAATCCTGATCCCAAGCTTCAGTCCAAGTGGTTTTCCCTGCTTGGGAAACACCGACAGTGGGAGCATTTTCTGCTGGGTATGTTTGCTGTCGGAGAGTGAGCAAACCCACTGAAAGGGAGTTCCTGTCAATTGTCAGCTGGGAACTGAGGGAGCAAAAGGAATAAAAGAGAGCGAAACAAAAGGAATATAGTCCTGCAAAGTTGGTCAGCAAAAGATATTCGCTGAATGCGTTTCTATTAGCATTTTAATTCAGAGCAAAGCACGCCTTTGTGGAAAATTCCCTAATTGCTCCCACTTCCCACATTTTGGTTTCCATCACAGAGTGGTGCTGGGACTGAATTCCTTTCAGAGAAAAACCTGACTGGAAAATGGGCTTCAGACCTGCAAACACACCAGTGTTCAGTCCACAGGGCCAGACAGGATCAGTCCAAATTAAAACCCCTCTGAAAGGCCACCAAATGAGCACCAGCTGCCCATCACTGCTCCAAAGGTTGGCTTCCCATGGGGCCACCCCGCTTCCTAACACAGGTGTAAATAAGGCTCCTCTTCCTCAGCCCAGGGGATAACCTTCCACATACCAGTACACAATTGCTGTCTAAAAATGAAGTTAAAAATCCTGTTATACCACCAGAACCGGATTTTCAGAATTAGAAAATCAGTGTCAGGCTGGCTGGAGTATACAGCAGATGGAAATTTCTAACACCCTTTAACATCTCCTCTTCTTTGAGGTCCCAAAGCTACACGCTCAGGGAGAGTCACTGTCTGATTAAGATACCCAGTTGGGATCAGCTTAAACTCCTGACCTTGCCACTCATTCCCTGGTTGACCATGGGGATTCACCTCGTTTAGCTATCGCCATCTAAAACTCTGCCCTGTGGTCCAAGCCAGCTACGAGGCTCCTGCAACATCAACGAGAGAATCAGGCTCCTTCCCAAAGTGATTCACCCTGAATGCCCAAAGCCAAGGAGAATCCTCTTTCTCAGGTCCTCTGTGGCTCCTCACTCCTCCATAAACTCTCCTGTTGCTGTGGATTCATGCTTTGGCTGTTCAGGCCAGACTATTCATACCAGAGATTGTTGTATCTGTGCCCACATGTATCCTTCATGCTCAACACAGGCTTCTGGAGGCTACACCAAGATGGACACAGTGCGAGGGAATATGTTCATGGTGGTGTATGAGGACACACGTTGCAAAGCCTGAGATAAGCCCAAAGGTAGACATGACTCCTGCCCTGGCAAACCCCAGCAGAAGTGCACCTGAGCAGTGACACAAATGAGGGTGATCAATCCCACACATCCCTTTTCCTCTCTACCTGCCAATCCTTTCGACCCTGTAGATCTTGCAGTTTTAGGGCATTTTTATTATTCCTTATGGAATAAAAACAGGGAGGGGAGGTGACCCTTACAGTGATGATTATTAGTTACAAAGATAATTAACTGTTCTCATCCAAACTCAGCTCCTTATTAAATGTGAATGAATCTGATCATATCGTACCGAAGGCAGAGATAAGTCTTCTGGAGCTAAAGAGAGGCTGTACAATGCTGGCAGGCTCATATATTTCTTGCTGGATGTATAGAAATATGTTTTGCTATTGGAATTTACAGAGCTTAATAAGACATTGAATAAATGGCAGCAGGATTTCCAGGCTGCAGTAAAAGACAACTGTTACGATTTTTCTGTTGTACAACATCATGTCAGCCTCTGACATGACGTTCACAAGTCTGTGCATCAGCGAAACATCGTCTACTCCAACTCATGGGGGGAATTTGACTCTTCAAAGTGCAAAGAGGAACCTCAAGAGAGGAACATCTGAGAATTTTGGAGATCTCAGTCCATGTGGTCAAGCTCTAATGCAATATAATAATGTGGATGGTCCACCCACAGCAGCATATGAAAGCCTAGTTCTCTTTTAAAGGTAGGTTCTGCTTTGAACTAGGCTAAACTGCAGTGCCTCATGAGGTTTCCTGTGTTATCTCTGTTTACAAGCAAATAAATAAAAAAAGGTAGTTTTCCTAAAGGCCAGAACAGTAATTCAGTCAGGGACCAGAAAAGCAAGTCAGGGCCTTTCTGGTTCAGCAGCACTCAAAGCCTCTCTGATCTGAACGGATTGGGGAATTGTGCTGATACTGCATGAGTCAGAGCAGAGCCCAGCTCAGCAGGATGAGCCGGAACAGGAAAGAGGATGGTGCTGTTTGAGCAGCACCCATGGCTGTGGCTGTGAGCCAGTAGTGAGCCTGCCTGTCTGGGGAGCACAAGCTACAACCCCCAACTGCATCCCAGAGGATGCTCTGGACCCCCAGGCTAGTTATGAGAACGTGCATGGCATTATCACAGCTGATGTGGTGTGTAATAGCGAGGTCTGTCTGCATCCACCTTCACCAGCGGCGCCAGATTTACTCTTGGTTCTTTAACTAATCATGGGGAAGAGATAGATACCTTGAAACTCACTTATATTGTCATAATCTAAATGTCTGCTGGAATCTAGATAGTCAACCAAGGTAGATGACTACCTGGAGCCAAGTAGATCCTACCTGGACTCAGCCTTAGAGTTGAATCTCTTCCTAAGCTCTGCTGGCTGCATTGACAGACCTCCACAGACCAGAATGAGAGCAGAGATATTTGCTGACTTTTAGCCAAGTAAACTCGTAAATGGCTGAATTTAGGTGTCTGACTCCGGAGCTGAATTTTGCCCCAGGTACTCAGTAGTGGCCAAAATGGCCAAAATATCCCTTATATTCACTCTTAGGCTATTGGCTTAGAGTCCTAGAAACAGCCAGACTCTATGGTACATATTTGAACCCTCAGCTTTCCTTTTGTTCACCTGCTGTGGGTGTGTCCAAGCCAGAATAAAACTTTCAAAAATTGAAAGCCTTCCTAATGATGTGGGTGGAGATCCCAACACAGTTGTGCTCAGTGTACCAGCCCGGAAAAGCAGAAGGAGTTTGGATTTGGACCCAGTCTCCATTGCTCTCTGATGCAAAGAGCTGCCATCACCTCCTGCCTGCCACCCGCCAGACCTGTTGGTGGCCAGGACAATAGATGCTGCCACAGCCCAGTCATACCCGGTATGTACGCCTCAGTCCGACCTCGCAGTTGGTCATTTCATCCAGCAAACAAAAGGTAGCATCACAGTGTTGCCATGGCGACATCCCACCATCCGAATGGCTATGGTATCGTGTAAAGGAGGGGGAAACATCCCAGTCACATACCGGGGCTGTGCTGAAACGTATCTTATATTTAGAACAGGCGGTGTGGGGAATACTAATGAATATTTAACACTCGGAGTGCCTTTCGTGCTCGCTTTTTTATTTTTGTTGCATATTTTCCATAAGCGCAACATTTGCTTCCAAATGGTATGAATGTTTTTGCGACTGTTCTCCCGTCACCGCTTCTCCAGGTTTCCTCAGCTTTTCATTTATCTTCTATGAATAAAAGTCAAAACCAACAGAGAGCCTTCACAAAAGTAGCATTTGAAAATCAGGACTGATGCCTGCAGTGGGTCGGGGTTGAGGAAGGGACAGGGAAGTTCGTGTGATCCAGTTTTCCAGTCTGGCTCTGCTGTCTTTAGATTGTGATTTTTGCTACAAGTCTACTGATAGGATAACAAAGACAAACTCTTCACAGGTTACATAAAAATGGGTGAGATTTTCTTATGTCCTACAAGAACCAGCTCCTTTTAGGGCTTCATATTTTTTTTTTTCCCCTTCTTAAAAATAGCTACTTTCAACAATTAATTCTCTGCATTGGGGTGGGGGGTGTGTGTGGGGGAAATCTAGCTTAATTTCATTCATCCAGAAAAAACATACACCTGAAAATGTCCTGAAATTCTTCTGTCTTTTTTCCCTAAAGAGTGAACAACAAAAGAAAGGGGTCAAACTACCCAGAAGCCCAAATTATGAATATTTTTACATGCCTTTTTTGAGGATACACTTTGCAAAAAGGCAAAGGTGCTGGGCATGGCAGCGAGTCCCACCCGTTTCTGCCAGGGCTGTGGAGGCAGACTGAGATCCTTCTGTTGATGAGCAAGCTGATTTCTTTTGAGGATGACTGGGGTGGCATGGGGCATAGGTGCTCACCCACGTGGGTGCAGCTCGTAGCGCTGCCTGCCTGGGGAATTCTGTCTCCAAGGGCTGTGGGAAGGACATGGCATGGAGCAGATTGTGGATTGTGCTGATGGCTGGGTGCACTCTTTTGGACTGGATCCTCTCCAGTCTCCTTTTCAGCTACAGATTAAGTTATAAACAGTGTTAAAAAAAGTGATATTTCAGATCTCGTTCTGAAGTTACCTCCTGCAGTATATAAAGCTTTGTTCTCGGAAAAACCAGATTCTCGGCAATGATTTTTAGAGTGAAATGTGCTCTTTTTAGTAGCCAGTGGCAAGGCATTGGTGTCTTTTTTGAGCCTAGCAGCCCAGCAAATCTGCTGGGTTCCTGAAAGCTTATCTATGTGCTTTCTGCTTGGTACCACTCCAAGGCACCAAGGATACAGGCGCAATTCAGCTGGCAGCTTTGCCAGCGATGCAAGGGGAAGAACAGTGCTGTACTGGGTGTGTCGCTTTGGCAGCACTAAGAAACTGGAGCTGTGTTTATTTGTTGCTTTGTTTCAAAACAGAGGAGGGTTTTCCTCTCCAAGACTGCTGGTGCAGTCCTTTGAGTTCTGCCCTGTGGCTTCAGAGGGAGAGGGACTCACCCTGGGGAAGTCAACAAGGGCCAGACCTGTGCTCTTTTCAGGCTGCTCCGCTGACGCAGCATTTGCATGAGTAAGTGTTGTCAAAATCATTTGGCAACTTAACCTGCTATGGCACCAACTCTGGTGAGGGCTGGAAACACCAGTTACTTTTCTGGAGTTGCTCTTCAAGGCTCTAATGACCTGTTTTTTCCAGAACCATTATGTTGTTTCCAGAACTATTATGTTTTTTCCATGAAAGCAAAGCAAAACAATGAATATTAAAAGTCTCAAGGCGTTAATAGGATTGATTTAGCTGCCTTCCACATTTGGAAGGCAGACATAAAAAACCTGTATCTGAACACTGTAGGTCTCTGTACAAGGCTGAGAGACTGACTTACAGGAACGCCATTTTAGCATCCTGTCCTTCTTAACATGGCCATCAAAGTCTGTCCATCCTCCTCCAACAACTGAAAGGCATTTATCTCTAAGACACATTAATGATCTCAGCCATTATTATCATGATTCGTGTTAAATCGGTGTGGTAGTTTAGGAAGGAAGAGGTGCCTCTTGATCACACAAATAAACCACTCCAGCAGAGATAGGGACCACTGTGTTTGAAGAAGAGGTCATTCAGCTGAGTGGGGTCCCCAGGACCAGGCTCCCACTTGGTGACCTGGACAAGTGTCTGCCCACCTTGTTTCTCCCCACCTTCATCCCATCTCACCAGGAGGATCTATAGATGATTTGAGGATCTATAGATGAAAAGTGGGAGCTGTAGAGATGAGGTTTACAGACTCAAAATAATAACTGCTATCCAGAGTCTCCACCCCAGCAAAGAGACTGGCCTCTGGCTGCCCTGGCTCCCAGCAGGTGCAACCATGAGGCTAAGCATCCGGTTCAGTCTTCTAGCAAAACATGTGCTGGAAAAATGGTGGGGCTTCCTTCCCTAAACAGTAACTGGAGCTATGTTTTACTTTTGCTGCCGGGTATATTTGCAGTTCTGGATGTTAACAGTCAAAACACATACAAAGCCTTTTACTAGAGCATTAGGTCTATGTATGCATTTGCAACAGCCAGATGATTTATTCATCCACTTCAGTAACCATTCAAACAGGGCACAATGTTCACTACAGTGTAGAAAACGGCAAACACTGAGTATGTGGTTTGCAAGAACAAATCAACAGAACAGGATAACAAAAGATGTTTTTTTCCAGTGTAAAGGATTCCATCCCTGTTAATATCTCTGTTGTATTAAACACTGTTTGCCAAAGCTACAACTCCACTAAAGCACAGTTATCATGCTCTCAGATAGAAACCTGATTATCACCACTTTATGTCTGTAAAAACCCAACCCTTGATGCAAGGTGACTCCTAGATACTCTGAAGATGCTCATAAATGCACTTGATGCTCTACAGACATGTCTCTGTGTGTATCGGGAGAGGAGACCCTGCTCCCGCTGGCCAGACAGGGCATTAAGTGAGAAACAGCCTCTTCTCTGAAGTGTGATGTCATCACCACTGTGCAAATCCTGGACTGTGGTCATTTTGGCCTGGGGAAGAGGGAATAGAATGAACAGAAGGGCTTGGGATAAGGCAGAAATAGAAGACAGAGGTGGGGCGGGGAGAAAGGGGTTGACAAATCACGGAAGAATAATAATCCAGGGTCGCCCAAAAGCAGTCAGGTAAAATACTAGTTCATGCTGAGATTCTTCAGTCTTCCTTAAACGCTGGGTTAGTTTTGAAGCAAATCAGAACCCCAAAGGAAAAGAGCAACCAGAGACATCTCTTCTCCAAAACATCCATGCAGTTTTGGTCCCTCTGAGGGTGAAGTGTGGAGGAGTATTTTGCAGCTGTCCTGGTCTCAGAAGATACAACTGCATGAAAAAAAGCCCTGTAGGCAGGAGGATCACCTGGATGACAGAGTTCAAGGTAGAAACTGATGGACACAGGCTGCCTCACAGGATGCGACTGGATGCCTGAAAAGAAGACCCAGGGAAACAAGCGATACCAGTTTTTCTCCATGATGCTCCTACATTTTTAAATTTTACATGTTTTTTTATCTTGGTTTTGTCAACCTCTAACAAATCCCACCCTCTAGCACCCATGAACTATTTGTACACAAAGAGTTATCACTATCTCTGTTAGATTTACCTTCTGGCATAGGGTACAGGCACCCTTCTACTTTCAGCTTACTTGGGGCCCCTGCCGCTCCCCCAAATAAAAGCTGTACCCAGCTGATGCCAGGAGCATGTGGCTGCCTTATGCTGTAAGACGCATGTGCGCCTGCTTCAGCAGCTGCCTGTGAGCCCCTCCTTGGGTTACCATCCTCTGTGAGCTCTGAGCCTCCCTGTGGATGTCCTTTGGCCAACCAGTTATTGGTCACTGCGCATCCCAGTTGTGATTGTTTCTGAGCAAGGTTTCGTGTTGGAAAGAAGATGAGATCTAAAGCATCTCAGAGGTCGGAGATCATCTCTTGCTTTCTTGTTCATCTACTTTCCTGAGCCTGTTCAGCTCATTTAAACGCCTGGTCCTCTCAAACCCTTTCACTGCCTGGATTTAGCTCTTTGGGGCAGGGGCTCTGCAGAGATGCTAGCCTGTTTTGGGTGCTCCTCTCACTGCACGATCCACAGTCATATAGATACTCTTCTAAGAATATTTCCAATCCTAGGCCTCCCTGCTGCCTCATTTCTCCATCTTTACTGGGCTAATGGGACATTTATCCAGCTCCCGGAATGTCAATAAAGATGTAAAATAATGATGCCGACACAGAATCCCTAGCAAGACACAGGAGAGCTTCTACATATCATGAATATATATCATCAGCCTGTTTTCAGCCTAAGCAACAATCCCCACTCACATCAAAGCCTCATCTGAATTAATATTTGATGCTGGAATTCATGCCACTATTAGATGCTGTTAAAATTCAGGGACCTCAATCTTTTTTCAGCTGGAAACAGCAACAAAACTCACTGAGCCAGGTCAATCTTCAGAGGTGGGATTCATCTCAGCTTACTTCAGATGTCTATGACGTGGCTGGCTCCAGCTCAGCTGGTTCATTATCATTTCTTTATAGTAAGTGGAGTGAAGTGGCACTTCTAAGGCTCAGTTCTCCTGACCTGTGTTAGGATGAGGTGATGTGAGCTCTAGCTGCTTAACAGAAATGTAGTTTTTGTGTTTCCCATGCCACCATCCTCGCAGAAAAAAGGATGACAACACCTCATTAAGGCTCATTATCCTAACACCGTGATTGCCCATCTGAGTTATCCTGCATGCAATAAGAAATGCAGTCACTGTGTTGGTGAAGCTGAACTTTTAAAAATAATGACAGATGATCTACAATATAGGACAAAAGCCAGAAATGGTGGTTTGAGGAAATGGGGTCAAATTGTACCGGTTGCCTGAAACGTGCCTGTTGTGCATGATATTTGCAAAGGTGATGGTCAGCAGTTCAATAAATTAATCAGCTAATTCACTTTAAACTGAAGTCTTAGCATCACCTGGATGTAATGACTGCTGGACACCCAATTTTTCTAAGTGTTTCCTCACCCGCTTTTTATTTGCCACTACACTTGCAATGCCGTCACGTCTTTTTAACTATCCTTCCCTCTTTGCCTTACTTCATTTATTGAAACCAATTTGCAAGGGAGCATCATTCTGCAAACACACAATTGAAGATCTGGGGAGAGATTCAATTTAGTCAGAGAAAGAAAAGTGTTGCATGTGGGTTTCTCATTTTGATTCAAAGGAGACTGATGCTTGTCTTCTATTAGCCCTTACAGGAGTTACGCAGATGTATGTATTATGTGCCTCTCTCTAGACACAGGTAAAAGTCTCCCACAGCTTCCAGGGGGATGAAGTTCAACCTTACAACTGGAGGACTGAGCTTTGCCCCACCCTGAAGAGCTGTAGCAAGGGATGTTACAAACATTGATCATCAAAACATCAGCGCAATCAATATGGTCAGTGCTGTGGTGTGGTTATTGATGCTGGGATGACTGAAAATAAAAGCCAACCACATGACAGCAGCCGCGACATTTCTCCATGAGCACTGGCCTGACTTGCACCTCAGGGCTCAAGTGTGTGGGATGAGCAGCTCCACTCTTCCTGCTCTGGCCAGACCCAGCAAATCCTTGATAAATATTTCAGGCACTAATGCCATGCACAGGGTGCAGCACATTGTGGCTCTTCTTCACAAGGAGCATGATTTCTTGTTTGTCTCCTTGGGAAGAAGGAGCCCACCTTGGGGGTGCAAAGCAGGGACCCAGGTCTACTCTGCCCTCTGCCTTGTAATCCCTTGAGGGTTTAGGGCAAGTTACGTTGCAAATCCCTACGCACTCAATTTTATCACACTGAAAGTGGAGATAATCTATACCTCAGAGGAACATTGCATGGATAAGTCAATTAACCATGAAATCACAGATGGAAGATGCAAAAGAAATGCAAAGGATTAGTTCTGCAGAGCAACCCTTCCAGGCACAAGTACATTTTTAGATCTTTTTTTTTTTTTATCCCTAACTAAACATCACTAGCAAGCTGCTCCTTATAGTCCTGCTTAACCTGTTAATGGAGCATCCATACTAATACCAGCTACATCTGTAGCTGACTGTGGAAAGGTGGGAGTGAAGCCACCTGGGCTCAGCACCCTTACTTGGGCAGACCAGCCTTTCCTGGCACTGGGTCACCAGAGGGCTGTGGAGCCCACTGCTCTGTTTCCTTTGCCTGGCAAACACAGCATGTCCAAGAGAAATCAACCTCTCCTTGTCTGTCACAGATGTGGACCTAAACCAGGCAGAAAACCCTGTCAGGATGCAGAAAACTTACTGCTGGTGTTCAAAGGTGGGATGAGCTGAAGGGGATCCCACATTTTGGACTTTGTAGAAGTCCCTGGCTCTCCTGGGGCCCCAGGGTAAGATCAGGTATGGGCAGGGTTTGCTAAGAAGGCAGATGCTTCTCCTGAGTTACGTCAGCTGAGCACAAAAATTATAGGAAATATTGTCAGCAATAGCAATAATTTCAGGAGAAGCTACCAAACCACTTCTTGCCCCTAATGGCCAAAAGCTTTTTCTTCAGATGTTTGCTGACTCCATTCTCTTTTGCATGGCAGTGATCTCCAGCAAGGCCAACCCTGATGCTGTAGCATTGAATCCCGCCTGGTGCTGTCCCATTGCTATTAGGAATCACTGCTATTACACTGCTATTGCCCTTGGAGAGCCAGAACTGGGGGCATATTGCTGTCCTTGCCTCCCTCTTCCCTACAATGAATCTCTCTATTTCTTCCCTTGGACCTACTCTTCCTCTAGCCACTGTCCTTTGAAGCAACCTTGCTGGCTTGGTTCTCAGAGGTCTCAGGACCTTGCTGTGGCTAGGCTTGGGAACACCCCCTTGAGCATACTGCGCCTTGGCCTTCCTCCTCATTTTCAGCGTGTGTTTGCCTGCCAGACCTGACCCCGCTGAACTGCTATAGTTTCTTCTCAAAGTGCTTTTTGTCTCCCTGCAGGGCCTCACACAGGTAATGCAGAAATCTATTAAAGGATTTTTTTTATTATTATTTATTTTAATGCAGTTCAAGAACATATTTAACATCTGTGATTTTGAAAAACCTGTACAGACTATATAGATTTACACTAAATCAGAGTCCCACGTATAATTAAATGGTCCTCACTTTTAAAAGGTCACTTAGAAACATCATTGGATTTATTACCCACTAGTGATAACCACCTGCGAGGTAAAATTATCTCACCCAAGGAAAACTCATACTGTAGCACTGCAGCCTGTAAGCACTAGTGTCAGACATGTAGACTATGGGTTTTTTTGTGATGATTCATCTAGCAGCAGTAAGTGAAGGGGCTCCTGTCCTTCCTCAGCCTCCCCAAAGCCAAATCCATTCCCCAATCCCCAGAGGTGGTGTGCCTCTTTAACCGGGAGATATTGAATCAGAAAAACAATCTCAGCTAAAAGAAAAAAACACGCGATGAAAAAAGCCAAAAGTGAATAAATGGGGTTTATATTATCTGCCTTGTGAAGAGCAGTAAGTTACAGCAGAAGGAGCAAACAGCCATGAGAAGGGGAAGGTTTTCATCAGCTGCAAGAGAAAGTCTAACACAGGACTCCGGTTTCGTTTGAAATTTTGTCATTTTTCAGATCATTGGTGAGAAGTAGCTCACTGCATTTTGTTCTTTGTTTGTTCGGTTTTAAATCAGTTTTTCTTACACGGGCAAAGCCCTTATGCACACTTGTGCTAGCGAAATAATGCTTTTGCTGGTAATCTGTTTTGTTAGAAAACTTCAGTAAACGACATCAGACAAAGACCTCTTTTGCCCTGGGCTGCCCAACCCTCCTGGGTTGGGCTGTAGATCAAACCTTTGCCATTAATCCTTTAATAATGCAGAATAGGTTATTGTGCCGATCAGTGGTTTCCTGAGTTTTACAGAGAGAAGAAAAAAATGTTTTACAGTCCCTATTGTAGCCTCAGGTATCTAAAATTTCAATATCTTCTACATCTTCTAAAATACAGGGGTTGAATAGTCAGTTAGCTCGATGTTGAAAGAGTCCACAGCAATACTGTACTCAGTGCGTATCTCATAAGCATGGTTGGAATAGGAAAATAGGAAAATACTCCAAAGTAAGCAGTTTGCAGGCTGGCTTCGTAAGTACTTGTCTGTCTTGGTTTGGCAACATTTCCAGCTGATGTGAAGAGCCGCCTCTTATCCAAATGACATTAACTTAGACCTGATGATGACGCTTCCAGCGCAAATGTGCATTCATTCTGCATAAATATCATTATTTCCTTGTCAAAGCCATTTTGTTACAAAGACGGGAGAGTGATTGTGGTCCTGAGAAGAGACCATCCTCTTGTTTTCCTGACAGAGAGATGCTAGGTTTCTTGGAGCTCTGTCTCAGATCTGCTGGATTTAGAGCCGTGGGCCAAGGACTTTCAACCCCCCAGGTTAGCACTGCTACAGCAGGGCTGCTGAGCTGGATGAGTGATGCCTTCTCAGCCCCCCTGATTTAAGTGCAGCCTGTTAAACCATTGGCAATGCTGCAGCCCAGGTGACTTCACAAAAGGGAACTCAGTTTGCATGCTGTAACTGTCGGTCGGGAATGAAAACGTGGGAACCTTTGCAAAGCTAGCCCTCCTCCTGAAGACATTGCTTCCTGCTTCTTGGCATATCCCTTTTCCCTTTGCTCTCCTCCCCAGGGCTGCAAGCAGGAAAATGTCTGGACCAAGGCTGTGTTGAGCCACCACTCTATCATATCTCGTGATTTAGCACACTTGGCCCTCTCTGCACAATGAAGCCATCGGTTCTGCCTCCACAGGGACCAGGTAGTGAAATGCTTCCTTGCGCCGAGGGGGAGCAAACTTGAGCAGAAATGGCAACACGCTGAGTGCTGAAAACAGACGGAAAGATCTGTCTCACCCATCGCAGATGCTCAGCCTGCGGGATAGCTGCGAGGCTGACACTAGTTTTCAGGCATTTCCAGCTTGGTTTTCTAAGCACTTGCTTGTAGCAGTAAACACTGTTTAGTTTCAGAGCAAAGAGTCTTCCCCTGAAGCATCCCATCCTCCCAAGTAGTTTTCCTTCCACTTTCTCTCCTGTCGGCTTTGGTACTTCAGTCATGCCAGTAGGTGTTCTCCAAAATCATACCCCTCCTGATGCCAGAGGAGGGTTTATTTATGTAAAAAAAGGCTTAGCAGGAGAGAGGAAAAAAAAAGTGGCTAATCAATGGTCTAATCTCTCAAAGACATTAACCAGAAGCCAAATGATCAGATACATACATTAATCCTAACTGTGTGTCACCATCACTTGAAAAGCACCTATGGCCCAACTCTGCATATTTCAGCTCTTTCCTATTCTCTTGTCTCCTGTGGATAAAAAAGGTTTGGCTGCAATTATGTGTTAGAGCAAACTGAAAAAAAAGGCCGTCCTTCTAAGGAAATGCATTGTTAGCGTGTGATCTCGGCAGGACTTTTATTATTTAAAAGCAACATCTTTCTGCCTATATTTTTTTGACAATCACATTTTTTAAAAGCCAAATTAAAACCTGCATATTTTTCTACATACGGGTATTGTTGAAACTGTCACACCTAATAAGAGCAGGAAAAGACGGATGAAAGCACCATGCTCATTTCTGAGCAGCTGGGAACGGTGCTGAGAAAAGCACGGCAATTGAGATTAAGAGAGAGCCTTCGCAGCGCAAGATAACCCAGCTGCTTGGAAAATCAAATCTATTGAACATACAGATTTCATGCAACAAAACAATGCCTTGCTGATAAAGGAAAATAACAATGCTCACGCAGAGTTGTATAGGCTTCGATTCAATTTGGAGATAAATGGGCAGTCCTATATTTTTCCTCTGTAGAAAAAGTCAGAGTTATCTTTCTAATTGTGGCTATTCATTGCCTCCATTTGCCCACTCTGAAAGATCAGCTCGGAGATTTTCTTTTGATAATAACATACCCCACGATTTACTGGAAAGGGCACTTGCATGGGGAGTTGGGATGTGCAGGTTCCCTTCCAGGTCTCATGCCAGCTTTAGGTACGTCTTTCAGCTCTCCTTCTCCTCAATCTTCCCGTGTTAAAGATACACCAGTGCTTTTGTGAAACGTTTTGACATCTCTAGAAGAGAAGTGCTATAGCACTAACCCAGCATTTCTAGCTAATTCATGCTAAGTCAAGAGTAGTAGGATCTATAAATCTGATCAGAAAATATTTTGCCCTCTGATGCAAGCTATATACACCATAAGATGCCACAATTTTCTCTGGAAAGCAATATTTGGGACCAAAGGTTTTAGGTTTATGAGAAAACTGGGTGTTTTCTCATGGGAAGTGACACTTGTTCACGATCTTTAAATCTTTACTTGAAATCTTTTTATTGGAAAAGGATTTTATGTGATCATTTTTTGATCAGCTGTGGAACAGCAAGATGCTCCATTGGGATTTTAAATTTTTATTACCCTCCAAATATAACACTTTACCTACAGTGAATTTTTGGTCCACATATAAAGCGTTGATCATTCCCACCCACTCCCCATTCTCTTTTTTGCACTGTGGAAACTATGAACACAAAAGCACTTTTCCAACACCCAGACCCAGCCTCCCTTCCCAGACTCAAGAAATACACCAAAGCCCTGGACAGGGAATTATAAACCCCACCTTTTTCTTTACTTCAAGAGACCCTATTTTCAGTAACCTTCTAATAACCTATGAATGTGTATGGTGTTAACTGAGAAAAGTAGTAATTTTGGAGTTTTAGTTGGGTGTCAAAGAAATGCAATAGTCTTAATTCCCCTAAATTAAGCCTTTTATTTATGCATGAAAAGATGGCTAATATGTTCCCTCTGACAGCCTTTTGTTAGGTGTTTGGCACTGTAAGAACTAACTAGTCATTCCTGCTCTGTTTTTCCGTCCTCGCCAGTTTTTTCACCAATGACACCATACTTTCCCTTTCACCAAATGCCTCTGGTTTCCTCAACAGCCTTTGTAAGACGCTTCGTCCAAGGAAATAATTGTTGACCAGATTTCTTTGCGCTCATTATTGTATCGGTGCTACAGACCTCAGATAGGTTGGGGGAAGGATATCATATCCCCCAGAATAGACTGTTTAAGTTACGAGTAGAACTCTCTGCACAAAGCTGAGGAAGACGCCACAGTTGGAGTTCCTCCATGCTCCTGCTTAGACCAGCAATAATATATAGTAAAACCTGTAGCCCTGAAATTACACTCTTGGGATGAATTCCTAGCACCGTGAGTCCTTTCTTAAGAGGATATAATTAACAGTGTTTTGATTCTCCCTCCCTTCTTCCTGGCAAATCTAGACTCAGGCCTTTACCTCTTTGCCTTGGTGTCCTCCAGCCCTTGTGAAAACGATGTGAGTTTTGGCCTTAATAACAAGCCGTGTAAAATCTACATAATTGACCCCTTTTCTGAAAATATTTCCAAGCTTTCTCTTTAATCTTTGAATATGCATGTGCGGAAGGAATGCCCTCATTTCAGCAGACCCCTGTTGCACGCAGCAGCCTTCTCGCTGCCATACAGAAAGAACAACCAGGGAGTTGTAACAAATGGGGGGTTTTGCCTCCCAGATGCCCTACTTTTCCTTTCTCTGTGATTTTATGCGAAGAAGCTCAAGCTCTTTATTCCTGTGCAAGGCATCCGTGGCCTTGCTGCACATATTAAAATCACATATCCATGGGATATCAGGGTGACTGGGTCCCTTGTTGAGATCCATGGGCCACTGGTCATCCCTGGGGCTTGGGTGAGTGGTCTGATGTCATTTTTCAGCACCACCGAGGGCAGAAATACTTCTATGACTGTCTGACAGGACAGAGATGTACCCCAAGCAAGTCTCAGAGGTGAGTGTTGGATCCTCCGCCCAAAGATTTGGAAGCTGCTCATCAAGAAATGGGAACAGTTAAGGCACTTCTGCTTTCGTTCAAAGCATAATCTGTCAGTGTGACCATTTTCCGTTGGGTATCATTTGACTCATTTCAGTGCTACCTGACAGGTTCAGGGCTAATCTCTCACGACTTGTGTGCCCAATTCAAAGTCCACTGAGTCCGTAGCATGTCTCCGTTGATCCTGAGGGGACCTCAGCACAGTGCTAGTGTGGAGGAGAGGGTGTTTGGGTTTCTTTGATTTTTTATTACTTACGAACAATACTGACCTCAATGTGAGGTTTTTCCTGCAGCCAAAGGCAGAGTTACACCTCTGGGTAAGATCTTGCTGGTTTCTAAGTGTTAGCCAAGTCTTCCCTGCTGTCATTCTTGGGTGGGTGGCTGAAAGCTGCCTGATCACAGGCAATAGATTTGCCCTGATGTTTTCTGCCTGTTAATATTTAAATAAACATTTCCTCCAAGTCCATTTTCCAGGAATGGTGTCACCAATGGAATCTTGTGCAACTGATTGTAGGAACTGATGGCATGTGCCACTGTGAATAAAAGAGAGAAGATTGATGCACTGTAAATGGGAAGGAAGGGAATCTGCTGTAGAAATTTTGGAAGAGGACATCCAGGCTGCTCTATCCAGCTGTGACTCATTCCTGGGGATCCATCCATATGCCATAGATCTACAGGGGACTCTGTCAACCACAGTTGAAAAAGCACAGTCCTAAGTATTCACTGCTTTTCTTTCCCAGCTTCTCACAGATATTCTTCACTGAAACATTTCTTCTCTTTCCTTTTAACATCTCTGTATCATTCAGTTGTCAACCTTTTCTCAAGCACTGGACCATGGTTCACTCACCACTTGCTTACTTTGCTCTGTTCATTGTCCCCCTTCTTTGACCAATCCATCTAAACCACTTTATTCTTCATTCAGTTACAAAGTCCTGTGGTTCTTATGTCTATATCTACTGACAGGACTGAGAAAAAGGATGGTAGAAACGGACTGTGCTTTCCTATCTGTAACTAAAACCTGCCTTACCCAGCTCCAGAAAAGGACTTCCACTTCTCCATCCTTTGGAGCCAGTCAGTCCTTTCACATGTTAAGCGACAGCTTCTCCCAGTCAATATTACCCACGTGTTTATTCAAAATCAATACTGCTTATTACAGCTTCTGCAATTTTGTCTCACTATCGCTGTCACCTACTTAGCTCACAATCTTCCCAGCAGACTCCCAGCTTGCTGTGAAGTGTTGGAGTTGCAAGATGGAGAAAGAACAATCATAAAGTCAGACAGAAATGGGGATCCGCTGATGGGGGATGTCACATACGACAGGTTGCCAAGAATTCCCTCGTTTGCTTCTCATTCCCTCTGCTCAGTCACACATGGCCAGACGAGAGACAGTCATGATCTTTGAAATCTCTGCATTACTCTCAGTTTCTGCTTTTCCACCTGAAAAATGGAAGTGATAACTCAGACCTAGTTTGGGAGTCACAGCGAGGATCAGACAGTGCTCAGGAAAAACCACCATCTAAACAGTGCATAATATTTTTATACCTTGATGCTGCTCTGCTGAAGCAGATGGCAAGCTCCCATTGACTTTAATGAGGCTGTAAGAAGCCCCTTGTGTGCATCCAATATGCAACAGCTCCTCTTCCAACCCACACGCCGCGAGTGCTGCTTTCCCTTTTGTTGTCCCTACGGAGTGAGCAAGCCTCCACCGATCTCCTGTAGAAACCCAGCCTCCTTTGAGGAGAGCTGGAGAAGAGCAGAGGCCAAACTCATGGCAAAGGCAGAGTCTGTGCTGGCACCTCTGCTATCCATCCTGCTCCCAACCAACCCCAGAAAGGAAAGACATTCGAGTGCCACAACTTGCAGGTGACAAAAAACATTCAGGAGAACAAACTTCAGAGCCAACCGTGAGGAGCTACAGGAGGATCTCAGGGCATTGAACTATACAGCATTAAAATGGCAGATGAAATTCAGTGTCAGCTAGTGCAAAGAGAGCTGGGGGGATGAGGGGGTGGAAATAAACCTACCTACGCGTATGAAATGATGCTTTTAAAGCCATGAAAGAGATGCTGGAGATGCTGTGGATAGTTTTCTGAAAACATTGGCTCATACTGAGTGGTAATGAGAAAGACAAAGTGAACATTAGGAAATCTGAGGGAAGGGATTGAAAATAAAATGCACACTTCGTTATACCCCTGTAGAAACCTCTGAGTGCCTGTATTTTGAAGATTCTGTGTTGTTCTGATGACTTCATCTCGAAAAACTGGAGAAGAGACATGAGAGGCAGAGATGATCAAAGGTGTAGAAGGGCTTTCACAAAACAGAAAAAACTGAACAGAGAACTTTTGGGCTTGAAAAAGTGATAAAGAGGAGCTAAAGATAATGGTCTGTAAAATTACAAATAGTGCAGGAAAAAGCAATAGAAAAATAGTGCTGGTTTGTTTCTCTTAATATAGGAACTAGTAGGCATGCAGTGATATCTTTGAGCATTAATTTAAAATGAACATAAGAGAGCACTTTTCATACAGGGTGTCATTAAACTGAAATCTACTGCCAAAAGATACTGTGGAGCCCAAGGTGTAAGTGATTCAAAAGGGAATAGATAATTTTAGAATGGTTAAGTCCTTTCATGGCTGTTAAACACAAGGGTCCAGCTGCAACTTTTAGCTTGGGAAGAAAATCATTCATTGCTGGGAAGCAGTATGATGTACATCTTTAGTCCCCTCTGTGAGCACCCATCAGTGGACACGGATGACTCTTTGCCCCAGGGTTGTGGGGTCCTCATACACCTGCACACGTCACAGACTGTACCCTGTGGAGGAAGCACAGCTGCAAAGCACAGCTCTCTGCAACGGCAAACTAAAGCCTGGCATACAGAGACAGCCCTTGTGACACCGTCAGAGCTGCTGTTCCCCTACATCAGCTGAGGTTTTGGCTCCTGGGTGGCCCATGAAATAAGTGTTTTGTGTGGAAGTTTCCAGTGAAGACCCCTGCCCCTCTTGTCTGCAAAAGGCAGGAATAAATACGTTTATTTGTAACCTTTTAGACTTTGAGCTTCATTTTTCCATTGATCACCTTAAAAAACAGGAGCTATTTATACACATTGTGGTCTATAACTGTCAACCTTGTGACAAATCACCCACTCAGTGTCTTGTCAATGATGTAGAAAATAGGGGCCATATAAACAGATCAAATGAAGTGGAAGTTAGACGGAACAATGGTGTCAGACCGTAGCCTTTGATCTTTAAAGGCCAGAGGTCAAAGCTGTCTGCACCAAGGAGTAAAAATGGCTTGGAGAGCTCACCCTGGTGCGTAAGGAGCTATGAACCTGCATCTCTTCTTGGGTGAGATGCAGAGTTTCTAGAGGTGAAGCCTGGGGTGCATGTGAAGATTTGCACTGGGATTGGAGGAGCTCTTCTTAGAGAAGAGTAACTCCAGCGGTGTTACCAGACTGCCTGACCAGGAAGAAGGTAAATACTGGTAAGAAATTTGAACCTCTGTGAAAAGCGGTACATGAACAGTAAGAGGTTTGTGGGAAAAAGATGCTCCTGTGTGTGGCATGTTTCAGTCAGGGCATAGTGTGTAGCAGCACCCAGAACCACGAGCAGGAGAGCCTCTTTTGCTGTTTGTTTTGTAGCAGTTTGGCTTTATGCAGTTACTGTGGTGCACTGGACAATGAGCAATCTCAGGCTAAGTCACTTCACTACTACTTCACCTGTGTTTGTCTATATAATGAAATACTCTTGATTACCGGGGGAGAAACAGGTTCTTTCGGGACTAAAAAAAGCACTGACTTTCCCTTCCCACTCAGGAGACCATCTCTCTTATTTATTTTAATTGACCTACTCTGCTTTTCCGTTTGATTTACAATTTGACAATTGTCACTAACTGCACCTTTAAACAGTTTCTCCTGACTGCTTTCATCACCTGAAAATTAAATACTGGGACAAGAAATACGTTAAAAACCATTGCAATTTTAAACCCTGGCAGGCTTTCTTTCTTTCTTTCTTTCTTTTCTTGTTTTTCAAGGTACTAGACTTCAGCCATAAAAATTCCACATTAACTCTTGCATTTGATAAAAATGTATTTACTCGGACGCCATGCAGTGCTTGCTGTACAGAAAGGGGGGGAGGCAGGACAAGTAACACAGCCCTCTTTCCACCCCTGCTGCTGCCTGCGTGGACAGCAGTGCTGCCATTGCTATCCTGGGACAACACTGAGCCTTGGGGGTATTCTGCACTGGATGAAGCATCAGGGGCGTAAAGGATCTCCATATTCCCTGGTTTTGAGCTCCCCAAGGGAGCTCAGAAAACCCTTCACTCTGTCAGAGCAGCCAAAGAAAAAGAAATGTCATTTTTTGGATTCCAGCCTCTGAGGGGGTAAAGCACTTGTCCTTCTGCTTGACAGCAGACCACCTGCTCTGCTGCACGTAGTGAATAATCAGCTCCACACAATGTGCATTCACCGCCTGGCATTAATTCTCTTTCAGTCACGTGTGCTTAGACTCAGCAGTCAGGTACAGCTGCTGCCTCACCTACGTTGTCATCCCTGCTTATCAGGTAGGAAGTTCATGGCCTCTGATGATGGCCCAGGGGCTCTCAGCAAACTGTTTTTTCACTGATGGTGAAGTTGATCTGCAGTGCCAAGCCAGAGCCGCGTTAAGCCATCTGGCTCTGCAGATGCTCTGGGGCAGAAAGGAGCCCCTCACAGCACCAAGGGACTTCGCAGTTTATCTGGGGGAGGGACCTACCCTTTTCATCAGACCTTGACAGACCTCCCAGACCCTCACCTATGCAACCCACCACTGCAGTGGGACAAAGAGGCAAGTACTCAAACTTCCCCTTCACTTTACTGCGTCCAAAAAAAAAAAAGGGACAGTCATCATCTAGCTCTGAAAAAAATAAACCACCTAATATGCTCTGGAAAGTCTTCAGACATCCCAGACAAAGCTTTCCCAAGTCCATCCTGAAGGTGTGAGTTAGGCTTACTCTGAGTAAAAATAGTCATTATGGGAAGGATTTCTCTCATCTGAACTCAGGCATGTCAAAACCAGATGTCTAATTTAAAGTTAGTCACTCCACACTATACTTCCTCCTACCACAGGTGTCCGGAGGCCACTCATCTGATCTTAGATGCCAATTTTAGGATGAGATGGACTGCTTGCTGGAGGCACCTACTACTTTTCATCAACTATAGGGAGACAGTAGGGTGAAGAGAGCAGAATTAGATGCCTAATTTTCAGACGTCCTAAACTAGGTCAGAAAAATCACCTTCTGCCCTTAGGGGCAGGGCTGAACAGCTTGGCCCAAAGCTCAAGGGACATGAGCACAACTAAAGCAGGACTGGATAAAGCAGGTGACTGGATAAAGTGAAAGACAAGAGTGTCCTGTACCCTGAATGAGATGAAGGGGTGTCAAACCCGAATGGCCTCTGGTGATGGATACAGACTATATAATCAAATATATCATAGATGATATATAACCAAGTGGGGTTCACTAGTTTGGGGATCCATCCAATGAATGTAATCTCAAGATGATAGGGTACCGAGAGTGAATAATGAAGCAGAAGAGAAGCCATAGGGATAATCTAAATGCAGGGTCATGATCTTTTACTTCTTTTCACTGGTTCTTACCAGCTTTGCACCTGCGTTGTCTACTTTAGGTTCTGTAAGTAAATGGTTTTGTCTACATGCAGTTTAACAAATAGCGTGTTAAAGACATGTTAGGGAAAACGGGTCAACGTAAAGGATTTCACTATGTTGGGGTAGCATAATGTTGTCCAGGGTCTGGATTAAGGCCCTTACACTTCTCTTTTAGTGTATTGTGTTTTATATATAAAACAAATATGCATATTTCAACCTCATTGTTGGCACCTTGGTGACTAGCAATGGCAGGCATATGAAAAGCAGTGTCTTTCAGCGAGCACTGTCAGCCTGGCAAGCTCTCCAGAGTGTGAGAAGAGAGTAGGAAACCAGCCTTAACATCCACTGTCTCGAAAGGGCTCGGTCACAGCCATGGAGCAAGTGGCTGTATCACTGCCAAAGCAAACCGGGGCCCACGGGACTGCCTTCATCTACTCTTTCCCAATCAATTGCTTCAGTGAGATAATCACAAACATGATGGATTGGACCACTTAATCCAGTTAGATGGCAGCTCAAGCAGATGGGTAAATAAGGGGAGCTGGGAGTCTGACGGCCTCGCCTGACCCGGAGCAGCAGCCGGTCAAGGTGGCAGCTTTCAATGCTGGTCTTGACCTGCTTCTCGCGATTGACATTGCTAACAAAATACATCAAGTGGCAGAAGAGATGTGTAATTTCAGGCAAAGTATCTGCCATCAGAAGGCCAGAGGATGCAAAGGCAGCGGTAGCTATTCTTTACCTTGCGCACCTTTAGGAACAAGAAAAAAGTTTCTCAGTCACAACAACAACAAGAAGAAGAAAGAGAAGGAAAGATAAAGCTTGACAACCTGTTTAGCTACTCTTGTACAAGACAGAGGACAGTGCTTTGAATACGGGGCAAATTGGTCTGTAAGGCTGGAAATGGTGATGGCAACCCTGGATTTTGGAGGGCAATGCAGCACAGCTGAGCCGCGTTTAATGAGGGTGCTCTGACACCACTCGACCTGCACAGCAGCCGCTCAGTCCCTCGCGAGCACAGCGCAGTCATTCCTGCCTTGTGTTATTTGGCATTAATCAGCACAGTGACTTAATTAAAATTTAACACCTGAATTAGAAAGATTTTGATCATTAATGACTGCATGCAATGCCGCACTCAGCGTGAACCATCAGAAAAGCACTTTCATTTTGCATATGCAAATCCTGCAGCTGCAAAAGGCAGCGTTTGGGCTGGTTTATTTTAAAGATTGAAATAATTCCACTCCTTACCCTTGGTAACACCAACAAAAAGTGTGCTACATTTTATACCCCTTCTAAGAAAAGAAGAGGCTCACACTGAAATAAAAGCACGGGTGTGTTAATGTAATATATGAGATTCATTAGATTCGTTATGGTCTCATCAATGATTAGATGTGGCGTTCGACTCTGCCCTCTGACAAAGTTTTATTAGATGAGAGAATTAGTGCCTGGGCTGGCAAATGGGAGGGCTTGAGATATAGTCTTGTGTGTTTATACTGAGTAAGCGTACATCAAAGGACTTCTCAAGGAGGTTGTGGGTGAGGATTTTGTTTTGGGAGGATGAGAACAAATCTTCCTTCAAAAGTCCAAAAATGCAGGGAAAGAGTATGCGTTTCGCTGACACCAAGATTTTAACTGCTGCAGTCAGGAAATACAACCAGAGCCAAAAAAAAAAAAGAAGAAATAGAAGAAATGAACAGCAGAAGTCCTTTCTCCTTCAATAATCGCCACATACATGGGGATGTAAACACGCAAATACACATTCAAATATGTTTAGCTTACAGATGTTTTCAAAACTTTAAAAATAAATAGCAAGTTTTTATAGCCTGGAAAAAAACCCTGTATTTTGAGATAATTGAGCCTGATTAGCTTCACAGCAGCCTGTTAATAGGCTTTCACTCTTTATCAGGGGTCATTTAACACTCACAGTGTACAAAACATTCCCCAAACCATCGAGCCACTTTCCATGAACAAGCCATGATGGGACCTTTCCATGGCTCACATTGCCTGATACCAGCTGCTGATTTACCAAGGAGTTTGCACCGTAACACAGGAGCAGCACCTCATCAAAGGTGCCTCGAGCTGTCCTGTCCTTAATGCTGCCCATGTGGGGATTTTTCATCTCTGAGGTCTTCAAAACTTGCTTGAGGTTGTTGTCCCACCTTCTTATAGCACGGACCATGACTGTGTTTTCCTTGGGTAATATAGGCAAAAAACCTCAGAGTCACTTCCAGTGGCATGAATCAAAACTTGGGGACTTCCTATGGATGCCTTATTGTAAGGTTTGCCTCCAAATCAGCCTGAAGGAGCAACGACATCCCTTCTGGGTGTGAAGGAGGAGCCAGCAACCCATTGGGCCCTTGCTGAGGACATCTAAGGTCCATGGACCTCAGACGCCACCCTTGGAAGATATGCAAAAGCAAATTTTTGACCATTGGTGGAGCAGAGGCATCTGAACATGCTCAAATCCATGGGAGTGACATGATCACAGTGGACTGCACTTTGTGGACTCTCCAGAGCGGTCGTTTCTAAGAGCAGCCACCCTGGAGGAAACAGGAAGCAGATGTTTTGTGCAATTATTTCTTCATAATGCATGTATTGTAGAAAAGGGCGTGGAGGTCTGTGCTTCCATGAGGAACCTCTCTTCTGAACAGGTAATCGGCAGTAATTAAATAACTCCAGACTGGTTCTTGAAGGGGAAATCCACATCATACAATGACAGAAGTAGGAGCACAACAATTTGCTTCCACAACCCAAAACAGCTGCTTTTCTCTAATGATCTGGCAATGCTGGCTGCAAAGTCATGTATGAACTTCAGTGGGTTTCACTGAAAATTGCTCAAAATTCTGGCTGTTTTCTGAAATCACCTCTTGTCTTAAGTATCTTAATTTACCAGCTCTGCTCTGCTCTATAATTTGATTGCATTTGTCAGGTGGAGAGCAAAAGCGTCAGAGAAACACTAGAAACAGATGCTTGACTCTAAGGAGGCATGGTAGATGAGTAGGACATACAGAAGAATGAGACTAAACTAAAATCCTTTCATATGATTTGAGAACTGCCAGCTTCCACCATTGGACTGCAAACCTCACGGCATTTCTTTCCTTCTTTTTTTTTTCCTGAGAGCCCCAGAGAATACAAGGTGCACTTTTATAGGCATAAATGTCTCAGTGTCACAAGGAAGACAAGGAAAATAAATGTACAAATCTAAAACCCAAACAAATAGGAAGTGGCAAACAAACAGACCTAACCCTCTCCAAACTTATTCCCTACCCACTATCCTCTTCCCTTAGGTGGTGTTTGGCAGCTTGAAATACTTGACAGCAAAATGAAAATGGTAGCTTGGAACTCTGTAGAAAGATGGGATTTATGGCAGATTTAACTTCTTCAGCATTTTTACATTTACATTTAAGAGAGTTTGAAAATGTTGATTTAGTTTGGTTAAAATGCCAAAGTCTGAGAGCCAAACCAACTGAAGAAAGATACTCAGCTTTGAAGAATGCAAACCCAAAACCAAGGATACGTAACCATGTTTTATTTAAAAACACACACATATACACTCTCTGATGAATAATACAAGCTGAGTTAAAAATCACTTACTCTCGCTACAACGAATTCTGAACTCCTGGGCTTGGGGATGCAGTTGCCAATCCCTCATTCTCATAGAAGACCATCTGCTCTTGAATCTCAGCTCAGATGCTTGCAGACACGTTTCTAGCATTTTTGAACATGTACATCTCCTGGTGCTTCCCTAGCACACCACTTGGAACCCCACAGTCCCAGAACTGCTATATTTCTCTCTCTTAAAGGACGGGTAGCAATTCAAGTGTCATTAAGTTTCAGAGTTAAAATCCCCCTGAGTTAAAGGGGTCATCTCCCTCTTCCATGATAGTGCTCCTCTCTAGATGCGAGAACACACAAGATCAAATCTCCTCCAGAAGGTTTTCTTCTTAAGGAGACAGACATGACATCTTTTAAAGAAAGATAATTCTGAGAGGACTGATGAGGTCACTAAAGAAATACTGACACAATGCATTAGCAAGGGCCAGTCTGATCTGACCTCTGCCTGTGCCATTGAATATTGTGGGATTGCTTTTAATATCGACTGTTCTTCAGGGAGCGGGAGGTCACAAGCTACATTTTTCATACGGCATGTGAGTGGTTTGCGGATGACTGATGCCTGCTGATCTTTGGGGCTGCATGGATCACTTGTAGTGTGAGAGGCACCACGTGTGATTAAAAATAACTCTTGGCAAACTCAGGATTGCTATGGGGCAAAAGGTTATTAAACCCGACTGAGTTCCTACTGAGATGGTCTAGGGGCATTCTCACCATCTGTTCAGGCAACTGAGGTTGGTGGGTAGGGCCCAACAAAGGCAGAGGCATCTTAAAATCGCTTGGATTACATTCATGAGAGTGCATCCACCTTTGAATTAACAAAGCAGCCATACAATAACCAGTCTTCTTTTCTTCTGGAAAATCACTGCCGAACTCCGAATGTCCATTTCATATGACTGTTAGTTTGTCCCAGTGCTGCATCTTGCAGGGTTTACCTTGCAAACTCTATGTCTTTAACAATCTTTAGTGTCCATTACTTTAAGGTCCATACTCCTATAAAACACTGACATAGGTCCATTCACGTTTACAGTACGATCAGTGGTAGCAACGTATTTGCAAGCTGGATTACAACAAACCTACTTCCTCCAGCCAGTAAATTTGACTCAGGAAAGTAAAAAGTCTAAGAAAATTTTCAAAAATCGTAACTCTCAAAGGCCCATAATGGCTATTTAAAACTGCATGGTGGTGCTAAAATCTACACCAGCATCTGGAGTGGATGTAGAAAGGATGATACTTCATACCTGGGTCAGCTGTAGTTTCACAGCAGCCTGAAGGTGTTACCAACAAATCAAGTCATCTTTGGTAGCATTGGTCTTTATTAGTGCAGACGAACTTTATCCTGTTTTATACCTTCTGGCTTACTACATGGCCAGAAGAGAGGATGGAGCTCATGAGCTTTCCTCAATTAGCAGAACTGACCAAGGCGGTTTCTTCTACCTTTGGTTTGACTCCTTGACCATTTCTAGCCCATTCTGGGCTTTTTCTAAGTACATGAGTAACTTCATTCTCAGTGAGATTTGCAGGACAATCCCTGTTGATTAGTGACGCTTTGCTCCGCAACTGTCATATGCAAAGCCATGAACCACCCAACTCATGACAGATCCTGAGGAGGAAACAACAACCCCTCTAACCAGCCCGAGGACCAGCAACACAAGTATTGCCAAATGAAAGGAGCACAACCCTTGCAGCTCTACTAGAAGCACAAATGTGGAGCCAGCCATCTCTGCCCAGACCAATCGCTGTGCCCTGCTGACAAGGAGTGCGTGTAAAGTCATGTTTTATTTTACATGGGGAATTCTCTTTTGAAGTGAATCTTCTAGTGGTCTCTACTTGCTGCTGTGTTGTTCACTTCACAGAGTGCTCTTGAAGCACATGACCTGGATTCCTTCCAGGTGAACGTCAATGGAAAGATGCTGCAGAAGCATTGCAGGAACACGCCTAATGTATGAACCAGATGTTTCACAGGATGTGGTTAGATCTTGTCTGGAGTAAATGCTATAAAGTGACTCTAATGCATAAGAGGGATGGATCCTCAGCACCAACTGTTCTGCTTTATAGACCTGTTGCTATTGGGACCCACTACTCGATAAGGAAACATGGTCAAAAGCTTCAAACACTGTGACTCTACCATAACTATATTTGTATGATAGGGTGACATTATGAAATGATCCGATTATAAGACAAATTTCCCCTTGTACAGAGAAAAGGATCCCAGCTCTTCCAAGTCGAATCTCAGATACAATAATATAAGACAACACACCTGTACTAGCTCGGCTTAAGTGGCACATGAGAGATGCTCATGAGCTAAGCATGGCAAGGACCCCTGATTCATATACTGGCAAATTCTAAACCGTTTGTTACTGCATCTTCTCTGCTCTTTTTTTACCCCACTTATCACAGAAGTGGTGTCGAATTGCCCCCTTTTTTGCTTTATACAACATTTGAAGTTGTCAAGGACTTTCCAAAGGTTTCAGAGATCACATTAGACAATCAGGTCTGCATGTCAACAAACTGAAGTCCTCTTGACCGATGAACACAATAGAAAAATGATGGTTTCAGTAACTGAAAAACCAGGGGAAGGATGGGCTGGAGCCTAACAGCTTGAGATAAAATATGTGATAGATGAAAGTTCATTACCAAGCTGAGAGCCCTCCTGTCTGCGACAGCACTATGATAGCTCCATACAGTCTGGTATCGAACAGAGTAGCATAAACAGAGCATGGACTATATATCGCATATATCAGGCATTTCCTTTGATGAAATGTACAGCAGTATGGATTTGCCTGTATTTTCAGCACTTCATCTGGACCCTTCTGCTTTGTGCCTCATCTTCTTTTAAAACCTGAGCTCTGGGAGACATGGGACTAAAAAGTTTTTGAGGAGTAAGCCTCCAAATGTGAAATTCCAAAATGGAGATGAAAAAAAGAAAGTAAAAAAACAAATACAGTGAAACACAACATTTCTGCTAATATAATTTTTATGCCGATACTGTTAGGGAAGGAAAATGACTCATGATTTTGTGTGTATGGATCTGACACTCCATTATAGCGCAGAATTTAAATGAGCCCTTTCTCGTATGATGGTTCATCTGTCTGAGTGTGGAAGCACAGTTAATGTACATGCAGTGTTAGACTCTGTATGACACTTGGTAAAAGCATGACTTGAATGCAATTGGGACGTGCAGAAAAAAAAAAAAGGGGGGGGAAGTTCAGGAGGAAAAATTCAATTTCACTCTGTCCGTGGTTCAGATCTGACCTGAGGTGTCAAACAGGCGTGTAACAAAACCCATGGCGATTCAAGAGATCCTCCTTATCCAGAAGGGGCCCACGGTGGAGAGAGAATGAAAAATTAATTCCATCTGCCTCTAAGAAAGAGGCAAATGTCACTGAGTGAGGAATAACAGAGAAGGGGTCATTACAGAGGTCTCTCTGTGTATGGTCTAACCTGTGCACACTAGGACAAGAATCACAGATAGAGAAGCATCAAGACCTTTCCTTTCTCTGAGTAAGAACACCTTTTATAAACAAATGCACAGCTCCTTGCAGACACTGTTTAATTTAGATCCTGTCTGTTTTCTTACCATAACACTCCCTGGATGCCCTCTTCCCAGGCTGAGCAGCTGGGCAGGTTGGTTAAACCCTGCACCCAAGAGCTGGGAAACAGGAGATGTGCTCGTGTGGGGAGAGCATAACCCGTGTGGGGATTGCAGAGTGCCTTTGAGAAGCACATGAGCCGCGGCCTCAGCCCAGCTCCGGACATCTGCCTCTCCAGGAGCATTGTACCCATGCCCAAACCAGAGCCCCAGTCAGGGACTACAAAGACCAAACTACCCAGAGGAAAATCAGACGTCAAATGCAGGGAAAGGAGGCTGAGCCAGCTACACCACCAGCCCACCACAGACAGCCTGTATCTCCCTCTGGAGATGTCCAAGGCACCTACCTCTTTCTGCCGATCGCACAGCAATTTTCAGCCCTCCCTCCCAGGACTGGGTTGCTAGGCATTTAAATTATAGATACATATTGGGAGCTTAAATTAGGCAGACTCAATCCCACACCTGGTACTTATATATTATGAAACAGCCCTTTGTTACATGATCACGTATTTTCTTTTTTTTTTTTCCTCTTCCTCCAAATGAGTGTTGCTTCATTTAGGATGCAGGATGAATTGTGGCTGAGTAACTTAGAAGGGTGATGCCCGTAGACCTACTGAGTCTTGGAAGTGTGCCAAGAGGGTGGCAGAGAGGTACGGGAAGAAAAAAGTGGTTTAAGATTAACAGAAGTGCACGGGGCACCCCACTTTAATCTGCAGCTCTCCCACAGCTTGTGCTTTCCTCTTTCCCCAGGCTGAAACCAAGAAGAAATCCTGGAATCTGATCTGGCATAACACCGAGTATTGAAGCCTGCCTTAGTAGTGCTTCTAGTATATATTGTATTGTATAAATCTTTGAAAAATCAAGTTCTAGGTTTTTCAAATAATGTACCTAAATTGAGTGGACACTTTTGAGCTTAAACTCTCTTGTACTGGAGCTCCTCGTCTGTAAAATGATGGTAGTAGCACCCTCCCTTCTCATGGAGGTGTTTATAAAACTGCCATTTGTGAAGGTCTCTGATAATGTATAGTAGCGAGTACATTAAAAGCACCCATGAGGCAATTTATAATTCTGCCTTCAAACAGCATTTCAATAGCACTCGGTAATAGCGTGTGGCATTTTATACATGGGGTTTTTTGGTTGCGATTCATATTTGATTTTTTAGTGTCAGTCAAACAACAAAGTACAGAAGTTTTTGTAAGTGATATTTTTCTATATTCAGATGAGAAGCAAACTAGAAAGGAAATTACATGATCATAATTATACTTTGTGCATACAAATCAGCTGTGAAATAATTTGAAACTCTTGTGTGTTTGGGATCTTTATCAATGAGGCAGAATAATTATCAACAAACCTCCATTAAGCCTCACTTTAAAAAGAACTCATTATTAAATATGCACAGAGTTCTGCACTTCAAAGTCAAAATGACTCCCCAGCGGACAAGGCAGATATCAAGGCTCATATGCATCAATGTGCATATCTCAAAAAAATTAAATTACAATTACTTTGTATTTAAAATAGGAATTTCCCCCTTACCTTTTATCAGGGCAAGAGATTGCCGTGACCTGGAAACAAAGTTAAGTTTGGTCAAACGCAACGTAAATGGCCAATCTAAATGTAATGTCAATAAGCATAAAACCAGCATTGATACAATTCTCAATAATGCAGATTCTCAATAAGCATGGAATATTCTATCTTCCAAAGTAGCAAACTGTGTATAGATCAAGCGATAAAAGACATCAATTTCTCTCTTCGATCTGGTCCAGCGCACGCCGATAATAGATCTTGCAAGACAAGCTGAAAAAAGTCTATTACTGAACATCAGCAATGAAATGTTAAATTAAAAGTTCCCATAAACAGATTCAGAAGATAAATAACGACCTCTTGCACAGCTCTTCTCAACAGAGAACCTCACCACACTTTTTAAAGACGGCAAATAATCTCCTCCTGATTTTATGCTTGATGAAACAAGCTCTTGGGCGTGAAGCCACCTGCCCCAGCTTGGTCAAAAAGGTCCCTTGCTGCTGTTCGTTCCCATCCGCATGTTCTAGCCATAATCCACCTTCTAGGGTGACCCACAGGGCTCCCCACATCCACCCTCGATGGTACAAGCGCCCACCAGTGCCGGGAGTCGCTGCAGGAGCCGCTCCCGCAGGCCACCTCTGGCCAGCTGCAGCGCGGCACCAGGCAGACGCTCGGGTGCTCTAACCCCGGATTCCCTCCGCGCTTCTGTCAACAGTCACTCGTTTCACAGACGAGCAACAGTGCCCAAAACACAGCTCAGCCAAGGGCAAACCTTGCTGCTGCCTTTGACAGGGGGCAGTCCCTGCTGGCTCGCGGCGGGTCCCGCCCGAGCCCCTCCGTCCCCCGGGCAGGCTGTCCCCACGCAGCCGCCCAGCAAGGCCGGGCTCTGCGGAGGACTTGGCAAAGCGGGGCTTCGCTGCCCTGGCAAGGCAGCGCTGCAGGTGCGGGACGCGCAGCGCTTCTGCGGGAAGAGCCAACGGGGGATCTGGGTGTGCTCCTGGCAACCCTCTGGCAAAGCGTGTGCCGCAGCTCCCTCTGCGGGCTCTTCCTCCGGATGGCGGACATCCCCCTCCCTTCATCCCTCCATCCTCCAGAGGCAGCGGCTGAGCAGGGGTGCGGGGGATGCTGCCAACCCTGCCGGGGACGCGCAGGGATGGGGAGAGGGGGTTCATCCCTGCAGTGTCCCTGGGATAACAAGTGGGGTTGTAGGACCGTAACATCTGCTCCTGCGAGATTTTAGGGTTTATCACTTGGTGAGGCAGAGGTAGCTCCCATTCAGCACTGAGCTCCTCTCAGAGCAGAGCAAAGTGTCTTGGAAAAATGTTTAACCCTTCTGCTAGACTTATCCCCTAAACCAGTGTCATCTTTCTCCTCACTGGAGCAATTTCATCCCTCTTGATTTGCCAGGGAGAGCGCGGCCATGTCTCAGCCCAGGAAGAACGGGGATGAATTTGGCACGCTTTCCAAACTTGCTGTACACGCAGGAATCAGTGCTGCACAGCACGCCCGTGGGCTCCCCAGCAAACCTGAGTAAACCTACGATCTTACTACGCCCTTCTCTGTGCCTTGGCCGTCTCCTGCTCTCACTTACAAAGGTAAGTTTGATCTAAGCGCCTGTTTTGCAGAGGACGGATGTCTGCTCCAGCTCCCGCTGGGAATACTCTCCCAAACACACCCTGGGATGTTTTCAGAGGCTGAGCATCACGGGTAGCAGCAAACAGAGTAACTCATCAGAACTGGCTGGATGTTAGAGGGAAGATTATGGCACCGGATCTCTTTTTCCATGAGATTATTGCTTGGCTCTGATGATAAAAGTGCTCCTGATTGCCCACAGTGGAGATGTTCTTACACAAAACATCACCCTCATGCTTTCAATAGAAAAGAATGTGAATAACTATCGTAAAGGTGGAAAATGGAATTGGTTATAAATGCGTATTTGAAATCAAATACAGGTGCATGTTAACCCTTCCTTGTAGACAAACTCCACCTTGTATTCTCCAGACATCCCTTTATATTCACTTGAAGGGATGAGTGAAGGACAGGATGAATTGCCAGCCTAAAGCCACCAGAGCCAGGATGTCATCCCTACTGCAACAGCTACGGCTTCTTTATTCAAGCAGTATTTTGTGTGCATCAGAGGAATCCAGGCTGGTCCCGCTCTCCTCTTTGGATCCCACTATTGCCCACCAGTGTGGAGAGAAACTTGCTGTGTAGACACACTCCACAGCCTTGCAGAGCACTGACAACTCTGCCACTGCCGGCAATCCCACTCCTGTGACACACGCCAGCTTCCCAGCCAGCTCAACAGAAAAAAGGAATTTGACATTTCCCTAAAATGGCCTCATGCCCCATGCACCCTCACCCCACACGAGGATGCTGGGTCTCCTGAGGACACGGATGCTGGCTCAGCCTCTCCTGGCTGCCGTGTCCTGCTTGCAGCACACACTGACCTGACACAGGGCTTCCTTCAAAGCTTAGTCCACATAGCATCACAGAATCGTTTAGGTTGGAAAAGACCTTTAAGATCATCGAGTCCAGCCGTTAACCTAACACCGCCGAGTCCATCACTAAATCATGTCCCTCAGCACCACATCTATGCATCTTTTAAATACCTCCAAGGATGGGGACTCAACCAGTTCCCTGGGCAGGCTGATTGTGAAACGCCTGCAGTGTTAATCTTCAAAGACTTTTAAGTTTAGAGGCATCTTAACACTCCTGTTGCAAAGGTCTCACTGCTTTAGCAGTCACAACACTTACGTTTTAAGCACTTAATTTCATTACTGAACCTAGCCCAAGGGTCTTCTCTCCTGTGTTCTCTGCCTTGCAAGAATTGATCTGCTATCTACCTTCCTATCTTCGAGTAAATGTAATTGAGATTTGAAACAACCAGATTTAGCCTATTTAGAAGCATTAATGTTCTGTGAGGATGGAAGCTCCATTATTTTAACATCCTACAGCTGATATTCCCTTGTAGCTGTTTATTGACCTATAAAGATGTGACATAAATGCATCCTTGACATGAAAAAAATGGTGAGGCAGGTATGACATTTCTCCCCAAGGCAGCTACTGCAGCTTCAATTATCTTATCTGCAGGAAAAGTGGCTACAGAAACATAATCACTGCTTAATTTAGTTAATAGCTGGCCAAAACCAGACCACTCAGCCACTGTACTTGGCACTCTGTCCCTGAACACCCCCCACCATGGGCTGGAAGCGATTATCAGGTGTGCTAAAAACCATTGCACAGCTAAGAAGGGAATAATTGTGTTGCACTTCATTTCTGACAAGCAGGAATAATTTTCTCACCAAGAAACGCTGCTAGAGAACAGAACATTTGGGGAATAAAACCAACTCTCCACCACCAAAAAAACCACTGTCCCTAAAACGTCAATAATGTTTCATTTGGTCCTGAATTAACCTGCAATCTAATACACCATATGAGCCCTGAGATGAATGCAGAGATTATACTGATTATCAAAATTGGAAAGGGTAATAGGAAGAGGGGAATTAACATTGAAGCTGTAGTTGAAGCAAAGAGCTGCAGGAGAAAGTAGAGACGTAGAGACACACTCCCTCCCCCTTACATATCCCTCTTCTAATTACATTTAGCTAATCCGTTCAATTAACATTGATGAATTTTATGATGAAAAGCATAATGAATCCATTAAACACAAAACAAGTATTGGCATAAACCCTTTTCACCCCAGGAAGTGAATTACACCAGAAGAGCCACAGTAATTTACTAATAAAGTGATCTAATGATGAAAAGAAGCCATTCATTTTGTGGCCAGTTAAGAATCAGGCTGTCAGGGGCTGGATCCTCCAGATCAGATGCTGATGCTGAGGGACTCGCTCCTCTCCCAAGCTGCAGCAATTGGCAACAGAATTGGGCCAACACGAAACGTCACTCGTGGCTGCCTAATAATAATGTTACACTGACTCTGTATGTATTTTTCATCCCCCCTGCTCCTGCTAGACTCTTCTATAAAAAGCCAATTTGTTAAGCAGTTAGTCACTGCTTTATAATTCATAGACTCTCCCGAAAGTTTTAATGAGAAACCACGAAAGCAGTAAGAAGGAAGTATGGGCTGAGACGACTATTTATAAGCCAGCAAATACCCTGCTCTAACAGTCTCCTCTCACGACGTGTGTGTTACATTTCTATCATGCGCACACTAAATTTATATGTCATGCATTCCCTTAACAAGACTATTCATACAACTATGATAAATAGGGCCATAATCTGCAGTGATTTCAATCCTTCTGTATGCCAGCAGAAGTCTCTTAGCAACGGTTGTTAGGGGCAACACCAGCATCCTGCATCCTTCATTGAATTCAGTGGCAACTGAGCTTCCATCGGCTTACGATGGAGGCTCCAGTTATACCTCAGAGAAAACAGCACCTCCCTTCCCCCTTCCACAAACCCATGCTACCGAGAGAGACTCACTGCAGAATGCATAAGGCTCAGCAATTATTAAAAATTTTCAATTCTGCACTATCCAGGTGGCCATTCTGGACATGATGTGTATCCCATCTCCTATCACACCAGAGGGCTATTAGCTTGTTTTGCAAGATCACAACAGCCTTGTTCTCTCCCCAGTCTCTTTATAATTCACAACATTGTCTTTAAACTGGACTAGCGAACCTCCTTAATGTGGTACAAAGAAGAAAACCCTTCACTAGTCCCCTGTTGGGATTTGTCACCAGTGCATTTCCAGAGCCGTGGCACGATGTGTGTGCCTGTGAAGTGTGGTCCTGATCTCCTTTAATTTTTTATTCCGTCTGTAGCCTAATACCGTCTCCTAATTGCTGAACATCCCCCACAAGAGGAGTTGCTACAATTAATCTTTTTTTACAGGATGCCATTTTTTTTTCTGCGCCAGTCCTTCTGAACCAGGACTTTCCAGATTATACTACAGTAGTGAAGGGTCTCTGGATTAAAGGAGAAAAAAAAAAAAATCTGGTAAAATCCAACCAAAAAAGTGATGGCGGTCCTATGCCAATCAAACTGAGGTGAGTATTGAGCAACGCCAGCTTTAATGATGACATCTGTGATATGGGCTGAGAAGAGTATTGGGCTGCCTCTTCCCGGGGGATTATATGAATATTTCATCTCAAATCAATTACTGAGTTGCTATTCCCACTGCTGTCCTTGAGGCCGTCAGCCAACTCACTATAAAACCCCTGTTCAGAGGCACTGAACATCTCAGCCTTAAAATAAACCCAAAAACCACACACACAAACCCCCTCTGGTCTGAGATTTGGCATCAGAAGTGCTTAGCCTGAAATCACATCACAATGTTTTGATGAATGCAAACTTTTCTTCTTTTAAAAAACTCCCAGCAATTTTCACATACCTTTTTCTTCATTTGCATTTAAATTACTTCATTAGGTGCCGTGCCATTTTCCTTGAGTTGTATTTGTCTTCTAGGAACAATTTCTTCCCTCTTTTAAACTTGCAAATTTTACAAGTTTAACCCAAGCCACATGCTGGAGCAATATTTAAAACCTCTTTGGTTTCAAAAAAAGCAAGACATGTCGAAGTTGTGGGTGACGCTCTCTTCATTGCCAACAGTTGCACAGCTGTCAGATCAGTAGGGGAGATGAAATATTATTTGCCATAATACTTTGGCATCGCCAGTTGATTTATGGATCTTATGTCAGACTTATATTTGAATTTCCTTGTTTATCCTAGAGTTGAATCACGATTGTCTTGTTGCCCCCTCCCACGAGAGCTAGTCAGGACTTTCAAGCTTGTTTTTGCTGGATAAGGAATTATTCTGCTCTGCTTGGAATTAGCATCACTTTCTCAATCTCAGTTGATGAAATATCCTTCGGTATCTCTCAGCCTTTGGTCCTGATCAGACCTTCAAGATACTGCAGTAAGCCTAAAATGCCCTCTTCACAGCTTTCAGAGACTTTTAGGCATAACCTAACTCTAAGCCAGCCACTCAGCCATTTCTGAGAGTCAGAGGAAGGAATAAGATCCAGCAACTCATCCTTGGGATGAGTTGGATATAAAGGGAGATGATGAAGCCTTTCAACATTAAGGTGTCACCATTTAGACAAAATTCTACACCTTTACCCCTGAGAGGAAGAGGAAGACTAGTATCATCATCGTCATGGCTTGGCTTCGCGGACGAAGATTTGGGAAGGGCTTTGCCCACGCTTATTGCAAGCGCGTTGATGGCTGAAAAGGCCAATGCGGGATAGGCAAGACCGGTTGCAAAGAGCGCACCGGAGGGTCTCCTTGGGTGGTATAGTCGAGGCACGGTTCTTTCTGCGCTGTCTTTTCTCCTCGAGCCTGATTCTACGCGTGCTCTCAAAGGAGACAGCAGCGTTATGTATGGTGTGTCTCCAAATCTCCCGATTGGAGGCCAGGGTGGACCACTGATGGTGGTCAATATGGCCTAGGCTGAGGTGTTGTTTCAGGGAGTAATAGATGATAAAAAAATTAAATCTCAGCTGTAGTGTGACATTATACAAGCAGTTTAGGATTAGCCACAGCCCTTCCCATCTGTAAAATGGGAAAGTCTTTCTTTTCTCCTAATGTTTTTCATGCTTTTATGAATCCCAGCTCTTTTTGTGAGAGGACTGTGCCTTGGGTGTGTTTGTTCAGTCCCCAGCCCTGTACAGACATTCCCTGGATGAGATTTCTGCATGCTGATAGACCCTCTAGCTGAGGTCAGCCCCTCGCAGTAGCATGGACCCCTGTGCAAAGGAAGTTAAGGAATTATCTGAGAAAAACACTGTCTTGCTTCAGCAGGACACTTCTGATGAGCAAAAAATATCAATGTGGAGGTAATGGGAATAGCAGCACCAGTGTATTAACCCCTTTTCTCCTGAACATCATGAGCAACTGAAGGGAGCAGGGGAAGGCACGGTCTTCGTTTCTGAGAGATCAGAGTCACCTGGTTATTGATAGAGTCATCACAGATTGTTCAGGCGTAATTGTAAAACAATTCAAGTCCTGGGGAAAGAATTGGGGGGATGGGGGGGGAGAGGGAGAAAAGGAATAAGAAGGAGAGAGAAGAGGCATAAAGAAAAAAAAAGTTGGAAGAAGAAAGACTAGAGGTCATTAAAAAACATCTCTTACCTACACAGTGTCAGGATGTGAGGCAGAATGGCAAAGGTGCCCAGGGCTGAACGAGTCATTTGACCGGCTTTGCAAAGAGATGCCCCATATCCATTGGATGAGTGTCCTGGTTTTGCAGGGACAGAACCATAGACCTGCCACGGTCTGCAGGCCTTTAGCAGTTTCAAGTCAGCCAGGGCAGCTGCCTGTCTCTGTGTGTGGGGGGGTGTCTTGCTTGGGCTCCTCCTCACCCTTCCTTCTCCTAAGGACTACTTTCCCGTTTGCTATGACCACCGTACATTCCCTGGGCTGTGTATAGCTTTGTATACTTTACATTGGCATTGGTATTACTTTGTCTGCTTTATTAAATCCATTTTCATTTCAACTCATGGGTCTCCTTTCTTTTTTCTCATCCCCCTTCTTGTCTGGGGAGGGGTCATCATGTGGTAGAGCAACTGCTATAATTTAGCCCTGGAAACACGCGAAGTGTAAACAACGAAGCTGTTTCTCCCCAGCATACCCATCACAGAACCTTGTCTCTAGATGCCAACAGGATCCATGGATGTTTTTTTTGTTTTTTTTTTAATTACACTTGGTAATTAAGCTCACCGACGGATTGAATCAGACTTTAAGAATGTTTTTTCTGAAGTTTCTAGATATAAATAAGTTTGAAAAGACAATAATTAATACAACACCCCTTATACTTACTAGTAGTCAGTGCTAACTGGTACCACCTCTTTGGTATCTTTAACGTAGGAGTTCTTTCTATAAGGCCATGTATGCTTGCAGAGGTATTTGACTGCTTGCATTTGACATGAAAAATCAGCCTTCAGGAAAATGCTAGCTGTAGGTTTGCATTAGCTGTAGAACAGATACAATTTCTTTTGTGTCTGGAACTAATGCAATCTGCAAGAAAATCAATGCAGGTGCACAGGGAAATAACCAGACAGTTCTGAGAGCGCACCGCAGTCTGACAGAGACATGGTCTGCTAGCACCGAAAAATGCTCAGTAGCCATGCTTTTGATCTTGCTTCCTTCATATTACAGCCAAACCTTCCAGACTCTCCGGAGTGCATCACACACCTTCCAAACATATCAATCCTGAGCTTAGTTTTACTGTCTGCTCTGGTATTTGAATTATGAGCATTGATCTGATTATTCAGTGTTGGATCCAGAAGTGAGTGGTCTCCATGTTCACTTGGATTATCAGTGTGAAAAGCATACTGGCAGGACTAGAGACTAATTATTTTAAGCTGGAGGGTTTTTTTACAGAGGTGCTGGCTCTAATTACCCCACACCTCCATTCAAAGACACATTAAAGCATCTCTTCCTGTTGGTAAATCAGAACTTCATTCAGGCATGGTCTTTGTGTATGAGTCCTAAAGCTTCTTTTTATGCTCAATTCAAGTTCAGTATTGGGTTGAGGTTTAGGGGTTTTTTTTAGTTTAAAAAGGCTCTAAAGCAATCACTGTTTGATGCCAAATCTGCACGGAAGGAGGAAAATGTAACTAGTCCTAAACCATCAAGGTGATGGAGCAAATGCATGTCCCAAAGAGGATAAAAAGAATGTGAAAACATAGTGCTGGAAAGGTGATAAAAAGGTGCTAAGCACAGAGGGGAAGCTTGGTTATATTCAGGCAAAAAGAGTATAGGTGACACAACTGGATTCCCTTTGCATATGGAGCCATATGATTGTCGGTGTGAAAAGCCCATGGCTCTTCCAAAATGCTTATATTTGTGCTATTCTGTAAAACACAACATGTAAAACAGATGCCGCTGTATTTGGTGAATGAAGAAGCAACAGCAAAAGTTTGGTGTAAATGGAGACTTGTAGGTCAGGAGTAATTTTTGCTTTGGACCGTCACGGAGATATAGATTGTTAGGAGTGCTTGCTCCTCCTGAGCTGGAAAATCCTTTCTAGTTTTCTAATGGTTTTCTCAGGTTTAACAATTGAGGCTGAAATTTCTGTTCTGGATGTCTGCTTCAGGCTGATTATTTCCTCCTCCCCCTAAATTCAAGCAAAAGTTAAGAGTTGTTTATGAGAGTAAGATGGGAGGGCAGCAAGGGGGGTGTAGTGAAGGCATTTTTCAGTATTTCCAGTAATCTGCAGAACTGGTCAAACCTCAGGCTGTGCAGCTTAACAACTTGAAAGTTGTTAAGCACGATCTGTGCACCACAGTCACACTGTAGAATTTTGCTATTCCAGGGGAGCCTGCCCACTCAGTTAAACTGTGAAACTTTGCAAAAAAGCATTAAAGTTTGCATTTGTTTGGAAAGGACAAGGCATGATTATCTAATTCTTCGGCCTCAAATACCATGCTTGAACCTGCAATATCTCTTAAAGTCACCAGCCTGCACACATACTGTCTTCTTTGATGAAGAGATCACGTTTCTCCCTGCTTGGAAAGGTTCCTCTTGTAGTGATGCCTCCCATGCGCTTCTACTAACTGGGACTTAATGGTAGCAAGGGCAAGAAATGGAGAAGGAAAGAAAGCCTAGAGGGAGAGGGCACCTTGGAGGTGGTAGGAAGAGGAGATGCGTGGGGACTGGGAGAAAGCAGGGAGAGCTGGGATTAACTGAGGGTTTGGGGAAAGCCTGGATTCACCAAGCAAATGTTTCTAGCTGGACAAAGAATATCAAAAAGGTACTCAAACAAGAGAATAAACCTGAGATCTGAGAAGACAATAGTTGAGGAAGAGTTAGGAGGAATGGGGGATAGTCATCAGTGGGGCATGGCTGAAAATCAGGGAGGGAGAGACAGGTGGAAGAGTGGGAGCAGGAGCTGTGGTCGGTTGACCCTGGCTGGGTGTGAGGTACCCACCGAAGCCTCTCTATCACTCCACTTTCTCAACTGGGCAGGGCAGAGAAAATATAATGAAAGGCTCATGGGTCGAGGTAAGGACAGGGAGATCACTCACTAATTACCATCATAGGTAAACCAGACTTGACTTGGGGAAATTAGTTTAATTTATTACCAATCAAAGCCACGTAGGATAATGAGAAATAAAATCAAATCTTAAAAATACCTTCTCTCCACCCCTCCCTTCTTCCTGGGCTTAATTTTACTTCTGATTTTCTCTGCCTCCTCACCCCGAGAGGCTCAGGGGGATGGAGAATGGGGGTTGTGGCCAGTTCCTCACATGTTTTTTCTGCTGCTCCTTCCTCCTCAGAGGGAGGACTCCTCACACTCTTCCCTTGCTGCAGCTTGTGCCATGTCCCTCCCACAGGAGACAGTGCTCCATGAACCTCTATAATGTGAGTCCTTCCCACTGGCTGCAGTTCTTCATGAACTGCTCCAGTGTTGGTGCCTTCCATGGGATGCAGAACTTCAAGAACAATCTGCTCCAGAGTGGGTCACAAGTCCTGCCAGCAAACCCGCTCCAGCATGGGCTCTCCATGGGGTCACAGCCTCCTTCAGGAATCTACCTGCTCTGGTGTGGGGTCCTCCATGGGCTGCAGGTGGATATCTGCTCTGCCATGAACCTCCCTGGGCTGCAGGGGCACAGCCTGCCTCAGCATGTTCTTCACCACAGGCTGCAGGGGAATCTCTGTTCTGGTGCCTGGAGCACCTCCTCCCCCTCCTGCTTCAGTGACCTTGGTGTCTGCAGAGTTGTTGCTCTCACATGGTCTCACTCCTCTCTTCAGCTGCAGTTGTACAGGTGTTTCTTTCCCCTCCTTAAATATGTTATCCCAGAGGTGCTACCACCATTGCTGATGGACTCGGCCTTGGCCAGCGGCGGGTCAGTCTTGGAGCTGGTGGCATTGGCTGTATTGGATACAGGGGAAACTTCTAACACCTTCTCACAGAAGCCACCCCTGTAGCCCCCCTGAACAAAACCTTGCCACACAAACCCAATACAGGAGCATACACCAGCAGAGCAGGGTGACAGCCGGACAAAACTGCATAGGTTAGTTGCTGCAGCTGCCCAAGGAAGTCCAAAGCATTTCCTAACTTTCAAGTACGTGACTGTGCTGCTTAATATTACACATTCAATTTTTTCTAATTACTGTATTAAAAGCCAAAGAACAAGAGATTTTCTTGAGGCAACAGCAAAATCTCTTGCAGAAATCTCCCTGGATTTGTTGCAGGAAGCTGCGTTTAATACTATGATTACCGATATGTGATGATGGGTCAACAGCAGGGCAAGAATCAGCGCACACGGGGCACGGCACGGAGGGCTTGCCATCATATGCCAGTGCAGCATGTTTGGTATCTAGGACAGCTAATAGCAGCAGGCTCACAAGCAGGCTTTTTGAGATGTGGATGTATCACAGTATTCACTAAAGCCACTCCTTGGCTTGGTGAGACAAAGTCATACTATCACAGACTGTTCAAAAGGGATCTCACGTTAGGTCCTCAACAGTCAAGTCTCTATAGCACAAAGTGATGGGCCTGGTTGGATTTCTTGAAAACACAAGGCATGGGAAGTTTCTTCAAAAGTGCAAGTGGAGACATACTTGCTAAGATTTGTACAAAACACAAGAGGAGGCTAACCCAGGAACCTGACTTCTCTTATCCCCTGAGGTGCTCACTGCCGAGGTGCTGAGCAGAGGAGCCCTTATCCACTGAGAGCAGGACATGGCAGGCTTATCGATTCCCCGCAGCAGTTACCAGAACTACAGTGAAGATGAAGCTGACATTGAACACCGTAATGGCACACTATATATATATAAAAAAAAGTCTTTCCTCCAGTTGAAACAGCAGTTTGTAAGGTAAAATAAGACAAGAACAGAGGTCCATCAGACCTCACTAGGGCAGGCTGCTCCAGGATATATGGTTTATAGACACTATACAGGAAGTTAACTGTCAGCTTAGCATCCACTTAGGCTTGACATGGGTATGAACAAGTGGTCTGCATGCAGATACCTTCTGGCATCTTCCTGGTTTTCGGCACCAAGCATGATCAGGAGTGATGTCCTGAGAGCATGCTAGCACCTCAAAAAGGATTTGAAAACTACCCAAAGATTATTAATTACTGGATATTCAATTTTGAGAGCATTACCTAAGCAGTACAGGTTTTCCTGAGAGCGCCGAAGTGCCAGAATCTGATTTGAATCCCAAACAGGATAGATACACTCTCACAGAATTATCAGAGAAAACTTTAAACTAGGTACAGATGAAAGACGATATCAGCAAGGTTGGTTGCGTAAATATCTACCAGGTTTCTACTGGGAGGGATTTACGGCTCCCACGAGATCCCACAATTTCATTATTACCAGTACCAAACTGGTTAGCACCAAGCCAGTCAAGCTTTAAACTTGATTTATAGGGCCACAGAAATGATCAAAGGACTGGGAAGCTGCTATGTGAGGAAACGCTGAGAGAATTGTGTTTGTTCAGCCTTGAGAAATGGAGGCTTAGGGGAGACCTTATCACCATGTTCCAGTCTTTAAAGGGTGGTTACAAAGGAGATGGAGGCTCCCTTTTTACAAGGATTCACATGGAGAAGACGAGGGGTGATGGGTACAAGTTACTCCTGGAGAGATTCTGACTAGACACAAGAGGAACATTTCTCACCACAAGGACAATCAGCCATTGGAATAATCTCCCCAGGGAAGTGGTGGAGTCCCCAACATGGGACACTTTTAAGATTCAGCTGGACAGGATGCTGGGCCATCTTATATAGACAGGGCTTTTGCTAAGAAAGGTTGGACCAGATGATCCTTGAGGTCTCTTCCAACCTGGGATTCTAGTTTCTATGATTCTCTAGGTACACCTTTCACAGCAGAGTGGCCATAATCTCCAACCAGCAACATCTGAGTTTATAAGAAATGAAAAAAAGAACTGATTTAGTTCTTACCCACAGAGAAGACAAGCGGTTGCACTAAAGCAGATCAAAACCTCAAGCTCAACAGGCAAACAGATATGGGAGCAAGCAGATACAGATGTCTTTAAGTGGCCACAGCCACAGCAACAATATTTTAAGTAAATCCATTTGCAAAGCTAAACCTGCAGATTGAGGATGGTGGCAGCTACTGATTTGAGTTCCAGTCACCAAACGGGAAGTCTTCATACCCAAGAAAGAAACAAAAACTTTTCTTTGTCACATAGTTCTGTAGTCTTCATGCCAACAGCATGGACTGGGCACTGGGGTTGTGCTGAAGCATTTCGTGCTGTTGATCACTGCAGTGGGTTGCCTTATTGCTTGGTGAGAGCCTGGATGGGGATGCAGGCGACTACTGCTGTCATACGAGCCCCCAACTCACAGCCACGTCTGGCTTCTTGGCTTGGATTGTAAATTCTGTCATGAAATACAGATGACCTTTAACAAATGTGTTTTCTCCGTACACATAGCGACAGTCACAGCAAGACCCTGTTTGGATTGTGGGGTCGTGTTGGTCTCTAGCTATTACAGTAATAAACGTGATTAACTGCAGCTATATAAAGCAATTTCATTCTGACTGCTAACCTCACAAAAGAAAAAAAATTAAATAAACCAAAGAACGGGCTGTAATATGACATTTTTATATCCACGTTGTTTTATCATCTACCTTTTTGACTGTGAATCTGATGGGCTGTGATGGGAACAACTGTTGCTTTTGCTCAGTCAGCGTTTGCCATCACTGCTCTGTGGGACAGAGGTGCCACAGGTGATTTGCATTGCAAGGAGGAGGGAACTGCAGCATCCCTCCAAAACCATTGTAACCATTGGCAAATATTGGTGACTTACTAATTTTGTTATGTAGCAAAGCAGGTGAGGTCCTTTGCCAAAACAACTAAAAGCCAACCTTGCAACCTCAGGTGACAAGTAACCTCTGCTGAATGCAGATGGCAAAGGGAAGACTGAAATTAATCCTTAACTTACTTAATCTAAAACACAGGCTCTTTAGAGGACTCTGTTGCTGGGGCTCAGAGTATATAGTGCCCTGAACATACATCCAATAGGAACTGCATGGAGAATACAGCCTTGTGTAAAGTAGTTCAGTTTTCAGACAACTTCCACCAAACTGAACTTCAAACATGTTATTTGCTATTTTCTTTCCTTTGTAGACTTTTAATCATCAACAGAACATGATTTATCTCTTTGATCATCTTGAAGATTTCACTTAACATAAATAATTTTATTCAAGAGCCTTTTTGATTTAGCAGAAAATGCTGTAAGCTGAAAAAGGCTGAAAGCTGAGGCTTGCAGTAGAAATTGAGATGCATATTTTTAATGAGAATAATTAATTATTGGAACAATTTACCCAAGGATGCAGTGGCTTTTCTATCAACTATGGCCTTTAAATACTGTTACATTTTTCTGTTGGTTGAACCAACAGTATTTCCTCAATGTTTAGAGGGAAGACAGGAACTAAGAGCTTACGTGTATGGGTTACGCTGGAGAAATTTCCTATGACCTTGGAGTCTTTTCACTGGAGAGAGAATTTTCCTCATGCTTTTTGTAGCTTTTATAGCCCCATTTACCAAACTCTGTATGCCATTCTCTTAACTTTGCCAACAAAGCTGCATTTATCATGTCTTAAATTAAAGGGAAGCTTGAATAGACACTTCATACAAAATTTTCACAGCTGCATAAATCAACTCAAAGAGAAGATTAGGTGTTTATTAGCAGGAAAACACGCGCTGTAGGAGCATGCTTTGTACCTTCATTTCTTTGTGCTTCTCTTGTAAAAGGATATCCTAGGATATGAGGTAATTAGGCAGATAGTGTATCACAGGCAAATAAAAGCCACATGCTCCCACCTCTCAGGATGGCTTATAAGTCACTGCTTATTTCCTCAATGTTTTTCTGCAAAGGCTGCAGTGCCCTGATATGGAAGTTATAAAAAATATTTAAATATCAGAGTGTATTCTGCAAAGAACCTTGAAATGCAAGTGAATGGATGCCATCAGAGCTTAAGGTGCAGGGGAAACAAGAAAAATTCGAAACGGGAGCCAGATGGATGTGTCTGTGCTTTGCATGCCTTCAGACTGCCAGGTTAAAAACAATAGAAAATAGCCACACGTAACAGCACAAGGCTCACCATCCGCACCATGTTGATAGCAGAGGAACATGAAGTTGTACCTTTGGCTTTTTTTGGGGTCAGGAGAGCTGAAACCACCATCGTGCATCCCCAACCTGGAGCTGTGGTCTGTCCCCAGTCCTGCACATAACACCCATCTACCGTGAGAAGGATGCCATGGTCTTGTTCCCTCCCACTTCCATCCCTTTTCTCTCTCATTCTTCTCTTGGCAGTCCTGAAGGGTTTTACAGGGGCATGTGCTGCAGCTGATGTTGCAGTGACAGGTTTCACTCCAGTGCTTGCAGATCAGCCTCAGTTAAAAGACAGCAGACCCCTGCCAAGTGAATTACGTTGTCAAGGCAATATTTTCCCTGAAAAACTGGACAACAAGAGAGATCTTATACCGGGATATTACATTTCCTTAAGTGATCCTCTGTCATCACTTCTGCACTCTAGAAACTGAGTGCTGAACATCCTCAGCGGAACTTTAATTTCTCACCAGGACTCTTTCCTGTGGTTTCCACTCATTTAGCCAAGGCAGCTTCCAACGGTGGGCATTTGTTCCTCAGTGGCAGTTTCAGCTTTCCTTGCTTCTCCCATTCAACCAAACCAGCTACAGAGATCACAGCTGCTTGGAGAGGAGCAGGGAGGGCAACTGGGTCAGTGACCCCTGTGGACATCCCAGAAAAAACCCTTTCAGAGAGATTACCGGGCTGTTGGACCAACATGGAGGCAAAAAGGCCTCAGAGAGGGTCAACAGCTACATGGCTAAACTAGAACTGGCAGCTTTGTAGAAAAACCTACAGATAGACCTGACTTTACAGGTAAACCTGAATTTATCTGTTTGTTTATGCACTCAGACAATTCCAACTAATTGACCTACCAGCCTGGGTTCATTGGTTAAAAGGGAGTCATATCTAAAAACCTGCCCTTTTATTTTTAATCAGGTTACATCAGGACCATCTGGATTCCAAGTCTGGCAATGAACAGTTTTAAATTAAATGCATGCTGGTCTCACAAGCAATGCCTTAGCAATGCAGACAAGAGTCTGCACCCAGAACTTCCTCACATCTCTGGAAGAATGGAGAAACATCTATCCCATCAGGGTCCATGTACATTTGAGGATTTTAAGGTCAAAAAGGACTGACCTTGGTCATCCAGCCAGATCTCATGACAGAAAGGAGAGAAGGATCACCCTTCTTGACTGAGAGCCTCTCAGAAAAAATGACCACACTGTTCTTACAAGTGCTGAAAGCACAGTTGATTCTGAGACATATTTCCAGACAAGCTGCCTTGTTTTAAGCCCATGGCACATATCACCCCACTGTTCTGTTCTGTGCGATCAGAGCAGTCTCCACAGTCCAGCAGTGGCTGCTGAAAAATGAGAACAACCATCATGTTTCAAACACCACCGGTTCTCACCTTGGGCCTCTTCTTTCAACTGACAGAATTAATGATTTCCATTATTAGCCTCTACAGAGTCCTCACGATAACATGGAGCTCCAGGCAAATATCCCAGGCTCTCACCCCAAAGCCAAAGAAAGATTTGTCATTTCCCATGGCATTTGTTTTGAACAATAATTGGTCCACATATAAGAGGCCTTTAAAAAAAAAAAAAAAAGAAAGAAAAGAAAACAAAGGACTGCTTCATTGGAACTTCCTGTAACCCAAGATGTCTTTTTTATGTATACTTTCTTATTTCGTACCCCATAATACTTAGAAATTCAAAACCAATGTGTAAGGTTTTGAAACCCAAAAGGAGTCTTTCTGGGCCGTGCTGCCGTGTGGCTTTCCTCAGCATTGACCTGGGCTTGTCAGCTTGTGAGCGTTAAAAATTCAACTCTAAGCACAGAACGACCCCTTCTTCCTAGTCTATGGCAACTAATGCATCATGTCCTTACAGTAAAACACCTTTATTGTAACAGCTGTAGCACGGGTTTGCCGCCTTCTCAGACTCCTCAGGGTAATTGAGCAGTGAAGGCAGTTAAGACACAGGGCTAAGACAGATGCTGATTTTGGCCCCCAACTATATCAGAGTGACCCCACACTGTAATTATTTATCTGTGTTATCGCAGTATTTAGGAGCTGGCATGGAGCAGCTGGCATGCTGCTACAATACTAGAAATATATTTTTTTAAATGTTTCCTCATTTAAAGTATTTACAGCCTGAGACACTACAAGGGCAGACAGACAGACAGACGGAATGGAGGAACCAAGAGACAAACAGATAAAACACTTCCCAGCAGTGAGCTGCCAAAATTGCCAGCTGTCCCTTGTCAGCCCACAGCACAGTTCCGCTTCACCCAGCACTGTCTGGTCAGACCTGAAGGTACGCCGAGTCCGTGCATCACTTCCCTAGCAGGCACAGCCACTTCTTCCAAACAAGTCTGATGAACTGTTACAATTTTTTCCAGTGAAATCAGAGCTTTAGAAATGTCAGCCCTGGAGGCTGTTGTTTCTAATTAGGAAGAGCAGAGACATTGCTTCCTGTGGTCTGTTCCTCCGATGCGACTGCGAGCCTGAAGAGATTCTCCTGTGTCCAGGTGACGCAAGGGCTGCTAGTCACCTCCTGCCATGGACTGCGCCAGTGCCACCTCCTCTCTGCTGTCACGAGCAAGGGCTATGGAGCAACCACCTGAACATCCCAGAGCCCCCGTGGTGCTGGGAATGGTGTCTGGGACAGAGCAGTGACTCCTGTCATCTCCCTTGCTCTTCAGGCAGCAGGGAGGATGAGGTCAGGCTCATCCTTAACCTCAACTACCCAGGTTAAGCTGGAAGGGACAGCCAAGATGTGGTCCTTCCAAACGCAGCCTGTAGACATTAAAGTCTCCAGCAGGAAGCGCATTTGGTCTTGCTGTTGTCTGGTGGGTGACAGCGAGCCTGAAGCAAACACATACAGTGGCATTTATAGGAATATTTCTCCCCTGCTCTCCAGGCAGCTGAAGTGAATGCACTAAGAATTGCTGTGCTAAAGTCTCAGTGGCCGTCATCACCTGCGAAAGGTCACCGTAACTGAAGCAGCTGGTTGGATCCCTGGTGTGGCTGTGCTGTTCGTTCTGCGTGGAGAGAAGTATCTGCCACAGAGAAGGAATTTCACTTTCCAAGGCCGTTCCAGTGCAGAGTTACTTGCCATTTTCCTCATCGACATCTGCCTTTGCGATTTACTCCACACAGAATCACTGCCAGCCTCATTTTCTTTGCTTTTACATCCATGCAACTGGGAAAACAACTTCGGTACAGAAGGTAACTGTGTAAAGACAGAACAGAAAGGCCACTAAAGGCGAGAGCAGGCTTTGAATAGGCTCCACCTTGGAAACCTTTTCAGCTGTATTGCAGGCTGACCAGCATTTATTTTTTCAAAGATCTCTTTTTCCGTCCAGTCAATACATTCCACCTGAATTCTGGACGTTTTGCTTGCCCTTGTGCAAACCAATAAGGAAGATTTCAGTCTCTGTAGCAGAATAGTTTGGCAGTAAAGGAGAGGCCAGGTTTCTCTGACAGATGCAAATATTTACACCAGACAGCAAACATGTCATAGGGTCGCGGAACAGAGCAGCTGCAATATCGGCATAAAGCCACATAATGTTCTCTTTGGCTCCAGGTTCACTTAATTGATTGAATCAGCAGATAATCAGTTACACTAAACACCCACTAAATCTTCTCTTTGTCAGCAAAGATGCAACTGCTTATAGAGAGAGACATTTAAAGGATGAGATAAAGCTATTTCCCAGCGTCGTGTGTAAATACAAACGTCATTATTTAAAATACTCTTTGCGCACGTTTAAACTAACCACTGTGGCCTATGGCACAAGCCAGGATACTCATAACCTCTTTTTCCCTGCAAATTTCATTGAATTAAAAAAAAAAGGTTATGTAACACAAGTCTGGAAAGGGATGTTCCCAGCTGAGGCACCTGGTTCAAGCCAGCTTCCCCGGGCTCTCTGTTCTCTCAATGGAAGCAGGTGTGTTTAGGTCATGAACCACCTCGCCCTATTTTAACTAAATCAGGATGAGATGAGTCAGATCCTCGAAACATCTGTTTCTCTCCTCTGATAATACAAGGTGTTTAGACAAATAGCACACGTGTAAGCATATATATTGTAGGGACTACACGGACTCAGACTGCTCAGCATCCAAATAAGCTTTGCTAAGAACTGGTAATAAAAACCTGACAGAGAGGTTACCAGACTTCCAGCTTTGGTCAAAATAACATCTACAGAAATATGTCTTCCTACTTGGCTTATTTCCCAAGTCTCATCTACCTGGTTGTCCAAGTATCTGCTCTTGTCCATCCCACCTTTCTGGTACAAAGCATCACCTCTGTGCTAAACTCCTGGATGTATTTGGTAAGCTTTCATCCTGGCTCCCGCAGCTCGAGAACTCATTCCTGCCGTGCTGTTCACAGCAACACTTGAGCAGCAGACAGCTCTTTGTCCATTCCTAGGGCACACACCACCATTTAAGAAACACCTGGAAGACTTCCAGCATCCTTACAACACTCAAGTAACACGTGTTAAGAACCAGCCCAAGGCTTACTGTAACACTGATGAGTCTGGGCCAGTTTATAGAAGGTAGTATAGACACCTGGCTTGAGCAGTATTGCTCTGATGATTTTTGGGAGATACCTCTTCAGAAGAAGGCATTGAGTTAAATGCCACCTTTGGGGCACTTCCAGATGAACAAAGACACTCCATTTGTTATGACTTTGGAGCGTAGTTAAATGCTGGGATTTATTTTCACCTCCTGAACTAGCTCTGCCCAGATTTTAAAAACGGAGCACAAAAAAATTACTTCAAAATGAGCTGACTCCTGAGAGGGAAGGGATTATGGGATTCTGCTTGGCTGGAGAAGTGCTCTGAAATCGGACTTTGCATGCAGATCAAGGAGATCACATCCATACAAAGCCATGCACTTGTACCCAGACACCTTTATATTCACACATATTCCCCAACCTTCACCCCTCTTCAATATTTATTTGGCTCCTTCTGTTGAAGAGAAATGTTCCTCTGTAAACCAATATCTATGTGAACTTGGATGGAAGGAAAAGGGGATGAAAGACTCCCACTTTGCAAGTTCATAGATAACAGAAGGCCTAAAGGTTGCTTTTGAACCTGTATCTGTGTCTCCACAACTGTTTGCCTTACCTGCAAAATCCACTATAATAAGAAAAATACACTGAGATCAGCTGAGGGGATTTCAGTGATGCTGGGACAAATCTATGTTTACAGTTTTGAGGACAGCTTTGCAGGATGCTGTTCCCCTTTAACGTACAACAGCCTCCCCATTAAAGTTTCCTCCTTAGAGAGCTAAAGAGTAAAAAGAAATCCAAACTGTGCAGTCCCTTTATTGTGCTTCAGTGGGAGAAAGGAGAGTGTCAGCTGATGCTGTCCCACAAGGTTTTCCTTTTACTGGCTAATCATTTGGGGGGTTCCAGTAGGAGCAATATTGTAAAAGGATGTCATGTTTAAAAAAAAAGAAACCCTGGAGTTTAAATGTATAGCTCATCATAAATAAGTCATGAGTAGAGGAGCCCATTTCAAATGCACAGAGAGGTAAATGAAAGGAAGACAGAAAAAACTTGCCTTTATGCAATAAGCTTCACATCTCTCTCAGGTGTAAAACCCCAGTGACTTCAATGGAATTGCACCAGGGATGTATTTTGTCCCATATATTTGCCTTAAGGAGTTTATCTGCCCCAAAGCAATAGGCTGTCTCTGAGGAGCCATAACGGCTCTGACATCCCTACTGGGGGAGGGTTGGTACCTTGCTGTCTGAATTAAGCAAGTAACGTGATGCATTAGAGGTGCAGGAGAGGACTGTGGAGCAGGCAGGTTCGCAGAAGGATGCTGTGTTTCCCGGCAATTTACACTCAACCACAGCCGTGAGCTACACGTGCTGCCCATCTCACTATTTGCCCTACACCTGGAGATGAAACAGGGACAACTAAAACTGAACAGCCTGCAAAATTGAGTTGGGGGCTCAAATGATTCCTTCTTCTGCTCCTGGTGGGAGGGTGAGATGTCACCGGGACCAGAGCTGGCAAGGCTACCCAGAACGGCCATACTTCCAATCTTTTTCCAGAAAAAGTTGACCAAATCTCTCCCACTTTCTCTGTGCTGTCTCCCATATTTCACATGCTCCCCTTTTTCTGATGTAGTTTCAGTTTGTCAAAGCTCCTCTTATTTGCAGGGTTTCCCTTTTGGGGTGTCCAAGACAGCGAAGTTCAGGCCGTCTTGGCCTTGTTTCGGTCCTTGTAGTTTAACAATTTGCTGGGAGCTTTAGTTATAAGTGACCAAGGTGTTTTAGGGAAATAGTAAAGGCAAATCTGAAGCAATTATGTCCATTTCGTAGCGTGCAGAAGCCACAGAAGAGACTTATGTGTACAAAGCACTCAAGAGGAGTAAGCAACTGTTTCTCCAATAGGCTTAGCATATAAGCAGAAAAAGGTCAATTAATACTAAGAAATGCTGAGAAAAAGGAAATAGTTAAAGTAAATTTGACAAAGACCATTCAGGAATCCGGTGGCAGAAGCAGGAATTCCTGCTGGCCCCATGCCAGCATCCTCAGCACAAGATCATCCCTTTGCCAGCAGGATCCTCAGATAACGTATCACTGATTTTGTAGCATTGTCCAAAACTGCGAGTCCAGTGACAAACCACAGAAATGCAAACAGCTGTGCAGCTGAAGATAATCTTCTGGTGAGTCCAGGTCTGAGGTTCATGAGATGGTATCAGACAACAGAAGGAAAAAACTCTTCTGCTGGAAAATACTTGTGTTTTAGACTGTTTTGGACAATACAAACCTACTCTGTATCAGAAGGAGAATTTGGGTATTTACCTTAGGCTCTGAATGAGTAAAGTGGCCTGCCAGGAGAGTCAAATCTGGCTTGTCTTTTTCCACTTCACCTTCTAAGGCTCCTCGGACTCTATTACACTGCTTGGAAAGAGGGTAACCCATTACTTATCTCATATACAAAACCACGGGATAGAGAGGGGCCAAAATAGAAATCTGCAATTATTTCCCTACTATATTAAGGAGAGAAAGCATTCTTTAGAGTGATGCATCTCGATCAGCCTGAAAAGAAGAACCGACAATGACAAAACAGGAGGTGAGAGGAGAGATGCAACCCGGTGATGGGTTTGTACAGTGATTACCTGGTGAAAAGGTTTGTACTGTGATTACCTGGTGGAAACACAGCAAGTTTAATGAAATCGGTTGCTACTCCTCTAAAGAATGCCTTTGTCTCCATAAAAGCAGTGAACTACTTTAATGGTATTGACTTAGGTCAAAATGTACAAGCCCTCCAATGTGGAGATCCTTATTATTGTTGCTATAAAGGGGCTTTATTTCAAATGAGAGAATAGGAAATATAGCTATATTCAGTCTGGAGATTATCTTATCTTGGTATCAAGATTTAGGTTAAGCTTTTCTTACCTTCAAAAACAAAAAAATAAGCCTGAACTAATGTAGTTAAAGCACTACCCAAAAATATTAAACCACTACAGAACAAGGACTAAATACAGACTTTTTTCTGTTTCTTGAATTGTCAATTCTACTAGCATTAACACAAAAGGTTTCAAACTATGGTAGTTCAAGAGTGAATATATGTCCTCTTTCAGTGTCCCAATGGGAGGGTCACAACTCCTGACTAAAGGCTCTGCCAATGTAGCAGCCACACCGACCATCCAAGTTGCATCCACTTACATGTGAGAATGGGATTCTTCAGTACAATGCCATAATTCAGAATAGACTTTAAAGATTGATTTCAAGAGGGAGGGTTTTCCTTGCCTCGCAGATGAATAAATTAAGCATCCCCATTGTAACTTAGTTTTTTTCTCTGGCTTTTTCCTATATATCTCACACAAGAGGGGTTGTCCCATTAGTTGATGAAGACTTTGCAGAAGTGAGAGCTATCCATTAGAGAAGAGCAGCTGGGTCAGGTCCCAGCACATTTACAGAAAATGAGTGCTTAATGGGCAGGACTGTATCTTTGAGACTTGGCAATAATAGAATAAATAATATGTGCCTGAACCAAAATCTCATTTTCGGCCCAAGAACCACTAAACTGTTTCATAAGACTCTCTAGGATTATAACAAGTATGATTCAGAATACGTCCCAGGGACTCTTCCTTGCAAATAAATAAACCAGATGAACATGCTGTGCCACACTCCAATTCATAAAGAGAACCAGAGGGCAGACTGTAAACAGAAGAAAATTGCAAGAATGCCAATAAAATGCAGTTCTGATCTCATACCATCAGCTGGACTAGGCAAAAGGGATAAATAAAGTCACAGACTTCTCCTATATCTACGATTCCTTGTTGTTGCGGAGCTCTCAGAACAAAAATGGGTCTGGAAGGGAGGCAGCAGAGCTCCTTTCAAAGGGCAATGTTTAAGAAGGGGGAACCATATGGTTTTGAGTTGGCTCAGTTGTGGCAGGCAGGGAACTAATCCACAGATTTATTAGAGCTGGCATACGTAACAGAGTGGCAATGCTACTTTCATTTGCTGCCAAGAAAGCCTCTGTGGCGCAGAGCTTTACCTTTAGCAGCAACTGCTTACTGGGCATATGGGCCTTATTTCTGCGAATGGGAGTGGAAGAGAGTCAATTTGCAAATCAAATTGGAATTCTCTTCCTCCTGCTGCTCCAATTTACTATGCAGACTTTATTCATAGTTGAAGGAGCCTGGATTTCTGCCTTTTATTTTTTCCTCCAGTGAACTTGTTCTCTTGATTTAGGACACCCAAATGGGAGGAGGATGATGAGGAGAGAAGAAACCATTTAAATCATTGTCACTGACCGGATAAAAGTTATTGCAATAAGTACTTTACCTAATAGCTTATTACATTGTGCCAACTTGCTGGAAGACCCCCGGCTATTACCATTAGAGTTCCTGACATCCTGATTTTTCTTGAAAATGTCATAGGAAAATGGAGAATGGCACATCAGAGTCAGTAATCTGTCTAAGGTATATATGATCATCTGTTAGATAGTTTTTTCACTTGGGCTGTGAAGCGCAATGAAAAACTCTCAAGTATCCTTTGGGCATATTCAAAGGATTTTCAGAGTTCCCATGGGCTTACTTGGAAAGAGGTATCAAAGGCTTGACTTCTGAAGAGAGACAAGGTGGCAGGGGGTGATTGATAGATGAACTGCCACCCCTTACAAGTGCAAATTAAAACATGATCGGGGTTTGGAATCAGCCCCAGTCACACTCAACGTTGCATCTGAGGTCTGCAGCAAGGCATGGAGAATTTCAGGGGGAGGCAGATGTTACAGCAATGTTAAATCTATTTCAAAGATTTCCTGCGAGCAACAGCTAGAGACACCAAGAAATGTATATAGTTTATCGGGGAAGCTATGCCTGAAAATCATGTTGATATATTTTACAGTAGATACGGCAGTAGTTTCTTCAACAGAAGAAGGGCATAATAAGGAAACTGGAAGTGCTTTGCTTGTTAAGATCAATCATGGTTCATGTCACAAACCTACTCTGTTCAGGGCACTTGGAACCAGACACATCAGAGAAAGGTAAGAATGACCGTGCATGGGCAGTCTATAATATACCTCTACCAAACTTATCTTCGTGCCCAGTTCCAAGGGTATGTGTCTAGAAACATCAGTGTAACCAGTAGCAGAAACAAGCTATGAATATAACAGCTCCCTCAGCCCTTGACGCTAATCAGGAGGAGTCTGCAAGGAAATAGGGGAATAAATCATTATGCTTTTAAAGGTTAACGGTTGCCATCTCTCTCTGAAAAGTGATTCCTCTATGAAACTAAGTGTTGCTCTCAGCACAAAAATATTATTGGAGAAGTTAAATTGTCTTCTGAAGAGTACGTTAAATCCGAAGATGGCATTCGAATCGATGAAGTATGAGTGCAAAGCAGTCAGCAAAGACAGTCCAATCTACAGGGACTCCCACGGGTCACTCAAGCCTGCTGTGGCCTTATTTCAACACATCTTTCATAAAATGGGTCAGAACAACACTTCTCTTTAGCAAGTAGCTCAGACAGTCACAGTTGCCTCCCTTCATTACTTGCTACAGGTGAAAACCAGAAATATATAATCTGATGTGAACTCGAATAAAAAATATATTTATATAGCATATATATCAACAAATGTAAGAGATGCTTGAATATAGAGCAGTCCAGTGTTCAAGCAGGGGCAAAGGGGTGCTTTGATTTTTGTCTGCCAAAGCTACACCATTCAACACACGTAACAATTCATAGCTAATTGCAGACAAATACCCTGGTTTTCATTCTCCCCTTGTGAAGAATCAACTTTGGATTGACACCTCAGCAGGAGTCAGTTCCCATTTGTGTGACAGAAGGTGAGAAAGAAGAGAGATGTATTTTCATACCTAAAGAGTCTCATTACTGTGTTGAATTACCCATAGGTAAAACCGTGTATAGTTTTTGTTCTGCCTACTGAAGAGGCAATAAAGCACATATATGCATGTACAGACAACAAAAAATTAATTACATGTGAATAATTCTGTATTTTACAGCCTGAACTTATTGCTTTGGTACAGCTGGCAGTAAAAATTCTTCATTTTGAAATAAGCATCTATACACAAATATATTAGTCTATATATTTGCACCATTGAACTAAAGTGCCATGAAGGCAGATTTCCATCATCCACCTCATGAAATTAATGTTTCTTTGACCATATAAATGGTTTTATTTCAAGCGGTTGTTTTTGAAAGCGAGTATCTATAACAGTCATAAGCCATGTATGTCTAAATCTGTCTGCAATTTCTACTATGAACATTATGAATGCTGAATGATAAAAAAAATCAAGATAGCTGTCAAAATAACTCTGCTCACTGTACAGAAAAAGTGAAGCAGGAAATAGTCAGTTATATCTGTACCACGTCACTGAAAAGCAACACACGAGCTAACATTGGTCAGTGTAGCCCTAATACATGTCCTCACCTGAAAGATGGAGAACAAAAGCAGCCCGATCAATTCACAAGAGAAGGGGCACTTATTCACCAGTGAGAGAAGATACAGATACTGCTACGTGTCCTTCGAAATTGCTTATAGGATGTTGTGAACAGACAAGAAACCTTCCCATTCCCAGGCGTTAGTTAATATGCCTTCCCTCTCTGAACTAATGAATTAAATCACTGGAAATTCAGAACGTGATTCTACCCAAAATAAGATCACCATCTAATGAAAGGAACAAATTGCCTTGTGCATGCACATGGGGGTGTCCCATTCGTTCTGCTATAGAATGGTCTTTAAAGAAGAGACTGTCCTATCCCTTTCCAGCCTACACCTAAAGTGAAGAAACAGTCCCCTTCCATTTATATGTGTAATTGAGGAACGGCCCTTTACTGCCTATGCCTGGCCGTTGACTCTTAACGCGACTTCTTGCTGTCTGCACCACTCCACTGTGTGACTCCACTGTGTCTACTGAGGAGTTCATCAGACATGGAGAGCATTGAGCTGGTGGGGACACACTGCCCTGGTAGCCAAGAGAGCTGACCTGTGGTTTATATAGGGACAGTGTCACCACAAGTCACCATCAGGGCTGGAAGCGAGTGAGTCGAAGGGGAAGGTGCAGGTCTGGCTGTCCAGCTCCAGCACTGCCTCCTGCAATGGCAATCACTGATCTGCAAAACCCCAAGGATTCACACTTAAGCAGGCATGGTATTATTCCATATATAGCTACAACTTGGTTCTGTTAACTATTAAGCGCAGAACTTTCAAACAAGCAAGAAATATTTCATGTCAGAGACACTAAATACATTATTTTAATTGCAACCTTTTGAACTCTCCAAAAATGTCAGGTTTTGGTCTTGCAAATGTTATATAAAACACTTTGCCTTGCAGCATGAAGAAACAATTTAGCTATTTCACATAAACAGGTCTTTTTTAAAAAAGGGACCACGTTTCACATAGCTTCGATCTTTTAAAATGAAAGATGCTTGCAAAAAAAAAAAAAACACCAAAAAAACAACCAAACAAAAAAAAAAAACCTAACCTTGGAGCTTCTGAAAAATTTCTCTCCTCTGCTCACTCCATGTTTAAAATGAAACAGCTTATTTCAGTCCACAGTCAGGGTTTCTCTCTGTCAGTAAAAGAAAACAGTTCCTCGCAGCACCCTCCGAAGATGTCTTCCGCTGCTGGTCATAATCCATAATCAAAATTAATGACAGATCACACCGCAGGATTTTTGTTTGCAGATCTCTGAGATCAGTGAACGTATCTTAACACCTCTCATCTGTATCACTCTGTCCCCGGACCTATTTGCTTGTTACAAACAGGCCTGAACACCCTGATTTAACAGATTGCTGAGCTCTCCTGTTCACTTCTCTGCTCGTTAATCTTCATAAAACAATATGGCAAGGAGAATTGCTGGAGTTCTCCCAGTACTACCGGCTGCACTCTGGGCCCCAGTGAATAAATGGGGAGTATCTAACATGTGGAGCGAAAGGTTGAAGTCTGTACTCTTTTATGTGCCGGAATGTCTACAGCCCCTGTCCCTATGGAAATGTAAAGCTTTGTATAGACTGATTTGCGATGCAGCGCACATTCCGCAGGACCGGCGGAAGGCATGTTGCAGAGGAGTTACAACAATGAGTAAGTTACAGGTAGCACAGTGCTTTGTGGAATGTATAAATCAGCCTATGGCACATGGTGAAATGCTGTTTTTTCTAGGCAATAGTTGCGTTAAACATTTTTCCAAAGGGATTCTCAAAACCTTTAGGCCAATGTAAAGAGTATTCCATTCAGTCTTTTGTTGCAGCAAAGGCATCTACAGTCTGCAAAACTTGATCCTGAACACAGATATGTCACGTTTGACGTGCATTGAGAGCATCATCCATAGCTGGAAGCCCAGAAGGAATCCAATCACCTGACTTCATGTCCTACATCCTGGAGTAGTACAATTTGCCAGTGCAAGCTCCAGAAGGCTGCACTCGAAAGGAACCACAGTATCGGCGTGTGCTCTCAGCAGGCTGCCAAAGGCAGGACTCGCACTCTGCATCTGAAGCACAAGCTGGCTTGGCCTCAACAGATCACTTTGAGCTTTGCTCATCACATCACAGGATGCTTGAGGTGGGAATGCACCTCTGAAGAGGATCTCGTCCAACCCACTGCTCAAAGCAGGGTCACCTACAGCGGGTTGTTCAGGCCATATCCTGTTGGGTTTTGAATATCTCCAAGACTGGAGACTCCTCAATCTCCCTGGCAACCTGTGCCAGTGCTCAGTCACTATTATATATAAACAGAATTTCCTGTGTTTCAGGTTATGTCCATTGCCTTGTCCTGTCACTGGGAACCATAAAGAAGAGCCTGGCTCCCTCTCCTTCAGTCCCTCCCTTCAGGTATTTACACACACTGATAAGACACCCCTCCTGCCACCCACCCACCCCCTCCCCAAACCTTCTCTTCTCCAGGCTGGATAGTCCCATCTCTCTCAGCCTCTCCTCATGTAACAGGTTCTCCAGCCGCTTCATCATATGCATGATCCTTTGCTGGACTCTCTATAGTATGTACATGTCTCTCTTGTGCTGGGGAGCCCAGAACTGGTCACAGCACCCCAGATGTGTATCTCCAGTGCTGAGCAGAGGAGATGGATCACCTTGTTTGACTGGCTTGGAACTCTGCCTAATACAGTCCAGGAGGCTGGTGGCCTGCTTTGCTGCAAGGTCACACTGCTGGCACATGACCATCTTGGTGTCCACCAGGACCCTCCTTTTCTGCATAGCTGTTTTTCAGGCGGTCAGTCATAACATCTACTGGCACATGGGGTTATTCTTTCTTCATGTGCGGGACTTTGCACCTGACTTGGCTGAGCATCGTGATGTTTCTGGCAGCCCATCTCTCCAAGCTCTTGAGCTCCCTTCAGTTGGCAGCACAACCCGTCTGGGGTATCAATCACTCCTCCCAGTGTTGTATTGTCTCATTTGGAACACATTTTGAAACCTCAGTAGCATCAAATTAGGAAGCACAGTTGTCTGTCAAGAAAAATTCTTGGTACTCTCTGATGTGTTTTGCATCTTTAGAGTGGGCAAAGGCCAATTTTTATAGGATGTGGCAGGAATTTAATGAACCTGAAGAGCTCAGATGAGGCTAGTAGAATGTGGCAACACTAGAGATGTAGGGAATGTTCAAACGATGTATTAGTGTTTAAAACTGACATGTCTTTGTCCTAGTTTAGAGAGAGCAGTCTTCACACACTAAGATACAGATTTTTTTGCACAGGAAATATTGCTCTGGGACATAAATAATATTGACTCTCCATATTGACAGGAGTTAACAAGAGACTTGAAAAAGCATTGACTAGCAGTGCCTAGTTCAAGAGAAATTACATATTGAACTATATTGGACATGTCCTAGATTGTAGGGAGATAAAGACAACTTGCATGATATTCATCACACCACTCACACACTCCCACATGTAAACGGCTGTTATTTAGCTTCTCTTTTAATTGGAAATACAACTTCAAATTCATTTCATCCTTAAAAGGCACAGAAAATGCTGACCCATGCTCCAGAGCTATTTCTTTGCGCTGCCTCTAAAGGAAGACTAGAGCAGATTGTTCAAGCGGAGACAACTAAGACTGGACAGAATAGAATGGCTGAGACTTCTCCAAGAACTGCCAAACACACGATGGCTCTGGTGCAGCATGAGTGCCACCTTGTTAAGACAGCAATTCAGGGCGTCACAATTTTAAAATATACTTTCTATGAAAAGTCTTTTTTAATGAGTGGCACTTTGCTTTGTGAGACCTGACAGACCAGCTGCTGCCCCTCAAAAACCGGAGATGAAGGTGTTGAACCGAACTCAGATTTGCTGATGTGATGCCACCGGACTGTAGCTACAGTCCTCAAATGCGGGGTGAAAGAAATGTGCATTTCCAGCTGAGCCTGCTGGTGACTCGGAGGCTCATACAGAAGTTAGAAGAGCAAAAGGAGAGAAGAGGAGGAAAAGATGCAATACTTGCAAGTAAGATGGAGAAGGACTGTACATCGGCAAGGGCTATTGCATATCCCCTAGTTCAGTGTCATATCTGAGAAAAAATTTTTACTCTTTTATGGAAACATTGAAAAGGGATATTTCACTGCTCTTAATTTTTTTAAAAAAGATACATGTAAAGGTAACCAATGTAATCAGAACTGCCCTTTCTTAACCAAGGAACAAAACCAAGTTTTGTTTTTTCCAGCTTTGCTATCAAGTGCTTTGATATATAATTGCTGATCAATAATAACACCACAGGAAACAGGACCTTCCCTACTGGTGCTCATTGCGAAAGATGGCATAAACTGATTCATCTTACTTTTGTCAATATATATCTTACATCTGCACCCAGGCTGAGATTCAGACGTCCTGTGGTTTTAACTTTCCAGGATGCACAAAGCTGGGATTCTCCTGCTTGTTTAGGGCAGATCTTAGGCCATTGATGGAAGGACATTTTGCATTTCAAAGCTTTCTGAAATTCTTTTGTTGTTGTTGCCTTTTAAATAGATCACAAAAAATAAATAATTATCATATTTCTCACTATTATTCCCTCTGAACACTTCCTTCCTCTCAAGCCCACATTTACTCTGCACCTTCTTCAGGGTATACCTCGCTTGTTTGAACAAATTTAATTAGCAAATGTCAATAAGTACACAATCTATAATCGCTGTGACTTCCTTGGAGCATTAATGTGCTTGGTATGAGAACAAAAACTTTTATGCACGTAAATGTGAAGATTTGGGAAACGGATTCATTAAAAATTGATAAGTTCTAGGATACTTGAAGATTTTCTTTCTAGGAAAAGTGTGGTTTTTTGAAACTTGTCTACTTCAGTCTTTGTATATTTTTATTGTCACGATCTCTGTAATTCTAAACTCAAGTTAGCAGAGCACTTAACTGCCACAGCTGTGCAGAGACCAGACCAATCACTAGCACTTTTGGAAGGATCTGGATGTGGCAGAAGTAGTTATGGTGTTTTCTCTCCCCCAGCCCCCACCATGAAGCAACAGAAATTCATCATGCAGAGCAAAAGAACAGACATGACAGAAGATTTAGAAAAGACTTACAAAAGAAGAAAGCAAAAGCAGAGACACACAAAGCTTTGAGCAGAAGAGGGAAGAAACCACGTTTTTGTAGCTGAATGGTAGATTGGAGGGAACAGTACTTGGGGGTTCAAACTAAGATGTGCACACACACAAAAGATCTTGTGCCACCAAAGAGGATCCACCACAAACTACCAAAATATGCCTGGGGAAAGGAGGAGGGGAATTCAATGAAACTTGTGGATTCTTCCTCTAGACTGTCCTATGCCTCCATCTGCTGAGTAGAAAGGAGGCGTTTGCGGAGTCATGTGGAAGCAATGGCAAGTGTATTGCATCGGTATTTGCATAAACACTTGTAGCGTGCTCCAGATGAATTAATCTGCAACCCAGATTAGCACAGAGAGCAGCACAACTAGGTCTCGATGCCACTTCTTATTAACAGATGCCAATAGAAGATTTCTGCCCCCAAAAAGAAGGGTCCAACATGCCAAGCAAGGGCATTAGTTGAAACACTATGCTAGGGTATTTAATTCTCACTCTTTTCACCCACGCAGCACCCATTGGAGCTGTGGAGTAGATGGAGAGGGTTAATGGGCTGCCAGGCGGGTCTTTGCCTAGAGATGGACCAAAGCAAGCAGAGCCCTGGATGGGTGGATCAAGCATTTGTGATGCTCTAGTAACAAAACACCAGCATGTGCCTTGTCCCCAGAGCAGACCCTGGGCATTCAATGTCTTGCCTCTGGGAAGGAAAAAAGCAAAGTCTCATGGTGTGAATGAAAGCTTCTTTTCAACCAAAGCTCTTTAATATCAAATATCAGAGACCACGGTAAATAAAAGAAAGAAAAGAAAATGGGAGGAAGGGCAGAAAAAAGCAGGGGAACAGGTGAAGTCTTGATGTGAATTTTACAGCCGAAAAGAAGCTTTAAAGCACTTCTCTGATCTGCCATTTATTAGGTAGCACATGACAGGACAACAGAGTCTACTCCTGCTGTTTTAACCTACACCCACTGCCCAGGGAACACACCTCATGTCAAAGGTTACCCTTAAATGCCAAGTACCCCTTTGAGAGAGGCCGGTGGGCTTCAGGACAATATTGGCAGCATGGAGCCATTCCAGACCCTCTCAGTGGTGCCCTGATCCTCCTCCCACGGGATCTCATGCATGGTCTCTTGGACCACAGCCTGTGTATTCATCCTCACTGCTTCACAAGAAGATATCACAGCACCACCACATGGCCCTTCATTGAGCTGATGAACCTTGGGGACATTTTGTCCATTGCAGAGATCAAAAAATATTTTCTCCAATGAGAATAGACTGATTTGGCACTAAAACGGGAGCAGACTACCCTTCAGACATCCCATTTACCCCTTTATCCCCGTCTTGGCTTTATTGCAGTTAAGATGGTCAAAAGTGTCTGCATGTTATCCTGTGACTTGCAAACTTTTTCAGCTCAAAAACATGAGAAAACCCCCACATTTTTCATCTTTACTGAAAAGTAGAGACAGGATTCAAAAATCTGGTAATTTTTTCTACAGAAAGAGATAAAAACAAAATCAGGACTCTCCCGAGAAATGCTATTACTAATACTGTTAATCTCTCCCATAGGTCACAGTCAAGCCTGGACTGTGGATTCATTTAATTTTCATGTTTACTACTAGTACCCCGGGCAAGCTTGTACGTTCTCAGTACGGAAAAACAGATAAGTATAGGAGAAATCCTTATAAAATATTTTGAAAGCACAGTATTTGAGAGGTTGGCAGAAATCTTAGCTGTTTTCCAAAGGGAAAGTTGTATTTTCATATATTTTCTGGATAAAAATTACTCATTTGTCTACTTGAATATTGATAACTTTGGTATTTCCTGTGATCCCAGTTCCTGGTAAACAGAAGTGGTTTTTTTTTTTTCTCCTCTAATGAAAAACCGAGATTTTTTGCTGTAGTTGACAGATGACTCTTTCAGGTGTGAAGTTCGTGGTGAGAAATCAGCTTTAAATTTTATAACTAACGAGGTCAAAAGCCTTGTCAGGTGCATATCAAGGGAGTTTCATAAGATTCAAAGTAGTTATGCTGCTGTGTGGTAGCAGAGGACATGAATTAAATCCTTGAAGGGGAGAAAATTACACTTTGAAATTACAGCAAGGTATACTTGAGCTGTCTATAAATTAAGACACCTTCTCACAACTCACAAATAGAACAAATCTTTTAACAAGTGTTAAAAATTAATAGGGAGAGGAGAGAAGGAGATCAAAGCTAAGGTAGATGCTTCAGAAAACTGTCAAAGCATCGACAGAAGAAATCTTTCAGCTTTAGTTCATAAGAAGAAACAAGAAAAGCATTTCCCCTTTGGTGGAATGAAATGGGTTTAAATTGAATGGAATAGAAGAGATTTTGAAATGAAATGTCTATAAGGAAAGTAGTATCTTAATTCTTCTCCTACTGGGAAAGCTTGCCTGATCTGAAATCAAAAGTTGTGAACTGATCATCCAAAATGTACCCAATTACCTTCACCACTGAAGAGGGAGGACACATGAAATCCTTTAGACCAAGGTGCACACGTTTACATGCAGAACATGTACTTAGAGCTGCAGAATTATCCCACCAGGATTAAACGCTTTTGGAAAGAAGTTATTCTAGCTGCAGGTCTCACATTCCAGGCTCCCCAAGGCAGATTTTCACTGTGTTTATTCCAGAATAAACTTTCTGCCACAGATCGGTCCTGTGCTCATGTTACTCATCTTGATTTATTCAGCTCCTAAAACTGTTGGGTGATGGGTGCCATGAGCCATCCACTAACACCCCATCACTGCTTCTGGATAAAGTTCCCTTCTGGCCACCTTCAAAGAAAAGGATCCTCAGAGAGTGGGTCAGGTCAGCAGCTCTTGGAGATAAGAACCAACCGTGACCATGAAGTACTTTGAACAGCATAACTCAGGTTTCAGAAATACAGTGAGGAAGAGGGAGGAATTCTTCATCCCTTCAAAGCTAACTTCAAACAATCCTCAGAAATCTAAGGATGTGCAAAAAACCACCTTGCTGACATCACAGCTACATGTCATGTAACACCAAACATAGAGAGACACCTTTGGGACAACCGTGGAAACTTCAGAGATTATATCTAGGTCAGACAAGGATTAGCACAGTTTTCAAACACTTTTGCAATCCTAGAGAAGTCCAGATGTTAGGTGACAGTCTAAGGTAGTCATCTGGGCTCACACTATAGTTGGAGACAAGCAGATGTTCCCCATGGGACGTTTGTCTCATTTTTAGACAAATATTTATAACAAGGGACCCATCTCCCTTTCTTGCTCTCCCCTCCCATATGCAGAATCCTCCATCACACTGAAGTTGGAGTCTTAACTACTGAGAGCCTGACACTGGGAGAGGGGAATCTCACCCCACACAAATTTCTTGCTGAAGGACACATAAGCAGCTCATCGCAAAGACGATTCCTAAATCTGAGTTTAGTTCAGGCACTTCTTCATCACTGTTCCCTGGCAACAAGATAGGACTCAGCTTCAGAGCTTGCCTTTAGCCTTGCATCCTTTGCACGCTCAGCAAAAGAGAGACCCACGCAGCCTGTGACGAGCCTTGCAGCGTGCAGACAAGCCAGAGAAAGATAAGGGCAGGTCACGGAACATATCTATAGCTGCTTTAAGGAATTTAAAAAAAAAAAAAAAAAAAGAAAAAAATTGATTCATCTAAATCTTTCACAGCTCTCAGTACAGCAACCAGATTTTATTTTAGGTTCACCCTGCCAACAAGTATCATTTTGATTTTTATGAGCAGAATGAAGACAATTAAGCATTTCATAAAAATAGCCATGGTCTTATTTAACACCGTTCAGTATTTTTGAAGAAATGTTTTCTTTTCCATCTACAAATCAAAGGTCACATTTCTTTTTTCTGCCAGGGTTATTAACTTTTCTCTATTTTGAGATAACTGGAGAAAAGAAAATGACAGGGAGATAAGAGTTGTCCAACATCTTTCAAGATGTGCTGAAAAGGTAAGAGTTACTATCTCTGTCCAAGCCAGTACCAACAATATACTGTACAGCCCGTGTCTCTTGGACAGTTTAACATAGCGCAGCTCCATTGAACCACTTCTGATTTACACCAGCACTAAAAAGAGGAAGGGAGAAAGAAGCCAGAAGTCATCATAAATCTTTTCGCTGAGTGACAATTTGAAGGGCTCGTACATCACTTTGAAACTAAGGTCTAGACTCACAATGCAGATGACCTGAAGAATGGCTTATATGCCCCAAAGCCTCTTCTCTTTTCCTCAGATATCTTTACTTTAGTAGAAAACACTAACTCTTCCTACAAAGCCTGTCTCAATGGACTCACAAAGGCATTTAGAAGCCAAAGTCCCATTGACTGTAAGGCTAACACCTCCAGGGTATTTACTTAATACAACCCACTAATATCAAGTGACAACATTTTCATGAGATATACAGCCATTTAACAGCCTGATTTTTTGTCAGCATCAAGGAAATAAAGTTTCTAAATCATTTATGAAAGCCTCTATAGATCATTATTTATACCGTGGAGAAGAAGCAAGAGTTGGCAGTCCGTGATCTGGCCATACAAAGACACAGCTGTGAGCGTTAGAAGAGATGTTCATCATCATGCTCTGCCAGGGCCCCTGAACGAGGCACGAGATGAAGCTGTGTTTTACTCACTGCAGTGTGTCCCCATTTCCCATTGTGTTGGAGGCAGAGTAATAAAACAGGTGAAATCCCAGCCTGCCCTACACGTGCATTTTTCATACAATATCGGATTCTTTGCCATTTGCCACACACAGTTCATACAGATCAGAAAATGAAGGCAAGACCTCAGCGAAGTGGCTTCTCCAGACCTCTATTTCCCAGCACTGATTCAACATGCTTGAGACACTTGGGTAAGTCTCACTGGGCTGCAGTAAGGATGCTGAGCATCACCCCGTTCAGCAGCACTGCGCAAGACCTCGATTTTGAAGATGCACTTGGGCGGAATTCAAAGTCTTCTTTAGGCTGAGACTTTGACATCCAGACGGGTCATATGGATACCATTATGGAAGGACAGAAAGGTGCAGGACCTCTTTCAACAGAACACAAGGACTACTGTATTAAGCAGGGCTGTAATAATGTGCAGTTTTAATGAGTTAATGGTGGAGAAAGAGCTTCCAGCCTGGTAATCTTATCAATAATAGGATCTATGTCACTGAAGATTACACCTCCACAGCACAGGTCTGAGCATCTAAGCAAATTGTCTGAGACTCCCATCATAGCACTTGGTCCAGTCAATGGAGTTAAGGGTGCAACTCATCTAGCCAAACCTAGGCTGCACTGACAAGAGTGTATTTGAATAGCTCTATTTCTATTGCAAAGAGATCCTAGGCTCACTTAGATTTATATCCTGCGGGCACTGCAATATTTCAGATTAACCCAAACAAAGCATTCCAGACAACTGAAGTCTGATTTAACATGTACAGAAAAAGATTAAACTTATCCAACTGGAATGACCCAGTATAAGATCAAGGTGAGGAAAGTGTTAAGTCCTCAACCACAATAGACTTACTAAGCAAGTAAATAAAAAAAGAATAAAATAAATAAATAAATAAAAATAACTACATAAGCACGTATGGCTTTAAATCCAGAAAAATCCACCAGCTCACAAGTACCAGCATGCTCAGCAGACAACATGCCAATATATCTCCACACAAGCACTGAAACTTTTGAAGTTAAAATGGGACTGGAAGCATCCGTTACCTCTAACTCAGACACGAGGCTGATGCCCTATACTTGAGCAGATGTCATATTCAAGCTCGGGATCTTTAACTAGCAGTGATGATAAAATTACTGATCTGCTGGTAATGACTTTACTGGTCCTTGAAACTGCATTGGCAACTAGGCTACTGAAATCTTAAAGATAACAGTTACAGCTCCAACACCACATACCATTATATGGTGATTCAGAGACTGAAAGCATAACTAATTATAGACTGGATTTTGCAGCAAATACAGTGGTAGGGCTTGAGACAATATTTAAAGGCATGTGTGGGCAGTTTCAAAATACTTCCAGAATCCTGAACAAAGACTTTTGCAGAGGATTATAAAACTAAGTCTTTGAAGAGCAGAAGCAGCATGTTAGCCATGTCCTCTCTCAAACCATATTACTACACTGTCACATGCTTAGCAGTGGATTAAAGACTTTGTACTGCAATCCTATTAGTGGTTAACACCAACACAATACAAATTCTGTGTCCTGGAGGTGTGATGTTGCAGCCATGTCCTACCTGTAGCTTTAGTAAAGACGGTAGGAAGAAAATATTTTGAAAGTGCAATGAAGGCAGAACAGCTCAGCACAATTTTTAAAGCATGTGTCTCTTGCTACCATGTTCCTGCCACATATTTTCTTATTACTAGTAGTCTGTTTTCTCAGCTAAGAAACACACATATATAAAAATGTTGATAATGCCAGGAAAGAGGGCAGTGAGGGTCACTTGTACTTGTTCACAAAGGCTGGGTTGTGTTATTGGGTACAACCTCCTTCCGTCCTTCCCAGGGAATGGTTAGCATTCAGCTGCCCTGCTCCAGTGGGGAAGTACACCTTAGAATCACTTTATTCACTGCTTTTTCCTCCAGGTGTAAGCTGCATCCTTTGTCCCCACAGTCTGTATTTCCCCATTCCACTCACTCCTATATATAGTGGAATGCAAGTGAATGAGAAGTTCATTTAAGAAATTCAGAATGTGCCCTCTGTGTTATTACAGGGATTCAGAGATGTGCATCAATATTCACCTAGCAGAATGGCTCTAGTCACTTGCCCTGGACCCCAGGGTGCAGATTTGAGCCTCAGCCCAGACTTAAAGGCAAGGCTGGCACAGAAATGCACTTGCAGAAACACCAGTGCCTAGGCAAATGCAAATCAGAGCCAGCAAAATCACGCCCCAGAAGAAGTGCTCAAACTCTATGGTTTTATGGCTAAGAGCAAGACTGAAGTTTCTCAACTCCCCTTTTACCACACAATAACCCTCTGAACACAGCCCAGGTGCCCACATACAGGACTGTAGGTCCATTTGAGCTGCCCTTTGGGATTTTGCCCTGCCACCAGCTGCTACTCCAGGGGTCTGGAGGTAACCTTCTGGTCCTGGGTCTGGGTCACATCCACTAGACACAAGTAGATGGATACCCTGGGTATCTTAAGGCATCTCAAGCTGGATGGCTATGTCTAGGTCACTGAATCTCACCCACTGTACGTTAGTGAATACCATCAGTGAGGAAACAGTTCAGCCTAAAGCAGATGCCTCCTGTTTGGACTATCTCTCAGCTCCACTGTCTGGTTCTCCACTAATGTTAGTAACATAAAGCTGGACTGCACATAGAAGTATCCTTATGGAGCATCTCAATCTATGAGCTGCATCTTATGGGACATGGATCACAGCCTCAGTGACTTAAAGTGACCTCCGACAACTGATTTTTCAATTTCTTTAGATTTTAGTATTCTGTAGATGTGGATTTTGTGAGGTTGGCCTAACATGCAGTCATTTATTTTTCCCCAGTTTTTTACGCTCTTTAAACAACAGTTAATCTCATGCAAACCAGAGGATTGTCCTGGTGGCCCAAGAAGTTTCTGCATACAGAACTGAACTGTTCAAATCAATCTACACTTTATAGCTGCCTCACCTCAAACGCATATTTATTAGGCTGGCAGACAGCTTCGCGGAGCACATTGAGAGCCACAGGCACGTTGACTTACAAATCTGAACCAGGCCCTTCTGCCAAGGAGATCTCAGGAGGAACAGAAGGGTGAAGTCCTCCATATCTCAGCATGTAAAGTCTATTGCTCCAAAATGCAGACACCTTTTACTCTACTTAAAAAAAGGTGCAATTTGCCAAAGCAGCAGCAACTTTCCTACAGCACAATAGAGCATCTTGCTGACACTAGAATATGCGTCTTACTGAGGGTGTCTCTGACTCTTGCCTCCTTTGGGAGTTTATTTGATAATCTTGCTTAAAACCACTGAAGAAATGCTGTTCTGCCTTTTTTGTTTACATTTCTGGTGTCGTTTCTCTGTTTCATGTGCGTCAAGGTAGATAAAAGCCCCCAAGAATCAAGTCAATCCTGATGGTATTTTCTACCAGCAGACACCCAGATTACTATTTTAGCCAAAAAATAGTTTATACAGTTTCTTTGTCAGCAGCATTGTCTAAGTCAAAGCAGACAATCTTTTATAGCTTGGCTGTCTGCCATGACAACTTTCCTGGTCCAATTTCCATTTATTAATCTTTATTGTTGCAGGTTTTTAGCCTCTTCACAGCAAAATATTGTGTTATAAAGAGATCGAAAGTGTCATAGTAGACAAAGGTAACATTATGAAGAGCAAAATGGCTCTAAATTTCCAAGCAAAATTCTATATGGTACATAGCAAAAAAACTGATGCAGTTGCACTTCTCAAGTAATAGCATCAGTACTTTCAGTCCCAAGTGTCATCATTTTATTTCAGCCATAGAATATTGTTTGTAAAGACTCTAAAGAGTCATCTCTGGGGATAAACCTCTCTTCTGTTTGTCTGTTAATACAAACTTCAAAGAGGTTGGCAAAGAGGACCTAGCTGAATCATCGAGTTCTGCTGATCAGTCTTCTTATTAGGCTTTACGATTACATATTTTTCTCTACTTTTAAAATTTCACATTTTTTATCCCCATGAAGTTTCTTCTCTTCCTAATTATCATCTTTGTATGCACGTACTCATACATCAAACTAACCAGGTTCCTTGTAAACGAGAGACATGGTGAAGCCTGAGGACGTACTTTGGACAGATAACGTCTTTATGACCAGTAAATGGCCACTGGAACTGCCTAAGTTATTCGTAAGGTCAGACTGCATTGCTATACTGATGCTGAGCCTTATACTCCAGGAACAAATGTTAGAACTCAGATAGCACTGCCAATGACGCTGTTTGCTGCTTCTGTAAGGTCATACCTCTACAAAAGTATGTCAGGAAGAGGCCAGGAACTGCACCCAGAAATCACCAAGTGTAGATTAATCTCCATTAGCTTTAACCCAGTCCCTTACATTCCCTTTATGGTAAATGAAAGGAAAATGGATACTTCAAAGTCACTGTCTGTGTATCAGACATCTTCTTTCTCCAAAGCAGGTCAGTGCCCTAGACATACCCATTTTCTTTCTTTGGCTTTCACTGGAAAACAGATGATCGGACCAGCTGAATTCAACCCTGTGTACAACTTCCCTACACAGTGTCAAGTGATGTTCATAGCCCAAACTCTGAACCAGCCAGGCAATTTCATTCACTCTTGTAGACCAGCTGGGCCACTGATTTTTCCAAAGAATTAGGCTCATATTTAAGCACACAACAAAAAGGAATTCTTATTTATATGTTTCTTTTAAACAGTACTTAGCACCTTTATGCTCAGCAGTAAAACAAACAGAAAGTGGCTGCTGGAGGATTTGATGAAGGCCTGTCTGAAAATGGTATTAAACAGAAAAAAAAAAAAAAATCAGTTTTGTGTTTCTTGTAAGAAGTTATGAGGAACTTTTTATATGTTAGGGGCTTGATACCTTGTCTTTCACTTTCAAACCACCTCTGGTTGCAAGGATGGGTAGCAAAGGTAGCTCATAGTGGAAGGTACTTCTGCCCATGGCAGGGGAGTTGGAAGTAGAGGATTTTTAAGGTCTCTTCCAACCCAAAATCTGTGATTTATGAGTGGACAGCTTGCTCTTGGTATGAGTGTTTTAGGAGGTGTACAATGATTGTGCTGCTCTTGTAACATGAATAAATAATAAAGTTCTGTGACAACTGCATAGTAAAATTCAGGACAGAAATTCATGCCTAAATGTGTGTGTTTATTGTTTACTCTAAGTTATAATAGCACTGAAAAATTAAAGACTAGCTCATTAGCTGGTAAACTACATTTTATTTCCACCTAATTTATAAATCCTGAGGTGTTTGGATAGGGCTTAACATGACAAAAAAAAAAAAAAAGCTATATACAGCCTCCTTTCATTTACTTTTGGTGTGGTACAGGCAATAGTCTCTTTATTTTAGAAAGCCTTTTCTTTGTGAATCGACATCATTAGCAATCAAAGAAACAGCTATGAGCATTGGACGCAAATGTTTGAACCACTACAATTTGCATGTCATTAATGAACAGGCTGGCAGAGTTTGGTCATAAAGTCTACTTTGAAAGTTCCCATTGCTGTTACAGCTTGAGTCGTGCTAGCAATGGTGAGATTCTTGGTTCCAGCTGACGAATGGTTTTAGGGAGCTAGGAGTCACATCTGTGTGATGAACGGTAGCCTGGTGCCTGTTGCAGCACGGACCTCTGCTCACACATCTGCCTTGGTGAGGAGGCAGAGTGTGAATCCACTCCAGGAAGATCTCCCTTTCTCACAATATGTCCACCTTTGTGCATAGGTCAGCTACCTGTTTTATTTCTTCTCTCTCTCATAATTGTATTAGCGGACTGCCAGAACACTTAGCACACTGGAGATGTGCAAAGTGGTCCTGCAAAAAGGACAAAACTGGAAGAGGTGAGGGGGACTTCCCAACAGCATATAGAAAAGTACACCAGTGCTTGAAAACAGGTCCTCAGACTCTGAGTCTAGTATCCAGAGGCTTAGAAACCAAAGAGTAAGAACAGGCAGCTCTCACTGAATTGTTGGTAGATTGTCTTGGGGAAGCAAAAGTAAAATACCTTGTACAAGACAGACAGAGCCAGATAGGCAAAAAAAATCAAATACCAAGTCAAACAAAGCTTGTTACCTTGGGTAGTCATGTTTCCTACCTCTAAACTTCATGATCTGGATGGTCATTTTCACCATCCCAGTGAGTCACAATGATCAGCGTTGTCACAAACCAAACCGACAACTGGGGAAAATAACTCCGATCTCTTGGATTAAAAATAATCAATAATGCAATGTGAAAGGCTTCAGCAGGTAGGGAGGGCTGATGACTCAAGGGGCACAATGAAAAAGGCAAAGTGAGCAAAAGGCAGAGCAGCCTTCCCCTTGCCTCCTGTGGCTGCTGGCCGGTAGAGTGGGGACATGGCTGTGGCTCGCAGGCGAGCACAATAACTCTGCCGAATATTGCAATCTATAGTTCACTGACCCCAGATGATTACTGCGCTCCTCTCATGCACTCAGTAATTTTCTGTCCTGATTCAGCGGGATTCAAGTGGGCAACCCAAAAGAAATGAAACTCTTTAGCCCTGCTTAGAAAAATGAATAAAAGGGTGAAATGACAGCCCTCTGCTTCCCCTCATAATTTTTTTAATGTTGTGTCGGAGAGTTGGTATCGAAACCTCTTTCAGACCTAGCCGCAAGAGTAGCCAGCTCACTGCTTCGCTGTGAAACAGCCTCGTCATTGGAGGCAATTTGAGACAACATCCAAAAAAACCCACTGCTGGACAACTTCAGCGCACAATTGTGCCCCAGCTCAGAAGGGGACCCGCTGAGCCCCCAAGTTCACTCTGGTGCTCCCACACCTTGCAGAAGCCCTAAAATCCCTGCTGAGATCAAACAATTATTATGACATTAAGACAAATGGAGAGAATAAACCCACAAAAGAACCAAGAGCTCCAGGAATCTGCACAGGCAGGATTTTGCTGGTGAAGCAGGAAAAGTTGAGATTGTATGGTTTTCCCTTTATTTTCATTTCAGGAGGAAAAGTGGGTGGGTTTTGGGGAGCTACCCTCAAGGAATCCTAAACCCTACTTTTTGGTGGTGGTGTTGGAGTTTTTTTTATATAAAATTACCATGATGCTTAAAAGCAAGATGATGTGGTCAAATATGTGTTCTGAAGCTGTGCCTAGCCCCAGTCAAGGCAGTGTCATGTCCCCTGTTCAGGAGGGACTTGTGAAGCTGTGACAACCCATCCTCATGCAAGAGGATCTGAATATATTTGCTGTGGTTTTTGGACTCATGCCCACATTTGGGCCCTGATTCTCAGAACACTTCAGGTACACAGAGTCACCTTTCCTGGCCGTTGCTCAGGCATTAGTGGCGCTTTAGTCCCCATAACCATCCCCTGCCATCACGGAGCAGGACAGCAGAGAAGAGCCAGGTTTCCTGCTGGAGCTCAGACTTGTGCAATCCTGTGTAAGCTACACTGAAATGCTGGAAACTTCTCACTGTCTGGATGAAGGGGACTTTCAGCTGCTACTTTGTAGTCTAGGCTTACTGATCTTCCCATCTGTTCCAGTATGGTCCCATGGGTACCAGTCAGCTGGCAGGGTACAAACAGTGCCATCCTCAAGCCAATCCCCTAGCTTAGCCCAAGGCCAGAAAGCAACAGTGAACAGACTCTTAATTGTTCAAATATTGACCACATGAAGCAAATTTTTCTATGAATATTTCATACAGGCAAAATTTAAATTGCTACTCTCCACTGAATCTGCTCTATCCAGAAGATGCCACCTGTGTTGGCCGCTGGAAATTACGAAAATGACACTGGTCTTCCCAAAACAAGGTGGGCAGTTTATTTGCAGTTCTGTACTATCTCCTGATTCACGGCAGTCTGCAGCATTCTCTGTTGTTGACACTGCAATCCGGATGAGTTTTAATTCTGTTCAGCTACGCAGACATATGCATGTGTTCCTCCAGTAGTCAGCAACTAAAGCAAAACAGGCTCAACTTCTGTAAGCATCAAACACAGCGCACATCCTTGAGGTACATAAAAATGTTTGGCACAGTACAAAATTTATAGCAAGCCTTTTAGTGCAAGATGCATCACAGCAAAATCTTTATTTGAATAAGTGTTTGATATTCTCATGCAGCCATTACTGCTAACAGGATTCATAAGTCACGTCCCTTTAGCAAATGTAACTTGAAAGGGGACCATTCACTTCGTATTTAAATCTTGCTATAAATTTTCCAGGAGGAAAACCTGCAAAGGATGCAGTCATCCTTACCAGCCAAGGGAGACAAATGCCCGATTTACAATGATCTGAAAGATTTGGACTCAAGGATGAAAAGGAAATATTAAATTTTTTCACCGTGTTTGTGAAGTTTCTGTTACAATAAAGCTCCTGCCTCTGACAAGAATCTAGGTGCCATACTACTGCAATCGCAGTAGCAGCAGTGGTAGCATATAGATGTATGACTGTGAGCAAGGGAATAAGTTTTAGATGATCCCAGCTGATTATGGGGATGTGGGAAGGGAAGATAGCAAGGGATTCCTAGCAGGAGGCTGACTCCTGTTTATAAGGGGAGAAGAAAGCAAATCTATCTACCACGGTCAGTGATGCCCCATCCTGTGCTAAAAACTTAGGCACACCTTCAAAACATGACATTTCTCGTTTCTTAGATGGTTGCATAAAGAGTGCAATAGGGAACGATAAGAATACCGTAACCGTTAGATTTGGAGCAGCTGAGGTTGCTGTTGCTCAGCAGACACCTAGGAGTTAAATTTTATCTGCTGCAAAGCAAAGGAAAATCAATTCACCCGGGCTGTCAAGGAAGAGCACAAAGAGCAGAAGGGGAGCACATCCACATGGCCAGCTAACGCACATCTGCTGGGATGCAGGTACCACCTTCACTAGCCTGATCCCTTGGATGGCGAAGGATGCCGTTCCACATTCCCTGCAAGCTTAATTTTCAGCCACAGCTCATCTTCTGCCCTGTGAAGGAGTCTCTCCTCACAGCTAGAAGAGATTATTTTTAAGAAAGACAGAGACCTCTTGAGAGAGAGCCATCAATTTCCGCTTCCCCGCAAAGCCCTTCACACTCCTAAGGGAAACTTCTGATAGGAAACATTCCTCAAAGCTGGGGAACGTAATATTAATGTGCAGAAGCAAAAATTACATTTATTTTAGCAGTGGCGTGTATCTTGAGACACTTTGCATTAGGTTTTAGTTGAGAATATTGACAAAACCCAACCCAAAGAGGGATTTAAAGATTTAATACTACCTCTCTTCTCCTCACCAATTTAGGACTCAGTGCAGCTCATTCTTGCTACTTGCAAGATTGCTGTTACCTGCAGATAACTTGGTTCTTGCAATGACATAAGACCTTTTCTAATCACGGCAGACTCCCCCACCAGATGTTGCGCTCTGGAAGCCCTAGCTGTGGTTTCTCTCACTGTGGTGCCTTTGTAAAGGATGCAGCTCATAGCTGCCACGTACAGCACTACATGATACAAATTAAGACACTTTATATGAAGCTTTGAACGCTTCTCTGAGGGGAAGCTGCCTTCTTATTTAGGCTGGCAGAACCAGAATCGAATCTAATAAAGCTGTAGTGGAAGAGATGTGGAGGAGAGAAAACGAGTTTCTTCCCCCAAGGAGGTCCTTCCAGCCCACCGCCTGGAGGAACGAGGGACTAGTCCCCCAGGATGTCTCCCATATTTTTGGAAATCTGATGGGAAACTCAAGCTACAGTTTGTTTACACACAAAATAAACTGAGCAGTGCTGCAGAGGGCCAAAAAAACTTTAAAGGCTTCTGATGAATGTATATTGTCACCTGCAGGTGACGTCTTCAGAGGAATGAGGTGTCACCAGAGCTGCTACTAGGCAGCTGCTGTCTGAATGGCTAGTAGGTGCCTTTAACCAGCCAAGCACCCCCCAAACACGTTGCTTTGTTTTCCATAGAGATTTTTGCCCTTGAAAAAGGAAATCTCCATCATTGGCCCTCCTAAGGCTGTGAGAACACGAGCTCTCAGGAGGGGTCTGTATTTAAGTGTCCCAGAACGCATTCCCTGCTCCTGCCAGCACCACAAGGAAAGGAAGGATCCAGAAGGCAAACCTTTCTGCTGAACTTGTCCCTAAATCTCCCAGTTTGGGAACACTCAGGTGAGGGACAGGAGTCCTGTGGTCCATGTCCTTGGTCCTTGGATGAGTTTTCCTCCAGTTTTTGTGTAAACACAAATGTGCTGCAGGAGCATTCTCACTCTCAAACAGGCACTGCAGCCTCTCACCTCCACTGCTGTAGTCTCTTACATCTCCGTGCTGCTGAAGGGAAAGCGGTTCCACATATTCAAGCCAGTTTTAGGAACTACAAAGCTGATAAGTATCCAATGAAGATTAATTTTAACTTTTTTATTTAAATAAAAGTTTTAATTTGTCACTGGAGTTTCATTTTGAAGCATGTTAATTAAACAGTGATAGAAAACCCATTTCGTTGACACTTTGTGCTAACAGGAACTGAATGCTTCCTCCAGTCAGTGACAAATATTCAAGAACATTTTCTCCGTGGCTGATTTATTAATCTGTAGTACAGTGCAATTAAGAGAATAAGCTACATTTGAGCCAAGGGGGTAGTGAAGAGACAATGATGGTGCTGAGTTAGCAGACGTACTACGTCACAGGTAGATGCTCAACCTGCTCCTTGCAGGATCTGGAATCCCAGCTTTATGCTGCCTTCATATCTGTTCAAGTTTCCAGCTCCCTTTAATCACAGTCCAGTTCCCTGTGCATATTATTTACTTTCAGGTGTCTCCTAGCTTGTGTGCTTCCCAACACGCTCTTAGGCTCAGCCAGAGCACTGCACTATATGTGCTGTGAGGCTGCAACCTTCCCCTTTGTACATCATCTTTGCTCTTCTCAGTAAGAGTAAACCAAACCTGAAGATCAATTTTTATGCAACAAGCATATCCAAAAGCTTGTTACACAAATCAGAGAAAGATACTGGAAAAAAAATAATAAAACTAAAACTAAACTAAACTAAACTAAACTAAACTAAAATCCACAAGAATACCCAAGCAACAGTGTGAAATATCTTTCCACCAGGTCTTGTCATCTCTCCACTTTAAAGAGCCCAACTAGACCTCAACAAGAGGTTACATGGGTAAAATTAACCACACATTGTGCTGTAGCTGGATTATTGCTTGCATTTATCACAGAGCATGCAGCATGGCTGTGACTAAATGTGTCATGGAGAAAAGCAGTTCCTCTCCCTACTTCAAATGTTTAATAGCATTATCATAGATTTATGGTTTCTCCTGTGTTGTCTCTCTGTTTCTCTTTAACTTGCTGGGTTTTTTCAGACAGCAATAGAGATCTGAAAGAAAACTTGAACAGAACCAGACCGATCTGCAGTGCACTGCACCCCGTTTCCTTAGATTTGACTCCATCCCCCCTCCCCAAACACTCCCCTGCTTTCCTTCTGCAGCATCCTTAGTCCCTCTCTTGGTCCTTTGCTTTCGCTGGACCTGAATTACGCACTGTAACCACCAGCCATGATGTCCTTCATGTACCATTAGACTATTACCGTTAGATCCGCTGAAATATGAGAGCAAGTGTTCAGCCTTGGGAAGACACAGGGGATCCTTTTAGATTATGCTGGGTGTCACGTACGGACAACGGCTTGTGAAAAGGGAACAAGCTGCAACAAAACGGACCTTGGTTTCTCTGAGCACCCAGAGATCTGACCTTTCCTGAGAGCCAGGCACCGGCTTAAGAAATGGTTGCTCAAAATGTCACGTGCAATGAAGCCACACTCAGGTTCTGTATCACCGATTTTTCTTTCCTTTGAGGTCGAATGCAAAGCCCTGGACAGTCATTGCTGTTTCTTAGTGAGTTTAACTAATGTGCTAAAAAGATCCTGCTGTCAAAAAGAAGGGCGGCAATATAAAACAGAGCCACTGACCTCCTGCCATTGAAGTTACTGGTCACATTTCCATTTTTTTCAGCATGAGCAGATTTGGGTCTGGAATATTCTCAGTAGGAGAATCTTAGAAGCCAATCATAGGGTAAAATATAACACCTGCTGATTGATCAAGACTTTAGTGATTGCATTTCCTATAACTAATGTCAGGGGGGAAAAAAAGCCCATAAAGTAGCACATCTCTGTTTTCCCATCTGTTCAGAATTCGCTGCTGTGGTTTCTCTTTCTGGTTTTTCTCTAGTCTTTGCCCTAGAGAAAACAGTTCTTTGGATGTTGCAGTTGACCTTTTGGGTTCACCATAAAATTTTCCCCCTGAAGAAGGTTCCCATTTCTGCAAAAAAGGAGGGAAACATAAATCCGACTCTTTTCCTTTAATCGTAGCTACAGCCTACATTTAATTCGATACACAAAGGTAACCAGATTTGGGATCAGCATCTTAAGTTTTCCCAACAAGCTTTCCTGTATTAGGAATTCTACAGGAATAAGCCACTCCTTCGGAAAACTCACTTCTTACTCACTGGTTTCCTGTAAGATTTTGGCTTAGCTCACTGTAGATTGTCTTTTAATGAATCCACCTTCTGAGTATTAGGGATGGTAGTGATACTTCCGGTAGGGAACACGTGAGGGGGAAAATTCTCACGTGGGTATTTAGGATCATACTGTATAAACAATTACAGCATTCAATGTCTGCAGAAAATCAAGTGGCAAATCAGCAGTGAATATCAATTATACATCTGCTGCATCACAGAGGCAGATGGCACTTTAATTGTACATCCGAAACATTGTGGACAATTTTCCCCATTGAAATAGTGGCTTTAACACCTAAAAATATCAAGGCAGGGTATGTGTGCAATGACTCATCTAAGAATTCATTTCAGTTTGAAAATAAATATTCGTCCAGTAAACCAATAATAATCTCCAAGATTCATAGCTCATATGCAGCACTTGGTCTAGGTAAAAAGTTTTATCGACGAAAAGCAATAGGGCAACTGTACTGGTCATGCCACTCAGATCAGAGTGTGAAATTGTCAGAGAGTTTGAAGATCAATGAGCCAAATTCTTTTGACTGCATCTGTAGAAACTGGAAATGTCACAGAGATAAGTACAATAATATGGATTTGCACTCTCTTCCCAGCTTGATCCTAAGAGAAGAAAGATCAAATCCTTCTCCCTCTGACAGGAACGTTTTTCTGTGATGTGGGAAGTTTTATGGAACTTAAACAAACTCAACTAGAGCTACTGACCATGGAGAAATCAACTGACACTAATGTACATAAGAAAGACTGTGGCTATCCAGAGACAGTTATGTTAATGCACAAATACTAGAGGTGTTCTGAATGTTTACTTAATTAAAGATTATTAATAATTAAACCTGACCGCTCTCTTATTCAGAGATGACTATACATTACTCTGTTTGCATAGGCTTTGGCCCCCTCTGCTTTATTACCTCTTGTCAATGATGCAGATCTAAACAGGATTTGCTCCTTACTCCCATTATGTACAAAACTGCTGGGTTTTTCATTTGTCTGTGTGGTCATATAGTCTTAAAACATCCAGTAACTCTCTGACATCAGTTTGCATTTCATGATGCAAGTGGATAGCACTCATTTCCTCCTCTCCTTCCTGCATGTATTTGGGGCTAGCCACAATAGACACATTCTATTTTCAATGTGAACAGAGATGCATTTTATCAGGGGAAAATGCAGACAATTAATGCAGAAGCCTGTATTTGGAAGTGGTATCTCAGGTAAATCATTAAGCACAGACAAACCAAACAGGAACATTCTAACCAGGATCCATGACCAAGACACCAGGCACCTCTGGACTTTGCTGCTGAGGTTTAATTCCTACTGGCCAATCAAAGCTCTCAGGGAAATTTCACATGGATGATTCTTTATTTAACTCTTCAGATTTAAATGGTACATCTGAAAATGAGAAACTCCCTAAAATTACCTAAGCACTACCTGACCAAACAAGTCTAGTAGTAAAACTTTGATGAAAGAATGGGTCAAAATATTCCCACAAAAAACCAAGAACATTTGTGTTGGAATCAATGTAAGCAGCATGTTTAGTTTTCTTCTTCCAGTTAGCGGACAGCAGAGACCGCGACTGATACTGGAGACAGAGGAGGAAGAGAATTCCAGAGGAACAATCCATCAGTAGATGACTCTGAACAAATAAGCCTTTGCTTATATAGTGCAGTAAGGATGGTGTCAAAATGAGTTTCTATATCGATCAAGAGGGCAATACAGGTCCCTTCATATAGAATTATTTAACTCCTGATTCTAAAATAAAATTTTAAAGTGGGTAAAAAATCGTCACAGGAACCTAAGTAAGCTACAAAACTTCCCCATTATTTTCCTTGTGCCATCACGGTATTTTCTGCTGTCTGTAATTTTGTCTATTTAGAGCTGAAGTGCTTCTTCGCAATCTCATTAAAGCCAGCACTCTCAGAATACTGATTCAAGGACTTTTGTCTGCGTGAAATACATGCCCTGTTTTAAACACATGATTAGAGAAAACAGTATTCAAGATAAAGCTGTATTTAATGCAGTAAAAAAGTGTTATTATTAATATCCTGTTAAAGGACGGTACTAAAAAAAAGTCTTTCATTATTCCTTTAGTTTCATCAGCACTTTCTTGTCCTTAACTAGAAAATAAGTAATTCTCAACCACACCAGTCTGCCAGGGAAGGAAATACTATTAATCCTTCTCAGAACTGTCATTTTTAAATGTTATTTTTCAGTAGAAATATCACCCTGCTGTTCTGGGGACTCTGATCTACAGAGCAGTTCGAGGGACAACACGATCAAATCTCCCTGGAGTTCCTGCTTGATCTGGAAGATAGAAATACCTCTTCAAGCAGTCGGATGACTAGAATAAAGGCTGATTTCCTTAAGAAGGCTGATTTTGGTACATCACCAAGATCTTGGAAACTCAGTTCAGGCCTGAGAAATCAGGACACAAACAGCCACCTACCCAGCATCCATGCCTTGCTGCTAAAGGAGCCAACATGAGGGGTGGGTTGGGTTTTTGCCCAGTTGTTGTCCAGCCCCCTGGGACTGCCAGTAAGAACACAACCTGTACCAGTCCTTTGGAAAGGCCAACATTTTTGGCCATGTAAAGCTAGATGATCATCCTCTCAAACACTTCAATTAGTTGGCCTCTGTTTTAAAGAAGTTGGACAAACTCTAATCCCCTGAAAATCAATGTAAATGCAGAATAATTGAGAGCAATCTGCTCCCAGATCTCTAAAATGAGACCAGAACAGGGAAAATGGTTTTTTGAAAAGCTTATGCCACCTTTTATCTATTACAATATCTTATATAACAGCAGTAGTAATGACCTTCACTAGACATTTCCTTGAGTACTAATGACCTGGGGTTAATGGCCCAAGGCATAGATTTATGCAGGGAGCTATCAGAGCAGCAATTAATTACCAGGAAATACAATGTGCTTTGACCACTATGGCTCAATTAACCTCATATTGCTCAAAAATGAAAAACATTTCAATCTTATTTACTGTGAAGCTGTCCTGGATTTTACTTTAGTATATTAGTCTAAAAAAAGCTTGAACCTATATTAAGCCAAACATATGTTCTACCACACTCCTCCATTAACTTCACACAAATTACAGGGAGCCAAAGCTGAGTGTCTTGCGATGTGAGGATCATCACAGCCTGCCCACAGATAGAAAAATATTGTGAAGCAAGGCTCTGTGTGAATCCTGCCGCTGCACTAGCAAAACCTCCCTAAAAATAATTTTTGGCTCTCTGGTGGCTGTAAATCGATTGAGAGAAGGAAGGACAGTAAAGGACGCTCTGCAGAGAGCAGCCCTTCATTGGTGAGAGGTGGGCAGTGTGTGGTGGGGTAAGGACAGGAAGGGGAAGGGACATTCTGTCTTCACCAAACTGCGTGGTGCCCTCATATCTCCGTAACTGATTTACAAAAAATACGGAGGTGGATAATTTTTGCACCCAGCTTTGTGCTCTCTCGGTTTACTTCCATTCATTACGTTTTATTATTTCAGCAAGGCTTTTGCAACATGCCCTGAAAACAAAGCACCTTGGGCTCAATTCTCATCATCCCTGTCAGTTGTGGGTATTTCAGCGTGATCGCTGGCTTTTTAGAGACCTGGAAAGTTAAGGCCAGGGACTAGAACTAGCACCAGGAGGTACCGGCTTTAATTTGGGGATTACTGGCTTTAATCCCATGAAGGATATAAAAGGCTGATAAGATTTTGTGCAGAGATCTATTCTGCCAGACAGGTTTCTGGCATTCGCTATGGCTTTTGTTTCTATGAAACACAGACAGACACTTCTGTGTGTCTCTTCCTGTCTGGGAGTCTTCTCCAGGAAGATCTGGTAACACACTGCCTTCCAGCAAGGCTCTGGAAATGCCACTGGGTCTCAGGCACTGCTGCTGGACAAGTCTGTGCTAACAGGTCTCTCAGTAGGACTACCTAATAAGATTTGACCCTTCAAAGAGGGAAGCAGAGCCTTGCTTCATGTGCTTCGAGAGTTTCAGCTTCAGGCCAACCCAAGAACTCATTTAAACAAGAAAATTCATATCACTGGAAGGTGATGATGTCTTTGGGTTAGTTTGACACTCAGTGCTGTTAAAACCTGTTTGTGAAATTAATGATTTCAACTTGCTTCTCCAAGTTTCTGTCCTTGTTGGTATTTAAAAGCAGAGAGAATTAAGACGTGGATGCATCTGCCTAGAGGGGCACAGGGGAGATGTTTACCCAAGGTTTGTCAGTGATGGCAGGGGTGGAAACACCCATTTCCCAGCAGCATTTATGGTGGCCGTGGAGAGCTGAGGACAGCATGCTGGCAGGGGAGAGCCCAAAACTTGGTCCAGTCCCTCTGACCGACCCCACATTCAGCTGGTGGCTTCTGTTTTCACCGAGACACTTGAAACGAAGAAACCATCGCTGGTGCTGGCAGACTCCATGAGCACTCGCAGGACCAGTCGCCTGAGCACAACAGCTGTAGGCGTCGAATCACAAAAATCTGCATTTTCATAGGACCTACTAAGGAAGGATCCACACGGGACTTTGGTGCATCTCCCAGCCCCAATGTGCTAACCACGTTAGCCTGTCAGAGGGCTGGATCTTTTCCACACTGAGAAATCACAAGTACCGTAATTATGGAAGTATGACATTGGTAACCAGAAGGAAAAGAATTGAAAAATTGCAATCGCCCAATGCTACAAGTCCTTCCCGTGTGTTAGTAGCTATTCATAGCCTTGCATTTTAATTGTGGCAATTACAGCATTTTAAATATTTTATTTTGGTTTAGGGATATCAGTCAAGTTTTCCAATGCATTTTATTTCAAAAACATCACAGTGACATTATTCTTTCATATATTGTCAAAAGGAGTTGTCATATGTAGTGATCTTTTCAAACCGCTAATATATTACTTTCCTCCTAATTGTAGAAAGGCTCCAATTAATCATAATGATCCTTTACTCAAGTGCCCACTAATTCCCTTCTACAAATAGTGATGCTCTATAACATCATTAAAAAAAAAAAAAAATCAATGGCCACCTCTCTGACGAGATAATTTTATCAGTCATTCGGAATGAGCAGCTGGAATAAAAAGCATGAGCCATATTCATAATAATAATTAAAAAAAGATAATAAACCAGTAATCCCTCTTACTCCTGTTTTAAAGCGTAGTAGTAAATGGGAGAATTGAATTGTGCAAACATTATGGTCTGCTTCTTCTACAGCATGTTCATGCAGAGGGACAAGGAAAAGAAAATTGATGGTATAACTAGAGCAGAATCGAAGGGATAACAATTATGCCATCCTGCTGCTCAGAGGGGTAAAAGGTGACATCCACCACAAGGAAGCCAAGAGTAATCCCGTGGAGTGTTTAATCTCATTCAGCTGAATTAAATCACTGTGTTCTAAGTCTTCCTGCAAGTTTAGGGAGGCATATAGTAAAGTTCGGATACGACTCAGTGCTACAGGGGAACTTACCAACAAGAAACGGCTAAATTCCCAGTCCTCAGCAGCAAGCAGCCACAAAGCACCGAGCAGGAATTTGCTACTCTTATGCCATCCTCTAAAAAAGCAACCGGCACAGCTCAGCTATTTGCTGCTCGTGAAGCCCATTAGCAAATTACCGCCTGGCTGGAGCAAGGAAGGAGCCAGGGAGATTCTCGCTGGCACGGCTCCTCCCCGGCGACCTCCGGGTGCCGCGGCGCATTATCGTCTCCCGCCCAGACCTTCTGGGAAGGCTGCAGATGAAGCCCACATACCTGCATGGTGGAAATATCTGCAAAAGGAGCATGGAAAGGGCTGCATGGTCACCTCCCCTCGCTTTTAGGTATCCCCACAGACCTCATTTTGGGCATGAAACTGAAGAGGGCCAGATGTCAGCGGTGCGGCTGATTCCTGGGGGAAGGTGTTATTTGTTCCCAAGCAATGCTGCTTAAATCCAGACCCGTGCATGGGTCGCACACTGCTGACACGTCACACTGCTTCAACATCAGATGAGAGCTGCATTAACCTCCACGCCACGCAATGGCAGTGAATGAGAGGGGTTTGGTTTTGGAGAAGGAGTGTGCTGAACGTAGCTTGTCTTCCAGGTCAGTGTGGTCTGTAGATGAGGTCACAGCAAGGAGGTCTGAATCTCAAGGGCTTTTGCATACTGTCAACATCATAGAGATAATTTAAGCCTCAGATGAAAGAGGCAGAAAATGACCTCATCCTTCCATTGTAACCTTGCTGCTCCCGAAGGCTTTAATATGATCCTCCAAGCCGAGCTGTGCTGCTGCAATCTGTCTAGAGGTTTGAGTGGGACAGAACACAGCTTTATGGTGTGTGTGGGTCAGTCCTAAGCCTAAACAGGGCTTAGAAGCTCTGTACCTTTTTAGTTAGTTATTGAGTTTGCCTTCACAAGGGCAGACTTCAGTCATAAAACAGTCAAACGTGAAATAATTTATGAAGTATCCAGAACGTTGTTCAGTCCAACACCTCAGAAGCCAACCAAGAAAGGCATGACCTTCATATAGCATTAGTAAGAATACAGTTAAATGTCTGAGTGTGTTGTAAGGGAGATCCTACAGAGTTCAGTGCCCACGTTTCAGAATAATGATCAGATCAAGGAGATTCATGTTGTTTTGAGGACTCCAGTGCAGCTTTTCTTGGGGGAGGGAAGGATGATTCAGAAAAACCCTCTTTAAAAGGAGCACTGGAAACACAGCAGCAAACTGGGATTTTCAGTGAACAATGACACTACATGCAAATTATTTGTGCTAAGGTTTAGAAACGGAGCCGTTTTCACATATCTCCCTGTTGCAGGTGTCTGCCTTAGGCATCCTTTGTAATGCCTTCACCCAGTAGAACAAGGAAACACCCAGGCGGGCAGCCCTGATGGTGGGCTGGCCAGCCAATTTCTCACTGTTCATCCTGGGCATTGCGAACACCGTGACCTGAGTTATTGCTCCAAATTCCCTGTTGGCAGCCTTCTTCCCCTTGAACTATAGAGACAACTGAGTCCCGTGTAATGAATGTCTCCTAGGATATCTCACATGCGCCTATGTTCCAGCCACAGTTTGAATGCAACTCAGACACAAAATAACGTATTTTAGAGTGTGAAAGCATCACACAGTCCCCTGAAATGAAAGATGCTCCTCCAAACACAAGCACTTTCTATTTACAAGTGTACTTGTTTTCTAAATGGTACATTGTTATTTCTTCAAGGAAAGCAGAGAGAGCAAAGCTGGACTATAAATACAGGAAAAAAACATTAGTTTGCAGGGGAGGGGATGAGAGGAGCTGGCTGGAGCTAGCTTTTCCGGAAACAGAAAACTGTGCTCCTCTTCTTTACCATTCTAAGATAATTTTGGATTAATTGGCACACACTGAGATGTATAACTTGCTCATCTGAACCTCTCTTGTCATTTAAACAGATTAATTAGTGTTATCGTTATGACCTACAGTAGTTTGAAGGTCAAGTCCCTAAGATCTATTTTCATGAGATGCAGTAATGCTGTCTCAGGAGACACCAGGTATCATAACTTATTGTGCTGTTAAAATCTGTACAATCAATATGTCTGCAGCTTTAAAATTTTACAATATACTAATAAGATAGACATAAAATCCTACTGGTATTGCACTTAACTCCCATCAGCATTAATGATCTTAACACAGCAGGTGTTATCATTCCTAACAAGACATGGTATTTGCTATTTCATGCTTAGATGCCTCCTCCTTGGTTCACAGAAGCCGAGGAAGCTCTGTTTTAATGATTTGATAATGCTACAGGCAGAGCCACTTTGGGCACAGTTCAGCCCAATTTCCTCCATGCTGAACAAGGCAACGTCCCCCATCTGCTGCGACCTCTGGAGCAAGGTAGAAGCACGAGTCCTACAGACCAGGCACAACCCAGAGACATTTGTAATAAGAGTCATTTACCAGAATGGACAAGTGGCAGTTATACTTGCAGATTTCAGTCTCTGTATGAAAACAATATGTTTAAAACTGAAATTCTCCTTCATTGAGCCTTTTCCCTGGCCTGCGTGGGAAAAAACATCAGTAAAGACAGGGAAAAAACTCACCTGAGAATTAAACTGGCTAGAAAACAAGATGGAAATAAAACCAGATTCAATTTAGATTAATTAATTGTATGGTCAATATTTTTTCACTAAACTGAAGTAGGACCTGTCCACCTAAGGCTGCAGGTTTAATGAGATTCTCCAGTGTGCTAACAGCTGCACAAGCAATGTGGAACTCCCCAGTGACCTGCCGTCTGGGAGGTGCTTTAGGCCATGTCAACTCCATGTCCTGGGTAGAATTTACCAGGTGTGGGTAAGTCATCATGAGCTGTCATCATGGCTGGCACCCAGAAATGCCATGTGGTCCCATGTGGAGCTCTCTGCTGGGGCATACTAATGCTAGATACCTATGTCTTAGAGATGGTCCTTCTATAGGAAGGAAACCCCATACCCTGAAGATGACCATCTTTCTTAATTGACCAGAAGGAAGTTTGGGATAAGCAAACTCCTAGTTTCAATCACTCAATTCAGTGCATCAGATTCCAGGGTAGTCAATTAAGGGCTCTCCACCTTGGTTTCTTTACCTGAAACACAAACTGCTTTGAGTACCCCATTGAGCCAGAGATATTTTCAGACCAGTATGATGCAGCACTTCCAAATACTGCTGATGATGATTAGGTCTCGTAAAAAGTGGATGCGCATGAAGAAATTGGATGCACATTCTGCATCCTATTGCAGGGGGAATGCAGTACTGAAATGCTTCTCGTTGCTAAAAGAAAACTCTCTCAGAGGAGAAAGCCCATTGAAGTATTAAAAGGTACTTCTGTGGACTTCCCGAAGACATCTAATCCTTTAGTCTCTGAAGGGTAGCAGTTTTAGGAGAGATGCCATTATAGCTGCTCGTTGTGAGATGAATTATGCAAGAATTTATTATTGATTCAAGGGGAGCCTGCTCAAGCATGCAGTCAAAGCCCAGGCAGAGCAGAAGGGAAAGGATAGGGCTTCTGTCATTAACTAAACCGATTCACAACTGAAAAAAATCTAAGGCAAAAGGATCCATTTGCACAGTGGAGCATTTTACATACCAAATCACCTTTTCCACACCCATGACCAGCCTCTAGCACCAGACCACCCCATAGCAGAGCCCAGAGTTACACTAGTCCTCTCACAACCCAGAAATACATCACCACCCCAACAATCCACGGGCTCAAAGGCCCTTTGGCTGCAGACCCGACCCAACCCAGATCACCCGTGCGGGGCTGGGAGATCACAACAGCCCTGCCCAGGGCTGTACCCAAGAAGAGGAGACCCGAGGGGTCTAGGTTATGGGATGGAGCTGTAGAAATGCCCAACCCACCTCAAAATGACAACTGAGGCAAGGCCATGTAGCTGCAGAAAGCCATGTTTCAAGAGAGAAAATTTGTGGCCAGCTTGGCACCATACCAGAGTTCAACAAGGTCTGTTCAAGGAGTACAGAGATAGGGGAAGGAGAGGTTTAACTTGGGAATTAAGAGGGTAGTGAAACTAAAAGCATATGCAACCTGAACAATGACACAGAGGTGATGGACACCCATCAATTTATCTTTGAACGAGATAAGAGAGAGGCCATTTAAAAGCCAGGAAGGCCGGAGGTAAGCAAGAGGAAACAGAATGAGCTTACACAGCAAGTCGGTCACTGGCAAATATAAAACAAACCCTGTGAACACGTAATAGCATGTTTAGCATTTTGAGTAATGGGTGTTAAATTTGCTTTTCTCAACTTGACCTTTGTTAACAACCTTAGGCAGCACAGCGCTCTTATCCTGCAGCACTCCTGTTACTAAACTCGTCATGCCTCTGAGTGCTAGGGACCATTTCCTAATACAATCAGAAGGGAGATCAATAATAATTATAAAAATACATATATAATGCATACATATCTATGCATTCACACACACACACACGTCCGCACACTCAGGCTCTTCGCTTGTAAAAACTCTCCAGTGGAAACATTACAGTGCCATTCAGGCAGAAAAACATCCAGCAGAGATCTTACACTAAAATCATCCTCGATGCTGCTGCATAGAAAATGGCAACAAGAGTAGGAGAGAGGAGAAAATAAAATAAAATCAGTAAAGCTAAACAACTCTCTACTACCCCTCCAAAAGGGCTTATTTTAATTGCTGCAGAACAGTGGCATGTTTCTGGGCTCAGCCACGTGTTTTGCTCAATAATCTTCTTTAAAATATTATAAATATGCAGAACTTTGAGAAGTAGGTCAGTGGCTCAACACGTTGTAGCAAATAGCTCTGATAAATGCTAGCCATTACCCTGGGGTGTGCAGGCGGTAGCAGGTCTGACACACTGCAGCTAGTCGAATGGCGATTCACTGCATTAGAGGACCCTTCCCCTCATGATATAACACCCCGTTACCTGGGCACAGCTAACAACATGCCTCTCAAACAACAGACAAATCAAACTCTCCCTCTCATCCCTTAACTTGTCTCACAATCAGCAAGGGCAAAAGCAGGAGAAAGCAAAAGGACGTAAGAATTCGAGACACTGATACAGTGAACAAAATGAAAAGCTACAGCTCAGGATAAACCCCGAATGCAAGCGTGAGATCTGCCGGGAAGGTGACTTCAAACTCCTGCTTTGAACATTGGTCCAGATGCATTAAAACCCATCACGGCTGGACCGTCTCCGTGAGAGCGCCAGATGAGCCCTTTGCGAAGTTCCCCAGGACCCGTAAAAGCCGAGCGGTGGCTCACACAAATTCCTCCCATGGATTTGGTGCCCTGAATCCGTGTGGTGCAGCTCCCCTCGCCCACCCCCCCACCTCCCCCCCCCCCCTTTCCCAAACGGATTTCAGCAAGCACTTACCATCAGCAAGCTCAGAGCAGATTCGGGAGCACGCTGCACAGCCATCTCCTCTCTTCCTACACACAAATCCTCCCCACGACTTGGTCAGCCCTCGCTCGGCCCTCCGTCACGGCAAAGCATCCACAGAGCCCACAGCCAACTGCAGGGACAGAAACCCCACATCAAGGTTGGAGAGCATTAGCAAGAGGAGGAGAGGATGGATGAGGGGGTGGGGAGGAGAGGAGGGAAGGAAATAACCTTCTCAGCCGGGGAAAGAAGCTTAAGCTAGGCCAAATTTTACACTAGAGAGAGGAGGAAAATGAAACGAAGAGCATGCTGGAGAAACAAGATACCGGGAACTGCAGGATATTTAAAGCCCAGGCTCATGCTGCCACAGCGAGCAGCAGCAACGCAGGACACGCATCAAACACCTACGTGCCAGGTTAGGTCCAAGCCATTCTCCCCCTGCCCCAGCACATGGACTATAATTAATGGCTTTTAATTGCCATTCTCCTTCCTCCAGCTAAATACCAGCCTAGGTAGCATAAAGCTGCCATGCCCCTGACTCTGCACCTTCCTCCCTGCCCTGGCAGCGCTAGCTCAGAAACAATGTCAAATATCGCAACGTACCGCTTCCAACAGGGTCAAACCTCTTCTCTCTTCTCGCAAAGCCCTGCTTCGCCTGGCTTTGAAAGCAGACGCCTGCATAATACTGACACGAGAACGAGTGAGAGGAGCCAGATCCAGGAAGCACCCAGCGTTCACTTGAGAGCAACAATTACCTTTGTCATATTTGAGTGAGAGCTGGGTTACGCACTGACCCTTTTCACCTTAACATCCCCACCCCCCCAACAAAGTCTCTTCCTCCTCCTCCTCCTCCTCTCCAAATGGACTCAGCTCCCCGTGGAGCTAACACACTTCCTAGAAACATGTAATTACACAGGCTGTTGTGCTAGCGCTCTGATCACGCTGCCTGTACCGCATGGAAACGGCAGCCAGGCAGCCCCCCCCTTCCCTCCCTTTGCGAGGCGACATGCTGCAATCCCCCGCCGAGCTCCTGCGGCTCGGGGGCCGGAGATGGCTAATTGTGAAAACGTGGCCAGTTAAGACACAAAGACAAATTAGCCTTGAAAATAAGCCCCTTGTTTAAATGTTAGCTGTAAATGGAAGATGGCTTTCTGAGAGCCTTTAAAAATAGACAGAGCATCCTGGTGGGAAGGCCGGTACTCTCATGTAGATATGCCCTGTAGGACCCCTGTTTTTTAGGGCTCAGAAAACTCTTGGACTTCAGCGTATCAACTTTCTCATCTCTCCTCTGCATAAGCAGAATTTTGGCTTCATTTCCTAAAATGTTATTCTTCGTGTAATGACAATGTCTGTTCATCTTCCAGCTCCCACCTGCACACTCCCCAACCCCCATGAGTTTGGAACCCAATTAAAAGTTTCAGACAAATTCAACCGGAGCTGAATTCTCTGACGTGTGTCATTCCTGCAGCTTGCATAGAAATTGGCACCAGAATAGAAAGAATCAAATTACTGTCTCCATGAAGAGAGGCAGCAATGAGCCAGCCCTGGTGCTCTGCAAGCTGCATCTGGCCGGTCAGCTGTGACGTGTACCACACTGGAGTAATTATTCGCCCAACTTTTCGTTGCTTGATTATCGCCATGTTTTAGCAAAGGGGACACGGAGCCCTGGGAGATTGCAGACATTGCCCTAGGAAGGTCATTCAGGACATCTGTGGCGGATGTCATTCAGGACATCCCAGCATACTACTTTGGAGCAGGGGGACTGCCCTCCTTGTAAGGCATGTATAGCATGTGGCGTATAGTGAAGCTTGTGGTTTTTTCATGTAAATACGTCGACCAGTGAAATCCCGCCCCCACGCTGCAGCACCAAGCCTGGGTGTTGCATGGTGATGGCAGGGACTTCCTTCCCCCAGCAGGTTCTCCAGCAAGAGGTGTGGGAGGGAGATGCCACTCATACACAGAGGGAAGACTCACTTGTGGGCACACAGGAAGGCATTTTCTGGGGACCCCCCTCCTTGGTTTTGGGTTACAGACATCAACACTCAAGGAGAGTCCCTTGCATCACACCTGGAGGTGGCATTTACGGCACTGTTTCTGAGACCTGACCTCCTTCACTGCAGTGAGCATAGCTCCTGTGAAAGCACGCTTTTGCCAGAAGCTGCACTTGTCTCCACCCTTGGATGTAAGCCACCTCCATTGATGGAGAACAGGGGCCCAGCAAGATACCCGAGCACCAAAGAGCTCTGGGCTTCAGCGATTTCCTTCATTCAGACCAGAGAGCTGAGGCAGCTTCACAGTTCTTTCTAACCACAGGGCCCATCTTGGCTGTCTGCAGTGGGTTATTCTTCCCCTCACACTTACGTGAAGCTATGAGCTATCACACAATGTGCTCTGCTCCCTTCCCTCCAAAGAGATTTGTCTTCATCCTTGAAGATGAACACTGTTGTCTGTTATAAGGAGTGGAGAAGCAGGCTACTTAAATATCTCCCGAAAGAGGAAAATATGCAGAATAAAAGAAGGTAAGTTTTAAAAAATGCCTCAAGGCATGAATTATAAAATATGTAACCAAATCTTTTTCAACAGTACCATGACAAACATCTCAAGGCTTTTACGTTTTTCCCTACACTAACCCAATCTGAAGTACTGTAAGGAGGTGGCTGCAGAAACAACACATTCAGTAACTCTCAAGTCTGATAAGGAAGGTTTCTCCTTTGCCATTTTAAGGATTTTAAGGAATCAGCCTATCCCTACATTTTTGGACTCAGATAAAATGAAGAATCTGGAAGTGTGGATGTCTCTCCCAACTCTAGCTCCTGAATTCACTCTACAGTTGAGCAGGGTAAAATCCCAGTCTAACACCAGGAGCTGGTTATGATTTGTGGCGTCCTTGAAAAAATTCTAGGTTTTTCCTGAGCTCTGCAAGTCTCAGGATAATGAGCACATGTAGGGAGCCATCTGTGCACGAGTGTATGATCTATGGCTTCAAGGTACACTTGCAAACTTACCTGCAGGTTTGCCACTTTCTGCTATTTAGGAGAATAAATTTTGTAGTGCAAGAGGGAAAAAAACCTGCAGGTTGTCAAGAGATAAGAACAATTTTTAAAAGGAACTTATTGGATAGAACGTTAAAACTATAGACCTGTGGTTTTCTTTCAAGTCCTAAAGCTATGACATTAGCGAAAGAAAAGAGCTTTTTTGCCTCTATACTTCAAGAGAAATAGGTGCTAGAGTTGGTTAATAAAATAACTGCTTACAACCAGGCAAAGAAAACCTATTATGGCAAATTCTGGATTAATAGAAAAATTGATGCCAGTAAGAAAACTTGCAGCCAGCACTTGCAGACTGGTATATACAGAGGGGTCCCCCAACCCAGTGTTATCACTGGCATTACTTCACAAGGATAACATAAGCATAGATACACCATGCCTTGGTGTGTCACCATTATTAGAGCTGGTGGTTGCTGGGGCTGTGATCTGAGGTTCTAGTAATGCGATGTGGCAGGAAAACCCTTGGCTAAAAGCACATTATGTGAACTGCTCAAGGACATACAGAACCTGAGAGGTGCCTGTTGTCCTCCAAAGGAGATGTGGCTTTGGAGGCCAAGCAGAAGGTGGCATTATTAACAGCATGAACAAAGGCAATATAGAGCTCAGGGTTCATTGCAAGACTTGATTTCAGCTGGTACGGAGCTTATGTTTCTTATTAAATTTATTTACTGGTTTTTTCTTCGATTAGCAAAGAAGAGCTCTAGTTTTGAATGATGTGAAGGTCAATTTCCTATATATTGCTACCGTATATCTTTTAGCCACTAAAACCCAAAGTCCCTCCTCCAGTCAACTGTGACATTTGTGAGAGAACAAAATCCTGATAGGAAGTATGATTGGCACCTTGCATCACAATGTGTGTTTGTGTGAAATGTCGTCTAGTGATATGACAGCTGCCAGGAGGTCACTTATTTAAGCAAAGATGTGTACAAAGAAAATCGATGAAGAGGAGTTAAAGTCTTTACCTCAATTTACAAGGACTAATAAAACACGTCCTGCTCTTGTTTTGGCAAGAAAATAGTCTAACTAAAGTTGATGGTAGTACCATACGCAATGACATGACCAGAATAACACCCAAGAAGACCCTCACCCATTCAAGAAACCTTCAGAGAACCCAGCAAGCATCTCTGGAACTTGAGAGATATCAAAGTTTATTCCATGCTTGTGAATATTTAACATTAAATTAAAAGGACAATAAGCTTTCAGTGGTGTGAAAAGAATAGATGATGTGAGAAGATGAAAAGCAGTCTGAGTATATTCAATTTCCTTCAGCCATTCACGTGTTCTTCATGTATCTCAACTGTTTGCTGCAACTTAGGTGTTTAGTTTCAATTACAGGTTAATCACATTTACATTATGAATGATCACGACAGAAGTGCTCCTGCTTTAATCCACAAAGAAGGGACCACTTCATACAACAAACTGCAACAAAGCAACGTAGCTGGAATGTCCAAGATGCCTAATGAGACTATAGAGAATTACACAAATAAGAAATACTCACATAATTCAAACAGACAATCTTGAGGACCCACATTTTGCTTGTAGCATATTCCCAAAGAAGATAAAAGTCAGATGGCAACAAGTAAATTACTTATTGTGAATTATTCACTCAGCTTTAAAAAAGATCTGGAAGGAACTTATTGCATTAGCTCTTCTCCTTACCTTCCTGTGCTCCCTGCCATCAACACAATTGCTCTAAAAATCACTTGTCATGCCCCACAAACTGATCACAGCAGGGCTGGGACTGTTCCTTTTGAAAACTCTCTTGGAAGCTTTTGATAATTATAATTGTAGTGATAAGGATGATTCTCCAAGCTGCCAAAGAAATATTATATAGGAAGAGAATCTTCATTCCTGGAGCCAGCAGACTGTCAAATGAAGCCACCATGTTTGGATATATGAGGGGAAGGGTCTCTGGTCAGCTTCTTCCTCCACTGTCACTCTCTCTGGAGGGAGAAGTTAGGGAAGGCTTCCCCAGCAAGTGTTTCGGAAAATATTTCCTTGCCTTCCTCAGTAAGGAGGTATTAAGGAAACATTGCTAGAAATCTACCCAGGTTAGGTGGACACCTAGACTATGATATGGACTAAGAGAAGGATTAATCTCAAAGTCATCATTAAATTCCAGTCTAGCTGCTGATGATTGGCACATTTGCCTTGCCTTGATTTTTTTGGTAGCTGTTCTCTAAGGAAATAGTGCTGTTCATGAGAGGTATAAACCAGAGGCTCTGCCTCTGTCTAAGTGCTGAGTGCTTCTCTGATTGAACCTCCCTGGATCATTTGTCTTCAGAGCTGTGCAGGCAACCCACAGGCTGCTCATTGCCAAGCAGTCCCACTTCCAAGATGACTTATATCTGAACACTAATTAGCTTTGATAGGCACTGCTATGGAATAATGAGAGTCCTGGAAATATCTTCTTATTGTAAGGACAAGGACAAGGACAAGGACAAGATAGCACAGAACTTTCCTGATATACCACCATAGCTGGAGGCTGAGATATATTTTGGACCCTCTGAAGTCACTTCTTCATGATGGTGACTATCACTGGAGAACAAAGATCCTTGCAAGAAAAGGTCATTGGATACCTATTCCACAAGTGTGAGGGTGAGACCTGGCAAAGTAAGAAGACTAGTCTTCAGCAAGCATCTCCCTGGGCCAGGAAAAGAACTGAGGATTCTTGTGGCCTCTGTGCTGATCACGAGGCACTGTCCAGCTTCAGACCACTTTCGAGAGACTTAGAGCAGGCCAAGAAAAAACTCTTGTTTGTAAGTATGAGAACTGGAGTGTCCAGAGAGAGTTAAGCCAGTAGTAAGAGTTCAAAGTAAAGGCTTACAGAAGTATACCACAGTCACATACAAGAAATATGTGTTGGAAATGGGGTGGCTTCCCATCAGAAGCAGCAGACTCTGATGTATGAGCAGACCTACTGCTCTTTCACAAAGGCTGTTGCCTCAGGTGCTACTGCCTCTCTCAATTCTCAAACGAGGTTGGTTTATTTTTTCCTCCTCTCAATGCAAAAAAGTCTCCTGTCTTCCAGATCCCGCTTCAGCCTGTGCTGTGCAAGATATCGGGAATCCTGTTAGTCTGCATCGGGTACCTGGGAAGCAAAGCATCTCCTGCTAAGCTCTGGTCAGTGGGAGCTGACACCCAGCAGCAACTCCTGCATCTCCCATCCATCACTATCTCCTTTCTGTTCTGAACTGAGCAGCGACTAGGCAGCATTGGTCCTGAATAGGGCAGGTTTAACCAGACATAGCATGTCCCATCATCCAGGAGTGGCTGTTTGAGCCCACAGCTGGGCTGACCGCTGTAACTGCTTGGCACTCATAAGTCTCAGACCTATCTAGGACTTCTGCCTGAGCTCCCATTCCCCACTACACCCCCACCCACAGCCCACATTGGGCCAGACAGAAGACCCCAGTTCCCAGCAAAACTCTGAACTTCCTCTACTTCATGAAACAGCCTGTGGCATCTAAACTTGTTACAATAAAAGACGTAGATTAAAAGAAAAACCCTTAGATAAAAGCAGTGCAAAAGCTGACCTCCAATGTTCTGCCATCTTATATTCTATTTGATTTAGCAGTGCACTGGGACAACCCTAATTTAAAAAACATGAAGGTTAATAACTAGAAAAAACCATGTCATAACTCAAAGTATGACTTAATAGTGGCAGAGTAATTAACAGTCAATAACCATCTCACTCAATTTGAAAGCCTTGGGTTTCATATTATGATTGTTTAATATTAATTTGACATTTATACGATGATTGCCTCAGCAAACTCAGATGTCGTGAGTCCAGCTGAGCACAGTACAGGGTGTGGAGTCTGCAAGAGCGCATCACTGCTGCAGTTATATTTGTTTTCTGAAAATGCATTCCCTGGTGCTGTTGCATGATCTGTTGGGCTGTACTTGTGCCACTTGGCCTGATTTGCGCCTATGCAAGTGCAGCATCAGTGAAATAAAACAACACTTTTCAATCAATTCCATTTTCAATTTTTTAAAAATCTTTTTCTTCTAGCGTTCATTTAAAAGACCCTGGTGGGGAGTGATCTCTCGTCAACAAAGCTAGTTCCTCTTCTACAGTCAACCTCTTCATGGTCGTGCTGAAAAACTTATCAGGTTTTGGTTTACCTCACATTTCTAACTTCCAATTGACATTTATTCCTAAGCAGTTCTTAACCTTTGTGCTGACACTGTATTTCAGCTGAAGTAGCTCTAGCTCCTAATGTTTTATCTCTAGATGGATTTGAGATAAACAAATTTCTTCTGAGCCTTTGTTTTGCCCTCTGTGGGTTTTCTAGCAGCCTGCCAAGGAAAAGGTTGTCTCTTTCCATTAGAAACCCTTTGCTACCCACACCATCCAGAATTTATCCTCCCTGAACAGCATCGACCAACACCATCTACATTATTTCAGATGAGATCTGACACCTTCGCTGCACTATGCTACATATTTGTACATATCATGCAATTGCCTTTTCCTCCAGGCAAGGCTTGAGCATTCAAATCCTTTTCCTCTCAGTGCATCTCATTATGTACTCATTCACCTCTTAAACATATCCAAGTTAATGCATTACACCGATCTTCAGGTCCACCCCAGTCCCATTAAAAAAATCACAGCATGAACAGGGATGACTACATATGTAGAACGCTACATGTAATTGTCCAGGGGTTACGGAGGGTCTGGAGCTTCCAATCTTTGTCCCATGCACTCTGCTTTGACCTTTTGAAACTTCTCTAACAAAAACCTCAAGACGTTAGGTAGACCAAGTTTCAATGCCTGGAAAGAGAAGGTATGAGGGCTCTACACTTCGAACTCCAGTCTCACGGGTCTTTAAGGGCAGCACTAGAAGAGTTGCCTATATTCTCAAAGAGAGCCTGTAATGCAGCCAAGGACTAGACATCTATTTCTTCAGTGCCAGCTATGTGTCTCCCACCCTGTGAAATCCCTTGCTTCTCCTCTCAGAGCTTCTGCACAGTGTGGACTTCATTAAGATTTTGTTTGGCTGGATATTAAGTAAAGTGACTTCTGCTACAGAATGTTTTGGGGCAGGAAGTCAGACAAGTTAAAGCAATGAATGCAAGTGTTACTAAGGGCAGTCTATTCTCAGCTTCTGTCCTTAGACCAGGAGTCACCTGACTTAGTGAAAACAATTTATGAATAAGATGTCTAGACAAAGATAGCTAATTAAGGCTCCTTCACCACTCAATGGACTAATACATGCAGCTCCAGAGAGTAGGTTACACATCCCATTAATCTTCAAATGGCATGACTGCTCCCCGGAGAGCCTGGACCCTCTCCATGGGCTGCTACAGAATCCTAAATGACTTTTAACATTGTCAGCAAATCTCAGCTTGAGCACCAAGCTTGGAAGCTACCTTCAACTACCAGTGTTGCTGGTTGTGCATGCTGTGAGTATCTCAGCTCAGGCCTTCCAGCCTGAGCCAGGAAGCACCACTCCAGTGCTGGTTGTGCATTTGAGGATGCAAACCACAGGCTCAGAGTGAGTCCTAGGTCCTGGAGGCTGCTGACCACTCAGGATTCTAACAGCATTAGTCTCATCTTCCAGAGGTCGCCTGCCCTCCCTTAACTTTACCCTTTCCTTCTGCCACAACTTGAGGTAAGCCCAGAAAGAGACTAAAGTGATTCTTACAAAAGTTCCCTCAGACAACCAAGAAAACAATACTGGGAGTTGTGGCACGGATGGGGGTACCCAAAGAGGTAGGTCATCTGCCTTGGGCTGAGGAATAAAAATAGCACAGGCTCACATGTGAAAGTCAGCATGAACATCTGCTCCTGATCTCTGTCAAGATTATTTGTTTGTACTACGGTTGCATTTTGGACAAGCATCAGATATTTAGAGGACCCTGTGGTGTAAGGCATTGTACACATACCTTACCAGACTGGCAATGTTATCATCAACTACTTGTTACCATTCCCACCCCAGACCAAATCATGAGAGCTCATCTCCTGCAGAGAAAAGTCAGGGCTTAAAGAGGAAAGTGATGAATACTTTCACAATCCATTCAACTGGCTTCCAGCACGGGACTCTAACCTCTCAAACCATCACAGCTATTTCAGCAGTGATTGCTGCGGCGTGACCTGAGTAAGACGCATTGCTCACACTGAAGAGTTGACCATCCACAGTAGAGATGGAGGGACTAGCGGTGGTTTATGAAGGGAAAAAAGAATTGCACTCACAACAATAGGATGCAAAGGCTTTCTGCATATAGAATATTTACAGCAATTCGCATATTGATGCTTGCCAGAGCTTATCAAAGCGTTAGGAATTTATCATTCAGTTACATTCAGACTACATTTTGTAATGCAGTCCGAGTAACAGTGTCATATTTAACAGAATTCATTTTAAAAATAAAAAGGAAGATTAGTTTTAATTCACTTATGAATTACTGTTACAAGTAACTAATTTATAGGAATAGTAATAACAGCAGCACTGTGTTCACTAGGTAACATCTACAGCTGTGGAAGAGTATGTCCATTAATAAACAGAAGTGAGTGCAGAATTTTAAGTACCCTTCCTCAGTCCAGAAATATGTTCTGTGAAAACCTCACATAAGGGAGTGAGCAATTCAGCCCAGCCCATTAATTGCTCCAAATATCATGGCTGGTAATCTGCAAATTAGATTATAAAACCTCATTGCATATAAACAAATGCTAAGATAGATTGCCTCTGCCTTCTCGGCAATTAGTTTGCAAAACAGTTACTGTATTTTATGCTTAACAGTATAAAAGAGCCAACGGTGATTTCACAGTGAAGCGGCTTCCTAATGAATATTGGTTTTATGAATCCTAAGTCCAGTTACACGTTTGTGGTTGCCCGTATATCTCAGTTTTGAAAGATACTTCTGGTCTCCACTTTATCTAACCAGGTCCTCCCTACAACACCTCTAGGCAGCCAGAAGCCGGGGCTCCCGGCCCATGCAGGAACATTGTAAGTCCAGTTTTCCCTAGATGTGTTTTTATGTTTGGGGTTTTTTTATTTTTCTTTGCCAGGAACATAAACTTGTGGGATATTAAGGAGTTACCACATCAGCCGGGGATTTCTGGACATCTGGTGTCTCTGACAAGTGAGCTAGACAGGTGATAGCTCTGGTTGGGATGGTCTACACCTAGAAATCAGGGGTGATCATCGTGCACGTTTCTCACAGTAACTTTCACATTCTGAGGAAAAGAAGAGTTAAAAGTATTTAAATACCTGTCTAGACTGCAGCAATTAACAACTAGGTCCATGGAGTGACCACCCCTTTCAGATCTGCTGTGGGTGTGAAGGCATCAACGCAAGTCTGCATACAGAGCTGTTCCTCACCTCTTCTCATTTGTTCATCGTGAGTGTGGTACCTGACACACACGCCTGAAGAAATCAATCTCCATTTGAGGAGAGAGTCAAACAGATCAAGTTTAAGCCATTGGGGAAATTGTTACGGGTGTCAGTCTGCAACTGGGAAGGCTGCTCCTCAGCCCTCCCGAAGCTGTAGCTTATTGCAAGAGAAATACTTTTTCCCGTCCCCGTGTTGGGTTTTGTCATTAAAGCAGCCTCTCAGGCTCCTCTTCCTCACCATCTTTCATCCGCTAGTTACTGGAGCCTACCTTAGGCATGGGCCAGAGAGGCAACAGCTATTAAATGCTAGAGTAGCTCAGGGTTGACGAGGGAGGGCTTGACATCTCAAATCACATAAACACACGGGACACCAGGATGTGTTTAAGCTCTCTCCCAAAAGCCTGGGACTGCCAAATGGAGGGCCAGCATGCCCTGCAATGCTGATCAGTGAGGAGATGGAAAGCTTTTCTGGTGGATGTCCTTGGGAAGGAATAGTCAAGACCAGCATCTGCAAATTAGGCATCAAGCAGCTGAAGTTCAGCTATGAAACCTACATCGCCTCTCTCCCGACCAGGGAAATGCTAACATTCTGCAACCCATTCAGGTTCTTGCTTCAGGGTGTTAGATCTTCTAGACAAGCATAAAATTGCAAACTTATACCAAAGCAAAACTATTTCCAACGCCAACAAGGTGATGGAAACTTCACTGTTATATCTGATAATGACTCTTCCTTCTTTTGCCAGAAACTCTCCACACCCCCTTATTCTTTCATTTAAAATCTTCAGAGAATTTTGTAATCATTGGATCAGTCTCGCCTGAGAGTCACCTGTATAAGCACAGGTGATGTTACGCCCCAACACCACCAAGGCACCAGACATCTCCTGAGAGTGAGGAATAGCTGGCAAGACGCATTTTTCCTCAGGGCTTTACACAGTGCTAAGGCATTTTCCTATAGGATGTGCAAACATCAGGAAGGATCTGTGTCCACAGATGGGTGCAGAAGGTCTTGTCTTCTGTGCTGACTGCACATAATTAGATCAACTCCAATCTGTTGGGTTGATGAGGCACCCTGGTGCAGTGCTGCACCCTGTTTATTAATAGATGGTCTTGTCTTTGCTTGGGGAACAGTATTTGAATAGAGAGCACCATGCAGAGGTGAAATCGCCCCTCTCCCGTCTTGCACTGGGTTTAGCATGAGACAGGTAAACTCAATGAGGAGAGTAAGGAATTTCTCTGCTCTGCATCAGCAAACAAATGGTACTCCAAAGGGATGTTGCTTCACGCCAAGAACCAGTGAATTCCCACTGTGCACTAGCTGGATCTTCACATGTGAAGGGCACTGGGAGATCACTGAAATCAGTGCCCAGCAAAGCCTTGGCTAACCTCTCCTCCTCTCCTCATAAGGATGGCACCGAGTCTGTGGAGGACACACATGCCTCCTTCCTCCCATGGTGAAAGCATCTCAACAGCTACTCCTGAATGCATTTAGTCGCTGGACATTTTTTCAGAGGCAAGAAAATTCCCATATCCTGGCTCTGTAGCTAGTGAACTTAAAAGGGGGAAGTCGGAAAGTATTTAGATGGGTTCCAATGAAAGCATTGAGGAATGCAGCCACATCAACCAGAGACACCAAACACCCCACAGAACCAGATTGACTGAAGTTATTCACAAACTAGTCACATCCGGCACACAGTGTCCATGGCAAGATTAATGAGAAGAAAATAAAATGGAAACAAAATGTTTTATTTCAGTAAATTCTATACTTTATAATGAGGTTATATTTAGACATGCAGCTAATATTATGCTCCAATAATAAAGATGTACGGGTTTTCTTTGGGAATGTTTAATTTTATTTGTTTAATGTTTAATTTGATTTGAAAAAAAAAATAATGGAAATTAAAGAGATTACATTTGTTTTAGGTTGACCTAAAACATTCCTCCTTCCTCTGAATTTAATCAAACAAACAGAAAATCAAAAAAGTCAATTATACACTGAGCCTTGTGAGTGACACACACACAGAAACAGGTAATTGAACTTCAGCCTCAGATTTATCTTTCCATCCTCCCTTTCTTCAGAGACAAAGAACACTGAGTGTTTTCATTAAAATACAGTTAAAAACTCGAAACCTACTAATGCAAATCTTTCCAAGTATATTTTGTAATTTGAGAAGGTCTGCTTAGAAGCGTGTGACCTTGTGCAGAGCCAGATCTAAGCAAAATGAAAGCAGTTTTCTTTACAGTCATTCAGAATAGCTCCTTGTGAATAAGATAATGACAATTTCCTTTAAAATGTCAGATTAACTTAAAATCAACTTAGTGCTCCCTGCCTGCATTATGACTCAAGTGTTCTTAGGCAAATTCTTATCCAGACAACATATTTAATGCTGTTTTTACTGCAAATGGCATAAATAGAAGCCTGTATAGCTCGTATTAAGTAGCAATGTTTGTTAAACAAAAATGTGACGGAATTGTTTTATGTTCTGGGAATACACCTAGAAAGCAATTTGTAGCCTCAATATTACCAATGGCTGAGTGAGTGCTGCACAAGTGTAAGTGCTGTGTGCCTTTTAGCAAATAACGAGCCAGAATGCCTTTATTGCTCTGCTAATTAATACAAAGTTTAGTTCAGTTCTAACATAGCGTGAGATGTCATGTATTTCCCTAGCACAAGAGCGCCTAAGTTTCCCTTATTGAGTTGTAAAGGAAAGAATATAATTTCTACAGCATTTCTAGGATACTCTGTGGAAAATAATAGCTTGGCTAAAATTTGCTGCTCTGTTTTATCAGAGACTGTGAAATGCTAAAAAGCGGGGAGTCATGCCATTGCTATTGCTACTACAGCCATTTAATAAGGCCAACAAAAAACCCACGAGAACAAAAGAAAACCAAAAGAGCAGAAGGGAAAAGACAAAGAAAAACCAGAGAAAAACCAGTTAAAGGAAACATTTGACAACACTTTTTCAAAGAGTGAAAAAAGGCATTGAAAGAACAAAGAGTGAAAAAGATTTTAGGAAAAAAATATGGATTTTGGCTGTTATTTCATCAAAAGCTTCCTTTTAAACCAGCAGCACCAGTAAGTCACTCCGGACTGAGCTGACACCAGTCAGCACGTTTTGAAGGAACTCTAACAACTTACGTGTTTGTGTGTGCCAGAGATGTAGTAAGAGGGACATGAAGAAAAATAAAGTGAACTCTAGGAGATCAATAAAACGTAACCCTTTGACCTTGTAGATGATCCCTATCCATTTTTCAGAGTTAGGTGATAAAATCAGTACAGTGTAAGGTTTTAATCTGGCCATTACTGCTACCTTGCATCTGTGAAACTGTGCATTCATTTGCCACACGGATGTATTTTTAAATGTAGATATAGTGCCTCTAGAGAAGAAACCAAAATCCCGGTTGGTATTAAAACCAGCTTTGGTAAAATTAACATTTGTACTCAAACCGTTACACTTCTTGAAGCGTATCTCAGGAAAAGAGAGGGCTCTGTCTTCTCTGCTAGGGAGGAAAAAAAAAAAAAGCAAGATAACAAGAAATGGAGCAGATGGAGTAAATTTTCAAAGCTGTGTGTGGGAGTCGAGCATTCAGATCCCATTAACTAATACCGGAGTTGGAGGATCAGACTCCTACTCACCAGGCTTTGAAACAACAGGTTCACATTTCTCCAGCTTTGCTTGCTTCTTATGTGTCCCCGGCTCCTCTCTAACAGGCTGACATGCAGCAGCGCAGGACCAAATGTCTTTACCCTTGGGGCAGGGCTCCTCATCCAGCAGACAGAAATGGAAATACATGCAGTATTGATCTGAGCTTATGCATACAGCACGTGTGCTTACTGACGTGGTATGGAGAAGGATGAAAAACATGCAGTGGCTTCATGCCACAACCAGAAATAAACCACACATCATCAGTAGTTTGGTACAGATACTCCTAAGAGTCATGCTTTATTCCTTTAGGAGAAATGAGAGGTGAAAAGCAGGGAGATACAGCCAGTGTGGGTGTTCAGTGATGTTCCAAGGTCTGTTAAATCATCATCATCATGGCTTGGCTTCGCGGACGAAGATTTGGGAAGGGCTTTGCCCACGCTTATTGCAAGCGCGTTGATGGCTGAAAAGGCCAATGCGGGATAGGCAAGACCGGTTGCAAAGAGCACACCGGAGGGTCTCCTGGGGTGGTATTGCCGTTCCGTCCCTTGCCTGTCGCTACAGGGCTTTGCAAACGTGAGTACACCCTTCAAGCCTGCGCGGTGGATTTTTTAGGTGAGGCGCAGCGTGCGCGAGACTGGCCCCACCCTTTACACCTGAGGTTCATCTGCCAGGGCCGAGCGAGCTTGGACGGTGACAGCGAAGTCCTCAGGTCGTAGGTTTGGTTAGAGTATCCTTCTCTTAGATGGATGGCCTTACAGGGCTAAACGAGCTCCATCTGCCCGGGTTTGGAGTTAGAGTTGTCCTTCTCCTAGGATGGTTGCCCGAAGGCTAGTGAGCCCATCCTGCCCGTGGACACACTTTGTCTGACCCTTCAGTTGAGACCTGTCTGGCTTGGGAGACCCTACCGGAGGCATATGCCACCACCAGCATAGCCCTCAACTTCACAAGGGCACGCAAGCTCTTTCCCCACGGCAAGGGGGTGCCCGTGAAAGAGTCTGTTAAATAATGTCTGGCTATATACATCAACCTTGCGACCTCTTAATCATGAGAAACATGCTGTTCAGGAGAGTGCAATGAACTTTCTGAGTAAGTATGTCTAGTGCCAACCTCCTGCATGGGAGGAGCTACTGAGCACAGCTTTTGCCATTTATATCCATCTCCTGCATGCTGTGTGAAGAGTGCAACTGTTCAGCTAGGATGGGGACACGTTGTCCAGGACTCATCTTCTCCTCTGGGTCATCTCCAGTTTTCTATTATGTGACTAAATAGTCTCTTCTGCAAAATCAGATCCTCTGTCCTTGATAGCTAATAAGAAGCAACCGTCTTCAGCTCCACTGTGTTTTATCATGGTAGCTTTATTTTTATCTGACATTAATCACCCAATTATTAAGAGTGACACAGCACTTACACCCTATTGTTGCAATCTAATTAGCTTCCAATCCCATAAATCAGTCTTGTACATCAAATATGTAGTAACTATGGGCTGAATGAATCTCTTATTTGCTCCACAGGGACCCTCAGTCGCATTGGTTATGAGCAAAATGCAGTACAAAAGGAGAACACAGCTGCTCTTGAAAAGGGTATAGAGGCACTGCATTTCTTTCTGCTGAGCTAAAAACTCCTGCAGAAGGGCAGCAAAAGCACAATTGTCTGGCTCCTACTCAGGGCACCCTGAAACACTGCACCTGCCACAGAGGTCTGTGGGGAAGGCAGGAACATACCTGGGATGGCCATTCATTTCCCCCAATTCTCTGCATGTACAAGATTCAGCAAAGGTGATATGAACTCAGATTTTGGTGACTTGCACACAGGGCTGGGGGCTCTGAGATGTGGCCTTTTGACATACGTGTGACAGAGGCAGACACCTGGGCTTGGACCTCTTCAGTCTGAACTGAGAAGGAACCTGGTGTCACACCTTCAGCTAGACACACTTTCGACAGCCTCCTCAGAAGTCATGTCTTTGAATAACAGCATTCTAAAAGTCCTGCAGAACTTGTAGCAGCAGGCTAAGCGACAAATCTGTTTGTAAAAATACAGACCAAGAACACCATTCTGGGAAGACTTTTTATAGGAGACATCTCAGGGACACTCTGCGTCAAGAATCCTTCCTCACCCAAGAGGCTCTTCTGCAGAGTTTTCGTTATCAGAAGACAATTATTCCTCTTCCTGACACTGGTGGGGTCATGTGTGAGGGATGTCTTGTTGCTTCGCATGCAACTGGAAATCTCCTTTAACGTACAGTAAGGTAAAAAGAAAAGCAATATCTTTATTTACACACCTAAAAAACCTCAAAAACCAAAAAACCCAAACCATTGTATTTGTTAATGTTCATAAAAGACATAGCTTGAAGAAATGAAAGAACACACTTGAACAATCTGGTTACAGGGAGGTTAATTCTGCCTGGTCTCTCTACTTCTCTCATGGCATTCCCATGACTTGCTGCACACACCGTCCTGGCACATCCTTTGTCAGGGGTCCAGTCTAGGCTGTAGCCTTCAGAGAACCTGAAGTACCATCCATGGTAGATGGTACTACATTTTATAGATAATTGCCTTTTCGTAGCCCTCAGGAGTGTCTGGCCAGATTTACTCTTCCCTATTGAAAGATATTTCTTTCTAACGTCTTCAGAAAAAGAAAACCCTGATGTGGCTTTAATAACAACAAGCATTGTTCCACTTCCTTGGAGATGCAAGTGCAGCCTGGCCAGTGCAGATGTCACATCCTTAACAGTCCTTGACTCACTGAGGAGGAAAATTTCCCCTCCCTCCTTTCAGTGTGAAGTGTAGACACAGCCTAAACCTTATTTTTTATATTCGTCTGCACAATAGCAAACATGGTATCAATATTGATAACGTAGTGGCAAAGGTGACTGGCTACAAACATCATTCTAGGACTGTGGGAGCGGTCAACAGTCCCTGCATTAAAACAGGGACAGTGGAAACGAGGTGGGGGCTTTGATTCGGTCTGGCAAGGCATGCAAATGTCATAGGGTTCAACAGAAGCCGTGTTTGCAACATGAGACACTTCCTCCAGAAGGACCCAGGCTCTGATCTCATCCCTAGAGGAAGATGATCGCCTGGCGTTGCAAGCAGAGCATAAACAGCAGGCAGGAAACCCATCTGAGGAGCAAGGCTGAAATATTGCTCTGTGCGACTGCATCCCCACACCCTCAGCCTGAAATTTTACAGATACGTGTGCAAGAACGTTCATCTGTTGATGCACCACACTGTAATGCAACTCAGGGGCTCCTGTGCTAGCCCATGGTGGCTGCGTTGCTGCAAGCTTGCTCACTCCAGTCACATCCAATGAAACATGATGGTCTCAGAGAAATTTATTTTGCTTCCCTTGACTAGATGATCAGTGCTCCTAGCAAATCTGACAGTTCCAACCATCATCAATTACTGCTTTCACTATGCAGTGACTTTTCCCGTGTCACACTTTCTATTACAGAGACTTTTGAAATCTGTTTTATTTAAAATGGATAGAACTAAACCAGGAAATCTCAAAGTAATTCCACTTTTCAAACCAGTCTCCTGCTAAAAATATTGCACCTTACTAACAGGAACTCAACAAGAGTCTCACCTGATGTGGGAATTCTTCCTCACAAAGCTGGCAGGCTGCCTGTTGGAGAGCTGTTCTCAGAAATGCAAGGCTATTATCCATGTCACTTTGTTCCTTATAGCTATGGGTTCACTGCTGAGCAGAGTAAAGCCACCAAAGCAAGGTCCTTGCTTGCGGAATTACCCAAGTCTGGTGGTGTTCATGGAGAATCATTGTTCCCCTGTTCTCTGGGTGCCAACTCAGCAGGCCCTGATGCTGATCATTACAAGGGCAGAGGTTTCGTGAGGTGACTGAAGACCAACTGCCTGCCAGGCATGATATCGATGAGCAAATATTGCTGCATCTCCATTCTGCATGGCTAGAGGGAAGGGCTTACATGTCCCCACCATGCTGTGACACCCACATATAGGGTCACTTTCCCAGGAGGGAGAATGAGACTTTTGCCATCAGCACTGTGTTGAGGTGAAATAGGGATGAAGGGCTGGTTTCTCCCAGCACATGCCTGAAGGACTTGGCCATTTCCCACTTCTCCACATCTCCATTCCAGGAGCAGCCTCTGCAGTTAACTGTGATGGCAAGGCCAGTAAATGTGCCAAGAGTGAGGACTGGAAAATCTCCCCAAGAGGATGCAGCAGCATGGTAGGATTATCTGCATCAGAATTGCTATGGGGGAAGGACAAGAGCTTCACTCTTGGGAAATAAACATTTGCTCACTTGAAACAAAAAAATTTAACGAAAACACTAAGCTGGAGTATATATCGAGATCAGAAGTCTCAGCGGTCAGGCTGAGCTGAACTAGGCTTCAGAAGACCCGAGCTCGATGTCTAGCAGGGCCACTGGTCTCTGAGTGACCTGGAACACGTCGTTTTTCTGCTCTGTGCCTCAATTTCTCCTCCTGTGAAATGGGGCCAGTGATACCGACTTGATGTAAGATCTACTGGTGAAAATTCTTATGAAAGAACTGGTACTATTACTATTCCCCCACCCAAACACAAGCTGTGATGCTTTTTTCAAATATCCTTAGCAGTAAAGAGAATACACTCTTGTTCACCCAGCGTAGGTCTGTATGAAAGCATTTCGCGACAGCTTTTCTTCAGAGTGATCCAAAGCACTGGGGTCTTTCTGAGGAATGTGATTTTCCTTCTCATTAATTTCCTGCTTAAGGATTCTTCATGGCAGCAGTAAGCGTTATGTTTTCCCATATACGATAATGAGCTACCAGCTACTGCAGCCAGCGTGACCTTTCATTTCCTAATAGGAAGAACAAAATAAAAGCCAGCGAGGAGTCTCTACCAGGCAGGATGGTGTGTGTCACTGCTTTCAGCAGCTGAGCAAAACTGGCAGCTGCCTCCAACCCACCAGCTGCCTCCCAGCAGAAGAAGGTGCAGCACACAACACCCCTCATACAAGGCAAGCAAAGGGACAGAGGTCCCCAGAAAATTATTTCCCTGGGTCTCATTCATATCTTGAAAGATTCAAATGAGAAAATTCTTTAAGCTGTAACACTCTCCATGGAAGTGTCTTTTAATGGCATTATCCGTAGCTCACACCCAGATCCATACCTGCCATTTCCAGGGATAATTACACGCTGTGGTTAAGGCTGGGGTTAACTTTGCACCCTTTGCATTCTTTCAAACTTTGCAAAACTCAATAATTAAGTAACTGCAAACTTTGGGATTGCTCAGAGGCCCAAACCTGTCTAAGTCCAGGTTACCCTTTCCTGCCATAGCAGGTTACAACAAAAACGCACAGATTTTGTCTGGTACATACAGAGCAGAAATCACTGTGTGACTCCCAGGGCTTCAACCACTCCACAAGTCTTCATACAAACAAATAACAGTGCAAAATTATTCCACTTGTCAACAGTTCGGGAGGAATTGACAGACCCCAGTTTAACCATTTAACTCTGCCAGGGGTAATAAGTCCACTCATGCATTAAATTAAAAATGACGCTGGAAAATAAGTACATTATGGACCAAATACAGTACACAAATGGGGGCAAAGATTTAAACTGCTGCCTGGTGCAGAATTGCCAATGAAGCAACACGCATCTCATTATCCCGACTTACACTGAACACGTCCACCAAGAGGACCCTTCGCATATAGATGCCTCCGCCGAGGGCAAACGCCTGCTATCAGCGTGGATAAACATGACTGTTTATTTTCCATTGTAACAATGTCTGAGTAAAAAAACCTGCCGAGGGCTCCTTATGGTGGGCAAACTCTGGATGAGGCAGCCCCTGCTCACCCTCAGCCCCCATCATTTCTACCTCACAACCCATTTTCTGCTGGCAAAACTCCCCTTCTGCTTCTGCCTGACAAGTGAGGAAAAGCACTGAGTGGTGGAGCTGACGAGGCACACTTACTTAAGCTGATAGTAGAAGCAATAACAATGATAGAGGCAGATTTTCCTTGTAAGTGCACTGTATTTCTTTCAGAGGGAAGGTGATTTCTTTACGAGCTTTGGGTTCGATAGTCTTGAGTTACGGCACCTTCTTCCACTGCTGCCGCCGTTTCTATTTCTCTTTCTGTTGCAGCAGTGTCCCCCATGCAGATGCATTTTCATACACAGACACATAGCTTTATTCACTCCTAAGTGCTGCAGCACGTTTCCAGTTCATTGATAGTCAGCTGGGGTGGGGTTTGTGCCTCTTAAATCAAAAATGTCTTCTCTCTGTGAGCTGGTCTCCTTCACAGTCAATGGGGAGTTACAGGAGTTTGAAATGAACAATTCATCCCAACTTTCTGAATGAAATTAATTACCCAGACAGTAAGCAGGTCTCATAAGCTGAATCACTCCACGTTTTTCCAGGTTGCCAAACAGCGGTAGGAAGGGAGGACCATGACAGAAAAGACTAGTGACAGCCCGGCCAGCTGGTTCAGGTTTAGTCATCTATCCTGCAGACATCTGAAGTTAGGCACCGGAAATACCCCCACATACGTTATGCTTTTAAGTGAGAAGACACCTCAGAAAGGAAATGTTGGGTGAAGAACATGTGAAATACTCAGGGCCATTACTATGAGCTGAACAGCAGGAAGCAAAAGGAGATGTGATGAAGACTCAAGATTGCCAAAAGCTGAGAGCTGTGGGCTGGAGTTGGGAACATGCAAGGACCAGTTTTCATAGTCAGGTTGGCAGCTGTGAGAACTGACGCGGGTATTTATATACCTTCCACGGCAGGATATAGACGTACTGAATTGCTTAGGCACTGTGGGCAGAAAGCAAACCCCTGCAGACAGGCATCTGAGAGTGTGGCCAAAGAGCCCACGTTAAATGTTGGCTCTGTGCTGTGCCCATCTGATCCAGGAGGAGGAGAAAATAAACACCAACGTGTTATTCTTGCAATTGCTGCTAGCCGCAAATCTTGCATGTCCTCCCATAAGAGCTTTCTATCTTGAATGTCCTTTGAGAACTAGTTACAATCACTAAAAAGTTGTAAACTGAAAAAAATCTACTGAATATCTAACTCCTGGTAGAGGATATTGAAAATTTTCTACTGAAAATTTGTTCTCTAGTAAGTGGTTGAGATTTGTAAAATAAAATTCTTACTGATTGGGCACCTTTTCAGTTCTATGGGGAATAAAAAAGGAATTATCTTAATGAAAGTAATCCTAATCAAAGCACCCATTACACTGGGGTTGAAAGGAGGTACTGGGACATCTCCTTTGACCAAATGTTCACTGCAAGTAGGAGAGAGTCATATATGAGTGGTTTTGGAGTCAGAACATGCATGTTATGCCAAGTGTGTGAAGATATCCATCTCTAGAAGAAATAAAGACATTCATTCCCACAGCTACTGAAGAATGAAATTTTTAAAAATTGGGGGTTTAATCAGGGTCCACAGTCTCGGTTTGGAAGTCTCCCTCCTGAGACTATAAAATGAGAATATGATAGAACATGTGAAAGAGGAAAATCAACAAAACTCAAGTGCCCATCCATACTTAAACATCAAACAAAGCAAGTCTCACCTACGGCTTGTTTTCACCCTCTCTTATTCCCCAAGTCCTTCTAGCAGAGAAGTGGGTGTTTAAATGAAAGCAGTGAGTGACCTCACCCATTTTGCCCAAGCACACTGCAAACTGAGTCCTCTCCCTCTAGAAACTGAGGGGAGACACCCAGCCACCCCAGTCATGGCTGTGTCACTGCTTTACATTTGCTAAACTAGTTCACACTCCTTCTGGCAGCGCATCCCTGGTGACCAGTTCCTCCGGGCTGTCACAGCTTCACCCCATGGGATGAACTGTGACATGACCTGGACAGACCCATGGCAGCACTGAAGGTCTGGGAGGACGTGGTCATGCAAGAGCTCCCTGCAGGAGACCTTTGCCTTACGTGCCCGAAGGGGAGGAATCAAAATCAGTCTCTTCTCGTCCGTCCTGCGTGTCATATCTTAGCTCGCTGCTGTCGTGCCAGGCTCCCTCGAACAATGCCTTAGGTGCAAACAAAATTCTCAGAAATCCTTTCCTGGATTACTCAGAGCCATTCATATTCATTAGCAGTTATCAGCACGCAAGCAAGGCACACATTAATTAAATGTCTTTGGCATTTGGGAATTGAAGAGCTTGGTCTTGTTTTGTTTAAGTTTGCTTTTTTATTAGGAGCCTTAACTTATTCTGACCCAACTTTCTCCGACATCTCTCCCGGTGGCAGGAATACAGGCTTATAAGCGAGATATTTGAAAATGCATTCACAAAGACGCAGAAAGCTTCGCAGAAACTCAGGAACCGAGACCCCCAACCTCCCTTTTTAAAGCTCATTTTAAGGCATCAAATGAGAAAAACGTGGGGGATGTTCTTTCCCCCTTGCCTCTTCCTCGGTAAATCTTTGTATGAAGAAGGGGAATTACCTTTGAACCTGCATCTAAATGAATCGCGTCCATTACCAAAGCAGTTTGTACCATTTTACTATTTCCCTTTCCTTTAGAAATCTATTCACCGCGTTAACACACACGGCAGCTAACAGCATTGCGGTCAGCGATGCGGGTCTGCTTACAGACCTGTTTGAAAAGGCGAATCCCCCTGTTCCAGAGCATCACTTACACAGAGTTCATTACCTGGTTTTATTTTTCTAATAGCATCGCTCTTCATTGTTGTTTAACACAATACCATTACCTAGACGGCCTGCAGGGTCCCATTTCAGCAATAAGCCTGCAGTGACTGCATCTTGGCATTGATTTATGCTTGCATTTTTGTGAGGTAGAAAACCTTTCTATCGTAACAGTTTCCTTGCTTACTGAAGGGCAGAAAAAACAGCTAAATTATTTCAAAAGCATGAAGTTATTTGTAACAGGTGCTATGCCACTGATATGAAACAACTGCTCTAATGGGGAATAAACTGCAAAAATATGAAGTTAGGCAACTTTGCACCACAAAGAAAGCACTGCAGAAATTTTTCTGCAGAAAGAAGCTCAAGCCTTCCTCATCCATGAAGTCGAACCTCTGTCATTAAAGTCCCTCACCTCGTGCAGCCTTAGCCCCTGCAGATTTGAGACCAGGGTCAAGACTTACAATTAAAGGTGACAAACTGATACAGAAAAAGCCTTCTAACACTGCTGGACCAGAGTTCCACAGCAGGTGAAGGGAGATGAGTGGGAAAGAACAAAAAATGTCTCAGTCCCAGAAGGAAGAGCGCAAGACTTGGACCATGGAAAATCACTGCTTTTTCCTTACCCTTTTTACACTGATACCTGTCTCTGCTGCTGCTGTACTAATAGCACGAGAGTTGTCTAAGCCATGAGAGTTACAGATGTTTTATACATATATTCATAATGAGGTGGAATTTTATTAAACTTGTCTGTGGAAGCTCTTGTGGAGCCTGAATTTTATTTACTACGATATAATAAATTTCCCAAGCAGTGGTGACACCATGGTAACAATATTGCTAATGTAATTATTCCTGCCTCTAAAACAGAGTCAAGTCTTTGTAACACGAAGCGATGCTGTACAATAATTGAATATGATTAGTTTCCTTTTTTCAAAGCAGGAGGTGAGGAACTGAAAATACACTTCTCCATGGTAATTTGAATCAGTAATTATTTGCAGAGATCAATGAGAGGAATTACTCATTCACAGCCCATAGCCTTCTGCTTGGTTGTTTTTTCTACATCAACTAAAATCGAACAGAGAGGTTTTGATCTGGGCGTCCCAGCAATGCAGCGAGGTGGCTTGCTCAGGGTGTATGCGCACACAGAGGGAATTAGAGCTTCTGAAAATACACATTTTTGCAGAGCTAATAAAACAAAACCTTTTTCATGGTTTATATTTTAACATTGTGTTGCAAATTTCTGGAATATGATGAGGCAGAAGAAAATTTGTTCAGATAGGTCACACACGCTTCGATGAAGTGTGAGTACTTAGCTGCACTGCCAAATTTAACCTTCAAATGGAAATATCTAAAATAATTTTATAAGGCTTCTTATCAGTGCTGGGAGAAAGGTCTGAATGAGGTGGATCTATGAAATATCATAAGAAAAAAATGTTCATTTGTAAAATGATCGGTGCCAATAAAACATTTAAAAGTCAGCAGCAATTTTTTCCTATTCTCATTATACCAGTATAACTGTGATCACACATCTCTGCTCCTGTAATATAAAAAAGGGTGAAAAAATGGGTGCATGAACCCCTCAAGAAATATTAGTTCTTGAAGCACGCACTTACATATATGGCTACTGTGCTCGGATATGCAGTGTTGTAGATCAGCTAAAGCCAATTAAACTCCACTACAGTCCGCACCAGAAGGTCCATTTCTCTCCTCCATTTTGATAATGAGAAGAGAGAAGTCTTTCCAAAATCATCCTTGTTAAAATTAAGTTTCCTCATTTAGATTCTCCTGTACAGAGAGAAGACATTTCATGGAGCGGAATAGAAAATCTCATGGAAAAGTGGCCGATCTGCAGGTTTCAAAGTGTTTTATGCACATTCACATTAGAACTTGGCCTCAGAAATGGTAGGAAAACAAGAATATTACAAGGACCGTGAGCAGAGGAAAGAGCTGTATCTCATGTGGAAGCATCTTAGTCCCTTGAGCACAGCAAAGGTATTGGCTGCGTTTTATAAGGTGTGCTCAGCAGTCACCTTTGTCCGTGCCCTCTGCAAAAACTGCTGAGCATTTTTCACACCTCTGGAAATACCGTCAGGAAACACCTGAAGGGAGGCAATAAAGGGACCTCTGCCAAAGCAGGCTTTTTTTTGCCAAATGCCCCCTGCAACCAACAGCGTTACTTGCATGCTTAATGTTAAACATGCGCAAAAGTGCTTCGCTGGACCGAGGCCAGATGGCTCCACGCTTTGAAAAACTGAGCTCTAAATGAAGTTTCTCTGTGACATAGTCCATCCTCCTGTCTTTATACTCCAGTCGATCTGCAGGAGACTTCCAGACAATGTAAGTGCCGGGGCAAACCCATGTCTTTCATGAAATGACCCCAAAGACAGGGGCAGAGCAGTGGGTGCTCCATCCTCCTGCAGAGTCAGTGCAAGTAAAGGATGCCAGTCTCAGGGGCAGAGAGAAGCACTCAAAGCCAACAAGGAGCAAGGAAGACCCAGCAGCAGGGCATTGACCTGGGACTGAAAAGTCAGGGGTATTCCTGGGTTTTGTTTCGTGTAAAATACATAAAAGGTGCTGAGCACTGACAGTCATCCCAGAACTTTCCTTTTTCAGATGGATATGCTAACTGCCAAGCTCAGGTGTGTGAACATGCTTTGATACGATGCTTTGTCAGAGTCTAAGCAAATAGAGATGCTGAATTACTTTCACTCAGATCACAGCTGATGGACTTCAGCAAGGCCGCGCTCAAGGTGATGCTGAGTATGAAATCCTGTACCCAGACCAAAGATAAAATTTCAGAGTTCAAGTGCAGGCAAAGGGAAATGAGTCCCTTGCACAATACTTTGTACGGAGAGAAAAGAAAGAGTAAATAAAAGCTTGTTTGCAACTGAAATAAAAGAAGAATGTTATTGTTTCTTACCCTAAACCCCTGCCATTTAATTTCTAACCCTATTGCTAGGGTGATTCAGACAGGGAATGTCTGACCATGAAGATAAGGATGGATGCGATGACTCTTCTGCATACAGTGATATATACTTTATTGTCACAGGCTGGGCGCTGTGTGAAGTCAATAAACCTCATAGCAATTGATCATGTTGGAAAAGGAAATTAATGCGGACATGGCTTGTTTTTGCAATATGATAGGTATGTCTGCACATCATCACCTGACAGCCTCGAGCTGTTTGTGCTTGTTTGAGTTGGATGGGATGCAGCTACCCAAAATTTGGTTAAATAATAAAAATCAGGGGTGACCTTTGAGAAACTTCAGAGTCGTAACCAAAATGTTGAGAGAGGCAGCTGGGAAGTGACTTACAGGATCTTTTTTGATCAACATGGCATATTAATTGAAGTTAGAATAAGCACAGTGAGAAGCGTCCAGCCAACAACCTGCCCAACCTGCCCATATGAGCTCTGTTTCAAAACATCCACAGAGACCCAGGTCCACAGAACTTGCACGTCTCACCTCCTTCTTTTCAGGTCTTCATCCTTTCTTTGACAGTCAGTAGGAAGAAACTGCTTCCTGTCATGGTCCTCTCTGTGGCACTCTTAAATAAGCCATCCGCAGGACTGTCACTCAGGAGGGCACCAGCCTCACACCTGGCACTGCCAAGAAGCAATGCATGGAAAAGCAAGGGGAGCAGCATCAGCTTGCTCGCCAAGGGCTTTGCATTCCCAAGCCCCAGCCCAAATCCTCTGACCTGCTCATGAATCAGCAGGTTCTCTCCTGCAGTCAAGGCATTTTTAAACGGATGGAAGGAAACTCTCCCTCTATTACCTATTACTCTATTATAAATCGACCATAGTGTAAGAGAGGTATGATTTTTGTGAGTTTGAAAGATCAGCCCATGTGTTTTCATTTCTGTAGATTTAAGATGTGGGCCTTTGCAAGTGTGGTTTTGGAAGAAAGCGCTGTTGCAACTGCCTGTTTCCAGCGCACAAGCCAGGCATCTCAAAGTAGATTAAGGCTCTCTGAAACTACGCTGCACTGGGAGTCGAAATAGATGCAGAAAGCCCTAAGTTCATTAATTCATCTTTGCACTGCTCATAATTGTAAACCATGGCAGTATCCCACTCTGCCAAGCCTCATATAGATGAGTATTTGTATTCATAGCAGATCTGTAGGTACCAAAGTCAGCTGGGGGCATCAAGTTTGCAAGGCGCTTCCGTTACTTTGCTCAGTGTGCTTTCATTAAAAATGTTACAGATTTTATAATAAAGTTCCTTGCTGTTTTTACACTTTTGTACTCTCCTCCAGTCATCCATCACTAGCTATGTCAGTGAAAAACCCACAAAACTCAATCAAGTGGAAGCAGTTTGTTTTCCAAAGGAAGAAATTTCCCCTGAACCAGGGTGCATTATGAATTTTCCAGCCCTAGTAGATCGACCAAATGATATTCGAGTCACAGTGAGAAATGGAGTTGCATGGTTGGATGAAAGCAGGAAAAACAATCAAGTGCCTTGCTGAGCATTTGGTGTTGCTGCTCTGCTGTGCTCCATCTCTCCAGGAATTACTATCAGTTTTGCTGCATCAAATGAAGGAAGACACTTCAGAAAACCACTAGGCAGAAAAGTCCCAACTCTGCACAGATTTCTGGACTTCTTTGGTAGGCAATTTAGATACAAAAAAATTCTTATTCCAATCTTTCAGTCTACTAGCTTGCAATTTCTGGCTGGTATCACACAATCTGTAGAGAATCAGCGTATACACACCTAAACCAAACGAACAAAACCAAGTGGTTGGCATTTTGCTCGCTGATGCTTACGGCAGTGGAGATGGCATTACCAAAGCCAGCAGTAATAAAGAACACAGTTACTGCTCCTTGCAGTCTCCCCACCGCCACAAGGCAGGAATCGTGATGTCTCTTATCTGCTTTCACAGCCCTGACAAGTCTCAGGCCTGCAGTGGTTCTCTGCAGACATGCACTTGTCCCATAGCCTGTCCTGCCCTTGGGTGATCACACACTTGTTGGAGATGGGAAATATAAGCCACCAGGATTTGCCTTTTTCAGAGCAGGGAACGGCTTCACAGTGCAGCCCATGGCTTCATGAAGTGCTGCAGACAGGGGAGGTGGACTGGAGTCATCATGTGCCGATAATTCTCATTTACAGCCTTTGCAGCAAGCTTTAATCTTTTCTAAACAGCTCTCTATGGCTCCAAAGGGACTCATCTGAATAGCCCTAATAGGTTGTCATCATTTCACTAATGGGAGTTTAGTGTCTGACTTATGGACAGAGACCTAATTCCACTTTTCATTGCTGCCCTGCAGAAAGAGTGGTCCTGCTTCACTTTTCCTCCTGCCCATGTCCCTCTGCCAATAGGAATGATTATGCTGACATTAGGAAGGACTTCAGATGAAGAACCCTCCCACAGTTTAGCTAAGCAGAGGACATTGACCGTCAAAGGTTTTAGGAGAGGTGGGTGAGAGGACAATTAAAATCTTCCCAAGACCAGACCCAGTGTTTCTATTATTGGGTTCAGTACTACTCCAGATGCACATGAAAGCCATACACAGCGTGATGTCCAGCATCTCATTAGGAGCAGACATGCAATGCCACGAGGCACAATGAGAGGAATAAGCCCTGGTTTTAAGCACACTGAGTGGCTGCTTTATGCAGACTCTCCAGACAGAGAGAGTCAACTGGACCCTTGAGTAGGTCTCCCTTGAAACTTTGCTCCCTATTCCCTACAGGTCACAAATAGCTGGAAACTTTTCACTGGCATCATATCCAGGTACTGTTGTGCCTGTGGTTATTTTCCATATTGTTTAAGAGCCTTCCATTGGAAGAGACACCAACACTTTCTGGCATTAGGAAACAGAAATATTTCAGGCTCCAGCTCTGTCAAAACCTGCACTAAGGCTCCAGAAGAGCACACCTGCTGGACAATGACTTAGGGCTGTGTGGCCAACACTGGACCAGCAAAGACACTCCTTTGTCTCAGACCTCTTTGTTGCTAGCTCTGAAGCTACCTGCACGAGAGATTGCAACCCATTCCTCCATAGATGCTTTGAGGAATGTGTTGGGAGATTTGGGCTCAGCATTCTTTCTAACGATGAGGATATAGATGCGACAGACACAGTGTCTTCTCAGGGTTGGACAATAAAAGGTGGACAAAAGGCACTGAACAGAAGCTAGAACAAAGAAAATTGGTCACAAGAGAAAAATTCTCCACAATAAGAGTGGTTAAGCACTTGAGGAGGATGCCCAAAGATGTAGTGTAATCTCCATGCCTGGGTATTTTCAGAATTCCGTTGGTCAAAAAACCTGAAGCAACCTGACCTAATTCGCAAGTTAGATCTGCTTTGTGTAAGAGATTGAACTGTGGTCTTCCTGAGGTCCTTTCAACCTATGTTATTCAATGACCCTATGAGTCCACAAGTGGTTCAGGAACTGGGCTACTAGTATTAACACATTGAGAATTATGGAACATCTTGACGTTAGCCTAATCTCTTAAAATCACCCTGAACTTCAGACAGATGAAGCTTAATCATGTATATAAAACTCAAAATAAAAAAGGAAAACGAAACAGTCTACTCATTCAAAGTTTTAATTCATTCATTCCTTCTCCGTGTCCATCTGGGAAGATGACGATCTAACTCAGATAGAGTATGGTACCCCAGCCTCCATGCGTACCCTATATGAGGGTCCAATTACAGGTGAGGAATCTTTTGCTGGCAGTGGTTCTTCATATTCAGTCCTTTCTGGAGTCTCCTGGGGTTTCAGTTCAGACCTTTTCTTATCGGTCCTTAACCTCCTCATCAGGCAGGTTCAGCACTCCCCACTCCAAGCTTGCGGTTGTCCTTGGTTAGGACATGCCTGTGCTCCTTTGGACAGGTTAGACCCTACAGACTTCACAAAATCCTGATAAGGACCCACTCCCATTCTCTTAGGAAGTGATATAAATCTCACTGCGAAACTTTTCTATGCATGATGCCAAGATGGGAATACAGAACAGCACTTAATCCAAATTTAAATGAGGAATTACACTGCGCTGCTCATCGCTAACTCTCATTAAAGCAAGTCATAGTGATAATAAAATAATCATACTAGGTCATACTGGGTTAGGCACAACTAAACCCAGTTTAGTCCCCAAACCTATTTTTTGATTACTCCTTAATTTAGAGGACGTGACTTCACACTCGAGCAAAACCTGGAATTACATTGCATTTCTAGTCAATGAAAGAAAGAAAAGGTGGGGATACGACAAACATTAGTAAAAGAAAAGGCCGAGGGCGTTAGCCACTGCTCTAATGGCAGCACACTGCTCAGCATGGACTTCGTTTTTCAGCATCACGTGATGAACTAAATAATTACCCTAGAAAAAGTGCCCTGACCTCACACCTTCTGCTAGAAGAGAAGTTCTACATCAAAACCACATCCTGGCCTGAATTCACCAGGGGCTCTCACAAGAGTGCAGAGCACATTAACGTTAAACAACGTTAATGCACGTATGTTAACCCAACGGTGGGGATCAGCTGTGAAAAGTAAAGCCAGAGCATGAGGCAAAATTGCCAAGTCCTGCCTATGCCTCTGACTATCCCAGCTCAAATCACTCCCTAGGCTTCCACCTCTAATTTTGTTTTAGGTTTCCCATCTAAGTCCTTTGCAGCAAAAATGTGAGAGGTTTCTGCCCTGCGGACCAGGCAGGGGAACTGCTGTGGGGAAGCTGTAGTTACTCTGCATCCACCACATGAGCTGGAATTGTTTTTCCTCCCAGTTCCATGACCCTGTATTTTCAGTACACTGATGTCATGCCTTTCAGTTCTACGTGCCGTGGAGCGTGGTGCTCGATTGCTGGGGAAGCCCATCTATTTTCTTTAATACCCCATACACATAACACATGTATCAGTAAAGAATGCAATTTCATCGTAAAATCTATGTGTTTCATTATGTGCTCCGTATGATCTATACATTCTATCACAAAACGGTGCCCTCTGTTTGCTACTTTATGTTACGTTTCTCATGAGGTTACCTTGACTTTCATGTGGCATCTATACTAGAATTTTTTTATGTCCACATAACCTTTTAAGATATACATGGTTTTTGTTACAGGTACAAAAAGAGTCAGGTTCACATATTGCAGCTTTTATTAGAGCTCACAGAGAGGTCTCATTACCCTGAAAGAAACAATAATACCTGCTTTAAGGCAAGACTTTATCTTTTCAATGGCCATATACGTTCCTATTGTCTGAGAGTTATTTTTTTTCTTTTGGTACTAAAACAGGATATGTGCAGAGGAAAAAAATAGTCTGTTCTTTATTGACTTCACACAGCCTCTTTCAAGTCATTTCAAGGGATGTAGACCATTCATTGCAAGGGCAGACCTCACGTCGATAGTGGGAGCAGCATTTCAGACAGACAGCATTTCAGACAGTCCTAAGACCTTACTGCTGAAAAATCAATTCTGGTCCATTGGAGTCAAGAGTCTACAACGGTATAAATGAGAGAAGCAACTGACCTATTTTCTTAGCACAACTTCTCTAAGAAGACTAATTACTTGGCTCATGGACACCCTTTGAAATTGCAGACCTTGTTTTCCATTACGTTGTCCCAGTTTTAGGCTATTACACCACTACTAATGTCACATCAGTTAAGAGCAATGAAGGGCTGAACCACAGTCCCCAAGTCCACAACACAGGTTTGAATGTGATAGCCAAGACGAGGCACAATTTCCTTGGCGCTGCGTAAAGGTGTGACCAATCTCGATTTCTGCAGCAGGCTGGTCTTTGCACTGAGTAACATTGTGCATGAGTTGATGAAAATGACATGTGATTTGTGGAACAAAACCATTCTGACCAGAGTGGGGTTGCAGTGCAGGAAGACGGCAAGGTGTTTGAACCCATGTTGCATACACATTTTGTATGTTATTTCTGTCTTGGTAGTGTTTAGAGTTTCTCTTCTTAGCTGGGATGAGAGTCCCATCATGATCCTAAATCAGCAACTTTTCTCACTTCGTAATCACTGGACAGAGAGACCCGTCCAGAGGGCAATCCAGATCTAAAAGAAAATTAACTTCCTTCTGGAACTGTCTCAAGAGGTAGCAGACCTCAAGGGCATTAAGTCAATGTCATTAATCAATGAGATGATTCTGAGCCACTTTCCTCAAAGTCAAACGTGGAGCATGGGGTAGAAATAATGACTCAGAACAGGAGTTTCCAGTCTGTGTCTTGGGTAGAATCCATGTTATCTAATGGATTGCATCAATGTTGCATCTGGATTTTAGGTGCCAGTGAAGATGTTCTTCTAAATTAAGTGTCCATATACAGTTGATGAAGGAAACCAAGACCTCTAGAGGTATGCAAAAGAAAATCCTGCTTGGCTCTTTGATCTCTTCCTCCCCTCTTTTTTAGGATTCCAAGCCCATGCAGGATTTCACTTAGGCCAACAGGATCAAGCTGTGTGATGAGTGGTCTGAGCTCTGTTGTACAATGTCTAATGACTGAAGCCAGATTCATGAAGAAGGCAAAATATTTTTTAATTCTTACCTGCCCAACACATTTACCATGTGACTTCCAGAGAGTCCTTTTTATTCTTTCTGTGCTTCAATTCCCTGTTAGTACAGTAGGAATGATATTTCTCAAACTCAGAGGATTGTTTTAGGATAGAAGTAATATTCGTGAGATATTCAAGCACCATACCTAGAAGCTCCACAAAGGCTATTTGGAAAGATTCTGATTCTCAGTGCAGGGGAATTGTTGGGTTTATTTTTAGTTGAGGCATAAAACTGAATTTCATCGGAGGTTTTATGCTCATTTCACAGGAGTCATCTGCTAGAGGAGAGGGAGAAACAGCAGCAAAGCTCCTAGGTTTACGGCCAGGATTCACATCTCCAGGATGATGCTTCCCCCACAGAAGAGTTCAGCCCTGAAAAACATTCATAAGCAAAATACTGCAAAGCAGTTTAAAGTTCGTATTGCTGAAAATGCCTTTTGTGTGAAATTCCTATCCTGTATTTACAAAACCTCTGCCCCTACCAGATAATAACAGATTACCCATTACAAATGAATGCAGCCGTATTTCATTATTAATTGTAACATGTTCCCAAGCTGTTAAGTCTCATGGTCTGCTGATCATGCCTGACCCACAAATGGAACTACGTGGCGCAATAAAACTTCACACGCTCTCTGTGTCCTTTCTAATTAGCGAAAGAGTCATGCCCTATATCTGCAGAGTGGAACTGCTCTTCTTTTTTCTAAGAGCAGCTATAGAGCAGCGTGCAGATGTCAATTCAGACTGTGTTGCACACCACAGTTTTGGAAGGATCAGCAGATTGGGAGCTAATTTTTGCACCAAAGCTGCAGGCACCCCGAGGAGCCTGCTTTTGGAGCTGGCTCCTTCAAAATCTGGTTTGGGGGTTGATTTTATTTTTTTATATTAGGTATATTTGAGAGGTTTGGGTAAGCCTGAGCATAGACTAACTTGTCCTTTTGCTTGTGTGTGTGACAGTGAAGTCCTTCAGCTGGAAGGGGATGCAGGGAGGCTGATTCTTAGGGTATTGTCCGACCATCACCACCTGGTGTACACAATTAGCTGTGATGTTCAAATTGCTGCTCCAGCTGAAGGGAGCTCTGCTGACAGAGACTTGCTCTGTGATTGAAAGGACTCACTGCCAAACAGTTTCACTGTTTAGGAAAAAGAATAGGCTAGTTTAAATGAGGTCATTAAGTCACTTGGCCAAATTCCTACCCCAGGCATTTATCCTATATATCTCCTCCAATTCTGTAGCACAACTGTTAATTGAAAGCTGGATTTTGCCTGAGAGTGATGCAAATCTCACCCCTCCAAGCTCTCTGAACCACCAGGGAACTTGTAAGACTCTAATGCTGATGAAGGCCAAAGGAACCCTTTCCCCATACCCTAAGGCATTGCCTAAATGCCCATGGCATAGGCCTATCTCCCTAGACAAGGCAATGAACAGACAATTAGGAAAGTCCCAGAAAGTTACTCCAGCAAAAGCCAAACTGCCTTCCAGATGGGTTTCATCTGATATCAATCAGAAGGGCTGATGTATTTCTGACCAGCTGGCTGTCCTTCCTTCTTCTACAGCTGAGTGAATCATCCTCTCAGCCCACCATGTAGATTAGTGGAGATGGGCAAGGACACAGTAGATAGGGAAAATAGCCCCAGATGGTGAATTTACTCCAGCCTCATGTGATCTGCTGGCCAATAGACAATAAATTTGCCAAATTTCACAAGAAAAGGACAATTCTTCAGAGTAACATCAGCTGAACAAAAACATCATCACCCCACTGGGCAACCAGGTTTTGCTGTTGGCCATTTCCCCCACAGCCAAGCTCTGTGAGAGCACAAGAACTACCTTCCTCTGACCAGAGACATAGGACCCCATATCCACTTCATATTTTGGCCAAATGGATAGCTTGCCCATTGCAAAACCTTCATGCAACTTCAAAGAGCTCAGCCGTTGTGCTCTGAAGGTACTTGGCTCTATCATCCCAGGGTCAGCTTTCATAATTTCATATGACACAATGCTAAAATGCTTTACCAAGACACAAAAGTAGGATCGCTAACCACTTTCTCATACTCCTGCAATTACAATTTCCCTGACAGTAGCACAAGGGAAACAGCTGGTTCCCATAATAAAGAGGGATAGACACAGTGAAGCTAGAGTTAATTACATTAGGGAAGATGTAGGGCTGCAGCAGTTTTAAATACAAAATTTAAAAAGCCAGTTCTCAAAAAACGCGCCTGGAAGTAACCATCTCTTGATGATTCTGCCAGGTAGAAAAAAAAAAACAACTGAAACCCCTTCCACTAACAGCCCACTCATAAACCGGGGACAGGAGGTTCAGTACATAGGAGCTCTGGGAGATGGAAAATTCCCCTCTAACAAGTATCAATATCAATGGTTTAATATCAAATTTTACAAAGAGTGGGAAAATGTGCAGAATTTGATAAGAACTTGGAAGATCCCTTCATAAATACACCAATAATAGAAGGTGGAATTCACTGCACAGGGCCATAGGGTAGAAGCAGTAGCCCCAGCCATCTTCTGATAATCAGTAGCAGTTAATAAGAAAAGTCCATTAATAAGTCCATTATTCCCCACTCAGAAATTTTTGTCCAGTGTCAAAAAAAAATTAGCTCAGGTACCTCTCTCAGCCCTAAAGGACCTCCTACCCTCAGTCCTGGCTGAAGGGCTGATTTTGTGCGGGGAAGCCTTGCGTGGAGTCACTGCTGAAGCTGTAGTTCAATCAAACTCCTAAGTAAAGGCTAAAGGTGATTGAAATTAATTCCCCTTTTCAAAAGAGGTTGACATGTGTTCCTCAGTCTTCTAATGACACAATAACACTGCCACATCCCATCAGGAACTGTGAGGCATAATAAGCATTTTAAAGTAGTTAGTTATTCTGGCAGCCAGAACAATCTATGTGCGAGAAATAAGTATCATACATACCCCTTCAAAAAGAGGAGCTTCATATCACAAAAGCACAGGCTTACAGGACAATTTAGGTTGAAGAGACCTTAGGAGGACTCTAAGAACCCTGTACAAAGCTTCCTAATTAGATCATGTTCCTCAGGGCTGTGGCCAGTTGAGTTTTGATAGTCTATGAGAACTTTCTTCTATCCAGTGCGTGACCATTTCATCTCTGAGAAGAGTCAGGATTCGTCTTTGTATAAGCCCCTCCAAGTATCAGAAAGCTGCTGTTACACCCTTGCTTGTCTCTTCCAAGTTAACCAAGCCCAGTTCCCTGTGCCTCTCTGTACCACATGCTCCAGCCCACTAATTTGGCTCTCTCCAGTTTACTAATAAATTCTTACCTTGGTGTGGAAACACAGTGTTTCTGGACCCATCCAAGGCATCATATGTCAGAACTATCGTATGACTGCGTGCTTGAGAGGAACTTTAAATGAGTTCATCAGCTTCCAAATGCATTAGCTCTATACGTCTCTATTTCAATCTTCTTAAGTCATGTAATTTGGACACCTGGCTTTACAGATGGTCAGACAGTAAGAATATAAATATATTCCTAATACATCTGTTTAAACATTTGCAAAATCGTGTCTTCTTAAAACTTACAGCATATGCAGCCTATTGCTAATATTCCTAATTTTTAATAGTTTCCAAAGGCACCCCACAGTAAGGGGGTGATGCTTTGTGGGTGCTGCACTTCCCTGCGGGAGGAAACCAAGTTGTCTCAAAGAGCTCAGCCCAAGGAGTTTGCAAACTAGGCTACACAAATCACAGGAGGTGGAGAGACACAGAGGAGGGAGATGGAATATATTGTTCACAGAAATTGTCAACTGAAGAGCCAGAAATATAACTCAAGTCATCAGACTCACAGATCATTCTTCTATATGTCTCTTCTTTTCCTTTTACCCACCTTCTAGGGTTTATTGGGACAGCTGCTGAATGACACTTACAGAAGTTCTCTGAAGTCTTCAGCTTTTGCAAGAATTATGAAACATGAAGTGGCCCTTATTTTCCATGTCTCCATCATGTATGTTTCTGCTATGGATTCCTTCCTAGTACCGTGTGCACGGGCCAACGCTGAACACCATAATGTTACCCTGAATTCATGTATTTGGAAATGAATAGGGAAAGCACGTTCTTGGATTCATTTTATACAGGTAAATAAAGGCAATATCGCTGACCTTCAAAATGAAGCTTTCCTCTTGGCAAAGTGGACTGTGAGGCTGAAAGTGATTTGAGAATTCAGCAGGAAAATATTAGGATCAAGAGCCTTCAAACGGATGTTTGGCTCTACTTGTAGGAACACATGACAGCAGGGACCCCTTGACTCACCAGCTGAAGCCAGACATTGTTCTGATGGGCCCTGGCATCATCCACTCTTTCAAAAGTTTGAAATTTTTCTCCTTTCTTCATCAGTTCTGTATTTGGGAACCAGCTTGGGTGGGGGAAAGACTGCCAAGGCCAGAGCCTCACACAGGGTCACTGGGTATGAATAACAGGACTCTGTGCAGCTTTCTCCGGTGCCTATCTACGGGACAAACCAGTTAGTTGTCCCTCAACATATTCAATGGGTCTGTTATTTACGCACAGGAGTCCCCCCATCCCATCTTCACATAATCTCTGCATCCCCTGAGAAAGTCTGACATATTTAATGCTTTTCCATACAAAGGAGGGTTTCAAATGCAGATGGCTGCTTGGACGTGTATCGTCTTCTGGAGTTTCAGGTATGTGAGTTAATGATTTTCCTACATCTGATGTTCATTCTCCTTACACAGGTCCCACCCATTGCTGGACATTCTCTGTGGCTGTCCTGTCCCCTCGTAAGCAGAGCCCAGCACTAATTAGAAAAGCGGTTTTAAACAGAGGCAGCTCATACAAAAGAATGGCAGGCAGGGAGAGATCTGCTCAGTCTGGTGTGTTTTCCCAACTCTCTCTCACCCATGGCGTCTGCAATTGAAACAGCTAGTTTAATGGGAAGGCAAACCACAGGCAGAGTGAGTAAGGACCAGAGAAACAAACCTATTTAATACATAAAATAAAGCTTTTGATATTGTAATGCCAAATGGATTATCCAGGAGAGTGTGCTGAAAGGAAACAAACATCTCCCCATGCAATATTTATATATCCCTAGATAACAGCCTTCATCAAGATGGACTTTTCAGAGTTACAGTGCTGAGCATCCTTTTATGGTTAGTTTCTCAATTTTATGCCTAACAATAAATGGCAGCAATGCTTTCTGTTAGAAATTCCCAACAGCTGGATTTGGCATGAAGTTCAAAATCTGATTCCAAAAATGGCAGCAATTTATGAAGCTTTGACAAAATACATAAACGCAATAAGAAAATATTGATTCTTCTGACTTTCGCTTCACAGATTTGACACATACACTTATGGCCCAATATAAATGACTAATAACAACAGTAATAATGATTAATTTCCTTCTCAGCTTTCAGACTTCACCTTTGAAACTCTGCACAGCTTTTTCTTACCTCTGTTACTGTTCAAATTCTTTCACGTTCATCTTTCTTTTAATATTATCGGTTATATTGCAACATCTCCAGAGGTTGCAGCACTTTAAGGCTTCACTGTAAGTAAATGGGACCTATTTGTTCTGTTGCCAACACATACAGTCTCTGAACCAAAGAGTTTATGACCTAATTACAGGTAAGACAGAAGCAGTCAAACATATACAACATGAGAACTTTTCCTATTTTCTGTTATAACCTGCCTTAATCCCTCGTTTTTCTTTTTTATTCATCTTGTCATACCTTGTATGGATGGGATGTCTTCCCGTTGTTGATGGACAAGATCTGTATCGGCTGAATTCAGATCTTTGCTTAAAGCACAGTTCTTTGTGAAGCTCCTCATTGCCAACTCCCCTAAGGAAGACTTCATGCTAACAGAAGCATCATGACTAGGATCTTAAATTTGGGTCGACACTGAGCATCAACCCAGGATGATGGCTGGTATCAGTCTGGGCATCACAACTTTACTTGGACAAGAATTTGCTTGCTCCATAAATAAGATGTGAGATAATACTGACCAGAAGTGCTGATAAGAACCATTGCTGCTTGTTCCAATAGTTTGCTTTGAATGAATAAGTTGGACTCCTGGGAATTTGCATTATTTTTTCCAGTGAGTTTTAAGACAGTTTGCCCTGAGTGAGCACTTCAGCTGACTGAAAGAAGGAAAAGTTTCCATAGTTCTCCAGATCAAAGAGGAAAGCTCAGGGAAGTGAGTTAATGCACAGAAGTAAAATCCAGGAGATACAGTAAAAACACCCTGCCTTCTTATTTATGATTTATTTTTAAAAATCCTCCTAATTCTTGGGCCTCATTGATGTTTTTGTAAGGGCATAGATCTGACAGCATGGAAATTCCCAGTTCTTGATCTGGGAATCAAAAAGGACTTTTAAAAAACTGGGATTTGTCAGGACTTGTGTTGAGTTGGAGACTGCACAGAAACAATGGCACACTGGGTGCTCTTGATCAGTGCTGAAATTAAAAAAGAGGCCAAGGAGCCCTTTTCCAACCACTACTGAAGAGTTTAGAACAAAGTCTTGTCTTTATAGCCAGAAATTACAGACTCTTAAGACTTGCATTCTATTAAAAACTCTTTAAAAGACTGGAAAATTGACATCAAAGAACAAGCAAGTCAAATGTCTAAGAGGAAAGACGATTGTTAGCTTTTACAAACACTACTGAAGTCCATCACACTAAACACAAATATTGCCACCAGGCTCAGGATTTCTGCCGTATTCTTCGGTGCGATTCCGTTAATTGTCTTTCATACACCTGGAGAAAAAATGTCTCAGAAAACACCTTTGATAGAATGTCATTATGTCCCTACCTTTTTAATAAAGGCTGAAAAAAGTTTACAATACACATCAGAGGTCGCTGAGTCACTCTCCAAAATCAAAGAACAGGAGTATTTTTTTAATGTATTAAAATTCCCCCCAAAAAAGGGCGTCTTTTTGAGGACAAGCAAGACCAAAGAACTTCCAGATTTCTTTTTATGCATGAAGAGAAGCAACCCACGGGGAAAAATCCTCTGTGTGTATTACCTTTAACTGTTGCAGGTTGTCACCACCGAGCCGGAGGTGACAACTACATCACATTGTGTCTGTTCTGCTGATGTTAACGTTTTCTTACTGCTCCCCTGTTAACAGGGAAGGCAGGAGGTGACAAGAGCCCAGCAGTCAACAGCTTTGCAGTGAAATGGCTGGGTGTCTTTGGACTTCAATCCTAAGTCGTTCTCATCTGCTTCAGAGTAGGTCTATTGATTTCATCCAATGCCTGGAGATTATTTGCAAGGTGCTTTGAGCTCCTCCGAGTGAAACTACTTTGGGACTGCATAATATTATTGGATTGTCTTTTGGGGGCAGATGACTCTGAAAATCTATGTTTTAAACTGTGATTTTAGAAAGCGAGAGAGATAAAGACAAGAATCTGACAGCTCTGTTAATCATACAACTTGCAGCAACAGGGTCTTTTTTTCATACGTCAGGTCTTTGTGAATATTTCTGATGGATCAGTCTACTCATTGGTATTCTAGAGGGGCTACAGGAGTTCAACTCATATTTCTTCCATCAACACATTTTTCAGCAACTTCTTAGCATGTTTGACATATTATGAATACATGGTTGTGGAATCAAAAATATATCAGGACTGAGACATACACTTCTGACACTTGTCATACAGACCGAAGGTATTTTACTCTCATAGGAATCCCAGCATCCTTTTTAGAAATGTCAGTCATAAGAAAAGAGAACGCTGTACATTTCCTAACAAGACTTTTTAATATTAAAAATAGCACTTAAACACATATTTAATTTCTTCTCCATTCCAGTAGCTCATATAATGCTCCTTTTGGTTAGAAAAATGTATTATTTTACTATAGTAATGAGGTTTGCAGTGCTGCAAATATGAAAACAATAAAATCTTCCGTTGCCATTCAGATCCATTTCCATGCCACTGCTTTATACAGAGCCAACAGACCATGGACTTTCCCCTATCTGTTTGTCTAGGGAAACACAGATTTTAAAGCAAATTTTGTATGTTTTCCATGGAAATAAAAGGACATGTTCTTACAGCTCAGTGAATTGAAGATTTCTTACTGAAAATCCTATACCTTATCAACACTCCACAGGTTAGGGAAGCTGGGGATGCAGGGGTAGAAGCTGGAGTTAAAGATGATTGCTTGTGGAAAATGCCTTTAAAGAAAAGCTGAATATTCCAGCTTTATAATGCAGCAGTATCTTGATAATGCCGAAGTATTTTAAATAGGCTTCCTTTGCAACAAGATCCAGTTTTGATCTTGCTGTCTAGCAATTACAGGTTTTTGTGCAGCTTGCAGAAATGCCTATGGTTAGATAAGGGAAAAGGTATTATCAGTGTTTCAGGCTCAGTTGGAGAAAAATTCACTTTGTGGTGTGGTCCTTCCTTCCTCAAGAAGGCTGCGCACAGAGTGAGTGCTTTGGAGGCGAGCTGGCTGGAGGACACTGGTTCTGGATCAGCTAGAGAGCTGAGAGCTTCATAGTTCAGCTTAAACTGAAGGCTCAGGCTTCTGCTTACACCAGTGTCGCCGGTTGGCTGAGGCAAGCCCATCACGAGGACGAGTCCTTTCCGATCCCTAAACCCCTTTTTCCCCTGACCGGGAGAGAAAGGGTTAAAAAGCAGAGATACGAAAAGGAAAAGAAAGATTTTGTGAGACCTCTGAACGTTTGGAAAACTGAAACAAACTTTAATAAAACTAGAACAAAATATATAATATGTAGGGAAAAACCAATGCAAAATCTGAGGGTTTATACGGGATGGAAAAGCGAGGGTTAAACGCGAGTAAGAGAGAAAGGGGGACGGTACCACGTGCAGTCCGAAAATGGCGCCGGCCACGTGTGTGCTTTCGTGGAGTGAACAAAGGGAAACCGCGGCTGTTACGAACGCGGGGCTCCAACGTGCAAAGCGCTGTTCCTACCAGTTCTCGTCGTGCAGTTTGTAGAAGCGAAGCAGCAAGAAGCGGCAGCGCTGGCGGCAGAGAGGGTACAGCGTTACAGCAGCAGGCAAAGAGCAGCCTCCGGGTGCGGGTCTCCGGGCGGCGCGAGCAGTCTGTCCCAGGCGGTGCGGCGGGGGCTTCCCCGGCACACAGCCTCGCTCCACTCAGAGACAGCCTCCGGGCACGGATCTCCCAGGCGGCGGGCAGGGTCCGAGCCGAGGGGAGACAGCCTGTAAGGTCCCCGGAGCCAAGCCGCAATGTCTGAAGAAAGCCTCTTCCCGGAGCGAAGCTGCAAGGTCTGCAGCGCCTCTCGCAGCGCAGAGCTGGAAGTGTCCGGAGAGCGAAAAGACCCCAAAAAGCCGAAAAGCCGCAGAGCCCGCGGCTCTTAAAGGCACAGTACGCTCGCGAGAAACTTTCTCAACCAATGAGATGTGCAATCGTAGCATGGGAGGGAATAGTCCAACTGGTCAGTTCAAAACAAAAGCTTTCAAGCAGTTTTTTTTCCTCAGACTGCCACAACCAGGCTTGCCGTGCTCAGGGAGTCAGTAATCAGTAGCACAGCTACACACATGTCAACACAGTCACGGGAACCCCATACATTTCCCCCACTTGCATATTTGGCCTGGAGTAATTCCCGTGCATGATACAAGCCTAGAGCTAATCAACGTAGGTTCTCACGACACAGTCATCACAGCAACCATACTCATGAGCTCCTGCAGCAATGAGGGCTAAGATAACGTTCTCTAATATAGTCTGCTGAAAGGGACATGAGACATTTGAATAACCCTAATAGTTTGGACCAAAGTTCAGCTGACATAGTTTTTTGCAACAGCTGATACTGGATATTGAGAAAGAAGACAAGAAATTGTGTGATCCTTACCCTTGGCACCTCCACAGAGCTTCTAACCACCAGTGGCACAGGCACTTCTAAGACTCATGCTGCTTCTGGGCCACCATGCTTAACAGTAGAGGATGGATGTGTTCGCCATGAATTTGTCCAGCTTCATTTCAAACCCATTTTAACTTTGGATTCCCTGATAACTTGTTACGGCTGCCACAGTTTCGCTGGTGTTTTCAGAATACATCTTCCCATTACTCATTCGAAATGTACTGCTCGGTCATTTTGAAGACGACTCCTGAGCATTGTGCAATAAAAGCGTACAGATGGATAAATGGGTGAAGATGAAAGGAGAGTCCAGCCCGGTGCTGTCTCTGACAGTGAGGAAGAATTTGCCATGGAAGAGGACAAGGGTAGACACTGAGAGGGTAGTGAGCTATCCTTGAGTACTTTCCCCAGACCCAGAAATCTGTGGCTTCACAGCTTCCTGATTCAGACTCCGTGACTTTGTATTTAACAGTCTTTAACAGATTTTTCTTCCCCCAACTTGTCTAATTTCTCTTTGAACCGTTGTAAATTTTAAACATCATCCTGTGCTGAGGAGTCCCATAATCTGAGTCTACATTGTGTGAAAAAACAGCTTAGTCCGTACTGTACATCCTTGCTGCTGTGCACTGCATGGCTGTCCGTGCATCCTTCAGCTTGTTTTCAAAAGCCTGGCACCTGCAGGACTCTTCTGGTTCAATTCTTGACACTGAAAGAGGAATCAGCTGGGCCTCAGGACCCTTCTGCTTTCCACCAAGACGCTACAGCTTTACTCAGCCCCCAACCCCCCCAGACATCTCTTTTCCAGCTGAGACTGCTCATTTACTCCGTACCCTAAACATATCCTCTCCGAGACCCCTGAAGAGCTCTGGCTCATCCGTGATGCATGATTTCTTTCTACAGAAGTCATGCCTATTCCCCTAATATATTTATTCATGTGTCCGATGATTATTTTATATTACAGTTTCATCTGATTTTCGTGGTGTAGAAGTCAAATACACTCACCAGCTACACTAGTAAACAGAGATGCTTGCACCAGTATAGTAAATAACTATTTCAGTCAAAGCAACAGTTCCCTGAGCTCCCCAGAGTCCTTTTTAATGCAGAACTGATTTTTAACAGAATTTCTCTGCTAGTGCAATTGATTCCAGTGATAGGCTACACACTGCTGCAGGTAGTTCAGCAATTTCCTATCGGAGTTCCTTTAAACAGAAAAACTCCGTTGGTTCAATTCCATCCACACACCTTTCAGAAGGACTGTAAACCAAGAATCTGGGACTTACCGAAGAGTACGGGCTCTTCTCCCTCGTGCTAAGTGCAGGGTCCTCTCTGGCCCCAGGCGGCTGCTGATCAGTTCAGAAGGGAGTAATCAGAAAACATCTATATTTCCTTATGAGAAGCAATTCAGGTATTTAGGTCCTAATTACTATCCTTTTTCACTTAAGGCTTCATCTCCACTGTCAAGGAATTTGGTGTGGTGGGATATCAGGAGATGGAAGATGTCAGTGATGAAACACCTGCAGCTCTACTATGGGCAGTTCAGGGGGATTCAGTTTAGTCCGGTGCCTTGCACTGAATGCACCCACCAAACATGTGTTTTCAGAATATCTGGGGGGCAATTGTTGGTCTTATTGGACCTGTATGTCCCCATGAGGAGATGGAGAGCATTAGCAGTGGTAGCAGAGCTTGTGTGTCCTCCAGAAGGAATCCAATCCGTGCACACCAAACCCAGTCTGAAAACCAAACCAACGGGGAAAACCAAACCATGGGGATACTGCTGGGGGAATCACTTCAAAATCTCACCAAGGCTCTGAACCAAATGGCTACCGTGGATGCAGCTTTAGATTACACAGTTTTTGAAGAACAGGCTGCATGCTACCAAAGCAAGGCTTTGATCCTTGCTGAGATCTCTACATGCTACTTTGGTACACATTACCATCTTGAAAATGCCACTGTCCTTTGGGAGCAACATACAGATCTAGTTTTGCTTCTATTTATATAAACTGAAATAGGAATAGCTCAATTTCCAGGGCTATTGGATCCTCATCTGTGTGGCTGGAAGTTAGGGGTTTTCTAAGCTGCTTGTAGAAACATTCCCAAAACTCCAACCCTTCTTCAACCTGCCACTGCACAACAGCGACTTCATCTTGCCGAGAGCTGTATGGGCCCACAGGGTTCCATATCTACCCATGTCCTCCCTGTCTGAAAGCTGGTCCTTTGTCGTTTGGGAAAGGCAACCAACGCCTTGCTAAAAGGCTCCTGAAAAGAAGCTGGAGAGAAAACAGGACACAGCCTGGTCCACAGCACTAGAAGAAGTCAAAAGCCCTAGCTCCCTTCTCAGCTTTGTTCTTCACCACCGTCTGCTTCCGCAGCCAGCTGTAGGCATCTTGGGTGGCCCTGGGCTTTCTGTACTCCGGAGGGAGAGGTGGGCTCGCTCCACAGGGCAGGCAGAGTCCTCCTGGCTGGTGGATGTCAGGAGTTTCCTATTCCTCTCAGTTGACCAGGCAGGAGGCCTGGGGCAACAGAACAGCTTTCAGGCTCTGGAAACCCAACCAGGAGCCTGAATGGAAATGGGCTTTTTTTTTTTTTTAATCTTTAACAGCCCTTTCAGATGGGGCTGTTTATAGGCAATGCTGAGTTCCACTTCTTGTTTAGGGTCTCTAGATTGACTGAAGCAGAGAGGACATGGAGCGATGCAGGAATAAATTCCCCCAGAGACCTGTCCTAGGGGCGATCAGCTGAGTGACTGAGCTAGCAAGTGATGCTGATTCTCCAACTGCTCCTTCAAACAAGTACATGCCCAGAGTTTTCCTTTGAGGTACTCCTGATCCGCACCAGTGTACTGATTACGGCCAAAACTCTGCAGAAGGAGGAGGACAAGGAGTCTCTGCACTGACTTGATTGAGTTTAGGGTCAGGTCTACTGCAACTCTCTCTAAAACACACTAAGCTCAGCTAAAATACATTTGCACCTTTTCCTTGCTGCTGTGTGAAGCGAAACAACTTTTGTTTCATAGCCTAAGATCTTTCACAAGGTATTTTTCAGGTAAGACTATGAAGCAGGAGTAACCTTCTTCTTCAAAAGGAGCAAATGTAAGGACAGGGCTGACACACAGAGGTGCTGACCCTCTCCCAGCTTGCCATGATCTGCATCCCAGGAAGCGGGTGAGCTGGGCAATACCACGGCACGTATACGTTGTGTCAGAATGGCATGGCCATAAGGGTAGCAGGAAGCAATGTGTCCGCCTGCAAGAGTGACACCACCAAAAGCTAGAGGTTTGCACAGCAGGGATGAGAGGTTGTCGCAGTGATCATACAGCATCATGGGGATGTTCAGAAAGCACAAAGAGATCATCAGGACATCCAAATTCAGGTTTGGTGCAGAAGTGCAGACTGTTTGCTGCTATACTGATGGAGAAGATAGCAGCTTCCTTTGGCTGAACAAAGGATTGCTCTGTGTGGCACTTATTCCCAGGAATGAAAAGGCTGTTTTTCCAAAAACACAGTAGTGTATAGCTAAAAGATGAGCCTGTTGCTATGGGGAAATATTTGGTGACATGGGTGAATCCTGTCTAGTCCTTTGCTTTCCTCCCAAGGAGGAAAGCCCATGGTTGCCCCTCTGGCAGAGGTGGTCTTGTCCAGAGGGATGGTGTTCCCACACAGGGGTCCCACTGCTGTCTGTCCACGCCCCTGCTTGGCAGTGGTATTTGGGGATGTGCCAAAGCAAAGGACAGTGCTGAAAGGCTGGGCTCTAACAAGAATAACCTCCCTTTCATGTAAGCTTTGGCAGTTCCTATGTCTAATAAAACACAGATGTATCAAAAAAGACAGACTAAATAGAGCTGCAGGGAGCAGTTTCCTAAGAGGGCATCCCAGGAACAAGGGACGTGTGTGCCACCACCCATCATGAAACCTTTCATGTGTGGAGCTGTCCTAGGGAGACACGGGGAACAGCTCTGAAGGCCTGTATTTGGCTGGTTTAGCCACAGGATTAAAACCCATTTGATGTCTTTGTCATCACCACAGCTGTGGCAAGTAAGGCAGGGAGGGTACCATGAGCTACCAACCCAGCTTCACTCATTGAAGTGAAACGAATAGTCAATCAAACGATAGTCAATCACACAAGAAAGCATTATATCAGCACACGACAGGGATCAGATTGGGTTATAACACTGACCCTGCCGGCTCCTCCTTGGAAATGCCTGGTTTCTCCCAGTTAATGGTTCCAAGCTGTATTTTATACGTTGTGTGCAGCAGCTAGATATTTACATACCCACCCCCGTGTCTCTACACCTAAAGAAAGTACAGTCGCTGAGCATACCAGATGCATGGACCACTGTCCGGGATCACAAAGCTGCAGCACACCGAGCCCTCCTCTCCTTTCGGAGAAATCTCCTAATCAAGGGACTAGTCCTGAATAGCACAGAAGGACAAAGCAGCTCTGCTGCCTCCTTCAGACCTGACAAGAGGCCAGTGTCCTCTTAAGAGTAAGATGTTTGCAGATGACAAATAGGAGAGGGAAAAAGGGAGTATAAAGGGGGAGGAGGTGCTGGGGCAAAAAAAAAGAAAGCAGCCGTGCTCATTAGAGACACAAGGAAATGATGCCTTTCATACCTGCTTCGCTCCCTTTTGCTCCTTTCATTCTTCAGACAAATGAGATACCCACGGTGTACGCAGCGCGCTGGCGTGCTTCCTCAATTATTAATGGGAGATGCTTTGTTTTATTTAATGCCATAGTTTTGATTAGTTTATTCTCCTGGGACATGATTTCCCCCCCCTCCTCTCGCTCTCTTTGTTCCCTCTGCCTTTCTCAGGTCTACCTTTAATCCACTTTTTTTCTTGCAGTAATGATGCACCTACATTGCTGTTTCTGCCACCAAGTGCTTTGCTAACATGGGCTCAGGTGAGCCAGACAGGCACAATGTTTCTCTAAAAGGCCATATACAGCCAGAGTGCCTTCTTGGGAGAGAGTGAGGCTTGCTAGAAAATAATGAGAACTGGCAGGTCTGATGATCCAAAGCCAAGAAACATATGCCTGGCCTGCCTCTTTCATCTCCGTAATTGGGTTTTTCCACTCCTGTCAATTAGGGCTTTTTTTTCTTTTCCTTCTGCCCCAGCATGTCTCCTTTCACAGAGCACAGTGTGAGCGTCTGAATAGCTGATCACAAGGGTGGCCCTGGGGTAACCAGCACCAGGGCGATGTGTAAAGGTAGGTTGGTACGGGATCATGGGAGCCTGCTGGAAAATCCTACAGTTACTTTGACAGGAGAGGAAGGAATATTTCTGCCAGCAAGAGACAACACCTCTGGGCACATGGAAGTAGAGGTCTCATTTTTCTCTTCTTGTCTCCAGAAGAGCCTGGGTGCTACATGATGACATACTTAAAGACAAGGCAAGGTTTTTCCCTACTTCCTCTTCCAGCCATGAAGTTTATTCCCAGAGGTGCACTTACAGGGGATTACTCTTAGCTCCAGCAAAGACCCCTGCTCCTGCATTGGTGGTCAAAGAGGGGTTGAAAATAGGTAGCATCTCTTTTGGGAGAGCAGTGTCTGTAGAGGATGGCTTCTTACCTCCCCTAGATTTAACCCTGCACCTTTTCTTTAGCCCTGGTTCCAGCTCTCAACACCCGGAGACAGGAGGCTGCAGGCAGCAAGCAAGCCTGCCTGCCAGAGCCAGGGGAAGCCTGCCGTAATTCAGCCTGGAGGTAGGAACCATCCACCCAGCGTCTCATGAAGACAAGCCAGGTAGAAAACATATTTCTTGCTATTATTTATATTTCTAGAGTCTTCTAAAAATCACTTACTTCTTTCCATGAACTTGTGTCCTAGTAGGAAAATGTCAAGCTCAAGAGTTGATGAGAAAGGTGAGGGCTACATTTGAAATTCTGCCAAATAATTGGAATAGCTTATCCTGTTGTTGGGCAGGACAAAAGCTCATTGCTTTCATCTCTCATCCCAAACAGCAGCTCATTTCAAAGGGGAATTCAGGGCTGGAGACCTCAGCTACCAGGCTGGAGGTGGTGACCCTGTGTTGGCCGCAGCAGTCACCACTGCCATCACCAGCTCAGTCACCAGTCTGCACACACTGCTACAAGTGGAAAACATTGAGAATTTTTTCTGCGAAGTGGATTTGAAGATATTTTTGTCCCATAAAAGAAAAAGAGGAAAAAGTTATTAACTTTGAAAAGTACTTCAGATTTCACATTGCTCAACACAACCTCTTTTTTTTTGGAAAGGTAATACGAAATCTTTTTCCTGTATTTTCCTTGGCAACTGCAAAACAAGTTTCAAAAAGGGCTACTTAAACAGCAATGTATGCAAAAATCCCAGTGATAAATACAGCTGCAGAAAAATGACAAAACCCTTCTGTCCTCTCACTCTCTGCTTGTACATTTTGATCTGATGTTCAGAAGTCTGCTGAAAGTATCTGATATTTTGTGACTTGGGATGGATGTGAGTGGCCAGAGAGCAGCTGTTCAAGGATCCTTCTGGACCATGCAGCGGATACCTGGGTGTTTGCCGTTCTGGATCCAGCAGGGTCCAAACCCTCCACGACTGTCCCAGTGAAATGATACTGATTTTCCAGAGAATTGGGCTATATTTCAGATACTGTAGCTAAAGCTCTCATCTCTTAACCAAATACACTGGAGTTGCAAATTAGACCTAAAAGACTGCTTTGTATGTTACATAAAAAAATCTGCATTGATTTTACTGCTGTGATGTGCCCAGAAGGGGCACACGAGGGTGGGCGACTGTGCACATCTGTCTCTGCAGGAAAGGAGACAGCACACATGCTCTTTATACTTCACCAATTTTTCACCTGGAAAAATGCTGAAATGACCGAGTACCATCGGATTTCATCTAATACTCATCTTTGCACAACTAAACAGGTTTATCTGAGTAGCTGTCAACATCAGACTTCTGGGGTTAGTTATATCTCAGCCTGGCAGAGAAAAAATACCTGGTCAGATTCAGGGAAGATATATTATTTCACAATCCTCAACACCAATTAAATATGTATTTCATTTTCATATAATATATTGCAGGTATCTGTAAACAGAGTGAAGGCATAATGCTCTCTGTCTCCTTGCCTGCTTATGTGATTTCCCCCCGAGCCGCTCCTCACCAGGAGCAGTAAGGGCAATGCACCCAGAGAACAACACGGGTCCCTCCCTAGACCTCTGCTCTGAGCACACATGCAGAGATGCGCTGGTTTTCCAGCCGTTCATGGGCACCGCGAAGAGGAAACACGATTTGGAGGATATGAAAAAGGGGCTTCCCAGAATCGAGCACTGGAGTAATTAACATTTCTGAAGGAGGAACTCCAAGGAGTCTGTGATTGAAAATAGATGTGCCGATGTGTCTGTTTAAGCAGGTCAGACAAATTTTCAGAAATACACAGTCTGTATAGATCAAATTCCACGTGGATGCTGTGATGGAAAATATGCCAAACTCCATCGAATCTTGAGGAGTTATTCCAATATTTTAAGAAAAAGGGGCCTACCTGCAGGGGACAAACACCTCTCCAGATCTCATGGGAGCAGGTGAAAATGAGAGAAGAAAATCGAATACCACAGCTGAGATCTTCTGCTGGTACACAGAAGTCTAGTTATGCTAAAATTTTCAAAGCTATGTCAAAGTAAACCAGCTGTTGTCCTTGCTGACCACTCTACCCAGCCACCAGGAACCCAAAGACAGAGCCACAAAATCAGGTTTTAACCTGAACCTCTACATCTGGCAGAATGTAGTGGCTTGAATAATAAGCTTGGCCTTAAAGCTCTAGCTGGTGTCATGCTGCCAAGCCATTCTTCACAAAGCGACGATCTGCATAATTAATTTTTAAAAATTTGGTAACACAATAGACTATATCAGTTGAAAAACTAACCCTGAATTTTCTTTAAGAATAAATGAGGGCATATTATTAGATGGAATTTTAGGTATTTGTCCTTTAGATCATTTACACCTTTTAAAAATAGATACAATAATTTTATAATGCTATACATTTGCTGCCCCTCCCAAGATTTCTCATTTATTTTCTCGTCTTCCGTCATCTCAATTATCATAGAAAGTGGATAAATGCCAGCAAAGACAGACACAGCTTACGACATCTCTAGACGCCCAAGAGGTAGGTAAGTCCCTGGGGAGGCAGGAGCTGAGCTCAATGCAAATTTCAAGCGAAGCAGAGGAGGGATCAGCACCTGGCTTTTTCACACTCGATGATCTAATTGGAATGATCTAATTGCTGGCTGTTAGTCCTCTACATGACTCAAAGATCTGGCTGTGCCCAGTGCCTTTTTCTCTTACCAAATCTAAACCCAGGACCTAATCCCCGGCAATTGGAATTAGCTGCTTAAGCAGTGCTGAGATGTGGCAATAAGCAGTAGGTCGAGGGAGGAAATCTGACCCTGTCCTTTATCTCGCACAGCGGTTGTGTGCCAGAAGCACCACCACCCAGCTTTGGGCACAACAGCCTCAGGATCTTCTGTCCCAGTTTTGAGTCACATCCAATTCTGCTTTGGCGAGTAGACCTGTTACCCAGAAGAGGCATTACTGCTTCTCTAGAAACTCCAAACATTAATTAGATTCCTGCTTTCCAAGGCTGTGATGCCTTTCTAAGAACTGCTCCCAGATGCCCGGGTCACGTCCCTTTCGTTTCTTGCCAGTCTCAAGGAGCTCCCTTGACTTCACTTGACTGAGTGCTGACCCTAACAAATTCTGACCCCTGGGAACCAAATTCAGTGAGATGGGGGGTATCAAAAACACGGAACATGCAGCTTCTGAGGAAACCAAGGGCTCTGCCATCTCCTTCACCCTTTACCAGCTCTTGTGGAATAAGATTCAGTGTGCAAGAGCCATAAAACAGTGGAGGTTGATTTCCCACTACACCTCTGTTTTTATTTTCTTTCCAGCTTGCCTGAAATCCTCTGATCAGCTTCACTACATCTTGACAGATCCAGCACCTCGGTGGCAAGAGAAGGGGCCCACTGAGAACTGACTGATACCTTCCTCATTGCAAGCCCTGCCGCTTGGTGTGGACCTCCCAAGTCTCTGTTGCCCCCTGGAGAGTCCTGTCTGTGGCGGTTGGTGAACCTGTGTGCTTGGAAGGGGCAAGCATGGTGTCTGAGAAAAGTCAAATGCTGGGCATTGCCTGGGACAGGAGCATGCACCACAAACTCATGGCCGGGCTTTGACTTCTCCGCCTCCTCTCCTAGCAGCTGTGGTGGCCATCGTGCTCCCTGGAGACACAGTTTCTTCTTCCCATCCAGAATAAACACGGGAGGTCATGCTGTGCTAGGGGCAGCAAGTTAAATGAAACACCGGTGTTTCATAACTGAGAAACGTGCAGCGGGGAAGGGACGGCTTTGAAGTCTACCTAGTCACTGTGTCCCTCTGGGGTTTTTTTCCTCATGCTTATTTTTTGCTTTTTAAATATACGTATTTTCAATGGTTGTGTAAATAAACCAGGACCTGGGAGAGGATCTGCCACAGCACAGAGAGAAAGGAAATTTCTATGCACCAGACAAAGAGATAAACCATGAGAGTACATGGCACAGCCCCCTCTCTCGGTGGCAGTCATTAACAATACTAAGCTGGAGCGGTGCTGCTTGGATGTTCACACCTTTCCATGGTGCACTTCACTGCCCCCTGGAAATATCAAGAAAAGAAAATTGTCTTTGCTCCCATTACAAAGTTCAGGTGAAAGCCAGACAAAACTCTTCCAGTCTTTCCAACAAGCTGTAGGGTGAAACATAAAGTGCTCCTTTAGGTTCTGGAGTCTCCATAGCTCTGCAATTATTTAGGATAAAAGAAAAAGAAGCAGGAAAAAAAAAAAAAACAACAGTAGGAGGAAAGAGATTCTACTCTATTCGGTGAGATTGTATTTGTTTCCTGATTGAATTAAAAATCAAAGCAAATGAGAAGAATTTTTAAAATTTTATTTCAGATTTTTTGACATTTACAAAAATGAAAACAAGGAAACAGAAAATGTTAAATTACTTAAAAGAAACTGAGTAATGTGCAGCTGAGATCGTTCAGTGCTGCGAGAGACAGGGTACTTATTTTTTATATTTTCTCATTTCAGACTGGAGACCAGAGAAGAAAAAAAAAGTGCTCATTAGGTGATGAAGAGTGAATCAGAACTGTTCCAGCACTGAAGCTCGATGTGAGATTTTAAGGTCATCTCGCTACACAGAAAAGGAAATGATTACAGGAAATATGACACTTCATGCTTCTGCAGCTGGATTAAGTGTTTTATTACTTACCGCTGAGGACACTTCTGTTTGACACAAATATATTTGTTAGAGTATTTTATTAAATTACAGCAAACATCTGAATTCAGAGTGGGGCTATTGAGAAGCTAAATGTGAGAAGAATTGGCATTACAGTGTTTCAGCAGCAGTAAAGCTGTAATCAGTTTTGACAGATCTTACTCATGTGCTTTAGTCTCAATGAGAAGTTGTTCGGATACCACCACAGAAGGAATGAAATATCAGGAGCTCCCTAGAAATGCAGCACTGTGGAGGAAGGCTCTCCAGAGATGCTTCTCCCTGTTTCTCACCACCAGCAATACAAAACTGAGGGCTGTACGTAAATAACTAGTAAATACTCTGGTATTTAGAAAGATTTGGCTTATTTGTTAATAGTCCTGCCTGCTGACCTTTCACGACTGCGTGGACAGCTTATCTATCGCTAAAAAAACCAGCTTCTGCCCCCTAAAGCTGTAGACAAATCATAGGTAGAAAATAGAACAATCCCACTGAGCATTTTCCAAGCTATTTTTTTAAGGCTTGTTTCATGACTTTTGTAATTCTCATTAAGTTTTTGAACATTTGGGACCGATAACTTTAGGTCTTTGATTTTGCTGTTTCTGGCAGGAGAATTAAGAAGAGCTGGGTGCTGGTGCTTGCTGTACCCTGAGACAGCCTGCAACGACCCGGCAGGACCAAATCCCAGGTAAGGGCAGCTGAAGAGCAGTGGATGGTTCTTTCCGTCTCCCTTGGACATGAGATGAAGGAAGAGAGGTATAAAAAAATCACTGGCATCTCCCTACCAATGATAGGGGATCCCCAGTGGGATCCTCTGCTCAAATTTAAGTAATTTTTAATCCCAGGCTGGAAGGAAATTATATACAGAAACAACAGGACCAGTCTTCTGTAACAATGGGGGTGCAATATGACCCCATTTATTGTTAGTCCTCCCGTGAGAACTACCGTGCAGGGCACATTTTTCACATCTGCACTCTGTAGGAGCCGTTTTCCAAGAGTTAAAGGCTTCTTGCTCATGTCAGGACAATGAATTTCCCAGAAGAACATTCTCAGGCTCATCCCTTATTCCTCCCATTCTGCATTAGAGTCCTGGCAGTCATTAGCACACAGGTACATTTTTGAAATACCATAGGAATTGCACAGCTGAGATTCCTTCCTCCCTCCAGCATGCAAATCATCCCTAAAAGGGTTTTCCTGGAAAACAATTCCTTGCATTTTTTTCTCCAGGGTATGTGCTCTTTTATTTGTTGGAGACCAAAATGCTTATGTGGTGATACATAAGGAGCTATTTAAATGTGCTTTGAGGGGGTAACAGATTTTTCTCCATTTTCCTTCCTTTTTTCTTATTCTTTTCACCCATTCATAAGACCTCCACTGGCCCAGAAACTCGGAAAAAATCTTTAAATAGTTGTTCCATGTCTTAGTGACAAGCCAGTTTCTCTGCAAAATTCACTTAGGCACCAGCTGATTATCTGTACCTTCTTGTTGTGGGCGAGCTTTTCCTTTATAGACTCCTTGGGCTTTTATTTTCCCTACTCAAAGTCTGCGTGCAGTCAGGAGTATCTCCTGCAGCGAACTCCATCCTACCTGGGCTCAGTGGGGCAGGATTATCCTCAGATGTCTGCTACATTTCTGCTGGAGTCACTTGACCATAAGCATGTCCATTAAGTCTCCGTCCAGAAACGAGCAGCAGATGTCAGATGTATGAAACCAGATACCTCATATTTGCTCCTAATGAAAAATCCTCTTAAAGTACCCAAACTCCTTGTGTAATCAACAGAAAAGGAAAGGTGTCTTGGAAGATTTCCGGGGATAAGACCCACCTGAGGACCTTTACTTGATTGCATGTCTCCGAAGACAGACATGGGTGGTCTCTCCCAAGGTTAAATGTCCTTCTAGATGGTGACATTAGATGCATGCTCATGTTCCAGTGATTTTGACAGGAGGCCAGGCCCAGGTCACTAACAAATTGCAGCTTGGCCATTCACATCAGGACTGAAATGCCCATAACTAAGCAAGAGCCTTGGTGTCCAGCGCACTGGGCGTTTCAAACTCTCTAATTGTTTCTGAATCTAGACGGACCGCCAGCTCTCCTGACTGGGTCTTCTGCCCAGTGCCAAACGCACAGGCTGTGCTAGCGTGGAAGGAGCTGCTCCACTGACTGACTCCGCAGGGAGCCCTTCCTCCACACTGTTTTCTTCACAAAAATAAAACCGTTACAGTTCAGGCGGGATTTCGAGTTCCTGGAAGCCTCCCTCAAAACAGAGCTGACTGATAAAGTCGTGCATTGTTTTCTGCGGGTGTTAGTCACCCCGAGTCAAAGCCACTGGAAATGACAGCACCGTGTAGATGAGTTCAAGGGTCTAACGCAACAAAGGACCTGTGTGTTCAGCTCTTTTTCTCCCTTACAGGAGCAATGTCTTATTCTTTTTTAGTTTCCTCTCTGGAGAGAGATTTATTTAAAATTCTGTTTGTACATCTTTCCTTTGTTTTTTTTCTTCAGTGCCTTTGGGCCTTGACAAATCTGGAAGCTCAAGAATTCAAACTTAAGGAGGTTGTTTAGAAAAACTTTGGTGTGCCACAGCATTTTGTAAACCCCAGATGCAGGCTGCTGCCTTTGATTATTGATACATGCCATTCAGCTCCTGCCTCTGTCAAACATTTTTAATTTCCATACGACTGGCTAGGAAAATTCCCCATCCAGCAGCTGCCTTGTGAAGCAGAAAATGTGAATGTTTGTGCCTGTTGCAGTGCACCTCTGGCAGGAAAACAGAGGCTCTGGTTATTTCCAGGTTTCTTTTTTTCTCCTTTCCAGGTACAGTATGCATCTATATCATGTTTTTATATAATCACTGTAGGCTGGTCTCAGCAGAGAATAAAGTGCTTAAATTTACGGCTTGCCTGGCTGTTATTGTCCCATGCAGCTCGTTTGACTATTCATCACGCTCCACACCGTCAACCCTCCATACAGCTGAGGATGTTACCTGTCAGAAGAAAAACCCTTGGTCATGTTATAAATTTAACATTATACATTAAATATCTGTGTTGTTGTAATAATGACATATTTTATATGTATTAACTGTCTAGAACTCCTCGCAAAGAGTCACCTCCGGCTCATGTTGTAGCTCCAGCAATTACATGACATTCCTGTTATAACGGACCGGAGCTTCGACTGGCAGAAAAGCCAAAGCCAGTGTTACACCACTACTGCAGCAACATCGATTCACAACAGGATGGGCTGGCAGCGTCTTCCTCCCCTTCATCCCATACACGCGGCACTGCCTGCTCTTACTCCAGCTTTCCAGGGAGTGAGCCCAAGCCCAGCCTTACCCGCGTGCCTCAGGCAGCACAGCTCATCAGCCAGGGGAGGTTGATCCCTGCTGGGCACGGAGATGCTGGGAAGCTGCGAGGCCACAGACACTTTGGCCTGGCTGCAGACGCAGAAGGTGCCCTATCACTTTGACCCCACAGCTCTCCAGTGGGGTGGGTGTCCACGTTCTCCTGTCACATGCCTTAAGCACCTGGGCAATGTCAAGACACCAGTACCCACTACCTGCAGACAATTCTGAGTCCCTTTCTCCTTTGATGATCATGCCACCTCCTGCTGCTGTTGCTCCTCAGGCCATGCCCCAGAGAAAGCCCCATGGTATCCCAAGCCGTATCTCCTGGGAAGCCCTGCCACGGCTGCAGTGTTGCAGAAGGATGGCACTACAAGGTCAGCAGCAGTGCAGAGCACCGCTGGTGCTGTCCACATGTGCAGCCCAACAGCATGCAGGTCTCCACCAGGAACAGTTGCTTAGCCTGGGCTGCCATAGAACCTCCAGCTATCCCCACCCCAACCCCCAGGCAACCCTGCGAGTGGGTGTTACCTGAGGTGACAGTCCCCACTGGAACTTAAAATGGGACTAGATACCAGTGTTTAGGCAACTCAAAGATGCCAATCTCCTTCCCTAAACAAGCCCAAAAGGGGAATCCAGAAAAACAAGAGAGGTACCAAACTGAAGGGTGAGAAACATGAGGAGGCGCTGGAGCAGGTGGCTCAAAGAGGTTGTGAAATCTCCACACAGATAAAGACTCAGCTGAATGAGGCCATGAGTGACCTTCCCTAAGCTGGGCCTGCTTTTAGGGTGCATCAGAGACATCCAGAGGTCCCTTCCAACCTGAATTATGATACAAACCCATGATCACAGATGATGATCAAGATGAGGCCCACAAGAAGGACCACGAGATTGGGGTTGCTGACAATAGGTCTTGCTCTGGCCCCTCCAAAAGCTGGGGAGAGAATGATACGCATCTCACCTAGTGTCATGTTACGGTTTGATTTGCCAGAGAGAAACCACAGATTAAGAACATCTGTATTTGATTTGCATTAGCTAGGCACCGAAGGCAGCCGTGTTACCTGAGCTCCCCTCTTGCTTTGCAGTTTTACAGATTTTTCTCAGAAAGCTTCTGAAATTTAGAAATATTCCCAGGCAACCTTCCAAAACTTACAAAGTAGAGAATATTGAACACTGTTTTTCTTCCTCTAGACTACCTCATCAATTTTAATCAGGGAATATATTTTCAAAGTGGCACTTAGGGGCAGGCAAATCGCGTTAAAAAGTAAGGGGATTTCCATCCCTAAATCACCATGACCAGCTTTAAATCATACCTGAAGGCAGTTCATTTTTCTGTCCAGGCAAAGAACAAGGCAGAGGGAAAAGCTCCGGGTGCAGGAATAACTCTGAAGCTTTCTCGCTTGAAGAACCCACTTTCTTCACATGTGTCTAGGAAGGATCCCTCGCTGGGACCTGTGTCCTGCAGAACTTCTGTGTAACCTGGTTTGTGCTATCCGCTCCCTGAAGCACCCACTCCATCCAGCAGCAGAGTCTCTTTGGCTTTTTAACACAGGGTGAAAGACCAGATGTTAACTCTGCGAGTCCACGTCTGTATGAACAATACATGAGCTGAAGCAGCATCTATCTTCTCGTTGCTGCAGAGAAGACATCAGGTTAATGGAGTTCTGGACTTGTGTTCTCACACTGCATTTTTGTTTTAATTACACTTCATTAATTTTTGCCTTCTAAGCTATTACAAATGGTATGGAGAAACCCAGACGCAAGCGTATTCACCTCCATTTTTCATGTACGTTCGTATTTTTTTATTCTGGGTACATGCTACACACAACGTATTGACTCCAGAACACTTGATACCAGAAGATTAAGACCCAAACACAAAAGCACTTAGTCTGTTGGCTCCCCACCAAGCTCAGTGGGCTGTTCAGAGTCTCATCAGGAGCAAAGAGCTGCAGTGGTTGCCCAAATCAGACCTCAAGGAGGAGGCCAGGACCACACAGCGAGCTAGAAGGAGCACCAAGAATAAAACCCAGGAGCTTCTTGGCTCTATGTTCCCCATTCAGGACTTGGGATCAGGCTTCCTCTCTCCACCGATGTCATGTAAGAGCAGTAAGGGATGGCTGCATGCATGATTTGGGGACGGCCTGTCCATCTTCGCCCTGACTGATGCTCCAGGTAACCAACAGAGAAAATATTTGAGGAGAGGGATGTAACCAAACCTGAACACAGCTAATTGAGAGAAAATAAAACAGAGCTGCACAAAGAACTATGATGAAAGCTTAGATCTAAGAATAATAAAATACATCGGTCACATTATTATTCGGTACAGCAACATGTGATCAAAACAACGGGCTTCTGGGAATGTGACATTCGTAGATTTGCAGGAGTATTAACAACTTTCCATGAGGTTTCACACCATGTGTCCTCCACCCTCCACACAAAACAGAAACGTTAAAATACGTAAAAAGGAACACTGCGATTTTCACAGGAGGAACGGTTAAAGTGGCCACTCATGACACAAAGCCACTCATTAAAGCATTTTTTTAGCACAAAGGAAAAGAACAAACTACATATACGAGATGATCCAAACAGTGGCCTCTGCTTTTTTTTTCTTAATGAATTATCTTGAGGTAGTTTACCCCTGGCACACACACAAAACCTCTCTCCCCACGAGCCACGCTCGTACTGCCGGGGACTCAAGCCACATTTAAACACAGTGGAGTGCTGGAGCTCCATGTGTGCAGAGCACCGTCTGCAAGCACCTCCAGCACCGCTCCTGGCAGCTTCTGAAAAACACTGATGTTCGCACTGCCTGCCATGCAAATATTTCTGAACTTAAATATCAGGTGAGATATTTCTGAACTGAATTCAGTGCTCCTTCCATGAGCTAACCCCTGCCTCAACAGAGGTGACACATAACAATCAGTCAGTCATGGCTGGAAGAAGGATCGTGCATGTCTTCTAGTCCTGTCCCTTTCACATTTGGGATAATTGTGACATTTTCAAGACAATGAATGACTTTTCAAAGTTCCCTGGCTAAATACTGGCCTTTATGAGGACAGCTGCTTTGAAAGAGTTGTACGTTCAAAACGCCTTCACTGAATAGCATCACTTAACCATGGAGGCATGTTCTTAGATGCTTTCCTCTTGTTTGGAAGCTTAGACATTCCAAATATCTTCAGTTTTCAGTTAGCCATCTTGGCTGCATATGAATTCAGTGGTAATACCATCCAACTACAAACTCAGCCCAGAATCCAGGATGACATGCAGTAGACTTTGCTAAAATCTTTAGGAATTAGAATAACTGCTGACGATAAAAAAACAAAACCAAACCATTATCTTTTCCTGAATGCTTAATTGCACAAATGCAACTCAAGGTGAGAACACACAGATTTGGGAGAACTTCTCTGACACATGCTAGTTGACAAGGGTCTATAAAACAGCTCTTTTGAAACATTTCTCAGGTCTGAAAGTCTGCAGTGAGAGGACAAAAAAAGGCACGTGAGTCATTAAGGCATAATCCCCTCTCACCTTCCTAGTAGCAACCCTACGTATCATGATATGTAGGGGTTAAAAGTGTTAAAAGTTAAAAAGTGGGATCGGGAAGAAATACACTGTCTCAGAAAGCCACAACTTAATGTAACCTGGCATTATCAAAAGGGTCCTTGTTCTGTGATTTGTGGTATAAAACAGTATAAAACTCCTCTGGGTAGTTGCTGGCTGGAGGCAGATTCTGTTTGATTCTTTCGGGAAAAGAAAAGAGACTTTTAGAAGAAATCATGGATTGATAGAGGAATCATGGATTGACCAAGGTATAGGTCATGGAGGGATAGACAAGGAAGCCCAAGACTGTCCTAATCAAGAACCGTAGGATGAGTCTATGGGTGACTCTATCCTTATGGGAAACGGTGCACAGGAACAAATGGGTCCAAACACTTCTTCTGCATGAACAGGTGGCTCTCAAATGCTTTGTTGTGAGATCAGATGGGTGCTCCAACTACTGAGGCACAAAAAAGCCTCAGGCTATGGGAAAGCAAGGATGCTCTTAAGAAATTTTTAAGCTTTCCTCCAAAAGCTCTTGACGTGGTGGGTGGAAAGCCAGGATCCATCATACATACTTATTTGGAAGGTTTCAAAGAAAGAATGACGTTTTCTCCTAAGAAAATGGGTGATGCAGGACCGCTGCTGTCAAGGCAATCTCTTGCTGGGATTTCTTCCATTTCACTGGGTAAGTCAGCTTTGGCCAAAGGATATCTTCTGTGCATCATACCATGTCACTCTTTGCCTGGCTACTCTTGCCCCTGTCTCTGAGAGGGCAGCATCCCAACATGAGGGAAGGCAGGTCAGCAAAACTGGAGCTGGAGATTCGACTGGGAATCAGCAGGTTGGTTGATCAACCAAAGCAAGGACAAGAACATCTGGGCTGACTTGCTGCTGTGCAGGAGAAGGCAGCCTGGACCTGCCACAGCTTCCAGCTGAGCCTGCTTAGGGGCACAGCGCACATCTCTGAGCCTGCAGCAAAACCAGCAGCCGAAGGTCTCCACTTAAGGGTGTAAACTCTTTCTGCATAAGAATCCATAGCACTTACCGGTTTCATTACAGATATCCTCAGTTCCTCCTTGGAAGACAGGCAGCTCAGCACAAAGGGGCGCCGTTCCCTGGGGGCACAGGAAGAATATATGCTTCCTCCTGGTGGAAGAGTGGCAGGTGCACCTCAAATTTGTCTTGAGCCTCTTTTCCCAATTATCAGATCCAGGATCTGCGAAAAGTCCCTCTGTACAGCGAGCCAAAAGCATTTTGGACCTAAAGGTTTGTTTTAAAAAGAAAAGATCGGTAGCTTTGGAAAAAGGGAGTCCTTAAAGCCAGGAATCCAAAATGGACTGAAAGAACAGTCCTTTAATCCAAAACTAGGTACGCAAAGAAGTAAACTTATGTTGTGGTTGAGGCCACAAAAACACCACAAATATCAGGAGCTGATAGGTAGTTCCAGCTGCAGGCAAGAAGAGTTCACTGCTGGGAGGAGCAGAAATTGCTGCAGGAATTCTAGCTTGCTTTTTAATTTGCTGGTTTTGAAGTGATTTCACTTCAGTTTGTGAGGGTGAGATACAAATGTCAAGGGGCTGGAGAATTTAAAAACGCACACACGAGTACTTTGGGGAAACAAACTCTCAACAGGTCTCTTTGGCCACGTCCAGGCACCTCGCTCGTTGTCCAAACACAGACAGCACTGGAAGACAGCAGCTCCTGAGGCTTGCTAGACCACCAGAGGAAAATACATAACTCAATGCTTGTTTTGTGCAACCCTCCAGACTTGCCCTGACCTGGAGCCTGGCACGGAAAACGCTACAGATAAAATGGCAGCTGGAGTGCTTGGATATCTGGAGGTGATGAGAGGGAAGAGGACATGGTGTGGTTCATGATGTCCAACCAGTCCGGCGTTAGCCGAGAAGGCTGACGTAGGTCTTCTTCAGCACAGGGGTCAGAAGTCCCCAGGATGAGCCCTGGGGGCAGCAGCCTGCCCAAGGAAAGGGCAGCAGAGCTGGAGTTCAGCCAGGACAAGGAGCCTAGTGCCTCGCTTTCCCTGTTGGAGGGGAACTCGACGTTTTGCACCTGCATCTTCCAGTCTGCTGCTGCCAACCCTCAGAAGGGCCTGGACTTTTAAGCGGAGGTCACCATCCAGGGTGGAAAAGCCACTATGAATACCTGCTTGCTGCTGGGTTTTGTGGGTCCCCAGGAGCTCAAGGGTGGCAGGGCCAGTCTTCATGCTCTCTGCAGGAACAGCAAGCTCTGCCCACGGCACCCTACATCCAGCCTGAACTAACAGAGAGGCTTTACCCGGCACCAGCAGATACTCCATGGGCTGGACTTGAGGCTCAGACCACAAGGCAGGAGCACTCAATGACTTTGGTTTATATATATATTGTTTTTTCCCCTGCACTTTTGTGCTGGATACGCCTTCCAGCTTTTGGACCAGACCAGGACGCAGCCCTGAGCACATCTTTTTCAGCGTGTTTGAAGCAATCTTCCCATTTTCATGTATTCATAATTTAATCTGCATGGGTTTTATGGGCCAAAACAGTGGTGTTTTGGCTCGGAAGGTGGGTAGAACGGTAAATGTGGTCCATGTCATGTGTGTGGACCTGGCTGGGGAGCTGCAGAGTGTGCAGAGAGGGGGAAGGAGCCCCATGGGGGTTGCAGAGGGCCGGCAGCCCCCTGAACGGAGCAATCTCCCCCTTGTAGGCAGATGGCAAAGAGTTGAGGGGGAAGGAGCGTGTTCACACCTAGGGAGGCGGTTCGGCTGCAGGCAGGGGAGCGTGGCAGGGTCTGGCCGGTTTGGCCGGGCTGCTGCTCGTTGTTATAGCAACAGGAGGAGTTTGCTGCCAGCTGAAAGGATGGAGCGAGACGATGGGCAAGGGGGACAATTTTAGAAAGCAAAGGAAGGAGTTTGAGTGGGTGAAGGGAGGGAGAAATCGAAGGTCTGGAGACCAGGATGGAAACTGCAGAGGGTTGGGCAGGGAAGGGGCAGAATGAGGGTCTGGCCAGGGTCCCTCTCCTGCCCAGAAGGATAAGGGCTGCCAGGCCAGGAAGGACACAGCAGCGGTCTCCACAGTGGCAGTGGGACAAACACCACTGCTGGTGGGATAGCCTGTGGGAAGGGGGCTGGCGTACGTAAATCCTTGGCAACGACCCCAGGGTACAACCGAGCGGTGGCTGTGGCCTCTTAGGGTAGAGGACCAGCCGCTGGAGAAGGCCGTCCAGGCCGCAACCCTGGCCTGTTTGGGCTTATCACACCTCCAGAACATCCTGATAACACCTTGGGCCTCCGCAGTGATCTGCCAGCCCCAGACTGCCCTGGAGGCACCACAACAGCCGCCACAGACCCCTCGGTCTGGCGGCAAACCAGACTGAGCGTTTTAACAGAGACTGCGGCACCAAACCCCGTTTTGTGACCAGCTCCTGAATTCCTGAAATCCTGAAACGTGCTCAAGGCTTTTTACCACGCTGTCTCAGCGCAATGGAACTGCTAATGACATTCGCATAACAAAAAATCACGAAATCGCGGTGCATTTCCCCAAGAAAGCACCAGTTCCCAACACAGCGAGTCCCGGGAGCTCAGCACCGAGGTGTTCGCGGAGGAAAGCTCTTGGGGGGGGAAGGAAGGGAACCCTGGGCAGGGCCATCCCGCAGGGTGAAACCCGCCAGCCCGGTACAACACCCCGCTCCGCACCGCTTCGCCCGGCAGATGGCAGCAGCGGGTGCGAATGCAGCGCGGGGCGGCCCCGCCCCCGGCCCCGCCCCCGGCCCCGCCCCCGGCCCCGCCCCCGGCCCCGCCCCCGGCCCCGCCCCCGGCCCCGGGGCGGCTTGTCGCGTCCCCACAGCCCCGGGAAAGCCCCGCGCTGCGGCCGAGTGAAGCGGAGGTGAATCGTTCATAGAGGCTTTTTGTTGCACCAGGGGAGGTTTAGGTCGGACATCAGGAAAAATTTCTTCACCGAAAGGGTTGTCCAGGCCTGGCCCAGGCTGCCCAGGGCAGCGGTGGTGTCACCATCCCTGGAGGGGTTTAAAAGACGTGCAGATGTGGTGCTGAGGGACATGGGTTAGTGATGACCTGGCAGTGCTGGTTAGTGATGATCTTAAAGGTCTTTTCCAACCTGAACGACTCCGTGGTGCTGTGACAATTTGACTTTGCCCAGGGATTGCTGCTCTGTAGTATAGGCTTCTTGCTAACCCTGCAAGCTGCTTCTTCCAGCCTCCTTGACACCCCTGCTGGGCTTTTATCATCACGGCCCTTCTTTTTAAGTGGGGCTCTGAGTTTAAAACTGATTCACCTACACCAGTTGCTCATTTATGCTGTCTGACATCCTCTCTGAATCCTTATTCCCATCTGCTCTTCCCCCCGCATACAGAGTGTTTCTCTTTTCCAGTCCCCACTCGCCCAGGGCTCCGGCTGGGTTTGCCCTCACCTTGCAGGGCAGCGCAGTCATCAGCCTCTAACACCCATTTTAGGATACATCCCAAGGACTCCTCGCTAATTAAATGCCTTTCATTACAAACCAGCCCTGGGAAATAATCCAAGGGCAGAGGCCTGAATAGGCATCAAAAAGCTTGGGGTGAAACAATAAGAAAGGAATCAAAAGCACAATGAGGCTTCAGAGGAAAAAAAGAACCCAGACAAACAGTACATTAGGTGTGAACATAAACACAGTGCACCGTGCACAGGCTGTGCATCATCCTCAGATTTGCTCTTTAACCTTGGGTACAAGGTGGATATCTTCCCGAGTCAGAGACTCATCTTCCCACTGGTTATTCCTCCTTTTCAGCACCTCCAGACGGCAATCCCTGCTCTTCAGCATCAGGACTGAGCGGGTCTGCCCGCAGAGGGACCTTGTAATGCTGTAGGTAGTTGCGGTTCACCTCTGGTCTGGTTATCTGCACGGTTTCCTAATGCGGGCGGGATAGAGTTGTTGGTGCAAACCAGAAGCAACTCCCTTGCGACAAGAAAATGATAGAAATGCAAGATCTGTTTTGAAGAGAATTTGCTCCTTCGTATTTAATGAGTTAGTTTGATTTGTATTAGGAACGAGAGGAAAATTCCCCTAGCTAAGCAGTGGCTGTGAAGTAGAGAGCCCGCTGTGCTTAGCTGATGTCCAAAAGCCCCTCTATGGATAGCTGAGCTCAGCTCAGGAAGGTGGTTCCCTGAAACTGTGCGGAGGAGAATTCCCCTGAACGATCAGCACAGAAACAAAGCTGGATGAAGACAAGTGCTGAAATTGTGTGTCAGGGAAAATTACTCGTTACGGTCCATGGCTGCAGCGATGATGGGCCTTCCAGGTTTGACAGCGTACGTTTAAAGGGTCTCTCTCTTTTCCTGTTGCTACTGATGAAAGCAAATTCCTGATCAGCTTTTAGGCTTCCTGAGAATCTTTTAGGCTTCAGTGACGAAAGGGAAGGTCAAAGACACATGTCTCGTTGGACATAACTCCTGTTTCAGGGAGACCATTTCAGCTGGTCTGGGTTGCTGCGCCCCGACTCCAGAGCGGGTGGGATTCAGCGCTCCGCAGGCAGCTCCCTTTGCCTTTCTGTACCTAGTGACACGTGCTTCAAATGCTCCCTGCTAAGGGCTTAGGCTTGCCAGGTGCTCTTCAATTTTTGAGCACAATGAAGCAGACTCGGTATTTCAGTTGCATTATGAAAGATCTGTTTCTGAACAGCTGAAGAGGGGGAAGAGAAATACGTTTCTTCTTCCCACCTAATCAGGCTGAAGTTTCCCGGTGCCAGCCTCAGTCTGTGTTAAATGGCTCATGCCATCCACCGGAGAGACTAGACTTGGGTACATAATAGAAGTTAATTCCAAAAATGATTACTCAGATAATTAAGTGCTACAGCTGAAGTGGTAGATTCTCTTGGAGCCTCCTTTCAGGTGCTTTATGTCCTCCTCCTTCCCTCACCACCACCGTGGAGATGCCACCTCCCCTCCCAATGACGGGTATTTGGCCTGGGGCGGGTGCCTTCTCCCCAGCCTCCTGCAGAGGCTGCGTGTCCCCCCAGCACCATGGGGGCTCAGCTGAGGACTCTGTGGCTCCAAGCACCAGACGCAGCGAGCACAGTGGAGTGACGAGCTCTTCATCGGCTTATGAACCACACAGAGTAAGGGCCAAATTAACTAAAGTTATCCCAGGTGCTTCATTTTTCCTGGGACCAAAACGCCATGAAAAAGAACGGGTGGTGTAGAGGTGGCATCTGAATTGCCCAGCCTCAGGCAGGGTTCCCTCCCAGTCAGGTGCTGAGGGCTCCTTTGCAGTCACAGAAAGGAAGGGAACTGTGTTCCACAGGGCTGGTCTCTCTCTGCTGATACAAACGAAAAGCTGAACCTATGTGAGGTTCAGCAAAATGTACTCCTGGGTACCTAGCTCAGGTAAAGAAGAATGGAATTAGTACCTGTCTAACCTCGGAGAGACAATGCCGGCAGCGTGGTGGACCCAATGCAACCTTTACCTAGGTCTAAAGCAAGGCCAAAAGACGAACTGTGGAAGACAAGCACTGGAGTGGATCCACGAAATACTTCCTCTGGCCAGGGTTTCCCACCACCTCCATCAAGGGGAGTCATCCTTAGTATTGACAAGAGCACCACAAACCTTTACTCCAACAGATGAAATACTTCAAGTAGGACACGAACAGTTTAAAGCGGCAGGGCAGGAGGAAAGACATCTTGTCTAAGTGTTTGTGCTCCTCCTATTGCGATGTCTTGAGCACCCACTTGTTTGCCTGTTCTTCACCCTAGAGACGATCTGGTCATACAGAAACCACCCCAGTGAAGCTGTTCTGTCTCCAGCTGTCTCACTCTGTTATTAAGAGCAACTGGTCACCGCAAGTGCCATCAGCCATTTTAGGTTACGAATGCCACCCATGGGCCCTGTAACAGCAGCTAAGAGACCTCGAGGTACTTCTTTCCACATAGCTATGGCATGACACAACCCATCTGCATACGGCCAAAGGAACACAAGCACAGCCCCCAGCAGATCAGTGCTTGCAAAGCCACATGACAAAACGTATTAGCTCAATGCAACCCAAAAAACCATACAAAAGGAAGATCATCTTTTCCGCTGGATGTGCTACAAAAGCAGATCACACGCCTTCACTGTTTGCTTTCTGGAGCTGGAGTGAAATATCAAAGGATAATGCAAAACACATTCGGATACGCTTGAGGTAGGAGAGCACAGGGCAGTGTCTCCAACAGGCCATAGAAACTCACCCCTTATTAACTCTGTTTTTTTTTACCTCCCCCACATTTGACAGCTTCTGGAATGGGTCCAGTGTCATTGCATCAGCAGTAGGATCCACTCCACATGCTGAGCAGTTTCTGAAGGAAAAAGCATTTCCTGACATCTGTTCTGAATTCACTGCCCTTCTCCTCCTCCCCCACTTTGTTTCACCCCGCACTCCTCTCCAGCTCCCCCTCCATCACCACCTGTCCCTGGCTGACCACGGCTCACCAGTAAGAGCAGAGGAGCTTTGTGGAGAATTGATGGCCCACATCTGCTCCAGCTCTGTGCCTCCCCCTGACACCTTCTGTGCCTGCTGCTCACACAGGATTTTGCTCTTAGCAATGGCCCTGAGCAATCTAACCCTAACCCGGCAAACCACTTGTGCAAGGTACTTTCTTTCACATCTCCAAGTTTTTCCTCCAAGAATCACAGGCTTGAGCTTTGGCTAAATTAAAGGACCTTTGCAGGACTGAACCCAGGACCAGGTTCACTCCTCTTCCCTCACTCCCCTTCAGGAGGGAGCTGTTGCAATGCTAATGATTCCAAGGTTGGATTTTGCCTGGTGCACAAGTTAGCAGGACAGAGAATGATTTCCTCAATTATTTGATTCCCATCAGAACTTCTCCCTCATGCTCTGCCTCGCTTTGCGCTTGCTGAACAGCTACACAGTCCTTTGAAAAATTTTCTGCGTCAAAAATACTCAAAAGATAGTAAGAGACATAACAAGCTTTTTCTGGTAATTTGCCAATAATTTCACATATACAAACATGGATACAGTTTCAAGGAACCAAAGGTCATCATGATCTTGGTATTTCCCCCTGCACTGCAGAATTCTAAATAACCTGGACATCTCAGCGCAGTCCCCGAGGTTTTGTTTTCACAAACACATCACAGACACCACTGCATACGCCAAGCATGTAGTAGATTTTATTAAGCATAACTTTGGTTCTAAGTATTCCACCCTCATTCTCGTAATACCTTTAGTTAAAAACAATTATACAAGAGCAAATACAAAAAATATTAAATTATGAAAACAAATCCATTAAGGCTCCCTTTTTATATTTATATATATTTATATATGTACACTCAAACAAGTGCAGATATTAACCAAAGGTTAAAGCCACAAAACTGCTAAAAAATTTACTACTATACTATCAAAAGCAAGAGTTTTAAAAAAGTACAAAGTGGTAAGTGAGCCATTTTCAAATCACTGAAGTAGTTGCTGGATTGCTTCAAAACCCACAGAGCTAAAAGGCAGAGCAGGAATTGCTTATGCTCCCTGGCAAGCAGTTTCTTACTCGGGTAGCCGCGCAGGACACTTGTGGTGTGACTAGCTGACCACCGTTTAAGGGTTGCCCATTCTAGCCCAATCCTGACTTTAAAGACAAGCTTTTGCCTGTCAAATTGACATGAAGGTGGCTGGGAGTCCTAGACTAGAGAGTCAGCAGAATTCAAAGATGTTCTAACACACACGATGTTCGGTCCACACAGAGAATTAATTCCAAGTGAAAATGAAAACCTACTTCACGCTGTATGTACAAGGGAGTTCTCCGGCCTCCTGTGTTTCAGAAAGAGAAACTCTACCCTGAATCACAAGTTAACATGGAGAGAAAGCAGAATGCCTTCAGCCTTGAAGGGCCCAATCCAACACACTCACTGAAGCCAAAGAGAGGTCCTCATCCCCCACCGACTCTGGTGCCATTTGGACTACTCCAGCTTCATTTCACTGTGCATACATGGCAGGATTGCTGTGCTCACCGAGGGGAAACAGCTGAGAGGAAATGGTCTGCTCAAGCCACAGGAGGGTTCCCTCACCAACTTCTAGACATTTCCATACTCAACACGGTTAATTGTGGAGTGGACACCAGGAGGCATGACGTTTGGTGGCTGGGAGTGGCTAAGATAAGACATGAGCGTGGCGTGGAAGGCTCACACATAGGGCTGTCTCAGTGACACGAAACAAACTCAATCAGTGCAAGTGTGTGAATAAGGAAGAATGTGCAGCACTCAGGGTGTTCCTTTGCTGAGAAAATACATGGAAGAGTCTTACGTTTGGCCTTTGTCTTTTGTTCGTCCATAATCTGAACGGTCTGGTAGACCATCTTCACATTTAATCTTCTAGACATGAGTCACACTGCAAGTCGAAATCAATGGCAATACACTTATCACAATTCAATTTGCTCCCAATCTGATTATGTCCTGGATCTTGACAAATTGAAGTCTGTATCTAGGAAACATTTCTAATTGTGAGCATTTTGTCCCAAGTGCTGTGCTGAAACTGTGGTTATAACATTCAGTACTTACAGGAAAGGCAAAAGGAACTAAAAACAAACCAGCGAACCCTCCCCCACCACCTTTACAACACAAACACGCTGCTGTGGATATTAATAAAAAGTGTTCTCAAACAGTTATGTCCAATGTAACTACAAAGTAGAAATTATTTTGTTTAGCATCCTAAGGCAAAGACTAGGGTTAGATCCTCAGCTGATACAGGTGAGCAGAGCTTCAGTGAGAGATGGGACTGTGCCGACCAAGGAAGACGAGGATTTCTCCCCAGATTCTGAAGGTAAGATATCTACACCCATTCACACTAGGCAAGAATCCAATTCTATAATCCTACATGAGCGATCTGTACCCCCTCCTCATCCCAGGCTTTCCTGGATAACTAGTAGTCATAAGCATGAAGGATCAGATTCTGCCATCCCTGTACAAGCTGAGCAGTACTTTGTTTAATGGCAAGACACAGGGGCAACTTGTGGAAAGGCAGAAGGTGAAAAGAATTGGACCCTAAGACTTGGTGGTAACACACCTCCCTTCTTTCCTGAGGCTAAAAGAAGGATGGGATAAAAGTCCCTCACTTTAGGGGAAAAAATTCCATTTCAGTAGATTCCAATTATCAGTTTGGTCTGGCTTAAATACCGCTCTGTTGCAGGAACTGCACCTAGTTCCTGAAAGCAAAGAGCAGGAACTAATGGCAGATCAGATTCCTGATTTCAGTTCCAGCAAATGAGTTTAAACTCTACCAAGTCATGTGTTAACACTGTGCTCAGATCAGCACGTCCTTGGAGGAGAAAGGCCACAACAGCAAAGTAAGTAGGATTTCAAAACACGAAAAGTAGATGACAGGTCATTTTGCATTGAGAGGTAAATTCACAGGTAGCACTGCACAGGCCTGCGCACAAGGGTCTGATTTTAAAGACAGAGATAAACCAGCTTCTGGGTTCTTCCTGGTGAGAGGATCATCAGATTTCTGCTCTTTCATAGCCCAAATTCTACATGGCAAACAGAGAGAAATGGGCTTTAAGGCTGCTGCAGTTTTCACTGCTGGTGCATTTTAAGCATTCGCATTTGCACGCACCTGCCTATCCCAGTGGGGATGGGCAGCAGTGATTGACATGCCACATACCCTCCCAGATTTGATAAGCATTCCAAGTAAATACAAATTATTGTGGGATATACACAGGCTGTAGGTCTAGATGGAGGAAATCTGCCTGCACAGCAAAGCTTCACAAGGTATCACAGGAGGATTTTTGTTCCGTTTTAAAGCAAAATATAATCTGTGTATCTCCACTAAACTAGGATCACAAGAGATAAAGCAGTGCAACACTGAAGGAGTTTCTCTAGAATCCCTGGTTAAAATCTCTGAGTAAGCACATCAGGCTGGTCCATGACAGTGAACTGACAGACTCCTTATCCATTGATCTCAGGACTGCATTTGGCAAGTCAATGTGTTTACGGTACTGTCTTTTTAATCCACACATCCCAGGAATTAAAAACCTCATCTTCTGTAAGTGTCAGCTGGATGCTGTTATTTTCCTTCTTGAGGGGCAAATCTGAGACAACTTGCAAAAGCCGCTTTCTGCAGGGAAGCTGGAAGACTTAGCAGGCGCTGGCTCTAGGAGTCTGGTGCTTCTGTTGCTTCCTGGACCGTCCTCCTCAAGTTGCCCTTGACTTTGACAAATTCAGGTGCATTTTCCTGCTCTTCCTGTATCTTCTGTTGCTCCAGTTCCAGCTTAAAAGGGAATCACATGTAAACAAAAAAAGTACATAAAACATATCATCGAAATACAAGACAGAAAACTACAGGTTTCAATAACTGGCCATGCAAAACTCTCTTAACTGCTTCCTTTCTTTCTCTCATGGAAAAGATAAAGTTGCACTTCTTTGGGAGTATCTGTTCTCATCAATGATAAATCTTTCCAAATCCTTGGCTCTAGCTCATTCCAGATGGACAAAATCTCTGCAAACCCAGTACGAGAACAAGATGAAGCATTTTTGAAGAAGTTCTTGGACATCTTCATTAAAGAAACAACAATAATTCCCTTCTTTGGCTTTTACCACAGGGCAAGGACAAATGTGCCTTGTGGGAAAACACATGCAAACAGTTACTACTGAGCACACTTGCAGAATTTATTTCTGAGGGTCTCAGTGTGGATTTCTGTACCTAACTTGAGCCTCATTTGGTGTATCTGTTTTGTCTATCACAAAAAGCAATTAAAAAAAAAAAAATCTCCTTGGCCCTTAGCTGTTAATTTTTGACAGCCCATCCACTGACATTTTTAACCGGCTGGAGCTCCTGTCCATGCAGACACCGTGTGAGGTTAGACGCTCTGCTCTGTGGGGCAAGGCTATGCAGTGCCCATACAGGACACGGCTTACACGTGGCACAGAATACAACGTGAAGGCAGATAAGTCAGCAGAAAGGAAGAAGCAACCCTTTAGAAAAATAACAAAAGCTCCTTAAAGGAGCTTTTCCTTCTTTTTATTTTAACAGACCAAGGTCTCCCTGATTAATGGGGACCACGTACGGCTCACCTAAATAATCTCTCCTTTGTCTCTGCTTCACTGGCAAGGGCCATGCCTTGTTACAATAAATCCTGACAACGCTTCTCCACGAGTCATGTTGTCAATTAATGCGTTCCTATGATGTTTACAAAGTCACAACATTGCTTGCAATAGGCAGGCTTTTCTTCTTCTAACAGAATTTTCTATTCTACATATGTTCTTGGATGGCTCGGTTTCAAATCAAATCTTGCCACAAGCTGAAGCGTTTGAAGCTGGGCCCTTAAGAGCAGAAAGGAAAAAATACAATAGCTTTCTCCCTCCAAAAATATTCCTAAGCCTAATTTAAAAAAAAAAACAAACCTATAATAAAAACCCCAAAACCTAAACTATGATTGGATTACACCTCATTTTCAATAAAGTAATTATTTGGCTTAACTGATTGCCACTGAGCGAAACAGGAGACACTTTTAAAGCGTTCACTTATTTAAAATCAAACACAATGCTTGATGCACAGGGTCTTCTTTGATGAGGTGTTTCACTGTAGAGATATTTCCTCGCAGGTACACGAAGTACCTTCAGAGGCACAGAGACGTTTGGCTCGCCCTGTGCCTAGCAGTAAGCTTCACCACAATGAACTCCTCTCCATACACAGGGACTGAGGATCTTTTCTTTCATCTGAAAACACCAATGGGCTCGTATGTTTTAAGGCTACAAAAGGTCTTTTTAAAGTCACCTAGTTTGTTCCATAACCCGGGAGGGAGAATCAATTGATTTTTTTTAATTCATTAAGCATCTAGTTTTGATGCACTGCTGTCTAACAGCCATTCTTAGTGGATCATCTCTTTAGAGTTACCCTACAAAAGCTGACGAATTCACCACAGTTTCAATGGTTAAATAAGGTCAGCGCTCCACACACACTCTTGTTGTCTGGTGCAGGATTCATCTGACCAAAGGCAGACACCACATGCAGTTCCTATACAGTAAATGTAATCAAACAGGTAATTGTAGAGTGTGATTGGACTCATCCTAAACGAGTTGTTTGCATTTGATCAGAGGAAATGTGCCAAAAATCGGCTGCTGCTTCTTTCCTGTCTACAGTGGGAGCCTTGGGTGAGTAGCTCAGATGTAGACGTGAAAAGGCAGCATTATTCCCCATCTCACCTGCTCCAGTTTCTGCTGCCGTTTCTGTAGCTCTATTTCAAGGTCTGATTTCTTCTTTTGTGCTTCTTCTTCTTTTTGTTGTTTAATAACTTGATCTCGTTTCCTCTTCTCCATCACTTTCTGTAGCTCTGGTTTGTTTTGAGGTGCAAGACCCCTTCAGGTTAAACGGGAGGAGTGGTGGAGGGGGGAGAAACAGGGGAGAAAGAAGAGATCAGTTTAATTAGCAGAAATTCACACAGACTTGTAGGCAGGTTTTCTGAAGTGAAGTAGTTGTCTATCTAGATACATGGGAATATAAATAATTAATTCAAAGGAAAACCATACAGATATTTGCCTGATTTCTAACCAAACCCCTAAACTAGAAGTTAAGCCATATTATTACTGAGGATATTTCCTTTTAACATGCATTCTAGTGTTTCTCCTGTATAATTCACTATTCTGACTTTCATATTTAGTCTTTGCTCTATTCTCCCAATTCCAGAAGAACAGATTTAAAAAACCACCACAAATCAAGACTGCTAGCAGAGCTAGAAACAAATTTTGGACAAAACGACATCCCTTGCTGGCTGATAACTCAGATTGTGTTCAGACAGTCCTGTGCAGGGTATTATGCCCATAGAAGCTTGTGTGGACAGAATTAAAAAGTGGCCTCCCTCTGGATTTGGCCACATGCTCCTGGAAATCATGGGTTCTGTCCTTCCTTGAAAATGTGAGAGCTTTCCCCGCGCCTGGCTGCGAAGCTATTTCCAGTGAGAGCTCCCATGCTACACTCAAAATCACAAAGAGGCTCAGACAACAAAAATCCAGAATTACAGAAGCTGCAGTCACCTTGGAGACCAGACAAGGGCTGGAGGATTCTCCCTCTCGCGTGACGTTCGGTACTACATCAGCTGAACGTTTCAAGTCTGTTCAGCACCAATTGCTTTCCAAGCCAACTACTCTAAAAGGAGAAAGTTCGCTCTTCGGGAAGATGCATGACTTTATTTACGCAGGCACACACACAGATGCACACTCACTCCTACTTACTTCTGTGGCTTCAGCTACTTCTTTAATCTCTGTTAACTCTATGACGTTTTCAAAATTTGTTATGACAAGATTCTAAGCTCTCCTTGTTACTCAGGTATTCGCATCACTTAAGTCAGAGCAGAAAGATCTGAAATTTGCCCTTGTTATTGTTGTCTTCCCTGTGAAGACTATGTTGTGAAAACATCCAGCATTGAGTTTAACATCAACCATGTCTTATTTCAACTTTAAGAAATTCAATAATCTGAATAAGCCTTCAAAAAGCGTATTTTTACCCTTCCCTATGTGCTGTGGCTGCCTAATTCTCCCATAACAGGCCTATCTGACAGCATGTCCAATAATACATTAATACACCATTTTATGGTGGCACCTATGAATGACTCCATGTGTTAGGCAACCGTACATACCCTGACAGCAAAATCAAATATTTAGCAATAACCTATTTCTCATAACAGATCTCATGGCCAGAATGCTACAGAAGCTACAAGATTGTGTTCATATTCTGTGTTTCATGCTATTTTAATTACATTTTAACACATAAAACTTGAGTCAGGCAGAGAAAAGCTGGAGTGATTGTTTACTATTACTGCTACTGGATCAGTGAGAGCTGAATCAATGGAAAATTCCATTTGGCAATTAGCAAGCATGACAACTGCGAACCAGAGCTGCTAACAAACTCAACTTGTTCCTGCTTGTTTTCAGTAGGGCTGCACCGTAACAAAGCAGAGGCACGAGACTGGTTTAGAGGTGCTGTAGCTATAATAAGGGGGACCTGCAGAAGATACAAGCAAATACAACCTGCTCAAGTGGGATTGGTACTCGGATCTGTGACAGACCAACTGCAACATCAATCCTATTGACTCAACAAACAGGCAGCTACTGGATTGATTGGGAGTCTTGTATCACCTCCTAGTGATTGTTCTGGTTCAATAAAAAATCCCGAAGCTTTGAGATTGGGTAAGCAAAGTGTGCTATAACACAAGCGAGAGGTGATAGGGTTAAAACCTCTGGAAGGGACAGGACCAACACTCTGCAGAGCTGAGGCTGACTCCTAGTAAGTCAAAATAGTTTAAGATCAGTGACCAGTGCATCGAAGTACCACTACCTGCATCTTTGTTTTCCCAAAACAACTACCATTTCTGCAAGTAAATAACTACATCAGTTCAAGACCCAACAGACTCTGTTCACAGTAGGTGTGGAGAATGATCAGACCAGCACTGGCTCATATCTTCTAAGATCCAGAAATGGCTGTTCAGAACCGACAGGTCAAAAAGTGAAGCTGCTGGAGCCTAAACTGAGTCTTCACGATAAAAGAAGATGCATGTTAAGCAGACTTCTATAAGAGCGCTAAAAGTTCCCCATACACATGACAGTTTGCAGTAACAAAGCAGAACACAAGCCTAATACCTACACTTCTGAAAAGCCTTGCCTCAGAGCTAGTATGGTGGCACGAAGCACAGAAGACGAACCTCTTCTCAAAGCCACCACATCTTCTACTGGTGAAAACCCTCCAAGTATTTAATTTCTGCACCAATAAATAAGAATCTAAAATTAACAGTTGTAGCTATCAAAATCAAAGTAAGAGAAGAGTGGGTAAAGAGGGCTGCACAACTCCTCTGTGCAATAGGATGTTCTAAACGCCATACTACTTTAAAGTGCTTTATGCTTTCATAAACTCAAAAGAAAAAAAAAATAGCCTTAATTTATTGCAGTCTTTACATCCTTTAGAATAAGATTGTAAGTCGGGAAACTTCAACTATTTTTCTTTCAATGACTATGAAGTTTTTGGTGCTAGGAACTGACTTTGATGTTTAATCCCATTAATGAAAAATAGGACGAACACCTATTTAGGCCAATTTCTTCCAATTCAGCTGGCATTCTGTAAAACGTTTCTACTTCTTCATCACTAAAGACATGCTGTATTGTGTATGCAATTCATTTAGAATTAAGTATCTAAGCTGAGCATTTGTGAGGATTTTGCTATTACACATAGAAAAGATCCCTTCTCCCCTCAAAATATTATCCTGCCAGAGGGAAAATAAAAAGAGAAACTTTCATAATGTGATTTTTCCTGCCGAAGAGACAAATTCAGTTGTGCTGGAGTAGCCAAAGCAATTGCTTCCTCCTCTCCTTTATCATTGTCATGAGTATCAAAAAGCCTGAATGGCTGCTACCAGCAACTTTATTCTCAAATGCGCTCTGAAATACTGTTCTACCGTTTTGAGGATCCTCACACCCTTGCCTTTGGAAAGTCTGTTTTGGGTGGCTTCAACACACCAAATCACTAATTTCTATCACAGTTTCTGTGTGTTTAAAGGGGGAGCATCAACAGACTTGGTGGCTTTTCCTCCACCATGTGGTCTGGTGGCTATTTTCTTAATAGGTTTTCTAAACGAGTCCTCTAAGTTGCTGAAGAGATTTAATAACAGAACTTCAGCTCTTTCTGGGCCAAGTGCCTGTGTCTCTGAAGCTGATGAAATCAAGTTCCGATTATTTACATCATTAAAAGCAATATATAGAGCAACAGCTGTGCATCCCAACCCCGAAGGGAGGAAGCAGCATTTGCATAACATAGAAAGAAACCCCTGTGGAGCACCAGCCTATCACACCGCATTGCAAGAAAGATCAAGTAAGTAGAGAACGGTTTCGTGTGAAATAAAATATATTATTTCTTTGATTTAAAAGTGGCCCCATAAGCTCAGTGCGCTGAGAACGGTGAAAACCCACAGGTTTTATCACTCTGTGGGTAATAGCAAAATTTTGTCAAATACTTGATAAAGTGAAGAGTTCAAGACAAATTGCAGTGCCCAGGTAACCAATACGAAATGTGACAGGGAGAACTGAACTGCTTCCTCTTGAAACTGACCCTTTGGGAGTATTCACTAAAACAAAACAAGGCGTCTTTTTCAGTCAGCTTTTGAAGAGCAACCGAAATTCAAACAGAAATAAATGCCACGGTGACAAGTCAGAGACTTTTTACCTACGAGATGCCAACTGACAAAACAGATTTGCCAGGTTTGGGGCTAAACATCTTTTTGATGAAATTAAAACTCAAGCTGTGTGTTTGGGATGGGAGGGCGGCACAAGTGATTTTTAGACTCTTACCTTTTCTGATTCATAAGCAGCTCTCTATGGAGATCTTGATGATTCCGGGACGACTTCACAGGATTAATTAATTTCTGAGGTCTAATTAATTCAGGATTGTCATCATCTATGTAGTCTGGTTCAGCCATAATCTTTCTTGGAATGGGATACGGATCTTTGGGTTCAGTGTCCTTGTTCACAGTATCTGTAAAATAGGGGGAAAACTACAGTAAATCCACATTGAAAGGCCTTTTAAAGATGTATTAGAACATAAAGGCAGCATATTACATTGGTAACAGTTCTGCTATGTCTAGATTAATTTTGACTGTAGTAAGTAAAAGCTCTCAGAGCTCTGAGGCTCTCATCAGTAGCATCTTTTTAAATAGACGGCCATTTCACAACAACGTCATCGCCAGCAGCCTTCATCCATTGACTTGAAGACACTGATTCCCCCCGATTTAAAAGGAACTAGACAAATAATTTAGGTTAAGTGCCATGAAGAGCCCTATTGATTTTAATAAGCCTACTCAGATGACGCATTTTTACATCAAAAATACTGAGACCCTGAAGTCATTTTAAATATTGTCTATATTAAATACTATGAATGTGTACCAAAACCGTACAGAGGTTATTTTTCTGCCATCAGTATCATATCGGCTATGGGGCAAACACCTTCTGTGGATAAAATCTGTATTGCATTGTACCAACCAAAAGCTTCCACGTGGAAATTGCCAGATTTGCAGTTGTTGGGGTGGGGGACAGATACTTGAGTGGAAAGGTAGAGGAGAAGAAGCTGGGTGAGGTGGTTTCTTAAAGGCCGTTATTTCACTCAGGGAAAATCCACAGAAATCCCCTGATCTGAAAGCAATGAAGTCTTGATTTATATCACCTGGGAATGTGGCATCTTCCTATCCTGCTATAGAAAATGTATCTATACACCAAATCACAACACTTTTAATCAACAGCTGACAAGTAAACTACAGTTGTCAAATAATTTATACGTGACCATTCATATCCCTTTCCATTAAAAAGCCTCAGTCACCGCAAGTTCAACATCCGAAACAAAGCACATCCAGAGCAATTCTGCCTCTGTTTGCTGTCATGGAAACCTGCACACGAATCCGCAATTATCAGTTTGATGAAGCATTGGCCCCTCAAACAGAACTTCCACAAAAACCTCACAGCATGTGGGTTTACAGAGGTGAATCGATGGGACATGACATAAAAGGCTAGAGACCTCCATTAGCCTGACTGGCAGAGAGCTGAACGCTGCACACTGTACGGTACGGGGCTAGGAGACAAACCGGAGGATCACTGGGATTTGCCATGTGTTTTCCAGTAAAAGCTGAATATGCACTTCAATTTAGATCCCGCTGTTACCGGCCCTTCCCTCCCTCTCTCACTCCACGGGCTGTAAAACCTAAGTTCCCTCTCAGTTTAATCCCTACACAATTTTCTTTCATTAGGAATCACAAATAGTTGCTCGGGTCTGATTCAAAACCCACTTGATACAGTGGACAGATTTCCACTAATTCTAATTCTGAGCAGTACCACCACCACCCTGCTTGGGCTGCACATGCACTTACAGAGGAAGATGCAAAACGACAGGACCACGTTTTCAGCGGATGCAGCAAAGCCACCCAACGGACCTGGCAGAGCCCTTTCAGCTTCTTTGTTTGAATGGATGATGTGAATTGTGTTCTATTGGGGCTACACCTCACACACCAAGTTTCTACAAAGCAAATCCGATGAGAAACAGCTTACCAGGGGGAGCTGCTCTCAGGGTGGCCTCTGCATTAGTTTCTCAAGGCAATTTTATGGGTAACGTTTTTGAACTCTGGGGGGGTAGTAGTTCTCACAGGGATCTCTGAAGCCAATATAAAAATTGCCCACAGATCAAAACTATGTGAGTATTTTTTCTGAACATGACATAAACCTCTTACTGACACTGATTATGCAATAAAAATACCTCTTCCATCACCCCTTCAGAGACCTTCTTGCTTTAATCAACCAGCAACCAGCTATCACCACACATGCCAAACATACAGGATCACTGGAAAACTGAGGTCAGAAGAAATGTGGAAGATTTCTAATCCAACCTCCTGCTGAGAGCAGGAACAGCTACGAGATCAAACGAGGTTGCTCAGGACTTTACTCAGTAAAAGTAAAGGCTGCTCAGCCTCTGTGGGCAACCCTGCTCGCCTATCTTCATGGTGAAGTTTTTCCTTACACCCATACGAACCTCTCAACTCATGCCTGTTGCCTCTCATCCTCCAGCCACGCACCACGATGAAGAGTCTGGCTCCATCTGCTCGGCAAGTTCCTCCCAGTCACAGGGGGCTGCTGCTAGGCTCCCCCATCCCTGCCCTGCTCCAGGCTGAGCCAGCCCAGGTCCCTCAGCCTCCTAGTCAGCATCTGCGCCCCAGCCCTCAGCCCGTCTTGGTGGCCCTTCGTTGCACTCGTGTCTCAAACCCCTTACAGTTTAATTGTATGTCATATAAAGAACACCCAGACCACCAAAAAGCCCGGACCGCAGCACACTTCTCAACACATAGCACACAGCACCACACGGTTAATAAAAACTGTGTGGAAGTCTAGTCTCTTTACTACAGACAGTGAATAAACTACCTACAGTTCTTTTCTTTTTCTAAATAAGGACACAACGATTGATTCTTCCTCAGTGTCCACGTCAGGCTTATCACACCCAAATCAACTCAAATACAACATATCCAACCTCCAACCAAAATAAATCTGTGCTGTAAATATTAGTTGCTCTGCACTCCTCTATCAGTTCTGTTGCATTGACAGGGCTGCGAGTCTTCTAAAAGGCATTTATCATCAACAGCTCTCCGTTAAAGTAAATCTGAAAATAACCTGCTGCTTCTTCAAAGCAAGTCTTCTGTTCGCTTAGGCGAAAATGAGAACTGCAGAATTACCCTACAATTGTCTGTCATAAACAATGTACTATTTTTTTGACACAAGCCCCTGAAAAACACGTTGATTCAATCATTTCTCAGAAAGTTTGATGTAATATTTTGCAGCATGTAGATTTGCTTTTGGCAAGCCCTTAGAATGAAGTCTATTTATTCTTCTTTCTTCTGTCCCATCTCTATTTTTAAAACCACGTATTCAACTCAGAGGTCAGGAATCGTGGTTTCCAAATGTAACACGAACTCTACTAGCAGCACACTTGAATGAATAAAACTCCCCTGGGAACTGAAGATGCTTTCCGTGTGTGATTAAGCTGCAGATTATTTCAGCTAGGATTTCCAAACAGAGCCAGCGAAATAGGGCACCCGGTTGCCACTCAGCAAATCCTCTCATACTCTTTGGAAACCTCAGTCTGGCTGAGTGCCACGAACCCCGTCCTGCGGAGTCACTGTGTAATGTTATACACAAACAATACAATTAAGATGGAGTGGTTTCTACCCACACCCTTTCAAAGCAAACATTTACAAAGCACAGGCAAGCTTCACATAAAAAGGAAACTGAGGCACAAAGGATTCACCACACCAACAGCAGACAGGAACAGAGCTGGAGGCATAGCCCCAGAGTTTCATTCTGAGATTCAGGCTCACACCAACAAACAGTCAAGCTCAATGACAGAATCCCTTAAAGGTCCTTAAACAAAGTTTAATCAATGTTCAAGCAATAACAATTTAATAAAATACTAATTCCACGGATCTCTAGTGCTCATCACCACAAGTCACAACACATAAAGCTGTTTTCAGATCATCAGTAGGTGCAACAGTGGGACACAAACAACCAAAACAACCCCTTTGCAGGAATATGCTGCCTTCAGAGCATCCAAGAGGCTCCTTTTAACCAGCTGCTGTTACACGGTCGGCTGAGAATGCTCAATCCATTTCTGTGTTTCCCCGTTACCTTGCTCCAAAACAAAGAGATTTGGATTCGGGGGATGTTTTAGCTGAGCTTGGCTCAGTTCAATACACCCACCAACTTGGCAGGTGCTTCCCCAGTGCATTTACTGAATTAGCTATTGCTGCACAAGCAGCACTAAAGCATTTATCTACCCTGTCTTGTCCTGCCTGAGTAACTCTCACAGACTTTGTTCGCGACTTCTTACATACTTGGGGATTTTCATCAAGAAAGAATAAACTGGGGATCCTGCATGGAAGAGGAATTTTAATGCCTCAACTAGAACTTCAAAGCAATTTCAATATCCCACTAGGCAAAGAAAGTGCCACTATACAAAAAAAACTTCAAGTATCCTCCCAGACTGAATTTTCGTGTTTTCAGGTACAAAGATGCTCTTAGAGCAATCAAGAATTACCGTACTGGTACCTCAGTCTTGGAGAGCCAAAACCAAGTGGTCACATATTTGCAATTCTCTCATTTATTTTCCTTGGAGTGCAAGTAAATTCAGGGAGAACGGAAGAGACCCTTCAAGATGATCATACCGAATCAATACATCGGACCTGGGGCATGTCAGACGCAGGCCATCTGCATTTGGGGGAACATGTCCAACAGACGTGGTTGCTTCCAATGTTATTTATTTTTTCCTCTATCTGTAAAGGGGTTTTTTTCAGCAAAATTCCCTTAATGGTAGTAACACTGGAAACAGGCGTACAGGGAGAGCTACAGACAGCCACTGGTGTTTTTAACTGATTCATAGTAGATCTTAACAGCACCGGTTACGGATTCAGCAGCTGCCAGAGCTTTGGCTACAACAGGGCTCCCTCGGCTTCTGCAAGAGAGGGAACTTCATGCCAAAAACCCCTCGTGCTTATATGGCATTCAGGAAATTGCATTTATTTGCTATCTGGTATTCCTCATACCCGAAATCACCCTCTACACATGGAATCCTAATACAAAAATTCCTGTGAGATGCTGTATATTCATATTATTGAACACATATATGGCATTTTCACCCTTTGAATGATTCCCATGATTATTTCCAGCTGTGAAAGCAAAGGTAGAGTTGAGGCCCCTTAAAAAGCAGATAAATATATGTCTAAAAATATCAATGAACATCAAAATAATAAACTAGTTCAGGATCCAGAAGTTACATTAAGGCTAAATTAATGTGATTTCCTTTCTGCCTTAATAAATTCTGGAACTAATACCTTCCACAGAAACATTAGCTCCAACACAGAATGCCTCCTGAAGGAGATTTTATTCTCGAAAAAGCTCCACCATCTGTTCTGAGCTGGACTGTAAACCATCAAACGCTATTTTTTAAGACTTATATTTTTAGCTCTTTAAACTACCGTGTAGACTTGCGGTTTGTTACAAGTAACCCAAAGGCATTTTTCTAAAAGAAATATGGTTTCACTCTCCCCCTTCCGATTTCGAGAGGAATTGGAATAAAAATTCTTCAGCATGTCTCTCTGCTCAGATGTTACGTGACCAGCACAACCTTGCAACAGCCGGTTTGGGTGGAAAGCAGAAGAGCTGCTTAAACACAGGGTGGGCTTTCCAGGCATCACCTCAGCACTGGCTGCACGTGAAAGCTCACCACCGCTATCGTTTTAATCTATATGCTCTCGGTGCAGTAAGAGGCACTTGACTAGAGAGATTTACTTGATTAATCCTTGATTATAGATATCATTAATAACTTCCCACAGTTCACCCCGAAGTAAATGTTCCTGAAAACAGAATACAAAATATTCTTCCCAGCCAACATGCTCAAGCCAGCCACCCTCTGAGGAGTTTGGCTCTTACTCACACCATCTTTCAAGGCTGAAAGGGATGCCAGGGCTTGGATCACAGCAAAACACAACCAGACTGCCTGTGGCGGGTGAGGGAAGGACCAGAGAGGTCCTGTGTGGCAGCTGCAATTCCTCCCAGCCCCTCATGCTTTGTTCAAAAAGGCTGACACTTCCCAGCTACAAGAGTTTTGCTTCTAGATCAGAAGAGGAGAGTGTCTTCACCTGCCTCAAAATCAATCACATTTAGGGCGGCGTGGACCTGCTGTGCCATAGGGGTCACTCATCAAAAATTGTAGTAAGTAACAAATTATTCTTCAAACAAAACAAAGACCATCAGACTTTTAGACACTTTGGCAGACAACTGGCTTTTGTTTATGGCTCCAGCCTTGCCTTACTGATCTTAGGCAGATTATGTCATCCCCATGTGCCCCAGCTCATACACAAGAGAAGAGCATCTTAAAAACCACCACAAGCTTCTGCAAGGCCAACCTCACTGCTTCTTGCCATGTACTTTAAAATCTTCAGATTCCAGCAGATGAAATTAAGTAGGAAGACTGTAAAACTTCTGTCCGTACTATGCGAGAACGGTTTAACTCACAGCACCTTCCTTACACTGGGTATCATCAGCCAATGGCTTCATTAGTTGCATGGCTGCCAAAAGACTGACAGACCATGTAGACTTCTCTTGGAACAAGGGTGCCGCTCACTTGATCCAGGCAGCCCAGAGTAATCTCAGTGATGTCAAGGTTACGGAAAGAAAGCAGGGCTTGCTGGCTGCTGAAGGTGTTCCTGTTGTCACTTCAGAGGATAAAATGAACTAAACCACTTAAAATCTCAAGGAAATCCAGTTAATACTCATTTTCTTCCCTTAAGTGCTGCTGAGAGTGTAATGTCAACAAAGCACAGATAAAACATCCACTAGATGAGAAACCAGAAGAAAGAGGGTCATTTTAAAGATGTTTGCTTTGGCACTGACACCTAAAGGGAGACAGAGTGCAAGATTTGGGCAAGTGCTCCACACTGCTACAATTCTCTAAAATGCAAAGAGTTGCTCATGGCTCTCATTCAATTTAAACACCACCAGGCAGTCTCTGTTCCTGTGCTTTGAAGTTAGGCCAAGTCTTGGGTGCTAAGGGAAGAGCCCAGATCCCCCCAGAGGCTGAGAGCTAAAGAGCAATGCTGGTGAGGACGGAACAGCCGGTTCCTCTTGGTCCCCAGTCTTCCTGGAGAAGAGATATAGAAAAACACAAATGGCTTTAAGAAGAGCCTCACCTTCCACTAAAATCACCTGGCCCAAAGAACAGAAATTTTATTAATCCAAAAGAATTTTCCCTCTGGCTGCAAGATCTGCAATGAAGCTCTCTGCCACTGCCTTTGAAACCAGCTGAAAGTACCAGCTCTAAATAGTCACGTTTCTTTCTTCTCTTGCTCAGTTAAAATGCTGAAGAGGTATCAATGCAGCTGTGTAATCAGAGGCGGAAGATGAGAGAAAGTGCCTCTCCCCTCCTACAGCAACAGGGGTTCTCCACACAAGGCAGGCTGTAAGAGCACTGAGAGAGAAGAAGGAGATGGACACCTCTGTTCCCCACTGCGGGCAGAGACTAGGTACCCTTTTTGTCAGACACAGGCAAAACTCAGAGATAGGCTTTCCCTGAAAACTACTTCGCAACTGATTTTTAATACAGGCAATTGAAAAGATAAAAAGACTGAGGATGAAGACCAGCACACTGTGAACAGTGACCACCTTCCCTAAATCCTGGTCCATGCTCAGCCACTGTAACTCCATGGTTCCAACCTGCGGCTAACAGCAGATAAAGCAGCGTATCCATCTTACATGACTTCTCTTCCCCAAAAGTCCTGTATGTTTATTAAGGTCTTTCTACACTCATTTTGCTCAGGTCCTTGTGATTCCCTACACAGGGCCGAGGATGTGGAAAGCCATTCTGATGGCAAGGAGGAGACACAGCTTTCGGGACACCTCTCATCGAAAAGGCCCCATATTGCTTTCTTCCTGTGGAATAGCAGCTTGTCGTGCACACCACCACCCCCCCGCTCCTCCATCTCACCTAATGTTATTCATTTGAGAGGAATAAATCACGACTAGCAAAGGCATGTGACTGAATACACATCTGGCTTTCACCAATACACTAGACAGGTAATTATTATGCCACAGTAGACAGGACTTTCAGGAGAACATTGAAATTATGCCTCCTAGGAAATGCACTCCGCAGCACAGTTTGCACCTAGATGAATCCCAAAAGATAACCAGCAATTTATTTATATGTGGGCCAACAGTGATCCATATGTGATTCTGAAATTACTCATTTTAAGATTAGAAAAACAAATAACATCAGGTTATACTCCCTGCAGCAACAGTGCACCATTAGTGTTCTAGATCAGGCAGTTTGGAACACTACATTAAAAATCAGGGCAGGTTTGATTGAATCAAATTTAACTACATTAAAATATGAGATTTCATATGAAAACCAAGCCTTGATTCAAAATCAGAAGTCCAAAGAGTCAAGAGGACAGTTTCTTCAGGGCTTCACTGCTGCAAATGTTAAGCACTATCAAACAGTGTCACCCAGTGGTAAAGGACTTCCTGCAGACAGGAGCAGAGCAGAAAAAGTCAGGGCGGGGGGGGGGGGGGGGGGCAGAAGGAGGAAGACTGACCCAGATGCATGTTTATATACAAACCCGCTAAACTTAACGAGCAAACAGACTAAATCCCACCCCATTTTACCAGACCACCAATTCATTCTATTTCTGAAAACATCAGCATTAGAGGACACTGATTCTTCAAATATAAGGTTTAACACTATAGAGGTGTCTTTTTGAGGGAGAAGGGAAAATTCAGAGCAGCCAGTGGCCTCTTATTAATGGGGAGACTGGAAACGTTTCAAACATCTGACTTGTGGTGCTTAAAAGGAGACTGGTGGTCTTAAAATCAAGTGCACAAGACTTCAGCAAGATTCTTCCAGGGAAGAGAGAAACACTTTGATGGTAGTTGTTCCTGCACTTGTTCTGTATTTTCTTCACAGAATCTAGTGAGCAAGATGAGAGTAACGTGTGTCCTGGTGAGGCCAAGCACGGTCCAGGAACAAAAGGGTGTAGGTCATGCTCCTCAAACAGAAAACCTCTTCTGGATGCTAGGATGGTGATAATGATGATGATGATGGAGACTCCTAGTAAAACTGGGCAGAAGTCTATGCCAGATGTAAGCCAAAAAGGGTAAAATGAACTTCTGCTATATGTTACAAAATTTTGGAGCAAGAGGCAGGTTACTTTGCACCTCTGTATACATTACTGGCACAGTAAACACAGTTTTCTTATTTATAAAGAAAACAGGAAATTAGAAGGCAAATGGAAAACCAACATCTATGAACTGGAGAACGTGCCCTATACTGAGGTGGTTCTAAGAGCTCTGGTCAACTAATCTTTAAAAAGTGAAGATTAAGACCAGCTTGATTATCCTATAAGCAAAAAGCCTGACAATGGTTTGAGAAATTGCGATGACTGGAGACTGGGGCTAGAAAACAAATTCCTAAACTAAGCGAGGGGAATAAAACACTAGATTTAGTAAAAGATTTGTGTTCAATTGCACGGAGAGACCACATTACAGGATCATAATTATCCCTTCTAGTTTTACAAATTTATAAATCTATGAATGCAATTAATAAGTGTTTGCAAGGGGGTTAGAAGATTAAAATATCTGCATTAATCAGGTAGTCATGCATTCAGAAGCTACAGCAGCAAAAATGAGACCGAGCAAGCTAAGTATTTCACATGCTGCCTAAGCCACCCCAGTGCTGTAAATCCCTGTCTCTTGTCAGTCAGAACATAGCTGGGCTAGTGAACCTCCAGGTTTTGCTTCGTGCCACATGCTGTTCATTAGGGCACACCAGCGTCCTGCCTGGAGTTACAGCACGGTGCAATCTGCTGAGCTGTCAGAACTCCCCTCCCTTCTGGGTGTTTCTGAAGGACAACTTAAAAGGAATTTTACTACCCGTACTGTTTTCAACCAACTTAAAATCACCGACATAATGAAAAACACACAGTCCACTGCAGCTTGCCAGCTTCCTAAATATATTCAGAGGTAGTTATGTAAAAGTTAAGTACTTCTTCAGACTGAGCAGATATGTATCAATTACCTGCCAACTCAACAACTCACGTTCCCATCATTTTCTAGAGGTGAAAAAAAGAAAAAAAGAGGTGGAAAAAAAAAGGACAAAACAACCTGCACTAGTGAAGATAGCTTTGTTCTTCTCTCTTTGGTGGCAAACGGCTCAGAGCAAACATCCAGCCTCTCTTTTGATTTCTTAACACAAAGAGTATCTTTTTGGAGAAACAGAGAAAAGGAAATGAAAAAGAATCATTTTCTTAAACCTACTGCAAGTCCAAGCTAATACACTCTCAGCTTACTCACAGGAAAGAAATAAAACCTTCACCTCAAGGAGTTAGTCTTGGCTCAGGCAGCCACATCCACATTCCAGCCTGTGCTGTATCCACAAAGAGACACCCGTCCTTGCCTGGACCTGTTTCACCCACTGTCAGTGGGCAGAGATGTATTTTAGCACGTGGCTCCTCACTGCAACTCAGTCAAAAAGGACCCCACTGCAAAGGCAGGTAAGACAGACCTGAAGGGAAAGGCAAAAATAAGGACATGACCTAAGTGATGACCTAATCTTCCAAAAGTGAAGCAAGGTAAAGCAAGAAATGAAAGAGGAGGCTGTGCCACACCCTGGTCATGACCTTAACCAAAGGCACAATGCCCTAATGGCTTTAAAAGGAGAGAGCGGGTGTAAGAATGTATGTCAGCCAGAACAAGCCTCCTGGAATGAATGCTACAGGAGGCAGGGCATACACCATATGGGTTTAGGACAGCCAAGCCTGATATACACGAAGCTTTTAAACTGCAACAGTGATCAACAGGAGCCCTGCAAAGAACAGGACATGCCACAGGCCATTTAGTGGAACATCATCTTCACACTGATGGAAGAAATGAGAGTTCTGAGAAACAAGAATTTACAGAAAACAAAAATTGAAAAAATGTTGACACCGGGTCAACATCTGTCAAAGCTGGTGACTTTTTACATGCTCTTTATGAGGAGCTACAATCAGCAGCTTCTACTGCAACCTCATAAATCAGGCAGCTCTGACAGCAGGGCTGGGCTGAGTATCAGTACACTGCACAGAAAAGGGTAACACAGCCACCTCGCTTCTCAGAGGGAAGGGCGTTCTTGTCTAAAGAAACATGACTGCACCTCAAACAGTATGTTAATGTGTTGCTCACAAAACTGAGGTGCCTTTGGCCTTTTAGCCTTTCTGGAATGATGAACCCAGAATGTCAACACCTAAAACAAAAGCAGTCACACAAGCTTAGCATGTACACAGGAGAGATTTTAGCTCATACTCTGGCAGAAGACATTAAGTCTTGTAAAGTGACATGGGACCATTTCTAGGATGTTTTGTACGTCATTTCTTTTTGTTTGTTTGTTTTCTTAGAAAGGCTTGAAGAGGTCCAGTAAAGGGAGAAACAGACCACCACTCCCTAATCCCTCCAGAAAGGAACTGCTCAACAAATTCCAAGTCATTAATGAAGAAAAATAAGAAGCTAGAGGGATGACCCCAGTCTCGCCACAAAGGGATTGTTTGTTGAGATTGTGAGCTGGTGGCAGGAAAGGAATTTCCTACAATTGTTACCTTTCTCCTTGACAGACCACCTGGAGGAAAGTCTCAGACTGTCTTTCCTCAGCAGCAATCACAAACGGTCCAGCCATGCCACTGGAGTCAGTAGGACCTCTTGGCCCTGCTACTCGCATTCTCCTTGGTGATCCTACAAGGCACTACAGGGATCTCCATCAAACTCTTAAAACCAACCACCCGCATCCCAAAGAAGTCCCACACTAGATCACAGTGGTCTCATAAAGGAAAATAAAACGTGTGTATTCTGTTCTCTTCATGTTCCGTAATGAAGAAAAACCTCAAAGAACCCAAAAACCAAAGGGCTGCAAAGCAAGACTCACACAGAGCCAAGAAAGGGTCTGGCAGTCTTTGTCGTGAGCTGCCTGCAGCTGAGGAACAAAAGCAGTGTTAGGTCACAGCTTGGCTCTTGCTAGTCAAGGTTCACAGAAGCAGTACAGAGCTTCCAGAGAAGTGAATGCCATTTGTCATTCACGTATAGACAACCAGATGGCCACCTATCTGAAAGAGGCTGCCGTCAGCCTGAAGAGAAAAGGGTTTGAAAAAGCCTTCTCACAAGCCTTGGAGCCCTCTTGTTAACACCACCTCACAGGTGACTCAGGTGCCGTTACACCAGGCAAGCTGAAAAGCTGTCCCCTTGCTCTGGTTTTAGCCACAGCAGCTTCATTAATATGACAAATACTTATTGATAGGCAACCATAACCTCCAACTGCCAGCTGCACCTCTTCAGCCTGAAGCCAGCCCTGTTCTTTATTCCTCTGAACAGAGAACTCAGTGGGCTTTTAGCACTTGCTGGGTCTGCTACCAAAGAAGGAAACTTCCAGGCCAACAAACTTTATATGCTGGTGATAGACTGTATATTAAGGACTCCTTAAAAACGTCACCATGCAGTGTCCCCAAGGTATCATCTTATTGTCTCAGATGTTTGTAGAAGGAAGGAAGAAATAGCAAGAGGTGTTTTCTGGGGTCCTCTTCCTGCTCTCCTTCAATAGCCAAATGGGCTATTTAAAAAAAAACCAAATACAGAAAAATCATAATTAAAATTCCAAGGAGTCTGTATGACCCGCCCCCCCCCGATTTTTAACAAGCACAGCTCTGTTTTGCACTCGGAAGACACTCCAACAACTGTTTGTGGGTGAATACTTGGCACCCCAGTGAACACATCGTGCCATGAAACATCCCAGCGTGCACTACCTTTCCCATTTCCTATCACTACATTCCTTACTAGTTTTCTCCATGACTGCGTAACCTACAAAGACGTTATGGGTTTATCAGAAGGCGAGGAACTGTCTTTGTGAAAGGGGAATGGGCACTGTGTAGGCATCTCATGCAGTCTGCATTCCTCGGACTGTGCCTCCCTACAGAACAGGTGATCCGCAACCTAAAAAATAAAAGGAGGTGGAAGCCCTTTTCCTTTACTGTAAATTCTTGACCAGTTACTAGTCCCATAAATCTGAGTAAAACAAACCAACCTTCCACAACACTTTCGACTATTTTAACCCAAGTTGCTCAAGTTCCTACCTACATCACACAACTTGTCCGTCGCCTTACAACACAACCACTTTCTCAACCAGCTTGCTTAACAAGCAGTGGAGAATTCCAGATTGCCCAAGTAGAAAATTAACATCTGCTTCTTGTTTTTAATTAGACAATCATGCTTTGCCACAATTCACTGACGAATTACATTTTAAAAATGCAAAAAAGCTACTGAGTAAGGGGAATTCATCACAAGATAAAGGGGGACCTATTCATTATAACGGGCTTGGTCACAACAGAGGCTCGCTCGCTCGCTCGCTCGCTCAGCAGGAAAGCTGCCCCGTAATTACAGCAGGGAACCGAGTTGCGACAGAAGAGAGAGGCTCTATTCTCAGCTCTACCAAAAATTGGATTTGTGATGCTAAGCAAGTTGCTGAAGCCTAAATTAATCTGAAGAGGCTGTGGTTGTCAGCACAAGACAACATGTTGGATACCAAACGCTGAGAGAGTCAGACAGGCTTTTTTGGATGAGCAGATCAGTAAGAAACATCATAAATTACGACAACGCTATGCTTTGTTCTATTATAGGCAGCGTTTTGTCAAAGGTTTGGAGCCATTTCATGTTAAGCACTCTCTTTTTTTAGATTGAACAAATGCTTGGTTTAGAATCAAGACGCAAAATCCACATAGGTAACTTGCTGATTGAAGTTTAGAAACTGAAATTCATTATGTTTAAAATAAGCTAAAAAAGGTATGGAATAACAGCAACACAGAAGAAAATTTAGACAAGATGTTAGAGTTAATAACCCAGAGGCTGTGAACTTCTTGTTTTCAGAAGAATTCATGGATTTACGAGTCTTATGCCTGAAGGACCGATGCCATTTCCACCCCGAGCCTATTTTTATGAATTTCTTCCTTCCCAAGTTATTACCCAAGTCCCTAGTGTTTTCTTTTTTATTATTTGTCCATGGATTTATCATCTCAACAACAAAAAGAAGACACATTAAGCACATGCTTTTGAACGCTGCACTAGTAAATACACTCTCAGAAACGACTCCAAGACGCAGATCCACATTGAGAAGCCAGAATGAGAGCTGGGAGCCTGAGGGCTTTCCTAACCCACTAGTGAATACAGCATGTTCTTCTCAAGCATGCTAGTAGTAAGACAGAGACCCATTTATCAAAATCCGTCCTTTTTAAAACAGCATGTGCTCCTCAACGGCCTCTGAGCTCAGCAGGGTGTAAATACTGCATCTTCAGCCACTACATCAATGTGAGTTTACGGCGTACATTAGTGTTTAAGATCATAGCAAATGGTTGCTACAGTTAAGTCTTGGTTCATCAGGAGAATGTTAATAGTCATCCTTTAGTATGAATGTTAGCAAGGCAGCCATAGCTTTTTTCATATCGAGATGTACAATGTTATAAACAGAGGATTCCTACCCACTACACGGAACCCAGCAGCCTGCCTGACAGAGGGTGTTGTCCCACCTGCCGCCCCAAAAAGGCGATCGGAAAAGCTGCATGGAAACACTACAAAGGCAGATTTTTTACTGCCAGGCAGCAACACGATGCATTCCCAGCTCAGAAATGCATTTGCTTATGAACGCAAACAGGCTATCCCAAGTAATCCAGCAGCCTTCCCCTGCACAGATCTGCCAGTCACACTTCTTGTTCTCTCACCTACACCTGCCTAGCACTGCTGAGAGCAGCAACATCACAGGTACCAACAGCACCAACCTACAACCGGTACGTGTCTGGACATGGTGAATGTGCTTTGAATATGGTGTTGGCTCAACCAGATGAGGAGCTGAAGGATCTTTCCAGCAGACAACATCTTGCTCCAGCTACTCCCAAATCAGCCATATTTGAGAACCTACAAAATGATCCGCTCCTGCTGCGACCACATGAGCAAACAGGCCCTGCAAGGGAGCAAAACCCCCAGAAGAGCCAGACACAGTCAGCTGGCATCAAGCGACTTCTGCCAGTGCAATGCACTAGTGAAAATCAGCACAGGGGGCTGTCTCTATCCATATCAAAGTTATTCCAGACTGGGAATAGGGGTGCCAGCGTAACCACTAGTGCGGAGAACTGCACCACTTCAACCCTACAGACAAAGCAGTACAAATTGTAGGAAAAGGTTAGAACCCCAGTAACAACTATGATCAGACTAAGAAGTGCAGATGGAAAAGTGAAGTATCTCTATTAAGGACATTGAAAAAAAATCCCAGCTTCATCTTTCATGACACGTGCAGGCAATGAGGAGGAGTTACAAGAGGCTGAGATTACAAGATCTCAATCCTTATTTATTATTCAAGTTTCATTAGAGCTCATGTTAAACATTTATTTTACAAACAGCAACTAGAACCAAACTGAGAGCGACCTCCCTGTGCACACACACCAGAGACACTCATGATGCTCCACAAGCTTACAGTCTGCACAGAGGGCTGAACTGTTACCTCCATTTCATATCTTATACCTTCCTGGAAACCACTGGCCTTTGGGGCTTACAAAATAGGAGAACTTCTGGAAATTTCACCTTTGACTGCCCTCAGTCAATGTTGCATCCTTTCAGAGAGATACGACCCTCAGCTCATCTTTTACACAAAGGTCACATCCCGCTCATGTTTTAGGTAACTGTTTAGGTTAGATTTTCAGACTAAAAAGATGTCACTTGCCCCTGTTACCCCCAAAGCCCACCTTGCCAGCAACACTAACCTGTTTGTTGCAAAGTTGAGCATGAGACACAGTATTTTGTGTCTTTGACCAGTTACCTCCAGGAGAGTCCACCAACACGGCATTTTCGTGTACGTAGCTACACGAAAGTTTTGGGTTAAACACCCTCTTTCAAGAGCCATTTCCCCTCTCACAAACACACCTCATTAAACAAACACCTCAGGGCCTGGTAGAACAAACAATAAGTCTTTGTGGTTGTACAGGGGTGCAGATTTTGATTCAGGAAGTGTATGTCTGCAAATTAATTTTGATCTGCATCCTACTGCGCCCAGTGTGTTCCTATGGCTTCTATTCAACATAAACATTGCCTGCCATTGCAAGCGCAGTGCTTCCAGGAAAGCAGTGTTTAGTTAAATTCACACAGTGATACAAAAAAATGACAATGAGACCATTAAAAGTTTGAAGTCACTAGGTGAACTTGACAAGTCAGCAGCAGCGGTTTTACTGGAGTGCATGCCAGCAAGTGTGCCTGTCCACCAGCAGAAATACCAGCCTCACTGGCAGGGAGACTAACAGATTTCTCAGTTGTTTCCAGTAGAATTAAAATGGAAAAAAAGTATGTAGAGGCTACAGCACAGGCTTGTATCGGGAAAGGAGATTTATGTGCAATTTCAGAGCTCTTTAATCTCCTCTGGGGGGTATTTCCATTTGAAGAAAGTGCTGACATCCACTTTAGATAAAACCTCTGACCACGTCTTTTAAATACCCCTTTCCAAAAAACTCCTGTGGGACAGTTGCTACTTCAGCAAGTGCTTGTTGAAGACAGGAGAGGAGACGGCACGTTAAATGAGTAAGGCACACACACAGAAGGCCAAGGCACAAGAATTTCATACAAATTCTCATGTCTCGTTCTCCTTTACATCAGATAAATCAATGCAGTTCAGCCGTAAACACCTTCTATTAATCTCACCCAAGACCTCAGTTAAAAACTGAAGACATCAACCACTTGTCTCCGTTTCACGTAAGACCTTTTATATATCCCACACTAACCCTTGTTTATACTCTTATTATTGTCTAATTATAAACAATGGCTTCATTAAAACATACATATTTATAGAAACATCCATGTCACCTACCTTTAGGCCTTAACCTGCTGCAGCTAAAATGGGAAATCCAGCTCCTTATAGCATTAGCATGGTTATCCAGAGGGCAAATCAAAGGAGCTGTGCTGAGCACTGATGTCAAACATCGCCGCTCTCCAGCAGCCTCCAGAGATGCCTGCCTTCCTCCCCTGGGTTTGTCGGAAGTCCGGGCAGCCTGGACTCCCAACTGCTTTTTAACAGCAGTGGGAAAGGGCCCTTCGAAATCAAAATAGTTAGAAATTCCAGCTCAAATTTCATAAACTGCAGTAACACCGAACAAATCCGACCTGCCACTGCTTTCTACAGTATCTCCAGTATGCCAGTTACTTCCAGCTTCACACATTGTATAATGTAGAAACAGGGAAAATACTCAGTTTAATCATTTCCTGTATTATTCACCGCATTGTCTACAAATCCTTGTGGATTAATTATCTAGATAACAAAATGACTGCAAGTGCCATTAGTGTTGTTGGCCTGAAGTAGTCATCTAAAGAACCAGAGCAATGTGCTCCTGCACTCTACGGTGTGAAGGAAGCTGAACTGAAGAAGAACCCCTCCTACCTGCTACATATGGTTGAAAAAAACCCCTTCTTCCCCGTTGCAGGAAGGCGACTAAACCATTATGCAATGATGGAAAGTCTCAACGATTGGAAACACTGAAGAGAGGAAAGGGCTTTCACACCTGGAAGCCAAACCGTTCAAAAGAACGGAGAGAAGGGTCACCAAGTCTAACACATCTGAGTCCTCTTCATCTGAAATCCAATGAGAAGCCAGAACTTCTTATCAATCACTACATGAACTTACTATGGAGTAAATACTATATGGTGAAAACTGTCTTATAGTCCTGTACATAGAATCCCAAAGAGTGGTGCAACACTATCAATGGCTGAACTCCCGGCGGAGCCCAGTGGATCCCCAGTACTGACTGCTCAGAGGATGCACACCCTCCCTTTGCCCCAAGCACCAAAACTTGGCCAAAAACTCTCATCTCCTAGCATGGAAGTGGCTAGCTAAACACCAGGGGCAAGGCACGGGTGGAACAAAACCACAGTCACTAAGTGGGACAATCCAATTCATCTAACAGTGACATCCAAAGGATAAGTACCCAGGCTAAGCTGGTCCTTTCAGCTGATCTAAGCCAATCCAGACTTTTTCTGTAGAGAAAAAGAGAACAGCATTTCTGGTAAATGACCTGTTGGAGGGGGTCCAGAGGAGGACCATGAAAATGATCAGAGGGCTGGAACCCCTCTGCTGTGGGGACGGGCTGAGAGAGCTGGGGTTGTTCAGTCTGGAGAAAAGAAAGCTCCAGTAAGACCTTATTGCAGCCTTTCAATATATAAAGGGGTCTTGTAAGAAAGATAGAGAAAGACTTTTAACCAGGGCCTGTAGCAACTGGCCAAGGGGCAATGGTTTTAAACTGCAATAGGGTAGGTTTAGATGGACATAAGGAAGAAATATTTTACAATGAGGGTGTTGAAACACAACAGGTTGCCCAGAAAAGCTGTGGATGCCCCATCATTGGAAGTGTTCAAAGTCAAGTTGGAGGGGTCTTTGAGCAACCTGATCTAGTGAAATACATCCCTGCCCAAATGGCGGGGGGTTGGACTAGATGACCTTTAAAGGTCCCTTCCAACTCAATCCCTTCTGTGACTCTAGGACTGAACACATTTATATTAGGATGGGGTAAACATGTTTTTGAGGGTGCTTGTAGTGATGGACAAAAGGAGTCCAATGATGAAACAGATATAGTACCCAAGGAGACAGTGCCCTCCCAGACCCCAGACACCCACATGACTGAAGGAAGCCCCTAACCACAGATGCAGCCTCGTACCACCACCAGGCTCAGCTTGCATAGCTGGGAACGTCTCATTCCTGTACATCCTGGTTCAGGGCACGGATTTCTGTTTGACGGCAATATAAACTGGAAATACCAGCGGAAATATTTCTGTTATTTCCAGGCCACCAAACACAAGTAGCACTCACTAGTTTACTGTTCGAGTTTCAAATTTGAGAAATGCTTTCCATGGAAGCGCTTTCCTGAACACATACCAAATGCCACTGAACATAAACATGCCTAAACTGCATCTCCAAGAGAGCTCTGTTTTTAAATTAACTTTGAGCGTGTTCTAACCTAAGAAGGGTGGAGGGGAGAAGAAAAACAAAAAAGAAAAGAGGAAGACGGTGGCATTTTTCTTTCTGCGAACACCGGAGGAAATAGGTGTTGGTACAAGCAGAAAGGAAGACAGATTTGTATCTCCCAGTTGGAAAACAAAATGCTATCAGCAAAAATATTAGATTATTGATGCAGAGAGAGAGGAAGTTGCAAAGCTGCTTAACATTTCAAGAAGCTGTGAGGCTTTTCACTCAGTGCTGTAGCTGGGGAAAATAAAAATATTCTTTGAGTAGGATTTAGTAACTCAATAACAAAAGTCAAATAGATTAAATGCTGCATCTGTTGTTATAATTAAATTAACAAGTACTGATAGAATCATGCATGTTTTCCCCTTGTGTACCATACCCTGGGCAAAGACGTGCTGTAGCTGTACATATTTCCTGCGTTATAAATTAAAACACAAGCCAAATTCACCCTTCCTGCAATGCTATTAAAATCAAGGAAAATTACTCCGGGGATAAATCTGGCCCAGAGATGTTTTTCAACAAAGATGAGTTTCAGAATAAATTCTACCAAGACAGGTCTGTGCGAAATTACTTGAAACATTTTCACTGGTGTTCCCAGAACGCTTCTTTAACAACATATTGGAAGAGGTAGTTCCCAGTATTAAATAAGTGGAAAATTTGTTGTTTTAGAATACTCTGTTTCCAGGTGACCAACCTGATAGTCTTACAGTCTGGATTTGTGGGGGACAAGTCTGTTGTTGCTGTTTCATTTTTTTGCTTGTTTCTAGGGGTTTTTAGGGGGTGGGGAGGGATTGCAGTTTGTTTTTTTTTTAAATACATACATATCTGCAGTCTTAAATAAAGGCCACTTTATGTGGAGCTAATCTTGGGTACCAAGAATTGAGGAGCTCAGCCATTACAGGTGTACTTGGAGAATCAGACCTATGCATTCAAGAGATTCCAAATTTTTCAAGCTGAGATGACACAATCAGATGAAATACGACTATAAACAGCATCAGGTTAGCCTCTCAGCTGGCAGGAGCTGGAGCCAGTCTACTAAAATCAATTAATCTTCCTCAGCTTGTCTGACTCACTCAGGGAATGTGCACAATATTAATTCTGCAGCTCTCCATAGAGTCAAATACAAAAAAGTGTTGGCAAGGGCCGTGGCCTCGGTTAACCTTCACGTGCAGTAGCTCGGTGCTGGAGACCTGCATGAACGCACCCGTAACGCTTCTCTCACAAAAGAGTGCATTGACTAAAATGACAAAGACAGCCATAAAACACACACAAGTTGCTGAAAGCAATTTATCTACAGCAATTTGCACAGCTAGCAACCATTGTAATCACATTTTTGCAGAATCATAGAAAACTGGGCTGGAAGGAAGGAACTTCAAGAGGCCATTCACCCCTTCCCTGCCCCAGGGCCAGCTGCAGCACACCTAGATGCCCCTGACATCTCCTCCTTCCTCAGAAGTTTTTAAGCCAAAATCTTTCACTCTTCATCTTCATCTAGACCCAGCAGTTTAAGCTCCAGGTGTTGGCCTTCAATGTTGGTAAATATAAAGAACATCAAACTGGCTGCCTAGTTCCGACATGAAGACGGAGCAGAGCCTCTGCTAACGCGGGGACAGCAGGAGATATAAACAGGTAGGATTAATGATTATTTTAGAGCAAGAGTCAAACAGAGCAGAAATAAAAAATCTGTTCCACAGATCTCCATCGCAGGAGATAATTTTAGCACATCTGGAGGAGACCACAGAGGTCATGAGAAAATCTGCAATGCTCTCATCACAGCCATCCTCTCCATGACAGGCACTGAGAGGCAGTGGGTGTACGCACCCTCCTGCTGCCATACCAAAGAGGCCACTCCATTCTCAGAGAGCACTGTTCTCTCCAGCGCTGCTCTGACCAAGCCTGTTTTCCATCCCCCAGCTTTTACAAGCCCGTGACAAAGTCCCCTTGCAATGGCACAGGAGCACGCACTTCTCCTCCTCCCTGTTTTCCCACCAGAAAGTCACAGGCTCAGAAGAGGGTCCCACGGAGCAGACAGCGCCCAGCTGCCCTGCCTCCCAAACCTCCCGGGGCACAAATCCAGAGATGGAGTCTGTGGAGAGAGGAAGAGGGAGGCTGGCAGGGAAAGCCATTCAATGTGCCATTTTGCAAAAATAGTACTTGGATGGTTCTCACCAGCACAAAACAAGTCAGGACTAACAGTGCTGATAGTGCTTCTGCGGTGAAGTAAAGGGAGAAGGGTCTGGACATCAGATCTGAGCCTTAGAAAGGTTTTAAATTATTAAAGCAAGGCGCTGCAGCTTCTTTAAAGAAAATAACACACTAATAGGAACATTTTTTTCCTTCCACGTCTTCCAGGCACAGCATTGCTAGGTCTGTTTGGAAATGTTTCCACTGCTTCTGCCACAGTCCTGAAAACAATTTTGTGCTTGTAAAGAGATGCAACCCAGGCTCCTCATTGAGATTCCACACCAGAATACGTATTTCTTCTATTTTTTTCCCCATATATTTATTTGCATGCAATTATTCATACAAATCATACTTCTCAATCTCCTGGGACTAAGTTTATTCCAGTAATTGAAAGGGCTTTTTTCTTCTCTGATGTTCCATTTTTCAGGGCAAGGTTATTTTTTGTGTGTATGATCCTTTTTCAATTATGCAAAACCCAAGGCTAAAGTGTAATAAAAAATGCAACAACTCTATTGCTTATTTTTGTGGTCTGACATTTTCATTTCACGTTATAATGAGTCTAATCAATCTACCCTGCATTACACACACATCACATCCTAACCCGTACCAATTAGAAATAGATATTCCATTTCTTTCTTCCAGAACTGTTTGAAAATTAATGTCACTTGTCACAAAAAGAGTTCAGACTACAAAGAGCAACACACAAAATACTAAGTATTTTAATTTGACACCATTCTTCGTGCAGTTCTCAAATCAAAAGCAACAATGTTAAATTCTATTATTAGTCCTCCTGCTTGGATCATCACTCTGAATAAAGGTATTGATGAGATGGAGACCTGCAAAGCATTGTCTTAGAAGCCATGAAACGTAAAATTAAAACTAAAATTGAACAATTTGGTCCAGGGGATTAAAAATCCTCAATGAATCAAACAATCAGCAAGAAGCTGAAGTACTGAACAAGGAGCATCTGTAGTGGCTCTGTTCCTCTCTGTACAAGTGGCAGGCAGGTATCTCTCGGGTGACAAATGCATGAGTCTTCCTGTGACCCGCATTGGAGATGGTCTTGTACCCATTGTGGTCAGGGAGCCGCACTGGCAACTTTCCATCCTGAGGCTCGAATTCTCACAGCTGCCCACGCATGGGACTTCCCTGCTCTCCTCCAACGCACTTGCTCTCATTTTCCAAGAGGCCACAAGCACAGTTGTCCCAGCTGAGCAGGAGGTCCACCAGTTCAAGCCCTCCCAAAGGCCCGAGCGGCCTCACATTGGCAGCTGCAGTAAAAACAACTGCTCCACTTTGGCAAGGAGCAGCCAGTTGCTGCAACAGTCAGCTCTGCCCCAGCTGATGGAATTGGGAAATGGTGACACTTTTCATATAGGAGACAGAATTCTTGCCTTTAATTTCACTTGGAAGCTCATCCCTACCAACCAGGTTTGTTCACTTGTTGCGTCAGCCACTCATTCCTTGAAAAGTTCAAATGGTGGAAAAAAGGATGTAGAAGCTGGAGCAATGCTGAACTCTTCTGCAACTATGGCTTCTGTACCCGTACCTCTGGAAGTGGCTGTATCACATCCAGAGTGTGCTGGCTTACCACCTCAGAAGTCAGAGGGTCGCCCCAGCTTCAATTCCCAGTGCTGCCCGTCACTCAGTCACGTGCCTACTGTGAAGCACAAACTGCGACTACTGCAAAGATGGACACGGAGCACCAAAATCGCAGTGATTCAGCCTCCGTTCTCAACCACCTACTCAGATGTCACATCTATTTCATAAACACATCTGCCTCTTCCACATCTGTGTTAACGGGGAGGAAAAAAGCTGAGTCTGGCAGAGGTGCAAAGCTCAGACAACGTAAGAGAGGTCGCTGATCAGATAAACTCTCAGAGTGCATTCACTGTGAATGACAACCTGGATTTCGTTTCCTCGCAAGGTAACAAGGCAGATGGACAGTAATGCCTATTGCAAAATGGTCTCACAAAAAGTGACACCATGAGGGATGCTGGGCATTTGTATACGAACCCGTTTAAGCTGAATCCCAGACAGCATATTCAGGAGTGAGGGAGCAAAAATCGCACAACTTAGCTTGCACATTACCTGAATTCTGGACAAAATGCCCGTGGCCAGCCATCCCAGGGATTTCCAGGGCAGGCTGAGGAAAGTCTAAATGAAACCTATGTTCAACAAGAGGCTAAAAAAAATACCAAGTGATTCCTTATTAGGTCCCAACTTGCCACTGAACAAAGTAACCAGACAGGAAGGATCCAAGGAGTCTCCTTTATTTGAGTGATGCCTTGAGGCCCAGTCCCTCAAGAGGGACAGCAATTATAAAGCTTTCAGTAGCAAACCATTTACCTCACAGTCAAAAAAACCCTAAAGCTTCATTTGGCAGATGAAATTTTCCATTCCCTTCTAAATCCTTTATACAATCTGTGTATCAGCAAGTGCAGATTACTGTTTTTATTTTCATATGGCAAAGGAAACAACCTTGAAAGTTAAGAATGACATAAAGAAACAATTGCAGATTTTTAACACTGATGGTTATTCCCCTCTCCAATATTTGTATGTCTTCCAAATGCTAAATCAAAACCCAGAGAGAAACACACCCTGTGGGCCAGATCTGTCACCAGGTATAAGGCAGCATGGTCTGAACAACTCTTCATTACCTAATTACACTGCCAAATAGTTGACGAAAAGAACTGAGTGGATGTCAACATATGCTTCGTGTAACACAGACAAGAGGACCATTGTAAGACAGGAGTTAAATTAAGATTTACTATAGAAACTATCAGGGTTTAAAAGAAAACCACACTACAAACACACGTGCAGGCCTGAAAATGGGGGAAAAAGCATGAGAAATGTCAGCTGAGGTCTGCTCCTTATGAGGAAGGCGATTCAACAGCAAGGGATACTATTATCCAGTGCATCCAGAGAACTGGTTTTATAGGAACTGGCAGGCTTGCTGCTCCGAAGCAGCTGCTTGAACATTTACCTTGAAAGGCAGACTATTCCTTGTCTTTTCTTCGGTGTCTTTCACCTGTACTGCGAAACCACTCTGCTCACACAGTGGTGCCCAACAGCAGCGTGTTCCGTACGGGACCAAGTGCCTTTAGGCTGCGTGACTGCCTGGTAAAAACCGCGTGGGGTTGACATGGCTCACTGATACGGAGATCACAGCACTGTCCTGCTGCCAGAGGCACCTGGAGGCTCTCGTGTAATTTTTAAGGACATGGCTCAGTATGTTCGCATCAGCAGGGTGGTTGCAGAGGAGCCATTTGCAGCGCTGGCTGTTCTGTCATAAAGACAGACAAAGGAGGAAGCAGTCAGTGAGAGGCAGAAACCTGTGCAGCAATGACTCACAGGCTGTAGAGATGGAGACCAGACTAGTCCGTGCTCGTCGGAGCTGGGTATTACAGATAATAACTCCAAGTGCCTGCATGATATAGATACGTTTCCTGCCAGTTTTCTTGCTAGACACTGAAAACCAGCGGACATCTAATCCCTCACCAGCAATAATTCCCCTTCCTGCTCCAGCCTTCTGTTACACAGTTTCATCTGGTTCAATAGACTTCAAATATATAAATTAACAATATCTGAGTCTTTTGTTTGAACCGTGGAAGAAAATAACTGATAAATTGAAACAACAAAAAAAAAAAAAGCAAAAATTCAAGTTCACCAACTGAAAATAATTTCAAAGCAATGATTCAGCTTAGCGTGTGATTTTACACACACAGAGACAGGTTTTCCACTTACTGAACTACTGCTACCTAGAACCAAAGATGCGCCCAGCTTTCCTTTGGAAAGCGCATCACACAAGTGGATATCTAATAAATAAAGAGACAACTGCAGTCTGATACAACATGGCAGTTCCAATCTAACACCACATCTTGCTGCACTGAGGCTGAAGCCACATGTTTTCAAGGAAGTCTACCAGACCTTTCCTGGTGTGAATATTTAATATACTGAGAGAAGTGAGAGAACTTTGTGTTTAGAAGTTACTCCATCAGAAGTGCTCACATGTTGTTTTAAACTAGGGATAACCAACTTGTGAGATTGCTCACACCATCTCCAACCCCTCCAGCAAAGCAAGAACAACTCAATCAGAAAAGCTGTGGACAAATGGGAGGACCAGTCTGGCTCACAAGAGAACATAGCCTGTTTAAAAAAAAAGGCAGAATCACATTCCCATGTGGAAAATTCTAAAATTATTACTACTAAATATAACAGCTCAGATTTTTTGCCCCCTTTTTCATTTACAATAATACACATACATGCATCTCTGCTTGTTCCATTAGATGACAACAGGCAGTAAGAGCCAAAGTCAAATTCTTGTTCAAAATCCCTTGGGATTTGAGCATTCCCTCCCACATTCCCTGGGAGGGAAGCAGCAATGCTGAGACCAAGGGAAAAAAGGCAGGCATGTCCGGGGGTGGGGAAGAGGAGGAAATACCCGCATGTGGCTCTCAAACCCATCTTCTTCATAGGCCTTGCTGAAATATCTGCAAGGTAGACGAAATTTTCACACAAATCCAAACTGAGGAGGGAAAGACTCAAGTATTGGGATGGTCCAATTTGAAAGTGTTATTAAGAATTATAATTATGAGCTAATTACATTGGTGAGGGATAAAAAAAAGATCATGTAAAGAGGATCCACCTGATATGGCACCTAGATGGCAAGAGAGAGAAGAATTTATTCCACCACACTGAAATATTTTATATTCAGTCATCACTGCAGTATTGAATAAAGTGAAGAAAAGTGTTGCTGCTTCTTCCTCGTATCATTCTCTGCTATGGCAGCCTCTGCCATCCAAATTCCCTCTCACACCTTTACACCATGTCAGTGCAGTGACTTTCTAGGAATTTAGGCCAAGTTCCAGAATCCCCATCTGCTCCTGCTGCAGAGGAGTGAGATCAGACTATAAATGTGTGGCAGACTCCGAGCAAAGAGACAACTGAGCACATCTTGGACACATATGAAAGTCAGTCCCAGCTTTCTTCATTCAAATTAACAACTTTAGACTCAGCTCTGTCTCGCTGTAATGAAGCATTCATGCATTCAGTTCATCATCCATTTAAGTTAAGTGCATGTATAGGCAAGCACTCTCAAGACACTTCATTAATCTACATTTATCTTAAAGATGTTTAGAACTGTAGACATGCATGCACAAGAGGAGTTGTTCAAGACTTCAAAGCAATTAAAGGGAGAAAAGTGGCTTTGGTAGCACATGTTCTCACAGTGATTTAAATACATTCAAATCAAATATATGTTTAAATCAGCACAAGACTTCTCATTAGACACAGGTGTTTTTTTCCAGTTTTAAGAGCTTTTTCCGAATTGCTTTGCGCTGTGTACTGAGGAGCTGCACCTACGCAGGGTGTCAGCTTGCAGGACAGTACCCCCTGACAAACCTACACCCATCCGCCTCACAGGTTCAAAACGGGAATTTATAACACTTTGTCGTTATAGTCAGTAGCACTATGGAAATACATAGACAAGAGACATCAGAACATGTCAGAACATCAGTCTTTCAAGCGACCTGTGGGAACAAACAGCAGAAATGGGGCGAGCAACTGAAGGGCAGAGCAGCACACCTGCTGGGACCAGGTGCTGGAGCAAACCTGGGCCAGCGGCTCCCTGGGCACTTGGAAGGAAGCACCCAGCGGAGAGAAAGGCTGCAACACGAGAGAAGAAAACCAGAACGTGTCACAGCTCCTGGACACCTCCTCAGATTCACTTGATCACTTGTGTTCTGAAGTGCATAAATCTGAAGTCACCTTCTGGAGATGTTTCTCCCCATCTGACTGCTTATCACAGCAGCCCAGGGATAAACTTAGGAGCAGAAGCATGCACGTGTCAACCGAACACTTCGAAGTTCCTTACTTGGTAAGATGTCAAATAATAAAAATCTCCACCACCACCACCAAAAAATAACCCACCCACAAAAAACACCCCACCAACAAAAACCCATGAACAAAAAAAAAAAATAAAAAAGAAAGAGAGAGAGAAATCCAGCTATTGCCCAAAGCTGTATGAGAACTCAAATAGAACTGGAAACTGAAGATGGATCATGCAAGTCCCAGTCAAGCCTTGAGGATTAGCCTTTCTGCACTTGACCATCTCCTATACTTCTAGATGGAGAGTCATTTCAAATCCTGCCTATTTACACTTTAACAGAAGACAACACTACAAAAAAAAGATGTCTCTAACTTCAGTGGTGACTTCCTTATAATCCCAAGTGTCTCTCTTGCTTCCATCTATTTATTTCCCTTTTAAGTCCATTTGTGAACTTAAAAAAAAGAACAAATAGTTCATTTTTTGGCCAGGTCCATTTCTGGCCACAAATGTGGCCAAGAAAAGCCAGTGTGATTACATCCTGCATGTGGTTAAAGCCTGAAGCCTGCTGTTTTAAAACATGCACATAAACATACAGACACATGTACACATATATATACACTCACACAGATATATATACTTTGCTAATAATCAGATCTGATGAATCACCTCTATTTGATTTTTTTTAACAGTGATTCTTGTAAAGAGCAATCCCCAAATGTGCAAACTATTAAGCAAATATGTGAAACAACTAAGTCTGATTGGGAGACTGAAGTTGTAGGCTGAGTAAGACATGAGCCTGTTTAGCATTAATGCCAGAAGATCCCCCTCGCTCTAAAAATCTGACATACCATTTGCTTTATTAGCTCTAAATAAACTATTCATTTAATTTACATTAAAAATAGGAAATTATAAATTATAACAGATGATTTAGAACTGAAGTCATGCAAAGCCAGCACTTCTTTATTAAAAGACTTTCAGTTTGGAAGTGACGGTTACTGCACACTGCTGAATGACTACAATGGTCACAGAATTGTTTTGGTTGGAAGAGACCTTTGTGATTATCAAGTCCAACACCTGACTTGCTGACACTGCCAGGTCACCACTAAACCATGTCCCTCAGCACCACATCCACACGTCTTTTAAAATCTTCCAGGGATGGGGACTCCACCACCTCCCTGGGAAGCCTGTTCCAATGCTTTACCACCCTCTCTGTAAATAAATTTTTCCTAATATCCAACCTAAATTTCCCCTGGAGCAACTTGAGTCCATTTATTCTCGTCCTATTGCTTGTTACTTGGGAGAACAGACTGACCCCCACCTCTCTCCAACCTCCTTTCAGGTAGTTGTAGAGAGTCCACAAAGGCATAACCATTAAGATTTCATTTACTTATTACAACAGAGTTGATTAACTCAAGGCTTCCTTTTCCACTAATTGAATACCACAAACTGCCTCTAACTATTACGAGTTTAGATCTGAGTATATCAGCAAGGCACGACTAGCTCATGCAGCATCTAGAATCTCAGTTTCACTAATCAAAGAGAGGAAACTTTAAATGGGGAAAGAAAAAGGCCAGATAATGCTTCACCCTAGTTAAAAAGTCACTGCAACCTGAATGAACTTAAAATTCATGAAGCTTTAGTCAAGAAAGTAAAAATGGAAGTCTGACCCTTCAAAGTAAGGTCAGATGTTCCATTAATTTCCTCTCACATTTTTGTGAAGCACGTGGTCCAATGTCACAGAAAAGGCTATTACAAGTCACAAATATGCCACCAGTAGAGATCCAACAGCTTTCTTTCCAAGCTAGGGACAGAAAAAACCAGAAGACACCACTCCAGCACCAAGCTGAATACAGGGAAGCAGAACTCTTCATCAGCAATCGCATTTGATGGAAACGACAGCATGGAAAGCAGCTCTGCAGCCAGAGCCTGCAGCTGGCACCGCTCCCAGTGCACTGGGGCCATTAACTCCAGCAGAACCACTTACAGCCGCTCATCCCCCTACTCACTGCAGGAGCCGTGCTAGCGTTGGTTTTTACTGCTCCAGGTCAATGACGGTAACTTCACAGCCCGTTCCTACTGGGTTGCCCCGCTCCACCTCTAACCTCCCCCTCATTCCCACAGTATGGAAGACATGTCTCTTACTCCAAGCACCTCACACTCCATCTAAGCCCATTTTAATCATGAACAGGGAGGCTTTCTTCCCTTCCAGTATTTTTAGTGAATGCAACGTTAGAAGAGGCTGGAAATTTTTCCCTTCTTTATCTTGACGAAACCTTTTAGCACTAAGGCCTTTGTAACAGGGCTGCTGCACAGCACCATTACTGGAACCAAGGGGTTTATAATGGAAACAGTGACGTAACCCAGCTGCATGAAAACCCTGTCATGCTTCTGTAAAGAAAATGTATTTAAAACCTAACAGGCTCTGCCATCATCATCACAAAACGCACGCACTGCTCTGCGTGCTCTCAGAAAGCTTCATCAGATGGGGCTGGGCACAGTGGCAATGGACTGCATCCTGTCCCGACTTCGTGCAGCACATGGGCTCAGTACTACCAGCAGTGAGACCATCTCCACACTAACGAGGAAGGGGAAGGTAAAAATCTGCACTAAATTAGAATGATCACAAAAAGAGTAAGGGAACCAAATCGAGGCGGACAGAAGTCAGTGCTGGAGGGTTACTCTCGCGGCCCGTCCATTATACGCTTAGTTACTCCGCCTGGCATTAACACCTACTCATTTCTCCAAACCAGTGACTCTCCTTATCATCCTCATTCCTCTGAGGTCATCAAACTCGCCTTCCTCAGGAGGTTTATCAGCTTCAATGAACACTGGCCACGGTACTTCACATAAAATTTGGAAATTCTGAAATTAAGACAGTAAATCACCACTATTCTCTGCACATAAGAGACAAGTCCAGGAGTAACAAAGATATAATGATGCTATTTGATTAAATCTGCAAGAGAACACTGAAGAGAAGTGAACAAGACTCGGCCTTAGTGAACATCTGACAGTTAATAACCCTGATGAGGACTGCTATTACAAAGACAAAGATCTCCAGGAATTTAACACAGCAGAAGTTTTATAATTAAAACTATGCTTATACCTAAAGTGTTCTGGCTTATTTAAGATTTGTATAAGTGAGAGCCAGGAGACCTCATCTAATCAGGAACATGCTGCAAGAGCCTCTAATCCATAGGCCATCTATTTAGTTTGTGTTTACAGGGTATGTACAACATACCATAAAACGAAATAACAAAAAGACATAAAAGGAAAGAGGTGGTATGGCAAAAGACCGAAGCAGAAGCAAGGGAGAAAAAAGAAAAAAAAAATAATTAAAATGGTGTTTTAAAGACAAGCTGTCTGCATGTGCAGTTCTCAGACGATAACTCCCAACTTCCCCATCACAGCGCTGCCTGTGCTGCAGGAGGAACAAAGCAATGGAGAGTAACAGGGCCACGTTGCTTCTTTTGAAAGGAAAACTCCACCAGCACGGGACGCTAATAAAGAGAATAAAAGCAACAGGAAAAACTAAGAAAGTGGAGAATGAAAAGTACTAATATGGATACAAGTAGTTCATTTTTTATTCATGGATATTCTTTCCAATGGGTATCATAGAAGCATTTTATGCTTAATAGGTGCCATCACAGTGCAAAGGTCTTCGAAACTAAAGACTGATTTACTCTTAAGTACAGAAAAAAACCCTTTACCAAGATATTAAGAGGCTTCATTCCCCCACCCAAAGCCTGCACAGAAGGATGTATGTGAGAAACAGCAGAAAGAGGCACAAGTCCTTCACAAAAATGTCATCCTAGGAGACAGACATCTGCAGAGTTCAAGGACCAAAATCAAGTGTGGACCAGGTAAAACATAACAAAACTTATCCTCACTGACAGCACTTTGATATTGAAACAATTTAATAGAAGGTGGGGGCTATAGATGCTGAAACATTCTGTTGTTTTAAAATGCAAAGCAAATTAAACTATGTTTTCATTGGTTGATTTGTCAGCAATCTTTGACTTCTCTGAGAAGGTGGTGCGTGTATTATTAACTACCGTTTGAGAGGCTTCAACAGGAAAACTTCAGTTGGATACATACGTCCTAGTCTCCGAACATGACTGAAAGAGAGACCAATTGCTTCCTGCTTCTCTCCCTTCCTCTTCCTACTTCTGGTTTAAATGCCTGCAATACTTATGTTTTGAATATTTACCCCATGTTCAGTCTATTCCACATCCGTTAATTATAAAACCCCATTGTTTAAAATGTAAATTTTAATCCATAATTAATATGCAAATCAAGGCCTGTTTTGATTTCTTTCACATAAATTGCTCTCCTCCTCCTGCAGTTTCCACGACAGAGAATGTCATTTGTCGATGTTTTACTTCATCTCATTAGCAGCCTCTTCTTCCTTCTCCCACCAGTTCAGTTTTATATTTAGATAGAAATCTCTTCCGATACTGCCTGGCGATAATTAGAGCAATCACAACCAGTTGGAATTGAAAATAGTATTTAATCTACTGTGATTTTGTTGATATCAAATGTTCAGATTAATAATAAAGGTGGCAGTGGGGAAATTGTTACAGCTTTGGAAGGATGTAACATACTTGATTCTTATTTCCTTTATTTGCTGAGCAAACATGAAAAGAAGCACGTGTTTTCCTACAGCGAGCCAAAACGTCACGTGAGAGGGTCACAGTGACTAGAAGAGGAGACTGCAGAAGGACGTCCCTTTTCTGTCCGTGCAGCCATGCACGTGCTGGAGGACACTGGCTGGAGACAATGTGGGCAAGCACAGGCTCAAAGAAATATCCCTTCGGCTTCCCTTAGAGGTGCCATCCTTTATGCTAGCTTCTGCAATGACTGCCCAGGGGCAAATGAGTATCAGATGACTAATAGTCTTCTGTGCCAAGGGAGCCAGGAAGCAGCCTGGCAATGGAGCCTTCCGATTGGCACTGCGAAAGCCCACAGGGTACTGGAATAGGATCAGCAATCTTCTTTAAGAAACCAGAACCTCACTGGTGCAGCTGACCTACATTCTCCAACTGAGTGCTGAAGGACTAGCCAGGACACGCATAAATAATGGGTCCATATCAGCTGAATCTACAAGCATGCCGTGCTGGTGAGAACAAGTCCTCTCCTCTCGTGTACTTTGTCACCAGCTCCAAATACGATCCCAAACCACATCTGATTTAACTCTCATCGGGCCCTTTACAGACCAGACCGTATGTTGGCAGAACCTCATGTCAGATTGCCAGTTATTGACTCTGGTGGTGGTGAGAAATCCAGGGTTTTAAATGGCCAACATATAGAGTTGGTCATTTAGAGGTTTCACCTTTGAAATCTAAATCAAACCCATTTTAAGGCTTCCTTCTGATGACTAATTCCCTTTATCCAGGCATCTATTACATTTAAGAAAGAAATCATAGCAAATTTTAATTTTTAAACTTGCTTTCAACCAAGGCAGTCCTTCCTTGAAAGACCACAAAGATTCTCCAAGATCTACATGCACATTTAAATATCTTCCTGCATGGCCAGGGGCAACTTCTGCATATTCAAAGCTTGCAGTCTGTGGGTTTCAGTGTTTAGCATCAAGAACAAAGTACACACAGGCTCAAAATAATCGTGTGCCTCCATTTCTCACTTCGGCTGAAAAGGATTCAACATCAGAGGAGAAAACAACGGTGTTAATCTGTATTCTAGAAATGAACAGATGCTAAAAATGAAAATTATTTAAGCAGAAATCTTGATGGTTAAATATTTGCAGCATTTTCTCTGTTCAGTTATTCTCTGCAGAAGGGTTGCTGTAACATGAGCCTTTTGTTTGCTGAAGAGGCAGATAAATTACACCACTAATTGGCTGCATATAACACATACTTATTCAAATTCTTTACTACACATGGAAAACGACTCAGCTCCAGTGTTCTAAGTGAACACATTTTCAGCTGCTATTCCTATCAAGGTTGCATTAAGAGAGAGTAAATTCACAAAACCATCAAAGCAAAACTGATTTTATTTACTTAGATAACATCACCTGAAGAAAGCTGGGCACAAAGTGGAATAGACATTTTGTTTATAGATCAAATTTATAAAAAGAATTAAAGTTAGCTATTTGATTATTTTTGGTCCCGATTCCAGATTTTAGAACTAGTAAAGTTATCCTTTTCTATCTCAATCATATTCTCGACTCTTCATTACTTTCTCAGCTTTGGAGTAACTCTTTACTGAACTGAAATAAATTAGTCACTGAATGAAATAAAAAAAATAATCAAGAAAATATCTTTGAATTTGACAGAAAAACTACTGTCTAATTTTGCTTGTTTCTCAAAAATCTGGTTCCAATCTTAACCAGTAAATTTCAACAGGACACAGATGTTCAGGGTTGAGGGGAAGCCTTAAAGTGATCTAAAGATCAGGGAGGTAAGGGAGGTTAAGCTAGGCTGAATATTTCAATATGGCTAAACTACACATTTATTTTAAACTTATTTGTAACTAAGATTTTTTTCCTGTTAGTTTTATGTATTCCTAATCAAGTTTAAATTACTATCTCTATCTACACAATCCTAAAGACCTACCCCCATATATTTCAACAAAATACACAAAGAACATCTCCAATGGACAAACCAAAACAACAGGGCATTCCACCCCGAGGCGGGTCTTTGCCAATCTTGAATTTCCAGCTAGTGTTAAGTCACATATACCCAACAGAGAATCTAAAGGACACTCCTCTGACCTCATCTTGGACAAGACTCACTCCTGTATCACAACATGGGAAGGTACAGTGAGACAAAGGCACGAACGTAGAGGAAGCTTCCATACCTCATGGAGGTCCCAGTTAAAAGGCAGAGCAGTGACGACCACAGCAGTGCTGCTGTACCACACACTGGGCACCCAGAGCACACTCAGGTTCATGTCAGACTTACATCCAGCAGAAAGTCTTCAGGCTCTGCTCACCTGCATTACTCTTCCGTGGGGAAGCAGAAAATGATTCTTTCAGAGGCTACGCTGCCCTGAGACCTGAAGTCTTCCTTCTCTTCCTGCTACAGCCCAGCCACCTGCAACTGGGCAATGGCTGCTGCAGGTATAGGATGGCCCCTCTTTCCTACCCCACCTGCCTACCTTCCATCCTCACCTTTACTGGCAACAAGGGAAACCACCTGGCTCACTAGATCAGATAGCAGAAGCTGTCCTAATCGCCCTGCAGCGGCTGCCACCCACCTTCCCCCTCCCCTCTCTTTCCCCTGCCTCCCCACACCAGCCCTGCTCTGTGCGGCTGGCATAGGAGCCGGTAGCTGCACACGGGATGTGAGGGACACACAGCTCTGGCTTGGGAGGTTTCTGTACCTAGAGCAGACCTGCACAAGGAGGTGGAACAACCTTGTAATATCAGCCTGTGTTGGCTAAAAAAATACAAAGCAAACATTGCATTGTGTGCTTTTGTGTACACAGCAAAATAGAAGGAGGCAAAAGATGGTCAAAAAGATACGGCTGCCTAAGCGACTGTAGGAGCCTTCAGTGCATATGCAGAAGTGCCAGGGGGACAGGCCAGAGGCTTGCGAAGCACAGCAGACGGACAGCCAAGACAGGCGTGTAACCATGGGAGAAGGGTAACGGCACTGTACCAGAGAAACCTGAACTGGTTTAATTGGGTCCTTCCCCTTATAAAATAGTTATAAAAAGAAGTGTGAGATTACAGGACCAGATGAAACTGCTGTGCTGATAAAACACAGGAAACCACTGATCTCAGAAAGAGACATTTACTGAATGTGTACAGAGAACCAAGTCTGTAGGGCTAAAATATCTTACTATTTCTCATTAAATTTTTTAAAACATGTACAGTTCCTTGTAAAAGTCAAACACAGCAGCTGGAGAGAACCCATACCCAAACGATGCTTCAGTGATCATGGGTTCACTGAAATTCTAAAGGCAAAAGATACCAAAGCTTTTCCTGCATAAATGCAAGGCTGACCCTTTTAAAAAGCTTATCACAACCTGCCCAAATATCTTAGACAGTATCACGCCATCTCAAAAACAGGGGTAACATAAGGAGTTCAGACAAACAACTCACAAGCATACACAATTTTTTTTCTTCATATGAATTAGTGTGCAACTGAGGTCCCTTTAAATTTAAGCATCACTAACAAATTAGCCAGTAGCACAGAAAGCCAAAAAGCAAAACGAGAACACAAAAGGAGAGATAGAATTTACTTAACAAGGTCTACAATAGATCCTGCCACATCTCTGCCTCAGAAAAAAACAAAAAAATTGAAAAGACGTTTACCGTAGCATTTTGTAAATATGGGTTGATGCTCACATACACATGTTTGCAAAAATTCACTGTCTCATGAGAGAGAGTGTCTCATATGCATATACCCTGAGTTATGAATTTATGCAAGCTTTTGCCAGAACCGGTCAGACGTTTTCCTTTATTTCCACAGCTGCTGAAAAGTATTGTTGCATCCATACTCTATCATGTCCAAATTTTCCCAGCTTTTGAAATGATCCACGCTTCCTATTTAAAGCTTGAGCTGGAATGGATGTTTAACTCATTTCACAAAGCGTTTGGTTATACATCTCCTTTTATGAAAAATTTAAATTGCTTGGCTAAGAAGCCGTGTCTTTTTACCCCAAGACACTACCCCAGCAGCAGTCAAGTAAATAACATCAAACAAAACAGGGAAAGGAACCAAAGTGCTTTGTAACTAACACAGAAGAGGGTTTTGGTTTGTTTTCATAAAGTTCAAATACAAGAAGTTTTATGACTTAAATAAAATGAGTGCAAAAGGGTTTGGAGAAGGAGGGTTTCCATGAAACAGATCTGAACTGGTTCAACAGTAATTTGAGCTCCATATGAGCTCACTTTTTGCCATGCCACAGTCAGCAGCGAAGCAAAAACTTCACAAAACACAGGAGGGAGCTGATGACAGATGAGAGGGCAAGGGGCAACGCAGGGGCCATCTCTGAAATAATTACTAGCTCCATATTACAGCCTGCCAGGAGAGAGCCTTTCCCACATTTTTAAAGCTACAAATGTAAACAGCACTTAAAAGGAAATTTAACTTGAGTGGTGAACCAGGAAACGAAAAAAAGCGAGCTGGAAGAAAATTATGGATTTTCCTGTGCCCCAGGGAGCAGCCCTGGGAAGTCCCAGCTCTCCACAGAGAATCCCACTTCATGGTCACCAGGGCTTTCCATCTGTAGGGAGTGGGACTTCAGGATGATGTTTCCTTTCCCCCCCACTTTGCTGGCTGTCATGAGAGGCTGCTGTCAGCTGTGGCAAACTCCCCTTTGGAACATGGAGAAGCTGTACAGCAGCTCAGGACAGCTAACGTGCAGTAAGCCTCAACTGTTTTAGGGGTCTGGCAGAGACTCTGGCTTAGGGAGTCATCCCCCCCCCCCCCCGCCCCCCCGCAACTAAGTCAGCTCTGGTTCACAGAAAAATAAATCATTTTGATGGTGAAAAGCAGCTACTAAAAATGTTTTCTTGCAACAACAACAACAAGCAAACACTGAGCCAGGAGACCCTCTGACAGCATCTGCAATTGATGGGAAATCGGCAACCAAGGAGCAGGCTCCGGCCAGTTCAGCAGTGGGTAGTGCTGCCTGGATTCATCCCTGGCTGCCAGTACTCGCTCTGCGCAAGGGCAACCTGAGCACAGTCCCACTGGTTCCTGCAGCAGGTGATGCAGGTGACCCTTTGGAGAGAGGGCCGCACAATCCCATGCATCAGCCCAAGGGAGGATGACCTGCAGAGAGTCATGCCAACCTGCAGCTGACAGGAGCCCCAGGTCACACCCACTGTCAGGGCTGCACTTAGAACACGGGGCAAATGCTGCCCCTGGGCTCTCCCTGGATGTGGTACAGGATGGCCTCCGGAAGGACACACGGTTTGCCTGATGGGGATCTAACAAGAGACCGCTCCCTCTCAGGCAGCATGGCAAGTCTGCCTTCTGCCAGCTGAACGTTTCACCCACAGATCTGCATGTAAGCAGCTCAGTGTGAGGATCTGCAGCTAAACCTCACTGGCTGAGCCTGATGATTAGAGACAAAAACCAGGAGATTCGGGAACAAAAAGTAAAACAAGGCAGTTGGAGTTGTTGTATCCCTCCTCATTACTCATCACACTAACTGCAGTTACATCACTTGCAGGCAGCACTGATACCGGTTCATTCCCCTCTGGGCAGCAGAAGTTGAGAATTATGAAAAACCTCACACAGGTTTGGAGTGGGGAAGTTCATACCTCCCGATGGAGGTGAGACAAGCCGCAGTCTGCCTTGGCAGCTCAGCTGCCCAATACCTGCTCAGATGGTTTAAATCCTGACTTACTGGGTTGAGGAGCGCTTGCAGGAAGATCTCCCATCAACAGGAACCAGGTTAACAGTATAGGAGGAGGCAAGGCACAGGCTTTGCTGAACAGGGATTTTCCTCTCTGAGGAATTCTGCAGGTGGCACCCTGCATATTGCAGTAACTCGAGACAACCCTGGGCAGATCTAACAAGCAGAGTCAACAGGAGTCCTGCTGCGGGATCCACACTTTTTGTGTATTCAAAGGTGATTTTAAATGCAGATTGGCTTGATAAAGGTGACTCTTGGGGACACCAGTGACAACACGCAAACATGGGGAACCATGTAACCTGAACAACCAAGATTTCTTTGCACATAGAGGCTTCCTCAGCTTAACTGTGGGATAGAAATATAAACAGAAACATCAGTATTTTTTGATAACAGGTAATAATCACAGAATCATCTGATTGCAAGAGACCTTTAAGATCATCAAGTCCAACCGGTCACCCAGCACTGCCAGGGTCCCTAAACCATGTCCCTCAGCACCACATCCACACGTCTTTTAAACACTTCCAGGGATGGGGACACCACCACTGCCCTGGGCAGCCTGTTCCAATGCTTCAGAACCCTCTCTGCAAAGAAATTCTTTCTAATCTCCAACCTAAATCTCCCCTGGCACAACTTGAGGCCACTTCCTCTCATCCTGTCATTTCTCACATGGGACAAGTCCAACTCCCACCTTGCTACAACCTCCTGTCAGGTAGTTGTAGAGAGCAATAAGGTCTCCCCTCAGCCTCCTCTTCTCCAGACTGAACAACCCCAGTTCCCTGAGCTGCTCCTCATAAGACTTGTGCTTTAGACCCTTCATCAGCTTTGTTGCCCTTCTCTGGACATGCTCCAGAACCTCAATGTCCTTTTTGAAGTGAGGAGCCCAAAATTGGACACAGTACTCAAGGTGTGGCCTCACCAGTGCTGAGAACACGGGGACAATCACTTCCCTACTCCTGCTGGCCACACTATTTCTGATACAAGCCAGGATGCCTTTGGCCTTCTTGGCCACCTGGGCACACTGCTGGCTCACATTCAGCCGGCTGTCAACCAGCACCCCCAGGTCCTTTTCCCCTGGGCAGTTTCCAGCCACTCTTCCCCAAGCCTGTAACCTTGCAGGGGGTTGTTGTGGCCCAAGTGCAGGATCTGGCACTTGGTCTTGTTGAACTTCATGCTCTTGGCCTCAGCCCATCGATCCGGCCTGTCTAGATCCCTCTGTAGAGCCTCCTGACCTTCAAGCAGATCAAGACTCCCACCTAACTTGGTGTCATCTGCCATTTTACTGAGGATGCACTCAATCCCCTCATCCAGATCATTGCTAAGGATGTTGAATAGAACAGAACCCAAAACTGAACCCTAGGGGACACCACTTGTGACTGGCCGCCAACTGGATTGAACTCCATTCACCAGCACTCTCTGGGTCTGGCCATGCAGCCAGTTTTTTATTCAGTGGAGAGTACACTCATCCAAGCCACAAGCAGCCAGTTTCTGCAGGAGAATGCTGTGGGAAACAGTGTCAAAGGCTTTACTGAAGTCCAGGTAGACAACGTGCACCGCTCTTCCCTCATCCACTAAGCCGGTCACCTTGTCATACAAGGAGATCAAGTTGGTCAAACAGGACTTGTCTTTCATAAACCCATGATGACTGGGCCTGATTACCAGGCTGTCCTGTACATGCTGCGTGATGGCACTCAAGATGATCTGGCATTAAGGACAGACTGACAGGCCTGTAGTTCCCTGGGTCCTCCTTCCGGCCCTTCTTGTAGATAGGCATCACATCTAGGAGTGACTTTGGAGAGTCTCTCTGATTTGTATGTATTACATGGGCAAGAGGCCAGATAAAGCATTTAGTTAATTAAAGTTTTATTGATAGTAGGTACTGGTACATTCCTGACATCCTTTTTTTTTTTTTCCCCCCTGTAGAACATGGTCTTTAGCCTTCCTCTTACATACAACAACAAAAAATTGAGGAAAAATAACTATGTGATTTCCTGCATGATCCAAATAAAAAAGCTACTGCTAGAATAAATAAAATAAAAACCGAATTCATCATTCAACACAGCCATCCCCATAGAAAGACTAACAAACGGATGAAACAGGAAAGCACCTTGCCTAGGCTGTTGAGGGGGAATGCTGTATTAAAAAGGCAAGTTTTGAATAAAAAAAACAAAGGCAGGAAGTAGGCAAAAATAATGAGATCCTTACACTCTGCAAGCTGGCCAAGCGTATCAACCCTTGTCGCATTTGTTTCTCATGTGTTACTGACCGGGCATGTTCGTGCACTGGGAATAACACCAGCTAAAACACGTGGTCATCGGCCAGCAGAGAGAGTGCAGTTAGAACACAAGCTCAGGTCTGCAGCAGTCTTCCTTAATAAGTATTTCCTGTCAAGCAAAGATTGATTCTACATGATGTGACAGGCCATTGATACAAAGAAATTGCTTTACAACATGATCCTTGACTGTAAAAAAAAAAAAACAAAGCAAGCAGCGAAGGTCCATTTGTTGTGGCCTTACTCCATTCCATACCAGCGCCTTTAAGTTTCCACTTTGTGTAATGCCCGCTGTTACCTTTCTGTGCTACAACCCAGCAGTGTGTTGAATTCAGCGGTTAGTCTTTCAGCTCAAAGGCCTGAAGCCGCTTTACAAATACAATTTGAAATAACTGGCGTTTCCTATCCGTTCTAATTCTCAGGACTTGGTGATGCACGTGTCATTGAATTACAGGAATAGCTCATTCAGTTGCAGAAAACTAGAAGGAAGCGATAAATGAACGTTATGCCTTTATAGCTGTAACCAAATGAGGGGACTAAAATACAGATGGGATTTTCCCCTCTCTTCAGCTTTACAAAATGTTCATGTGGTTCACTGCTCAAAGTTAGGAAGAATGAAAGTGTATCTACTATTCCCCACCTCAGCTACCCACCAAATGACGGTTAAACAGAGCTGAAGGAAATCGATGTGGTTTGTTTGCAGAACAGGCTTTCAAAAAAAGGTAGCAACCATGTTGTAAAGCATTTAGAATGAAGTAGGAAGAATCTAGGATGCTCTTCTGATGCCCACATCTTAGTTAAAGCAGTTCGGCTCTAGCAAAACCAGACTGCAAGAGTTGGACTGTCAGAGCCACCACAGGGAGCTCCTTTGGTGCAAAGCTATCTGCAAAAACACATCCAGAGAGACTGGATGCAAATATAGGACAAAGTCAGGTATTTAAGTTAAATAACCTTTCTAGATTTCTTATATGATAATTTAAGTGTGCACTCGCACCCATCCTCATCAGTTTTGGCTGGTTTCAGCCAAATTTTTAAAGGGTTTGAAGCCCCCAAGATACGAAGCTCCCCTAGATTTTCACGTAAACCGGTGGCTGAGTAATGAGAGACTCCAGCCACCAGTTCAGGCTCTTAAAGGGCTCATTCCAGTTCTGCTAGACAACAGTTGCAAGTAACCACCCTTGGAAGCACGTTAAAAAAAACCCAAACAAACAAAACCAAACTCTAAAAATCTGGATGAACAGGAAATGAATTGTCAGGAAAACAGAACCGAGGTTTACAGAAGGCAAAACTGGAAGATCCCCACACTGCCTACATGGGAACTGGATGACAACTGGATTTAGTTACACAGCACAGAAGAGTTCAAGCTCGTGATACTGATGGGCAAGATTCATGCAAGCTTATCTTGTGCAGATCATCTAGAAAGTTTACAGCTCCGGTTTGTAGGAGAAATACATATGGTTTTTTTTTTTTTTTTAGATACCTCACATTTCATTTTCTTTCCAGTCTTGTATTACAGTCTTACCCATTTGCTTCCTTCAATCTAGAGATCAGATCAAATTTTATCAAACATTATGATGATGAAAAGGTCAACTCTAATGTACATACCTGCCTCTACTCCTCTGAAAGTAGGTGTCTTGCAGGAGACCTCTGGCTTCTGCGGCACATTTAAGAAAAAGTAAACAATCAAAAACAAACAAAAAAAGCACCCTAAGCTCCAATTATTCCAGCTTTAAGTACAAAGACTTCTTCTATCAGGAAAAACACACCATCATTGTGATGAACGTGCTTAGAATTTCTGATTCTTGCAAGAACCATGTTCAGTCATTTCACAAACTTCCTGTCGTTTGCCAATTACATAACTGACACCTACAATCTAAAGCATCTTTGACTTTAGAAAAAAGAAAAAGAAATTATTAGTCTTTAAAAAAATTGTCTTATACAGGATAACGCAACAAGGTCTAAACCCGCTGCAATAAGAATAAAATGAGTTTAATCCCAGGCCAGTTATTCAGTTGAGGACAAGCCATATCACTAAAGTCTTTCCAGTTACTGTCTACTTCACCTTTACTTCTCTGCTTAGAGCAGAGTCAGGCACAGACTTGGCTGCAATCCAACACTGCCATTTGGCTCTGGAAGATACACACATGCTTGTACTGATCCACACAGCTTCGCTCTGTGCTTTATGTCCTGTGCTTTAGGCCCTGCCTATGAAAAGCTACACGTGGAGTCCAGAATGGGGCTGGCAGGAGGAAAGCCTGCTGCAAGGCAATCTGCTTTTATTTAGTGCACACACACGTGTGTGCACCTTAGCCGGATTTCAGCTGAGGACCTTTATTTCTGAAGTTAAGTTTTCAGCTTCCAAACAGCTGGCTCTGGATAAAAAGTCTCATACTCTCCACAAACACTACTCAGGCAAAGGGGAGAAGAAGGCACTGTAAATTCAAGCCTTCCATAAAAGAGACATAGAAGATACGCACATCAGAAAAAAAAAAATTCACAGTAGAGACTAAATTGTTAGAGAGTTTAGAGGAAGACAAGTGAAAAATCTGGTCACTTCAGCTGACCACCCTACATTTGAATAGTATGTCGATGCTCCCGCTCCAATGCCAAACTGACCCTTTAAGCTTCAAGCCCTAGATTCAATTATAAACCCTAGGCAAAGGCACAGAAAGTCCTTTTAGAAATGCTCTTCTCTTCCCTGTCCATTAAAGACTTCGAAGTAGTAACCCTTAAATCCAGTCTAGGCTTTAGATGTCCCAAACTTCAATGATTAAGCTTTTAAACTTCCATTCATCCACTCTTGGTTCAACAGCTGGTTTACAGAAAGATTTTTAACTTGTTTTCAAGAGCACCACGGCTCATTGTAGGACCTTTTGATCCTCTAGCATGCACTATCACTTATTTACGTTAGGTTTTCCATTAGTCAAGTGCTGGCTAGTTCACATTCAAATGAATCACAAGCACCAGAGCAAACAAGACTGTTAAGGCAAAGGAATCCAATTCAAACAACATCCAGTACTGAATGCATTTAGAAATCCAGAAAACTGTAAGTTTTCTTTGCTTTTTAACCTCAGATGTTCGAAAACAAAAAATAATCATTAGAAAGTCTGAAATTGCTTCAGCTTATACAGAAATGCACTAGAAACCCCCTATCTCTTAATTTTCGTCAGTGACACAAAGGCACTGACTAAAAACACTAGGTACTGCAATTCATTAAATTCCTTCCAAATGCATTTCCAGAAGAGAGTAGGAGGGGGGAATCCCAACCCCTGTTCAGGACCACACTGTTTTCTCAAAATGCACAAGCTCTAGAGCGGTGCAACCATGTGAGTGCTACCACCTTTCCTGCGTGCAATTTAGAGAGGCAAAGGAGTATTGTGCTTTAAGATACATCTTCCTTTACATTAAAAAAAAAAAAAAATAAAGGTCACGGCCATTGTGATCCAGAGAACTTACCAAAAAAAAAAAAAGGTAGTTTATTCTGTGCTCAGTCCAAACTGTAATGAAAATTAACATCTGACCAGGACAGAGGGAAAACTGCAATTTAATGAAACCGCAGTTACGGACAGCCCATAAAGCGATGCCAATCACTTGTCTTTGAGTCAGCTACACTTCCACATTTAGCACAACCACTTCGGGTGACTCACACCGATAATCTATCGAGGACATAAGGAAATCTCCAGCATGACTTTATTGCAGCTTTTGAAGCTGAAGTGTAATTTGCCTGCTGATCCTCATTTGAACTTGAGTTATTTGAAAATTTAATTTTAATTCCAATTTATCTTTACGAATTTTCTCAGAAGCAACAAGCTCAACAGGGGTAATGCAAGATGCACAGAACTGGCAAGTAAGGTAACGATCATGGTCTAACCAGATCCTGTCTTCAGTTAAGAAGCAGCTTTTTAGGCTGCCTACTTGCCTAAAGGCCTTTATGAGAAGACAATTTCTATATTGGGGTAGTGAGTTTATGCTTGAAATATTAAGTTTATATTATCTTTTCATTATGTTTCTTTTTGCAATGTTTCATCCTGTTTGTTTTTCTGTTGATTCAAAGTCCCAAGTTCAAATTCTATCCTTGCAGTAATTAGTTATAGCTGTAGGAAAGACAATTCAGCCTTTGTTTCTCAATCTATAAAAGAAGAACAATAATAATAAATCTTCATCTACTTTAAACAGATATTGGAAGGATTTGTTTACCCTGACAGTTTGTTTTTCACATACACCATGACTCCGTAAAATTCAAAGCAGAAATTACCTAGTTTAACTGGAATAATTGTAGTTTTTGTAAATGGCTTGTGGAGCTTTCTTATCCTCTTCTTCCTGAGGGATACCGTTTCCTATGGCACGCCTCTAAGCCTGCATTTACCAAACCATGATACTATAAGCTGAGTTCACAGTACATTAACTATGCCAGGTTAAAAACAAAACAAAACAAAAAAACCCCAGTACATTGATTACAAAGACATTTAATATTAAGCATCTGGATGGTTGTATTTTGGAGTACAGGATTTTTTTTACAGTCCCTTTCCTGGGCAAAAATACTCAGTAGGAATTGGAGCTCCTTATTTCATAGCTTTTACCGTAATGAGTTATCTCTGATATTCACGGTTTTGTTGACTAGTATGTGCAACCTGGTGCTTTCTCAGTCCAATCCTTGCCTGATTTCATCACACTCTAAACATCTGCTCTTAGAAAGTAAAAGAGCTACATGTGTGGCTAGTTTAGCAGTCAATTAATCAGCTTCCTATTAGAAAGAAAGAACTCCTTAACCCAAAGTGGGATTCTGGAGAAAGAATCTCAAGTCTTGGGAAGCACTGAACCTGAATACGAAATCAGCTGAGGCTTCTTTTTTATCTTAATAAAAAAAAAAGCGAGGAATAAATGAACTCACCACTGACTCAAACTTTAATACTTAATTCTACTAGTCATGATGCTACTTGTAATGAAGAGATTAAGATCCAACAGTACAATGGGAGGAAGGGGTCAAAATGATCCCTTAGAGCCATCATTTAATGAAGAACCATTTTATCAATTCATGCTACACCCAATTTGATGGGACTCTTCATTAATTCAGTTTCAGTCAGTGCTGGAAGGAACAAGCTCTTTGAGCACGCACTCCTCTACCTTAAAGTTCATTCTGAACCCTTGCCTTTCGGTGCACAGAACAGGCATTACAAATGCAGCGCTCACCCTGCATGCTACCAGATGATGGCAGTCAAAAGAATTAAACGTGAAAACAGTCTTCCATCAATACAGAAAAAAATGCCGGGAAGTAAAACAGGAGACAACATTGTGCTCCAGCAGCCTGAGAGTCTTTTTCCTTGCATAATTCTGAGGGAGAAAGAAAAAAAGAAGCTCCAAAAAACAGTTTTACTGAAGGCTGATATGTGAATGCTTCAGCAATTAAGAATTTTGTATGGCTGACACCACAACCTTAACTAGCATAAAACCCAGGCATCCTTCTGGATGAAAAGCCAAGTACATCACAGAGTGAGCTAACCACAACCCAGCACCGCAGAAATGAGAGCCTTTCCCTGGTAGATGCTGTCTGTAGTCATGATGTGCTAGGAACACCGAGATAGCTTTGAGGCAAGGAATAGCTACTTAGCCATAGGAAATCATGGCAGTGGATCGGGAAGGGACCAGACACCCGAATTACAATTTAAGCAATAAATGTAGCTACTTAGGTACCCATATGGCTCACTGCTACAGCATCCAACAAGTTCCCCAGGATTTAAATACTTACCCTCCCTTTGAAGTTCTTCACACAGTTCCTTTAAAAAGCTATACCAGCATCACTGACCAGTCCAAGCTCTGACTCTGCATTTCGAACTAGGCCCCATTTTTAGAGTTGTCTGCTATAAAATGTCACAATAAAAGTGACATTAGTTGCCAAAATTTTCTAGCAAAAAGTACTGGCCTAACTTTTTTTAAGTCCTGTTTTCTTTGAAAATAAATTTTACTACATAGACCTGTGCGTCTCCTCCCCACCATAAGTTTTAGCTGAAGCTGGCAAACAGATTACATTTAGCTAAAGGAACATGTTGTCTTGGATCAGTTAATCCTGTTAGTTACCTGGAAATAGGTAACAAGGTTGAGGAGATGCCTTTTTTAGTGCTTCTACAGAGAAAAAGAAGGCCTTAACTAGCTGCAAAGTATATAGATCCCTATAGGGCAGCTTACAGTGTTAAAATCTGTTCCTGTAATGCAATAAACATGAGTGACGAAGCACCTTTATACAGATACATAAAGCTACATCTACACTGGAAGTTCCAGTAAAAATCTGGCTCTCCACCAAAGCAGCTGCATTCAGTACAGAACTGATCTCTGGTAGAAGAAAATTTTTCTACTTCAAGTTTGCAAAACCACCGAGCTGGTGTCACACACAAAAAAATAACATGCTTCACCTTTTCGTGTCTCTAACGTCCATTCACTCACTGTCTCTTCCCTATTTAAACTGACGCAGAGACTGTCTCTTCAGGACAGTGCAATGCAAAAAGGGCCCTCAGGCCACTGGAAAACAAAACAATAGCTGGCACATACACTTTCTAACTTGATGTGCTAACTTGTCCTCGCATCCTCAAGCAAGGAAATTTATTTTGTTCTGCTTACATACTACATTGCAAAATCAAAGTCACTACACACAGTAAATTCTTGGGTTTATAGAGGAGACGTTGGAGGTACAGCACTTTTGCAGGATTAGGAAAAGGATGTAGTATATAACATGGCCAGTTGATGCCTTCAACCTCTCCTTTTTGCTCAGTTTCATCAGCCACAAAGTACAGAGAAGGCAAGACAGACCCAAGAACTCTGATCTGAGCTTCCCCAAAAGACTGAGTGCTTTGATACACTAGCATCTGCAACATCTGCTTCAGCCTTTTAAACTAAAGCTGCCACCTGAGTGACTGGCATGGACATTCACAAACTATAGTCTTCATCCCAAGCTTCAAGGCTGGATTTCTAGTTGCTGGAACTTTAGAAAAGTGTTTTTGTAAATCAAAAATACTTGAGAAGGCTTCACCCCTAGAGATACACGCTTTCTGCTTTCCAGAGACATTGAATTTCTAAAGCCAGCTTGTAAGGTATTTTCCGAAAAAGAAAGTTTGCTCTTATGTTATATGTTTGCTCTTATTTTGTGTAAGAAGTTTATGCCTTGTTCAGCCTTCTTGTATTTGAAAGAAGAAACTGGAAAAGAAACAGTAATGCTCACGCTTAGACTGTCTTTGGAGAGCCACCCTGCTCCCCACAGTTGCTATTGGTGGTAGCAAATTACATGCACAGGACAACCCCACGCACAGCCAGGGCTTCCTTCCAGAGTTCACAAGACTTCCTGCACTTGAGCATTTCCGATCCGTTAGCACGTCATTGTGCTGCTCACTGTGATGAAGGACACAGGAGAACCGCAGGAGAGCAGCAAGGCAAGCCGTGCTCACTGCTTGCCCTTGCCCTAGCAGCCACCTTCAAAAGGTCACCTCTTCACCTTGCAAAACCTACAGCCGGCACAACTGGGCAGCTAGTTACAATCCACAGCGCTCCAGTTTGCTTCTGCATCTTATGTAGAAGGACGATTTCAAAGGTACTGCTAAGGCTTGGAAGAAAAAGTTGGTTTACTTTCAGAAATACAAAAAACCCCACCTCTCACTCAAATAAAATCCCAAAACTACCAGGACTCTTTCCCCATCCTTTCCACCATTCTCTTAAGACATCCAAACCTGGCTATAAATTTCTGCCAGACTGTTTTCAGGGGGCAGCAGTGATGTGCCAGGTATTGCGAGAGTTAAACATGTGTATTACAGCTTGCATTATATGACATAGCTCATCTTCAAGGACAAGTTACCTTCAGAAGCTCTAGGATGGAAAAAAATTAATAAATCATAACATAACGCAAAGATTCCCATTAACCAATGAAACTCCTCCTTTTTCTCTCCAAAATAAACCCCCCAAATCCCAGCGGCTTCAGATGAAAATTGGCTTTCTTACTCTACCAATGGCCAAGCCCCAAACTGCATCTCGGGGCAAGCCCAGGCATCCACTCTTCCTTGAAGGGCACTGAGGAGCCCAACTACCATGGCAAGTCTGAAGGACACAGGAGCTACGAAGCGGGAAACTCAGCAAGACAACTTTTTCCTCGGTGACACTTAAGAGGAAACGGAGATAGCAGAGATTTATTTCAGTTGAAACAGCAGAGCAGTGCACGTATTTAAAGGGCTGCTCAGCAACACAGTCTGTCAGGAAGAAGAAAATTTTCTTTGGCTCAAACGAAACTCCTTGCTCCTCAGAGGTACTAAACAGTAAAGCTTTCCCTCTGTGGTCACATTAACACGCAAAGCAACTCAAGACCATCCCTTCCGATCTCCATCCTTAAGTGCTCTGCTCAGCTAAAGGTGCGCTTCACCCATCTGACAGCATAAACTCCAGCTCCCCTGAAATCTGTTCAGCTTGTTTAGAAGCATCCAGCACAGGCACTGGCCTAGATTAGGAGTGCAGTTATGCACAGACGAATGGTCTTGACCCACTTCTTGTCACATCGTCTTGACTACTCAGAGCTGTGAACTCTGTTTTATTATTAGCACCAGAACAAAAGCCTGCGTATATACATGAGGTCTTATGAATGCCCATTCACTGCACAGGCAAGGAATGAAAAGAATTGTTCTATTATTTCCCATCATCTCCCTCCTCTCGCCAACCCACCGAAAGACCCACTGAATGCCATCACTGTTGAAATAACCTTGGACTGGCAGTGTTGGCTCCCATTCAGAGCAGACGCCACCAGACCTGGTGAGTTAGCCAGCAACAGTGGGCACAAGCATGGTGAACAGAACGTCTTTCTGAGATCGACAAGAGAACTCTTAATATTCAAGGAAGCAAGAGCAGCTTAATATGGGTTTCCCTCTACAGCCTCAGTTTCCCTTCCCTAAAATACCTTCAACTGCAAAGCAGAGGGACTGCTTCAACCAAAGACAAACATGAGGGTGGTTTGTGGGTTTTAGCTTTTCAGCTGACAGGAAAGGTGAGTAATTCCTGGGTAAAAGGTAAGACCCATCCTACCACAACAAGCAAGCTTGCTGTCCGGGACATTAAGCACTCCTTATAGCAAGAGCACGTTTCATGCTTCATTATCACACATACAGTTCTCTACTGGAGTCTAATGCAGCTCACACAGAGGGGCAGAAAATGTAAGAGGATGAGACTTGCTAAAGGACAGAACCAAGGTACAAATGTAAAAATAAAGAAATCGATCTCATCTAAAAGGAATTTGTCTTACCATTCCTAAATGATTACGCTACTCCTCCCTTTGAGGAGCATATTTTTGCTCAACAAGCAACCTTCTCACTTCATATTGCCAGAGAAATTTTAAAAATGTAAGCAAATCCAGGAGTTTTGCTTCTAGGATAAATAAAGCCAAACAAGGCAAAGGTTATTGCATTTATGCTGCCTGCTCTTGTCACGAAACTAGGATCCTTGACCCATCTAAACAAGCTGATGACCTGCTGAAGACTCGATTAACTCCAAGCCAGATCTATGTCAGAAAGCAACCTGCACCAAGCCATCACAAACCTTGCCCTTTCAGGTGTGGAACCAGGTGACACGTGATACAGACCAGTGGACAGAGCACTGTACCCAACTGCTCCAAAGCCTTTGTGGCTTATTCTTTATAGACACAACTTGGAAATGCTGCTCTCCCACCCGAGAGTTTCTTACCCTTCATTGCACAAAACTTACAGCGTTGGCCTAAACACAAGAAGTAGGCTGCCACCTCCACACATGTTTTGAAACTAAAGTTAAAACTATGACAGACTTTGCAATTACAGCAGTCAGCCACCAAACACAGCACTGTAAGGAAAAGCGTTATTTCAAACCACAGCTTTCCCAGTGTTAATGAAACACAGAGGTAACAGGTATCCTCTGGTGTTTTCAAGTCATATAGAAAAGGGTAGAAAAGACCACATCCTGCCTTTTCTTGCTTCCTGCTCATATAAACCCGATAATATTTCTGCCATGAAAGAATTGCCACACACAGCTCCCCACGGATGTGCAACACACACAGCCCTTTGCACCAACGCCTTGAAGCGGAAGAGAAGCTGGGCAAGAACAGCAGTTACATGAGCGTCTGCACATAGCAGAGGTAAGAGCAGCCATCCCTTCAGAAACCACCAAAAGAAGCACGAGCCTGGTCTCTCAGGGTGGGGATCTGCACTCACATCATCTCACCCAGCCGCTGGGGTCACAGAAAGGTCTTGCCACCACCCTGCTGGCGCTGCAAAGCCTTCTCTTACCCTCTCCTGGCTCCTGCTCACAAGCAACTGTACAACTGGGCAGATGAAGGACCTCCCCAAAGAGATCCAGCCAGAGACCCATCTGTAAAAACAGCACCCACTATTTAAAGGCAGGTGTAGAAAGGAGAAGAAAAACGTTCCTTACTGTTTTTTCTCTCTCCTGTGTATGCTGAATGTCTTTGTTTAAGCAATTGCAATTAGAAAACTCTCCTGTTGCTGGCAGATGAGCAGTCTACCACCAAGTACATCACAGCCAGGTAACCAAACTGATTTTCATACCATGCCTCTCCCCTCCTCCTACGCCTTTGTGCAGGGGGAAGTTCTTTCATTTCAACACTAGCCAACAGTTCAGGAGACACGAGTTCAAGTTCTTGCACCACTACACAGTTCCTGTAGCGCAAAAGAAAACCCATTGCTTTCTTGTGCTTTTATTCCCCATCTGCAAAGGGAAGGTGTCTCCCCAACAGCAGGAAGACACAGCACCGTTCCACTTCAGCATGGTTTTGAGAGGATTAGGGTAAATGATGGGCACACAGAGAACATACAAGATGTGGAAAGAGGAAGCATCACTGAGAAATGTAGTTCTAGCCAAATGATTTATCTTCCTCCTAAAATTGCCTTTCCCTTCAAATCTGCAGCAATATATTCAGGTTCGCACAGAACCAATTCCCTTTCCACAAGTGAATCCTTTCATTGTCTTTATGTTAAAATTAAGTGTCCAAACCCCCGCTGATGTGCTCTTTAAGTACCTACAGAAAAGTTGCTGGCTCTTTCCAACACCACATTAAGCTGCAAACCATGCTTCCACTGATACTCCCGAACTCACCAGGTCTGGCCAAACCAGAATAAGCTTTAGACTAATCACTGAGTTGAAGAAGCATTAAGCACACTTTTTTTCCCCCCTCCAAAGTCAGACAGCGCATGAGTCTTGCTCTTGGACTCTTGCTTTTTCCAAAAGCGTCAGAACAGTGTCAGCTGCGAGTTGTGCCTGACATGCTTTTGTTGTGTACTTGGGAGATGGAAACCGATCCAGAGCTGTACACCGCAAAGATGACAGATACAAAAACGGCTCAGCAGAGACTCTGCAAAGCTGAGCATTGAAACTTGCTGTTTAAAACTACCACAGCGCCAGAACCGTCTTGGAGCTGGCCACATGTATCTAGTTCTGTTAACTGCGTACAAAGATAACATAGTTTTATTCAATAAAATCTTTTTCTTATTAAGCTTCGATGGAGCTAAAGTTCTATTAAAGCCAATTACTGGTTAAACTGTTCCACTCTTCTATCCACAGCAAATACACAAGAATATTTCCTTCTGTTTTTCCACATTTTTCCTTCTGCTGCAATTTTTAGATGATATTTCTGTCCCTACTGATGTTATTAAGGGGTACTCTCAAAAAACTGTTGTTTATCAACATCCTGAGCATGGCACAATGTAAAAACCAAGTGGCTCCCCCACCCCGGTCCACTCAGTCCCTCTCAAGCCTGGCTGTTCCACTGTGTGACTCTGTCAAACAATCTGCCACCTCAGCAAATGCTCTGACCATAGCCACCACACAGAACAGCCTGTAAATAAGAGGCGCGTGCACGTGCGAGAAAGATCTCCCAACTGCAGCTGCCCCACAGCTCCTCACTTACCTAGTCGTGCAGGGGTGGCGGAGGGTTCAATACAGTTAGTCTCAAAACCTTTAAACACTCAGGGGTGAGCTGGAGTTCAGAGAAACTTCTTAGTTTTGAATGGAGAAAAAAGATGCTATGACTGAAAAAGAAGGAAGAGAGTAAATTAAGGGACATAAGACCTGAAGCAGAAAGGGGAAAGCAAGTGGCAAAGTATTTAGAGGACCTGATGAGATGACTCTCCCACCTCTACCTCTGACTTTTGGGAAGCATCAGCATACCATTTTAATTAACAATACTTAAGTGTTGGAGGCACAAATCAGCACAGGAATGTTGAGCACTTTGGACTCTGAAAAACAGAAGTGACACTTCACCTGCCAAAATCATCCCTGGCAAAACTCCACTGCCATCAGTAGAACTACACCAAGCATGAAACTGGCCCACAGTTAAGACAATAAAGGCTTTGTTTTAGGAGATATGGGGCATTTGTGGGTCTTTTTAATAAAGCCCAGCAAACAATTGTTTATTGTCCCTGAGCAAATATCGCTGACAATAAGCAAGCAGCTATCGCATCCACAGTACACACAGTCTGACCATACATCGCTAGGAAAACGACCATCAATAAACCAAGAGATTCTCAGTGTCCTGTTGACATCACAAGGAGATTAAAGACAGTTAAAGCCTCTCAAATCACCTACAAGATCCACGGGCAGTTATTCCTGTTTTTAACAATGTTATTCCACGCTCCTACTTCTCTGCCAACTCAATGAAAGTTAAATATCCTCATTGCTGCTACAGGATTTAGCACACACACATACAACACAAGAAGAGCACGGCTGCCAGAGAGTTATTCAGTAATGCTCCCACCACAAACTATATACACAGTGACCACACTATGCTCACACAGAAGCATCTTTTCCTCGTTCTGTTGCATTTTTGTTTGACTATGCAAATTCTCAACAAAACCCAAAAGTTCACATGTTCCTGACTCTCTCTCCAAGTTTGCTGCAAGCAAGCCCTGAACTTAGAGGAGCAGGCTCTCCTCCAATGCCATTCACAGCCGTACACCACATTTGCGCAGTACTGATATATGCCAGAACTCATTAAACTACGAAAAATCCAACAGAAGAAGCAAATAAGTAAAGTTACACGGAGTTCCTGCCTTGCACCCCTTTCCCTTGCGAGCCCCCAAAATACATTTATCCATGCAGTTACCCTGGCCAGCTGCACTGCCTTTCAACCCAGTGCGTAGGAAAACCTGGACATTTGGACTCAGGGTCCTTGAGGAAAACTCTGACAGAACCATACTGGGAGGGATGGAAGCACTGGGAGACAGAGCAATTCCTCGGGGCTTGCTATGATCCCGGCTTTTACTTTTTATAAAGATTTATACGGAAACATCCACTGTCCACACCAAACGTTCAGCTGCTCCGAACTGTTACTTTGCAGGGCAGGGCATATAGGAAATAAAATATGTGGGGTGTTATTCGCTTTTTCTTTTCCTTCTCTTCTTCCCACCCACCACCACACGTCCCCAGCCCCACCGGGCTGCAGCCCACGGACCCCGCTGGGCCGCCGGGGTGCGCCGAGCCCAGCAAAAGTCACCAAAGAATACAAGCTGCCCCACGGGCAAGCCGAAACGCCCCACCGGCTCCACAGCCGTGGCGAGCCACGGGGGAACCCGCGAAGTAGCTCCCGGCTCAGCGCGGGGGTCGGCGGGCGCCCGGCCGGCGGGACTGGCAGCACCCTGGCTGCCCCGCACACACCCCCGGGCATCCTTCTACTTCGCTCCCCCCTTTTCTTTTTTTGCGAAGCCACCATTCACTCCCCGCGAGTCCCTTCACGAGTGAAGGAGCAGGGACAGGACTCTGCCGCCGGAGCCCCACGGCCCCGCAGAGCCCTCCCCGCTAGCGGCACCTCGACAGCTTGGGGAGGGGGTTCGAAGATGGGACGGACGGACACACACACACACCCCCGCTCCACCTCGCCGCGGACCAGCCGCCCTCCCTCATCCACCCGCCGCCTGTCCCGTCCCACCCCGCCAGCGCCGCGCCTTTGTGTGAGGAGACACAAAACCTACCTCGCCGGGGCGGCTCTCCCGCCCGGCAGCGCGGGGGAACGAGTGCGGGGAGACCCCGGGGCGCCCGGCGGGAGGAGGGAAAGAAGGCAGCCGGCAGCCGTCTGCCCGCCCGCTCACCGCCCTCCTGACCGACTGACTGACGGACGGACTGCCCGCCGGCGCGGCCCCGCCACACGCGCGGAGCCGGCCCGGCCTCGCCTGAGGGAAGCGGCGGGGCGGGCTGGGGGCGGGCCCGCCGCTGAGTCACCGCCGAGGCCGCCCAGCCGCCTCCTTTGTTGTCAGGCGTGGTGGGGTGGCTGGCTAGGTGGAAATCCCGAGAGAAACGGGGGGCAAATGGGGCGTGTGGGGGCGGAGGTGAGCGCCGGGGGGCTGCAGCCGGGCCCAGGCCGCCCCCTTTCCCCCGGGAAGGACAACACGCGTGGGGTGCCCGCGGGCAGTTTTCAAACGCCTGCCGGGGCCAGGGGTGCTCCTGAGCGGCCGCACTCACCTGCAAGAGCCACCCCTCTCTTCAGGGAAGAGGAGTCGCCCAGGTGTGACTTGTTTAACTTTGCCGCTCGGTTTCTTCTCCCTTTCCGTGGCCGGAGCCCTGTCCCTGTGGGTATTTCCACCGGTCAGCCTGTGGGAAGTCAGGTCCCCACTCTGCCAGCTGATCCATCCCAGCAGGAGGCCAAGAAAGCACGGCCAGCAAGCCAAACCGTGCCTCAGCGTGCCCCAAAATCTGTTTCATAGTGAGCAGTGCTACACGATGGAGACATGACAGAGCCTGGGACACACCGTAGCGTGTACAGACTTTGGAGATGAACCCAAGAACAGAAAGACCTTTGGGGAGGAAATGTCTATTTATACATTGGTGTACATACTTGGATTGAAGTGATTTCTTTTGTGTATTTATCCCTAGGATTATTTTGCATTTCTTCAGAGCAGATGACTTGAATCACAGCAGTGACAGAAGCAACTTGAGTCATCCCGGGGATGGAAAGCTTCAGAGTGACTGGAGGAGATGAGTAACTTGGGGAGCTGAGCATTCAACATCACTTGGGATGTGGAGACAGACCCTTCTCCTCCAAAAACCCCCAACCCCAAGAAGTCCCCGCAGGCAGGATATTGGGCGCTCAGTAGATGGTGCTATTTCCACCAAATCTGTCCTAAATAACCCTCTGACCCAGCATGGTGAGGGGAGCGAGTGGATAGGGGGAAGTATGTTTCCTGTGGGGCAGGGCTGAAATCTTGGGTGCTGGTACGTACTAAAAGACTGCTTAGGTCCTTGACTGCAGCTTTTTTTCCACTAGGGAAAAAAAAAAAAAGGGATCCTGCGTGAAACCTAACAAATCAATGAAATCCAGAGCGTGGATGGCCTCTGTCAGTTCTAGTTCAATTCCAGCCTGTTGCCAAGCACTTCATACGCAATCAGAGCTATGCTGCGAACAAATGAAATGTTATGAAATCCTACACGCTCCTCAAAAAGTCATTTGTGGTGTGACAAATTGGACACCCACTTGTATGGTCCGTATTCACAGTGTCAACCCGGGTTGTGGGCAGCCTCACTCCCCAGGTGCCCTTTCCTTCACAGGAGTGTTGTGAGATACAGTCATTCCGTATGTGGACCCCATGGATACTGTGTGGAGAAAAACCTCATAAAAATTGATTTTTTTGTTCTATTAAATGCAATACAATGATGTGCCCAGATGAATGAGGCAGAATAAATATTGAACAGTTCCCTGTTCTGTGAGCAACCCTCCATCTGAAGCATGGGAAGGGGAAATGGTGTATATGAACAGGGAACTGCAAGGCCACTGGAATGGTGGCTTTCCCTATTTTTCTTTTTTTTTTTTTTTTTTTGCATTCATGACCTTACAGACCTCTCCATATCATTTCTGTATGTAAGCATTAACCATTTGTATTCTGAAGCCACTTTGTAGTCCCGATCAAGTTTTTATCTCTGCTGCCTTAGACGCTGCACAGGCAGTTGTCCCTGCTCTGAAATCTGACACTTTACGTCAGTGTTTCCCAACCGTTTCTCAGCTCAGACAGCTATTTTCCTGCAATATGTACCATCTCCCCAGCTGATCCTGCACATCCACACCTTTAAATGGAATGTAACACTTTGCTGAAGCTACCAAAAATTTCTGGGTATCTTGCCATGGCTTGTCAAAGGAGAAGGGCATTTTTCATGGTGACAGATAATGTGTTCCAGTGTTACAATCGGTTTAAGTGTGTGGTTATGTGGTACCATTGGCCACACCAGGTGCAGATTTAGCAAAGTCCCTCCCAACACACACTGTCAGCTTGTGCTCCATGAAGTTACTATAGTGCCATGCAGCCCCTCAGCTACCATGGCTATATCCGGACTTGAAAACTACTGCTAGATGTAAGCAAGAAAGAGGAAGATGGAGAGAGGCAGAAAGCTGAAAGGACTCTCCAAGAGATCCTGAGGAACAGTGATGGCCGAGATCAACCTGTTATCCTAGTGTCGTAATTCTTCACTCAGTGCCTCACACAAGACAAATGACAGCTCTGAATCAGACATCTCACAAGTAATTTAAGGGATAGCTTGTGTCCTCAAGTTGCCTGGTTTGGGTGCAAGAGCTGCTAGGTACCCCAAAACCCTGGGTGGGGAGAGAGTGAGTCAGCCCAGCTCAGCCCCAGCCCATAAGTAAGGAGCAGGGACACATGAGCAGTCAGTATTGTGTCCCATCTGTGAGCCACTGAGGCTCCTGGCGTTCCCCTTCCTTCTTTAAGGCACATTGTATGAGCCTCATACATCGCATGTGCCTCATGACTGCATGAAAACTACAGTCTGTGGGTCATGTGATAAAGAAATTTGGCCACAACTGCATTCTATTCATGACAAGCCTGCTTCCTCCAGCACCGTGGGTACTGAAACTCCAGAAAGCACTTGAGAAAGCCCCAGGGATCTTTCTAGATGAAAAGCACTATATAAATGTAAGATGTTAGCATTTTATTTTAAATGAAAAGCAGTTATTGGAATCCAAAAAATGAATGAACTGGCTGCACTTTAGAACAACTCTCAGACAGAATGATGCACTGGAAATACTTAACAAGATCAATCCCTTTTTTATTAACATTATAGCCAAAAGTATAGAGTCATTCTGTTGTAGGAGTGTCACGGGACGTATGTGGAATGTAATTTAGCATTTCGTTATCTTATATTTCATGTAGTTTAATTGTCTGCTGGTGTTTGTATTTCTGTTCAGTCAAACTGCAGAATTAAAAGCAAAATCATCCTTTAATTACTTGAGTTGTCCTCTTTGTGGGTAGAGAATTGCATTTTACTCCATGCCTGCACCATACCTGGCCTTTGAATGTTAGCATAATATAACCTTAAATAATACTAATCATAACAATTTAACTGTGGCAGAAACAGAGTGGAGTGCAGAGTCAGCTGCTGTGGGATTCCACTTGCTTCCTTTGAGCTGCCTGAAAGCAGATCTCTCGTCCGAGCAGGTCAGGTAGGCTGGGAGAGGTAGATACCTCCGGAGGGAGATTCATGGCTCCTAGCCTAGGTATCTGCATTAGAACTGGATTGATTGCTACTGGAAGTGCTTCTGCTGGTTATACAAGGCAGTGGCCTGACTCGCTTCAGCTGGATGCCTTCCTATAGAAATTCTTTAGCTGTGTGCAATTCCTTTTCCCAAAATGGCAAAATACCTCGAATTACCTGCTCCTGTTTGTAAACAGGAGATGAGCGCTGCCTGTATACCAGTATTTTCATTCCACATAACGTGGAGAAGCTCTGACTTACATCACAAGAGAATGTGGTTTTCATTATTCCAATGTAGCCACTTTAAATGTTTTTTTCTAGATTTTTAATTTAATCAAAGTAAATCAACTGGAATGTAGACTGCTATGAAGGATTTTCCATACCATAATTCTGCGGAAACATCGGCCAAGTATCTGAAGAAACATCTGCTATGCACATAGATGTATAAATATATATATAGGATCTGAACAATTTGACTTCTGAGTCTGCACGGTTTTCTCTACACAAAGCCAGGGGCATAAAAGGGATTTCCTCCAAGTTTTCCTGTGTATTAATAATGAAGATCAGGATGCCACCTTTGTTTCCTCCCCTTCTGAGCATACAGTGAAAGGAAATGGTTCTGGATCGAATCACAAAGAGCAGTGGAAAAAACCAGACTGCACTCCACGCTGGCACTCAGAAGTTTAATTATGCAGCATGCTGCATCTTTATGGAAGAAGGAGACAGATAAATCCCATATGTTAATAGTTGGCCCCCTGTGGCTGACCTTTGGCTCAAATATTCCATATTGTGATTAATGTTGCACAGTTGGATCCAAAACATGCTCATTCCCCAGGCTGCAGGGGAAGGAAAAAAAAAAAAAAAAGATTTAATTTACCTTCCAACAGCAGAATTTCATTTGGTCACTCTTTTGGAGACTGATTCTATCCCTGCCTGTAGGCTGGCCTCGGAAGAGCTGTTCTGCACTTCCTCAGCTAGGACTCTTCAGACCCAGCTTCTCATATTGCCTCCGCTACTGGCTCACTGGGCAACCTGAAATAAGTCACTTTGCCTCAGTTTCTGGTCTAGTAGAACAACAAAAACAACTGTGACTTCCTTGCTGACACCATTTGAAATTTGCAGATAGAGGACACTCAGCAAGGTTCATCTTCAGACAAAATTAGATACTGACCTCTGGAATCTCGAGGTCTCACAAGATTAGGTCAGAAAATCATAGCTGCACTTGGATCATGGTTTTCTGGCCACCTTCTCCCCTAATCTTGCAGTTCTTATGTGCCATAGATTGTGTTTGCCTTCTCATGTCATTGGAGTAATATGACATCATTCCATAACCTGTACCACTGGCCCAGGCATAGAGAAGAAAGCATCAAGATTTCTAAGCCCATATGTCAGTTTGATCCTGAAGGACAGGGTATCTGTGGACACAGATCACATATATTACAAATCCATATATTACAAATAGGCAGCGCGTAGCACCCTATGGCACTTTCCTGGGGAAATCAGCTCCTCAAACATATGGAAATAGGTGGGCTCAGGGTTGTAATGCAAAACTTTTAACAGACTCAAACAACATGTCACTGGCATTAAAAGGGTTAAGGCCTTGAGGTGCCGTGGTTAATAATACCAGAATTCCTCTCCATTTGACTTCTCTAGAGTCAGATCTGACACAGAAAGCTTCATCCATAGCTAATTAAAGCCATTGCTAAAATTGCCAAGAGCCCTCAAGTGAGTTTAGGCTGAGCCCTCATTTCTGCCTCCCTCCGAGGTGAGATGAAGCTGTAAAGCCTGATGAAGGCTTGGAAACCGCTTCTGCTCCCATGGAGATCACAAGGAATTTTGCTTGGACTGGGCCTATAAAGACATGCCCAGCTGTCTTCCCAGTGATGACACAGAAGAGTCTATAAAAATACAGCTGTAATAGCTGGAGATACAGAAAAACGTGAGACGAGGCCTCTGAGGAGTCCTGTCCCTACCTCCAGCCAGGACACATCTGGACTGTTGTGCAGGCTGGGCAGTTTTTCCATTTCCAAGCTGGTTTATTTACCAAAGATGATGGGCTGTTAGCAGGCTGTACTCAGGGTGGCCTTACAACCAGAGCAGAAGATCTCGTATGGTTTCCCACTAAAGCAAATAATCAAGTGCTCTTTCCCCCATGAAAGGAAAGTCAGACAGCTATTCCCTGTGCTCTGAACCCTAAAGCACCTGCAAATTGCAAGTGGCAAGTAGCTTTTTTCTGTCTTTCTTGTAGTAAGATTACACTCCAAAGACTTTCCATGGGCCACATACAAGCTTGTAGAGGAACACGCACATGGATTGAGACCCTACGGCATCTTCCATCACAGGATCTCAAAGTGCTGGTTAAACCTAACAACTGTAAGAAATCAATAACCATGCTGTTTCCATCATGTCTATCACCAGAAGATATAAATATATAGATTTTAATAATAAATATATAGATTTTAATTTTCCAACAACTGCCAACCCCACTTGAAGTTCATGAGAGCCTTAGAGATCGTCACAACTGAAAATAAAGTGAAAAAAGGAAAAAAAACCCCATCATATCTGCTGACATTCAACATCTAAAAGCAGAAAGTTTAACCTCTAGGTGTTGAGTTTTCTTTATTTCTATGTGGGATTTCCTATGCTGAAATCCATGAATACGGGTCATGCTGTGCAGAGCAGTGAGTCTCGTGCAAGCTCAAAATCTCAAACCTTCTGTGTAAGCTCTGCAATGCCCAAATAGTTTTGAGTGTGTCCAAGACCCCTTGCATGGACAGATTAGACCTGGTTATTGTACTACAGCAGTTGCTGAGCACCTAGAAATCCTTACTATTAGCCAAGCTGCTCTGGTTTTCCATAAATTCCTAGAAAAACAGAAAAAGCCACAGGATGGTGGATGACTTAGAGAAGTGGTAGAGTTTACAGACATCCACGTCAACGCACTGCGCTAATAGCAATACTAGGAACAGGACTCAGAGCTCCTGGTTCTCACTATGCCAGTAACGTTGGCTGCACACTGGAGTGCATCTCCACCCCAGAACAGGTTCAAGTCAGTGATCTGCATGTGACAGCTCTGGCTGGCTCAGGCACGACTCAGGCAGTCGCACCGTGAAACTCTTCCAGCAGCATCCCTGGCCCTGCATGCTACTAGGACTTCTGGGGTCATTCTTCCTGGGGAAGTTGTGCTAAAATAAGTTCAAAGTCTCTCTGATTCTTTCCCAGTGAGTCATTCATCACAGGAGTCCTGGTCTTCTAGACACATGGGGGAAACTCTGGGAAGAAACTGAAGAGACAAAGCCAATGAGTTGCCATCCCAGGGGAAAGCAGAGCCATAGCCTTGCGCTCCCAACCGGGGCTTCAAAGCTGGGTCACAGCGTGTTGTGTATGATCAAGAAAGAAGATGTGGGGAGCATTGTATCAGAGCCTTCAACAGTGGGTACTGAAGGCACAGCATGAGCACAATAGAGCCATTTCAGCTTAATCAGCTCATGATCTCAGCTGAGTCTCTAGTCACCAATTCTAATAGAAATAATAACAAAGAGTAATGACAGCAACACAAGCAATTAACAGAAATAGGTTTTCAACTTTTTTCCTGGTTTCCCACTTGAAATAAATCATTATTCTGTCCCTAACTCTTCATTTTTATTGTGTACCCCCTGTGGTTTAGTAACCAGCTGGCATTCCTTATAAAGAAATCAGCAGGTTGATTGAGGCTGTGGCTACCCTGACGTCCTCTGAGGCTTTCTTATTGACTGACCAGATCTTAGCTAAGGTTGCTGGTAAATTATAGCTCTGCTTAAGAGCATTTGCCTCAGGGCCGTTCTCCCCTAATTATAAAACCTGATCTAATCGTGCATGTCTCTTCAATTATTGGAGAGTACAATTCAAGAAGTGGCTTCCCCGGTGACTGTGAGATGAAACAAACTATTCCTAAGTAGGGTAAACATGAATACTCAAGAGTGAAGCTGAGCATTTCCAGGCCAGCCTCCTCCTGATTTCCATGCGGTTTCCAATGAAGTAATGTGTCACCACTCCTGTTAAAATTGACTGTTATTTCACCACAAAAATTAGTGAAAATTGGATGTCCATACACCTGTCAGTAGGACTACTTGTAAGTATTTCTATCTGTAAAAACCATGTGAGTGACCATTCAGGTGACAGCCCAAGGAAATGTACTGGATAATCCACTTGCTTTAGACTCCCCAGTTTGCTACAGAAAGCCTTGGGAGATGCTTCATCTCCATGCCAAGATACAGGAAAGACATTTCATTTATGAGATCAATGAATGTCAAGAGGGCAAATGGAAAAGAACAAGCTTATCCTAACATTTTTGTGCGTTAGGGAGATAAATTATGTCCTGGATTGCAGCGTGAGTTCAACACATCAGTGGTGATGGAGATGAGTTAGTCCATCTTACAGCTCTGTGAATGAAAGTATCTGATGTTGTGGAAGCATCCTACTGTACTGAATGAAAGATGAATAAAGGAGCCTGGTAGTGCTTCTTTTGGGTCAGTACCTGCTGCAAGTTCCACTAACTGAGACAACTGCCATCACTTTCTGTGTCCTTCCACACACATCACAGCACCAATGTCCATCTTTGCAGGTCCTGCCTGAGCTCTGGCCTTCCGTGAACCTCGCCTTTTGTGAGCACCCTTTCACGGAGACAGCATTAAGTTGCATGTTGTCTTCATACAAAACTAAAAAGTATATTTGAGCAGTAGTAGATTGATGATGTTTATTTACAGCTTTGTACTTTCATCAGAAGGATTTATTTCTTTCAGGGGCAAATGTGCATGTAGCAGCTAAATGAAAGGAGTCTGTGAACCCACACCAAGTTTACGTGGCAGCTTGACTCGATGTAACATTAACGACCTATTCTAATTGGAATTAAAAACCCAGATTATGTTTATTCCATGGCATTTATTTCTGTCTAAGGGAAGTTTATTACCCACCCAGCTCCTAATACAGAGTGAATTTTGCCATATTTGCCATACCTGGTGGGAAATGAACAAGCCATCCCATTGCTGCTATTGTTTCTATGTGCCGTTTGTTAGATCATTAATGTGTGCCAAGGAGGACAAGCTAGATTGGGATGTCAGGTGATAGGAGGAGGAGCACTCATCTGAGAACATGGTAGGACTACACACAGATCATCCTTTCTCAGCCTACGTTGTCAGCCCAAGGGAGCACTGTCTGTCCCGCAGACAGGCTGCATAGGATCCTCGTGGAAACCTCTTTTCTTGCGCTTCCTCCTAATCAGTCATAGTATAAAGACATAAAAAGAGTGTAAGAGTGGCTGCAGTGTTCAGATTACAAATCTGTCTAGACCCACCTCCGGCAATGAACAAAAGTATATACCCAGGGAATACGACAAGAAAAGGGCGAACCTACATGATACCCCAATCACAGCCTTGGGCCACCCACAGCTTCCTGAGCTGGCTGTAGATTTCTACTAATTTCTACAAATGGATGTAGATTTCCATCTCATTAGAACTTTTTCCCTTGAACCTTTCCAGCCTCCCTTTAAATTCATGTAAGATTTTGGCACTATCTTTGGTCAAGAAATTGCAGAACTCAATAGTCTCCTCATGGGAGAGGATCCTGTACTACCCCTGCTTAGAAATATGTTTTGTAAATGTTAATCACTAGCACGGTACAATTTTTCTTAGAGGAAATGTGATGCTACAACCAATGGAGGCAAACTTCTACAGGCTTCTCTGGTGCTGGATGTCAGCAATATGGTCTAACACAAGCCTCCCCAAAATCAGCAAGAGGTTCTTAATTTTAGTCAGGTACAAAATTTCTAGCTGACAGAAAAAAAAAAAAAAACCCCTCCAAATTACATCTTAGTCAAAGTGAGGTTTAACCTCTCCTTAGTAGCCAGTATCCTTTAACGCAGTTCTGGCTTTGTAATATTGCTTTGGTTTCCAGCAGGATTCATCAAAACATCGATTTCACTTAAAAAAAAAAAACAACTACAATGTGTTTCTTAAAGAAAGATGAAAGGATGGATGGATGGTGAGTGAGGCTGCCCCACTACAAACAATTACGGAAACAAATAGGTCCAATAAAAAGCTCTGCTCTCATTTACATGGCTACAGCGCTCATCTAGCTAAATTGAGGCTCCTTTTGTCAAAGGATTTAAATCAGGATGATCTCTTGTAATTCCCTTAAATTTGTACCATTTGTATTCTGGTGTTGATCAGCTGTTTTCTACTGTTCTATTAACTAAGGCAGAGGTACGCTGTAAATTCAGGCTGCTTCAGCGAAGAGGACTCCCTGATTTATATAGTTATAGATAACTTCAATATTTCCGTGAACTAGACGTGCCACCCTGACCCGTATAGTCAATGTGTATTGCATTTGCATTCTTTTATAATGCAAGTCAGTTGTAGAGTTACGTAGGAATAGAGTGCAGGGGGCCCTGGACTCCCAGCTGTATTAAATAAATCCCCTTAGCACAAAAGAGGAAGAAAAGGAAACAAAAAGCTTCCTGTTAGCTTTTCCTGGAAGCAGAGAAGTGAAATAAGTCACATTGGTGTCCTGTGGAAATAAAGGGTAGTTAGAAAACATCAGAAACGAACCCTTACAGAACTCCAGCCCTAGAATTGAAATGGTAAATATCTTGCCTGCAGAGAGGAACGGTGTTTTCCCACGGCACTCGCTCACCATCACGGCCCTACAGAAAACGCTTTATCTTTCCTCTTGTACTGTGGAAATCAAGAGGGGAGAGTGCACCACTTGGACGGACGGAGCCACCGGGTGGGTTTCCGGCAGTACGTCGTATAAACTCCTCAGCCCCGTTTTACTGAGTTGCAAATTCATGTCTTCATTGGTACACATACAATTCTCAAGCTGACTGATCTGATAAAAGGAGCTGTTTAGATATAATTTCTGGTTTTCTTGCAAAATATTTTCAGGAAAACTTGAAAACAGTTTTGTTCCAATTTAAAATCAAACATTTTTTCAGGGCTTGTTCATATATTAACCAAAAACCACACGCCTTCCTAAAACTTGTGACAAATATTTCCATTTAGTCTAAAACCCCATTTCTAGAAAAAAACTTACTTTGGAGCTACCAATTCTTCTAGAAAAACCGATGTTAGGTTTGTGGTGGGCAGACCCTGTCATGTGGGTGATTCTCAGTTTGCTCTTCCCTGTGGACATCTTACAGGGCCCCCCTATGCATGAAGCCCTGGACAAACAGCATATCCATTGCCTTTAACACCAAGTCCTCCCCTGTGTGCATCTCATTGTCTGCGTTCCCGGGATTTAACGGCAGTGGAGGGATATTTCATTCATCTCCTATGATGAGTGGTGTTTTTTCCACATGTCCCGTCTCGGAAAGAGACAGACCGGAAAATCAATGGGGTTTTTTTGTTTGTGTAGGTGTTACAGGATGGATTTTGGAGAGGGAAGCTCAGTAGTGTTTAGTCATGGCCCTTTGGTTTTGTCCACTGATTTCATTGTCCTGGTCTCACAGCATCCAGAGTCAAGATATACATTTTGTTGTTAATCAAGCGAACGGAAAAAGGCTGGCAAAAGTTTTCCCATGGCACATTTCATTTCATAGACCATTGAGATCAAGGGATCAGAGAGAGACAGCTGAAGCTTACCACGTGTCACCAGCTCTCCTAGGACCTGCCATGTCTTGCATAGAAAGCCATGGTTTTACCAGTCCGAGCACTGAATCTGAAGCCCTGTTTGCATATGACAGCGTATGCCAGATGAGTTTGACTTTGCAAAATCCAAAGTGGGACTGACTGGGACGTTATCAAAAGTCCTTGAGTGGGAAGCGTTAGATAAATTGTTCTGCTTTCAATCCATCTCCTTTGTTAATCTTATTATTCAATGACCGCTTACAGCCATGCTGTGCTCATTTAAACTAAATACATAACCCAATTAAAACAATCCTGAGCTGTTTAGATCTACGGAAGCAGACAAAACTTCAGTGTTTCTGACATGTTATATCATTCAGACCTCCAGAGCAAGAACATCTATACTGTCAGTTTATCTTCTCTTATCTCAACTGTCATTAATAAATTGCACATATGGCTTAGGAGATTGTCATATTTCATATATGATGCAATAGTTCCAGCCAATTTCCTTAATAAAGGAATTACTGGATACTGAAATCCCCTGGTACGGCTCCATGTCCGACTACAGGATACTGGACTTGGGTCTGCAAATCCACTTGGGTCCCTGGGATCATGGGTATGAGCTGAAATGATGGCAAGAAAGGACAGAGGAAAAGGGTGGAGTGGGAGGTGTTCGGTCCACCAGCACAATGGCTTTCCTAGCGGAGCTGGGGCCTTACCAAAGGCCTGATGGCTCTCTTCTGCCGTAGGAATGAATCTGCCAACTAGAGAGTTCACAGTGGAAGGAAACAAGGAGAAGGAGGTAGTTAAGCTGAAACAATGAAATGCTTTTCTCATCAACTGTACTTTAAACCCAGCTGCAAGTTGATCTGTTTGCTAGGAACAGGCAGGCAAGGTATTTCCAGGGGATTCTCACAAGGTTGCAATTATAAACAAGGGATGCTCACGAAATTAAAGTGAGGTCCTAGTTGAAACAAGGGCAAGAAACTCATGGCAAACATGGAGCTCAGAAAATAACTCCAAGCATATAATTTCTTCCATGGATTTTGTACCATTTAAGTTCACAAACTGTTCATGAACAGATTGCAAAATTAAAACAAGCAAACAAATCAGAAAACATTTATTCATTATTGGAATAATTGATAAGCATGTTATGAGTTAGAGGTAATTCTTGGTCTCCAAACTGTGTCAGCCAAGATTGTGTGACACATAATTTGCACAGTTTAACTTTGTCACAAGAGTCAGATGGCTCTGCATGACTTAAAACCAATGCAGTTCATCTCAGTGGTAAATAGAAAGCTTTGATGTATCAAAGGCCGTGAAGGACCTAGGGGAGCTGGAGAAGGTACAGAGGAAGGCAGCTGAAGTCAAGGGCATGGAGCAGCTTTCTTACAAGGAGAGATGGGAAAGCAGCTGAGAAGGGGTATGACTGAGGTCTACCAGCTCACGAAGGTGGTGGGTAAGGTGAAAGGACAAAGTTATCCACTCATCCCTCAATACTATAACCAGTACGGCACCCTGAAAGTACCAACTGCTTCTTGGAGGGATCCACCAATGCGCTGCTGCCAAGGGTGCTCTGCCTGGGGACACATCAGCACCAGGGAAGGCAAGCAGGCCTCCCAGTTAAACAATGGTCATGGCCTGAAGGTGGTGGAGAAAGACTTGTAACTGGACCGCTGATCTGAGCATTCAGGAATCTCTTATGTCCTTAATCCATATGGCATGGGGTGCCCTTCACACAGGATAACTAACCTCTAAACTAAACAAGTCCTAGTTGTATAAACTTGCACAGGTGTAGAAGAATGTGTGAATGACACCATCATAAATTTGCCCACCTTGATTTTGGTTTGAACAGTTCAGGTCACATCCCACATCCCTGCTCAAGTGCTTGGACTAGTACATGGATTCCTTGCTAGTCATGCAGGAGCTGGGCTTCCCAACACCCCAAATCCTATGAATTCAGAGTAGTAGAATGAGTCGAATTCTACTGCTTCCATTAGCAGAATGAAAGAAACTCAAAGACAGTGAATCTGATTTAATTGCTGTATGCACAAAGGGTCAGCTCTAGGACATGCTTGTGCCCATCTCTGGTCAGTAGCAGACATCAATGGCAAGGAGTTCTTTAGTCAGCACGCAGCCCTCCACACTGTGTTTTATCTTCTCCGTTTGATTTCCTGCTTTCCTGCTTTCCCAGCATGGCTTTAAATTACTCACAGTACTGATGAAGCTACTTCTTTTTCTCACCCACGCCTTCTGTTGTTCCCTGCACCCTTTCGCACTCTGAATATGCATCTGAACCTGTCAGACATGGGTCCCTGCTCTGCCACAGGGATTGACTTTTTTCTTCCTTTTTTATTTTTCTTCTTTTGCACCTGCAAATCACTGTGGGCGTGATTTTCTGTCATCAGTTATACAGGAGTATAATTTGTGCCTCTCAGAGGGCTTAGCAAAACTGCAGACACTGCTTCATATGTGCCCATTCTGGAAAACAAAACATACCTGCAATTATGTATCTGTGGGTACAAATTAAAAGGATAACGCTTAGAAAAGATTGAGATTTTCCAGTGACATGGCTTTTTGCTGCAAAACAAAGACAACAGAACTGACCTATCTGAGGTGACGACTTCTTGTGGGAATGTTCACACCAATTTCAACAACGACGACATTTCTGGGAGCAACCACACAAAATGACAATCAGCTTTTCCTGCCAGAATAGCCAGAACTCAGAATTTAGTGCATTTACTTAAGATGTGATTGCCAATGTCAAATGTCACTTTGCTTAATTCACAAGTAATTGGTTCTGAGGTCTCACATCTTCAGTGCATGCCCTGCCTGCAAGGCTACCAATGACTCCTTCCCAAAGTCTTTGAAGTTGAAAATATTGAGTCAACCCTAGAAAGTCTGGCTGACTCCACCTTAGTATACATAGGACTTACTAAGTTACGACTGAGGGTCACAGCTGAGTCTTCATTTAGACAAGGCAAAGTCCCAGGTGGTGGTGCATACCCAAACCTTTCTAACAAGCCATAAATGACTTGAGTTGAGGTTCCAGGTGACTGCCTCCCTCCAGGCATTGGCTTTGGAGATGTTCACACTGAGCAAAGAGGCTCCCAATAATCTTCACACCTTGAGCAGTTACCTAAAAACATATTACAGTCAGGGAAAGCCTGGAGACCTGACTTCAGAAGAAACCCTTCACACTAAAAATGGTATACAACTTTTCAAACCCCAAACACATTATGCATCACCCCATGCATCCCTCCTTCTTGAGGAAAAACAGCGCACATCTTTTACAACCCATTTCCTTCTACCTAGAAGACTGTAATCACACAAGGAGAAAACAGCTGGTCCAGCCTCCAACAAACAGCCAGGGCCAGCGGTAGTTGAAGGAGACCTGGTAGCAACAGGTGCCTGTGGCTGTACGCTGGGCTCCTGCTTCCCTTTCCATGCTGCAGCACAGCTGAGGGGTGGAGATGAGGCAAGGTGGGGTGTGAGACACGTGCCTCACAAAATGCATTGCTATACATGCCCTTCAGGTGGTTGGTCTTCTGGTTCTCATCCTGGGAGGCACCTAAGGACCATTTGGCACTGCTCTGACTGGCCTGGCTTATTCCCCAGTTGGATGCGATGACACAAGCACTGCACTTTGGACCCTGCTCTCCTGAGTCCTTCAGTTTAAGTCTGCTTCACAAAAGTTGTGCTGATGCAGGTCCTTTGTCATGGATGTCCTCTCTTAGATTCAAGAGTGCTACTCCACAGCCAGGACCAGGTACCAGAGTACTCTCCCTGCTGAAGCTGCAGACTAGTCCTGACCTATTTCTAAATACAGTGGTGAAAAGCTTTGGTGAAAAGAATGAGAAGTTTGGAAGGACTTTTTTTTTTTTTTTGTAGTAAGAGCCTCCTACTTCTAAAGAACTAATAATCTGAACAGGATAAATCTTAACTCAGCCACTGCTGAGTCCTCTGAGCTTCATTGCTCAGTGACAGGTGACATTTCTCCTCCAGCCTTGCCAAAAAAGAACAGCACTAAATTGAAGCTCTGTCTCATCCTGCTTCACTAGAACATAATGAGGCAAAATTACAGGGTTTGCTGGCACCACTCAGCAATTCAACTTGCTTCTCAAAGTCAGCAAAGTAAGAGCTCCCAGCCCCTCCTGCAGCACCTGGCACTGGCTCAGGGTCAGTGCAAAAGATCCACTAAGACTTTTCTAAAGGGTCTGCTATCACAATAGCATCTGGCATACTAACAAAATCAGAAGTAACCTGAAAGGGACCTGGGACGAAGAGGGCAGATGTATGTAGCAGCTGAAAGACACTGGAGCGGAGCTGCTCCAGCATTGCCATTCCTAAGGGCTGCAAAGGGGCTTTAATGGGTCCCATGTGCTACAGGAATGTAAAGCTCTGCGTGGGCTGGGAGATTTATGCTCTTGACATTCGGGGAACTTCCTGACTAAGAGCTAATTGCTTTGGACTGTGAGTGTCTCTGCTCCGAATTACTGGAACCTTATTGAACCTAAGGGAACAGCAAAGCCAAAGCCAGACGGTCGTCCTGTGTAAGATGCCACTGGATTAACTCCCCATTTCTGAGGATGTGAAGCATGCAGTATTCCATTTAATGATGTTCATATTTAGTTGTCATTTAAGTGTCATAAAAAGAAAAGACTGGTCTCATTATGGTTGTTTTCTAGTTTATGTCTTATGTCAAGGGCCAACAGTGAAGGTATGTGGAAGAATGCAAAGCTATAGTGCTTTCCCAGTCCTCAGCAAGCTATGGCACGTGGTGAGCCTCAGACAGTGTCTTTGTATTTTGGTAACCTTCACTCATTTCAGTGACTTTTATGAATTTGTCCATTAATGAACTCACGTAACCTGCTGGCAGCCCAAACATCCCCCAGCTCAACCAAATGTTGTGTGAACAACTATCTCCTTCCGTTTGTTTTGTACTTGCTGTTTGCCAGTCACTACACTTCCTGCATGGTATGTAGGTGGTGGTGAGGGCTGTAGCACAGTTTAATTGACAGACTGATATACTTGGGAGCAGACTCAGAGATCCAGCTGTCCCATTTTTGTTCATCTCTGACTGCTGACCAACAAACGTAAAGCTGAGCTCCCCATGGGGAATGAATCAATGTATTTGAAGGATCTGCTTCAGGTAAGATCACCTGAAGATGTGAGTCTTAAGCTCCGTGGTCCAAGGACTTTGCTTTTATCTGTGTAACTCACTGAGGCACTCAACAAAGGTTTGGATGCTCAAACAGTGAGAGGAAACATAAAAGCAGGTAGAGGGATATACTGCAAAAGGAGAGAAAACCAGCTCTACAAGAAGGAAAATGAGTGGCTCTGAAAAGATCTGGAGAAGGCACACGCACAGAGGTACAGTAATAGATGGAGATGTCAATGGGATGGAGGAAGAAAAAAGAAACATAATGTTCAATGATTTAGATTGGTCTGTGCTCATTTTGCAATGGCTTTATTTGAACGTGTGCACAGAATTAGGAAAATCACAGACTGTAAGAATGACAAAACCTGAGGAAAACAAGGTCCCTACTGAAGGGATCCCCCGCTTCTTGCCACCACATGGTTAACAGAACCTTTATTCCCCAGGCCCTTATTAACACAGAATTGTCGGGCTCCGCTGTGAACATAGAATACTTCTGATTCATTCCCGTTGTTCCCTGAGCACTCAAACGAGACAGAAATCTAGTCAGTAAACTTATTTAGGAAGGCACTCTCCTCTTTCCTGTACTGCTCACATTGCAGTATATTGCTGGCATTGTTTGAAGTATTACTGGCAAATAATATTGCTTTGTGCATTAAAAATAGAAATCAGGCAGCAAATGAAATTAAATGTGGACTGAAAGGCACAAATTCCTGAGCAGAACAGTCTGTGTGTCTGATAGGAAATAGAAAAACTTTGTTAAGTTCGCCCATGACCAGCCTAATTTGATCATGGATTTCTATGGTTCTTTAAATGTGGTATTACATGTCTACAAAACACAACAGCTTCTTGAAACCGAAAACAAATCCCTCAATATAAGGTCTCTCCGGGGCATCCCAGATTATTTAAAACTGAATTAATTTGAGTTGTGCTTTTCCAGTGTTCCTGTGCAACAGATAACTGTACACAGCAGGTTAAAAATATGCACCATTAGGCTTATATGGGCAAAAAATAACAGCAGACATCTGTGAAGGACAGGTTAGCAAGCAATCCCTGCCTTGGTTATAAATTCCTTTTATCAATAAGAAAAACTGCAGTGATAAGCCATTCTTGGATGTCTATAGCCTGTTAGGAAGAGACGGGATCCACCTGTTTAGGAAAGGCAAAGGAATCCTTGGCTGCGGGCTGGCCAGCTGGGTGAAGAGAGCTATAAACTGAAGTGAAGAGGGCCATAAACTGAAGGGCTCAGGAGAGCAGGGTCCGAAACGCAGTGCTTGTGTCATCGCATCCAACTGGGGAATAAGCCAGGCCAGTCAGAGCAGTGCCAAATGGTCCTTAGGTGCCTCCCAGGATGAGAACCAGAAGACCAACCACCTGAAGGGCATGTATAGCAATGCATTTTGTGAGGGACGTGTCTCACACCCCACCTTGCCTCATCTCCACCCCTCAGCTGTGCTGCAGCATGCAAAGGGAAGCAGGAGCCCAGCGTACAGCCACAGGCACCTGTTGCTATGACTTTGCTACCAGGTCTCCTTCAACTACTGCTGGCCCTGGCTGTTTGTTGGAGGCTGGACCAGCTGTTTTCTCCTTGTGTGATTACAGTCTTCTAGGTAGAAGGAAATGGGTTGTAAAAGATGTGCGCTGTTTTCTCACATGGAGAAAAATGCATGTGTGTATGCTCTTACTGGAAAAAAGGAGGCAGATATGGCACCCAGCATCCTTGCAGAGTACCTAGACCCATCTGGACAAGCCTGCCTGGATTTCAAGGTTCTTTTTAGTTATTAACAGACATTTTAAGAAACCCACAGTAGCAAAGCTTTCTTTTGCTTGTCCTCAAGAAGATGGGATGCATGGGGAGATACATAATGCATTTGGGGTTTGCAAAGTTGTATACCATTTTCAGTGTGAAGGGTTTCTTCTGAAGTCAGGTCTCCAGGCTTTCCCTGACAGTGATATGTTTTTAGGTAACTGCACAAGGTGTGAAGACTATTGGGAGCTTCTTTGTTCTCAAAGAAGATGGAGAGTTCCTTTTCACAAGGAGTCACATGGAAAAGTAATGGGTACAAGTCACACCTGGGGAGATTCTGATCTGACACAAGGAAAATTTTCTACAAGAACTATCGGCCACTGAAATAATCTGCCCAGGGAAGTGGTGGTGTCTCCAACGTTGGACACTTTTAAGAGTCGGAGGGACAGGGTGCTGGGCCATCTTGCCTAGACTGCAGTTTTGCCAAGATAGGTTGGACCAGATGACCCTTGAGGTCCCTTCCAACCTGCTATTCTATGACTCTATGACATTCCAATACCTTAAACTATGTAAAAAACATGAACTACGCTGTAATCCAAGATGCCAGGATTTTCACTTGCCATCAGGTTCTGTACTACTTGGGCATCTTTCACATACAATATGAAGCAGATGTAAAAGTCCTCACTGAATTTCTCAGAGTCTTCAGTTTATTTTTGTATCTGTTGATGAATTTGATGGATTTTTTTTTAGGTGTGCTTCCAGCTGTAAATTCCATAGAAACATCATGGACGGGTTTGGTGGCAATTAGAGCAAAGAATGATGTGTCTATATAATTTTCTGCTGGGGTGGCAAGGCCTTTTGGAAGATTAGGGTTAATCTTCCCTGCTTCCTGACTCCTAAAGATAGCATCCAGGCTCTCCCCTAACTGCACTGTAAGTTCATTTCACAGCCAAAAGCTCTCCATTATCAATGATCTGTTCATACCCCTCTCTTGTTTCTTCCTCAGTGTGTTCCTCTTTGGCATTTTAGAGAGAGACTTAACCAGCCCGACAGTTTCCATATCAATACTCCGCATGAGTTGCAAGAATCCAGTCTGGTAACTGCTAACTGGATGTCTCCTCTATAGGCATCTTTGGGGCTTTTTGTAAACCCAAAGAATCAAAAACTATTGGGTTAGGATGAGATCATTTTCTGTTTTGTATTGCAAACCTTTAAACATTCTCATTTATTTCTATGAGATTTACATCAGAAGTTTCTTGGCAAATGTATTTCCTCCAAAAACACATCTTGTTTTTGGAGAATCTCAGCTTTTCTCTCCAATCCTGCTGGAAAAGCAGGAGGAACTGATGTCAGCTTTGCTTTGCTGGAAAAAAAGCTGTTGCAAACTCTGCTAGGGGGTGAAGGGCTGAGTGTATCCCCAAAGCTCAAGGAGATGTACATAGAGATCTGAGCTCTTCTTTAACTTGGCTGAACACGAACCTGCCCTCATTTGAAAGCCAAGCGGCCGAGCATTCCCAAACTCCTTCTTTGCAAGCTGGGTGCTCCTATTCCCCACTTTGTGTAGCAAAGGAAGAGGCGTTGAGTGCAGACACCCAGCGGATGCAGCCCCAAGGCACAGAATAACAAAACAAGGACTGAATCATGCTTAGGGCTGTGCTGAAGTCAAAAGAGGAGCCTATGCGGACCCAGAGACCTGGAGCTTATTTCACGATCAGTGTACCTGGTCCTACACGAATGGCAAAGCTCCCATTGACCCTCCTTGTGTAGGATGAGGATGTGAATGAGCTGGGACTGAGGAAAAAATGCACAAGAGAGCTTTGTAAGTATTCTAATTACAACCCCTTACTTTAAAAATGTAACCAGATCTACAGACTTGTAGTAAAAGTATTGCACAGTGAGTGTGATATTGCAAATGGGAGCTTAATAATTGCTGATTACTTTAGAAATGTTGTCTTGTGAAAAAGACATAGAAATAAGTGATAACCAAGGATGAAGGGATTACTGCTGTTGATTTAAAAGCTTGCTGAGGCAGATTCAAAGTCCCAAAGCTAGAGCATTTTTTTCAGCAAATGAAAATGCAAGGAAGAAGAGACTGGTGGAGTCCTTGTTCGAATAACTGGCAGGCAAGTAGCAATAAATCACGACAAAAACATTTCCTACACTTTCCCTTTTAATAAATTAGGTGGTGTTTGTGAAATAGCTTGGGAGAACATGTTAATACAGAACTGCGAGCTAGGTAACGAGCCAAATCCATCTCTACATTTTGGCCAAGTTGCACCAGGGATGAATTTGGCTCTGTCTCTCTATGACCATGAATCAAGCTGTTTGCATTTTGTCATTACACTATCCCTGACCCAAGAGGATACATTTCCTTGGCAAGAACAATTAAGAGCCTGACAAAAACTCTAGACATTATCTGCATATTTTTGTTTCTTCCTTATTTTCCCACCCCTACCCCTCCCTAAGTAAGGAAGATTAAGGGGCCCATCCAGTTTCCTGTGAAACTGAAGATAAAGTTTCCACTGGTTTCGATAGCTACAGCGGAGCTTTCTTCATTTTGTGATTATTTATGGGATTGATAGGCTGAGCCAGGCAGCAATCCCAGCTCCGCTGGCTCTGGTGCTTGCATTTTGGCTTATAGAACTTCTCTTGTCCTCTGTGAATGCAAAGAGAAGAGGAAGGCGGTTGCACCCGTGATGCGCAGGGAGCCTTCTGGGCTTCTAGGTGTTTGGGGGAGAAGACAGCAGCAAACAGGGATTTCTTTTCCACATGTAAGGGCTACACAGGTATTTTGTGATCACACGCATATATTTAACCAAAAGACTCACAACATGCATCAAGGCTTTCCTGCAATCAAAGTTTTGGCCAAAGGCATTCTGTCTACGTAAAAGCGACTCCTCCGGCAGTGCAAAGCAGCTGGCCCAGGTTTTGGGTCCTGCTCCCAGAGATACTCCCTCAAATACAAGATGGTCATGTATCTCATAGGCGTTGCATGAGGGAATGTTACATTTTGTGGGTGTCTCTGGCTGACTGAATTTGCCATCAGGAAAATGGGGTGACTGCTCTTTCCTTTTACTAGGCAGTGGGATCTTTAGGATGATCCCCCAGTTTGTATCTGTACCACAGAGCTTGGATCCTGGCTAGCCCTGTAGGAGCAGCTGTAATCTTCACCACCACCCTTCTAACATGACAAACACAGACAATCAGTATATATTCCCTCATGGTTTTATTCTTTATGAAATATTTTGATGAATGTAAACCCTCTCCTAAACACTTATCGGGATTCTCTTCCTGATCCAGTACAAACCAAGACGAATACAAGTGTGTAGCTGATAATTGCAGGTCTTTCCAACGTGGCTTTTCCCAGCTAGATGTTACACATTAGGATGAGAGGAACAGCACGTGCACATATAAGATACTACTTATAGAGCATCACCAGACCTCTGCTCAGAGCTGTGCAGAATGCAGATGCTGCATCTGTAAGCAGTGCCTTTATCCCCTTGCAGCGAGCTGAGCTGTTGACAATGCAAACTGACTGTAATGAGCGCTTACCTCTGCTAGAGATAAAACCTGCTTCTGCTCACTTCAGATGGCTGAACCTAACTGGAAGCCCTTTAGCTGTTGTTGCAAGGGGCCTGGAGGCAGGTAACAGTTATTACATCCAGCCCCTGCACTGAGTGGTACCAGAGAACAGTGTTTCTACTGACTGCATCTGAGAAACCCACCGAGGTGTCCTGTGAAGTCTTTACCTGACTGGTGCTAAGTCAGAAAAAGAGCAAGAGCACAAAACAAAATCTGTTTTCCTCTTCTCTTGCTTGTTTGTGTGGCAACATGATAACCCCACTATCAGGATCAGCAGCCCTTTTCCGTTAGCAAAACGAGGCAGTCATTACCACCACACTGAAAAAGAGCCCAAATCTGCTCTTTGCCGCTTTTGAGCGATAGGCTGGGGGGTGGGGGATGATTTTCCACATCTGTTTCCTCCATTTGCCTCTTGTTCACTGCCGCGGGGCAGGAAATACATTGCTCTGTGCACCAGCCACTGACCCCTCTGGGAGTCAGCCTGCAAGCGGGGCTGGAAGTCCTTCACACTTCATCTCGTGGAGCTTTGAAAACATGGATTGCTATTAAACCCAGCTGAACTTGCTGCGTCGGGGCAGGAGTCTGAACAGAGAGGGCGTTTACTTTGGGTATGGCAAAGAAAAGAGGAAAAGAAAAAAAACAAGGCAGTGAAGGGAAGGAAATAAATGAAACCTGGCCTCACCAGGAATACTTCAATAGCTGTGCATGTCAGTGTGAGGAGACGTCTCTTTTGTGAGTATGCCCTGGCTGCCCTAACACACTGTGCTACAGATCAGTGCTACCAAGAGTTCCCTTATTGCCCACCTCGGTCTGCTTCATAAATCTCCTCCAGGATGTCCTCTATGCAGGAGGAGCCATGTTTGAGTCATTCTTGCTACAGATGGGTCTCTAAAGGTCCATCACCTGGATGGAATGACTCCAACACCTTCCTTGCTGCACCCCAAAGAACCCCAGGGCAAGGTCAGTCCCTCTCCGTGCTCTCCCCTTGACTCCCATGAAGTTCCCTGTCAACCTGTATGTCCTTTGGGGTGCTGTCAGTCAGTGATACCCCCCCCATATGATCTGTCAAGAAACTCTCCCACTTGCTCCAGTGCTTCCTCACTGCATGTGGCTATCGTATCTTGCAAGAACGTTTGCTGTGACAAAGATGTCTCTCTTTTTTGAAGGCTTCAAAGCATAGAAAAACATGTTGTTCTTGCCCACCCATCCCCTCCTGACAAGGAATGTTTATGAGCAATGAAAGATAAACACTTGTCATTCAAAACCTCTTTTCCCAGTAACCTCTAGGCATCTGGCCCCTGTCTCTTACGGCAAAGCCAGATAAGTTCCCTTCCTGATTTCTTCCAGCTTGTTTTCACACTTTACAAAACTTGAAGCTTGCACGTCGATGAGCCCTTGAGACAGATTAAAAATAGCCTGTGTTAAGCAAAACCACCACCCAAGTCTTCACTGTGCAACAGCCTGTCCTAGAATCTCACACAGCACCTTGTCTAATACTAGTTCAGTGGAGCCTGGGGGGTCACTTCCAAGGTCAACTCTTCAGCTTGGGTCTCTAGCATGACTTATGGGGGCCCTACTGAAGACTGACTCCCCTCATCAGCAAGAGATAGGAGACAAAAGGGGCAAGAGGTTGTAATTATAAGAGATTTCTAGCTCCTACAGCAGAAAATGAGAACGCAACACTGAATAGTATCCATGAAGAACCCAATGGCTTCCTCTGCAAGGCAGGCAGAGTGTGCAGAGACCGCTGAGGTCTTCCTGGCAGTGTTGTGCCCTTCTGCAGGTGGTGGAGTCACACAGATGACCACTTCTGGGTAGCAGAGGGCAGCGGGCAATGTAAGCAGGAGAGCAAGAGATGCAAAGAGTTGTAGCAGGGCAAGGACACAAGGTGCTCTAAGATAACATCGTGACTCCCTTCAACATTTGTCACTTTATAAGCAAAAATCAGTACGAGGCAATGTTGCTTATCACACATTGCGAAGGATGTGCTTTCATTTTCACCTTGCCCCGACCTTTTAATCCCCGACATTCTCCTTAACGAGACGTGCTTTGAATGCTCAGTAATGACAAGTGCAAATGAATCCCTGGCGTGCACAAAACTGCAGGGCTTAGTGTGGGGTGTTCAGTATAGCTCTGGGATTATATACGATTAGACTGTCTAGACCACATTCAGAGGGGATGTGGATGGGGTGAGGATTACCAGCTGGGAAATCAGATATTCAAGGAGGGGATGGGGAGCTGGGTTGGGACAGGAGAGGAAGCCAAGTGGAAATGTAAGAAAGCACCAGATAAATTCCTGCTGGGCTGGATTTATTGTGTGCCCTCAGCTTCCTTCCATTAGCTGTGTATGTCCTGTGCTCCTACATCTGAGCCCTTTGCAGTCTTGCGTGTCTTTCTTCTTCCACATCCCTGTTAACAAGGAAAGAAGTGTTGCCTTCCACTAACACTGGGCTAGTAAGACACGAATTGAGTTGTGATGTTCAGGTATCCTGAGCTTCATCTCCCGTCTGCCTTCTGTATGTGTCTTGGTGCTTCCGAGGCACCAGGCTTGGATGTCTTTTGGACACAAAAGCATGTGGTCCTCTGCATGTGCCCATTTTGTTCTCTTGGTTTGTACAGAGGGTTTGTGCAGACCAAAACCCGAACCCAGGTCCCAAGCTGTTCTTCTAATCCTTGAACCATGCTCCCAAACATGCCCGTTCCCTTCCAATGGCCTGGGATGTTTACCTTGTTGCCAGGTGTAGGAGTATTCCTAAAGAAATCAGTTCAGAGTCACGATCTATTTGACATGCCATAGTGAGTATTTCTCATACTGAAAACAGAAAAATGTCCTATTTTGTTCCTCTTGATGTTCTCTGCAGGCAATTGGGCCCAAATCTATCCCTGCTCCAGTGCTGAGTCGTGGAGAGATGCACAGGGGAGATGTCTTGTCCCTCCTTGGCCTGAGACTCATGGCATAAAGACTTGGTTTCCTGACACAAATCACAACAGCACTGAGTTTTTAGCACCCTGAGCTTTAACACTGCAGAGTTACCCAGGATGACACAACCTCTCCTTCTCTTCTGCCTCCCAGAGGTATTCTCCAAGGAAGTAGGTGTAGATGTGCTTTGTAGACACTTTGCATGGACTCTGCTGGAACATGGTGGCCACAGACTGTCCTTGGTGGATCGCTCCTGTTCTTGCGCCTTTGCTTTGGACTGTGCTTTGCCTGGCGCTGGTGTTTCAGAGCCAGATGGTCCTGCAACTTGTTGCTTCTTGCAGTTGGTCTCTGCCAGCCTGAGCAGACGGATTGGAGGGGCCTCGGCAAGAGCAGGAAACCGTTTTTGCTGAAGTGTAGGAGCTATTTTAAACACATCAGCAAAGTCTAGCGTGGAGAAGACCCTGATAACTCAGAAGCATATTTAGCCAATCTGTTACTGAAACCTGACCATATTTTACAGAGCATATCATTTATCCTGCTCCAGGTAGGGCCTGGAGCTGGGAGGCTTCATGAAGTTCCAACCATTAGCAAGGAGAGCCTTTTCTCCAGCAACCAGTTAAGGAAAAATACATTTTTCACCGCATGATCTGGAAAATTAAACACCTAACTTCACTGCTTCTTTACTTACTGCTTCATCAGTGCTGTTGGACGACCTGCAGGTACCACTTGTCCTCTCCCACTATCCTCACTGAAATGGAACAAAAGGCTGGGGGAGAAATGAAAATTTTTTGCAGACTGTTTTAACCCGTTCATGCCAACCCCTGCAGGCAGCAGTCATGCATGCAGAGCACCTGACCCCAGAGCACCATGAGCTTTCATCTCTGACTGGGCTAACTGGTCCTTCACTCAGGGCGTGCCTTGGCCTGGGGAGTATGTCTGTAGCAGAAAATATAGACACTCTTCTTTCTGCTCTCCTCAGCCCTTACGTTGCTGATATTACACAGTCTCCGGCTCTTTGTAGTTTCCAGCATTACTCTTGGGCTCTGTGCAACTTTTCAGTGGTTTTCCCTGTCTCCTCTTGGCCCTAAGATATGTTCTGCCACTCTCTGATGTCCCGCTTTCGCCAGGGTGGGTGCAGGAAATACTTTACTAATCTTTTTGGCACTAAGGAGGCACTTTCCACTCCGAAGAAACCCAGAGAGATTTGAGGTTTTATTCTTGCTGCATGACGAGCAGCAGGTGCCATAGGTATGGGGCGTTTGGGATGTCTCCCACTGCGCTGCAGCTGGCAAAACAAATCTTCCCACAAAGTTTTCACCACCTGTCCAGCTTCCTCCCTACAGGAAATCCAGCCTCCCCCACTCCTGGAGACAATAGCTGGAGCTTTGTTAGCAGCTCCTCTTTCACAAATAAAACTGGCGCTGACTAGTAAACACGAAGCCACCAAACATGCAAAACAATACTCAAAGCTTGGAAGATAATGATGTGCTTTTCTACTGAGTTGGGTAAGAGCATCTGCCAAATCCTTGAACTGTGTGCAAATAGCTCCTTGTCACTGTAGTTTGCTTTCCAGCAGCTCCCTAAACCTCCATCTGGGACTGCAGCTTTGCTATGGGAGCAATGTCTTTGCCTTTGAAAGCTGACTGAAGAGACATGGCAAAGCTACAGAGCCAGAGGATGGTCCCCACTGACCACTGGAAGACCTTGAGTCCACCTCCCTTCTCCCCATAGCAGCAGCTTTACCTGTTACTATATGGTCCTGCTCCGTACCTGCTCTGCAGACCATACACATGCTCTGCTTCTTATGCTGTGATTGTAGACTAGAGAGGCAGGGGCAGACCTAGCAGAGGCAGGATCCTCACTCATCAGGAAGAGCTTATCAGCAGTGAGTGTGGTATGCAGATGGAAAAAAGGAACGTGAGGAACACTGCACTTGATCTGATGAGGTCCAGATAGCTCAGTATCCAGTCTCCAAGTAAGGCTGAAACCAGTGGCTTCAAGAGCAGATAAGCATATCCCTTCAGCCATGAGGATTACACTTTTCTTCCAGAAGTGATAATAACTTACAAATCCTCAGATCTTGTATTTTTATAGCTCTCCTGTTGTAACTGGCTCCATACAAGCCCTGTATCTCCCAATAAAAAAATACAGATTCGAGACTGAAGAATTTGAGGAATGTTAACATTATATGAACCTCAATTTACCTTCTCAATATACAGTACTTATCATCTCGAGTTAAAAGAAAGGAGGCTGTAAGCAGAAGAAATAAAAGACTGATAGCAGATATCGGTAGGGTTGTGAGGGAACAAACGAGGAGTGTTCGCTGGGATGTGGCGATCGCTGGATGCAGCCTCTTGCAGATGCACACACACAAGAAATATGCCCAAAGTCCCACTATCCAGGAGGACAGGGCTGGGAACATCCCTCCTTACACAAGCAGACTCAGAGAAGGAAAGTCTCCCTCTGAAGACTTTCCTGAAGTATGTCATGGTGTGCAATATTCTTAATATAAAAACTCAATTTTTTTCTTTTTAAAAATATTTTTCTAAGAATTCTGGAGCTGTTGGAGAGTCCAAAGTGAGAGATAGATACCTGGACCAAGTCCGTAGTGATAAAGTGGCTGACTTCCCCACTGAGCACAAAGGAAGACCTAGTTCTAGAGAGAAAAAATCTGTGGGGTACAAAAGGCTGAAGGAAAACTCCTTGGTGGAGCTTCCAGAAGAGGACTTCTTCCTAGCAGGTCTGCCAAAGGTTCAATGCTACCTAAAGGCCATACTGACAACAGATTTCTTCCCTGGAATTTGCCTGGGGAAACAGCAAAGCAAAAGCTTTAAATGGTCAAAAGTTTTGCTGACTCTGTTTCGTGGATATTGGTATTTTAACTGAGAGCATTAGATCCTCCAGTAAGAAGTTTTTGATGGCTAGGGATCTGTGGTGGTCCAAAAGGAATTTAAAAAGAAGTTATTTACATTTTCCATAAAAAAAGCAGGAGGTGAGGAAAGCTTTACTGAGCACAATGAAAGAGCTCTGGATTTATATGGAATAAAATAATAACCAGGCTGAACTGCCAAATCCCTTAATGACCACGTTTCCCTTTCCAGAGACGGAAAAAAGAAGGACCAGCACCTTTTTTTTAACCTCGCATTTCCAGGAATCTCTTTGCTTTGTTTTTCACATGAGAATTAGAAGAGGTAGGGTTAAGATCTCAAAATAAAGGTCATCCTCAAGTATATTTAGCCTGACTGGAAGTAGGAAATACCAGAAATCCCTCCAGATTCCCAGCTCTACTTGGCCATTTCAAGAAACACAGATAAGTCCCCAACATCTGCTTGCTTATCAGTCACACCAAAGGGAAGCTGCAAAACATCTGCTTTTTGAAAAGTGATAACCAATGCAGTTCTGCTCCTGCGATGGCCAACGCTTCATGCCCTGCATCTTCTCCATGCCAGCCAAGGGCAGGGGAAGGGACCTGCAAAGGGACATCCCTGGATCCTTGGAAGCGCTTGTATCTGGTGGAGCTGCCAAGGAAACCCCTGCCTCTGTCTGGTCACCTTCAGATGAGCTGTGATAAATGCTCCTGCTCTCAGGATGGCCAGGTCAGGCGATAGGTCACCTGCAAATAGCATGAAGGGGTCTCTTTTATTTGCTCTGATATGTTCCATAGCGCTGTATTTTGGATCAAGTCACGTGTGCCATGGGTTGGTATTTTAACTTACACTCGAGGTATGTGATGTACATTTGCATCCTGCACTGCATGAAGAGATGTTTTTATTATCATTTTTATCTCAATGTAAACAAACAGGTCAGAGTTTGGAATGGTATTTGTGATGCTGCTGATGCTGCTGATGCTTTCAGGAAAAAAATACTCGATTTTTGTTACTGGAGGGTAAGCCATGTTGAGGGATTTCCTTATAATAAACCCCCCACGCACCCTGTGCACATTGTCCCCCTTTGTTTTCAGCATTCCCTGTGATTTTTCAGCTGTCCGTTTGTACATGGTATTTCAGAGAGAAGCACGCACAGACCCTACCTAAGAAGCGGGTGCTGTGTAAAAGGGATGGAAACAGAATCCAGATCTTCCTGCCCACAGCCTCATGCTTTTGTTGCAAGGTCACAACTGGCTCTGCCACTGGTTGCACGCACAAAGAAAACGGCACACGTGCTTGGGGGAAGTGGGAGGGAGGTAAACCTGAAACATGAGGTATTTTCTGGTTTGCAAGACCCAAGACCATCTCTGGTTGAACTCCACGTTGCACCAGTGGGTTGCTTCGGCAAAATACTTTTTTAGACCCTGCTCCATTTGTCATTTTTTAACCTGCTGCTCCACTTTTGCACAAGCAGGTTTTTCGCCAAGGATATAAACATCTTGGCCATTTCTCATGTTAGCTGCTGTCTTAGAAAAGGACAAAGTTCCAGATGACAAAATATTTCATTCTCCGGTAGCCGAAGAAGGAAGCCGTGGCTTAATGGAGAAGGCCTGCGAGCAGCAGAAAACCGTGAGTGAAGGACAGACCTGCTGACCCAGGAAAAACGTGTCTGTTTTGCAGCTGAGCAACAATGCAGTTGCTTCAGCACTGGTTAAAAATACCTGTGACCTGATCCTGACGCAATCGGAGGAAGTCTGGCCTGGGTTAAGAAAGGCAGTTAAAAAAATACCATTTTGCAATGGTGCAGATGTTTGCTTTAGTGTCACCGGCAGCACAGGCTGGCCTGGAAGGCGGCAGAAATGAACACACACCCATGGCTTACTGGGCAGCTCACCATCTTGCGTGGGCATTTCCACCTTCTTTATCACTGTAAGTTGATTTAAGCCTCTTCACTCTCTGACCCTGGTGCAGAAGCAGATGAGCAGCACGTCCAGTGGCAGTCCTTAATATCTTAAATTGCTGCAGCTACATCCACTTGCTGGTTACCTGCAAAATCTCTGATTTCTGCTCAGAAATGTGCTTTCCGCTTTGCTTGGATCATGGCCAGTTCATTGCGGTGCAGCACGTAACCACACCATGGCAGCAAGAAGAGAGCAGCCACCCTGCGGATTTTCTTTAGCAAGAAGCCAGAACGCTGGTTTTTTCTTTGTTTTCCTTGGTTTCCTACTTTGGCTTTGCTTTCAAGGCTTGTGGAGGAGGGACGAGTGGTTTTCAGATGGTCTGTGGAGTTTACGTTTCCCCAGGCACCGTGTCCCTGTGGCAATGACAGCCCGTGCCAGCATTGCTCCTGGCGGCCGTGCCGGGAAAAGTGCTGAACGGTGGGGCTCGTGAAGATGCAGTTGCAAAGCGGTGGTGAGAAGGCTGCCGAAACTTGCTCTTTGCATTGCATGGGGCTCACGCTGAAGCCGTTAGCACGGATGCCTATACCTCAGGTGTTTAATCCGTGGCCCAGAGCTAAGGAGAGACCTGTCACTAGAGAGCAAGAGGAGGAACAGTGTGACAGCCTGCTGTAGCCCAGCAAGTGAAGATGGAGCAGGCCTCCTGCAGCACAGTTAGAAGACACTAAGATGAGGAATTTGTGGCAGAGCTACCCCTCCCCTTTTGCTCCCCAGGCAGCAAAATGCCCTCCTCTCTTCCTCCTGGCTCTGTCTGGGTGGGCAATGGACCCCCGCTGCTCCTTCTTCCACTCCTCACTTCCCTCTTTGCAGCTTGCTGGGACCTGCACGTCCTGAGGAGGGTCCACAGCAATACGTGGGTACTGCCTGGAGGCAGAGATAACCCCTTTTTCTCAGTTACAGGTCACGGGCAATCACAGCAGTGGCAGATATTAATCTAGTCCTTACCGAGAGCTAAGTCTAAGGAAGTGCCAAGGTGAAAACTCCCTCTACCTCAGCATGAAGGATCCAGGAAGCAGCTTCACAGCCACCCAGCATGTCTTGCAGCAGCTTCACACCAGCATCGTGTCCCATCTCACAGAGGTCCAGACAGAGAAAGCCTGTTCTCTGCTGCAGAGTCATCTGCAGACAGACATGGATGGCAGCTGGACATCAACGTGGTTCCCAGAGCTTCAGCCTCTGCTCCCAGTTCCTCTTGGCATCTTACTGGAAAACTGGGGTTTGTTCAGATATTTATGAAAAACAACCCTTTTGTTGTTGGGTTGGGGTTTTTTTAAGTATTTTCTTCACAAACTTGCATTTCTTTTGGTGCCATCCTGTTTTTAAGCCAGCAAAATATGTGGTTTTTCATTTTGAAAATGCTAATTTTTTTAGCTAAATGCTAAATGCTAAATGCTAAATGCTAAAAAACAGTAACAAAATGATGTCTGAACTTTTCAGACTTTACATGGGAATTATTTGCTATTCTTCTGCTCAGAAAATGAAATAAGTCTTGCTCAGGTTCTTTCTTTACAGGAGTTTAGATAAATCACATTCAGAAGGCAACTCTTCAGCTCGGTATTGATCTCCAGTTGACTCTTCATATACAATTCCAGAGCTGTGTGCTGCTCAGAGCATCTCTGCTCACCAATTTGTCTGCTGGATCACAAATGCAAGCGCCGGGAGGTTTGCTTTCATTTCTCTGCCACAAAAAATAAAAGCAACCTTGCGACTGATTCTAACTGACAAAGGGTAAATGCTACATCAGTAAAAATGTTTCATTTCATTGCTGCTTCCTTACAACGCTGCCTCCAGGACGTGGCACAGACGTTGCACATGAACCCCTTGTGTCGATGCCAAGCAGATTCAGCGCTCACATGAGTGGGGAAGATGGGAGAGGTTTTCTTTATGATTGTTTTTTGTTTCCCTACATTTTTCCATGGCTGCATCAGTTCAAATGCCATCGCTCAGCAGCTTCATCCGGCTGCACTGCCCTGACCCGCATGGGCAGCCCCACTGGAGCAGCAGCTCAGTCGATGCTGTGGTGTTTTCTCTCTCCAGTCCCACCATCCTAAATCTCAGCATCTGTGGCTGTAACAACCATTTACACAAGGGTCTGTATTATCATAAATAAACTGGAGGTTCCGTTTAGAGCTCACATGTTCCAGCACTGCATATTGCCCAGCAATTAATTCACTTGCCCAGAAATTTTAAAGCTGCTATATAGATGCCCAGGCAGCTTTTTTCAGGATCCTTTTCCAGCTCTGATCTCTCTCCTTGCTGTCTGGGTGGGCCCATATTAAATGCTGGCCCTGCTTCAATCCATAACCGCAGATTTGCTGAGAACATTTTATTTTATTGCTCTGCTCATAGCCCACCAGGCAGGGAGGAAAGACAGAGGAGACCCTACAGAGCTGAAACCTGTGCTGGCCTCTGGTTGGTTTTGCCTCATCTAGAAAGCTGCAAAGGTAAGGTATAAAACCTCCGGGTCTAACCTCACGCACGGAGCTCCTGCGCCATCGACCTGTGCTCAGCACTGGTAAAGGTTCTGGGAATCCACGATAACACATGCCTGTGCAAAAAATAAGTATGTTCACATCTGTGCCCATCTGGGGTCACGCTTATCTCGGGTCTCATCCCTCTCACTGCTGGCAGGTTCAGTCCACGTCTCAGAAGTGAGGGCAGTTCACTGAGACCTCCTTCCACCCAGCCAGTTGCTACATCAAGTGTGACCAACAGAATTCATACAGTTTTACCAAATTACCCCAAATATAAATACAGTCCGGTCACAGAACCAGATAAACCACCCCTCTGAGTTTTGAGTCTACAAAGCACGTGCAGCAGCCAGACCTTCTAAGTGACAGTAAAAATGATGATGGATGCTCTCTTTGCAGGCCTGAAGTCTTCCCTTTTTAGGGAATATCTGTTGTCCACTTCCCCCAACACACGTCTGGGAGCAGGAGGTGCACAGGACTCCTGAAAACGAGTCTGGGTAGGCAAGGGTAGGAGAAGCAGGAGCTTCCCACCAGAACACGCAGGGTCAGACAATGCTGAATATCTTTTTAATACTTCTTTTGGGAACTGCCAGTGATTTTAACAGCCAGATCTATCAAACTGGACTTGACAACCTTCAGCCTGGCTGTGACTCATATCCCAAACTTTATAGAGAGATTTCATGGCCCATCATTTCTTATTAGCAAAAAGAGAACGGAGTTCTTTAAAGGGGGAGATAGACAAATTCCTCTTCATTCATGCTGTGAGGACGTGTCTCTGCAGTGTATGGATTGAAGGAGGGATCGAATACTGCATGTACCTTTAGTCACTATCTTCTGCAAGGGATGAGGTCAAAGCCATTTTTAATTGCATTAGCTGCAAATGACCGTCCCATAGAACCAGTGTGTTAACAAATGGAAACAAATCCCAAGACGACAGACAGGCTATAATAGACATGCAACAAGTCCCAGGTCTGTTATCACAGATATCTCTTTCATTTGTCATGATCTGAATGTCATCCCATTATCATCTCAGCTCAGGCCAATTTTGAACAGACAGGTTTTAATTTGCACCACAGAGTGGATGCAAGCTCTGCATGTCACGTATACCTGGTAAGGGTTCTTTCTCCAAGACTGGCAAATCCAGCTCCTTCTGTGACTCCTCTTCTTCTTCGTCATCTTCTTCCTTTTACATTGTATTTCCAAAGAGAAAGCATAAAAAAAAAAAAAGAGAGAGAGAGAGAGAAAATGCAAACCATTAAAGTGTTTGTCAAAAAGAGATGGAAAATATTGAATGGTATTAGTACCATTAGTACCAAACAGAAACATGAATTACATCAAAAACATCTTTCATTGAATTGTAATTCATGCCTAGCATGAAAGCAAGCCTCCTAACAGCCCTGTGTCAGACCTCACTTCCCCATAACGCTGCTAACACAGATGGAGAATGTGAAGCTCAGAAATCATGTGAAACCTCATGAAACTCACCCAGCATTTGACTGGTAGAGCTGGATGGAGATCAAAATCCAGTATTAAATCTTGACCCTAAAACCTAGTGTTGCCCGTCTCATGCTCCAGCTGAAGACATTCGGCTTCTCTGTCCATTTCAGAAGAGAAATACAATTTTACTAGAATTATTCAACTTTTCCTTATTAAAATACTAACTCCGTTCACTTGCAAATCCCATTGATGCCAAACAGAGAACAAAGCAAAAGGCAGGATGTTTTTTTTTTCTTCTGAGACTTTGCCCCTTGGGAGGTGAATGTCTTCAGTATTCAGAGGAAAAATCCGGACACAGCTAAACTTCTGACACGCCATCTCCCAAAGTTTAGTTAAGAGTTGCAACCTAGCATTTTCCCTAAATGGGTTTGTGTAAGTGATGGTGTAACCTGATGGCCTCTGATGCTGCCTGTGCAGTACACACATGGCTGCATTCGATGGGCTGGAAACAGCTTTGTTATTGCATTGAGGGGAAGATGGGACTGGGAATGGAGCATCACCAAAGGACTATGGAGGTGGCAGTGCAAGTCCACATCAGTCTTCTTACATGTCTTGAGCAAGTTGGCCCAAGAGGGATCCGTTTCTCCTCAGTTTTATCTGTCCCAAGTCTACGCTGAGTTTGTCCTGTAAGTTCTAGAGACAGGCACCTCCAGCTGGTGACGTGTCCCATCTAAGAGAGTCAATCAAGATAAGTGAGGTCAGTCTGGACACAGTTTAGGAGGAACACCATAGACTATCCTGGGGCAGACACACAGCTGTCAGGTGTCTTGAGCAAGATGAGATGGGCCCTGACATCTACTGTATCAGAAACAGTGTGTCCAGCAGGACAAGAGCAGTGACCATCCCCCTGTACTGGGCACTGGTGAGGCTGCACCTCAAATACTGCGTCCAGTTTTTGGGCCCCTCACTACACGAAGGACATTGAGGTGCTGGAGCATGTCCAAAGAAGGGCAACGAAGCTGAAGGGTTTGGAGCACAAGTCTTGTGAGAAGTTGATGAGGGAACTGGGGTTGGTTAGCCTGGAGAAAAGGAGACTCAGGGGAGGCCTTATTGCTCTCTACAACTACCTGGAAAAGAGGTTGTAGCGAGGATGGCGTCAGTCTCTTCTCCCGAGTACCAAGAGATAGAACAAGAAGAAACGGCCTCAAGTTGCACCAGGGAAGGTTTAGGTTGGATATTAGAAAAATTTTCTTCACTGAAAGGGTTGAGAAGCATTGGAAGAGGCTGCCCAGGGCAGTGGTGGAGTCCCTGGCGGGATTTAAAAGTCCTGTGGATTTGGTGCTGAGGGACATGGTTTAGTGGTGGACTTGGCAGTGTTATGTTTACAGTTGGACTCGATGATCTTGAAGGTCTATGATTCTATGATTCTATACCGTGACATAAATCAGTGCTGAGCACTGGGCAGATGCTACAGGGATGGAGTTTTGCAACTCTGCAAGACTGTGGCCAGATACAGTGAAAACTGCTCTGCAATTACCATAGCAAGATGTAATTGAAGATGAACAGAAATTAAGATTTTTCTTTCAGCACTTTCCAGTCTCTTGGGGTAATGCCCTGTCAGAAGTGTCCATGTGATTTAAAAGGAGGGACACGTTCAAGAGGTCTGGTCCGAGGTTTGAGTGCATGATCAAAGCAGGTTTCATGGTGCCAGGCTGGACGATTAATGTTGTTCTGGGCAACTCAGAGCAGCTTTGGCAAAGCAGCCTGTAACCCTTCCTTGGTGTAAATTGTTTTCTTGTATTTAAAATACCAAGTGCCTTTTTGGTTTATTTTGCTGTATTACAGCCAGCAGCACAGACAGCTTGACCTCGGGCAGCAAATACAGCCCAACAGCTAGTCAACAAGAAACCCAAAAAGGTGTGATTTAGCAAGACGGACAAAAGTACTGTCAGAAGAGCTTTCTCAGCAGCAACAGCAAAAGGATACAGCGTGGATCACACATCATGTCAATGTGTTTTGCTCACCACTGCATGGGACAGCTGTCAGCCTGCAGGCTGGGTTTCAAGCCTCTTGCTCACACGCTTCCATCTCTCCATGCCTCAGCTTCCCCCCCACAATCAAAAAACCACCAGCCCTCCTGCAGGCTCTACACCTCTGCTGGGATATTCAGTGGTGACTGGTCACAGACCTGAGTGGGAGTGATACAGCCTGGATCTGGGACTCAATGCTGGCCATAGCAAGATGCCACGCAGCTGCGGGTAAGGGAGGGAGGAGCTGCCGGTGCATAAAGCAGGCAGGAGATTATATTCGTCTTTCAGAGTAGTATTTCCAGATTAAATATAAGAGGGAAGCTCAGAGAGGTCAGAGGCTGAGATTGACTTTCAGAATGACGCCTTTGACATGCAAAGAGGGAAGACAGGCTTATTAAAAATGCAGTGTGGATTGCAAATCTGTCACACACCCAAGCCACCACGTGGAGCGGAAGGATGGACGAGGCGGCTATGGAGAACCTGCTGACAACAAAAGCCTCTCGAGTGATGGGTGAGTGAATAGTTTGCTGCTATTCAGCATTGTTTTGACAGAAACTACAAAAAGCAACTATGTGGGGGGCAAGGACTGAACGTTCACATCTGCTTGGAGGTTTGTTTACAAGCCTGCAGTGGGGAAATATGACTATGAATGAGAATTAAGCCCTGCATTGGCTTGGGAAAACTAGTTTAGTGAGACAGAAAGGAGTGGGGAGAGAAGCAAGGCAGGGAATCATGGTGGTGGAAGAGAGGAGATGGCAGCAGCAATGATGGAGAGGAAGAGCAGGCAATGTTGCTGGGACATGCTGGGTGAAGGCTCCATCAGCTTCTGCTGTCTCCCTGGCTCTCCACTGCTGTGTCTGCTCTGGAGCACACTGGATTTCACCTGCGGTACCGTTCCTTGGCCACAGTGACTATAATAGGCTAAAGCTGATGGTGTCTGGCACAAGGGTAAATGACAGGCAGGGAGCCACACTACCTGCAGGCAGTGGTCTTGCATGTGCCCCACCGTTTCACCCCCCCTCATCTTTCATTCCCAGGCAGCTGCCTCGCCACCTTATTGACAACGCCATTAACTTGCTGCAATTTGAACCTTCCTCACAGAAGAACTTATAGATGAGTGGGTTATGCTATAAGTGCTCTGTTCTCAACTTATAAGTGATGCTCCGTCCCGAAAACCATCTCCCTTTTTCAGGAAGTGGAAATTTCAGGCAGTGAAGCACCCAGGGAGGTAGAGCTGAGATATCCTGGAAGATAGAGATCAGGATGCAGCGGAGCCCTGATATAAGGGAATTATTTTCCATGTGTCTTTACTGCAGCATACCAAGACTTTTGTTAAGGGAGGCATTTATTGTAGTTGCAAGATATAACATCAAAGTTGCAAGTGGATGTAACATCAAGGCATCCAAACAAATGTGGGTTACTACTAACAGGGCTACCACCTTCTCCTGGTGAAGTTTAATTAGACTTAAGTGTCTCAGATTGATGGAGCGTTTCCTTTTTACAAGGGAACTGAAGAACGTTTCCATTTTATAAACTCCTAACAGGATTAGAAGAGGTTCAGAGAAGGGCAACAGGGATGATGCAAAGGATGGGTGGCTTCATACAGGGCAGCTGCACAACTACACAGGAGAGAAGCTGCATGGGGACATAGAAACCACCGGCAGCTCACACTGCCCCTGAGCTGACTGCAGCGTGTGGGGATGCACCATATGCCCCTGCCTGCTCTCAGTGTGAGTTAGTAAAAGCTTCAACTTATACTGCACCAAAGAAATAGTGGATCCAGATGCAGTGTTCAGCAACAAAGTGCTTAAAACAGAGCTGTAACCGGGGAAGTCAATATTATTTACCATCTCTGTTATTTATTCATTAAAATTAGCCCCTTGTACCTGCTAAGCACTAGCACTGGTGCTGCACCAGATCTCAGCCTCTGCAAATACCCCAGCTGGATGCATCAGGCATCCCAGAGAAAGAAAATCCTCTCTCTAGGTTGTACCTAGGATCATTAGGAGCATGCCATCATGGTAGCTTGCAGCAAAAAATTAATTACAAAAAATGTCTTTGTGCTTCCCACTCCTGCTGATAAATAAATGTATCGATATATAAAGGTAGTTGGAGGTGCAGCTTTAACAACTTCTGAAAGAGTGAGTGGTAAAGCTGCTCACACGTGAGCACACATCCATGCATTTCAAAACAAAAAGCTATTGTGAGATCCTTTTAGGACTCAGCAGCTTGGTCTTGCATGACTTTCTCCATGCACCTCCTGGGATCATAGGGCAAAGTGACCCAGTCCCAGTGTGGCATTCAGCTGGGAAAACTTTTTCCTCTCCTTATTTTTGATGGCTGCTTCACATGTCATTTGTCTTCCACCATCAGTGGGATCATGGTGCTGCTGGGGTGCTGGTGGTAGGACTTATTAGTCAAGGGCTGCTGGGTGGGTCTGAGGGGACCGTGGCACTTTTCTGATTTTTGCAGAATAAATGCATTTTTGTATCTATCAGAAAACCAGCTGCTTCAGGCTGTAAAGGGAAGTTAGGGGAGAAGCTACACGGAGTAACATACTCCCTGTCCAGTAAGTGCTGTGAATGTTTTCCCTATGCCAGATACCAAGGAACCTTCTGAGAGAAAGGAGGTTGCTCACATCCCCAGTGCTTACACCAAGTACAAGTACTCTGGCTTGAGTCCCAGATAAACTTTTCTAGTGGAGCAAAATCTCTGGAGGTCACAAGCACTAAGGCCTGTGTCTCACCTCACAGAGAGGGTCACGCACCCAACCCAAATGGATTGGAAAACAAAGGGGGACGAGCAGTACCCAAGCACTCCTCCCCATTAGGCGTGGGCTGATAAGGAAGGAATGGTGTCGTTAATGACATGCCAAGGGGATGAAATAATGTCTTGAATGAAAGCACGGTGATAGGCAAGAGCCATATTTATGGGTGCACAGGGCGAGTAACATTTCATACGTATTTCAGCACTTCTAAGATAAAAAGAAAAGGTTTTCTTACAGGTCTTCTGGGATAGATAAGAGGATTTAGAATGGCTACATTTCTGGCCCATAATCCTTAGAAATGCATGCATTTGCTTCGCATGCCAACTATGACATAGAGATGAACTGTATGTTCGGCTTATTCCATTGTGTAATTTGGGCTGTAACAATTACAGCTTATCTTTCTGTGTTTCTCCTCAGCCTAGCAGAGCGTGCAGCTGCACCACCCTGCGCAGAAGTTGTCATACGGCTGAGAGCAGACCATGGTTCTGGCAGTGGAGTGCGCATCTCTTATGCCAGGACTTGGCCATTTATCTGTCCCTCTCCTCTTCTCACCATCTCCTCTAGCGATTCAGCTCTGGTTTCCCACCACCACAACTAGTTTAAATTCAGTGGCACCCCTCTCATATGGGAGTTATTTGGGAATCTATCCAGCAGGCATTCATCATCTCCATCCCTCTCTTGCAGCACAGCCGCAAGTCATTGAAAATTTGGGCAGTGGTTTGACACAAGGGGAGAAACCTGGGGAGCAGAACCCTCTGCCCCTCCTGAGCTGGCCCCACAGAGAGACACAGGCTGGAAGTACTCAGCTTGCAGAAGAAACATCTTCAGCTGCCTCTTATAACCGTGTGTTAAACCCAAACCTGAGGTTGAAGACCTTCTAGTGACAGACCCAGGATCATGCCTGGACAGAGGGCTTCCTTTGCACTGGCTATCAACAGTTATTTCAGCCCAAAAGGTTAGCTAGATGAATCCTCCCCTGTGCATTAGCATGAGTGTCTTGTAATGCAGCACAGAGCTATAAGAGGCTATAAGGTAAATACTCCTTCCCCCAGCTTTCCTGAGTCAGACCTGCTGGAGCCTGTGTGATGGTACCTGTGCTCTCAGCAGGACAGCTGCAAGGTTGTGTAAAGGAACGTGTTTTGCTTTTTCAGAAGCAAAACAAAATCTTGCCTTAGCACCTCTGGGAAAAGCAGCCTGGCAGAAATGTCTTGCCTGACAAGACTGGGGCAGCTGGGGGTTGAGCTCAGACGCATCAGCAAAGCCCACCTTGAAGACTTCAGCCAAGCAATGGTGAGAGAAATGCACATCTCATCCTGAGCTGCACACACTGTGCAGGGGCTGGTGGGCTCTGTAGAATTACAGAACTGGGCAAGAGAGAAAGGAAAGTGATGCTGCCCCTGTGCATTGTGTTTCTAAGACCCTTAGGGCCATCCTCTCCTAGGTCTTTTAGTTCCTACCTGTCAAGAAGGATGTGAAAAAAGGGGGTTTAAAAAGTGTTCTGGAAATAAGACTTTGGGTATGAAACTTTGGTTGTTCAGTTCAGCCAAGTTAAAAGATGGAGAGGAGACTGGTAAGAGAGAAAAATGCCTGGGAAAAACGTGTCTTGCACAGGGTTTACTGGGTGGGGAGAATCAGAAAGGTTTATTTCCCTTCCTAAGTAATTCTCCTGCTCCATTAGGGTTGCTCCTTTGACCCGTGGGATGTAGTAATAGCATCCACTCTTCTACCCATGGGATGAGGTCTGTGCCTCTCTCCCCAGATCAGATTTGGGAGTGTTTCACTCTCATAGACAAAGACCTGGTAAGATTCAGAGGCTGACAGCTGGGGCTGGGTAAATTCAGTCTTGCAGTCACACCTCATGTGTGGCCCCTGCTGGGCCCTGGACATCTTCCTTTGTATGCCAGGACATGTGTGTCCAGCGGGTTCCTGAGATGTCGTCCAATCCTGGAAGGGACACCCAGGTCACATATGTTGAAAAGGGAGCCAAGGATGTGGTAAGAGGTAGATGAGTTACCATCCATGAAGCTTGAACAAAGGATTCACCTCTTCCTAATTCACCTTTTCAAATTCACATGAAGGGGAAGCACAGATGATACAAGGACTATGGCTCTGTCCATACTTCCAACTTCAATCACCATCTCTTTCCGAGGTGCTACTGCTGCTCTCAGACAGGCCGCAGCATTTTCCCCTTGTCGGAAAATCTGCCTTGGTGTCTCTCTGACACAGACTGTCCCTCTTTGGTCCCTGACACAGAGCAAAAACTACCAAGTCTCCAGGGATAAAAGTAAAGCTTGCAGAAAGCTGTGGGATCCTGAAAAAGCCATTGATAACGGGATGCGCGGGAAGGCTGGAGGATGGGTGTTCACATACGTGCTGTCTGCTGTATCTTTTATCTGCCCCCCAGGCCAGCAGTGAGCACTTGACCTGACAGATGGTTTTCTTCAGCCTGGACAAGCCACAGGGGACATAACACCCACCCACACTTCCCAGCTTCCGCTCTCAGGCTCTCCTAAATCCTAGCAAAGAACCTCACTGCCCTTTCACACAAACGCCTGGAGATTAGTCTCTGCCCTCAATATGTCCACATCCTCCTCTGAGAACTGCTAGAATTACTCCTCCTGAGGACAAAGGACCTTCTGGCTTTTCTGGCCAAAGCCCTGACACCTGACACAGACACAAACTCCAAGTGTCCCCTTCTTGGACACGCTCCTCAAAGTGGTAAGAAGGTGCCACTGCGACAGTCACTTTGTATCCCCTGTTTACAGCATGATCATCACCACACCGAGCTTCAAACAATTTAGAACATTCTGTGAATTGCTCATGCAAACTTGAAATTGCCCACAAGGACCACATGACAAGTGACAAAAGCCAAACCAGTCTCTCTAATTCAGAATCCAGTAGGTGAGGCACAGCACCAGCCATTTACATTGGCTCCAAACTGTCTGAATAGTTCACCACAAAGAATGGGAGGAAGGATGAAAAGATGTGTAGCAAAACTACCTAACCAGACCTGTCCGTCTGTCTGGATTTTCTGCATCATTCAGGGAAAGTCTGGATAACGCTATAGTGAAATGCTCAGGAGCATCTCTGTAGCTGGGTTTTGTGACAGCCAACCGAACTGCTGGAACCACCAGGTCACTGAAATGCAGATGCCCCAGTGGAGTTCACTGTTAGTTGCTGTCACTGCAGCTGAGCTTCAGGCCCTTAAGATCCAGCACAAAAAAGGGTTTAACCCTCCTATTTAACAGGAAATGCTTATAAACGTGTGGGAATGTGCTGCTCAGGGTGCCGCAGTGTAACAAAAAGTGCAGGAACAGTCTTGTTCTGGGTGTCAGATGTAATCTCTGCTTTCAAAGAGGGGGAGAATGGAGTATCTCTAATCCATCCTGACTGGCATTGTTTGTATGATTGACCTTGATAAAGTCATACGTAAGAACTTTGTTTGATCGAGGCTGTAACTGGCTTTAGTGTGATCCCCAAAAATGTTTATTTCTACACATATAAAACTTGACATAAACTAAAAAAATTCCCATCTTATTTCCTCAACAAAAAAGTCTTGAAAATTTTTAGGAAATACCCTCCACTTTGACCTCGTATCAGGAAAATTAAAGAGCCCTGACAAGTGAGTTTGGCAAAACCCTAACACAAGCAGAAGTCAGAGAGGCAAACATAAGTTAAGAAGAGGAGAGACACCACGACTGTTGCTTTGCTCAATATAAGAAGTTAACAGCATCAGCACACTTACACGCTAGCCACCGTTGCAGCGTTTTGTACCCCTTCATAGTAACTGAGGATTAGGCCAAAGACTAACCAAAAATTACAGTTTTCACAATACAGAGGCAGGCTCCTAAATGAACCTGGCTTTAGGAGTGCTGAGCCACTGACTTTGTCTCCAGCCATGTCAGCCAGCTCCTTACCTTCTTTTGCAAAGCGCTTAAGGACTACATCTAGACTTGTCTCGATCCCCACCAGAGACCACCAATACCACCAGCTGTCTCAAACAAGTATGAGCACTGATGTACCTGGTCACCTCCTCCTCTCGGAGGTCTCCAGTCCATTTTGGAGTAGTAGAAGTCTCGTGGTATTGCTTGACCTTCCCTTTTCTGCAGAGGCAGTTGGTGCCAGCAGCAATACCTCCTTACACCTCTGTTTTTCAGGGAGAATTTGTCCCATCATCTGGGACCAATGTGTCGGTCTTCATTCTTACATTCAGCCTTTGTATGCGGCCAATCATGCAGTCTCGCAGTGGGACAAATTGCTCTGAAGGCACTATGTATGTGGTCCACCACCAACGCTGACTCCCACGTGTTGTCCTCTCCAAAGGCTCCAGCCTCACCTCAAGGTCAGAAAACAGCTACTGGGCCACACGGCCATCCATCCCTCAGCCAGGTCAGAGGTCCTTGAGAAGCAGAGATTTCCCTTGTCTTTAATATAGGGTCTGGATCTAAGGCAGGCACATTTTTGTTTAAACAACACAAGTCATACAGCCCAAAAGCATGTGCGAGCCAGAGGCTCTTCTTGGCTTGGGGTTTTCAGCTCTAGAAGAAGCTTCCAGATGTGTTACGGATTGCAGGTATGCTGCCCACTGCTGTGGCATCAGACCTCTTTCTGCATAAAATCAATAGCAAGTCACTGGGGAATTTCCTGGACTCTTGTTGGCTTCTCCTTTTTTTAATCTACAAATATGTGTATAGAAATAAATAGCATTTATCAAAATTCTATTTGGGGGAAGTTGTTTTATTTTGAGAGGATTCACTCCTCACCTCATTTATTTTCTGGCTGGTAGAGTTACGAGGTCAGTAACTGGCAAAGCCAGCATGGCAAAGTGTCATCTTTACGGTAGACAAGCTTTTTACAAAGACAGGAGGCATTTTAGGGGGGTTTAGAGCCGGTCAAACTGGTCTCGCCTGATCTCTTCCTGTAGTTCTCTCCCTCTTGCTGGTTTTCCTCAAGCAAGAATGCTTTGTCACTAGCTCTCTCCAGCCTTGCCCTGGGCTTTGTGATCAAATGCTGAAGCCCATATAAACAGCTTTTGTACTTTCTGCCTGGAAAACCTCTTTGTCTCCTTACAGAAGCATTTTCTCACAATTTCTTTGGGCAGAAACCACTTTCCAGTTGAAATAAAAGCCTCACTTTGTCTGTCTCTAAGCCTCTTGATTGTATTAAAATGCACTGGATGCATCAACAAATTTTAATTCCACCTCAAGATAAAAAAGGCCTCTCAAACACTTTTATGTCTCAGCTTGAGATCATATTCCAGTCTTCATCCTTTTTGTCAAAAATAGAAAGTCATCACCACATTTTTAATAATGAAAGAGTGGCTAAAGCTGTGAAGAGAGTAGAAGGCGTTAGAGAGATTAAAGCTATGTGTCATTACTTCGGGAAGTTAAGGAGACAGGAGGCTACAATGGAAAGTATTGCTTAATATTTGTGCAAAAGAAAAATCTCTTTATATCCCTTTCCTAAGTCATTTATGGCACTGTGATGGATTTTCCCCAAATCAGAGAGGAAGGATATAGCTCACAGAAATCGATAGTGAGTCAGTCCAGTGCCAAGGAGGAGAAGGCAACCCCCTGTGTTACGCGTGGCAAACAGCTCTAGCAAAATGGGGACATGAGATACGGCCAGATATTTGTCACTGAGGAGCTGGTAGAAGTTTTCTCTGCATGAAGTAGTGGGCCAGAGACAGAGCAGAGGAGATGCAACCGGCAGCAAAATGTCAACGCAGCAACGGCAAAGAAAATTTGAGATGGGAGCTGGACACAGGCAGAGCGATGAGCTAGATCTGCCCACCTGCACATCTCAGACACGCGTGTACTTTTCTATACAGATGACACAAAAACAGATCGTGTTTATCACAATAACAGTGTTTGCACAATTTTTTCACAAAGAACAAGTCATGCACGCTTCCCTCCACATCCCCAGGCACTGATTCCCACTTCGCATTAAATAAGTCTCCAGCCATTAAGAGATGAATTATCTTCTTAGAAACATGTTGTCTATCCCCAAATGATTACGATTCTCTGCTTGGAGACAGATAAATTAATCTTTTTAGGGAACACACCGGTGGTCATTGGGAAGTGTTTGAACATAAATTGCCTCTTCAAACACATTTTCTTTTCCCACCCACGCTACATGAGCACCCCAGGGTTGATCGACTCTTGTCCTTCCTCTGAATAGACCTTTATTAGGTTTGGTGAGACTCCACAGCCTATATCAGCCACTCGCCCATATTAGGGGAGAAAGCTGTCGCCTACCAAGAGAAGGGAAGTGATCCTCATCAAGACATTTTGGAAGCGATAAACTTTTCAGTGATAACAGCCTGAGCTGGTTTAACCACAGCTTGACCTGCGGTAGCCAGGCTGGTGCAGCTGCCTGCCATGTGTGCATTCATGGAGCTCTGCCCCAGGAAGCAGACATCTAGAGAAGGTTATGCGCTCTCTTTAAGGCTGCACTACTGCACAAGCTGAGCTTCCCACCAACAGCTGTGTGAAGATCTTCAGTCTCTGAAGAATGATTAAGTTCATCAGTAATGGGCTGGCTACCTGCTAGAGTTTCTTTGACTTTCAGAATGCGAAATTTAAAATATTAGGGTTTTTTTTTTCTTTAAGTGTATGTGTCTCATGGAATATTTGCATTGCATTTTTCTTTACTGCCACTGAAATTTGCTTAAAGTCTTACCCTTGGGATGTTTAGTTTCTGAGGACAGTTTCCTTGAACTTCCCTTCTCACAACACTTCTGGTGATATTGCCAGTGTGTGGCTGTATTTGAGAAACTGAGTATTTACTGAGCACAGCCTAGAACATAATTTCCTTGCATAAATATATTCCCCCATCTCCTCGCCCTTGCTGCATGTTAGTGGCCTCAGCTTTGGTGCTCAGGGAAGATGCTGCTGGATGCTATTACCCAGCTCTGGTTGGCACAGCCATCCCGCCAGCTGCGACCACCCTTTGCTGCCTCCCCATGTTTAAATCCTTCCTATATTTCTCAACTGGAAGGGCCAGGGCACAAGAAATTTGTTCCCTTGCTGGCATCCTGCACGTGGCAAGATTTCTAGCACCCATGGATATGCTTGAACACTGACTGCATTGGCAGAGCTCACAGAATTCGGGGGTGAAGCAGGTTACAAAAAGCCTTTAACTGGGCACTAACATAAAATGAAATTCAGCCTCCTTCAGAACAAACATGTTAGCCTAAGGAGGTTGCCATCATATCTGCTACAAGTCAATGACACCACCATGTCCCACAGCTAGCAACGACAGGCAAGCACAGTCACCTAAAGCAAACCACAGAGTTGAAAGCACAGAGGGAAGAGGAAGAGGGAAAGAAAGGAAACCCTTGTCAAATCCTCGTTTATGTATTTGTGCTTCGTGCAGCAATACTGCCAGATGACTGAGACATGAGGCCAAGTTGTGCAATGCTGCAAAGGGCTTCGAAATAAAAATTGAGAAAGCAGAAACTGCTGGTTTCTGTGGTTAAAGCCAGCTGCCAAAGAGCCAGGACTGGAAAAGGTCCCACATCAAGGCTGTACCTGCCCATTTTCAGGCCTCTGATATCCCAGCATATATTGGAGGTGACTGTCCAAACTCGCAGGAGAGACCTACAGCGAGGAGCCTTCTGTGAGCCTCCCTCTTCCCTGGGAGCGGGTTGTGCTCCAGGACATGCTCACACCTCTCATTCCTCTCCCTTCTCTAAAAGCCCTCTTAGCCCATGCTGCTGCCCCTGGGTTTTGCAGGGGTCAGAGTCCCTGTCCCAGCTGCAAACGAGAGATCCCAGAACATTAACCACACCAGAGAAGCAGAGGAACATGGAGAATGCAGAAACAGAGGGATACACCATGATGCTCCCGTGTTTGGTACGGGAAGCAGCAGGGATGTACAGCACAGCTTCCAAGAAGGGACATCACCAGGAATCACTAACTGACCGCCAACGGACAGCAAACTGCCTTCACCCCAGTTGCGCAACTGGATTTACTGGAATAGCAGAGCTTGGGTATTTGGGTAAAAGGGGTCCCTTCCAGCAGAGCTGGTGGGGCAGGGGAAGGGGAGTGGCGTGGCAAAGCTGCAGTCCTCTCTCTCATTTCTTAACTGGAGCTTATTTTAGAAGCAAACGAATGTTTGGTCATACATTTCACCTTATCCTTCCATGTTGCTATTAACAAGGGAGAAAACGGTCAGGGGGAGAAATGTTTCACTTCTCGGTGTGATGGAGGACTCAGAGCCTTCAGAGAGTTAAAGGTGACTGTGGGACAACAAGAAAAGTCAAAGTTAGAAAAGTCAAACCAGTCATTTTCCCATTGCCAAGAATCAAGATCTTAGGGGATCCCCTGACCTACAAGTCGCCCACGGACAAGTGTCCATCCCAAGGCCAGGTGTGTGAGAGTGGCCAGTGCAGCACAGTACTGGGCTTGTGTTGCCTTTGCTAGAGAAATCCTGCAGATAATCAGATTATAACAGCAAATCTTGAAGTCTGCAGCACTGTCTTTTCCCCTAATAGCCTCGTGATGGCTTTTAAAGTGCTGGGAAATGTTTATAATTTCCCATTAAGTCCTTTTCCAGAAGGTAGGAGCTAATCCCGCTCGCAGCTGTTCCTGTGCTCCCGCGCAGCAGGGGAACAGCTGAGAGAGTTTTTTCTTCCATTTTCCCCTTTGCAACACCCAGCTGATCTCGCTCAGGCTACAGCAGTGGCAGGAAATAACACCACTCCCGGATGGCAGAATATGCTACATGCACGTGTCCTGCAAGAGGAGCTGTGAAGGGGCAGGGAGGCTCCGTGCCTTTGGGTCCCCGCACTCCATCATCCAGCCTCATGTGCCCCCTTGGCTGGGAAGCCTATGGGCCAGCTGGGACACGGGCAGAGTGTCCCACTGAGCACACTGTCCCCTTGTGTCCTGTCACCCTCTGGCCCGAGGGGTGGGAAGGGAGCTGCCAGCATCACCTGGGACTTCTGAGGGATCACTGCAGCTCCCGAGGGAAATCAGAGCAGTCCAAAGGCTCGTCCAAATCAACCTTAACCACATATTTGGATGTGAGTGTGGGCACACGTTACCTGTCAGGCTGACAAGAGAGGGAGAAGTCCGTCCTGTCAATGTAAGAGCACTACGGAGCACCATAAGGGCAAAAGCAGACGCTACATCCAAATTCATTGGAGAATGCTTCCAGCCTGAATCCTCATTTTATTCTGGACTTTTCACCAAGACACACAGCACACTAGAGGCCTCAAGTGACACAGCAATCCAGATGTCACTTGTGCCAACCAGCATTGCAGTGATATCAGCAGAATGGCCTCTATGAACTGCATGTGGTTCATGGGATGTGAACTTCTTGAGATTCCTTGGTTTGCACTACATGTGTGTAGATACCACCAGTGTTCACCAAGCAGATCTTCCTGTTTAGAAATGTGTTCTCCAGCACCTTCAGTGACTTCTGGGCTTTCCCAAGAAAACAAGGATGGAGCAGAAGGTGGGAAGTGGACATCCCTGCTGAGCCCTGCCATGTGGGTTATGGCTCCCAGTCCTGGTTCACATTTCCCATGAGATATTCAAAAGTACCACATGTACCCATCAGCCTCCCCTACAGCCATCACCTCTATTCTCTTTTTCCAGGTTTCCCAGCAGCTTCACTCACACAGTCACACAACACCTCTGCCACATTAGCATCTGGGGTCTTAGCTGTAACACTTAAAGCAAAAACATCTTTGCCTCCTGCTCCTTACACCTTTACAGCACCCCATCTCCCTCCGCTCCAACACAAACCTCCCCCATTGGGATCACCTAGAAGACACCTCCTTTTCGGCCCTGGGGACATGCTGGGTCTCTTTTACATGTTCCTCAGTGGGTTTCTTGACCCCAACACCCTAGTTTCAAGTGTACCTCTTCACTACTGCAGACTCCTGGAAAGCCTCTGCTATCCATCTCTTCCAGCCTTTTGTATCCTTAGAACAATTTTTTTAAAAGCAGAGCAAGCGACATAGCCACCAGAATCAACCTTAAAAAGTCTCTGGTTCCTTTTGTCTCAGAGTTCAATGATCCAGATTCTTCTGTCTCTTACAAAACTATCTGTGAGCTAAAATTATGTGACCTCTACAAGGGGAAATACATAAATCTGTCTGGCCTCCACAAGTCACCAAACTTTCAAGGTAAAGAGTGTTCTGCAGTCTCTGGTTTATTTTTCAACTTCACTTCTGCAATCATAAATGTCTATTAGGGCTGAAAAACTGGAACTGAACTGCACATCGGAAAAAGTGTGGTATGTTATAAACCAGACTCCGAATAATGTACAACTTGGTCTGCTCAGAAGTTCAAATTAGTCATGCAATGTTAAAACGTTCAGATAAATGTCTCAGAAAGGCAAGTATGTTTTTTTCATGACCAGTACTTGGCTATTAATAAATTAATTAGTGCAATAACTGTGGTTCTTGGCTATTAATTAGTCACTCAGATAGGAGTCACTGTACTCTTGTCACAAAAGCAACTTGCTGTAATTGTGTTATAAACATATGGATAAAAACTTCTCCAATCTGCTCTGTTCTTGTTATGGAAGTTTGACCAAACCGAAACCACTTTGTAAGTGGTTTCCCACAGAGCACACTCTCCACTGTGAGCTCTGGCTGCTGACCAAGCACAGAAGATACGCTAAGCTCCAAGGGTACCCAAACCTGCAGAGCCTGACAAAGCCCAACTCAGCCTAGGTCATGGGAGGTGCAGTGAGATGTCAGTCCTGCAGAAAACCCAAATATTTCCCGCAAGTTGGAAGGAACAGGCTAATGATCTTTCATCGTCAGAGGTGGGATGGAGAGAGACCTGCCAGACCAAGTGCCTGCATGCAGCAGTGGCACATGGGTATGTCAGGCTGGGAAGACCCTCCTGAGTCATGAAGCAATCACCCCTAAACCCTCTGCAACCCTACAGTAAGGGACAGGCCAACCAGCAGCAAGACAGCAGCAGTCTCTATGCTCTTATTTCTGCTGAAGATTGGTAGAGCTTTGGGGGTGGGAGGAGGGATGAGATTTTTATCAGCAAAGTAGCTTTAACAATTCCAACAATTAATGTGTTGTCTAGCAGAATAGTCCTAAGGGGAACGTGCAGTGGAGCATTTTGAACAGGATAGGGGAAAAACAATGGGGAGTCTGATCTGAATGAGTTTGGTGTTGAATTCAGAAGGATAACAAAAAGTTCAAGGAAGGGGCCTGAACCCACTCTCTGGGAACTTGGACTGCCATAATTTTACCACAGAAAAGTGGAATCTTCCACACGGTGTTCATAAAAGCATTGAAATCGGCTGCCGTGTTGTGTCTCACTGTTTAGACTATTGCTCCTCTTCTCCCTGCGAGAAAGTGGAGCTACAGAGTAAACGTGGTCAGGCCGCCCAGTGGGACTGCTGCGGACAGCCAAGAGCAATGCCGGCGCCTGCGACGCAGCACAGTGCGAGGCAAGGACAACATCTGGGTCCTGCATGGTCTCGTGATCCACAAAACAGCAATGCTTACAGTCTGGGGGAAGAGTGAGAGCTCCTGAGAGGGATGGCTCAAGCACAGGATGGACACTCTCCTTCCCTCCAGATCAGCACCAGCACTGAAAGCCGCAAGGTGAGCTTAAGAGGAGCAAACTGCGTTGGGGTGAAGGTCTTTGCTGCAGTCAGGGTGTCAGCACTGTAACCATCTCAAAGTTCCCCATCGCCAGTCACTGGGTAGGTGCACCAGTGGTCATGCTGGCACAAGGATGGCAATGTGGGGAAGGAAGGGAAGGGGGAGAGAATGGACTGCCCTTTTTGGTGTCATGCTGGTCTGTAACAATAAATTTGATCTTGAATTTATGCTGTGGGACTCTTGAAGGATGGTTTCTTGGCCTCAACCACTCTGCCTGTTCCCTCATCTTGTTATATCTCTGTCCCTACAGCTCTGGGCGGTCCATGATTAGGGGTCTCATATTTCTAGCTGGGATTTGTGGAAAATGTGGAAAACTCCTCATGGTTTGGGAACAACCTGATGGCACATACACAGTGCAAGGAGGATGGGCAGCTGCAGCAGTGGTGGCTTGTACTCACTGCACCCACATCAGAGAGGCTGCACTTCTCTGCTGGCATTAGTCAGGAAAAGGAGGCAAAGAGCTTTGAAAAACCTTTTTCATCTTTAATAATCACTGGTGTTCATAGAAATATGATCTAAAAATGTTCTGCTTTCACAAGATGCAAACAACATGCACAGCCCTACGATGTCTTCGTGCAGGGGTTTGTCACGTCTCCCCTTAATAGGCACGTTCCTTCTCAGTGATTTATCCCCAAATTTACTCCAACCCCCTTCTGTGCAGGTGGCACGTGGGGTGGCTGAGCTGTACGTCAGCTGTGGAGCCAGAGCCCGAGTACAGCATGCATCACAGCATGAAGCATTCAGAAATGCAGACCACAGAAATGATAATCTGGAGAAAGACATCCCCACGCTGAGGTTATATTAAAGGCTGTGAGCCAGGAACAGCCCATATAATGTGCATGCTGGGGGAGGACACAGCTGCAGCGGGAACACAATCGTTAACATTGCATGACTTGTTAAATGCATGTTACACTGAGTAGTAGCAATGGGGAGAGCATTACCACCCTCCTTTATTGACCCAGGAAATCTGTATTTTCACCCATGTGGAGGAATACAAGGAGTTTATGAGAAGAAAAGGTTTGAGAACAACCTGTGTCCCTTCCTGCAAATGCATCACTACCTGTCCATGGGAGAGAGACACCAACACCACCTCTTGCATGGGCTATCACATGCATTTATAACTTTATAGCAACATGAGCGCAAAGGGTTAGGATTTCATAAACCAGCTCCTGACCATGCCAAGCCTTGGCAGTGTAGAGCTGGTGATGTACTCCCACACTCAAGTGCTGGCCAGGCTGCTGGGTTTGGGTCCCATCACACTCAGCCCACATTCTCCATGCTCTGGTTGCAGTCAACACTAGCCTTTCTACTGACCTTGGTCAAGACATTTCCTGGTCTCTGCTTATAAAACCCTCTGAGGGAAGCAGGACCTCACTGTCCTGGACTAAGACCAACACTTGTATGTCCCTTCAGCTACACCCATGGTTCACAGTCAGTTTAAGCCAATCTAAGACCACATTGTCACTCAAAGGTGTGGTCCTGCCTGCTCCCTGTCCTGGCCACATGTTCCTGCTTGCTCCCTTGTGTCAGCACAACTCTTGGTGCAACTACCAGCAAGTCGGATCAGTTTGGTGGGTCATTTTTCAGCCAGAATAACAGGCTGATCTGTCTCACCTTGTGGTTTCACAACTTCTAGCCTGGTACAGTGGTGGTGGCAGGAATGCACAGCCAGGGTTGGGTGGGGTGAGATGGGACAGCAAGATTGTCCCTTTTGGCAGACAGGCAGAGCTGGATTGGCTTGAACTTCTTGTGAAAATCTGCTTTTAATTCTCCCTTTGGTAAATGCAAATAATTCTCTTTTAATGGTGAAGTTGTGAGGCTCCATTGTGTTTCAGAGGTACTCTAACCACAGCATTGTTCTGCAGATCATAACCGAGTTAAATGTGTTGAGCAAATAATATTTCAGCTGCTAACAGTTGAGTCAACAGCAGGGTGATCACAATTTAATCTTCTATTTCACAGAGGGAGACCATGCTGCTATTTTACAAGCCTTTTTCATCACAATAGGATTCCCTGAGTCAAAAGCTTACAGGTGTGATTATTGGCTGGGAACAAATGGTTGCATTCCTATCAAACATATTCTGCTTTCCAAGCACAAATAGCCTTCAACTCCTCACCGTTCAAGAGAACTGCTTTCCAGAAAAGGAAGGTGTTGCCTTCCCATGAGTTCAAAGGCCCATCAGGAATGTGGTGGTTAGGATGCTGCCATCAAAGCATCCTTCATTACCAAGGAACAATTCCTAGTAGTTTACCAAACAAAAATGCCTACAGGAGGCTAAAACCAGCAGAATTTGGGGAAGGGAGAAAAGTAAATTCAGCTGTCAGCAGTGAGAAGAAGGCTGCCTCTCCTTTTCTTTTTTTGCACTAGCTGAATCTGAACCAAAAAACCACGCTTCTTGGCTCTAAGCAACGCTCCTTTCAAAACTGATGGAGTAAAACGGACATCTCTTTCAAAGACAAGCTGAAATGCTTCTGAATTTTCTTGTTGATCTTTGTAGGGATATTACTGTATAATAGTCAATGGCTATGCTCTTTGGGAGGTTAGATTAGATGTGCATAAAGACTCCTTCTGCCCTTTCAGGCTATTCATTTTGTCATATGGATTTCCTTCAGAGTGCCTTCTTTTTATTACATCAAAATTCTGAAGAAAGGCAGTGATTTCTAATTCTCTAGAGGACTTTATATGGCCATAGCAGCAGAAATGAGCAATTTTATCCTGCAGGGATGCAGGACTGCTGTAAATGAGAGGCTCCCAATAAGCAAGATGTACACTAAGGCAGTTCCTTTCCCAGGAACGTGAACTTTAACAGTCAACTATGGTCTGATTTCAAATATCTCATGAGAGATCAAAGGAATTTGTTACAAATTCATTTCTTGGGTGTTTTAGTATTGACAGACTTCTTCGCAGAATTAATTTATGTGAGCAGTGGATTGAGGCCAACAAATCATCTGAGCCTGCAGACCACCTGCCAGTGCATATCCTGGATTAAGGCAGGAAGGTGGAAATAAAAGGATGGAGCAGTCTTCCTGTATGGGTGGTACTTGTTCATATCTCACCAGTGATGAAGTGTTGCTCTGTAGGGAATTCATTTGCCCTAACACTTTCAGGACAGTTTCTTAGGACGTGCTTGGGATACCCTTAGGAGATACAAGGTTAGAGACTAAGGGACTCATTGGAGCACGGAGCCTGCATCTCGTCACCTGCTGACCACGGTGAACCTCAGTGTTTGCACAAGGTGGAACAGAGCCCTGTTGCAATGCCAGCACTAGCTGTGGGGTTATTGCAGTGAGACTGCTCCCTGTCTCACCAAAACCTGCTCCAAACCTCCTGGGTCCCACGTTGTGCCAGGAAATCTGGGATATGGGGAGCAGAGTGGACAGAGAGGGCTGGAGTGCAAATAGGGGCAAGGTTGAGCCATGTGTCAACATACGGCCAAAGCTGGGAGGAGAAACAGGTCCTCCCCCTGCAGCAGAGGGCTCTGGAGGGGAGGAAGGCTCTGCTGGGAAAGAGGGGAGAGGAGAAGCTGCTCTGCAAATCTGCAGCACGTGCTGTTTGCATATGCTGTTCCGTGAAATCTGGGTTAAAAAAGGAGCCTGTCCAAAACTGGAAGAAAGTATCTCCTTGTAATAAACGTGCAATCCAGATCTAATAACCCAGAAGGAGTCATCACCCTCATCTTAGGCAGTATGTGGCAAGTCTGGGGTACTGAAATTGCTGAGTCTTCTCTGTAGAAGACTTTTGCAAATACAAGGCAGGAGATTCTGTTTGTAAGGATCTCCCTGAAGTAAGAAGAGAGGGAGTCTGCTTAGGAGGTGCTCAGTAAGCTGAAAACATACCACAGTGCTCTGTACTACATGGTTTTTTGCTTAGAAAGCAAAACAAACTGAAGAGAGATCACTAGCAGAGCTGTAGCGATGTGGGGGTGCAGCATCGGATCCACTATATAAAGTGCCTTGATATAGTGGTAAGGGGGACAAAAGAGGAGAAGGGGAAAGGGAAATGAACTGCTGGGAGGGGGAAGCTGCCACAATTTGCTTTTCTCAGCAAGGCAGGGCTTAATGCCTTCTGCAGGCAAGGAAACAGCCTTCCTCTGCTGCCCCTTCCCAGCCCACGCTCACGGCAGATAGCAGGGTAATAAATCTGTCAGTCCTTCAGCAGAGAGAACCCACCCCTCCGCATTCCCGTGAGAACCTGCAAAGGATTATTAGCTAAATATCTCCTTTTGAAATCAAAGCTAAACGTCTAGAGCTCCTAATCTAACTCTGGCAGTCGTAGAGCCGCACAACTCTCACGATAATAATAGATATGGTACGATATCATTCGCAGTAGAGAAAGATCTTCATCAGATCGCTGCATCCCAGTTACCTGGGAGATCCCTTCCCAAACATCCCCACCCTTGTTTTCGATCCAGCTGAAGGACAAGGATAAAAAAAGACGTTAAAAACTAAAGGGGAGTAGTTCATCTCTGATTTATCCCTGAAAAAAAAAGTTTACCTTGTCACATTAGATTTCCCGTGTCCCCTGAAAGACCCAGAACATTAATCACACATGTTCACCACACTCCCCTTGGGTAAGAAGAAAGCCAATGTGATGCCAAATTCCTGTATCAGTTCAGTAACTCTACTAAGCTGCTCCTTATTATTCCGCTTACAGACCCGATGTGCAATGTAACTGTCCTGGGTTTTTGCCTTCCAGCTCCACCTGCACGGAGCAGGCTGGAAGGATGAGTGAAGCACAGCGTTGGAAAATATATACCCCTTATCTTAATACCCTTTGTCACTGCCAGAAATCCATAACAATTGAGGTCCAAAATACATTAAAAGCCTTTGAACCGATCATTTACAGAAATTCATCAGCATCATTGATTGTAGCTGGTATTTCTAGAGGCTGGCAGGTGTCACACTGCTGTGATGCATTTTATGATAAAACCAGGAAAGATGTAAGAGTGGAGCTGAAATAGCCACATTGGTATCAAACTTCAATACTTTAAGAAACCGTATTACAAAACTGGAGTTTTCTGATGTACAGCCATGGTGAATATTAATAAACTTATTAGACTAGATCCAAGTTTTCCATCTTGGCTTTTTGCTTTGTTTTGTTTGCCAAACAACAACAACCACAAAAATTTCTCTAGCAGAAACAGAAGTAATTTCAGGCATGGTATATGCTCCTGCTTTGGGAGAATGAATAAAAAACTGGAATTACAAAATACTCAGGTCTTCATGCTGCTCTTGTTCAAACCACACCGGCTTTGTGAGGAACAGGAGAGGAAGCAGAATTGGAACAGGTTTCAGTCACCTCCCAAAATCTGCCTCACTTCCAGTTTTCCAGCATTGAAGGAGTTTCTCTTTCCCTCCCACCTCTGCGTTCCCACTGGCCGTGCTCTTGGGCTCTGATTTCTCAGGTGACAGGCTGGGTTAGCGGCACGCATCCCTCTGCATTTACCTCTCGGCTTTGCCTTTCCTCCAAGAGTCCACCACCCCTGCAGTTGACCTTGAGCCAACTAGGCTCTAGGTCTAAAGCTGTGAGCAAAAACAGCTCACAGAGCTCATCAGCCCCAAAACCTACAAAATATGGTTTGTTTTAGACAGGGCGGGAAGGAGGAGCACCACCCTTCAGATCCCATGTCTAGAATTTCTTGTTATACATTACACAGGTTCGCGAAGGCATTTTGAAGGCCAGTTTAGGGTTTACAACAGCACATGCACTTTAGGGAGAAACACAAAGAAATAGAAGATAAAAGGCAGGTTCAGAGGAGAGAAAGGCAAGGTGTGTGGGAAAGGACCGAGGGGCCAGACCCACCTACTGTGATGGCTATCAGAGCAGAGGTTAAAATCACAGTGACACTATATTTCAGAAAAGAAATCATTAAATCCCTGTCATATTATATTATATGAACTTATTTCCTCTAACACCTTGGCACATCCCAGAGAGCAGCATAGCGTCTTTCAATACCCCACATGATTTACATGGTCCTGCAGGTTAGGGAGAGCATCTGGGATACGCAAAGACTCAGCCCGGGCTCAAATACTTCCCCTCCTGTCCTGGACCATGACTGTGCACACACCAAGGGCAGGGACAACCGGTGGCTGCTCTTGCTGTGCCCACCTCCAGGACAGGGAGAGGATGGGGGAGCCCAGCAGGAGCCGCTCAGCATTTCCCCCTGTGAAACAGAGGAGTGGCAGCACATCTGCTCTGGTTACACGTCCATACGGGCTGAGTGAGACACCGCCTCGTCACGTCAACAAAAACAACTAAATATGATCGTAGCTTTGTCTAGCACCCAAAGCAAGTCTCCTAGGAACAGCATTAAAGCAAGCTGGGCTCCAGATGCTCCTCTATATCTGAATATATGCATTCCTCCCTCTTGGGGTTTAAGACCTAAGATTTGCAATCAGCTTCACAAGAGCTACCCCTTCTCACTGTCCTTGCAACAAATGATGAACCTCTGAAATGAAATAGCACAGCATGTGCGCATGAGAGGGCAATATAATAACCAACACACTCAGTCCATAATTCCTTATTTATCTGCCTGTTCTCCAGAGCAGAGCAAAGTGTGAGCTCACACCCTGCCAGGCCTGAGCAGCTAATCCTAGGTTATTCCACTTGGGGTGGTGTTTATTTTATTACCTCAGATGGCAATCAGGGCTGCTAATGAACTGACAAGTGGGTGAGAAGGGAGGGAGAGCTGCTGACTGGGGGGCAGAGGAGGGGTCCCCCATCTTCTCGAATCCCTGCTCTCCCTTCCTCCAGACATGGGCCACTGCAATGCCACTGACTTCCAAATCTCCCATTTCAGTCCCCTTCAGGCAGGACCTACTTCTTGAGGTTTGTTGGTTTTTTTTTTTTTTTCAGTTTATAGACAAATAATGCCTCTAACCAGGCAGATCTTAGTGAGATATTGTGCCTGTTCTCTGTGTGTCAATTTTGCAGATTTTCTTGGAAAATCAAGCTTCTTCCTGTTGCTGGTATCATTTGTTCTTAGGCTGAGAAATAATAGCTGAAGGGAACTGAAACAATAGGATTCAATGAGCATTTGCATCCAGGGGGGGTTCTCTCCAATGCAATTCCACAAGCAAAACCAATGATGATGAAAAATTACATAAGTGTTAATAATATATCTGAGAAGAAGTTAAATTACACTAGCCTGGGGAGCTAAAAGAATGGTTTAATTAAAATCTGCTTGTGTCAGCTTTCTTCCCTATGCATACAAGCAAAGCCCGCCGGGAAAATCCTCCTACAGGAAAGATAAATCCCTCTGAAAACTGTACAATACCCCAAAAATTAAAGCCAGAAAAAATAAGAGCAAGCAGTTGCTTAAGGCCACCGGTTTCAGCCAGAGCCCTGATAAGTGGGTCCATCCCCTTCTATCCCTGGAGCCGCGCTGGGGCAGGTGCAGCAGGTCCCTGCACACTCCTCTTTGGGGTCTCCCCTCTCCCCTTCCTGCTGGCTCAGGTGGTAAGATGCAACCTCCTTCGCCTCTGAGGAATCCTTTAAACACTGCTCTGAGTGTGCGTGCGTGTGTACATGCATGTGTGGCTCTCAGGATCTCTCCTCAAAAGCCAGGCATGCTCAGAATAATGATACTTGCTTTGATACTAAAGCAGTTAATTTTATTTGCTTTCTGCGCCTCTAGGGTGTTCTTGCTTTTCTCAGCATCCGTGAGGACTTGGAACATGCTCTTGTTTTTAAAAGACAGCAGGGACTACCATCTAACATGGGGTGAACATCAGGCATACCCACCAGCTGCAAAACATCTTGGATGAGATGGGGAAGGAAGAGACAGTCCATGTGCCTGGAAAAAACCCTGCAGAGATGGGGGTGAAGGAAGGCAGAGTAGACCTGCCACGTCTTGCACCAAGAGGTAACGGCTTCTATTGAACAAGCTGCAATGCACAGGAGCAGATGAGCTCTGAGGTGCACAAGCCCTGTCCTGTGCCTACCCATAGTGGTTGCAGCTCTGGTTTCAGGTCATTGAGGACAGGCTGAAGAAAAGCACCAGCAAGTCACAGCCAGGAACCAAAGAGGGACTTCTGAAACCTGGTAATTTCCATCTATGATTATTTCCTCTGGGTCAAGAAATGACAAAGTCCTACAAGGAAAAAATAATCCCAATGTAAAGGTGAGGAGCAGAAGAAGTTATGGGAGCAGCTAGTTGCTCTCTAGTTGGTCTCCAAGGAGCCACCAGCAAGAGGGACCCAGCCCACCTCAGCCTCTGCCTGGGGCTGGGAGGAGCACAGGCCCAAAGGATATGAAAGCCTCAAGCAGCAAAGATGAATCTGAAAGGCTGTGGCATCTATGGGGTTATTGCTTGAGCCCCTCTAGGCTTCTAAGCAGGAACAGTCTCATTTGACCAGGGAGATCTGAAAGGCCACAGTTGTATGTGAAGAGTCTGAGAAATGTCCCAACATCTTATGATGGTGGATGACTTCAGCAGTTGAGTTTGGGCACATAAACTTTGTCAAGGTGAGAACTAAGGGAAGGACAAAACTTCTGAGATGACACTGCATTTTTGTACTCCTTTGCTAAGCCAGAGCAAGATGCCTGGAAACGCCCACCTCCTGCAAACAGGAGTCATGTCAAGAGTCATTGGCAGTTGCTGTGACTTTCAGAGATGATCTTGTAGACACAGAAATTGTTTTCTTCTCCTGCTTTCCTTCCTCACCTAAACATCCACCTTTATGTATAACCTCATGGCCATTTTTAGACTTTAAATGTATTTCTCTTTTTCACTATTCTGAGTTATACGTCAAAAGACCCCATCCTACTAGTGAGAGTCTTCTGCCAATGGATGATGGCTCGGTGTAAATAATTTTCAGTTACTGCTTCAGTTTATTGTTTGAACTTCCTGAGAGCTGGGACTGCCACTCTTTCCTTTCAGAAGTTGTGCATGATTTCAGACCAGAGGATCTCAAGATATGGGACTTGATTTCACACACTTTCCTGTTAAACGAAGTTGTAATACCAGATGATATACTGCTGAATTCTTGGGCCACAAAAACAAACTTGTCTTGAAATTATGAGATTGCAACATTTAAAATTCTTTACATTAATATATTTGGCTGAAACAAGAAAAATCTGTTCTGGTGGGTTTTTTAAATTATTCATTTGCAAATACCACAATTAAGAAAAGCTGCAAACAGTGGAAGTTGTGAATAATGAGATTTGTATGGTAACAGCATAATGAATATTAGATGCTTCTGTCAAAGGATCTAATCTGATTGAACCATAGCAGAGAAATTGGAAGAAAAATTCTTACGTACGTCCTCCAAAGAGTGGAGAAAAACGCAATATGAAGGACTGAAGTTCACTCAGGTTTTGAAGCTCAATAGAAAGAAGCAGAACAGAAACTGATTTTTGCATCATAAGACATATTTGCATTTAACCTCTAGAAGGCCACATATCTTCTCAGCAGGGAAACAGCTAGTACCAAGGAGGTTTGGCATATGAAAAGGAGTGGTCTGTCAAGGTCTGGTAGGTCTGCAGAAGAAGCTGGCTGCAAACAGAAGAGCTTTTAGACAGGTCTGTGGAAGCTGAGGAAGAGTTGGGCTCAATATTAGAAAAGGATCTGCCCACAGAGACATCCAGAGAAGTTGAACACACGTTACCGTGGTCCTCACAGGGGAGAAGGCAAATATTTGCTCACGCAAATAAATTTCAGTCTGAAAAATGCCCCACTCTGGGGTGAGATGGGCCTAAACCCATGCAGGTATCGATGCTTATCTGGATCACTTGAGCACCCATTCTTCCTAGTGAAGACACCAGTCAGTCAGCAAGAAATTGTATCAGCCATTTGAAATCCCATTGAGCTGAAACCCGGACAGCAGAGTCATGATGCATTTAATAACTTTTTCTTTGATCCCCAGAAAGGTCTAGATCACAGAGCTGGGCTGTGGAAGATTCAGGTCTACCACTGAAACAAGGTCCTCTACCGTTACTACCTTTTGATGGCCAGTTTGGTTAGCTGAGGTTGGGTCCTACAGATGCCAAGTGAAGCACTAACGTTCCTTTGCAGCAAGACATATCTGTCCAAATTTCACTTTAGGTACCTAAAAGTGAATTTACTCTTTTGGCACCAAGCTACTGTTTTTCAAAATATGTCAAAGGACAGTTACAAATTCTGTTACCAAACAGATCAGTTAGATCTTTTTACAGTTATGACCTGAAATTGCAGAGCAAGGAACGCATGTTGTACAGTATGTGGGTCTAAATGTTATTCAACAACTTTTACCCGCTGAATTATTTGTTGGCCCTGTTATATGCCTTTGCTTAGCTTCTCTTCTTGGAGCCAGTACAACAGCAGGACTGGAGGCAGCTATGTATGTGTAGAGGTGAAAAGACTATCCTGTCCCCAGAGAAGACATTGTCTTGTTAGCCACAGCATAGGTCTGCTTTGTGTCTGGGCAGGAAAGCTAAGGGTCCCTTCTGCTATTGCTGTGGCATTCTCCTGCTTAATTAAAGAGTTACGAAAAAGCACTAATTTAAACAAAGCAGCTGGAGAGCCATGACCGCTGGTGTACGGAAAAGAGGGTGACAGAATAGGGCTACATTCAAAATGTATAGCTGGTCCCAAATTACAGGAACCTGCCATTATTCTTGAAGGGCTTTAGTCTCTATGTAGAGTCCTTACCCAAAACAAAGCTCCGTGTGCGTGTTCTGGAGCCTACGAAGTTCAAACACAGCATTTGGCATTTGATGCTCAGGCACTGAAATCACTGACAATCTCTCTTGGGAGGGACCTGCCACATGAAACCCTTAGTCTGGCTGTGCCCAGTTGTTTCATTAGGGGAACTAATGTCCCAGATGAATTGGTTTCTGCCACTGTTGGCACACTTATTTGTGGTCTAAATGCTTCCATTAAAAATACTAAAGAAATAAGACCTTTCTTCTTATGGCTTAGACATCTCTTTTCTAAAGGCCAGTATTTCAGGGTGTTGGTGGGGGAGAGTCTGAATGGTCATATCATTGTATAGCTGGACTACTGCCACGCCATTGTCTTTCAGATACGTATTTTGTGTTACTGCCTAGCCCCAGTGGTATTGGGTATTATAACATGGTATTAGGTGATACAAGAAATATCTCTGCGTACAATAGTCTTCAGCCTAGGGCTACGGGACAAATAAGAAAAGCAGAAGCAAAGATAATCATTGTCATGCCAAAAGCTTGTGGTGCCACAGGGAATGGACTCTGAAGGACTCAAAATAGCTATATCACAATCTATTATATCTGAATATTATGATATATCTATAATGATATACATAGAATGCACAGATATTATAATTTTTTGTATATATATATATATATAAATCAGATCGAGAAAGTTTTTGATTTCTTGAGTTCTATGTCTCTGGGCTAATGTACAATTGTGTTCATGTAAGACTTGGTCCTGATTCACAGATGGAGTCCCCAGGGTCCTAGAGGTTGGAAAGGGTCTTCCAGCAGGGCTAATGAGCAGTTTGATACTGGGTCGGGCTTCTTAGGTACAGAACTCTTGTTTGGCTACTATAACTAACCCCAAAGCAATACAGCACAGAGGATCCTCAGTGAAAAAATTCATCTGCAGAGGCAATCAAAACTGAGCCAGGATTTCAATAATCTTCTCATGCTCAGATGTTGTAACTGGAGCAGAGGGTTGCCACAGCTGATACAGGGAAAACAGCCTCATGGCGGGAGCTAGGCTCCCCAGGCTGTGCAAGTTGAGCATGTCTCTAGTCTCTCTGGCTGGGTTTATTCTGCCTGACCTCTCTGGTTGGGAGAGTAGTCAAGACTGGTTTGGTGGTCCCAAGTTCTTTCATGGAACCTGGGAAGCCATGTGACCTTTTAGGTACCCTGAGCACAGGCCTTCTTCTTTATTAAGGAAAGATATCACAGAATCACAGACTGTTTTGAGTTGGAAAGCACCTTTGAACATAATCTATTCCAACTCCCCTGCCATGGGCAGGGCCACCTCCCACTGGATCAGGTTGCACAAAGCCTTGTCCAACCTGGCCTTGAACACGTCCAATGATGGAGCATCCACTGCTGCTCCGGACAACCTGTTCCAGCGTTTCAACACCCTCAGTGTAAAAAATTTCTTCCTTATGTAAAATCTACTCTCAGTTTAAAACCATTGCCCCTTCTCCTGTCACTATAGGCCCTGGTAAAAAGTAAGCCCCCTTTAAGTACTGGAAGGCTGCAATAAGGTCTCCTTGGAGCCTTCTCTTCCCCAGGCTGAACAACCCCAACCCTCTCAGCCTGTCCTCACAGGGGAGGTGCTCCAGCCCCCTCATCATTTCTGTGGCCTCCTCTGGACCTGTTCCAAGAGGTCCATGTCTTTCCTGTGCTGAGGACTCCAGAGATGGACACAGCACTCCGGGTAGTGTCTCACAAGAGCAAAGCAGAGAGGAAGAATCACCTCCTCTGACCTGCTGGCCACGCTTCTTCTGATGCAGCGCAGGATACGGTTGGCTTTCTTGGCTGAGAGCGCACATTGTTGGCTTATGTCTAGCCTTTCATCCACCAGCACCTCCAAGTCCTTCTCGCCAGGGCTGCTCTTGATCCCTTCATCCCCTAGCCTGTATTGATACTGAAGGATTGCCCTGATCCAGTTGCAGGACCTTGCACTTGGCCTTGTTGAGCTCCATGAGGTTCACATGGGCCCCACTCCTCAACCCTGTCAAGGTGCCTCTGGATGACATTCCTTCCCTCTAGTGAGCCACCTGAAACTCTCATCTTGCTGCCATTTGCAAACTTGCTGATGGTGCATTTAACCCCACTATGCCATTAATGAAGATATTAAATAGTATTGGTCCCAGTACACACCCTTGAGGGACACCACTCATCATTTCTAGTTTCCACTTAAACATTGACACATTGACTGTGGCCATGCAGCCAATTACTTATACATCTAATAGACCATTCATCAAATCTGTATACCTCCAATTTAGAGACAAGAATGTTGTGGGGGACCGCATCAAAGGCCTTCCAGAAGTCCAGGTAGATGACATCAGTAGTTCTCTTGTCCACTGATGCAGTCACTCCATCATAGGAAGCCACTTCTACGGCCACTTAGTCAGGCACAATTTGCCCTTGGTGAAGCTTTATCAACCGTTCTCTTCTGCTTTTGCAGCTAGAAAGGGGGTGGTCATGGCTGTAGCAGATGGGAAGACTGCTTGTCAGTCAGGCATGGATTGGTAAGAACGCACAATATTGACAGAGTTTGCTTTATCAATGACATGAACGCCGCTGAGCCACAAAACAGCAGAGCTGCGATGTGTCAAGTCATAAATAACTCATCATGAGGAAAGTGTGCACCGTCTGGGCATGGAGCCATGGCATTCATCCTTAGATACGCATTCAAATCAGCTCCATTAGTAACATATTCTTCTGTAATTACTCCATTGATTCAAAGTGCATCTTATCTCCCCCTGAGAGCTGCGAACACCCTTTAATTTACTGAAAGGCAGAAGGAAGGAGAATGCTAACACAACATCCACGCTGTCTTCAGAGCAAGGCTATGGAGAATATGCAAATGGAGCATAAAAGACTGAACAGTGGCAGTTCTGCAGGTGCTAAAGTCAGCAAATGCTAATGCTAATGGCATGCCAGTTTTCACTTACGTAGCAGCATCCCAGGACCCTCGTGTTCACCCTAACAGTAGAAGGGGTATGAACTCTTCAGTGACCCTGGGCTGTTCTGTGTTGGTGATGAAACCCAAAACCTGTCAAGTTTCATGAGGTCTCCAATTTCCCAAGGGAGGTTTCAAAGAGCTCTTGTTACAACGTCTTGTTTTCAGAAGTACCTTTCATGAAACTACAAATTCTCCTTAATCCCCTTTAAATGAGTGTCTTGTGACTTCCAAGAACTCCCTGAAAGCTTTACTATTTCTATTATTATTATTGGCACACAGGAGGGTCATTACTACCAAGAGCTGTTGGAATAGGTTTCAGGGTAAGAGAAGGCATGAAGGAAGCTCTTAGGCTGTCCCTCATCACTCTGCTATGCAGGAGCTGTTGCAGAACAGCAGCTGAAAGCTGCATGACCCCTCGGCAAAAAATAACCCAGCTAATGCAAGCTGAGGAATATAGGGATAGGAGCTAGAGTTAGAAAAACTAAGAGCTTCTTTTCTATTAGAGGAAACAGCACCATTTTGGTCGGGGTCACATCTGGAGTAGTTACGTATCAACTAAAGCAATGCTATGTGAAAGATGAAAGGGAAGGCTGCTGGAGGGGGAATCCTGCAGGCAGGAGAGGGCTGGTGGTGCTCGTGGGTCTGCGCAGGGATGTGCCAGCCTAGCACTAGCAGCGCTGCTGTGCACCAGCCCAGGATGGGTCACAGGGTCTCTTTGATCAGAGCTTGCTACTTCTACTACTAGGATGGACTCTACTTTACATATGTGTGGGCCACAGAAGTAAATGAGTTGTATGTTGGCCAGGATGAAAGGCTCTGCGCTGTGCAGTGCCATTACCTCTGTGGTTATGTGGGAGTGGGAAGCAAAGAGAAAAGGTAATGAGGAAGTCTGGTTTCACTTAGGTGCTGTTTATACTGAGAGTCAAGAACTGTCGGCCCACACACATTCTCCCCAGGCAGCTGCCAGCTAGAGAAGCAAGATTAAGAGGAAGAGAAGAAGGGAAAACATTACAGTAGCATAGGCTACTAAGAGAGGTTTTGGTGGTAAAGCACAGGGAAGCAGTCAAAAAAAATAAAGAATCCTGCCCAAGGACTGTCTCAAGCTTCTTGGAGGGCTCTGGCCGAAGTGTTAAAATGTAAATGTAATTTAAATAAATTACAACATTTTATTTGAGGTGCTAATGCTGGAAGAGCCGAGGCTGTTAATGTTTCTCTGGCAACCACAGTGCATAGCTGAGTGCCCAGCCCGAGCGCTTTGAAGGGATGGGGTTTATCCTCTGTGCTTAATTTGCTTAAATTAAAGCAAATTCGCGTCAGAGTAAGTTTGGAGAAAATAAAGGTAGCTTTTGCTTGTTGTGCTGGAGAAAAGACTGTCCCCGTCCGATTTCCACAGTCACATTGATAAAACGACCACAGCCCTCTCCTGCTGAGGGGTGGAGGGAGACCTTTGCAAATTTAAGCAAAGGAAACAGTTCATTATCATCCAGCTGTCATTCGCCCAGAAATGCTGCTCATTTCCTGCTAATTTCTAGCTGCTCACTAGTCATCAAAATACCTAACAACTCCCAAAGTGTACTCAAAACGCTTCCTTCAGCAGTCGGACACCCAGGCCCACAGGGTCATCCAGCACCCAGGAAGAGTTGAACACAACCACTCCTGGACATTTTGCCAGGAGAGCATTAGCAGTGCCAGGAATCTCCAGAGGGCTGTGTCCCCAGGAGCTGGTACTACAAACCATGAGTACGTGTGAGTTTGACTGTGAGAAGTCCCATTGTTTTCAATGGACTGTTTGTATTTTCCATGTATTTATGGAGTTTACCTATGGGGTGTAACTTCAGTGTAGGGCTTCACCTAGGCAGCTACTGGTATGCTTCCTCCATCTCAGCTGTCCTCATCACTTGCAGTCCTGTATCTCCACGCAATGAGCACTTTCCCCTCCTGTAAATGTGTGACAAGGCGTGATCAGGCTCTGTTTTATATTTTATCTGCGTGGGGGTAAACAATTGTGCAAAGTGCCAAGCAGGGAGGACTAAAGCTCTCCAGTCCTTGATACAATGCCTTACTTGAACCTCTTAGATATAAAACCATACCTACAAACTGGCCAGAGAAAGAACCAAAGAACCAAATGAAAATGATAGCAGAAATTTATCTTCTGTGTGGGGAGGGTATTAATGAGGTTTCTTTTCAATTTCCCAGACAGCTGCAATTACACTTTTGAATTTGAGAGTCTGTCATCATTTTCTTGCCACTCAGGTCAGTGCTGGTCCAAAGCCTAGTGAAGTGATTGTGAGTCAATATGGTACCAACAGCCTGACTGTTGACATGCAGAGATTTGAAAATTAACTTCACTGGGTCAAATCCACTCTCAAGCTTCTCTAGCCAAACAACTGACCTAGGTATCAAAAAGGTGCAGGTGAAAAGAGACAAGTTACTCATTCAAGGTTTGAAAGTAGCTGTGAGGTCCTCTAAAGAGGTGTATGTACCCTAAAGGTATGACTGACACTGTATGTAGGAAATCACAGATGAGCCTCATTTCAGGGAGAGTCCCCAGGTGCAAAGGGAAGCACAGCTTACTTCATCAGACATATCTTTCCCAGGATCTCTCATTTCAGGTCTCAGCTCCTGATTTTCTGGTGACTCAGAAAGGGAAGAAATGATTCCATGATGCATTGGATGATGTTTGGGTTTCTTTTGTTTTGGAAAAAAAAGACAAGCCGAACTCTGAAGGTCAACAGAGTTCAAGTCATGTGAATGACATTGCTAGTAGAAAGGGTCACTAAATAAGCTTTTGTCAGCATGAAACATTTATTGGAGTCGCAGCACAGTTGTTGGTTCAGAACAATAAGGCTTTCTCCTAAGTTTCCACCCCAGAGTTTATCAGTGGCTAAAACTGGACTTAGAAGTAAAAGATGGGGAATTTTTTGATGTTGTAGCTGAGGCTGAAAGACTAAGCAAGCAAGTTTCAGTGTGTAGTCCTGGCAGCTTTGATTTATGGCCTTGTAAAGTCTGATAAAGACCCTCCGGGCAGTATACAAAATACAAAAGAATTAATTCTTTACATGTCAGAATCAGGACAAAGATGCTAGACATGGAGAACTTCATTGACATTTAATCATGCTTTATTACTGAGGCAATCTCTAAATATTAAAATGATGCTCAGTTATTTACAAGCACATGGCTGCCACAGTAATTTGTGACCAAACAAGTCTAACTTAATCTCTTTGGTAATTACATTAAAATCTGATTTTTCTTGGGATCATGTTTATATCGGATTTAAGGTTGGCTCCATCTGGAGCAGATGCGGTCTTCTCATAAAAGGAATAATTGATCAAATTCTGGATTTTGTTACATGCATGCAACTCCACTGTAATCCAAAATATGTGACATGTCCCAGTGGGGAGGGTCAGCTGGAAGATCTCGTTAATTAGTGTATTATGTGCCCAAATTAGAATTTTATGCTGCTATTACTGAAAAATGGACTGATTCTCTGCTTGAAAATTATTATGCTGACAGGTAGAGAGCAGGTCTCTTGGTGCTGGAAGTTCTTGGCGTATTTGTCATTAGCCCCTTGGTGATGTCATTTTGAAAATGAAAGACACAAAAATGTATGAGCATTTTTCCTGACGTTAATTCAGCTTTTTGTGAAGAATTTGATGCAAGAACATGAATTAAGAGTCTCCTGAATAGGACTGTGGGATTCCTGTGTTAACACTGTATGTTTGCCTTTTGCCACTTAGCAGCTATATGCTATTTTAAGGTATAGATTCCAGCATGACTGCATGGGAAAGAGGTCAAATTATGTCTGGTTTATAGCTGGAGAAACTGAGACACAAAGGGGCATTCAGATGTGCCAAGGAGGATGGAAATTAGTGCCTTCTCCATTGGGCCTCACTGGCTTCTTTAGCGATGTCTGGTTATTATTATTTTAGAATAGGTGTGAGCTCTGCTTCGAGGATTGAAATTCCTCCAGCCCCTGTTCTCAGGCAGCCCTGTGCTTTCTCCTCTCCTATTCTCTCCACCTCCCCACCAAGGCCATACATGCCTGACTCACAGAGAACACGTGCTCCTCTTTCTCTCCTCATGGCCCACATTTTCCCTCAGCCCTGAGTTCCAGTCTCTTCCCTTAGATGTATACCAGATGTCCTGTGTGCCTCCCACCACCTTTTCTCTTCATCTTCTTCCTCCCTCTCACACCAGGAGCTCTGTGTGTGGTCCCCAGCCCATCACACGCCATGACCATCACCTCCTTCTCTCTTCATTACAGGGCTCTTCCCCACTCTATACTGCAATGCCACCACTGGGACCCTCTTCTTCCTCTCCATACTTATCAAGTTTCTTCCCCTATTGTGGCAGAGAGTCCAAATCCCCCAACATCTGCATGTGCCACACTTTCATTCTCATCCCAGCAGAGTCAGTATGCATTCTGCATGCCACCTTCTACCCACTGCACTTCTACTTCCAACCAGTGCACGTGTACAGAGCCTCTGTGAATAGCCCCATCTTCTTATTTTGCTTCAATTATTTATTTTCTTTTTGCCTGGGAAGGCAATCATTGAGGGTACTAACATTTTAAAACCAGTTGTGCTGATGGGCAGAGCTGAGTGGGAGTAAGGCACCAAGAGCTGCTGCTAAGCAAGTCTCTGATGTGCAGACCCTCATAGGCAAACTGGATGTAGATACTCAGACACCAAGACCTCTGTGCATCTCCTGTGTCTCTCTGACATGCCACCAAAATCAGCTCAGCTCAGCTCTTTGGTAGCAGAGTGCCCTGACAGCCTGGGACTGATCTGATGCAACATCTGGGCTGTGTGTATCATGAAGAGACAAGTGCTCCTCACATGTGTGGGACTTCACGAGTGTCACCAACAAGACTCCACAGACCTTGGCAAGAAGGTCTCAATGGTGAGGGGCAGCAGAAAGCCCAATTCCTAGCTGTGACAAGGAGTTCCCTCATAGGTGTCCCCAGCGACAGGGAAACATCAAGGTACTTAGAAGATGTTCTGCAGGGACTTCAGGGCAGGACCACACATGAACCTGATGGATGTTTTTGTAGCTTGCTCTTAAAAAAAACCCAACAAAACAGTGATGGACAATTTGATATGGTGACTTGGATGATTGATTAATTTGAATCACCCAGATCATCCAGAGTAGTGGGGCCTATTCTTCCTGACTACCTCTCTGATTCGAGATTGCTCTATATTTGTACTCCTAAATTTGACCATGTATGCTTCTAAAGATATCACTGCTGGGGGTCAGTCATCAGAATCACTACTCCACCACCATAAAGGCATGGGAGCATCTTTGGATCAGTACAGTGCCGGCTCTTCAGCATTGCCTGCCTCAACACCACTGACCTGTGGAGCTTAGAGAAGTCTGTGGCCAGTGTGAGGAACCTCTTCTGCTACAGCGGACACTCATGGGATGAGGTAGGTATTGGCAGTGGCTTTGATAGCACAGAGAAGAGAAGCAGATGAGCAAAGGCAGGGTGAAGTGGTTGGAAGGGAGCAGGTAGGAGCAGAAGGAGGAGAGAAATTGTCACAAAAATGTTGTAAAGCCAAGAGCGTCACTACCTGCATTGCTGTCTCGGTGGCAGCAAAGAGATGCCTCAGTCTGATCCTGTTTCCTCGTGCTTATGAGCAGCATATATGCATCAAAATCCCTGTGTCACACAACCCCAGTAACACTGACTGCAAGAAGACTCTTGAAGTCTCCTGTCCAAACTTTTGCTCAAAGCAGAACTGCTGCCAACACTACATCAGGTCAGCCATGGCTTTGTCCACCCAAGTCTTGATATCCTCCAGGCACAGCACCCCTACCAGTTCTGGGTGATCTCTTCCCATGCTGCACTACCCTCCAGGTGAGAAAGTCTTTCCTAATATCCAATCTGAACCTCCCAAGTGAAAAAAAAAAAGCAAGTGAAACTACAGAAATGTGCTGGTGAGGGAGACCTTGATAGCATCTGGTCTGGCTCCTTGAATGACAGCTGGCCTAAATACACTTACTCTATCCCCAGATAATGGTCAGCTAGCTCATCTTCCAAATCTCCCATGAAAGAGAGATCCCAGTACCTCCATAGACAGCCCTCCCTTTTACATCGAAGCAAATTATTGCTCTCAGGCAGCTCCAGTTGTTCCTTATATTCTACAGAAGGGCTGTGGATGATGGCAACAGGAGTGAAACAGTGGTCTACAGAGCCCCCACATCTGGTAATAGCAGCATAGCCCACCTGGAAACCCTGGTTCTGATAACTTCCAATTCCAGCAGCTATATCTCCTATTAAACCTTTTTCTAACTCTTTTACACGGACAGAAACTTTGCCAAACACAATATTACCTGACTGTGAAGGGGAAGCGGGGAGAGGCACTCTGAATATATGTGATTTGGCAGGGAAATTGGTACAGGAATGGGCTATTAAAATAAAAGCTGTGGTATAAAAAAGCAGAGTTACACATGTGGCTTCTGCTCCTCAGCATTTATCAGAGGGGGAAAAAGCATGTGATGTCCAGTTACCTGACCAGGAGAAAATGAGAACAGCACTATTTGTCCATTACGACTCACTATTTCAGCAGTACGAATGGTAAAATGCCCAACTTTGAGACCTTCTTATTCAGGCAAGAACAAACTGAATTCACCAAAACTATGGTCAACACCTTACTGTTGGCTTCAAGCACACACAAGCTAAACATAAGATGGAAAAAGGATTCTGCAGTCACTGGTGCCATAGCCTTGAAGCACCTGGCTGAGGTGGCAAAAAGGCAGTGTTTACTCAGGTCAGTGGAAAAGAAAAATGCCTGTTCATTTTGAGGGATTTTGGATCAGGTCCAAAATAAGTGAGAATCACCAAAAGACAGGAAGGCAACTGAATGAAAGTTACTGTAAAAGTGCCTGGTATTATTACAAACATCCCCTAAGGCTTTTGATAATAATGCAGGAAATCTATATCTGTCATATTGCATTATTTCAGTCAGAACAGCCATTAGTTCTTTCTCGACTGCATGCCAATCAATACAAGATAAATGCTCTATGGATTTTTTCCTCCCTTTTCATCCTTTGTTGAAGTGAGCCAATTCTCTTACCTTGTTGCATAGCGACTTCTAGAGCACTCACCTTTGGCACGTGGATGATGGATGGTCTGGGGATGTGAGTACAGAGTGCAATAACCTCATGGCTTAGCTCATTAGCAGCAAACACCGATGACTCCATGGTAGCAGACACCGACTGAGCAGCAACATGATTGCTAGAATGGCTGCTTGCACGGCTGTGTTTTTCGGAGCACCTGCTGGCTTTGAACATCTCGCTGTCCCTCTCTCCTCCGTGCTTGACGCTGCTGGCCACTGTTGCAGATGGTTGCTGACACACCGCTGAGGTTGCCTCGGTCTTCTCCTCCTCCATGGTGAGAGGGCTTGTGTTGGGCTGGTCAAATCGAGTGTTTTCGTGCGTGTTTCCAAAGCAGGTGAGCAGGGCTGAGCAAGGGAAAGGATGCATCTTGGATGACAGGTTATCGGATCCGCTTAGCCTGCTTTCCACATCCGCATAATCAACAGGCTGCATTCACATCCAGAGAGCAGCCAAAATGAAAGCCCAGGCATAATGTCATTCCAGCCTTCCTAAGAGAGAGCACCCCCTTTTCTGCTGTCAGGAGCATTCAGAAGCGAGGTACTACACCTCCTGCTCTGTCCTCCACCAAAGTCAGCCCACTATCTCCTCGCTGCCACCCACTGCTATTGTCTGCCAGGCAAAGAAGCGCTGATACAATAAAAATGTTTGCAACCCTTGCATGCTCTTCCCTGGATCTGTCAGCAGCTAAACAAAGCCCTCACAATAGCCCCATAACCCCATGAGGCTATGGTTACAGGAACGGATGCTACAGCACCAGACGGTCCTCAATCAATAGCGCTGCAGCCTCAAGTTACCTGGCGGAAGAGGCAAAAAGATAATGTAGCCCGAGCTCTGCAGCCATAACAGCATCAACACGTGTATCGGTGTCATCATAACAATAGTATAACTGGCTCCGGTTACGCTGCTCAGATATTTACTAGTGATAAAACCCCAAATCATTCATCTATTGCTGACCTAGATCAAAAATGCACTTTCAGGCTCTGGTTGAGCTGTTCATCATTAAGAAGGGAAAATGCATGGCTGCTTTGGTCAGGGAGAAGATGGGGTGCTGTGTGGGCACCCCACATCCTGTCCAGCACACACTCCTGCGACAGAGGCAGGATCCATCCCCGCCGCTCCTCCTCCGGCCACACACCTTGCTCCTAGCCATGCAGCATCCCCTCTCCCAGCTCTTCTCAAAGGCACACGCTGCTCGTCTTGGCCCCCTCAATTCCCTGGGGAAAACCGGGCAAGCATCCTACTAAAACTCATCTGCTGTTGAGCAGGCGTAAGGGGAGACGTTTCCTTTTTCAGTGTGCGGTGGCTCAATGCTGGCTGTAAAAACAAAAATATGTGGGAAGTGAGGGAAGGAGGGAGAGATTGTGGTTAGAGCATCTGCCTCCAGAAAATCCCAGTTCCTTCTTTTTGTGCTGCCACAGGCTTCCTGTGTGATAGCGGAGATGTTATTTGATCTCTGTCTCCATCTGTAAAAAGGAGGAGAGTAATCACTTCTTTCTTTTCACCCACTATACATATCCTGTCTCTTTATGAAAGGTTATAAAATCTTGAGGGCAGCAGCTTGCTCTTATTTGCTTTTAAGCTGCTCTTGTTTCGCATCCATTGGGGTGGATCCACTGCAGTTGGATTCGTTTTTCACCCACCTGGATGCACAGCACTGTGGGTGCCTGTCTGTGAGTTTTGGCCTCTGCTTGGAACTGCAGGTAGATAGAAGTTCAGGTGATTATTTTTCCTCTTAACTTTTAAATCACTTCAGTTCTTTACTTGATCTGCCCTTGGATGCTTCTTTCCCTTGGTTTCTAATTTATCAAAGGTAGATATTAGTCCTTCTCTGTCTCATGGATGTTAAGCACTGCGAGTTATTCCAGTATCACAGCACTGGAAGCCTGATAGGATCAGTCTCTCAGATTAGCGAACTTCAGAAGCAGAAGCAGTACCTCCATGCCTGGGTATGTATTTGAGGTTTACAGACCCCTTGAGGATGCGAGGCTGGACCTGTGTCACAGAACAAGCTTTCCGATGGGATTTCTGGTGCCTCCATTCAGTCCCGGGCCCTGGCTGGACAACAGAAACCGGCAATATGTTTTCAAGAAACTGCTGAAATATTCAGATCTTTGGAAGAAGATGAGTTTGAGCCTAGACAAACAAAAATTTAGAGCTTATTTTATTTCTTGTAGAGCAAGTCCCCTTTAAGTACATTTCCCTTTACTAATCCTTAGATTTCATAAAAGTGCCTGAGAGAAACTAGTAAAATCCTCTAGGAGGTTTTTCTGTGTTATCCTCTAAACTTAGCTCTACACTTTTGAGTGTTTATGAATTATCCCATGATCGGTCTAGATATGGTACCACTTGGGTACTTGATGTCTCAGCACATAGGAATATTACTAAGGTCATTCCACCATGACTGCATTAAACAAGGCTGCTCAGGTGCTCTCAGCATATCCAGAAAATCCTGGACACTCGTTGCAAAAAGGCTTTGTAAACCATGGTAGCTGAGATTTTGGCTGTGGATAGGTACAGATCCATGCAAAGGGGCCAGCTAAGCAGTGTAAAGGTCAGATCAAGAGGCAGGACTACCCAAAGAAGTAACAGCTTTTATGTGGGAATGGTGTTTAGACAGGAACAGTAATTTTACAGTGATGCACAACTAAGACTTTGGGTGATCTGACACACCTTTAATTATACTGTAAGTTGTCTGTGGAATTAAAATAATTATTTCAGCAAGTCAGTCAGTCAACAATCTACATTCAATTCTTTCCAGGTCTTCAGTTGGCCATGCCAGCCTTTCTTCAGCTCCTTCTGAGATCCTTGTGAGTTTATAGGGACGCTAGTCTACACAAAGACTAGCTGCACGGGTTATGATCACTTAGTCACCACGTAGCACAGACGCATGCCTGTGTGAAGAGGGGTTGTTCTAAAAATCAGGTGTCTGCTGGTTATTACCTCTGAGGAGAGAGGACATTCAGTGCCTGCTTGCTGTGAGAGCCACAGAGATGCTTTTTCAGTCAACAAAAAGGGCTAAATGCTAAGGTAATTAACCTGTGAGTCTTGTCCTGAGTTTAAAGACCACTCAAGAAATCTTCACAGGCTGAGAACATCTAAAATGAACTGGCAGTGACAGCTAAGAAGTGACAGCCATGAGCCGCCGCAGCCAGACCTGGGCCCAAACTTCTCACACCTTCAGGCTATTTGGTTTTGGCTCAAGCCCATCACTCTAGCTACCGCTGCAGACACAATTCAAGGTTTATGTCATTCAAGCAAATCTCCTTGCACCAATCAACCAAGCGTGCTAACCATATTTTTATGTGCAATGACATATTATTAGGAAAAGTGACAAGACTCACTTTACTCTTCCTGAATTTGGTCATAAATTAATGATGAGCTGAAATGTACTGGCTTAACGCCTCAGCAAGCTGGACATGTCGAGTAAATGGAGAAGGTGAATTTCAGCCAACACTTGACCTGTCTTCAGTATTATTCCTTCAAGAGAAATTTTTCCTTCACGTGGTTGATATTACACTCTCTTCTCAGCAGGAGACATCAGGTCAGATTTAGCTCAGCAGGGACTAAGCCTAGCTGGTTGTCTTTGTGGGAGCCAGTTTTACAGCATGTCATCCCGCTTTTGCTCTTCTCTGTTGTCCCCTCTTTCCTCATCAATGTGCCCCCACAGCAGCACTGATTCTCTAAACATAGCTCAGCATTCCCCAGCACCTCCTCTTCCTCATCCTGCCATAAGCCCCAGCCTGCATCTGCTGCCTCTGTGCTGCCTGCAGAAGGAATATGTTCATTGCACCAAAGGAAGTTATAGGTTAAATGTGAGCTGCTGATGTACAGTAGAGCTCCTCTGCCTTCAAATTATTGGGGTCTGAAAGGGTGATCAGAGAAATTAAATCCAGTCTCCTGCTATCTCCTCTACCTCCTTTCAGATTGCCCAAGCTTCTGGCTTCCCTTACTTCACATATACTTTCTATAATCACCAGATACATGCGTTCTATGGAGGAAGATGAGTAGGGTGTGAAGAGGGTGTAACTAAACCGTGAAATACAGCTAGAAACAACTTGCCACTACTTAGATGGAGCTTAATAGAAAAGAGTTCAGAGAAGAGCAATGCAGATAGCAGAGGGACCAGCTCACAAAGGAAGGTTTAAGAGCCCAGCTGGACAGGCAACAAGAAACCAGCAAGATAAGCAATAAGATACGATACTCTGTGTTTATCCGAGAAGCACAGGGACTGAGGTTAAAAAAGAAGCCGATTATGGTAGACAAAACACTCCCTAGTAACTTCAGACTTTCTTTTATCTTCTGTTGCATCTGGTATTAGGCATCACTGAGGGTAGGTGACTGCGTTAGAGGAAACATTAGTCTCATCCAATTATGGGAGAGCCTGTGTTTCTTGACAGGAAAAATTTCGGCTGATTAGCAAAAGAATTTACTTAATAGTAAACCAATTTTTTAAAATCTACAGGAAAATTTTTGAGGTTTTTTTTTTAACTCATTTTTCTGAAATTTCAAAATGTTTTGACACTTGAAAGACTTAATCACAATGCCTGATGCTTGAAGAATTCCGGCTAACTCTGCAGCTCAAGCATTCAACAAATAAATGCCCCTTTTTGTCTAAAAAACCCCAAACCATTCCATTGGAAATGCGAATTCTGAAGGTCTTGAGCAGGCCTGTTCAATGAGCTCCAAAATCTTGCTCCTGGAAGGCTGTGAAAACCTCCTGCCTTGGACCACTTAAAACCCAACAGGACTAAATGATTGGCTGGAGGTAGACACTGAGCACGCCCCTCTCTGTCTTCCCAGGAAGAGTTATTTGGCAGGGGCGCCTGTGAAAATGCTTTTCCCCTTCAGGGGCTTGTGCTGGCCACTGAGTAGCTGGGGAAAAACACAGGTAAACCCACCTGGTGAGATTACAGAAGGCTGGAAATGAAGGGCTAAAGTCCTTTTGAAGAAATTGTGCCATCCTACTGCAGAAGTAAGACCAAGATGATTCCCAAAGACAGATGGATGCACACATGCAGTCTTGATGTTAAAGGTGTCTTCATGTTGATCAGGTTTTCCATTTTTGTCCATGCAAATAATATTCATACCAAACCAAAGTGCTGGGCCTGGGAGACAGAAGCTTTTGTAAACTAAGTCTTCATTCTGCTGCTGAAATGGGTGCAGCAAAGATCTTGACCTTCACTTAGTTATATTCCAACTGGGCGGGTCGCTTCCATCACTGAAACCTGGGAAAATCTGAAGGCTGCTTAATAAATTAGTTCTTTTATAACAAGCGCTACTAGTTTCTGAGGTGGATGTAGCGGCTTGTTCTTATATCTGGTTTAACAGCAACGGAAATAAAACTTCTGTCTGAGCACAAGTTGTCCTTGAGAAAGCAGCAGACTCTCTTATTTTGTAATTTACAGGATTCAAGATTAAAAACCATCTTATTGTTTTAAAATGTTCTTTCATGCACTAATGACACTTGAAGCTTCTGAGCCAAAAGAACATTTTAATATAATTGACACTGTAACTGATCAGCTTCATTTACTTTCTGCTCTTTCCTCAATTACACAACCAGCCTTCACAACTTCATACACTTGCAGCAATTTTCCATTTTTACTCTCACTCTCTGATACTAACACGGCGTGACTGCAAGCTTTATGTAAAACAAAAGAGCAATGACAAAATACTTCCTTGGCTTCAATGATTTTACTCCATAAAAAGATTTCTTTTGAATTTACAAGTACTCTAGCCTCCATGAAGTCCTTTTAAAATAACATAGACCTGCTTGATGGCCAATTTTTATCAATCACCCCAAAAGGCAGGTCACCTTCAAGGAATAAAAGAAAGAGGATTATCTTGTTTGTAACTTAGAATCACGGAACCATTTGGGTTGGAAGGGACCTTTAAATGTCATGCAGTCCAACCCCCCTGCAGTAAGCAGGGACACCTTCAACTAGAGCAGGCTGCTCAAAGCCCCGTCCAAGCTGACCTGGAATGTTTCCAGGGACGGGGCTTCTACCACCTCTCTCGGCAACTTGTGCCAGTGTCCATGTCCATCTTGCACTGAGGTCCTCTGAGCTGGACACAATACTCCAGGTGGGGTCTCACAAGAGCAGAGGGGAAGAATCCCCTCCCTCAACCTTCTGGCCACACTTCTGCAGACTGGAAACATATCTTAGATGCAGCAGGAGCATCTCTGGACCCTCATGGCCTGATCCAGTGCCTCATCCTCCATCCTTCTGGCTGTTTGCAGGATGACTGCTCTGCTTCCAGGGCTTGGCATATGGATGCAGCAGATTGCCAGATGCCCTTTTGGAAACAGGTAAGCCAAAGGCCACTTTCCCAGCAGGGATTTTCTCAAACAACTCTGATTTTTCCAGCTCCTGAGTAACAGGCGTGGGAAAGGGGGGGCTGGTATCTCATCCTTCTCTTTGCTGGTCTGCAGCTGTGTTACTGCTCCCCACATCAACGGGCAGGCTCTGCTCCGGTGTAAACAGAAATGCCAACCAAACCTAGATTAGGGGAATCATTCTCTGGCTGCCCCTTTCCTGCTCCGCTGGCTGAGCCAAGCCCCCTCCCAGTTGCACACCACAGATGGCTAATTAGGATCATGGAGAGAGGAAATCTGCTCTGTGGCCTTCTGTGCTGGGAATGGGCTCTTCGTTATGCAGCTGAGGTCCATCGCTGTGTAATTCTCCCTTTACAGCAGGCAAATGCAGGCAAGCGGAGGGAGCCCAACGTTGCAGCTGGAGGACAGCACAGCACTATGGAGGCTATGGCACAGCCCTGCTTTTGGGGAATCTGATTTTGGGCATGAATAAAGGGGAGAAATGGGACATGCAAAAGAATGGACTGATGTCTAGGGGCAGGAAAGGTGGACTCACAGGTTCTTTTCTTTCCCACCGATCTCTTCTTTGAACCTCCCCATGTCCACCTGAAAAATAAGGTTAGTTCTACTTAACTTCAAGGCACCGTCATTACCTCTCACCCTTAAAATTGGCTTTTGCTGCTTGACTATGCTAATTACGATGTGACAATTACCTCTCAGTATAAATTCATACCAGTACTTTGTCACTGCAAGTCCTTAACCAACCAGGTCTCCATGGCTATCAGAAGGATCCACAGATCTGAGAGCCACGGCATACCATGCCAGGTGCCCTGTGTCACATATGGGCCACAAAATCTTTCTCTGAAATTTCTAATGCAGGGAGAAGTACTTCTATTTCCTTCTTTCCTCACAAAGACTTGAAAATAATTTATCATACAGGATTTCAGCCATAGATTGTTCTTTGCATTCTGGATTCTTGCTGGACAAAACCCGGTCATCTCAGCACAGCAGCAATTTGTAATAAAACCAGAATAAATTTAAAACAGCAACATAGTCATAGAATTATGGAATGCTTTGGGTTGGAAGGGACCTTCGAAGCTCATCTAGTCCAACCCCCCTGCCATGGGCAAAAACATCTTCAACTAGATCAGGTTGCCCAGAGCCCCGTCCAACCTGGCCTGGAAGGTTTCCAGTGATGGGGCTTCTACCACCTTTCCAGGCAACCTGGGCCAGGGTCTCACCACCCTCATAATGAAAAATGTTTTCTTTATATCTAGTCTAAATCTACCCTCTTTTAGATTAAAGCCATCACCCCTTGCCCTGTCACAACAGCCCCTGCTAAAAAGCCTGTCCCCATCTTCCTTATAAGCCCCCTTTAATTACTGAAAAGCTGCAATAAGGTCTCCTTGGAGCCTTCTCTTCCCCAGGCTGAACAAACCCAACCCTCTTAGCCTGTCCTCACAGCAGACGGGTTCCAGCCCTCTGATCATTTCTGTGGCCTCCTCTGGACCCCCTCCAATAGGTCCATGTCCTTCTTGTGCTGAGGACTCCAGAGACGGACACAGCACTCCAGGTAGTGTCTCACAAGAGCAAAGTAGAGGGGAAGAATCACCTCCTCTGACCTGCTGGCCACGCTTCTTCTGATGCAGCGCAGGATATGGTTGGCTTTCTCGGCTGAGAGTACACATTGTTGGCTCATGCCCAGCCTTTCTTCCACCAGAACCTCCAAGTCCTTCTCGCCAGGGCTGCTCTCAATCCCTTCATTCCCCAGCCTGTATTGATATCGAGGACTCCCCTGACCCAGCTGCAGGACCTTGCATTTGGCCTTGTTGAGCCTCATGAGCTTTACACAGGCCCACTTCTCCAGCTTGTCCATGGCGTGTCATCCCACAACTTGTCACAGGTAAGCCTGACACTATCCACCTTCAAGTCTAATTTAAAGCTCTGTCAATGAGCCTCACAAGATCTTGAGCAAAGACCCTCTTCCCCCTTTGAGAAAGGTGAATCCCATCTGATACCAGCAATCCTGGTGTTGTGTAGACCATCCCATTGTTGAAAAACCCAAAATGGTGGCGGTGACACCAACCATGGAGCCATGTATTAATAGACTGAATCCATCTGTTTCTTCCAATGTCACTGCCTGCAACTGGAAGGAAAGAGAAAAAAATAACCTGTGCCCCAGATCCCCTCACCACCTGTCCCAAGGCCCTGAAGTTTCTTTTGATCACACTTGAACTATGGGTGCAGCTTCCTCTCCACCTACATGGAATATCAGTAAAGTATAATAGTCCAAGGGCTAAACCAAGCTAGGAAGTCTCCCAGCGATGTCTTTAACCTGGGCCCCAGGGAAGAAGCAGGCTTCCCTATGAGGAGGGTCTGCTCGGCCTATTGGATCCTCTGTTCCCCTCAGAAGGGAGTCACCTACTACTACAACACCTTCCTTGTGGAGGAGGTTGTGATACAGGAGTAGGCCTTTCTGAACTTGGAGACATCTCTAGTGTAGATGGACTGTCATCCACATCCTCCACTGACTGGCCTTCCACATCCAGAGCCTCATACTGTTACACAGAGGCACCTGGGAGGGTGAGGTGAGCAAGGAGGGAATTAGCCTGCCACCCCAAGGATGGACTTGCCTCCATTTGCTTCTTCCATTTAGGCTGCTGCCTTCAGCCCAGCAGGTGGAGGATACAAGGTCCCCTTGAACTTGGGTATTTTCTGGTGTGTTCTCCTGTTCCTGTCTCGGGGAGGGCAGAGCTTAATTCTACCAGTCTCCCTGATGCTCCTTAACCTTTCTACTTCCTCTCGCAGCTCTGTCACCAGGCAGAGCAGACAGTCCACCTGCTCACGTGGCACACAGCCCTTCTCACTGCTACCACCCGGTATCAGTGAAAGGCTCCAGCACTCCCTGCAGCCTGAGACCTGAATGGCTGCAGGTTTTCACGGGAGCTCTGTCCAGGTTGCCACATCTATTCTGGTGAGCATAGAGAACACGGCTTCCTGCTGGGTGGAGGCCATAGCTAAGCTCCTTCTGAGAAGGTGATGACCGCCAACTGAACTCACCTCTTGAGCTGGCAGAGCTTTCAGCACCCTTCCTGCATGCCCTTCCACACAAGCTGCCACACAAAATGCCACACCACACTTCGACTGACGCGCCATGCTCTGTTTGCCCGCTCTGTTCCGCTCTGTAGTCAGGTATTTTAAAAAGGTATGATTGCATTTTGGTTTGTATTTCCCTGTAAACCTTTGGGTGTTTTGTAGGAACTCTTCAAAAACGTTAACACTTCATTTACATTAAGAAAAACTCCTTTTTTCTCTGTATAAAGACGATTTCTTGCTAAGAATATTTTTGAGGAAAAAAAAGAACCTTTGAAAGCAATTATCATCTCACAAAATGATTACTTTGGTAAATGATCTTTCTTTTTTGGGAGCCTATTTTTAAACACTCTAAATAAAACCTGTACTTGCGATGGCCTTGACCAGGCGATTAACCCAAACAGGGTCCTCAATTGTTTTACTACTTGCAATTTAATTTTTGGCTATGTCTGCACACCACTTGGCTTTGTTTCCCTCGCAACAGTCTTGCTTCGTGCTTGGGAAAATGGAGAGTTGTGCCTGGGGCTCAGAACCTGTATTTAATCAGGAAACAAGATCACAGAATCACAGAAAGGCTGAGGTTGGAAAGGACCCCTGGAGGTCATGTGGTCCAACCCCCCTGCTCAAGCAGGGCCACCTAGAGCCAGTTGTGGCTCCAATATCACCAAGGATAAAGAATCCACAACCTCCCTGGGCAACCCGTGCCAGTGTTCAGTCATAATCACAGTAAGAAAGTGTTTCCTGATATTCAGAGGGAACCTCTTGTGTTTCAGTTTGCCTCTTGTCCTGTCGCTGGGTACCACTAAACAGAGCCTGGCTCTGTCCTCTTTTCACCCTTTCTTCAGGTGTTTTTACACATTGGTAAGATCCCCGCCTCAGCCTTCTCTTCTCCGAGCTGAGGGCTCCCAGGTCTCAGCTTTTCCTTATAGGAGAGATACTCCAGAACTTTAATTATCTTCATAGTCTTTCTCTCATACTGGAGAGCCCAGAACTGGACAAAGTACTCCAGGTGGAGCCTCACAAAAGAGGAGTAGAGGGGAAGGATCACCTCCCTCAACCTGCTGGTAACATTTTGCCTAATGCAGACGGGGATACCATTTGACTTCTTTGATGCACTGCGATGGCTCGCATTCAACTTGGTGCCCACCACGGTCCTTTTCTGCCAAGCTGCTTTCCAGCTGGGTGGCCCGCAGCATATACTGGGGTTGTTCCTCCCTACATGCAGGACTTTGCACTTCTTGTTGAACTTCATGAGTTCCTGTTGACCCATTTCTCCTGCCTGTCGAGGTCTGGATGGCAGTATGATCCTTCAGCATATCAGCCACCCCTCCCAGTTTGATGTCATCCAGTTTATGACCGTGTAAAATCAATTTTGGGTAGATGTGGGTGACTTAAACTTCATTCAAGTTCAGAAGCCACAGCAATCAACTCTCAGATCGACAATCTCAGGTCTGACAGCAAAAGTCGTATACCAACTGCCTGACCTGAATCAGCATGGGCAGCTGGTGGAGGGGGATGCCCTTCCACGTCGTGCTGCCCGCCTGCCCACAGGCAGGCTGAAATACATGTGTGTGTTGATGCAATGTGCTTGTCTAATGTTTGCTTACAGTGCCTGAGCTAAACACAGATGGTAGAGTTTGCTACTGCCTCTGAGCCAGGGCTCTGCAGGCACTTCTCTGTCTCTGCTCCTTGCCGAACCCTCACAGGCGACAATCCAAAGGCATCTCTGGAATAACCTTAAAGCTAATTATCCACAACTTCAGGCAGTGGGAATAGTAACCCAGCTGCAGAAGTTTTAATGGAGGGTTGACGTTTTTACAGACATTTGGAAATTTTCCTAAACACAGATGGTTCCTCACCACGACTTCCTCAATTCTCTCTCAGCTGAGCCTGCAAGATAGTCCGTGATGGAGCTACTGCCATTTAATTTCTGTACAACTTCCACACTTCAGGTTCCATTTGTTTGATCGAGTCTTTAAACTTCTTTTTTCTCCCTCCCCAACCCCACAACAGGGGCATACACAGCTTGCAGGTGCAGCTTTCCACTGCTTGACTTGCCAGGGTTGGTTCTGCTGGCTGCAGCCGGCTGCCTGATTAAAGAGGCAGGAATTCCCACCTCAGTGCCCACAATGCATCTAACAGCTGTCTTGCTCTTGCAAACTGCTCTGATTTGGATGAAAATCGTTTTAAATAGCTGCTTCCCCCTCACACCTACCCTTTGACTTCACAGCGATATAATCAGGTCATGATAAACCACAGGACGGGTGTGTTTGGCTCTACCTTCAAGAATAAATATTTGGCAAGAGCAAAAGTCATGGGTGCATTCAAAGTGCTTCAGTCTTGGAAAGTCTGGTCATTTAATTCACCTGCCTCAAATGTGAAATTAGCAGCCAAATTTAAGGAGCAACTTTGAAAATCATATTGCAGCCAAAATGTCTTCTGAAGATGGGAGGCAACGGCAATCCAGAGTGTGATTCAGGTGTGAAAGAGCTGACTCAAGCAGAGGCAGAGTTCTTTAAATCTGGATGAAGGACTCGGTACTGCTGCGGTTAAAACTCCTGGTTCCCAGAGGCTCATGAAAATGCCAGAATTGCAGATTCCACTTTAAAAATATGTCTCTGAGCCCTTGGGCTTGTAAAAGGGAGTCTGAAGACCTACTCTGGGAGTAATCAGTAACGGACTGACATGTGCCTATGGCCCTGCACAGCTTCTAGCAGGGAAGAGAGAGTGAGTGCCCCTTAGCAGGGAGCAAACAGAACCTTAATCACCACACGGCACCATGCTATCAGACCAGTGTTCCACGCTGCACCCCTCTTCTGCTCTGCACTCCCCGGAGCAGACACAGAGGATCCCCCCAGTGGTGTCCTGTTGGATCTAGCTGCATCAAGTACAGGTGACTGTGAGGGAGAGGAGCAGTGGAGGCTGCTGGGCTCAGAGGTGACTGATACAACACATATCTCCTGCTCCTAAAGGCACTTCATCCTGCTGCTCTGACACTCTGGAGCACAAAGAGAGAGGGCAGGCACAGGCAGGGACTATTAAGAAGGTAGATTTTAGCAAATAAGAAAGATGTCGAATTTGGCCAGACTGAAAGCTGCGCAGTGCCACCCTCCTGCTCTTGCCTCCCTCCTCCAGGATATTATTTAATTTGGGATAGCTACCAATTTCATAGCTGCATTTTGAGATCCATGGCAATTGCCCAGGTGGCAGAAACCTCCCTGTGGAAAGACTGAGGGGAAGCATTGTCCATGTTTCCGACACAGACCCGGATCTCTGCCCCGGCACTAACAGTGCTGTTAATTTCCAAGGAGTTCTTGGCTTGGCTCAGCGCACAGCCCGCCTCCAGTGCTCCCTACAAGTGACAGCTTCACCTATATACACTAGCTATGAGCATAAAAAAGGGAGGTCAGATCCCAGCCTGTGTCCTTTTGGCAGAACCCTCCTTTATGGCTCACTTGACAGAAACAGCAACCAGTGTTTCACAACTTCCTTCTCTGCCACTAGCTCTATTGTAGGCGGACAAAAGGCTTTCTCTTGGCATGTGGTCTTGGGAGACAGAAGGCACCTCTTTTGCCAAAGTCTATGAAATGATGGTCTCAGCAGTAGGGAAAAAATAATTTTTTGGGCTGCTGAGTTTGCTGGCATCAGCAAATGCCAACTTACAGAACGAGAAAGCTCCAGAACGCTGGGGGATGATGGCAGCTATTTCTGCATCAGTTAATCGGGCGTGGGACTCCTGCCTCGTACACAAAACATTTCCACTCCCATGTTCTATCCAGAGTGAATATTTTCCTTTCTAATTTTAAAACTGCTACTTCAGCATGTTCATGACTTGAGTACCTTTCCCTCTAAATAATTTTGCATAGGAACCCCCACCAAGCTATGGGACAATGAAAATTATTTGGGCTCTGCTGAGCTCATTTGACCCACGGCAACTGCAAGTCTATCCTTACGCGCACACCTGGCTCCACAGTCACTCCACAGGCAAATAAGTCATAGCTGAGCAGACAAGAGGTCCTGGACCATGATCTAAATATCTCTGTATATTTAAATAGAGATAAATATATATTCTTGGCCACAAGGAAAACTCTGCTACTTTGCAAACTTTAAGCAACATGATTTAATGCATTTATTGAAATGCTTTGACAGTGAAATGCAAATTTGTGTATTTTGTGCATTGTTTCATACCTCACTGCAAAATGATACGGTAGTTTTGGATAGGACATTCAGAATGGGAGGAAAATGGAGGTAGATGGGAACGTTTCAAGTAAGGTCTGTTTGGCCGCATCCCCGGAATTAACACACTGCTCTTGTATGAAGTGCTAGAAAATCTTAACAAGCTGGAAGGGATGAGGAGCATGGACTTAACTGCTGCAAGAGCGCACATCTGAAAGACAAGCAACGTTAACACTAAGGCAGATCCTTGGTTCACTACTGATGCAGAAGGAACAATACCTCTCCCGTGTTATCTTTACCAGCATGAAGTCTGAACTACATGGTTTGGCTGATAATTAATTTCTACCAAAATGTGGCTACTAAAAGTATTGTCATGGGGTTGTGCTGCCATTTTCATGGAGGAGGTGAGCAGCAGAGTGCTCACATAGCGTCTGGTTGAGCAGCATCTCAGGGCCTTCTTTGGCACAACACCTCCAGAGCTGGCCTGGCCACCAGCACATTGCCTCCCGCGGAATGGAGATCTCAGCTCTGAGATCCAGTCACCTCATCTGAAAGTGGAGGAAGACCTTGTCAGGAAGATGGCTGAATTAAAAACTGATAATTAGAGACTAAAGAGAAGAAACCTGGTGCCTCTTGGTGGTTAAATTTGTTTTTCTTGAGACAACCTAGAAATAGAAGTTTTATGTTACACGAAAGATTGCTTCTGTAGTCCCTTTCTCCCAGAGGAGAAAACTGCTTTTAAGTTCTTTTCAGTTCAGTATGTTATGATCTTTTCTAGGACCAGGTTGGTTTGGGAGATCTGAAAAGACTAGAAGACAACGGAAGACCCCAAACTGGAAGAACAATCTTAAGGCGATTTCAATAGCTGGGCTGCAAGTGAAATCAATGAAACAAACAGACAAATGAGTTGCTGCTAAAGTCAACAGAATTCCATCAACAGGGACTACAGTAGCAGGGTCTGGAGCTTCTGATGGCCTACGGTAATGTAACTCCTGATATCCATGAACCTTCTCTCCCATCTGTGAGACCGGAGTGTTGTCCCTAAGAAGGCAGCACTTCCTCATACAAGAACTGCACTGGTGGGCAGATGGATTCAAGCCCTCCAGTTAGCTAAGGATAAGCCAGCAGGTTTGTCATAAAAATACAGTGTGTTAGTGTAAAATCTATTGAGTCTTTACCTGCTCGTCAGAGCATGTCAATCGTATTTGACAAATTAATTTTCATGTAATTCTCCACTTCTGTTTTTAAAGCAGATATGCCCAAATAACCTACAAAAAATATATATATATGTATACATATATATAGTTATCCATCCATCTGTCTCCCTATGTTTGTGACAGGAAATAATGAAAATTCACTGCAAAGCCAAAGACAGGCTCAATACAGTGACCCCAACACATGTATCTAGAGCCATGTCAAACTCTCTCGGCTGAGATGCCCAGTGTGGGCAGATATGACACAGGACCTCCAGGAGATGCACATCCTTGCAGCCCAGCTGGAAGTCACACAGGGCATCCTGGGGCATCCCAGATGGCACTAGAGATGTATGCTCAGTCAAGTGATTCAAGTCCAGGTTTTCCAGACAAGATGAGGCTGCCAAGGTTCAGATGTGAACTTTTAGGCATTTATTAATTTGTAATGTATTAGAAGTTTGCTTTTTACCATTTTTACCATTGTGTTTAACCAACTGCAAGCTGAGTCATTTTTCTATTGGCGTTTGATGTGGCACTAAGCTACAGAAATAACAGCATATTTCAAGGGCTTCCAACACATGAACTAGCTTCTTTCCCAAGTACTGCATCTTGGTTTATTGTGCTCCTCCAGCTAGTGAAAACTAGGTCTCACTTTTTTCCAGGATGGGTCAAGTTACCAGAGGCATCACCAGCCATTAAGGGATCTGCTGCCAGCCTCAGGCTTTGAGACCAACTCAGAACCTGCCTGTCAAGGCTGAAGCTGTTCATTCAGGACTCAGTATGTTGTAATACGTCCTGCTGTCACCCACATCTTTCACAGAATGAGGCTGCCTAGGCAGTGCAAGCCAGGACAGAGATGGCATGTTCCTTTCTGGTGGCGTTGGAAGGGATTCTGCTCACTCCCACAGGGAGACAGGAGCTTTCTGAGGTTGAAACACAATGAACAAGCCCTCTACTTTCCTTTTATGGGTTGTACCATGGTCTTCTGCTGACCTTCTTGCACTTTCACTCTCTGTACTTAACATTAAGATCACAGGCTCCACCTGTATACATGTCAAATAATTCTTTTAAACGAGCAGAATGTCCTGGAGTAGTGGGATTTTCTGGTTGTGCTGCCATCCATTGTATAAATCCCTGATTGTGAGGGATTTCAACAATGCCAAAACAAGAATAAGAGAGTTGAGAACTCAATTTCTATGAAAATCCTCCAAAAACTTCAGCTCAGCAGAGTAAAATGAGGTGGCAAAGCCCTTGGGTATCTATAGATTTTTGCAAAGTATAACACACCAAGGTGAGAAGAGATGTATTTAGAGCAGGGCTAAAGAGCTTAAGTTTTTATTTATAATAGCTTCAAGTGCACTAGACTGTGTATTCATGGCAAACTGCTACAAAGAAAACAAGGAAAGGAAAATGCAGGCTCAATCAAGAATTACTCCCAAACAGCAAAGATCTATGGATTATGGAATAATCCCTACAAGGGAACATGTACGTACATTTATACCATACCGACTCACCCATCCATTATAAAATTACAGCTGCAAGGTGAAGCGCTTTAATTTTGTCCTCTGTGTCCTACATTCAGATTTTTGAAAAACACTCTCTCAGAATGTTTTTTCCAGGATTCTGCCTTATTCAGTAAAGTGTAACAGACAGGGTTATCCACAGGGACCCTGCCTCCTTCCTTCACTGCTAAGATGAAAGGCAAGAGCCTTCCAGGAAAGCCAAGATGGATTTGTGGCCAAGGACCTGCCTGTGGAAGTTGCAGCTAGTGCCAAATCCCTCCATATGAGATCATGAGGTGATGTGATTTCTGGCTGCTGCTGATCAGTCTTAGTAGCTAGTGATTAGACTGCGACTTCTGCTGGTCAGTACTCTCCTTGCCCTGCCTGGACCAAGACTGTGGCACTCCCATGCTGCTGATGGCACTGCAGGCAGATCCCCTTCCTGACCCTGATTAGCAGAATGACATGCTTTAAATAAACTCACCTGAAAACACACCAAAAAAAAAAAAAAAAAAGCATAAACTATGAATTTTTGTTTTTGGTAAACTACAATATTCTGATATATCTGTGCTAGGAAGCCGTCACACATTGTATTTTATCAGGAGATCTCACATATCAGCAACCATGAGCAGACTGAGAATGCACCATTGGTAGCCCCCTTCCAACTCCCAGCCTCAATCTTGGCAGAGCTCAGATGCAGTTTGTGCAACACGGCCAGAGATGTTTAAAGTTGCCTCACATTGATAGATATTGTGCTTGTAAATTACAAACTCTACTGGTGTCAGACTCACTTAAAATCAATGGGGAACCTAATCTCCACTCCGGCTGGGTATTGATTTAACTACATGGACTTAAATTCAAATATAGTAAACCAATAGAGCTCCATAGCATTGACATAAAACACAGGTTCAAGGTACTTCTATCAGAGTAGCTTGTCCTACGAAAAATAATTTTTGCAGGATTTTTTTTTGCCTGGGTTTCCCTCTGGATACAGCTGGACAGTCACAGGCAGGTTAGTTCCTCAAGACATACAAGAGGCAATGTCTTCCCTGAAAGCGAGAAACCTCCAGCAGAGGCTGGAAAAGCAGAAGGCAGCACACGCCGCTCTGTTCTGCAAAGCTCAGCCATCCCTATTTGCATATGCTTAGGTGCATAAATGGGCATGTGAATTCTGCCAGTTTTCTGCCAGCCTAAACCAAAGTAACTGAAGCTACCTGCACCAACAGAATGAGGTTAAATTAAAGCGTCATGGGACCTAGAGAGGACTGGGTTCTGTGGCAGCTTGTAGTGGAACTTTCTTACCCTAGTGGAAATTTCTTATTCTGAGGCAAAGAATATTAATAAGAAAATCAGAAGATTGGGTGCATACAAATGGTAGCAATGCATAGTAAGAGGCAGATTGTTTCCTAGCAACACAGGCTTCAGGCTGGTTAGTTTTGGTTAGCATTTTCTGACTAATAGCTGCAATTTTTATCTGTACTGCTGCTCACTTGCCTAACTGCGCTGAAAGAGAGAAAAAGCGATAGAGAATGTAGGGTAGGATCCATCTGTGCTAGACGACATGTCTGAAGGCGAGATCTCCATGTGTGAGAGACATGCCAGTGCTCTGAAAACCAACACGCTGAAAGTGCCTCTTGAGATGCCCATTTCTGCCATGTATGAACTAGCTCAGACCTGGACCTTGTGCTTCAGGCAGCTAAGCCAGGCACACGAGTTTCACTCCAGTGTATTTTGGCACTTCCCTCCTTCCCTATATCTGTTCCATAGTACCTTGTGCTCCAGGAACACCCCATGGCTAATTCTGCTCTCAGTATCATCATCGAGAGACCCTTGACTTCACTGGATGTAGAGCAGAGCCCTTTTATTTCTGGATTTTGTCTGTGCCTTTATTTACAACAACATCCTCAGAGAACAATGTAGGAAACCAGCTTCTGTGTGTGTGTGTGTGTGTGTGTGTGTGTGTGTGTGTGTGTATGTGTGTGTGTGTGTGTGTGTGTCTATGTGTGTGTTTGTACAGGTCTTGCCATATTGGGACCTCTGCTCACCTACTGCAAGGTAAATAATTAATGATTGTATGTCTGTTAGCAACCTTTTCTGAAGGTGTTTGAAAAACTCCTCGCACTGGTAAGGTGCTGCAAAAGCAATTCCTAGTAAAACCCCCAACCATCCCTTTAGACAGCATCTGTGACGGATAGGGGCTTCATAATAGTGTCATCTGAAGGTCTGACCTGGGTTTTCCACAGATACGCTTCGGGCCCAGCTCCTTAATCAGGCTAACAAGCTCTGCTTTCTCCATCCAGACCCTGCTCACTTCTCCCCAGCCTGTCACTACTTCCAGAGCTCAGTCCCTCTCATCCTCCTGGAGAGCTCCATGTATTTTAAGTCCAGTTTCCTTTCTGCAAGAGGAAAGTACGTGAGAAATGCTTTAGAGAGCACGTAAGTTTTCACATTGTCCCTAACTCCTCTGTGCTGCTGGAAAGGAAAAAATCACCCAGTTCATGCAAATTACGTGGAGCGATTGCTATAACACAGTGAGCGGTGGAGTCAAGGAGAGAAGCTGCTGCACCCCAAATGACATGGGCTTGCAGTCCTGTGTCCTCCAGTAATCTGTCTGTAGCTCCAAGTATTTAAAGCCAAGGACCAGGGCTTTGCCCATCTGTGACACCTCTAGAGGTGATGGCACCAGATCCTCTGTCTCTCTTCTTTTCCCGTAGTTCAGGATCTCCACAGCCTTCCCCTCCCCGAGAGAAAGGCTGTAGAATAAATCTTCCTAGACACCAGAGAAATCACACAGGAGAATGAATCATGAGAAGTGTCCAGCCATGAGAAAGTTTATGCCAACCCTTGTGCTTTACTGTGACAAAAGCAGCAGATCCACAAAACATGAAGCCACTGGCATTGAGGCTTCATTCAGTCCATGGGGCAGGCTGTTTATGTCCTACATTCAGTTTTTATCTGCCATGAAAAACTGTCTGGGTAAGAGAAAAGCAAGGAGGTTTTGACGTACAAAGAAAGCGAGGCCTGATTAACTGAAGAGGGAGAAGAGATTTCATTTATTTGGGTTATTTAAAACTCTGCAGTCTTTGTTAACAGCTGCTCAACTTGAACAAGCAACCTCTCTCTGAAGGAGCCAGCACTGCTCCGCCTTCACTGCAGAGCTGGGAAAGTGTCCATCCGCATGTGTGAGTCATCCAGACAGGCCTCCAACAAAGGCTGCTCTGCCTAAGAGAAAAGCGTAAGCCCCCAAATCTTTATTTTTCCTGGCCTAAGCTATAAGGAGATGAGCAGACGACAGAGGGCAGGAGCACACAACTATTTATTTCCCCTTCTGCTTAGGTTCAGAAAGGCTAAAGAACAGAAAGAGTCTGTGGGCATGGACCCAGAGGGATAAACGAATGCAATTAAACAATGACAACCCAAAGCCCAGAAATTTGCTTTTAAACCTTAACCTGCCTTATCTGAGCTCACAAGAAGAATAGCTGCCATCTTAAACTTCTCACAGATCTTTGGCAGGGGCACAAGGGCACCCACTGTGCAACTGACTTCAGCAATGAATTTTGTGGGTATGTGACTGGTGGCTCCACAGTAACAGAACTGGAAAAGACAGGACAGGGAGTTAATGCCAAGACAAAAGAAAAGAGATGCTGCAAAGTGGGGAATGCTTTCACACCACCCAGAAGCCCACGGCAGCAGAAGGCACCCAAAAGTCAGGGGTGTTGACAGCCACAAGTCACTTGCTAAGATCATGGGATTCCCTCTTGCATGGTGTAAAACACATGGCAAAGTGGAGGGCACAGCAGTGCCAGACCTGCTCATAAAAGAAGTTGATATACAAATAATGTGCAAATAATGGATTTTCCAGATTATATTGAATGATGTTGTTACCATTTGGCAATGTTTGGTTTAATTTTGTACTTATAATAAATCCTGAAGGTAAGTCTTGGATTGTGTTGATCCATCACATAAGTAAACATAATGACTGTACAATTAAGTGAGTTAATGAGTGAGGTGATACACCAGTGAAGCACTCCTCTTCACGGCAGAATGCCTCCCACTGAAAGCAGGGGGGGTTTCCTACCAGCTTTTACAGCGTAGAGAAGGCAAACAGACCACCTGTGGTTCTAAATCAAGGATGAGAGTCTTCCTCCTCTACCCATCTAATCTGTCCCACCAGCACCCATGGCGGATAAGCACTCTTCATCATAGGGCGAGGAGGGTGATCCACTGAAACCTCTGCATATTTTCTGGCCAGACTGATTCACCGTTTCTCTGCACCCCAGGGAATTCCTGTTGGTCTTGCTCATTCCTTTAATTTTCACTTACAGTGTAAGTTCTTTGAGCAGATCTTGTCTTTTTGCTCTGTGGTTGAACAGCACTCAAAGAAATAACCTCTGGGCATAAGAACAGGCCAGGAAAATCCTCAAATGATAACCTGGGAAAATCCAGAGCTGACAATCCAGTGCATGCCTTTCTTCAAAGGGTAGGCCCATGGCAGAGATCGATGCTGCAGTTGTGTCTGCTGAAGCTGGCCTAAAACTGCTTCTCAGTGGAGTGGGACTTGTCCTGGTGAGCTACAAGAAAGTAGTGTATGTCTACAGCAGCTCTCCTGTGAAGACCTCAGGGATTCCTCTCCCTCTTCCAAAGAAGTGAGGAGTCCCTGCAGCACAACTCATTAACATCAGAGCATGGAGAGACTCTACCACACAAACCGCCTCATTGCACAGAGCTCCTATGGTAGTATCAGTCAATATAACATGTCCCAGTTGCCTGGACAACATGTCTGCCCTGAACGGGAAGTCTTTGCATCTCCATACACACATGTAGCATTCCACAGAAGTGACAGCTAGTCTTTGAGAGGGAGCTATCTGGACCCAGGTCGTTAAACCAGCACATCACACAGTATAAAATATTGGGTGTCTGAAATACCCCTGAGGCCCTGAAGTTGTCTCTGAGAGAAAACAGTGTGGCTGGGGGTTCATCAGCACACAGCCTCCCTCCTCTACACACCCAGCCTTTCCCAGTTTCGGTCTGGAAAGTGATGGGGATTTCAGTCTATCTATTCAGTCATCAGCTGATGAGCTGCCAACAACTATGTTAATTTTCCGCTGCTGTAACAGGCCGTTTAGGGCCTCAGCCAATGACCAGGGAAGCTGCTGGAAAGACTCCACTGATTTCAATGGCTGTCCAACAACATACAGCCATATACACCGAAAATTCAACACATCCTCCAAATTTGCTTCACCCAGGTCACAGGACTTTCCTCTGTTACTTGTAATTATCATTATTATTATTGTCATTACTGGATTTGAATTAATGCCCAGGAGTGCAGATGGACAGAGACTTTCATTGAACACAAATTCTGTCATTTAACAAGGACTTTCTCAGAACTTAAAACAAAGGAGAATGGTTCCAGATGCTGTTCTTTCCCTTTTGTATCCCCACAGCTGCTGACCAGCTACAGTGTCCGCAGCAAAAGCTCAATTTCTTTTAAGTGAATTGTAAAATCTGTCCAAAAATTCTTTACATACTACAACAAGAAAATAAAAACCTTAAGCTGAACAGCAGAAACTGGTAAAGCTGCCAAAGGAATGTTAACAAGTTAGCTAGAGACATGGATCATTAACACCTACAAAAATTAAAATATAACTGCTCTGTAGATTAAAAAATGAACTCTAATTTCATCTTTTAGCTTTATAGATAAAGATGGGTTTGTGGGAAAGGAAAAGGTTCCGTCAGCTCTGCATGTATCCCATTAACACTTTTGTAATAAAAGGAGCTAAGAATCTATCACCGCTTTGATCTCAGTTCAGTAAAGCTACTCTAGCGTTGGTTTTTACATGGGCATTTAATTGTGTTTAATCACTTCCTGCAAAAATCAATTTAGCCAACATGATACTGACCAGGACTGGCCAGCAGAGATAAGGAAGAGCCGTGTTCTAGCTACTCCATCCTACTACACTCACCTCTAAGCAGTCAGCTCATTACCGTGGTTATCCGCTACACCTTTGGGAGCAAGGGAAAATGCTGCTCTTGGTTGTTGGGGTTTTTTTCAGATGAAGAACTCAAGAAACAGTAAAATTAAATTACTTCCTCAAGGTCACATAGTAAATCTCTGACAGGGCACTGAATGAACCTCTTGTTTCAAGCTGGCTCCTTCATGCCTAAATAGGTTCATTACCCGAACTTAAGACATCTGTCACTGACTGACCTGACGCTGATCACAACCTGTGATCACAACCTTCGTAAACTGCTGGTTTAAACACGGCTCAGGTTTGCACTGAACTTGCCCTGTGGGGTATACACCTCTGCTTGTGCTCAGTGAACACAAGGTTTTCCACCCAGAGCTCAAAAGTGAATTTCAGGCATATTTATCATGGAGCTTGCTTGGAAAGCTCTGAGCTCAGCTCATGGCGCTCTTTGTAATTCACATCACAACTTAGATCTGCATTATTAAACATAACGTTTTATATTTACAGAGCATCCTCCAGCCAAGGATCTCAGCACACTTCCTATCTATTATTAAAACATTTCAACATTCCTGCAAAGTAAATCTGACATCATTTAGGAGATGGAAAAACTGGGACATGGAGAGGAAAAAGGTCAAAAATTTAAATGATGTTATTTGAAGATTTTTGAAGATTTTTCTATTATTTTCTGGGTGGGGGTGGGGGGGAGATCATTTGTATGTATGTTTAAAAGTTCTCAGACTTGATAAGAGTAATAAAGTTGTTCAGCCAGCTGTGACCATCACAGATGTGCCTAGAGGTGACAGTGCCTGATATGGTCTACAGCAATTCTCAGAACAGCAATGACGATTTTACCTATTTCTTGTTTTATTAACACAGACTGTACGTGCAATTACCTGTGACGTGCTTATTCTTAAAGAAAATCATACACGTTTGATTTTCATAACAGCCAACAAAGCCTTGTCAAAGATGACTTGTGCTAGTTCTCTATTCTACCTGTGAAGTAGTTTGCTGTGTTTAACTAGCCTTTAGTGCCTCCTTACTCCTGTCAGGAAGAATCGGCAATTGGCTGAACCACAGCAGAGAAGAACTGCACCAGAGTAAGTTGGAACAGGTTTGTATCTTCAGGCCAATGCCGCTTTCAGACAGCCTGTGTAGGCTGACATCACCTCACAATCCTCTCAGGATACTTCAGCATGGGTCAGCAGCTCATCCAGTGAACACTGATCAAGGTACAGGTTGGAGGTTTGGTTATTTTGGGTTGTAAGAAAAACAGGTTTTTCCATCTATGTGACTCAGGTTTGTGATGTGGAGTGCAATACAGGATGGTTTATTTTACAGGCACTCAAAGGTTTTTCAAGAAAAGAGAGAAAGAAGACTAGCACTCGTGACTTACAAGCAGAACTACATAGATGTTTACTATGCTTTATGTCATCGAAAATACAAAAAACTCCTGGGATACTCTCTAATAAGCACACTGGTGTAAGTAAAAAAAAAAATAAATCTGGGTTCCACTTTACTGCAAACTTGCTGAGCTGCCAAACAGACCGAACGTTGCAGATGAGCTGTAGCATTGCAATTACATGCTGCGTTTGTGCCACCTACAGGCGTGAACACCAGCTTTTCAGCGGGTTTGCCCAACAGGCTTCCTCTGTACTTCATCTCTTCTGGACTGCTCTGAGAAGACTCCACAGGAGTCAGACCTGACCCTCGACCCATAAAAACAATTCTGTTCAGCATATTAAAAATTAACACAAGTATTTAATTAATCTGATCCACTAACTGAACTTGCTGCTTTCTTATCATAGAATCATAGAATGGTTTGGGTTGGAAGTGACCTCTAAAGGTCATCTAGCCCAACCCCCTGGCAGTAAGCAGGGACGCCTTCAACTAGAGCAGGTTGCTCAGAGCTCCAAACAACTTGACCTGGAATGTTTCCAGGGATGGGGCTTCTACCACCTCTCTGGGAAACCTGTCTCAGTGTTTCACCACCCTCATTTTAAAAACTTTCTTCCTTGCATCTAGTCTAAATCTACCCTTTTAATTTAAAATCATCACCCCTTGTCCTACAGCAACAGGCCCTGTCACTATGAAGCAATGAGGATACTTAAATCAACCTTATCAAGTGCCTTTTGTAATGGGTGGCAAGTGTTACAGCAAACCCAGGAAGAGCCTACAGCCTCCGCCAAAACCCAACACTGTTAGGGGAGGTATACAGACCGACCTCCCATCGCACTTCCTCCTGTGCCCAAAATAAGCAATGCAAGCGATGGGGACAGAAGTTTTCCAAGAGAGATGTCAGCATCTCCAGTAGGACTGTACAGTCTCATGACACTGTCTTGGGGAAAGGCTGCTTTCATAGCCAGAGGGGACGTGCCACCTCGAGAACCACCATCCCGGTCACCCCACAGCCAGGCTCTCCGGCAGCTCTCCTGAGAATTGACTCCACTGGCTTTGTTCACATCCCCAGGCCCAGAGAGAATCACAGGCTGCAGTCTTGCAGCTGCCATCTCTAGCCTCCTTGGAGCTTAATTTCCTGAGAATTAAGCCAGAACACGCACAAGATAATTAAAAGAAGTTCTCTCATCCTTCTTTCCTCTCCCCAAGGGACATTTTAGAGTATATACTATTTACCAGCCACAAAACAGTCTGTTGTTCAACACATACTTGTTTCATCTTTAAATAACTCAGCAGATGTTGCTGCCTTTTTGCCGTAAACTCTGTGTTTTTCCTACCATCAGCTGGCTATGGACAGTGCCAGGGGGATCCGTTTTTGCATTCAAGCCTCTCAGGCTGCCTGCGAGCCTTTGGTACAGGAGGAGCTCGGGCGAGATCATGTACTGTGCTAACAGCTGGTCTGACGGTGACTGGTCTGGTTTTTGAATGGCTGAGAGATGTGCCACAGACTGGGAGGGAAGGGGCAGCTCTGAGGCTATGAAGGTTTGTGCCACTGCTTTGTCAGCTGGGAAATAATACTAAGGGATTTCAGCAGAGTATCTGGCTAAATCAGAGATGAGTTTGTTGCAAGGAGAGCATGGTGCGCTTGTTTGTTTGATGTAGGTACCTGGAGATGTGCAGGACTCCAGTCAGACTGGGGCTGGATTTCTCTCTTCCTTCTGACTCAGACAAATAGCTCTCCTGGGGGTGTGGAACATTAAATTCTCTTGCATCCTGAAACCAGGCTGCGGCTCAGACCAGTGTTTGCCTCCTCAACTCCACCTTTAATGAACAACAAGCATAGTAAGGCTTTTACTTACTTACAGAACTGCCATAGCAAGCAGGGCAGCCTCTTCCACTTTTATTTAGAAGGGGGTTGCTCACCCCATCTCTCAGCTCACTCAAGCTCAGTGCAACCCCTGAGCTTCCCATTAGCTAAAGACATCACCCGAAAAGACAGAAAGGGCATAGGCAGACAGGGCTTTTCACTCCACCACAAACCCCTGCCAAGGCACTTCTTGCCTGCTTCCACATGGATTTTCTTACACCTGAAAGGAACATTAACAGCTCGGTTATGGTAAGCAGAACTTCCATGTGTCCATCCTGACATGCCCATGGCATAACACAATGCCGATGTGCTCACTTAGTTGCATAGATGTTAGCAGTGTGGCCACAAGCACTTTTTGACACACAGATTACTCATTCTGGTTTAGGTTCTAATTACCAAAATATTGCCATAATGGTGCAACTGGTATTAGGATTTGGGGGAAAGTACAGGAAAAATAGTCTCGATTTCAGTACTAGGGGCATCTGTGCTCCTTCACCCTCGTATCTTCAATGTCTCTTCCCAGAATCCCTCCATCTTTACTTTTGACAAAAGCATCATTTCCATCATGGTTTTCTTCTACAACACCTTTCTCCAGTCCCCACTGGTCTCTTTTGCTCACCTCCACCCTTGTTCTCTTTTCATTCCTCCATTTACAAGAGGAGTCAGAAGGGAGCTACAATATGGACACACTTTCAAGGTATTGTTTTCAGTTGTACGAGTTTTGCCTTTATCCAAACTGTGATCACCTCCCGAATACAGACTGACGGCAATCTAAGCTCCAGCCTTTGGGCAGCCTCCAGCAAGCTTGGTTATGGAAAGGAAGATTGCCCCATGCCTTAGGAGGCCCAGGATCAGTTTTGGGACACAAAATCCCTTTGTAATGCTGTATAACTCCTTGAACCTCTGTGTGATCTCCTTTAACCTTCAACATATCATATATGAGAAAGGATACAGACAATTTTTACTTTGGAATGATGCAGTGAGATGGTGCTGCAGGGCATTTAGACTCCCTCTGGAGATGAGAGGCCCACGAGCACCCGAGCCTACTGAACTGCTGTCATCTTTACGGCAAGAGGACCCCGAGCCGCACACATGAGCTGACCTGCTCCCCACTGAGGTACACAGAGAACTTTGTTGCACCCATGATAGGGCCATATGAAATCAGAGGAGCCTTCAGCACGGTCATGGCTCTGGCAAGGAAGAACTGAGTTGTGTGTGAATGAGGTAAAATTCTCCCGCGATTGACTAGAAATAATTTCCTTTTTTTTCCCCCCTGTGCTAAGGCCAAGGTGAAGTGCAACATAATGAGACACTGAGCTCTGCTTCCAGACCCTGGTCATGCCTGGTTCGGTACGTAAAACCAGCGCTCCAGCCTGACGGCGGCGCTAATAACGGCAGCGCCGCGATAAAGCCGTACTTACACCGTCTCCGTGTGCCTCAGTGCCCGCGATTAAACCGCCAGGGACGCCGCTGGCACAAAACACGCACGACCCAGCACACACATGAAATGGCTTCGCTCGCTTTTCTCACTTTAACCTCTGTTTTCTCAGCGGTTGGTTCTGCGAGGGCTGAACAACGCGAGGCCGGGGCAGCCGCGCGGCTGTGCCTGACCAGCTCCCCTCAGCGGCCGCTGGCCGCCACACCGCGCGCACCGCGCGCACGGACTCTGGCCCTTTGCCGGGCGTGATGACGCCGCTCTCTCAACTTTCCTCAGTAGCTGTTCCGCCGATGACGGCACTGCCAAGTGCGCCTCTCTGTGATTGGTTCGCACGAAGAGGGCGGTGTGGGCTTTGATTGGTGGCTGGGGAGGAGAGGGGAGCGGGATTGGTTGGTGAGCGGCGGGCGCGCGGCGCATTGTGGGGTGTTGGGCGCGCGTGGAGCGGGAGGGGTCATGGCGGCCATTGGTGTCCACCTGGGCGCTACCTGTGCCTGCGCCGCCGTCTACAAGGTGAAGGGCCGGGGGCCTGCTCCTCTCGCCGTCTTCGGGGCGGGCCGGAGGCGTCGCGGCTGCTCGGGGATGCTTGCCGGGTGGCGGGGGTGGGCCGCGGTCATCTCTGTTCCCTCGTGGCGCTGCGGGGTCACGCAGCGAGTGAAGCCCTGGCAGGACGCGGGGTGCGCCGAGAGGCCGCTCGGCTCGGCTTGGCTCGGCTTGGCTCGGCTCGGCTTATCGGTGGTGCCTCTGTCCGCAGGATGGCCGCGCCGATGTGGTCGCCAATGACGCCGGGGACAGAGTCACTCCTGCGGTCGTTGCTTTCTCGGAAAGCGAGGAGGTGAGGTTTCCCTGCTGGGGGGGGTTTGGAGAGCAGGGGAGCTCTGCCTGTTGCTGACCTCCCCCCCCCCCCCCCCCCCTTATTTTTCATCCAGGTTGTTGGATTAGCTGCAAAGCAAAGCAGGATAAGAAATATTTCAAACACTGTAGTGAAAGTAAAGCAGATCCTTGGACGAAGGTAAGAGAACAGGTGAGAGGGAAGGTGAGAAGTTTAGTTTTCCCCATTAAATCTGGTCAGTGAAATGTAGTCTCAGTACTGATCTTGAAGGTGTTTTAATCTCATGTGGTATTACTTGAGTTAACTTGGCATTGACAGGAGGGTCTGACATATCTAAAAAGTCTGTGGTATTATGAACTTCTTATGCTAGCTGTTCCAAGAGTAAAGAGATACACAGTATCTTATGTCTGATTTTGTCTGAAAATCCAGATGTTTAGTAACAAGTTGCACATATGCTTTTGGTACATACTTAAGTTTCTTAATGGAAACGTCTCCTTACCTAGGTGTTTTCCTATGGCAGAAAGCCACTGTGGTTTCATTTGCATGAACCTTTGTATTGCTTTTATTACAGTTGTGAAACACATTGATGTGATGCCCGTTGCGATTCTTCAGGGAGTGAAGCTGCGGTGATTTGCATTGGCAATCACAGTGATACTAGAATTAAACTTGTTGGTCTAGGCCTAAGATCAGAGATGTGACAGAACTTTTCATTGATGACCTGGCTGTGTGTTACAGCCCTTTCATGGAAGGGAGTTGACAGGGCGATGTCCGTTCTGATGCGTTTCTCAGCACTTTTCAGGTGCATAACTTTACATAGTAGAGGATTAAGGGCAGTCATGTTATTGCCATCACATTATTTCAGTCATTGCAACAAAACTGCCACTGCAGTCTTTTATAATGATTATTGGGGATAGCAGGTTAAAACAATACATTGTTATTGTTTTTGTTTTTCTTTTTCACTACCTAGTAGGTATTTCTCCAGTCATTGGTTTAGGGGAAGGACATTGAAAGATATCAGCAGTCAGAACCGCTGGATTTGCTTCTTCTATATAAATGTATCCATAGGGTGGAAACAAATTGTGGTTGAAGTTTAGCTTTGCTTGCTGTAGTCGTTTTCAGGCATATCAGCAAAATGAATTTGTGCGATTACCCCTGAGCATATGATTTATTCTGTTATTTTGAATTTGTCTTGACAGCTCTAGTGACCCACAGGCAGAAAAATACATTGCAGAAACCAAATGTTCAGTGAGTATGATCCAGTTTTTTTGTTGTTTAACTTCTATCATTTTATACTCTTCTTCTTGGCATTGTTCGTGCCACACCATGTTCGTGTTCTGTAGTTATCAGCTCTCAACTGCTGCTATTTAGAATGTTTCTCTGGTTATAGAGAGCTCAACCATGTTCTGAGATCTGCCATCATAATACAGTCGAACAGAAAAATTGTATATATCTTGGCCATTCTCAAAAGGGATGATTCTTAATACTCTTTGGGTAATGGTGTTGTGGCGCTGCAGCATCTTGTGATAAAAATGCTTAACCACTGGATTCCATCTCAGAATTTAATTTGTATAATACTGTGCTTGTTACTAGAAACTTTTCTGCAAAACAAGAGAAAAATTATCTTGGAAAATATGTTCCTAAAGATGGAATGAGTTTTTCTCTGGTTTTGGATCGTTCCTATTGACATGCTTATATAAAGAGTTGTTATTTTTGCTTATGGAATATAAGCATATCGTTCTAAATGTTGCTTTTGTACTAACGAAAACTTCTTAATAGAAAAGGAAGTCTGGAGTCTTCAAGTCCACATGAATGTCACTGTCGTGTCTGTTAGATAATACAGGGGTTTTGTGATCTTTGATAGGCATCTTGGAAGCATTTATTTTCTTGTAGTAAAGTACTAACACAAACAGTATTTACTTTTTACAGGAACTAAATTATACATTTTGTTAATAACCAAGTTACATATCTAGCAAAGTTACGTTGGTTTTGCTTACAGATAATTGAGAAGAATGGAAAACTTCAATACGAAATAGATAATAAGCTTATCAACCCAGAAGATGTGGCAAAACTAATTTTCAGTAAAATGAAAGGTATGTTTTAGTTTTTTAAGCTGTCCTCATATCTTTAAGATGCTGTATATTGTTTTTTGCTTTTAATCAACGTGTTCTGCCTGTGTTTATGAACAGAAACCGCGCAGTCTGCATTGGGTTCAGATGTAAATGATGTTGTTATCACTGTACCATTTGATTTTGGAGAGAATCAGAAAAATGCCCTTGGGTAAGAGAATTAAGATTTTTCTGTTATTTAACATGCCTAAAGCAGACCGGCTGCCAGATCAGCAATGGATTCCAGCTTGTGACTGTCAGTCCAGACATGAGGATGTTATTTGAATTGGGAAGATAGGAAAGCAGGAGGTTAAATCCTGACTTTAGAACCATTTCGTGGAATTTGCTGTTGTAACCAAAATGAAATTCTGAATCAATTAAAGTGAGAGGGAATGTTGGTATTATCCAGGATAGAATGTAATTTCAGATGGGAGTTTTCAGTGTCCCCTTTGAAATGCAAAAAGTTTGAGTTTCTCAGCCCTTCTCCATAATTTCCCATCCTTTCATACAACAGTAGTCCCCAAATCAAGTGGTGTCACATGACTCCATAAAGTCATGTGACACCACTTTATGTTTTGTTAGAGAGCAGACAGGGAATACACACCAGTATTCTACGTGGAAGTTCTCTTTGGAAAAGGTTCTGCTGTATAATTTCCTCCATACGAAAACACAAGTCGATTTAGAGCTGTGTGTAATTGGCAACATCTGTTTCTACTTTCTGATATGTAGAAGCCCTTACGTTTAACTGACATGAAATACTCAAAGCACACTTAAAGTTGGTCATAAAGCATTAGCGAGCTGGATATTTGCAGTGTGTGTAATGAGACGTTCTGCTTTAGTATATGAGTTGCAAAATAACTTCAAAGCAGAGGAAGCAACGTGCAGGGCAGTCTCAGGGTTACTGAAGTTTCAAGAAAACATGTAGAGAAGATGTTAGAAGTGAGGTGCGGTAACTTGATGTGGAAGTAAAAGCAATTTTCCCAGCGTGGTATCTGGTGAAATAACATACCAAGAACTTATAGTACCACACTTGAAGATAAGTTACCAAGTTTGAAGGTGGGGTTTTTCACCTGTAGTTGAGGGAGGGGTTGCCGATTCTCTGGGGTATGTAGACTGATACATCAGAGTTTCATTTGACAATGAGCACGCAGCAGATCCAACTACCTGAAAGACATGGTAGCAACTGATACTTTTCTTTTTCAGTCACTGGGCTGTGTTAATACCATGCTGTAAGCAAGTTCTGAGGTGGCAGCCTACGTAGTTCAGCTGAAATCTTAATAGCGTGTGTGACCGTAGTGAAATTCTTCAAGTAAAATGAAATGCTGTTGTGCCTTATCACAGGGAAGCAGCCGCAGCTGCTGGATTTAATGTTATGAGATTAATTCATGAACCGTCTGCTGCTCTCCTGGCTTATGGAATTGGCCAAGATTCACCCACTGGGAAAAGGTAAAATCCCAATATTTTTCTTGAGTGTAAGCAGCTGTACTTAAATCCTGGGAAATCTTAAATGAGAGAATGCTGTGTTGCCCTAGCAGTCGATACAAAATTAATTACTTGAGGCTTGTTTTCCTTTTTTCACTCAATAAAGCCAATAACAATGTAGAAGTTGTAAATCTGTAGTGTTTAAAATGCCTTTGTTCTGTTTTTTTAAGGATTGTCTTTAAGGATTTGTCCCTACATTCCATTTTCCTCTTGAACGAGCTGATTGGCTTTGCATCCCTTTTTAAACAGATCTCGACATAGCTGTTTTTTCATTGTGAGAAATGGGGGTATTTTACGTGTGCTACAAGAACTGAAGCTGAGTTCCTGGGTTCAGTAGGTGCATTGGGTTTCCCTTATGAGTATTCAGATAATTCACAAGATTTTCAAAATGGATTTTCAAAGACTGCTGTCAGTGTAAACAGATGTCTTTTTTTTCTTCTTGGTAGGTGTTTTTTACCCTTCTCATATAATTCTTGCCTATAATCTTGAATGTAATGTTCAGTTCTCAATTGTGTACTAGGAAAAGCATTGGCCACTCTCACTGTATAAAATGTACTAATTTTGTTCTTCAGGGGACATTTTCAAGTAGTCAGTGGTACTAAGATGCATTAAATACGAACACCCCAAATGAAATTCTCTTGACCACTGTACGATGTACTGCAGGTCACCTTTTTTAGACAGAGTTAACATAATTTTAGATGGCTTATTAATGCTGCTGTCTATTTATTTTTGTTTTTCCCATGGCAGCAATGTGTTGGTTTATAAACTTGGTGGAACATCACTTTCTATCACAGTCATAGAAGTAAACAGTGGAATATATCGTGTGCTGGCTACAAACACAGATGACAGCATTGGTGGAGTTTGCTTCACAGAAGCTCTCGCACAACACTTAGCTTCCGAATTTCAGAGGTAGGTTTTGAATTCCAAGCACATTGTGGTTAGGACAGGAACTTCGTTATCAGGCGTTTGCTTTCAAAAATATTTCACACTAGTTTGTCAGATCTAGCAGACTGTCTGCATGTGGAATGGCTGAAGTAAAGTTTTAATATCTGCTGGGGACAAAGTGGGAAGGCTGGGAAATACTTGGTTTTGGGCCAATGTGGCCTGAAGCCAATGTTGAGCTGTAAGGGCTCAGCTATGAGCTGTTTAGTGTTTTGATTGATGTATGTGCCTGATGACTACAGGCACTTACATCCTTTCAGTCAAAAGCTTTTGGGGTGGCAGGTAATTCACCTGGGTGGGTTTTGTTTGTTTTTCTTGTTGACCTGAAGGACTGTGGAGGAACTTGGGTCATCAGACTGAAGTCTACGTGGTATGTCACCCTATGATGGACAAAAATGAAGAAGTTCTGTTTCTGCTTAACCTGTAGTTAAAATTAGTTAACTGGCAGACCTTTTCTTGCTGTTCCTTGCAGGCACTTAGAGCATTTGTTTGGCTGAGAAACTGTTCAGAAAGACTTAAATCTGCGTGACAAACACTAATGGCCAAGTTCAGGGTGCCTCTAGACAGTGTTCTTTATTTGAAATTGAAATAGACACTTACTCTTCGCGAGCTTTCAGTAGTAGCATTGTGGATATGTCCACAGAAAAAAAAGTTTGATAGCTTTAACCTGTTTTTCTTTCAGAAAGTTAGAGTTATCACGCCAATGCCTGCCTTTCTAAACTGGTATTGCTGCTTCTTTTTAAATGTAGGTCCTGTAAACATGATATTAGAGGAAATCCCAGAGCCATGATGAAGTTGATGAACAGCGCTGATATTGCAAAGCACTCTTTATCAACCCTGGGAAGTGCCAACTGTTTTGTAGACTCGTTGTATGATGGATTGGATTTTGATTGTAACGTGTCCAGGTAAAGCAACTCTTGAAGCTACTGCTTTTGTATAAAACTATGCTTGAAATCTTTCTGGGTGGTGTTGAGGATGTTCAGTAAGCTTTGATTTTTGGTAGAGTTAATTTTAGAAACAGAAGAATAGAAGACAAACTTGCTTTCTTTGAGCTTTGTGCCATATTGATGGTTCTGTTATGATGCGATCAGTAGTAGTTGGGGTAGTAACACTAACAGTGTTGCCCTAATGGTTAGAAGATAAAGTGCAAAAGAGCACAGGCAACCCTATCTTTGGAGTCTGGTTGTTGATGAAAGAATGGATACTATAATTACTCAAGGTGGTTTCTCCCCTTACACCCTGTTATTGGGGTTTTTTTACTGGATTTTCCTTAAGAAAAGTACTTTTGGACTCTGATCTGAATGAGCTCCAAAATGACAGGAGTTGTGGAAGTCTTGATGTCTCCTCTTTTTGACAGCTGAAGTAGAAAGAGGTGTTCTGTCTTTTTGCTCATGCTGCTGTGTCCTCCTCTAAGTCTCTTCTCTCTTGGGATGATCTCTTGAGATGTTCAGCTGGCTTTGATTGCTCTTCAGTCAGCAGCAGCTTTAGCAAAATGAAATAGACTTTTCAATCCCAGAACCATGCATCCACTGCTGCAGCAGCTGGATCTGGTAAAGTAAGGCACAGTATGATTTTAAGCGAGAAGCAATGCCACTTGCTGTGGTTCAGTTTTGGACAAGGATGCTAGTCCTGTGGACTCGTGTTGCACAATTTGCCTTGCTGCATTTGCACATAGTAAAACTTCCTCTTCGGGCTTGAAACAGCCCGAAGCAAGCACAAGTTTTTGTTGGTGGGTTGTTTTTTTTATTTTCCTAACCTACTCCCTGTGTGCAAATCAAGTCTTTGTGTCTCCATGTTAAAGATGATGAAACAGTTCAAGGATTTTTGCTTTTTTTTCCCCATGTATGAGTCAAGACAACCGTACTGTTTGTTCTCTAGAGGAGTACTCTGAAGAAGAATGACTCTGCATTCCATATCGGTGTTAATGATGGAATCAGTAGCACAGATGTTTTCACAACAACAAAATCACTTCTTCAAGATTAATAATTGGGAAATAAGATTTTTAAAAAAAAAAAAAAATCCCTTAGTACCAGGTATAGCTAGAGAATGAAAGAATGTTCTGAAAATGATTGTTCTTCCATTTCAGATATTTGTCTCTGATTGATGAGATGATGCTTCTTGAATTTTTTCTTTTTTTTTCTTCTAGGGCCAGGTTTGAACTTATCTGTTCTTCACTTTTTAGTAAATGTGTAGAAGCAATTAAAAAGCTCTTGCAGCAAGTTGGATTTACAGCAGATGATATTAATAAGGTAACAATAGAAATCACTTGTCTGTGCTGTGCTTCGTAACTCCACAGGAAGAATGTTTGTGGGGCCTGTTTTCCATGCAGACTGAGATTATTTCATGATGTATTTGAGCATTTTTGGCTCAGATCCAACAAAGTATGTAAACTCAAGATCTTTAGAACTCGTATCTTTGCTTTGACTTTGTTTGCTTGAAGTATAAGGCAGAGTCAATGCTGTGTTTCTACTGTGGTATATTGAGTCAGTGGTGGAGGATTTCTCTCCCCTTGGTGTATTTGTATAACTCTTGGTAGAGCCAGGGAGAACCTTCTTTAAGTTCAGGGTTTTGCTGACACTTCTGAAGAAAATCTGAGTTTCAACTTCTGTCTTAGGAGTAGACTAAATCACTTCCTGTCTACTAGGTGCCCATGCTCCTCCTTGTGAGCTTAAACTTAGGAACACGTTAGATGCCAAACCATAGAGTGCTTTAATACCAAAGGTGGTGAGTAAAGTAGCAAATACTACTGGTTTAATGCAAATGTCTTTTTTGCTTTAGTATAAGAGAGTTACTTCATTTCAACCCCTGGGCACCCGTGTGTATGGCAAATAGTGCTGCGCTGGTGGAATTGGTGCAAATTCTGCAGCAGAAGTTGGCTAGTGCTTTTAACGATACTCGCTGCTATTTCAGACTCTTGGTTAGGGTTTGCTGTGTCACCTCAGGGTTTCACTGGTAGGACAATGAAATATCCCAGGCCACTGTTCAGAGAACGTTTTTTGTATTTTGGAGGCAGTGTGTTTTAGGTGGCCCAATGTGCTGTTCTCTCAGGCCTTAATGCTTTTGGGTCGGGGAGGGAAAGCACTTTACAGGTAAAAATAAATTAACCTGGTTTACAACTCTTAGGTTGTACATGAAGAAAAGTGGGAATTAGCTTTGTTTCCAAATGTGATTGATCTCAACAAAGTTACTGTAGTAAGAGAAGGATTTTAGGCCTTCTTTGTTGCACAAGGTCAGTCAGTAACACTGGTTGTCAGTGTCATCCCTCAGGATTTGATACTGGAGCTATTACCATTTAATGTCTCTGTTAGTAACAGGCATGATGGGGTGACGTGCTCTCAACGAGTTTGCAGACAGTACCAAAATGGGGGGAGCAAGCAATACCACTGTAGGTTGAGGTTGCTATGCAGAGGGATTGAAAAAGGCGAGAGAAATGTATATAATAGAAATATGAATATAATAGAATATTTTGGTTGGAAAGGACTTAATCCAGCAAAGGCAAGTGTATAGTCCATGGTGGAATAGTCCCATGCAGCGGGACAGGCTGGCAGTTGCAAGAGAGCAGCTTTGCAGGAAAAGACATGGGAGTTGGACTAGACTGTAAGTTCAGTAGCAGTCAGCAGCATGGCTCTGCAGGAAAGGCTGCAGCTATGTGCTGGGCTGTAACAGCAGGGGTGTAGCCATGGGTCTAGAAAAGTGTTTGTTTTCTTCTTTGGCACTTGGACAGAGTGTCCAGATACAATCTCATCGCTTTTGTGCTTCATGGGTGCTGACCTACTGGAGCTGGTCAAGTTGGAGAGCTGCCGAGATGGCTTGGGCCAAGAGAGCTGGGTTTGCTCACCTCTAAGGAGAGGCTTAGGGGAGACTGCTGCTTCCTACAGTTACCTAATAGAGACAAAACCTGACTGATTTCTTCCTGGAGGTGCATGATGGAAGAGTGACCAGCAGCACAAGTGACAATATGGGAAATTTGAGATACCAAGAGAAGAATTTGTAGTGTGAGGGTAATCAAACACTGAAACAAAGGCCCACAGAGCCCATGCAGTCTACATCCACGGAGGTCCTGAGAAGCCTCTTGTAACTGGACCTGCTCTGGGCAGGAGGTTGAACTAGATGACCTCCGGAGGTCCCTTCTAACCTGATGTTATTTTATGATAGATTCCTCAATTTTCAAAATGCTATTTCATCTAGGTGATGCCTACTATAAGAAACACTTTTTCAAGACACCATTTCAAACTAGCCAACTATTTCCTTTAATTTCAAACACAAAAGTAGCAGAAGTCAAGCAAAGATAGCATCATTTTTTCTTTTAACAGCTACAGATGATCATGTATCCCAGAGCAGTGTGGATTTCTGCATTGCAGGTTGTGACCTGTCTGTTTCATCTGACAGAAGACAGATTTGAAATCATTAAGGCATGTTTTCTAGGTAGTTCTGTGTGGTGGGTCTGCTCGAATCCCGAAGCTACAGCAGCTGATCAAAGACATTTTCCCAACTGTGGAGTTACTGAATTCAATTCCTCCAGATGAAGTTATTCCTATCGGTGCAGCCATAGAGGCAGGAATTCTGCTCGGGAAAGAGAATCCTTTGTTAGATGAAGAAACTCTTATTGAGTGTTCCGCCAAAGATATTCTCCTTAAGGTAAAGCTAAAATTATTGAACTTAGACAATTTTACTGCAGCACTGAATATACAGCACTACTTAACACACGGTTGATGTTAGAGAAAGGGCATTGTTTTATTATTAGTTCTACAGATGGGCTGTAGATCAGCAGTAAGGGGTACCTTAGGTTTACTGACAAAAAAATTTACAGGAAAACCTGCTGGATTTTAAAGGGAGATAAACTGTGTCTTTGCTGTGTCCTAATAGCTGGACTTTTTCATTTATTTATAGGAGCACAAATGTTTGGGCTTTTGGGTTTTTTTACTTGCTGTGGTGGTAAATGTGGCAGGGAGAATGAATGTTGGGTTTCTGTTCTGGTGGAGCACTGTTGTAACACTTCCAGCTCAGTACTTAGAGAAAGGCATGAACTTTTTTTTTCTTTTTAAAGGGAGTAGACGAGTCAGGGGCTGACAAATTCACAGTGCTATTTCCATCAGGGACACCATTACCAGCTCGAAGGCAGCACACCCTGCATGCTCCTGGAAACACTTCTTCTGTGTGCCTTGAACTATATGAGTCACTGGGGAAAAGTCCCATGAGTGAGGAAAGTAAATTTGCACAGGTGAGTGTACACACATTCATGTGCACTTTTAATATTGACCCCTTGGAAATCAAGTGGCTCTGAAAAGGAACAAAAGTTTAAAACCAAAACCAATCCCACCCCTTCCAAAACTTCTTGTTACAAAATTAGAATGACATGTATCTCTTTGGAAATGGTCTTTAACCAGTCTTGTGTAAATGTATTAAGAAGTATTGAAGTTTCCCTTTGGAATCTCTAAACAGCTGGTGGGGTTTGACGTTTGGCACGGCTGTGGTAAGCTCACCCGGTGTGAGAGATCACAACCAGTCATTCCAGTAGGATCTCCAGGTCTCCAGCATTTTAGAAAGCAAACTGCTGGAGGTAATGATGTAGCTGGTGTGTGTACTGTTGACTGCTTTTTAATCTTACCAGATCGGATGGGATCATGGTATTGAATACCACATTTGATTTTCACAGCGTTAAGATGATATGATTAAATCCTCACCCAATACAAACAGATTACTCAGGATTCAACCTACTGAGAGGACCCAGCTTGTTTGAAATGGTGATGACGTGCTTATCTTGGCTTCAGCACACTTAAAGCATCAGGGAGGAGGCAGATGGGGCTGACATGGAATGCTTGAGAAAATTGTTAATTCCACCTTTGTTCTGTCCAAAGATCTTGAAGGGGATAGGGGTGTTACCTAGTAACTACAGAACTGGTCCAGTTAAGTAAAGGAACGTGCTCAGCTGTCACTGCAGTCGGTGGGAGTTGTAGGTGCTTCAGCTGTCTTGGTGATAGTCCCTGGAACAGAAGCACTGCAACAGTAGAGCGAACAGCTAAACCATACAGACGGGCACTCCAGATGAATGGAGTCCCCTAGGGCGTGCTTGGCTGTGGAGTCACTACTACGAGACGCTGAACAGAATGAATTGCACACCTTGGCTATTGCGTCACTCACTCAGCCAGGATTTAGAGGACTTAATTATGTAACTTTTTTTTTAATAGATTGTACTCCAGGATTTAGATAAAAAGGAGGATGGCCTACATGACATACTAACTGTTCTCACCATGAAAAGGTACCCAAAATATTTCTCCTTCAGCTGTGTAACTTGTTGTGTCCCACTTCTTGTTACAGAATGTTTAATTTTGTGTTAAATTGCGTTTCATTGCTTACAGGGCTGTGTCTTAGCAGGAGTAAGTTCTGTTGGAACACGGGGTTTATGCAGTACCTTCTGTGCTATCATCGTTTGATTCCTAAAGAAACAAAATGTAATACTATAGATGATTGTTTTAGCAACTTTTGAACTGTGGATCAGTTTGACCACACTTGAGAGCAGTCAGGATCTCTGATTTCCCATGGAAGGGGGTCAGGTAGTTCTGTTGAACGCCCACAGTCTCAGGAAAAACTGAAGCAGAATCCGCCTTTACTAGTTGCTGAGGAATCCATGCAGGACATGCAGCATTTGTGATGAACACCTGTGGCTCTGCCCCTTCGGAGACAGTGTTGTTAAGCGTGAGAAATAATGTCACAGGAAATCAGGCTTCATAAATCTACTGTTTACCAAATGACTTGTTTATTATGGGAAGATAGGAAGTATCTTGTGGCAGAGTGGGGAATAGGGATGACATATTTCTCTAAACTTTTTGGCCTTCACAGGAGTGCTTGGGCTCATTTGAAATAGTCTGAATAGTTTATAAACATATCAGAAGGTGGAATTCTAAGTAGTCAAAATATGTTTGTCTTCCAAGGGCTGTCCTGAAGTTCATATTGCTTTTCTGAATAATATGAAAGTTGTCTAGATGTTGCTGAAAAACTAAATCCCTACTTTCTATTGCAGTTCAAACCACTTCTTATGTTAACTGTCAGGCATATTAATGTGCTCTATTAATAGACTTCACCTAAATTACCTTGTTACTCATACAGAAATCTGCACTTAGCATTGACAAGAAAAACATCTTGGGGATTATACATGCAAATGTGTAATGCAGAAAAACCTGCGTTATGTCAAAGGAGTTTTTAGTAATATTTAGGTGAAAAAGATAAAGTTCACTTATTCACTTCTATCTAAATGTTACGTGTGACTGTTGTTTGTCTAGATGAAGTAGGATTCAATACTGTCTCTAATTTTTAGATTTTGAAAATAAAGGCTTTCCTCGTTGAAGGGGATCCTTGGTATTAAAAGACTATTTCTGCTTTTTACAAGTCAAGTTTTCTGAATAATATTACTGCACATTCTTTTTAAAAACCCGTACTAAGTTATAATTTTTAAACACATTCCTGAATCTTGCGGCATACGTGAAGGAGATACGTGCTTTAATGGAGGGCAAGAAGTGTGTAACTAAACACGTGATAAACTAAATTCAGTTTCATCTGTGAACAGGTGAAGCCTGTTCTTCCCTGGCTGTTTCAATGCTAAACTTTCTTCCTTTCATCTGCATGAAGACTGTTGTTTATCCTCTCTGGAACACGCAGTAACATACTAAGAGTTTTGTTGCAATAGTGCTGACTATGCCTTTCTTTTTTGTCTAGGGATGGGTCCTTGCATGTGACCTGCACAGATCAAGATACCGGGAAGTGTGAAATCATCACTGTTGAAGTGGTGTCATAGTCTCTTTCGAAAGGCGATATTTTTCAAAGTTGATTTTTGTCTCGTGTTGGCTTTTCTGCCAAAGTGGTGACTCTCTCTGAGATGTCTTTCATGATTCTTGGAGGGCTTTAATAAACTGAAGTAAAACATTGATTTGCCACCAGATTTGTTTGGAGCAGCAAGCGTGGTGCAAAACGTTAATCCAGCCATGCAGAGAGCAGAGCACTGAGTTATAAGCACCTGATGTGAAAGTGCAGAGCGCAAATCCTCGTGCCTGTGGTTCAGCCACAAGCATATTGCTCAGTCTAACGATTTTTCCTCGGGCTAGTCAGGTCTTGTACCCGTTCAACCAGTATGTCTGTGGCTTCAGCAGCATAGCTCTGAACCCACAAAAGCTGGAACGGCAAAAATCCTCTCTGGTAACTGTCCCAAATTGAACTGAAATCCTGAAACTGTGGAGGTGATGCCTGTTTGCACTGGCGTCTTGAGCAGGATGTTTGTGTTTGGTTTTCTTCTGGAGTTACTGTAGGATGGTTTGGTGAAAAATGCGTGTAAGGGTTGTATGTGCTTATTTATGCGTTGTTAATAAAATACCTTTTTTATGCAGATGCTGGCATCCTCCGTTCTGTGTGGCACTGTTCTAAGCTGTATGTCATCATACATTTGTTTGGATAGAAGCTGGCAGCTCCTTTCATTTTAGGTAGGGGACTAATAAGAAGGAGGAGGCAGGTGTAGTTGTGGGATATGAGGGTCTCAGCCTAATGTGCAGTTAAGGGGCAACAGTTCAGCCTTGAAGGCTGGATGCTGTATTTTAAAATATTCAAAGGGACACAGTAGAGCCTCAATCAGAGACAGAAGCTAGAACAAGAGATGCCCATCTGGATTTGAAGTGACCTGTATTCAAATACCTGTTTTTCTACATGCTTTCCAAACTGTCTGTGTTTGCCGAATGTGTATTTCAATATTCTTCCTACCTCACAAAAGCGATAGATGCTGCAGATCACAGATACAAATCTTACTGCATTCCAGACACATCTGTGTTATGTGGATGGGAATGTTCTGCCTCCCTCATCCCTGGGTCTTTGATCTCTGGAAAATAAGTAAATAGTTCATAGAGTCATAGAAGAGCTCAGGTTGGAAGGGACGTGGAAGGATCCTTGAGTCCAACTCCCTCGCAGGACTACCTAAAACTAAACCATGTGACTAAGCATTGTCCAGATACCCCCTTGGACCCTGACAGGCTTGGTGCTGTGACCACTTCCTGGGGGAGCCTGTTCCACTGACCAACCACCCTCTCAGTGAAGAACCTTTTCCTCATGTCCCATCTGAACTTCCCCTGATTCCTTCATTCCATTTCCTGTTATCCTGTTGCTTGTCACCAGAGAGAGATCAGCACCTTCCCCTCTGCTGCCCTGCTTGAGGAAGGTGTAGACTGCATGAGGTCAGCCCTCAGCCTTCTCCAAGCTGAACAAACCAAGGGACATCAGCTGCTGCTCCTAAGACTTGCCCTTGAGGCCTCCTTTCACTATCTTGGTCCCCCTCCTCTGGACGTACTCTGATGTCCCTATATTGAGGCGCCCAAAACTGCACACAGTACTTGAGGTGTGGCAGCACCAGGGCTGTGTAGAGTGGAACAATCACCACCCTCCACTGGCTAGCTGTGCTGTGTTGTGCTTGATGCACCCCAGGACACGGTCCTTTAGGCAGGACACACTGGTGACTTATATTCAACTTGACATCAACACCCAGATCTCTTTCCACATGGCTGTTCTTGAGCCTCTCATCCCCTGATTTGTTTGTATAACCAGGATTACCCCATGACAGCTGCAGAATCTGGCTCTTGCTCTTGTTAAATTTCACGGAATCATAGAACAGTTTGGGTTGGAAGGGACCTTCAAAGGTCATCTAGTCCAAACCCCCTGCAGTGAGCAGGGACATCTGCAACTAGAGCAGGTTCCTCAGAGCCCCAAACAACTTGACCTGGAGTGTCTCCAGGGATGGGGCTTCTACCACCTCTCTGGGTAAACTCTGCCAGTGTCTCACCACCCTCAGTGTAAAAAATTTCTTTCTTAGTTTACCAGTTCCTGTGGGAAAACTTCTAAAAGGGGTCTTGGAAAACCCCAAGTCTGGTTCTGTCTGGTCAGTGGCGTTCCACACCCCTTATAAATACAAGAGACGCTTAAGCACTAACGAGTGGCCAGACACGTTTAAGGGGTGTTTTGTTGTCATAGCAGTGCCAGTTGGTGTTTATGGGGCTTCACAGAATCGCAGACTGGTTGGGCTGAAGGGACCTCACACATCTCCTAGTCCCAACCCCCTGCCATGGGCAGGGACACCTTCCACTACCTCAGACTGCTCAAATCCCCATCCCACCTGGCTTGGGACTAGCTTGAAAGCCCTACTGACAGCAAACACCCCTTCTGAGAAGCGCGCTGTGATGTGCTCGTCCCTTTTTCTGCAGCGTTTCCAACCTCTCCTTGCGGCTGTACCCGCAGCTCCGCGGCCGGCAGAGCGCGCTGAGGGGCTCGCTGAAGCCCGCCCGCTGCCCCGCGCTCCCCTCGCCCCAGGCGCTGCCCCCTTCGCAGCGCTATTAAACAACAAAGAGAAACCGCTTTACGTTTTCCCTCGCTCTTTCATCTTCTCCCCCGCTCAACCCCTGCCGAGAGCCGCTGGCGAGGACGCGCAGCCACCGAGGCCGAGGCGACTCCTCACTCACGAGCCCGCCGCCGCCTAAACCCTCCGCGTGCCCGGGGGGGCGGAGCTGTGTGCGTGCGCCTGCGCCGCGCCTCCTCTCCGCCCCCTTCCGGAGGGGGGGCGGAGCCGCGCGGGCCTGGACCCGCGGCTGGCTCCTGGGCCGCGAGGGCGCCCGCCTTCCCCTCCCACCCCTCCCCAAGATGGAGGGTTGGCGAGGAGGTGAGGGCGCGCCGGCGGCTCGGGCTGGGAACGGGGCCGCCCGCAGCGCCGCGCTCGGGCTGTCCCTCCCTTCTCCTTGGCGCTGGGTGGGCCGAGAGGGCGGGCGCGGGGAGGCTTCCCGTTCGCTCTCGGCGGCGGGGCGCCGCTGCCGGTCCCCTCCTCGCCCAGCTCCGCTCGGACCGTTGCCGCCGCTCCCCCATCCCGCTCTCAGCCACTCGGCCGCAGCGGGGCGGGGAGGGCTGGGGACCCTGCCCGCTTCCTTCGGGGGCTCTGCCTGCTGCCCGGGAGAGGCTGTGGGAGGGAGGGCGGGGAGGCGCCTGAGGTAAATATGGAGGGGGGGGGGGCGGGTAGGGAGAGGCGCTGGGGGCGCGGAGCGGCAGCGGGAAGGGCGACCGCCGCCCCCTCTCCGCCTTCCCGAACTTCTGACTGTGCGGCCCAGAGGTGGAAACTCCTCCGAGGGCGGCCCTTTCCCCGCATGGCCTAAGAGGCGGCTCGGGGCTGGGGAGCCCTGCGCGCAGCCGGCGGGTGCTGAGGCAGGAGAGCTCCGCGGTGCCCAGGCCGGTGCTCGGGGGCACCCAGAGCCTCCCCGAGGCCCGGCCTTGGCCGCATCGCAACGCGCGGCTTCGGCGCTAAACTTCACCCCGGCCCCTCTTCCCGCCCCAGCCATGTGTCCCGGGAGCTGGCACTGTTGCCATGCCGCTCTGCGGAGTGTCGCGTCCCTTTAAATCCGCCGAGCCCACAAGGCATCCGCGATTCTTCTGGAAGAGCCCCATGGATCTTTCCTTCCTCTTCCAGTCACCATGGTTGCATCGCAAGTGCTCAATTCCACTTGACTACCTACAGATATTTGGCGGTCTGAAAAAGAATAGGATTCCCTGTTGCCATAGCTCAGTAATTGTAGGAGAATTACTCAGTTGTTAGTGTAGCTTTCACCTGTGGAAGTCTCTGCCCTCCAAAATACTTGTTCTTTATAAATTCACATGCTGTACAGAATAAAGGTGCAGGGATGGAATCATTGACGTGTTTCACTTTACCCATTAGAGAAGTGTTGAGTTGCAGGCTGTGAGACAATATAGTTGTACAAGAGACTCGTGGACTGCTATCGCAAATGATAACGTGGGGACTCTGGGATAAGGCGTAATGATTTCAATTTAGCTGAGACATTAAATAGGATTCTTTACCAATTTTCTTATTGTAGCTTGGTATGTGCCATGTCTAGCTTCACTTGAGACCCTCCAAGAATTATGTAGGAAGGAAAATCTCAGATGTAAATCCATTGGAATCACCAACAGGAGTCTAAAGAGTTATGAGGTGGAATATTTGTGTGACTACAAGGTAGAAGAGGTAAGAGAAACACAGACCAATTTGATCACTCTTTCAGCTGAAATTTGGAAGCGAGCCAAAGGGAGTTTTGCTCATAATGTTAAGTAGCAGGCTGTGAGGACAAAGCTCATGCTGATGTCAAATGAAATATCTTTTAATCTTTGAACTGTAAACAGAAGGCAGTACAGCTACTGCTGTCGGTGCGTTGAAGGAGCATCTTTTTCTGAAATTACAGAGTCGTTAGAATATGAAATGTTTTGTTCCTGTGTATCTAGTAGTTAAGCAAAATGCTGGTGCGTTTAGGTTGTAGCTTGGTGTGTATTACAATGCTTCTCCTTTATTTGCAGGTAACAGTCCGTATTTCCCTCTTGACTGTTGTAGTCTGTTTGATGAAGAGTTAGGGCCATGTGCTGCAACTGGATTCTTACGGCTTGATCGTGCCAGTGAAATTCAGTCTCAGGATTTGGCCTTGTTTGGTTGTTTGGCCATTTTAAAATAAGTACCAAATGTACGCTGCTGGATTCTACGCACAATATTACGTGTTTTGAATGGACTGCTCTTTTGGGAGGATGGATGATATGACAAATAATTTTTTAGAGTTTTTTTCACTAAGTTTAGTATTATTTTTGTATTGTTCTGTTTGTGATACGACTACATTCTGCTTGTGCATACGAGTCACACAACTAGTCAGCATAACTTGCCTAACTGCTTTAACAACTTAGCCTCCTCCAGGTATATACATATATGCCCTTAGCGATCAGACTTCATCCCAGCTGTTTATTGCTTTGCCCCTAGAGGTGATATGTAAAGTACCCAAAGTTGCGCTAGAAGTTAATTTGCAAACAGAAAACTTGATTTTCTTTTCCTCCCCAGTTCTAATTGTTGTGAGGATGTCAAGACCTTCTGCCGTTTCTTAACTCCAGAGCTCTTGTGTTTGTGTACTCTGTGATGCTGGATTTCAGCAGAATGAAATGTGGCTAAATCTGTATCCATTTCTGTATTTGAAGGGCACAGAATACTATCTTGTGAAATGGAAAGGATGGCCAGAATCTTCAAATACTTGGGAACCTCAGAAAAATCTGAACTGCCCATTGCTTCTTCAAAACTTCCTTAGTGACAAGAAGGAATACTTGTCTCGGGTGAGAGAAGGCAAACCGCTGAAAGTGAGAAACCACATTAAAGCTTTGAAACCTGCGGTTGCAGATTACATTGTAAAGAAGGCAAAGCAGAGAATAGCTCTGCAGAGATGGAAAGAAGAACTCAACAGGAAAAAGAATCACAAAGCGATGATTCTGGTAGAAAACACTGTGGATCTCGAAGGCCCTCCTTTAGACTTTTACTACATTAATGAATATAAACCTGCTCCGGGAATAAATGTAATAAATGGGATAACGACTGGCTGTGAATGCACGGACTGCCCGGCTGAGAAGTGCTGTCCGAAGGAGGCTGGATTTATTTTGGCTTATAATAAACGAAAGAAGTTGAAAATCCAGCCCGGCTTGCCCATCTATGAATGCAATTCATTTTGTAGGTGTGGGCCGGACTGCCCTAATAGGATAGTCCAGAAAGGGACACCCTATTCTCTTTGCATCTTCAGAACTAACAATGGCCGTGGTTGGGGAGTAAAAACCCTCCAGAAAATTAAAACGAACAGTTTTGTGATGGAGTACGTTGGAGAGGTATGTATTTATCTCATATGGGTGAATTACTTAGAATAAAGGAAATGTTGGAGAAAATCTTGATGAGTTTTCTCTCAGTTCTAACACTTTTTGACTTCTGCTATATAATAGATAAGTCTACTTTTGAGCAGAGAAATACCATAAACAGACATTCAAGATGACATCAAAATTATGTTTTCCAGAATGTTCCTCCATTCCAGAGCAATTGTAAAAGGTTGAATGTAAAGAAAATACTTATGCCATAGGTCGCTAAAGAATTATTTTGGATACATGCCCTAAGAGTATTTCTGAAGGCAAGTCCTTCTTCTGGTTCATGGCAGTCATACTCTTCACTCCTCTCAGATCATCTCCATTATTGTGGCTTTTGCTGTTCCCCAGGCACAGTTATGGCCAAACTCTCCACCTGGTCTCTCAGTCCCTTTTCTGTTTTGTCTGAACTTGTAAGGTAGTGTTTCCAAACATATTTATTACTTTTGATTAACAGCAAGACTAACACTTGTAATATGGACATTATCTGTTTACCCAATCTCATAACTATTTCAGACAGAACTTTGATGTTATAAAACACAGACCTTGAGTTGCTCTTGGAATTTTGTGTTGCCCGGAGTTTATCTACTCAGCCTCTGCTCCAGGGCTCGTCACATCAGCAGCTGCTGGCAGCCTCTTTGATCCAGTCTGCTGTATTTCTGCCACAAATCTGTCTTGCTACTAAGTCGACTCAGAATAATTCCTTCTGTCCCTTAGTACAAATGTTTATGGTCTTGTATTTCCTCTGGGCTCCCTGCCCCAAATCTTCTGACTTCTGTTCATACCTTTCTTGCAGACGCACAAGACATCAGTCTTCCAAAATGTCTCTGCTGAGGGATTAATGCAGTAAAATGATTTTGTAATTTTGTTGGTTAAAGAGCATGTATTTACCCTTTCAGCTGAATCTACTTATTCCCCACCATTGAATAACTTCTCAAATCTGATCTGTCAGAAAGATTTTAGAGGGCTTTTTTGTCCAATTCCACCACATTTCATATCCGTCTTGCTGCCACATGGTGATTTCTTTGCCGAGTCTGTGCAACAGAGTACATTTAATGTACCAGGCTGCAGATCAAGTTGTTTAAGCTGTTGCTTCTGTCAAAAGTGGCTGTAGTTCTCCTCCTTCTTTGGGGAGTTTCCAGATTTCTACCTTGTGCTAGTACACGCCAGCCAAATTGCATAGCTTCAGCTTTGGGAAGTGATGTGTCTTGAGTTGTCATGAATAGGATCTTTCACTGCAGTCCCAAACAGCAGGAAGAGATGCTTCTAGGGAGGGAGTTGATGAGTACTGGACTGCCTGTGTCACTGGGTTGTAAAGACTGATGCCTGTTGATCTCCGTGCAAAGGAGAAAGTTGAAACTTTGTTTTACGTGAAGTAAACAAGGCTTTCTGGGTCTAATAAAAAAAAAATCATGTGTATGGAAACTTCAGCTAGAAACAATTGACTCTTAATAGAAGGTGCTGATTTTTTTTTTTTCCCTGAGACGAGGTAGTGCTGTGCATCAGCTGTAGCCAAATTGCAACCAGCAATCAGTCGCTAAGCAGTTTAGCTGTACGGATGCATTCTTTGTTCGTCAGAGATGGAAGGCTGTTTCAGCATCAAAAAGCAAATATGGCATTTTTTACTAAGTAAAGCTTTTTTCTAACTTGATTGTGCTTTTTTTATTTGTTTGTTTTAATGTAATAGTAGTTAATAATATGATGCAGGTTTCTTTTTTCTCTTTTTTTAGGTGATTACAAGTGAGGAAGCAGAGAGACGAGGCCAGCTCTATGACAACCAGGGAAATACATACTTGTTTGATTTGGACTATGACTCAGATGAATTTACAGTAGATGCAGCTCGATATGGAAATGTGTCCCACTTTGTGAATCACAGTGTAAGACCTTGTTTTGTATACTAAGAATTTGGAGAATCCCCCTAGTTGTGCCAGAAATACCTTCTCCTACTGTAAACATTTTCTTACCACACTCACAGTTTTTTCTGGAGTAGTTTGTTTCATGCCAGCACAGTCCAGCCAGTCAGATGACATAATAGAAGGGAAGACTTTGCCTTACTTGGAATAGGACTGGCTACAAAAATCTGGGAATAAGATGCTCCCTGAAGTGGGCATCTAGTAGTACTGAGGTTGTCACTGAGTCTGCTGGTTCTAGATGACCAAAATAGGGTTGGTTTGAGTGTGGTTTTTTTTCCCCAAGTAAGTAAAGGTCCTGACATGTGAGAAGTACTTAATGAAATTAATGAAAAGTCAAAGACAATAGGGATTGATTCATTGTCTTGTAGTGGGGCAGGATGGGGGGTTATGCTGAATTTCATCCTTCAAATGTCGGTAGAAGAAAAAATGAAAATTCCTATGCTTTGATATTTCCCGCCGTTAGATACCTTTTCCCCTCCTAAATCTAAACTTGCCAGAGAACTCAAAAGTAAATTTTATCAGGAAATTTTTATAGTGTTTTATTTCCTGTTCAAGTGAAGTACCTAAAGCAAGAAGGCTGAACTGCATTTGTAAAGATTCCTGAACTAAAAATTGCTGTTTCTTACTGGTGTAGCATTTGTGAGGTGTGCGGTCAGTGTTCCATAGATACCGTAAATTCATGTCTTCAGGTCTGCGAGCTGATGACAGTTGTATTCCACTCCCTCCCCCTGCCCCCCCGCCCCCGGCCCGGGGAAGGATGAGAAAGTGGTTTAGATACAGTCAATTGCTCTGCACTTTTGGAAATGAGTATGAAGTATTCTCACTTTTCAGTGTAGAGTTAAGTGTCTGGTTTCACTTCTGATTCTTTAATGTGGGATATATTTTACTGTTAAAGAGCAAAGAAACCAGGCAGAGTTTAACAAACTGCCTCAGTGACTGCTGACTTGTGACACTTAATCCAGAAAAAATGAAAGTGGTGTCTCATTCCTGCTTAGTGTCCTTGACCCTCCTCCTGCCACTGAGCCCATAGCAGATAATTCGGAAGCCAAGCAGGATAGCAGTTGAAACTAGACATTTATGCATAGTATGAAAATACTGTTTCTGTCCTAGAAGCAATGCTTGAACCTAAATACAGAATAGTGGCTGTGTGTGGCTTGAAACACTGGGGTTTTTCTTTTCTTTCAACTTTAATTATTTTTGTGGGTTTTGTAAGTAAATACTAACCTCTGAATGTAGCTTTAGTTCCTTTCTTTGTCATCTTTTTTTGTTGTCATCTTTTGAAGGTACCATATTTATATTTTTAATAGGCTGTTGTATATTAATGTAGCCTGCGTACTGTGTAAAGGTTGCCTTCTTGAAAGGACTCGACTCTAAGCTATGAACATTCTCCTTTAATGCTATTTCAAGAAGGTAATTTGTTGATTTCAGAAGGTAACTCAATTTCAGACTTCTGTCACTGAGAGAAGAACCAGTTTTTCCTTTCCTGTGACCTTGGTTTACTTAAACACTTCAGTGAAACTTAGCACGTGTTTTTCTTAACAGAAACTATGTTAATTTTTGCATTACAGTGTGATCCAAATCTTCAAGTCTTCAATGTGTTTATTGATAACCTCGACTTGCGTCTTCCTCGAATAGCGCTGTTCTCTACACGAACCATCAAGGCTGGAGAAGAGCTAACCTTTGACTATCAGATGAAAGGTCTGCAGATTTTAACACCGTTCTCGTGGGAGGTTTGGGGCCCTGCTGGGTTTTGTGGCAGCCTGATTAACGATAGCATTTTAGGCCGGGCACTGCATCCCCCTAACACGGCTCTCTGGATTCTAGAGCAGTCATCGCTCACTGACGTGTAGTGCAGACAAGATCACACCCGGAAGCTTTTGCATGCACCTCTAGTACATCATCTCCTTCAGCACTGCTAGCTCATAGCACTGGATGTGCTTGGAATGTCTGATGAGGCAGATCATTTTGATGGTTTGTCACAGGAATGCTCAAGGGAATGGCCAGGCTGCCATTAAAAAAAGCTTTCGTTTATTCCAGTTGGCATTTCAGGTAAACTGCTTTCTAGTGATCTGCTAGTGATAGTTGCAAGGGCAGTTGTAACGGCTGAGTGGCCTAAGGCACCATAGGTTTGTCTCTGGATTCTGGTGTCCATAGGCCTCAGCTCTGGACACAGGTCCCCTATTGTACAGGATAGAAGAAGGACAGTCCAAAGTTTACTGTTGTTTTGCTGGGTTGGATACACTGATCATTGTGCAGACACTTCAGGAAACAAAGTTCTTGGCGAAATACTGTCGCTCCTTTGATAATTAAGGAAGCAGTTTTTTACAGTGAGAACCACCATTCACTGGAACAACCTCTCCAGGGACGTGGTGGAGTCCCCATCACTGAAGGTTTTCCAGATGTGATTGTACAGGGTGCTACTTAATCTCATCTAGGCTCCCACTCCTGCAAGAAGTTGGACCAGATGAGGTTCCTTCCAACTTGGGCTGTTTGATGGTTCTTTGATAATTCATCTTCCATTTGGTGTTCAAGGCCAGGTCAGATGGGGCTTTGAGCACCTTGGTCTAGGAGACGGTGTCCCTGCCCATAGCAGGAGAGTTGGAACTAGATGATCTTTCAAGGTCCCTTCGAACCAAAACCATATGGACCATATGGTTACAGACTTGAGGGCTGGAGTTTGAGCTGTGGGTTCTGATACGTATGCCAGGTGTTGTGTGAGTAGTTGTAACGTGGGTGTCAGTAGGATTTGAGCATAGCTTCACGCACAATTCTTCTTAAGAACTGGGGCAGTAGAGAGCTTTTAGAAGCCATTTGAATACGTAGCACAGTTTCAGCCTGTCTTTTAAAACTTCCTCGTTTGTGTTTATCTCTGTCACAGGTTCGATAGATCTGAGTTCAGACTCTGCTGATGGTCTCAGCCCATCCAGAAAGAGGATCAGAACTGTCTGTAAATGTGGAGCGGTGTGTTGCAGAGGTTATCTCAACTGAGTCGGGTATCCAAAGTCACAAATTCTTTGTTCTCTTTTAAATGTGTTTCAAGAAGACTCTTCTTTCACACATATTCAAGTATTCTTACATCTAAGTATGGTGAAACCAAGGCATTACATTTGTAATTGAAATGGCATTGGCCAAAGAAGGAGATGTAGCATTTCAGGTAAACTCAGAACTGATAATGGGGATTAAAAATGGATTTTTCTAGAACTGTTATTTAGGAAGCAGTAAAATGCTAAGAAAACTCTTTCAGATGTACCTGATTTGAGTATTGGCGTGTGAGCTTACAGTCGCAGGCCATTGAGGAGCTGATTGCTGTGGGATGAAATGATGTTACGTATTTTCTGTACCTTGAAAAGTCTCCAGGCATTTGATTGGAATCCTAACTCACAGCTGACAGTTCTTTTGCTTTTTGTTTGTATAAAGAAAAGCTTCAAGAGATTAGCAATAACATGTATGGCACCGGGGTGAAGATTAAGGACAGCCATCAGACTGTGTCTGAAAGAACGGTCACAGCAGCACAAACTGTAAAGTATCCGTTGAACTCCACGCAAGTAACCTAATTGGGTTTAGCAGATTCCAGGTGCAAGATCAAGGTCTTGAATGTTTTTAGCTGATGTTTGTTATTTAGAAGGTTCAGGTATAGAAGTTTTCCCAGTTGTATTGTTCTGATTTTTGGGAAGGAATGCTACAGGAGGTTCACAGCTCTACAGAGGATTCGTAAATCCTGGGTTATCGGTAGTAACATACACTGTTGGTTTTCACTGCAGAAATGTGGCAGCCATAGCTGAAATTACTGGCTGCTGTTTGGAAATAGATAACAAAAGAATGGGGAGAGCAGCCTATTGTCTAAGGAAGCTGATGCATTATGGAGATAAGCTCAGTTACCTGTTAGGTGCAGAAATACCTTGGGAGTTGATTTGTATTCACAACTGGTTTTGATTAAGTTTTACCTACTGTGACTTTTTTATCTAGTGACAGAGTTTTAAGATACTAGGCCTGTTTTTTCTTGTTGCGAAAATGTAACTTCAGTGAAGTTAGACTAGGGGGGAGTTCACCCATTTGTTGTAGACATTTGTAAGATGTTCTTGAATGTAAAGGCTGAGAAATGTACTGCTCTTCAGCTGCTTGAGTCGTCTGGTTTTTTTCCTGATAATCTTAAAATTGTCTCGCTCTGTTTGTAATGCATACTAAGCTCCTCTTGGCTTCAAAAACACTGAAGAGCAGCTGAGGTAAGTTATGAGTTGGAGTTACAGCCAAGATGTACGCTCCACGGGTGATCCAAGCGCTTTATCCTCATGGATTAAAAGCTTGTAAAACTTGCATATTGCTTACGAATCATGTAAATGTCGATAGGGTCAGGCAGAAAAACATTGCTCCATAAATGGATGCTCCATAAAGGGATACTTGCTATGTATCATAGGTCAGCTTGTTGCCTTTATAAGGTGCACAGCTGTTGGCTCAGGTGAATGAGGTCAAGTACCCAGCATGTAACGCTTTCCTTAATTTGTTAGAGATGCCTTAAATTTCACATTAATTACTAGCACTCCAGAAAATGTTCCAAAGGGTGGCACAGGTTGGTTGGTCATTAAGCAGCATGGTTGCATTTGCACTGAGGATCCGGTGCTTTGGCAGAAAGTGACATTTTCTACGCTACTAGCCGAAGTGCGTTTCAGGGCTGGGGCGAAGAGTGTCGGCCACTGAGTGCTGTGTGAGTTCTGTCATCTACAGTACAGAGAGATGCACGTCGAATAGATACTTTACATTGCTTAACGAATAGGAGAAAGTTTGCGTAGTTTTAGAAATGGTTGACAAGACCAGGCTCACCTGTCTCCACACACTTGGATAAATGCTCAATCTAGTCAATTTTAATTACACCACATCTCTAATGATTTTTTCATTTTAATATATATATAAATTTGAAGTGGAATGTGGAGCTTTAATGTTAGCGAACTCTAGATGATGTGCATCATTTGGAGTCATTAGTGCTTTCTCTTGCCTGTAGCCTGGTTCAGCGATGCGTTCCACGTGGATGGAGTCTTCAGTCTCCAGCTCCTTAATCCGCTGCATTCTGCAGCCTTCCCTGTCGGTACAGGATGGCGAGAGTGGCTGCGGCAAGAAAGGGATTCCGTAACAAATCGGTTTCTCTGGCCTCTCCTGTGCAAGATGACACAGGGCTGCTTCAATACTCTTCTTGTCTATCTATGTCCATTCCCGGTTTGACTTAAAAATTGCAAGTAAATCCATTTTAAAAGATAAAAATGTTAGTAGTTGTACTTGAGTTCAGTGTCTGCCTTTGTCTCAAGGCAGTCCATGTTACCACCAGCATTGGACTAACACTGCTGTTCTTTAAGGGTATGCGTGTTACCTCTTGTGCGATAAATAAAGGACTGTTAATTTATGTTCTGGGAGGTAACAGTATTTTGTATTTATTTGAAGTAAATCCAGTTTCCAATTTAGAGCCTTGAACAGTATTTTATATTTACATATTCACAGTGCATTTGGATTGCAGTCAGTGAATTAGCTTAATGGAACACTGTGTCACTTATAAAACCAGCAAAAAGATTAAGAGTTGGGAGAAGGGGAAATTGCCAAGTAGGAAAGGGAGAAAAAGCTATTTTCACTTTCTTAAGGAGCCTAAACCAGCCTAGCTTCTGCCTTTGTTTTGCTTTGTGGTCTGTCAGCAGCATCACAGCCACCAGTTCAGTGGTGTATATGCACTTCCTAGAGACTGGTAATCTGTGATCCATCCTCTAGCTGTTCTTCCCTGTTGGGTTTAATTTTTTTTTTTTTTTTTTTGGTAGCAAAACTAAAGCTGCAAGATCACCTGTAAGAAAAGCTATTGTTTATTTATTTAATCTCAAAGTTAAGTCAATCTTTTGGTTATTTCTAATGTTTGTTTTAGGACTGTGTACATTAGAATATGCAGTTTGTAAGCTCAGGAACATTTTCTTTTCATACTGTGTGATCTCTAGTATTGCTATTCTTCCTAGAGTTTTTGATAAAATAAATTAAATCTAGTTTTTCTCTTGTTGTTGTCATTCTTAACAAAAAATCTTAGCCTGTCAAAATTAGCTGTAGCTGGAGCAGTAGAACTTGCTGTTAGACTGCACCCTCTTGATTCCTGTCCTGTACCCAGCTTTTCTAGCCGTCAGGACTGCAGTAGTGCGATCATGAGGAAGTCATGTGTTTCCTGTTCAGTTTATGGCTGTAACTGGTATAAATTTACACTGTTGACTTGTCTAAAGCAGACAGGGTTCCTGGATATTTAAGCTCACTGTAAACACAGCCCTGAACGTCCCCGTGTAGTATGGTGCAGGAAACAGGCCAACAGAAGGAATTCTGCTCTGCAGGACTTTTTATTCACAGAGGTAATTACAACAGCTGTTTCTCTCACCCAAGCTTGCTAAAAAAGAAAAGGGTCATAGATCAAGTTTGGAAATTCTGTTAACAAAGCCCAGGAACAGAGTGGGCAAAGTGACAGGAGAGAACTACGTGGACTTCGAGTATCCTTAAAACCACATGCAGATAACAGCAACTTTTCTTCACCCCTCCCCCCGCCCCAACCTGTTCCCAGCAGCAGAATTCTGGCTGGTTTGACATTTGCAGACTGCTGAAGATGGCAGAAAGACTGAAGACAGACTCAGAGGAGAGAGCTGTTGTACTAAAAGCCTGTTTAATTCTTTGGGACTTAAGACCACATGGATGGGAAACCTTGTGAATTTTTAGATGACTTCCACTGTTCAGGCATTTTTGTAGGCACTGCAGTTCAACAAAAACCCGACTTACATTTCCATTTTAGAAGCTTAAGAATTTTGGCAAAGAGTTAGTTACGATGGCACTTGTGCACAGAGGATCTATTGTCCTGATTTAAAAAGAAATCTAAACGAGTCTGAATTCAGTGAAGTCAAGAGAATGTGGCAGAGGAGGTGAAATTTGGTAATCTAAGTAAGTGCCTTGGGTAACAGCATAACCTGTCCAGGGTGACAGTTGCTGTGAGTTCACCTCCAGAGAAGGCTGATGGTGGTGGCTTTGGAGCCACATCCCTCAGGGTTTAAGTAATTCCGAAAAACAATTGAGAACAAACCCAAACATGGAGGAGCTGGTGACAGGTTGGTTGCAGTGAGTAGATTTAAACCATGTGTAGTACTTCATTCACGAGTTAAAATTGGATGACAGCACTTGCTCTGTGTAAAGAGAGACTGCTTGAAAAGAACAATTTGATTTGTAAAAAAAAAAACAACCCCACTTCTCAGTAATTCTCTAATCTGTTCTGCAGTTGTCTTTAAAAATAACTGCGTTGAAAATTCAGGATTTAAGTCAAAGCATTGCATTTTTTGTGTAGTTTTTCCTGAAGGATGTCATGATCCTCCCCCCAGTTAAAAATGTGGTATTTTATTAAAACCTGAGATCACATATATCAAAGGCAAACTCTTAGAGTTCATGATAAGAAGAAACACTAAATTTCATTTAGTGTTCTACCCTTAGCTTTGTCTGGTCCGTTTTCTGTCTCCTTAAAGTCCTGGAGAACTGAACCTTGGGAGACAGAAGGCATTTACTGTCCCTCCCAGGAATGCTTCCTTTTCAGTATTTCTTGGAGGAACAATAAGGCTACACAGGCTGCAAATTCCTAGTTCTGACAGTAAGAGATTTCTGAAAAAACTGCATGAATTAGCAGAGCTGCAGACAGTAATCAGCACTAAAGAGAAAAATGATCCAGGGCTTAATAAACAAATGTCAGTGTTTGTTCTTCTGATGTAAGCGGCTATACCTGTCCTCAGGAGACTTTTTCTCATGGAGTATGTTTTCACCTGCTGCTAGTTTCTTATAGAGTGAATACAGCTTATCTGGCTGAGGCACTTCAGCACCAGGAGTCAAGGGAATTTCAAAGTCAGAGGAGCTCTGGGAGTCCCTCCTCAGTTCTAGATCAGGGGTCCTGGAGCTGTCACTTATTTCCACCAGCACGTCGTGAGCGTGAGCAGCGCCAGCTTCTGTGTCTTTCTCACAGTCTTTACTTTTCAAGTCACAGGCAACATCATAAGCACAAGACCTATTTTGACCCGGTGGCTTCCACCTGCTGTTGTCAGGCTGATGGTCTTTGGCAGTCTCTTGCAATACAGAAACAACTGTTCTGCTCCCACCTTTGCTGCCGCAGCTGAAGTCCAAGGCGTTTCTCTCTTGGGAGGTAATGAGTACTGTGTCCATCTGGCTATCCCAGCCCTGGCTCCCCTGCTCTGATATGTGTGTTGACTGAGAAGAATTCTGGGAGGAGATGTGTGTTGAGTCACTTACTCCATCCGAATCACTGAAGAGTGACTGAGACCCACCAGCATCTGCTGAAGATAGGAGGTTGTCCTCATTTTCAGAGCTTTCTTCTAGCTGGTTACACTTAAAAAACGCATCCCAGCGAGGGGCATCAGCATTAGGCTCCTGTTGGTCACTAGTTACTCCATTGACATTTGATGTGGAAGTGGAATCTGGCTCATGGGAAAGAACTTGAACTGTATTTTTTTCATTTTCTTCATCATCCTCCTCATCGTCATCATTTGATTCCTCACAGTCCATGAAGTCTACCTTGAGGGAGGTGTAAGTTGTGGTTGCTTCATAACTTCCTGTGCTCTCATTAACGTTTCCTTCAGCATTTTCAGACTGCCCTGAGCAGGAGGGCCTGCTCTCCTCTCTCTGCTGTTTTGGAATCTTAGGCCTTGCAGAATTGAATTCTGAATCAAAGAGATCATCTTCATCTGTCAAGAAAAGAACAGGGAAAAAAAACCACTAAGAAAAGTTCACATCTCTGCTGAAATACTGCTGAGAGCAGAGTTTTAATAAAAATTGATTTAGTATAAAGAGAGGAAAAAGTTCTTTAACCCAGATGGAGACTTGGGAGGACATTATTGACAGTGTTTGCCTTGCTTTGTCAGCACCTTACTGGGAAAGCTGCCAGTTGCCATCCCCCATATAAGCTGCAGCAAAGCAGGTGTAGCCCTGGTAGGTGCATTTATTCAGGTCTCTGACATGTTTTCCAGGACCACGTCACCCTTGCATACTCAGCGCTTCAGAAATAGCAGAAGAGAAGGTAGGCCAAGTTTCTTCTGGTTCCCAAGGGGCTTTCCAGAGACTACGTACAGCATCCATTTACCATCGTAACCTAAAAAAGCTACAAGGTGCTAAAAAGCCACCAGTGTGAGATAAAGAAGAGGAGCAATTCCACTGACACACTGCTCTGACCTCCACAGCACAGGTAAAGTTAGAAAGAGCTTTCCTAGGGATGGTCTAGGACTGTGGGGCGGAACTCTTCCAGAAATCTAACAGGCTGTTGAGCATTCAGTACATTTTAAGACTGCAAACGAGTGCACTTCTACACAATTAGTGCCCTCTCACCCTCCTCAAACCTAAAGTCACATTTAATTTCTGCTTTCCAACTGTTGCTTTGAACACAGACAATGGTGAACTCCGTGGCTTTTGGCACCTCTGCTTAGTCTTAGACTTTTATTTAAGGCACAGTGGCACCAGCCGAACCTTTACCTGTATCAGACGAGTCTCTCTTGTGGACTCTCTTCAGTGTTCCTAAGGGCTTGTACCTGGGTTCCATGTTTCTCGTGTTTGACCTGCATAATGGCTTTAATCTGAGGTGAATGAGAAAAGCTATTAGTGTGTAGAACTGAGCAGATAATTTCAGGAGCAAAAGTAAATCTTTTAACTTCATCTAAGCACACTGCTTCATACCGTTCACTGGCAGGGCAGCAAAAGCGTTAAAGCAAAGGCAGCGATAGCTAGGGAAAAGTTCTTAATTAATTGGTGAGCTGCTTGAAGGCGTATATCTGTCATTTCTATGTATTTACCTTAAAATATGCACCATTTGGAACCTCTCTTTTAGTCCCTTGCTTAGAGAAGACAAGATAACAAACAGGGTTCAAAATCTGACTGCAGGTTTTTTTCAGTAACTGTAAAGCATCTCTTATTAAGGAGGAAAAGAAAAAGGAATAAAGAAGGAATCCTCATTTTGTTCAGGCTGAGTGACACCACAGCTTGTCTGCTCTCTTAAAAGCACTTTCTGAGCTGCCAGCAGCTACAGCAGCACAAGAGAACAGGCCTCTGTGGGGCTGTACAGAGGGTGGGAGTTCAACCTAAAAGAAACTGCTGAGAAGTAGCAACAACAAATCAAAATAGATCACAGAATAAAGTGAGATGAATGTGTGTCCAGATGCCACCCAAAGTTTAACTGCAGAAAAGCCTCTATACATAGGTATAAGCGGTGTGTGGACTATACCAACTCTCAGACTTGGCACAAAACACACAGTGCTCTTCAGAAAGCTGAATTTTGCAGGACTGAATATAGAAAAAAAAAAAACACAACCCTGAATTATCTGACAAGGAAAGCAAAAGCCAGTGGCTTGTTCGAGAGGCTGGGATGACGGAGGAGATTAGGTCACCTCCATTCAGCAGCCGCTTGCACTTACATTTCCATGACTTTGTCTTCTGTCCCACCCGCTGGCACTACATTGGGATACACATTCACAGGCTGGATATAGCTCAGGAAATCCTTAATCTAAATTGAAGAAAAGAAGCAGCAGTTTAACAAGTTACATCAGCAGTTAATGATTTCACTTAATGGCAGCACTGATGAAAGCACACACACAAGTACTACCTGTTGTCTCTGGTAAAGACCAGTAGGACCCACGAGCCAGATGATAGGTCCATAACAAGGAAACAGGTTTGAAAGGATGCTGAGAACTCGCCTCACCCAACCATCTCACAGCAACTACCAATTACTATCTACTACTATAGACCATCACTAGCTCTGAAAGAAAAGGCTGGACAGACCTGTTCCTAGGGAACGCGATCCAGTGTGTCACTGTCCTTACTGCCGTAGATCTTTTCAGACCTGAGTTTTTCTTACTGGACTTCAAGTCCCTAGTGGTGCAGATCAGATATTCCCTTCCTTTGGAGTCTGTGGACTTTTCAAAGTCTCCTTTCAGTCCGCTATAAAAGCCTGATATGACAAAACATACATCTTAAAAACAGGACTGTCGTCCCAGGGCTCTGAATAATCTGTTTTGTATGTGCAAGGCTTTGTGACAGGTTAATTGTCAGCACTGATCCAGTTTCACTTCAGTTTTTTAGGAGAGAGAAGTATTTTAAGAACTGTACTGAGTTCTATTAAATAAAAGTGTGTGATTCTGGAGAGGATGCTGCCATGACCAATTTCCTTCTAGTTTTTAACACAGAAAGAGAAGTAACTGTGGCAGCTATGATGTGAGAAAATTCTGTTTCATTGTGTGGGCAGGGAAAAGGCAGCAAACCCACCCAAAACTGAGTCAGTAGATGAACAGTGTACAGAAAACCAAAATTCCAAGCTTTAAGCATTGCGTAGTTACACGATAATCTAAAATAGAAAGTCAGTCAAACCAATTGTAGCAGTGACCTACATTTCGAGAAGAGAGAACAAAACAATAGCCTTTAATCCTGCCCTACCTTAACATGCTTTTCCACAGCTACGTTAAAACAAACTTCTCTGTCTGCAGCATCCAGAACTTCCTGTCCCTTTATGTCTTATTACTGAAAAGCTTTTTTATCATGACAAGTCATGTCCAAAGTAATCAGAACTCCCTTAATTTTTTTTTTTTAATCAACATATACTCAGTACTACAAGTATACAAACCTCACTGTATGAAGAGTGAAAAGAGAAACAAGCTCTGTAGGTACTCTCTCCAGTCCTAAGAAAAAAGAGGAGGCAGAGACATTAGGTAACTGCTCTTCATCCTCATTCAACTGGCAAGAAAAACTCACTCTCAAAAAGTCCATTTTGAGATTGTTAGACAAGTGCCCCTGAAACACCGGGTTTCTGCATGGCCCAAATGCTCACCTCACTATTACACTGGTTTTCTTGATCCTTTCTCCAAACCACATAGTGGAGGGTTTGATGCTGATTATGTGCAAGGGAGATCCATTTTGGCGAGTCATCCCACAGGGCAGTCTGTTCCTTTGAAAGCAGTCATCATCCTGTCAAATACAATATAAAATTAAGTGTAATCCTGACCTTTTTTACCTCAGAAACTGAACATCCTGGACTTGGTCTAGCCAGACTGAGTGTTCATCTCACTTCCAACTCCTTTCAAACGCTCTTTGTTGTTGCCTCTTGCTTTCACAGTGCAGCCAACAAAGCAAATCATAGAGACCAATGCCCTAACGTACCATCTCCAGTTCTACCTGCATTCCTCCACGTTGGAGCCTTCAGCTTGATAGACATCCTGGAAAGGGAAGGCCACATGTGCTACAAGCATACAGGGTGTGGCTGCAGGAGGCATCATCTGAGCTGCTTTTGATATATTTAAATGGGTAATACCTGACTGATCTAATCTGCTGCTTGTCTTCATTTAAAAATACAGTTTTCAAATTTCAAATACAATTAAACTACTTCTAGCATCAGCTAATATATTTTTTCCCTTTTTTTCTTAAAAAAAAAAACCCCAAAAACTTCAACCCACTAATTAAAGTTCTCACTCTTCTTTTTGTTAAGCCACCAATTGGCCCAAGTCCTCATTAGCATAATAGGACCAAAACATTGGCACCTACAGCCAGTCTTTCACAGCAAGGCTTTGCAAAATGATACGCACCCGAGGATGTCGACAGGCATGAATCTGACTGTGTCGGTCTGTAGTTACATGGTAGAGGATTTCTGGCATGTTTCTGAACATATCGAGTTTGTTCACATGCACCTAGAGAAAGTCAGAGTTTATTACTCTTAATTAGCTCAATGTGTTTCCCAGACTGCAGCTGGAGCCACTACGCAGATGTGGTTCTGCTCTCAGCAGATGCTGGTAGGCATTTAAACAACTACTACCCACAAATAACGTCCAAGCGGAGAAGTCTTAGTCAAAAGTAACTTGGACATCTGGAACAAGCAGAACATACCTCCCATGATGAAGAGGGATGAATATTCATCAGAGTCAGACTCTGTCTGCTAACTCTTAATGTCTGTGTAAATGAGAAGGCTCTTCTCATTCACAGAGTAAAAGGGAGAGAGGAAAACACTGAGCTTAAAAACTGGGGACTAACTTCTCCCCAGAGAGCCCAGGCATTCCAGATTGAAGTCAACTAGTTCACTCATTCTGAGCACCAGTGTAGCTTTAAGAGAAGTTAATGAAAGCAGTTACATCCTTCACCTACAGCAGTCCTCTGAAGAGCCACTTCCAGCTTGGTGACTGGCCACAATCATTCCCGGGGATCGATTCTAAAGCAACAACTACAGAAACGTTACCTTGATTCCAAGTTGCTCGCTGAGGTTTATGAATAAATACTCATATCCATAAGCAGCTTTGCAGTTCAGCCACACAACATGGTAGCGAGTCAGTGAGGTCCAGCTTCGCACTAACTCTAAGATCCCATTTAAACATTCCTCCTGAAAAGTCGGGAGAGTGTTGTGAGTTGTCTTTGAAGATACTTCCAAAGTGCTGTGATTTGGTATCACAAGATGGCATTGCCTTGCAAGACTTACCTAGCAAAGGGGAGGTTAGTTAATTAGCTACTTATTTAGACTTACCCTGCTTGGTATATGATAAAATTTGGGATCACAAAAAGTGGTGTCCAAATACACGCTCTGGATGTCTTTTACTCTGAAAGATAGAAATGTGGTATCAGAGCGAGCACTGCACCACAGAACTAAGATGTACCACTTCTCCTCTTCAAAAGCAGGTGATTCTTCTTTGTTACAAAGAGCCGGTCAAAGGGGGCTTGTAACTGCAGTATTGCCTGGCTACAAGTATATTTAATCCAGAATTAAAGCTGAGGAATATTCGTTTTCCTGAATCGTCCATGCCTGTGTGATATTTTATTCTTTCTAAATCCCATGAATAGCTGAAGTCTCACCTGGTCCCTGAATGCAAAAGCTCCATCCTGGCTGCTTCTCCTTTCGCAAGCCTGAAATCCCCCGTATACAGCACAATGCCATTTTCACCTTCAAACAAAAACCTACAAACACAAACGCTTCGGTCAAACTCAACAACACAGAGCATTAAACACCAGGTGTCAGTTTGTGACCTTGCTTAGGACAGTTGATGTGACTAATGTGTGATGTAACAGAAATACTGGGCTCAGTTTGGTCCTAGAGTACCAGAGTAACTAATTCCAACTTGGTATGTCTGGAGAGTAAGCTGTGCCTAGGCTGGCCAGAGTTGAAGACAAAAGCCTCACAGATTCTGTGAGGGCAGCCCCGCTGCCTGTAACAACCAGAGGAATCGTATCGGGCACCTGTACTGGGAAGCTGGGCACCTTCTTTTTAATGTCATACCTAAGGACTCACAGTTTTGTGAGTCATTTTTAAGTACGGTTGAAATCAAGGAAGTTGTTATTTCCTAAGCATGTCGAAAAGTAATCTTCCCCTCCATGGTAATGACTGTCTGGACAGATCCCAGATAGCACAGTGGTTTTCCAACCTTGACCAAGGCTGGTGGGCCCTGCCACAACCGTATTATCTCCAAGTCAGAATTTTAAATTCACCAGCTTTTTCTATTTAGAAAAAATCCAGTACTTAGTCAGAACTTTATAGGACAAATTTCTCCGCAGAGACATTTAGAGTATTAAAAAAACGTACATGACTGATCCTGGACAGTGACCAGCTGGTAGAAGTGTCACTTCTATATCTTCTTTCTGGAAGAGATGGATTAGCATTATTTTCACACTGTAATAAGTACTACCAGTACTTTCACTGACACAGGGAAAGCAATGCATTACTCCCCACAGCCTCTCACAGCATCTAGCATTGCTTTGGAATGAAGAGTCTCTTCACAGTCCGACAAGCCCTGAAAAGCAATGACCATCCTGTCATGTCAGAAGAGATGAGTGAATATTGCACGGCGCTCATAAAAGCAAGTCAGCCAGAAGAGAGTCCTACTTCCTTGGTTCCTGCGAACAAGCACAGAATCATAGAATTGTAGAACACTTTGGGTTGGAAGGGCCCTTCAAATGTCATCTAGTCCAACTCTCTACAGTGAGCGTGGATATCTCCAACTAGATCAGGTTGCTCAGAGCCCCGTCCAACCTGACCTGGAATGCTTCCAGGGATGGGGCATCTTCCACCTCTCTGGGCAACCTGGGCCAGTGTTGCACCACCCTTATTGTGAAGAATGTCTTCCTTCTCTCTAGTCTAAATGTCCCTCTTTTAGTTTAAAACCATCACCCCTTGTCCTGTCACAACAGCCCCTGCTAAAAAGATTGTCCCCATCTTTCTTATAGGCCCCCTTTAAGTACTGAAAGGCTGCAATAAGGTCTCCCCAGAACCTTCTCTTCTCCAGGCTGAACAACCCCAACTCTCCCAGCCTGTTCTCAGAGCAGAGGGGTTCCAGCCCTCTCATCATTTTTGTGGCCTCCTCTGGATCCCCTCCAACAAGTTCACGTCCTTCTGCTGAGGACGCCAGAGCTGGACCCAGCACTGCAGGTGAGGTCTCACCAGAGCAGAGGGGCAGAATCACCTCCCTTGACCTCCTTGGCCATGCTGCTTTTGATGCAGCCCAGGATGCAGTTGGCTTTCTGGGCTGCAAGGACACACTGCCAGCTCATATGCAGCTTTTCATCCACCAGCATCATGGAAATATCTTGGGATACATTTTGCCTGACCAGACCTTTAAGTCCTGCACTTAAGGCTTGTTAAAATACGCCATGAAATACAAAGTGTAAAAATCCCAAGAGCAATAGGTAAGTTGGAGATCACTAATACCCTGGAAAGGCAGTACCAAAAAAATGCTGTGGTAGTAAGAACAAAGAAGGGAAGAAGAATTGATGTGGCTGCAACATCTTGGAGAGAAGGGGTACATACATGTTAAAGATAGCTTGTCCTCTTGGGGTATTAGAGGTAAGATGTGTTTCCCATGCTTATTTAAACAGTATTACTACCCATTACGAATATATGAATCTCTTTTTTTTTCCCTGTAGCTTACCTCACCAGATGTTTCATCTACTAAAGAAATCTGAGTTGGAGTTTCAACTTCCAAAGCAACCTGGAAGAAAATGAATAAACACATTTCAGGATTTACTGAACATTCTGTTTCATGCTCACGGTTAAGCATTCAGTACATAGACATCTTTAGCACACACTGCTGCTAAGGCTAAGCCTGTGAAATTAGGCTTATTTTCCCATAGTAAGGCATGAATTTCCACTTCCAGTGGAAAAAAAGTTTCCTAAAAGTAGTCTAAAAATTAAATGAAGATACCTCAGTCGAGGTGGGCATGCCTGAAAAAGTGAGAACATGTTGGACTTCTAACAGCAACAGCTCTGGTTTCCCTGGCTGGATCATGTGCCTTATTTTTGGATGACTGCAAAGCCCAAGATATCCCAGTCCCAGAGCACACCAGTGGGTCTTGCTAGGACAGATCTCTGCGCTGCAGCCCTTCTCCTCACCATGCAGCACATATTTCTGTGTTTGTGTAGAGGTGATTAACCTACTAAGTGCAATTAATCCCCTGTTTTGCCGTATCCTCTACTAAAAGAGTCCTGGAACATACGTGCTCCGTGGCTGTCTACAAGGCTGACACTGCTGTGCAGGCTCCCCTCCCATCCTCCTGGGTTTTTTCCCTTTATTTCAGACAACATTTGCACATAATTCTCCTACCCAAAAAAAGCCAAAGTGAAAGGAAAGTCCTCTGTCATTACCCTCCTTAGGCATAACCTCCAGCTCCTCAGCTGAGCCATCTCCTCAGCACCCTGTGTTTCACTGCACTAGATGGATTCACAGGACACCATGTCACAAACTTCTGGGCAGCTCCATGAGATCCATTCATCTGGTACTCGCACAAAGGTGGTAACATTCAGCTTCTCCACCAGAAACCACACCACCAAACTCAGAGCTTGCTCCAAAAGCACTAGCTACTAGCAAGAGCTGGTTTTTTAAACATCAACACTAATGTTACCATCTACCGTTTCTGAAGCTGAATAAACTCAAGAAGCTGATCTAAATTCTGCATGCTCGATATTTCTCAGTAATTCTCAAATTTCCTGCTGCAGTGAAACAATTGTCAAGTTTTAGATCTAAACTGCCTGAAGAACTCTTCACTGACAGCCACCGTTTATCTTCATAAGCACAAATGACAGTACTTCCAGCAGAATTCTCCCCTCACCTTTGATAGTTTCAAGGTTAAAGCCAGCAGCAGGCTCAAAGAGCCTCTTATGCCATGCGTAAAAATAAAGGTCAGACTGGAAACCATAAAAACATTGGTCTGGAAGCTGACATCGCGAGTGCTTCTTTCAGTCTAGTGAATATCAAATCAGGTGTTAATTCATTTCCCAGTCACACTACAACTAGAAAGCTTATTTGTCGTAAGACAAAGCTTGTGAACAAGACTTCCAACCGCTCTATCTGATTTAGGGCCTGTGCAGCTCATGCCGTTACCAGCAGTCTCTCCTGGGAGCAGCAGCTGCAAACATCTGTGCAGTTTTTTAATTGTGTTAATAGACTGTACCATGGGCATCGCTGGCATCTCTTCCCAGGTTCACATTTTCTGAAACAGGGATGTCAGGACCGGCACTGCCTACTTTCCTTTCACTGCTCACACAAACTCCTCATAGCTTACAGATAGCTCCTTACAAGGGACTGCTCCTTCTAGGTTAAACTCAAGGGATACTGGAAGGAAATGACACAAGCTTAAAAACAAACTCAAACACCACGACCAAAAAAGCCACCACAGACACACTCTGTTTTATTTTTACTAGCCCAAGAAGATTACAGGCCTAGAAAACTTGTCCCCTATGCACAGTGTGCTCCCACACACATCAAACATGCCTAAGAGATGCTCAGAGTCCTTTTTACAGAGCCCTGAATCATGTTCACTCCCCACATCGTTAGATCTTTCAGTTTCCCAAGGCTCCATATAAAGATAGTGATCTTCTCCCTCAGCTTCACAATTCAACTAAGCCCTTGAACAGAAAAATCCCCTAATGCTCTTTTTTCTCTTACCCAGACTTAACTCATAGGACCCACTTGTATGATTTTCTTTGGATATGGAGCTTACAACCCACACTTACAACCAATTCCAAAAGGAAACTTTGAGCCATAACTCTCCCTAGAAAGTAAGTTTCAGCTTGCCTGAGGTCCTTCTTGTCCTTCCACTTGACTAGAAAACTCTCCTGTCCTTGCTTGGGGGATACACTATGTGATGATGTACATACAGAGACATGTGAAAAGGAACATGTTCCATTTCAAAGCCCGCATCTGCAAAGGGAAGGAAATAACTACAAGTCACACCCCTACATGACAGTTGATCACTTGAAGTTTGGCTCCAAACAGTAAAAATCAAGTAAACTAATTAAGTTCTTCGGTGATTTTACATCACTAAAACATTTTCAGAGTAGAGATAGTTCATTTTCCAAAAAGCAGAAGGAAAATAATATAACTAAGAGATTATATATACTCCAACAAAAAGAGACTTTAAATGAAGCAAAAGAGAAAATAATTAAGGACAATAAATAAAGAGGCATGAGCAAGGTAAGGAAATGAAGGATCAATACAGATGATCAGTTGGAGGACATTTAAAGCTGAAGTGGAGAGAAAAGGCTAAATTTTGTGGAAGGAAAAATGAGATTAAACAGAAAACAAGGCTAAACCCATACCACATAGCAAGCAGCAAGGACAGGCATACCGATGTAAGCACTTCAGCGCTGGAACACTGCATCAGAACCAGCATTTAGACATTTCTGAGGAGGGGAAGCTTCCTCTTTCCTGGAATCACTGCTTGGAAAGTGCTAATTTAAAAATAAACAAAAACTCACAATGTGATTCTCCCAAAACTTGTATTTCCAGTTAGTCAACAGCAGTTCCTTAGTAACTGGAGAGCAGTATAACTTAACTTTCAAGCTGTGAAGAGACAAAAAACACAGGTAAGTGTTTTTGGAAGTAGGGGCAAGGAACAACCTCAGGATGCATCAGCACCTAGCACCCAATGCATCCAAGCAGGCGCTCAGACCCCTCTCTCGTTGAGGAGACCTGAGAAGCAGGAAGCCTAGGGGAGCTGTTTTGCCCCAACCTGAGGTGAGATCAAGGTGAGTTACTTCACCTTGTCAAGGAGCCTTTTCTTCTACACAGCAAACCCACAGACTCACCTGTGCGTGCCCATGGCTGCATGGTTTTGTGCAGACACCGATAAAGCCTGTGGTACATGCTCACATGTACACGTGTCTTTGCCTGTTCCTACACCCACCAAGGTCTGTTTCAGATGTGCACGCTCCCCTGGAACAGGTACTGGGGACAGTCAGCAGGACACAGAATACTGCCTGTAAAGCTCTAGCTTTTGCACACTGCACAGGGACCTGAGGAGCAAAGAGAGATTCTCTGCTCACACTTGAGGAGATGCAGCATCTACTCTAATGAATGAAACAGCACCTAGGAACTGGCCCACAACCTCTCTGGGCCCATTCCTGTGTTGGATCACCCTCACGATGAAAAAGAAAAGGTGTCACTTGCCCTTTCATTATGCACCTCCAAGAAGAGTCTGGTTCCATCTTCTCTACCGCTACCTACAAAGAGCAATACACCGTTGTCTCCTACTCTTAAGGCTGAAGACATCCAGCTCTCAGCCTTCCCCAGCACACCACATGCTCCAGCCCCAGACCAGCCTGGTGATCGTGCTCCAAAACACCAATGTCGGTTTTTGTTCAGGAGAGCCCAGGACTGGACTCAGTACTCCAGACAAAGTCTCATGTGTACTGACCAGAGGGGAATAACTGTCTCCCTCAAAGTGCTGGCTACCTGCTTGCTCATACACCTCACAGTGCAGCTGGCCCCCTTCACAGCATGGCACAGTGCTGTCTCCAGACACTGACACACTCCCAGGGAATAATAGCAGGGATTCTCATGAAGTTCAACGAGGCCAAGTGCTCCTGAGTCGGGGCAATCCCCAGTATCAACACAGACTGCAGAGTGAAGGGACTGAGAGCAATCCTGCAGAGAAGGACTTGGGGGTACTGTACTGGTGGATAAAAAGCTGGACATGAGCTGGCAATATCAGAAAGCCAACTGCATCTTGGGCTGCATCACAAGCATGGCCAGCAGGTCCAGGGAGGTGATTCTGCCACTCTGCTCTGTGGAGACCTCACCTGGAGTTACTGTGTCCAGCTTGGGGGTCCTCAGCACAGGAAAAACTTGGACCTATTTGAGTGGGTCCAGAGGATGCCACAGAAACAATCTGAGGGTTGGAACCCCTCTGCTGTGAGGACAGGCTGAGAGAGTTAGGGTTGTTCAGCCTGGAGAAGAGAAGGTTCTGGGGAGACCTTATTGCAGCCTTTCAGTACTTAAAGGGGGCCTATAAGAAAGATGAAGAAAGACATTTTAGTAGGGCCTGTAGTGACGGGACAAGGGGCGATGGTTTTAAACTGAAAGAGGGCACGTTTAGATTGGACATTAAGGAGGGTGGTGAAGCACTGGCACAGGTTGCCCAGAGAAGCTGTGGATGTCCCCTCCCTGGCAGTGTTCAAGGCCAGCTTGGATGGGGCTTTAAGCAACCTGGTCTAGTGGAAGGTGTCCCTGCTCATGGCAGGGGGTTGGAAGTAGATGATCTTTAAGGTCCGTTCCAACCCACACCAGTCTGATTCTGTCAGTCTATGATCCATAACAGTTTCCTTACCCTATTTCGCTCACGCTTTGCTTTGTACCAGCCATCTCCTCCTCAGGGCCCCCGGCCCTGCACGCTGCGGCGCAGGCCGGGCCAGGCCGGCAGCCGCTCAGGCCGGGGCGCCCCGGAGCAGCCCGCACCAGGGCAGGGCAGCCCCGCCCGCCCCCTCTCCCCCTCACGCAGCCCCGCCGCTGGCCCGTACCTGCCCTCCAGCCTCCTCTTCAGGGCGGGAGCCCGCAGCCCCTTCATGTGATCTGGGGAGAGAGGGCACGGCCGTCACTCGGGGGCGAGGGGTGGGAGGAGGGGGGACGGCACGCGGGCGGTTGCCGTGGGGACCGGGGGGGTGGGGCTCACCCTTGTGGCAGTGCGACAGGAAGTAGGCGCGCGCGCGCAGGTTGTCGTAGTCGAAGCGGTCGATGGACACGGCCGGGTACTCACGCACGCGACCCCCGAACCGGCTCATGGCGGCGAACGGCACGGCGTGGCGCGCCGCTTCCGCCACGCGGCCCCGCCTCCCCGACTCCCCCAGCCAATCGCGAGGCGGCTCCGCCTCCTACCAGCCTATCAGAAACGCGGCGGGAGAGGCGGGTACGGCTTCTTAAAGGGGCACTTGGATGGCGGTTGCCTGGCAACGGTAGACGGCAGCGACTGTTAGCGCCGCGAGGAACGCGCCGCGCCGCCCGGACTGGGAAGAGGCCCCGTTTTGCGGCCCTCGCACCGAGGTGGGTCCTGGTACGGGCTGGGCAGCCGGGCTGGAGCTATGGCGGTGGGAGCAGGGTGGGGTTTCGGCCACAGCGGTGACTCAGGCCGGGGCCCAGACATCTGCCTGAACACCTTGGCGACCACAGGAGGAGCTCAGGTGAAGTCAATGGAAGTCTCTGGGAATCTCTTACGGCCTCTTCTGGGACCCCAGATAGGCGCTGTGTGTGCTGACTCGTGTGACATGACCCAGGAAGCCACTCTGGCTCAGGATCTCTTTCCCGGGGACCTGGGTCCTCTGTCGGGGCTGAGGGACGCTGCTGCTGCTCTCCCGTTTGCAGGCTCAACCAGTAATGAAGCTGAGCATGTGTTGCCGGCGTGGCTGGTCACACAGGCTGCCACAGGTGAAGCATTGCCTTCAACAGCACCTACATTCAGGACTCACATAGAACAAACACAGACAAGTCCCTTTCCTCCTCTGGCTGATGATGACAAAAGTTCAGCAGTGCAGGCACACACCCACCGCTCTCTAGGATCACGAGCACACATGCATTCGTGGATCCTCCGAGCACCAGTGCAGCCTCTTTGACAGCCCAGCAGCCCTGCACAGATCCCAGGACCCTCACCTGCTTCTTGGGTCTCCTACTTGCCTGCTCGTCCAGCTTGATGATCACTAGCAAACATGCACTCGCACACTCATTCTCAAGTTTGCTTGGGTGTCCCAGCACGGCCGCCCCGCCTGTTTGATACCCTGGCCTGGGTTTGAGGTTCCCCCTACTGGCCAGTCCAGCTTAAAGTTTGCTAGTGAATATGGATATGCATCCCATGTATGCTTGGCTTGGGGAAAATACAGACATCTGTCCTTCCTGGCACCAAGCACACTGGCTGTGACCCACAGTCCTGATCCAGCTTCTGGCGTGGAGCTGCCCACTCGTGCCAGCCCTCCCCCAGTACCTGATTTTTCAGGACACACTCTGTTCCATTGGCTGGAAGTTAAAGACTCCCTGTCTCACTCCAGCAGCTGATGTGGCAGCCCAGGGGTGGCCATACATCCGGTCTGAATTCAGTACCTGGCACCAGTTCTCATTCACATGCAGAGGTCGCACCAGTAGCTGGTACTTAGTCCTTGCAGCATGCATGCATGGGGGATAGAGAGTGAGATTACACAGAGAGATAGTTAAGAAAAGATTTAATAAGATATAAGAAGATAGGACAGACTGTGATGGCCAGGCACAGGGCTCAGCCAGGCAAGCGTATGGATTGGCACTGTTTTACACACACTCATCCTCTTTTATACTCTTTCTGTCTATTCCCATCTTTGTTCCTCCCCGCAATCCGTCCCCTGCACTTCCCTCATGGGTTTGAACAGCTCTGTCCATTCCCGCACAGCTCCAAGACCCCCTGGTTTACAGTCTTACCAGTTTGAAAGTCCAGGTTGCTTTTCCTGAAAGTGGTGCCTGTAGCTTCCTGATAGCCCATCGATCAGCGTGAGTGGTTTGTTTCTTGTCATGGTCTCTCTGTTTATTTTGTCAGGTCTGTGTCTCCATGTACTTGGTTTCTGGTTTCCCCTTTCCCAATTGACAAGGTCCCTGATCATATAGGCTTGCTGGAATAAACATTCTCACAATCCCACATGCCCCCATGAATTAGTGTGACTGACGAGGTTTGGTTCTCATCACCACCTCCCTCATAATTTACTGGTCAGGTTTGTGTTCCCATGTTCTTGTTTTATGGCTTCCTCCCTTTCTCATTCATTTATGTGAATTGTCCCTCCTTGCATTGAAGAAGGTCCTTGACCAGATACCCATAAAGAAACAGACACTCTCCCCCCACATACCCTTAAAACTTGTATAGACGTTAAGGAAACGTCCATGTGCAAACCCAGGACAGTCAGGATCCCATAGAAATTGTGCTATGATTGACATGAAAAATCTTTTTTCTCAAAGCTGAAACCGAGGTGTGTGAAATCTCACTGTTCCCCTTATATTCAGTGTAAGCAAACATCGTCGCCTTAGCAAAGTCCACTTTGCTGTTCAGCAATTCCCTTTAAATGAAAAGTGTTAGTATTCTGCTGACTATTTTCACCTCTCTCTCGCATTCTCTCATCTGTCTGTATCTGTCTGCTGCCATTTGTCTCTTCCCTGAATGGTGGCCGTCTGGAGTATGGCTCATCTTGTGCTCTTGCACAATGAAACCAGCTCTATGCCGGGAATTCAGAGTCACTTCAATAGACAAAGAGTACAATTCTTAAGGGGTTTAAATAGCAACCTAAAAATACCAGGATGGCGCTTTTATTATTTGAAGTTACTGAGCTGGTACTTGAAATACGTGGCCTCTATGTATATATTTTGATCAGGAAGGCCTGTGGACAGGCCAGTTGAATTAGTGATGACTCAGGAAGTGCCACGTGTATCTACATGTCTCAAAGAAGCACATTCATTAAGTGAATTTAGTACATCCTATTAAAAAGTACTTAATACTAGTAATATATGTTATCATAAGACACTTGGATTCATTATAGTTTAGCATTTATTAAGATCTAATGTTATTGCTAATAATACTGACTGTCTAAAGTTCCAGCTTGACAACAGTTCTCATCAAACATCCATGAGCGTATGCAAAGCATGAAAAAGTCTGTAATGGCTACAAAAAAGCCCTTTGCCGCAAGGGAGAACAAAAATGTAGAGCTCAAAGGCTACAGTGAAGAGTTAGAGTAAGGCTATATTGTGCTCAGCATGTGACTTTGTATGCAACACCTCGTAACTGAGTGGGAAAATTACCTTTTTTGTTTTTCTAGTTAAATGGCTGCCTTCAATTACAAAATGCTGCAGAGCCTGGTGAGGGAATATTTGGAGTGGTGAGCTGCAAGGAACAGTACAGTGTTGCCAGAAAAGAGCATTGTGAATATTTTCATTGACCTTTAATAAGGTGTATGCAGTACGAGATGAAAGGCTCTTTCTTTATGTGCTAATGGCTTTCACACAGTCAGAAGACAGAGGTGCAGACTTCTGCTATTTCCCCATTATGGGAACAATCATTCTTGGTATCATTTCCACAAAGATTTGTATGCTGTGTTGCAAATTTTGAGCTTTTTTTTTTTTCTCCTTTTCTGCCTTTCTAACAGACTAAGGGCATTTGTGCATTTGATAAGACACCAGCATTCAACTTTTCAAGCTCTCAGCTGTTACAGGAACTGGCTGAGTGAGGAAGTTTTGCTTTGTGTGCAGGATTTGGAGGCAGCACACCCACAGGGAGGGAGGCTGTTCATCCTCTCCCTACAAGAAGATTTTCCTTCTTCCTTGAAGGTACCTCCTAATTACAAAGCTGAAGCTTGGTGATGTTACAAAACTAGGAGAGAACTAGTTTCTGATCATATCTGCTGGACATGGTAGCGCTCCGTGTGTTTTGCTTGCAGAAGCAACATAAGGTTCTGTTCAAGTAGCAGAATAAGATACACTCAAGAAAGTAAATGCAGTGAAATTCAGCTATGAGGTAGAAGTCTAATGATTCGTATTGTTTTGAAATATGGTGAGTTTCTACTGACTGTGCAATTTTTTATTGCTTTTTTTTTTACAATTTGAATTTTACCTTGACCCAGTTCTGCTCTGTTCAGGTTTAGCAGTTGATTAAGCAATTCACTTTGTCTCAGCAGACTGAACAAGTGGGATTTGTGTGAGGAGGAACTCAGCGTCAGTCAGTGCAGGTTTTGAGTGGGCAAGGGTAGAATAGGACGAATTTTGGTAAGTTGTATGCCTTGCCTCCTCATCCAATTTATTTCTTCAGACCTCTTCTTTATCACCTCCACTGTGGCCACGTGACTGGCAGTGCATTGCTCCTTCCCCCACTCTCCCATCCTAAGTGTCTGCTGCTCTTCAGTAACAGCCCAGCTCTTCATTTTGTGGTTTCCAGTTTGGTGTCCCTTGAGAAGAAAGAAAGAAAAACCTGAAAAACTGCCTGGCCTAAAGGGATGGCAGCTGCAAAGATGTGAAATTAAAATATTGTATTTTATTTTATTTTTTTAAATTCATCAATGTGCCAAATGAATTGTAGGTGGGTGAAGTCGAAGTTTAGAGGTGTATATAAGAAGTATAAATGAGTTTGGTTTGTTTGAGATCAAGTAGTACATTAATTTGATTCCAACATCTTATAACATTTTTCTTTTTTAACCTCAGGCTTTGAGGGCAAGAAAATATTGTACTGTCTGTGATTCCTTTTTTTTAAAAAAAATTTTCTGCTTGCTTCTGTCTTCTCTATTTAATTTTTTAAAATCTAATTTCAGGAAAAACTCTGACGTTTCTGGAGTTATGGCTAAAGATGACATCAAACCAAAATCTGAACATCAGGCCGAAAATTGGTCAGATCATGTAGAGAACTTATATAGATTTCAGCTAGCTGGATACAGAGATGAGGTTGAATATAAACAAGTAAAACAAGTTGATACGGTAAGATTTAGAACTCTGCAAGGGTTATTACTGTAACCTTCTGTCTCTTGTTAAATGATTATATAAAAATGGAGGTGCCGCTTATTTTGTTTTCTGATTTTTTTTTTTTTCTGCCTGACTTGAATTCTTGAGCTATTATTAACTGTGCAGAGTGACTTATTTCACAGAAGGGAAACAGAAACACTACCCAGTCCGTGGTTTTGTTCCCCCTTTCTTAAGCTTTTAGAAGCATTATAGATTTCTTTGAAAGAATAATTCGGTTTTGAGGGAAGGAATGTATCCAAGTGAGTTCTCTGTGACGTTTCCTAATTACTCTGCCAATAGAGCTCCTAGGAAATTGTCCAGGGGTGTCATCGCTGCCGACTTTAGTTTTACAGCTGAGTTGCATGGGAGCGTAATCAGACTTCGTGCACACTCAGAAGTTGGCTTCTATTGCAGCAGTCCACAATAGAAATATTTGATGCCAACTGTGCTAAAGGGAGTTGTGACACAGGCTGTTATCAAATAAGAACATTGAGGACTTGGTCCTCTGCTCACTACAGCTGTTGGTAATGCTCCCTAGCACATCAAATGAGCTGGTGAATAATGGCCATATACTCAGTGCCTACTTGAGATTCAAAATAGCAGCCAAGAGGTTAATATAGCAAACAACATGTTATCTTTATTAGAGCTAATTTGTCTTCCAAAGGAGCATGTATAGTATGAAAAATCTACTTTTAGAAGATCTTAACTGCCTGTGCACATAAGAGTGAGCAGAATGTTCCCAAGTCACTACTCATCCAGTGAAGTCAAAACATAGTGAAACGTTGATGTGTGTAATAAGATGCAGTTTATCATTTTGTCATGGACTCGGATACCACTGTAAAGGCTGTGGTGTAAATTCCTTTAACCATGTAAAAGGAAATCCTGTAATTAATGTGGTGGGATCCGTCTGTTTGAGATTTACAGCAGAGCATACCTGTAGATGATTAAACACTGATAAAAGTTAAAGAACACCACTTACTCAGTGTAAAGCGAGCGTGCTTTCTGTTCAAACTTGCCAGCACCTGGCAGTGATTCTCTTTCAAGTTACTCCTTTTGAAATGTCTAGTTTATTCCATGTGATGTTTCCATAACGCAGTTGTTATTAATGATGCAATCATAACGTAGGTGGAATGAATATTAAGGCTGTTATGTTTAGACAGAGAATGCAAATAACTCAGCTGTATGCCCAAAGTGGTGAGGTAAGTGATGACTCTACCACTGCTGGGACTCTCCAATTAGAGAATGCTCTGGTTTGACCTCCTATTATCAAACCTGCCTGAAAGGGAAGTAAGATCCTTATTGCCTGATTTTGAAGGTTCAGTTTGATCAGAGGTAGTCATAGGTGCTCAAGCTGCAGGCAGCTACCAAAGCCATAAAGCTGTTGAACATACAAATGCTCAAGCCTTTAGTCTAAAGCTTCACATTGTGGGACACTGAAGAGCACCAGGACGGTGCTGGTTTCCTGCAGGACTGATCCTGCTGCCTTTGAGGCAGAGATACATATCACTCGCTTTATTTTTATGAAACTGCTAATGAAAAACTCATTTTTCATGGTCAGAAGGACCAAGTGTGTGTCAGTCTTACAGAAGTGGAATCTTTCAGCCTCTCAGATTACTGAATAATTTAATATCATCAATGCTTTATTCCTAAATGAGGCATTTTAAAACCTTTGACTAGTCCACTTGTTAAATGACCCTGGTCTATCAAATATTCTTAGATCCTTATTTCTAGCCTTTTCTGATCACATAATTCTTTATACTGGACCAGAAAACTGCTTTCTAACATCTTGTTCTTAATCTTTTTTAATAAGTTACTCAAATTAATAGCAAGTAGCGTTTAGATGCAAATAAGGTGTTCCCATGGAAGTATACCCCATATTCTTTGCAACAGAGCGCACAACCATCGTTTAATGTGAGTATGTTCCAGTGAATGTTTGTCCTTTTCATTCTGTTCATAGGTAGAGTATTGGCCAGAAACTGGATTTGTTAAGAAACTTCAGAGAAGGGACGATACGTTCTATTATTACAATAAGCAAAGAGAATGCGAAGACAAAGAAGTCCATAAAGTGAAAGTTTATGTGTATTAGTTTTGTTATTGTTCTAATTTGTATTTTTTTAGAAATCTGTATGTTAGAATCTGTAAGTAAATGAGATTGTGTAATCTGACTTACCTTTAGTATCAATGTCTTTCGTGGATAGAAGGGGAATCCTGGAAATACAGAGAAGCCTGGAAATAGAGAATTTATTTTTTTTCCTGGACTTGTTCAAGTTACAGCTCCAACTCCAAATAAGTAGTATGGGTGCAATAGTCAGAACTCATTGACAATAGGTGATCTACTCACCTTATTTAGACTGCTTGGAAATATTTAGCTTAAATTTGTATGCGCTCTGGTAGAGAAATGCCTGGAAGGTACTGGGAAGCAACTGTGAAGCTTTTTTATTCCAGGAAGGTTTTAATGGAGTATAAATGGAAAGATACTGCAATGACAGAAATAAAGCTTTGCTGCAGTCAATTTCTCTTCAGATTTTCATTATCATTTCTTTTTTATTTGGATTGCTCTGGAGGTACTTTAAGAGAGGACTTTTTGCATGCTTTGCAATCAAATGGTGGGCACAGAACAATTATCAGGATAACTCATCTATTTTGTCACTTTAAGATAGCGGATCTCGTTAACTTCATGGATTCCTAAGAAAGAAATCTTCCAGTGGACACGAAAAGAGCCTTAAAAATCTCACAAAAATAGATGTGTTGTATAACCAGCTCAAATCTGTTGACAGAAATTACTGCTATCAGCACACACAGAATAAGTGAGCATGTTTGGTACAGTCATTTTCTCAGCTTATAAAAAAAGATAGAGTTGGGCACTCAAGAACAGGGATTAAAACTGCAGGTAACTTTATAGAGACTTTTCTTAAAAGAAAGACTTTTAAAAATTGAAACAAATGTAAAAGATTATTCCGGGCTCCCCTCATTTTACCTGACTACACCTCAGCGTTCTTGCAATACTGCTGGCTGCTTGCTCGCTTGTATTCTGTTTTAAAACAATGAGTGTGCATTTCATACAGCCCGTGGAGATTTCTTTTCATGTCACACGAGTAGCATGGGAACTCATGTCCCACTTCCAAAGTGCTGGTTTTGTATGAGTTGGCAGATTCGTCTCACTTTGAGTGAATTAGGGGTGACACAACAGTTTGTATGAAGATAAATAACTTATTTCTGAACACCATTACAAAAATCATTTTTAAAAGTTCAGTTTTTACCGAATGTCAAAGAGATAGAGATCTTTTTATCTTTTTATTGCCTAGGGATGAAAATGTGTGCTCTATTTCTGATCTGAGTCTTTCCAAGGTACTTTACTTTTCTTATCTGTTGGTATTCCTCTTATCAGGGAATACTGTAAGGCTTTCAATGACTGCTAGCAGCATCTCACAGACTGACGATGGCAAGGCTCCTGTTAGCGGGTGCTTGCCAGCTGCCCAGGCCTGCTGTACTCAGTCTAATTCACATTCACTTCATGGCTTTGTACAGGACAAGAATAAATGTTTTCTGTGCCTGCTGAAGCTCATAAAAGGAGGTAAAACAAACTTTTCCAAGACCTACTTTTCAGGCTTTGTGTTTGACAGCTATAAGTGAAATGGCAAGGGTGCAACCTCTCTGAATTCATCCAGTTACACTGGGGAAATAAAGGCTGAGTTTGTGTGTTCTAGACTGGTTCTCTGTGTTTTCAGCCTTTTCTTGAATTTGTTATGGAACAGAATTGTCTGAGAGTGGTACTATGGTTATTTGATTGCTTTGCAGTTGCAGCAGCTCAAAGCATCATACAGAAAGATGGGTTTAATTTGCACTTTTGTACCCAAGTGGACAGTTTTCTTTCCAGCTCTGAAGACAGTGGAACATGAACCTTTTGGTTTTCAGATACGGTTCCCTTGTTTCAAGGTGATGAAAATAATTGCCTTGTTAAAGACAACTTTCTAATTCGACAGCTGTTGATGCCACCGTTCCTCACGTTGTCTGATACAAATAAAGTCTGTCTGAAAGCAGCTTGAATAGAGCTGCGCTATGGTTTTTGCGGGTTCTTTACAATACCCCTGTTCCACTGGATTTATATTTATTTGTAGGCGCTGTTTTCTTAGCACCTCTTAACAAGTTGTAATTACTTAATAAACCACATTTTCTTTCTCGTTGCAGTTGAGACTTTGCATTTACTTCAAGTCTAAAGTGCAGCACACTGGCCAACAGCATTTGGGAGGGTGACTGGTGAATGTGCTATTGGGAGAGTTCCAGGCTGGCACCAAAACAGCCCTGCAATGTAACTTTGAACAAACATCACCATTTTCACGGTTACTCCGTTCAGCCAGTGTATTTACAACTCTCAGTGTTGAGGTAGAGTATCTTTGCGGGTCGGTGCTTTTATGGCTCTTTTTTCCCTCAGTACTATTCCATATTCTCTGCCTTCACAGACACCCCACACCCATGGATCCCTTGAAAATCCTGCCTGATGTCCTCTACGCCGGCTCCCTTACCCAGCCCTGGCTCAGACTTTGAGTCTTTTCTTCTACTTGCCAGCTAGTGCAGCCTGACATTTGCTAGCAAATTACACACACGGAACTGAATTCACTAAGGAAATACAAACACAGTGGGGTTGCTGCTGGGTGCTGGCCCTTAGACCCCTCAGATAAGCGCGTACATCCCTCTCCCTCTGGTGCTGACACCCAGACCTGTGGTCCCCATCACCCGTGGCCCCTTCTCCAGGGGCTGGCACACAGGCTAGACAGCATAATTAAGAAGGGGATTTAACCAGCAGACAGGCCAGCCTGCAGGGAAGAGGAGCAGGGCCCAGGCAGGTGAACGTCCTGCCTGACAGCCTGCTCACATGCGTCCAACCCCTCCAACCTGCCTCCTTGTCATCTTCCCATACTTGTTCCACCCTGATCCTTCTGTCCTTCCCCTAAACATCCCACAGTAAGTTTCATGCAATCCCCCAAGGTCCCTCTAATATCCCTTAATATTCACACTGTGTTTCCTCCTTCTTACCAGTTATGAATTCGAGGCTGACCCTCTCCAAGGCTGGAGTAGTTCTTTCAATGACCCATCGGTCAGTGCCTGAGGAGCTCTGGCCTCCAGGATTATCTCTCTCATCACCTGCTCATTAATTTTTGTATGTCTGAGTGTTTAATTTAGCATTTTCCTTGTTATTTGTTATTTCTATGATACAGAATTGTCCTTAACCAAATAACTTAGCCAGGTGATCTCACATTTCACATGTCCTCGTGCCAACCTCCCCGAGGCAGGCGGCTTGGCCGCAGTGTGAAGGATGGTGCTGCATAGACGCACCTACGCAGCAGGACCTCCAGGCTAGTGACAGCTCTAAGGACATGGAGACAAAGGGAAGGGAATGCCTAACAACAGGAGCAGGAGGAGGTTGGGGGAGGGAGGGGACAAGGGCACGAGTTGAGGGAATGAGGAGCACGTGTAAGAAGTCAACAACACAGATGCATCAGCATTTTGCCAGCAATCTTGTACCCGCAGAAGCCTCCTCCCTTGCTGGCAGTAGCTCAGTTCTTGCTGGCTGGGGAAGCAGGATGCGGTCCCAGCTCCTCACTGCAGATGTTCGCCCTGCCTTGGCAGGAGCGGCCAAATGCCTCAGCCAAGGAGAAGTTGCCCTGCTTGGGTGGATAACATGCTGGCAGATACTTGGTTTTGCAAGAGGAATGGAGCAAAAAGCAGGTGGACTGGATGCATGGCAGGTTCTTCATTTTTCCCTGGGGTGTCTGGAGTCTGTCAGCTGTGCTGCACTGTCCTGGGGAGCGTCCTTGTGCCAAATACGCGGTGGTTTTCAGGAACAGCCAACGCGGGGATGTGAGGAAGAGCCAGCAAATGGGTAGTGGGTGCTAGGATGCTGTGCATGGAGAGCTGGGCTGGAGCCAGGCATGCTCGATACAGGGATGTGTTGGGCAGTGTTTCTTCCAGAGGAAAGAGCATGGTGGCCCTGCAGACCTGCCTCTTTCCATGGCTCTGGTCTCCTGAAGCTACAGACAGTGGATCTCTTGCTCTGTAGCCTTGTTCTGTTTGCAGTGGGTAGAACCTGCCAGCTCCTATCCTGACATCCCTGATGGATCCATCTTCATCTTGTTCAGAAGGAACTTGAGTCGCAGCCCAAGGGGACTTTGCTTCTCTCCATCATCTCTTCAGAATGGAGGATGGCTATGTACCAAGGGCTGAGAGATCACTGTTTTGAGGAGACACTCATTAAAAACATGAAATATCTCTTCAATAGCTTATCACTTACAACTTTGGTCTCAAAAAGTGAGAAACATCACCACACTTGGAAATACAAAGACAGAGATTTATTTAAAATGTCATTGCATTAATATTTTGTCAGACCTGAGCAATGTTTCAATAGAGAACAAAGATTTGTGTATCTGAAGGATGAGCTCAGAAGAGTTATTTAGAAGAGAGATTCATTGGTAGTATCTAAATAATCACAAGCAGATAATTTAGAATGCAAGGCAAAAGAAACAGAAGAAATAGAAAAGCTTAAATACACTACAGACAGTAAGAAGACATTAAAATGCCCTTGGGAATCTTTGTTTAGGAATAGCTTCCCTGTTATTTGCAATTTTACCATTTGTATCCATCAGATAGGAAAAAACCCACAACAAATGTTTCTAATTCCTGCTTTATTGTATCAGAGCAAAGTAGCAGGATCCGTCTACACCAGATGAAATAATTTACCATCTGTAACCGAGGAGGATGTGAAGCAGCACCCACTAAATATAAACTTTCAGTTCAGAAGTCTGGGGTCACGCACTCTCCCAGCCTCTGGACTCTCTAATTCACTGATTTTAGATCTTCGCAAACTTTGGAAAACTGGAGAGATGCCAGAGGACTGAGGGAGGGTCAGCATGATCTGGCACTTAAAAGGGGATGATAGTGGACTGGATAAACAGACTGTAATCAGGAATAAATTAATGAAGTGGTTACATCGGGACTCCGTCAATAAAGAAAAAAGAGGTTAGAAAATGTTTTCCTCGCTGCTCAGCTGATCAGATGCACCTTGGCTGATGTGAAGTATCAGCAATGAGCCACAGGAAAGATGAAGAAATAGGCACTTGGGAGGATTTGTTTCTGGAACATCTTATTTCACTGCCTGAGGACTAACACTGTTTCTAACTGCTATCATCAATCTCAGCCCAGAGTGACCTAAATAAAAGCAGTGACTGGTGATGTGCGAGTCCCTGAGACGAGAGGTTCCCAGCTCTCATATGGGATGGAGCCCTCCGCCCTCAGACCCTGTGAAATCCATGAACTTTTAGCACGACAGCAGCCCTCCTGTGCAAATAGGATTTCAGTGACTTGCTTTTCAATGCAGAGGCTGTCGCTGCTGCAGGCTTTGCATTGTGCAGCCCACTGGGAGGAAAGAGCCCGCGGCTGCTGGCAGCGCCAGCTGGAACCAGTTCAGCACAGGAGGCACCAGTCTGGACTTCAGGCAGGTGTTTTCGTTGCCTAATGGAGCGTGTGCCTCGGGGACACCGGCTTTGGGGAAGGAAACCTCCTTCTCCTGGATGCTGCCAGGTAGTCTTGAGGTGACTTGAGAAGATGCAGGAGTCATGCAGACCCTCGCTGCTGGTGGTGTGACCTCTCCTGGCACGGTGAATCATGCTTGCTGCGGGCAAGGAAGGTCTTTCATCTCACCTCTCTGCAGAGAGCACCACAAACCCTTGTGTTTCAAGGATGCGGCGGTGCCAAGGGGACCATATGCACATAACGAGGAAGGACAAGGAGGGGGGCGTTTTCTGTTCATGCTGCGGTGGAAAGCTGAAATGACAATATGGAAAACATGCAAAATCGGGAGGTGTTTTTGTTGTTCTACGTCCTTCTGTGACATAGTAAAAGTAGCATTTTTTTCCTCTTGAAAATACAGTAACAGCCCAGATTTCCCTGTGGTGTCACTGCCACCCTCCCTGACAAGGGATGCTGCCTAAGTTGAAAATGCAGCAGATGAGAGGGCTGGTTTTGCTGTTACCTTCACCAGTGTCCCCAGTTCAGCTGGTGCACGGGCTCCAAACACGGATGTGACCGCTGTCGGTTAGAACATCTTTCCTCTGCCCTTCAAAGGGATGTTTTGAAGCAGGCTCACAGGTGTTGCCCCACTTAAAGTCTGCCACCAACCTCAACGAGCTGGATGTGACTAAATTGCTTAAACATGTAACAGAGGGTCAGAAGGGAAATTGTCATTTTATATAGATACAGATACATATATTTTAATGAAAAATTTAACCTTTTGTAGATATTCCCCCCCCAAAAAAAAAAAAAAAAAAAATCCTTGAAGATATTTTTTCTCTAAATCTTCTATCAAAAGTTGTGTCTCCTTTGGTTGAGGTGTTGGGAGCATGGAGCAGAGGGAAAGCTTCTGTGATACATTAAATAACGTAAAAGAGGGAGAATCCACAATTCTCTTGAAACTCAAATTGTTAGAAAATCCAAAGGAGAGGGAAGATTATAATTAATAATTTGGACAACACATCCCTGACTCTGAATGTTTCAGCTTCTTCATTTCTTCAGTCTTTCATCTGATCTCCAAGAGCTAAACATAAATGTGGGAAAAAGTAAAATGATATAGTTTTCGGTACCATTTAAAGCCCGCTGCCTCTATTTCCCAGCTCAGATGGATGCCATGGGCTGAGACTTGCACTGGATCTGTGAGTTCATGCCTCCCTCTGCTGACTGCCTCCCCCAAACCTCTCCTTGATTGCAAACAATAGAAGACCATGAGGTTTTTTCCCCCCTCCTCTTGGGCTAATGCTCCTCCCCATGTCCCAGGCAATGACCGTCCACGGAGCTGGTGGATATGGGCTGCTCGTGTTAGCCCCAGCCCCATGGTGCTGGTGCTGGTCTCTCCAGCAGCGCTGTGTTCCTCCATGTGGCATCTGCCCCTTGGGTCCCACTGCCTCTGGAGTTCTCCATTGATGCTAAAATATTCTGTGAATCCTTGTTTAAGGGAAAATCCCCACAAGCTATAAGGCAGAGACTCAAAAGAAGTTGCTCTAAGCCGAGAGAAGGAAGCAAGCACCTTGGGCTCGATCGCTGCACTACAGCTGGAGTATGCGAGAAATATTCTAGCTGAGTTTTTATTTTGGGATTTTTTTTTTCAGTTTGACTATGTCTGTAGCACCAGTTGGTATCAGTTTAAAAATCTCTCGGTCCTTAACAGGCAGCTACATAATAAAACCCCCCAGGGGAACTGCAAAACATGAAGGGTTTGATTTCTCCTCTTTTCACACGCAGCCTTCGGAAACCCTGTGTCCTCACCGCAGACGTGTCCCCTTAGCTCCTGCAAAGGCAAGGAACGTACAATCTCAGCACTGCAGGATTAACTGGGAAGAATCGTGTCCCTTGCTGTGCGGTGATGGAGCACTGCTGGAAGTCCTCGAGCGGTTTTTCCCGCTGATGATCTGCCAGGGTCAGGTGACCCTTTCCATAGAGGGAGAAAAACACAACTCTTTTGGCACAACGGAGAGAGATCTCAGTGTTGTAAATGTCCATTTTTAGTTCTTCTAGAGCATTTCCCTGGGTTGGAGGCCAGGGATCCCTGTTGGATCATTTGCTAGGACAGAGATGAGTTTAAAGTCCATGGTAATGAAGTAAGTTTGTCAATCTGGTTCCCTTTGGTCTTAAAATTACAGGTGGAAAAAGTTCCTGGGTCCTCCAGGAATTTTGCTTTGCGGAAGCTCTGTTAGAAAGCTCCAAAGAAAAACATATCTTTTCAAAATAAAGCACGCCAAATAGAGTAGCCAAAGGGCCATGGCACTGGGAGCTGAAGGCTGATTTAATGGTGCAAAAAGCAGTTATCAGGCTGTAATCACTAACGGCCGTGACGGGAAGCTGAAATCACTACGGGGAAGGAGACAGGAGAGCAGTGGCTGCTGCTGCTGGAGCTGCGACTCAGATAAACGGCAGCAGAAAGCCAGTGCTAACAAAGAGTTATGGAATAAATTGATGCATTAGAAAACCCAGCGCATTAGATCACGTGAAAGGACACCCAGAGCATCAGAGAGCAGGGCTGGTGAAGAGCTAAAGGCAGCACTGCCTGCACAGATGAGTTACTGACTTCCACCTTGGGACTTGGACAGCCAGCTGATGAGTTACAGAGGCAGCAGCGCCAATGACAATGATATATAATTAGCCTTGGGATATATTAAAATGTTCATATATGTGCTGAATTAAATCATTGCCCAGAGTACAGGAAAAACCACACAATGGCCTTTAGAATAAATAAAATATTAGGCAGCAGAGAGCATATATTTTTTTACGAGTGTACGGCGCTGATGTTCTGAAGAGACTCCAAAGTTCTCTGCAATTGATGGGCCGAATCTGTTTCCTGGAAGCACTGCCAGGACTATTTTTGAGAAAGGAGAGCTAACGCTCAGCAAGCAAACCTCGGAACAGCTCTAACGCTTGGACGCAGCCAGTTGTGATAGAGTGCACAAGGGAAGGCAGATTGTATCCAACCTGAGCAGAACGGACCTTTGCAATGTTAAAACATCCGAGATTTCCTTTTATCTTATTTCCTCCATTAAAGAGCAGGTTGGTTTTGATTCCAGACCCGAAAAGCGCATGTGCTTTTCACTGAAGGCTGATATACTTTAAATTGTAGAAAGAAGTGAGTCAGTGTTATGGGGCGTGAAAATTGTGGCATCATGGATGCGCTTGTTCTGAACTCGGTATTAGCAGCTTGTCTGTATTCTCAGACAGCAGAACTTGATTCAGTTTTGCAAAAAAAGAGAAGGAAAACAAATCACCAAGCAAATGGGGCAAATAATTTCATAATTTGTTCAATTCCACTAGATAGTGAGGAGAGAACAGAGGACCCTCTACGGTTTGAAACGCGGCAGAAACCCAACAGCTGTGTTGTGTGATCTGTCCCGTGGGTAAGCATCAGCAGATACAGAGTGGACCCCCTGCACAGCCATGTCTCATCACTGCCCAACCAAGTAAGATACGGAATATCCATGAAGAAAATTGACAGCATGTTCACTGAGGGCAACCCATGTATTCTCAGTATGAGGTAATTATTGGTAATTAGTCAATAGATGTTGGAAGAAGGGTGTGCCCATTTGTCCCATTGAGCCGTAACTCCAGGCAAAAACGCAGTATGCGACTCCCACAGTTGCTCTCCTCCAGCAACTCAGTGCTTCCCTGTCCCCAACTAGACCCTACGCAACCCTCAACATTTAATCTGGGCAGAGCCAGACACTGCTCAGGAATATAATATATAAGTGCTGAAAAATGAGCATAAAGCCAACCGTAAGGTTTCTGTAGGTCAAGAGCCCTTGTGTGTCAGGAAGCCACATCCTCCACCCCATGGGATTTTCTTCTCCGAGTGGCTCAAGATGACATGAAGAGTCTCTCCACAGAGTCCACTCACCAAACAGTGAGTGTGGGAACAAATCCTGGAGGGTTACAGGATGTTTTTATGACTTTCCACCCAGTACTTCAGCTCAGAACAAAGTCAAGCTCATTGAAATCTTGATAATTTTCCAGCCTTGCTCGAATTTAATACCTTTCAGCTTTGAAGTTGCGATGGTTTGGTCTTCAAGCACGTTGACCACAGGAGGCTGAGTGGAGATCAAGCGCACCGGGAGGCCTGTGTACACAGCACGTGCCCGGAGATCAAGCAGCCCTGGCATTGCTTTTCACCTAAAACGACTGAAATGTTTCGCAAGAAAAGCGGCTGCTATCACCAGACTGCTGTCCAAGAGTTGGGGAGCTCCTATGAGCCGCAACCAGTGACCTAACGGGGCATCTTGGATGACTGGGGGTGAGGAGGAGTCGACCTCCAACCAAACAACTGCACAGACAATTAATATTTGCAACTGTTTTTCTTCTTTCTCGTCTTTTTACCTAGTGGTCTGACCTCTAGATCTTTCCTGTCCAGCAAGAAGGAAATGCCCATGTTGTTTCTGCTGAATTTCACTGATACTTCGTGGAATTTGTCTTGCAGGGCAAGAAGCCTCCTGGGGAGTTGTGGAGAGGTGTGTGTGGGGCAGAACAGGGTTGGCAGGAAACAACGGAGCCAGTTTGAATGCACAGCTAAAATCTGTCCTGGGAGACGTGACATTTAGTGCTTGTTAATTGGTTTATTTTCATCCTAAAATGCACTTGGGGAAATGTTGTAGCCGTGATGGTCTGGGGATAGCCAAGAGGAAAGATGTGTTGTAAGAGCAAGCGACGTAGTTAGAAAAAATGAAATTAATTTTTAAAATAAAATAACTAAAATATGAAAATAATAAAAAAATAAAATAAATTTCAAAGTTAAAAAATTAAATTAAATAAATATTCAAATAAATTTTAAATACATGGAAAATAAAATTACCCCCCTCAGGTTTTCTGGTACGCAAACCTCTCCTCAGCTCCGAAGAAGCAGCAGCAAGCTTTAGGCAAAGCAGCGGCAGCGCACGGGATTTCCCTTGGTGAATCGGAGCGAAAACTTTGGCTGATGTATAGAGCAAAACCACCTCACCGCCACCGGCCCCGGCTGGGGGCGATGGCTCCCTTTCACCCAGTGCGTGGAGACAACCCCTGCGGGAGACCGGGGTGACCACGTCAGGTTATTTTTTCAGCGCTGCCGGCGACAGATGTTTAAAAATGAAATCAAATGAAATGAAATGAAATAAATGAAATAAAATTTAATCTTTATTTCTCCAATTCACAAACTCATCGTCGGTGACGATCGGCTCAAATAACGTGACTTGGTTGAATAACAACTAAATGCAATAACTAACAGACCGGGGACTTTAACCGCTCGCCACTCCGGGGCCGGGGCTGGCGACTCCGCAGCTGCGGAGGTCCCGCGTAAGGCTCGGCGTAATCACATGCACGTGCCGCCCAGAGACCCGCGTAGAGCCGCACCCCCCGCCCCATCCCGCCCGTCCCTCCCTCCCCTCCCGTCCCGCAGGTGTCACTCCCGGGCAGCCCCGCAGCCCTCCCCCCCCGCCCCCCGGCAGCTCCCGCGGGGCGGGGATGGGGGCGGGGCCGTGCGCGTGGGTGGGTGGGTGGGGGGCGTGGCGGCGCGGCGGGGCGCGGAGCGGCGCGGCGAGACGCGGAGGGACGCGGCGCGGGGGCGCAGCATGAGGGCGCGCCCCCCGCCGGCCGCCCCAGCGCCCCCGCGCCATGGAGGGCTTCGCCGCCCGCAGCTACGGCACCGGCGGGACCGACAACCGGCCGCTCTTCGGGGAGACCTCGGCCAGGGTAAGGGCGGCCGCGGGCGCGTTGGGTTGGCCGGGGAGGGGAGCACGGTGCGCGGCCCCGCTTGGCCGGGAGAAGGGAAGAACGCTGCCCAGAAGCCAAAGGGCGACCCCCAAACCATCACCCCCTCCAAAACAACCCCCTCGGCAAAATAAACCGCAGCGCAGAAAATGCGGCACCCCCCCAGCCATGTAAACGGTCCCCAATAATGAAGCACCTCCCTCCCGGTACCCACCCCCCGCATAAGGGCAGCGCTCCCCCTGCTCCGCCAACGCCGGCAGCACCGCAGGCAGCCGAGCCAACCGGCCCCCCCCACCCCGAGCGGGGAACCTGCCCCAGTCCTGCAAACAAATGAAAAACCCCGTAAAATAAGCAAGAAGATCCTCAGCCCCCAAGAAGCCAGCGTAAAAAAACCGGTAAAGCGACAACAAAGCTGCACCCCGAGGGAAAAATAGAAAAGGAGCCCCCAAATTCCGAAAGAAACAGTTCGAATGGGCAGAATTAAAAAAAAAACAAATAAACCCGAAATAAACCCAAACCAACCCCCTCCTGATCAGAGCCCCGAAACAAACCAAAAATAATTCATCAAAAACGCCCCCAACAACCCCCCAAAAACACCCCCCCAGAACAATCCCCCAAAGCAAGACCCTCTCCCCAAAGAAGAAAGAAACTCCCCCCGCCCCAGGACACAAACTTCCAAACGACCCCCCGAGACCACCCCCACGGCGGGGAGCAGGGCCTGGGGGTGCAGAGAGCCCCAGGAGCGGGGGGACCTCTCGAGCGGGTCTGGGAAGGGGCTTGGGCGGTCAGTGGGTCACCCTGGCCAGGATGCCCCATTTGTGGGACCCTGCAGCCCCCCAAAGGGGGACCCAGGGCTGCAGCACCCTGAGCTGCATCTCCCCCAGTTCCTGGGGTCTTTGCTGGGGATGGGGGAGGCTGCTTTTGGTGCCCTCCTGGTAATGAATTTATTTCCGCGGCGGTGGCTGACCCGCAGCGCTGCCGACTCTTCAGGTGTCAATCCCTGTAAGCAGCTTTGGGTGCTGTTGCGGGTGGGCGTCTGCTTCGGGGAGGGGAGGGGAGTCCCCGGGGCACTGCCCGGCGTCGAGATCCCTCAGGGATGGCTATACCCGGTGGGTGCGTGCCGGGTTCCAGCAGGGTGGCGGCGGTTCATGGCTGGGGGCTTGTCTGCTGGCAGGAGAGGTGAGACCCATCGCTGTGCGTGTGGGTTTGGGGGAGTGTGGGCTGAAACTGCGCTGAGTTACTCACAAAAGTGTATAAAATGCATCACCCCCCCCCCCCAAGTACTTCGAAATGCTGCTAAAATGAAAATGTTTAATAAAAATATAGATAAAGTGATACCAGCCAAATCTGAGGGGGGTAAATGGAATGATGTGGGGTAGGAGGAGGACAGGTAGAACCCCCGAGAGGATGATTTGAGGGGGGACAGGACTCCCCACCATTGGGAAAGCACTGGGGCTGATGGGCCCTTTGCTGGAGCGGTGCCCTGTGTGCGGGTCGCCTTGTCCGGTCCTTGGTTGGGGATTTTGGGAGGCTTCCAGGGATGAGGACCTCTGGGGACCGAGGTGTGCCATCAGAGCGGGCAGCAGTCCTGGCAGGTGAACCCCAAACTTTCCAGCCCAGGTCAAACCTTAAATCCCTGACCCCGCTCCCCGCATCTTTCCGGCTGTGGGTCTGCTCACAGAGTAGAGAGGTAAATAATAAACATGGGATGCTAATGCCAGTTCCTGGGCTCCAGTGGGGATCCGCTGTCCTGCCCATCACCCTCTGCCTATCTCCTGCAGCTGTGTTTGGGAGCCCGGGGTATGGGACCAGCGGCAGCCGATGGACTCTCGCTGCCATACCCGTGTCTGACGGACAAGGGATCGCTGTGCTGGCCTGGGGTGGTTTCCCCTGGGATTCACTGGGGTTGCTTAGAGACGGATGCTGGGGAGGTCTGGAGCTGGAAATATTCGTTCTCGGAAAGGCAAAGCTAAACTTTGCCTTATAATGGGAGCAGGTCCTCCAGGAAAAGTGCGTGCGTCCATGCCCTGGCTCTGCTTTTGGGTCTCTGCAAGCGATGGCTGGTGCTGGCAAACCGGGACCCTCTGCTTGGGCTGGGCACGAGGCTGTGGGGAGGGGCAGGGGCTGTGCTCGTGCCCCAGGAAGCCTGCGCCCGAATGAGGGGTCTTGCTCCCTTGTCAGTGGTTGGAGATGTATGTAGAGATGGGGATGCCCTCTTCTTGCCGCCTTATGCTCTCCTGGTCTCCAAGCTGGTGGCTTTGGAGCTAAAGCCACGCCGTGGAATGCGAGAGCTAAGCAGCAGCATTGGTCTTCTTTCCCTGCCGTGGTCCACTTGCTCCTGCCAAACTCGCCTTCCCGTGCCAGCTGCCAAGCAGAGGTTGGGGACAGGCTGGTACCAGAGAGGTCTCTGGGGGGAAGAGGGATGTGTTGCTGATGATGCTGTGGATTCAGCTGTGGTTACTCGGGATGCAGCACTGGTAGCGAGCAGGTATGGGACAATGCGAAGCCAAGGCACGAGTGGTAAGGTGGCAGAGGAGACGGAGCATCACAGATGCAGAACTTCTTGAGAAAGAAGTTTAAAGTAGAAGCTGCTTGGGTTCCTGCATGACGGGAACATTTAAATATAAGCAGGTGGGTGTTAATTGCTGCAGGTTGGAAGCAGAAGACAATAGAAGGAGACTGAGCAGCTCCAGATAGGAATGAGGAACCATCGGGGGCACAACAGTGTTTTCCCATGGCTTGAGGCGGGAGGGTGGCCAGTGTGGTCCGGAGCACAGCTCTTCTCGTGTCTAGCGTACGCTGTCAGCTGGTCCATGGAGTTTATTCTGGCACTAGATTAAGGTAGCCCCTATGGCTGCAATGGGCTGCGATTGCTGCTGACCATCTGGACTTGCTGATGTAAGGCATAAAAATGGCTTTTCCATCATGCCTGCAGAGATGCCACCAGTTACCCACCCTCCAGGGCACCAGCCCGTTTCCCCATCCTGGCCAAGATTCTGCTGGGAGCTTGTTCCCACTGGGCTCAGCCCGCAAGATGCTATCTGGGAGGATGCAAAGTGCTGAGCTGGAACAGGGTGAAGAGCAAAGCTGTTGCCCTGTCAAAGCCTGGGCTGTGGGCACAGTGGTGCGGATACACCCTCAGCCCTGCCTTGGTTTTCCTCTTGCTCAGGGTCATCCTGACCCAGATCCCAGAGGATCCTGGATTTTGCCCTCCCGCTTTGTGAGGACCTGATGCTTCCTGACCTTGTCTTACTTGCCCAGAGGCAGCTGGAGGGAGACCTCTGCGCCACAGCAGCTCCCTGGGGCCAGCTTGGTGCCTCCAGCCCCTGCCACACCCTCCCTGGAGCAGGAGAGGGCAGAACCCCCCTGTTCTGAAATGTAGCTTGTGCAGCGCTGACGCCTGGAATTCATCGCCTGTCTGGCAGGCAGCTCGCTATGTCTCGGCTGCCAGCGGGCTGGATGGGGATCCCCACCAGTGCATCACGCGCTGCTGGGCTGTATCGGAAGTCAGTGTCCGCGTGTGAGCACCCTGTGCCGGTGCAGGTGACCCCCAGCCGCCCGTGTGCTCGCTGCTCTGGTGTGCACGCTGCTTTCTTTGGTCTTTGTACTCTATAATACATGGTGATGCTGGAGAAAAATCCTCCCTGAATCAGCTGTGCCAGCTGGGTGACACAGCCTGTAGGACAGATGGTTTGTCACAGCCCGTTTCCGTGCGCCCGACATCCACCAGCGTCTGCCCGGGCTGGGCTGCGCGCTCGGACACGGCGTGGAGGTGAAAGGCTCCGTCATCCCCAATCCCTTTAGCTGTCTCGGCCTCTGCTCGTGTATTTTTAACCTTTTTGCTGTGCTAAGCTGCCTGGGGCTGAAGTGTCAGCGGGCACCGGGGAGCGCAGCCTCTCACCGCTTTGCCAAGCCTGGGCTTTCAGGATCAGTGGCTCTAATCCCCAGATCCTGAAATACCTTCCTCTGGCGGCAGCGCATTTGGAAAATTTTAGTGACGGTGGGTTTAAACGCAGGGAAGGGGATGCCCTGACCCACAATGGACTGTCTGCCACACGGCAAAGCCGCTCCGCTGCCACCATCTGCGCCCAAGGTGGCTGTCGCCACGACGTGCATCACTTGGCAGTGTGAGGTGAGAGGACCTCATGCCGGGGGGACGCTTTCTCCTGCACCCTGTCAAACAGGCAGAGAGAAGTGCTCCGTGGTCACCGCCGAGTGCGACCCCCTCATTTTCTCCTGGCAGACCAGACTTTGTTGTGGCAAAATGGGTGAATTCTCCCCACCTTAAAATTGCCGCCTTCCCAGTCTCTGGTTCGTTAGGAGAAACCTAGTCATGGCTGAGTTTCTGAATGGTGAACCTTGTCCGTAGGTGTGTGGCCGTCTGTCTGTCCCTCTGGGCCTCTGCAGAGAGCAGGCTGTGACTGTGCGCTCGCCGGCTCAGCCGGGTGGGATGGCTCCGCAGCCAGCTCCTCGGCTTTCTGCCACCTGCCCGCTGCTGTATAAACCCACCTCCCGCGGCACAAAGGGAGAAGGGATCCAGCTGCTCGCCTCCGGCCAGCCCTTTCGTCCCTGGGGAGCTGAGCCCAAATGCAAACTCCGGTCCCTCTCCATCAAATCGCCTTGGAGGGCTCAGCTGGGTCTGCAGGGCAAGGGCAGAGCACAGCTGCTGTCCTCTCCTGACAGCGGAGCTGCTTTTGGGGGCGAGGACCCTCCAAATAGTGTCTAGATTGAAGTTAGCTTTGAGGTCTTCAATTAAGTAATTGATTTTTAGCTTAGGTGGAGGAGCCCAGCTGAGCTGTCACAGCACTATCTCGGGGACGTGGCATGTTGATGTTTCACCCTGTTGTTCGGCTGGAGTTCGTTCTTTTAGCTCATTTTTTGGGGTCGGTGCTGGGTACCTCATAGATGGTTCCCAGAGGCTGTGGTGTATTGCTGATACCACGTGTGGAAACGCTGGTGAGAAGTTTGTGCCTGCCTGGTGAGGACCTTGTGCAGGAGCGTTGGTGATTATTTTCTATGGAGGTGCGTCACTTCCCACTGCTGCAGCCACCAGTGTCCCCACGGTTTGAGGCCGCTGAGCTGCAGGACCATAAATGGTCTGGTTTTTACACAGAGGAGCTGGGGACTAGTGGAGGAGGTTTTAAAGAGATCCTTGCTGTGGTCCTTTCCCTTGGGGACGAACAGGACCAGGGCACAGCACCTGCCTGTCACTGAACCCCAAGCTCAGGCACCTGAGCTCCTCCATGCCTTGGGTCAGGGCTGGGCTCTCCTGCAAGAGCATCCTTTGCCTCTGCTTTCTCCTCCGGTTCGCTTTCTGCTTTCTCTGGCTGCTCTCTGCTGCCCTGTGTAACTTCTTCGTGACCTGGGGCTTGTCCCTTTACAAATTGTCTTCCAAAAGGTAATGGTAGGAGGGAAGAAGGGTGCAAGACGAGGTGGAGGGAAACCTGGGTTGCCGTGCCTGCTGGCTGGGAGGTCTTGAGCAAGATGCTTTCACTGCTTGAACTCTCTTCTCACTTTCCTTCACCCAAACCTACTTACTGACTCTCAGTGTGAGTAATTGAAGATCTGGGTTCTCTCTCTCTGCACATCTTTTCTGTTCTTCTGGCATTTGATTTGGGCAGCCAGCCGTCCGGGGTGTTCCACCTGGCTGGGTGCAACCCAGTCCCATTTTGGCGATGGATGTTTATACTGAGCAGCACCGTGAAGAAAGGGAGGCGGCAGGTATCCCAGCAGGGATGGTCATGTTCTCTCTCCTTTTGCATCGAGTCGTTTCTTACTCCAGCAAGTGCCTCAGTACAGGGTCCTGCCCTGGGTGCTCCTCTGAGCCTTCCGATCCTTGTCCTGATGCCCTCTGGGGTGGGATTACAATGCTGATACCGAGGGATACCTCTTCCCAGGTGCAAAAAGGATGTCTCCTCCCAGACAACTGTTTTATATTGATGGGGAGCGTCAGAAAGCAGTGTGTGTGTGTGTGTGTGTGTGTGGATACGTCTGTCCAAGCAGGGCCACCCTGAGGTGCGTTCAGGTTTGCTGGTGTTAGGGGGCAGCTCTTGGGGAGCAGGGAACACTTCACCTCCTTGCCAGCAGCCCACAAATTGCCACCTGAGACACTACCATTAAGCTGTCACAGACACTCAGCTCTTCATTCTCAGGCACGTAGGCTAAAATAAGCTTTTTCTGACAACTTCTGTCTGCGCACCCCCACTTTAAATTTTTTTTATGAAGGATTTGCACAACTAATCGATGCGGATGTAGCAAAGAAGCCAGTTGCAAATGACCCAACCTACAGCACAAGGACTCGGCCAGTACAACCTCCCTGCGGGCCATGGAGTCGGAGGAAGGGAAACCTTCCTGCGTGGCAGAGCTGACCAGGGAGCCTGGAGGGTGCTGCTGGGTGTGCTGGGGATAACGTGGGTCCTGGCTGATGTGGTGCTCTCAGCGTTGTTGGTTACTCATCTGTTTTATGTGTTTGTTTTTTCTTGCCAAGGCGTGTGTGTAACTGTCCTCTTTTCTTCAGGACAGAGTCATCAATCTAGTTGTTGGCGGCTTAACGTCCTTGCTGCTTGTGGTAAGTATCCCCCGTCCTGCGTTTCGTGCCTCCCTTAGGTGATGGGCTGAAAAACCAGAGTCCCTCCCCAAAACAGGTGGCGAAACGTCACTGCCTGAACAGGCTGTAGTTTGGGGCCCTGGTTGTCACTTTGAGGCACATCTGTCTTTTGAAACTCTCTGACAACAGAAGGAGAGTACCTTTCTTCAAGGCATGTTTTAAGATCTGGCTGTGCAAAAAAAAGGGCAGATTGTCCATCCTGGCTGAACGTGAGGCTGGGTGAGATGACCAAGTGCTCATGACTTCCTTCTCTTTATGATTTATTTCCCTCTATTTATGGCTTATAGGAGTTTTTCCAAAGTTTGTCACTTTGTCTCGAACTAGATTTTCCCCGAGCTGTAAAGACAAACCAATGCCATCATGACTGGAGAGCATCAGCTCTGCAGCTCGTGGCGGCAGCATTGTTTGTGAGCCGAGGTGTGGGGAGGCGGTAGGGAGAGCCAAGGCGCCAGCTGGTGGAAAGCTTGGCTGGAGGGATGCTCCTACACGGGCAGCGTGCCCCCGCCTGCTGGCATCATGTGGGCTTGGAGGATGGTTTCCAGCAACAAGCCAGAGTAGAAAGGCTTTAATCTGCATTTGCATCAAAGTGATTTTCCTCCAGAATTTTACATTTCCCTCCAGCAATTCATGGGGTGGGAGTTAGAGCAGGGAGGGGTGCGCAGAGCTGGATGTGAGCGCTGCGGTATGCCAGCCGTCAGGGTGAGCCTCTAATCATCACAGCTTTAACGGCAGGTGAGAGCAAAGTCGTCATCTCTGTTTTCCTCCATGCAGGTCACTCTCATCAGTGCTTTTATCTTCCCGCAACTACCTCCAAAACCTGTGAATATATTTTTTGCTTTCTGCATCTCCTTGTGTTGCATTTCTGCTGGCATACTTGTAAGTACCGCCACGTCTGCTCTCCAAGCTTTTGTCTTTGACTGAGGATGCAATCTGAATTAAATCTGCTTTACGTGGTGCCACCGTTTTTTTCATACTCTCCTAGAAGAGCTTTCCTGCCTCCATAAAAAAGTTGACAGGGAAAGAGCAGTCACCAGTTTGGTATTTACTGCAGAGTGTGAGCTAAGCCAACTTCTGCAGACAAGCTGTGACACGAGATGTGTCACTTCTGTGACAATGCCACCTGTAGCTGCCAATGGAGACAAAGTAGGAAACTGGGGAGCAGAGCAGTGAGATGAGACTGCAGAGATGGATTGTGCTGCAGAAGACTAGGGGTGGAGCAAAAAGTGGTGGGGCCAGCAAGGCACAGGCAGAAGTCTGTGACCTTTCAGGCATGGGGAATGAGCTACAGTGGCAGGAAGCTACAGCAGGTGGCATTTCCTCTGGGTAGTAGCAGAGGTTCCTCTACTCAACAGTTCTGGCATCCCAAGAGAGTTGGTTTCAAGTGTGAGCAAAGGGAACTGGCAGGTGAGAGTTCATAGAACGGTTTGGGTTGGAAGGGACCTTCAAAGATTATGCAGTCCAAGCCCCTGTGCCATGGGCAGAGACAGCAGTGGCTCCTTCCTCTGCTGTAGATTCCCACTTTGTCCTTCCTCCAGCTGCGACCTGGAACAGTTGCAGCCCTGAGCTGCTGCCCATCACTGCTGGGCAAGCTGGGAAGTTGCTCTGCATTGCCTGGTCAGTACCAGTGTCTGGTTCTATGGCTGGTAGCCATCACTCTGCTCAAGATAGCTTGTGTAGTGCAAAACTTGACATTTGTCCCCATCATCGAGGATGTAGCCAATTTTGAGTGTTAAAAAACTCCAACCCACCCACCATCTTCAGCGAAGGTGACAAGACAACCACTGCCTTCACAGCTGACCTGGCACCCTGTTTCACAAACAGCCTTGTGATAGGGAGAAACACCTCGCCAAATTCTCGTTTGTGTGTTCCACAGGCATGCTAAGAAAACTGGTGGTATTTCTTAACTGTAGAAGATTGGCTGGACTCCACACCACCAGGCTGCTCTAGTCAGATGAAGCTGGGTTGTTCTACAGAAAAAAACACCAAGAGTTTAGAAGTTGCCAGTTCAGTTACCATAGAGTTTCCTCAGAAGTACCTGGCGTTTTTAAAGTAATTCAAACTCGTTCTCTCTTCTAGATCTACTGGTATCGACAAGGAGACCTGGAACCTAAATTTAGGAACCTAATTTACTATATATTATTTTCTATCGTCATGTTATGCATATGTGCCAACCTGTACTTCCATGAAGTGGGTAAATGATGGACACTGGGAATACCCAGCGATGATGCTGTCCTGTCAGGCTGCTTTCAGCTCAGCTCTTGGCTCTACCCAAGACATTTAAGTGAGGACAATCAGCCTGAGAGGAAAGGAGTGGGTTGTGCAAGGATAACCAGTACATGATTTTCATGTAAATGTATATGTAATGTCCCTCTTGTGGGGAGAATATTGCTGTAAGATGTGACATTCTGCTTTTTTTTGAAGAGCTACTGTTGCACTTAAAGAACATTCCAGTTGTACTGATGTTTCAGAATGGCACAAGCTTTTTCATTTTGGAAAAAACTGCATTTTTTTATTACTGTACAAATAAACTGCAGCATTGCAAGGGTCTGTAGCAGTATAAATAAATGGCATCTTACAGTTACGTAAGACAAATACTCTTTATTTCGTTTAAACTGAATATACAATTATTTCTGTTCCCTAGGCAACCATTTGAAACTACAACTTATTTTTCACATTAACAAAACCACAGACTGAAAAAGACCAACTCTTGATTATGAAGAGCTAATTACAGAAATAAATAAAATAATTTATACATGAGTCTTTAGTTTCTATAGCTTTTTTTCTCGATCCCTAGCTGTCAGGCTGCTGCTCAGCCTAGTGTCTGTTTCAAATCCTTGAATGTAGGAGTTAATTGGCTTCCTTTGCCTCAGGGCCCTATGCCCAAACTCTCACAGAGCTGTTTCTCCAAGACTTTACCACCTCCACACCACCGCCCATCTGCCAACTTGCTGCATAAATCACCTCTGGAGAGGTGGCTGGTAGTGTCATGTAAACAGCGAGAGGGACAAATGTTCCAGCCTACTCACAACAATCTTCAAAGAAGTTACAAGCTCGTGGGGGGAGGCTGGTGGGTCTCCGTAGCTTCCCTTTCTCATAGCCCTTCCCTTTTTATTCAGCTTGCTATAGTGATGAAGGAAAAGAAATAAAAAAAAATAAAGGGTTTTCCACAAGTGATCCTTCTGAGCTGTGTCCGTTGCCAGCAACAGACTCCTCAGGAACCACCTGACCAGGCACGTCCTGTAAGTATCTGTGTCTTCTTCCTATGCCATAGACGTAGTAACAAGACAGATGAGATGGGAATACAGACCATTTCTTCATGATGCTGCCCATACTCCCTGCAGCCTTGGATGGAAAACATTTCTTCCTAAAATGTAACAGTCTCTTACTCCAAGTGTTACAACAGTCAGTAAGTGCAGAAACCCTCACCCATTCTTCATGAAACATGTGCAAACTAATTCTTGCTGTGGCACTAAGAGGCTACAGTCCACAATCCTTGACTGCTGTCCAAGTGTGCTGGATGTGCAGCTCAGCACACGAGTAACAGGTCAGGTCAGAGCTGACCCCATGGATCCTAGCAGTGAGCACTGCAACAGAGGTTCTTTAGAACAGGGGAACACCCCGGCTGAGACGTAGCACATCAGGCTTCGGTTCGCGGCTTTGTCACCCTTCACGAACAAAGTAAATCGCCTCAGCAGAGAAAGTGCACTGTAGTCATTTCGAACTGGAAGCTTCTGTGTGAAGATACGGACCAACTGCTTTCTTTGGAAATGTGGCACAGGGTTGTAAATTATTTCACAATGCAAACAAGGTCAACAGAAAATGGACATGATTAGTGCTTCTCAGTGACAGCTCACTAAATCCTCAACATCCTTTGAATCTTCGGAGTCAGGGCTGCCCAATGATGAGCCAATAATGTGTGACCCATCTCCGTGGTGCTGCAGGATAGGATCTGTCAAGAGACACAGTACATGAGAAGTAGTATTTACTGTGCCATTATAACAAAATACACGCTTAGGAGACAGAAAATGCAGTCTAGAATTTTAACCAATTTTCAGCAACGTTGCTCAAAATGGGCAATTCTATTTCTACTTTCAAGGTAAGCTATGGCTAATATGGATGCAACTGGTGTGACTCACATTTGGATTCATCAGGTACTACTACGTCAGGCCTAGTGCTGACCCTCTGATGGCTCTGCAAGGAGATCCTTCCGCTGGAAAGGAGTATTTGTGAGGTGCAGCAGTGGGAGAATATATCTGAGCCACTTCCAAGTCCGAGATGACTCTTGGCATTGGGAAGCGTGGCACAAGCTAACAAGCTCTTCCAGGTGAGTGCTGTGCAAACACAACCCCAAATAGCCCAGCCCCTCACCATGAGAGGCATCAAGTGCACTTCTGATGCCTCTGGTCTTCTCTCAAATAAATAAATTTCATTCAAGCACCAGGCCTGAAGAAACGCACACTAAACAAAGAGCTACTTATTAGCCGATGTGTGCTAATTCAGTGCTCAAGGGCAATGGAAGCAGGTCAGCAAGTGATGAAGGAGCTGCTGTTCTAATGCTTTTCCCATGAGCTTAAGCAGGACTTTCTTCCACTTCTACTGGTAACAGCTGGGTAACAAATGTGCTTAAAGTTTCATAGCAATGACATGGAAAATTATTTATGAGAAAGCCAGGTTCTACAAAGTGTTTAGAAGAATCCCAGAGTGCCACCTGCATTAACAAATACTAGCTCCAGCATCAACCGTATGAAGGGACTGTTGTACCTGTAAGTGTTGTCAGGGGCAAGACTGATTCGCCGTCTATATCATCCGTTGCCTGGATAAAACCATGGGAAGAAGGAACAATGAGCACAGTCTCATCATCTATTGTAGGCTGATCAACTTGTTCTTCTATCGTTGGAGAACCAAGGCCCTGCGCAACACAGGAGAACAGGACATGAGAGTGTACTCTCAGCAGCATAGAAAGAACAACCTGCTTTGCTCAGCCATACTCCGTAGCAAGCAACGGACTCCCTGGATGGGTTTTACCTCATTAAATTGAAATGTCAGCATCTGAGCTACTTCAGCATTTATAGGGCATGTTTCATCTTGGTGCAGGCATCTAAAAACAAGATGAGAAGAATTCTACCCTGTGAGCAGTACTAGTGCAGGGGGAGAGGAAAGCAAAGACAGCAAAGTGGTGATAAAATATTCTCTTGTAAATCAAACGTTTTGTCTATAAAGAGGAATAATAAGCTTTTCCACTGCTTGCTGCCTAGATGTTCTGAGATACTGAGGCAATACCTTTATAGTACTTAGCCACTCCACAAATGCAGTAGCTTTACTTGAACTTAATACTTTTCACAACCCCTGCTTCTATGTCAAGTTTTAACTACTGAACACAGAGCTCAAAAGACCCATTTTAATTGCTGTGTCTTGCTTGCCCTGTCACTGGCTGGCTGCAGGCTGGCTCCAAACTTTTTTAGCTGAATCTCATTATATTAAAAAATTGGCAACACACAAGATTCCTTCCCAGCAGAAGCTGTCAATACCCCTGCTCTATTCTAAGAGCTGCTGCTGCCGCCTCTTCCCTGGCTCTTTAGTACTGGCATGGCAGTAACACATCTGGCTTACTCAGTGTCACAGCACACTCCGGTGGACTCCTGGTTCTGCAAACGCAGTGAAAAGATATCCTAGATAGTACTGCCAGAATAAGCAGAGATATTTGGATTCCAGTGTGTGTGTGTAACATGCGTAAGGTTTGTTCAAGCTTCAGGAATGACTGATGCAGATTGCTAGCAAATGTTGCTGGCAGAATGGAAGGCACCTGGATTTATCACTGTTTTCAGAGGGAGCAGGAAATGTTTGGGAGAGGTTACAGCCCTCTGTTCAAGAAAATCCTGAAGTTCCTCCTCCTAGCTTTTTAGGAAAGCTTGTTTCCCTACGTTGTTTCACAATGTTTTTGCAAAGGCAGCTGCCTGAAAATGCCTTCCCTGGTGCTGCTGAAGCAGAGTTGACTCTCGGTGCTGCAGCTCGGACATGGCCCAAACGTATATATGCACATGAATATTCAAGGCATGGTGTGCCCCACCTGCAGAAGCAGCTTCCTGCAGACAGCCCAGCTGAGCTGGCCCACGATAGCCAGTATGTTGCAAGGCTTGAAACTGGGAAGAGGAGGCGTGAAAAACTAAGGAAGCCATTGTGGCAAATGGGCATCTTTCCCAGGCAGAAACAGTAGAACCCTGCAGCACGACTGCCTGTCCCACACCCACAGTGACAATACAATACTGGCAAGTACATCAAAATAACACTGACTTAAAGCAAAATTCAGGCATGTCTTTCTAGAGTAACTTTTCACTTAGAGTCACTCACAGACTGCTCACTACTTCCTAGTACTTAAATACACATGTCAAACTTGAATCTGACTAGGAGTGTAAGGCAAATTAGAAATATAAACTCAGTTTGTTCTTCTGTATAGAAAAAAAAGTTTAGTACCTCTTTATATCTTGCTAGCTATAAGTGATTTCTACAAAGTTTAATTAGGAACTGTTTTATAGTAAAAGTTTACTGATTCTACCTCAATAAGCTGAAATTTTAAAATGAGAGTAAAAAACTGATGGGCTGTCTCACAACTATGTCAACCATGAGACAAGAAAGAGGAAAATGAAAGAATAATCCCCAGCTTTGGACGTATTCAGGTTTCAAACCCTTCTGTAGTAGCAGACTGTTGAGATGTACAAACATCCACCTCTTTGTAAGAGCATAACGAACATGTAGTATCTACCATAAACTTTTTCGAAGACAAAGCCTAACAAAGTCAAAGCCTACCAACACAGGATTTCCAAGACTGACAGCAACTGTAGAGCACAGTGTTTTAGAGAACAGGAAGGGAGATTTGAATCCAACTCATCTCCTCCCACAGACTAACCTAATCAAGGTTCTAAGGAAAGAGGTATTTTCTACCCACTAAAGGGAGTTATTTCTTTTCAGCATCTCTATTTTCCTTGACTTATTCATTATCATAGTTCTGGCAACTGAAAGATGGAGGAATTTAGTATAAACAATCTGAACACCTGAAATCATTTGGATAAACTCGTTTCTGCATCTCAGGTGTTGGAGCTGAATAAAACTGAGGCCAGAGAGAGAAACAGCTTAAATGCTTCAAATTCCAATTTAACTGATACTTAACTGGAGTAGTATAAAAGAAGTCCTCAAAAATGGGAACTGTGGTGCATCTCAAACTATGTTATTAGATTCACAGAGCAAAAACTAAACACTCCACCTCCCTTGCTCAGCAGTCTACCTACTTGTAAATTATGTTGGTTGGACAAGTAACAGCCCAGTTTAAAGCAACAGCATCAAAGAGGAATCAGATGAAGGCAACTCTTCAGTGCCATTAATATTCCTGCTTTCCACAGTAATCATGCAAAAGTACCCTGAGTAGTGAAGCAACTCCACAGCTAATGAGGTGTTCAATGCTCCAGACAAATTAAAATATAATCCTTAGTACCAAATTTAATGCCATCACTTCCACGCCCATAACATATTAATGAAGCTCAAGGATAGAGGATATGAACAAAGTACTTGTAGAGCTACGATATCCATGAGATCAGTGATATATTTCATACGAATAGCTTAACACAATGGTCAAAGATGCGATGAAATCATTCTCCATGCAGAAATGGGAAGAATACCAGTCTCGCGCACTCCCTTACCTCAGTAACATAAGTGCTGGGTAAATCAGAGTGAGAATCCTCTTCCTGTTTCAGGCTGGCATCTGAAATCTCCTCCTCTGTTCTTACCATAACTCCATCCATCAGCTCACTACTACTCCTGCTGCTGAATTTGGAGCCATCATCTTCATTGTAGCCTGACTGTTCTTCATCACTCAGCTTGGACTGATGGATATCATCTGGGAAAGTGTTTGTTTCTAGGGTGTCGGGAGGATCCGTCAGGTCAGCTGACTGAATATCTGAATCAACATTAAGTTCTGCCTGAGTGACAGAGGAGGAGATGTCTTCGGCAGCCACGGTGCGGATTATGACACTGGGTGTGTGGCACTGCACTGTGACGTTGTCACCTGTATTTAGCAAATGCTCTGGCTGGAAGCAGCATTTGCAAAAAGAGGCACAAACAAAAACCAAAAAATGTCAGAGACTTTCATCCAAGTATCTTCAAACCTTTCAGCAAATAAAAGCAAAATGATTTAAAGAACTCATTACTAAGTGTAATTGAGAGATTTACATATATTGTATGTCTATATAGTACTGCTGGGGGGCAAGCCACTAGATGGAGACATCCTGTTCAGCCCCAGGAAGAACCAAGTTGCTTCACCAAGCTCAGTTTTGAAGCAACTTGAGGTTGCTTTTTAAAAACAAAAAAAAGAAATTCTCACTCTTAGTATTTTAAGCAAAGTAACACTGTTATGACTTTAGAACTGCTTTGCAAATTTAACATGCACATATAGAGGCCTGCATTATTATGTTCCTCTCTCCTCACTGCCCGAACTCCAGCCTTTTCACTGCTCAAAACACCTACCGATAAGGCATGAACTATGATCTGCTCTGGGGAGGCTGGAGCGGCAGCAGCAGCTGTTAGGGTCATGGTAGGACTCGTTGTCAGTGTTAAAGGAAGGCCTTGGCTTGAGCTTGTCTGTAGTAAGTATGTACCTGGTGTTCCAGTTGGCTGGAGATGGAAAGACTACAAAAGACCACAGGAGTTTAACACCTGAACATGCTGCCTTCCCGGGCCACACCCAGCGCTCAGAGCACACTTATTTACATGAGCTAGCCCAACTGTGACCCCCTGGAAAACAAGCAAACAAATCAATCCAACCCCCACTGCACTGGCTGCTGTACTGCACTGGAGAAGTCAGAAGAAACTCATCTATAGCCTTAGGCTACCTAGACAAGCATTAACACCAAGACTCAAGCAGGACTGGATTATGCTGTGGAACAGCAGGTAAGAAAGGACCAAACTCAACATTGACATGAAAAAGAAACTGTTATAAATTACAGTACAACAGAACTGAAAGAATCTTTACTTGCTGGGAGCATCCTGTGGCTCCATTATGTCCAAGCTCAAAAAACAAACCAACACAAAGGAAAACTTCACAGCACAAAAGGCTTTAAGACAGATTTAAAGCATTTAACTGTAATTCACATTTTATTCCACTGCCCCAATGAACTACACTTTTAGAAATACATTTTGCTTTGAAATTTAAGTTTTCGATCTCCTAACTTTCTCTTTCCACTTGAGAGATGGTTTTTTGTTTTTTGGGGTTTTTTTGGGGTGTGTGTGTGAAATGCACAGTTCTATAGTCTACAAAGCAGCGGTGCTTAAAAAAAAACCTCAGTAACAAATATCGGTTCTGTGTTACTTACAGGAAGAATCTCAAAGGTCTGCAGTGTTCCACTGTTTAGTGTTATTGTCTCAGAGTCAACAGTAGCAGCAGGGGAATCAGTTGAGGCTGCAAAAGGAAGGAAAAAAAAGTATGTAAACCAAAATGTTTCAGCCCTGCAGAGAGCCAGATACACTGTAATTTCTACATAACAGGGTACTGTTAATTCCAGTAATAAGAAAAAGAAAACGGGCTGCAATCTGAATGATGAGGTTCTCTAACTGGTACCCAAGCCACAATAATATTTAAAGAGGGTATTCTACAATCCAACAGTGCACAGCAATAAAGCAGGGGTTTGTGCACAGGGATAAAAGCAGACAAATACAAGTTACCTGATGTGATCTAATTACTTTTTGTAATGAGATTTGTAAGAGGTTCTGGCGTAACGATATCCTTCAGATCATGTATTACGTGTTTTAAACTGGTGTCACATTTAATATTGCTGTTTCCCATGGACTACTTTTTTTCTGTATTTTTAACCTTTTCTGCCCTCCACAATATGTCCACTGCTGATGAAACATCAGATGCTCCCCAAGATATTTGCCTACCCTGTGTGTTATGCTTCCAGTGTTCAAAAGCTGTAAGTATTCTTACTACAAGTGTATAATTTTTTATGCAATTGTCTCCATTAATTCTAAAAGTAACAAAGAGCAGCATTGAAAACAGTTCAACTTCACCAGGTCCAAACAGCTCGTACCCAAAGCTTTATAAGATATCAAAAGCCTATTCAGAACCATGATTATTCCTTTTACTCTTAAAAAAACCCCTCCCAAGTTCCAGGAAGCTAGAGGCAAATTAATACTTTGCTCAGGATTATCCAGTAATTCCACAAATACTGAAAAGGCAAAAGACCTACATGATGACAGCAGTGCTCCAAGCACTGGTCACTTGGCCATCTCAGACTCAGTGGCTTCAAAGCAGAATAATTTTGGTCTCATAAGAAGATACAAGCTCTGATTTGGAAGCATTTATTGTTGTAGTGGCATGGTCAGGGCTTCGTGCTGCAGGTTTCCTGGCACCTAGCAGCAGCCAGCCGTGAAGCGTGGCCTGTCTGTCACCTATCCAGTTACGTTCATAAAGCGTAACAGGAATTACCCCTTTGAAACCCTGAGCTTTCTATCAAATGCAGCTGAAGGAGGCCAATAGATTCAGCTCTCATGGGATTTGAAAAGACATAGCACCAAATTCACCTTGATTACACAACAGAAATCCCTCAGGAAAGCAGAGTGAATGGGTAAAAGGCTCCTTAGACAGATGGGGGCCAGTGTAGTCACAAAATAACCATTACAGGCTTCAATTCAGAAAGGACTAAAGGTTACAGAATACCAGCACATTTCGCCTGCTCATCAAAACACAAGAGCTTTGACCAAGCTTGGTTGAAAGTCTGAGACCACTGACATCATGACAGATAAAAAGTTCTTGGCTTGGTGTTGCATGTCATTCTAATTAAAAAAATAATCCGGATGAAGATGGCACTTAATAAGTAGATTATGATAGGCTGGTCTAATGAAATTATAAACAGAAAGTTGTTTACCAAATGCCTATCTAGTCATAGTCTGAAGAATCAGTTCTTAGCCTGATTAACTAATTTTGTAATCAGCTAGACGGAAGCACTAAATTTTCCTAACAAAATTCACAAATGACAAACAGTGCATAATAGTATAAAATGCAGACAAGGGGCTGCATACGGGGTGACTGGATAGAAGTGACTGGAGTTACTTAATAACATTAGTTACAAAACCAAGCAATAAGCACCTCAATCAAAGCCGACCTGGTAAGAGATGTTTGATAATGAGCAAAGTCCACCCTGAAAAGCATGGGAAACACCAACTTAAAAAAATACAGTGGTTACAGCAGATCATCAGCTGAACACCAGTGTGACTCTGCCACTAACACTTTCCTGAGTGGTTGTGCCTAGAAATAACTGCATAATAAAAAGCAGGACTAGAAAAAACATTATATACCTTCCCTTCAGCATCCTTCATCAGAACTTAGGGACAGCAGCATATATATTTTACAGAAGGAGATCTTGTACATGATATGCATTGTTCTGGACAAGAGCTACCAGAAGAAACTTAAGGAATAAAAATTCATATATACTGCATCTTCTTTCAGAGGCTTGTGTACTGAAGCCTTTTCAAAGAACATGCTGTAAGGCAAGCTCTTGCGTGCACACAGCCACACACCCACAACCCCTATGTCCAGGCGCTCCAATTACAGCTTCTCAGCACTACTGTCACAGCAGTAGCGACATCTGCCTAACCAAGTTAGAATTGGGCAAATGGAATCCAGAAATCCTTAAGCTGAAGTTATGGCAAGACCAAAGCAGAATTAATAAAGTCCTTTAAGACATGCCCACTCCACTTTAATGTAAGAAAGCTTTAGGTTTCATTAGAGGACAGTGAGTTGTTCATTTCAGCTACTTACAGACATGCGTAATCTGAACTGGAATCTGCAGAGCTGCCATAGGGCTTGGTGCATTGCCTGTGCTCTCTTCTAAGCGAGCCACTCGAATCTGCACATGCTGAACCCCCGAACTGGAATTAGTGTTTGGTAATCCACCGCCAGATTTGTTCTCCGAAAGCTGGTGCCCTGGGTTGTTTTTTTGGTTCTCATGAAGTTGTTTAAGACCCTTTATCAGCACTGAGAGAAAGAATACTTGTGCTAAAGCGCATTGAAGAAGTATATTTGAAATGTTGCATGTGAGATTCCTCCAAAGTAACCCAAATCCTTCTGAATTTGGAACTTAATTTATATCAACTAGAAATTCAGCACATACATAAAACACATTTATAGTCAACTACTGGGGTGAACCTGATTTTTTCAGGGAACCTAGACATTTCAGGATGCTTGGGACAAAAAAAAAAAAGAGAAAAGCTCATTACAATTTTGGACCTGTCTAAAAACACATATACTGTATCCCCAAGCTACAATCAAGTGCCAGCATTACTAGTTGTGTAATGCTGCTACCAGAAATAAACCCTCCCATCTTACAAAACACAGAAGCGGATTTCTTCAGGGGGTTGACAGAAGTGTCACTGGGAAGAGGGAGCAAAAGAGAACTAATCTCGCAGTAGCTACACTACAATTCTTCATCTGTGCATGAAGTGCACATTGCTCCCATAAACCTGCCCACCTTTCTTCCCTATGAGCACTTTGGTCCCACTGAGGGAACAGTTGACATATATAAGGTTACAAGAGCTGAGGCCTCTGGTTTCCTCGCATTCAGTACAGCAAACTGCTTAAACACCTCCTGCTCCTGACAGCATGACATTTTGACTGTGGAAAGACAGTGGAGGCTGTTGATTCAGTGGTGTGTTTATATTATGAATTATTTCATGCAACAACCACCTGTTAAGGTACAGTAAGCAGAATAGGGCTCCCCTCTCAATTGCAGCCTCCAGGCATGACTAATACATAACCACACTGACAACCACAGCAAAAGCATCCATTAAACTACACCTTTCATTACAACTTGACTAATCTGAATTTTTTTCCCTCTCCCCAAGTCACAGAAAAGGAGGGCTGAAAGTCACAGAGACTGGACTACCCTTTGGCTCAGGCACTAGCTTCTCCAAACAAGAATGAGAAAATACTATGAGAGATGTATTTGGGGAGCTTTATGGTCCTGATTCCTCCCCTCCTCCTCTCTGTGCAGCTAGATCTACCTTCTGTCTATAGCTACAGTTCAGCACCTCACACGGATTACATTTTAACGTTTTACAGGTAGCAGATGTAACCTGAGGTGATACTGTTCAGCTGCAGATACCTATTGTCTTCCACTTGAAGAAGTCACTGCCCTCCATACCAAAGATCATCATCATCATCTGAAATCTGCCAGCTGAGCTGCTTAAATACATGCTCTCCCTTCAGGCAAAGCGAGGGGAGTTGGCAAAATCTGCTGTTCAGTTGTAAACATCAGCTTGGCTTGTTTTGACTGAAACACTTAAGGATTGCTTGTCTGCGCAATTCAGCCAGCAGATCCAAGGGACCAGTAATGTCCAGCAAAGGAGCAATGTGATCTTTGGCCAGCAATGCTGTAAGTAGACAACAAGCAGCAGCCTTATTCCTTTGACATTTGTGAAAGGAGCTTTCAGAAGAGAAGTGTGCAAGTAGTACATTACCAGGGAATGAAACATCTTTGTGGTTTGCAATCTGTCTTTTAATGGTCCACCATTTACTCCGAAGCCATTGTGGTGAGCGGACACTACTCCATCCTTCAGCTAGTAAATCCCAATTGATGTCATTTTCATCAGAAACTTCAAGTTCCGCTATCCTGGCAGGATAGAGAAAATATTTACCTGTTAGAAACTACCCTCCAGACTGGAAGGGGTGCTGCACATCTCTGGTCTTGTCACACGTAACAGCAGCAAAATGGCATGCTAGTGAATAGTCCACCAGAGCTCATGAATCGACACAGGCTTCCAAGGCGCCACGCTGCCAGAGGTCAAGCAGAATCATGAACAACAGAAGATGGACTAGACCTGTTAGATGATCCAGTCCATCTCCTTGCCATGCAGGGTTACTCTCCTTATTTACATAGACATTAGGATTGATCAGATTATTATGAAGCATTCCCTATGATGGTACTTGCAACTTTTCTCTTTGGAAAACCATTCCCCCAAAACATCTCCAAGGCAGGAAATACTTCCTGAGATTCACTCTGAACTTCTACTTAATTAATTTCATGTCATGATATTTACATCCGTTTTCTTCTAAATAACACTCATCCGTCCTTAACATAGATTTTTGCCTCCTCTCAGATGCTTCTTAGCCAAAGTAGATGAAGTTAACTACAGTATTAAACAGTTCCTCAGAAATCAATCCCATCAGGCTTTCCAGGTAAGGGACAGTCTTCACAGAATTTTGGCAGATGTTACGCACACACCGCATTCTACCAGAATCTGTCTGAGTACTATAAATATCCCTGAATTGCCTCCAGCTCATCTGTTTGTGGAGCATATGAAGAGAGGTGAACAGGGAGAAGGGAAAAGGTTTTTGTGGAAGTTAAGAAAAGTTCTCATTAGCATTGACCACTCTTTCTAGCTAAAAAAAAAGGAAAAAAAAAAGCTACCAAACCCAACTGCTACAGGATGAGTGAAGGACACCTGGACAGACCAAAACAGACACCATTTGTACAGACATACTAAGAATTATAACCAGCGTATTCTGAAATGTGGAATCAGATTCCTCATTTTGAACAAACATCAAACAGCTTCAGTAATTTAGTGAATACTGCTTTGTAATTAGTGCTTGGATTCCCTGGATGTCTTGGCTTTTTATTCCCACCCAAAACTATCAACCCATAAAAATCCACTGGCTAAAAAGCCTGAGTTAAAGGCATTCAAAATGGGAGGAGAACTGGAGAGAGCAAAAGACTTCCAAGCCAGTTCAAACGTAGTCAAAGATGCTGACATCCAATCAGTGTTTGGTGGCCTACGTGAAATTAATTTGCAGTCCCAGCTCTTTGTAGACAAGACGTCCACATCACAGAAACCACCACCACACTTGACCCTTGTTGGTCATCTCAGCAGAGAGGCCAAGGACTGAATGGGCAGGGAGACTGAACTACCCTCCAGTTAAGGGTTAAAGCGCATTGGTGGGGCAACGTGTGGGAAGCTTGCACGGTCGCTGCCTGTGCTGTACCTTTTCTGTGGAATAAAGAAGACTTCAGTCTCCAGGGTTTTCAATCTGACACCTTTCACGAACACTAACATTCACTAAAAAAACAAAAAACAAAAAATATGTTCAATAATAAGTCTCTGGGAACTGTAAACACAGCAGTGACTTTTGAAGGGTTCTAGAGTTTTTAGTGTCTAAGAAACCAGCAAAATGGACCCCAATGGAATCCTGCTAGTGTCACGTATTACGAACCTTTAAAAGTAACTAAAATAACAAACCTCAAGATCAGATTTATTTCATCTTCCTTGGTCCACTCGGTGCCCCCACTTTGCTTCCAGTTGAGATAGTTGAGCCATTTAGAGCGGCATTGCTTTTCTGAGCGCGTCCCGACCCGTTCTGCCACAGCAGCCCACGATACACCTTGTGTGACAATGTCACCTGGCTCTGTGCTAGTTAGCTCATGCACTACTTCTGCTAGTCTTTTTTCTTCTTTCTCCGTCCACTTTCCTGAAAGAGATAAAAGCCCTCCAGCTTCTTCTGATCCATAACATGTCAACAGACATTTACTTTCAGTGCCTCACACCTTATTCCAAATGCAAACAGATATAACTGTTCTTAGTAACAATTTATATTGTACCCATTCTGGATTAACAAATGCAGAATTCCATTGTTTTGCTGCCAAATTTCTTTCTCTTCCTCTCGCAGATGAATGGAGCCACACCGAACTTATCAAAATACTGACCAAAGAAAACAGGTCCAAGCTACCAGAATGGTATTAGTTGAAGTAAATTAACCATGCTACAATTTAGTACACAGTAATTGAGGTCTGACTGAATTTTCCTTCCATTTCCATTATGAAATAAATAATACTTTACTCCTAAAGTGCACCTGTGTCTTATTTGACACCAAATACACAGCGTATGTTTATAAACATTAAACACAAGTGAAAGCTGTTTTTAATCCACCTCAACAAAATATGCTCCCTGTGGCATAAACGTCTGATAGATGATGGACTGCAGAAATAAATGGAGCGTTCTGCTGTTTAAGAAGTGAAACTGGAGAAAACGATACCAAATGCACCCTAAAAATGTTCCCAGATTTCACACTGTAAGCTCCTCAGTTCAGAGTCACACATCTTTGAAAACTCCACTGACAAGGGCAGAGCTGACAGAATTTTAACTGGGATATATATCCATTACTGACACTGGCATTTACCTCACCTGTGTTGCAGGTATCCTTCATCAGTCTACAGCGATCTTTCACCGACGAAGCACTTCTCCCCAGTGCAGCTCCTATCGTGGCCCAATCATTACCGTGCTTCATTCTCAGCCTAAATGGAAACATGCTCGTGAGTACTACAGGCAGTTATGAGATTACCCAAATATCAATGTTCTCTAATAACAACAGGATAAACCTGCAGTTTACAGGCTCTAAAGACAGACTGGGGAGTCACTTTGATGCGACAGTATTAATATTTTCTCTCATCACTGCTAATTTTTCTATGCGTTCCTAGAAGCCTTTTGGGCCAGCTAAGCCCCGGGATACTCACTTAGTATCTAACTATCTGGCAGAACGCTGGGAGGCTGAACTATTGTGTTAAATACAATATGAAGCAAAACACTGCATGATTGTGTTCATAATTTTAACTGCTATTTTCCGCCCACACATGACAACAGGTTGCTTCACGTGTTGAGCCATGACGACTTTTGACACATCTGGAACCACAGGCACCTTGCGAATGACACAAACTATCATATCTCTTCCAATTAATTTAGTGGCCGCTACTTTTTTGTAAGAGTTTGAGCAGTCAAATTTGCTTGTAACTTTTCAGTGATTTCACATAACAAAACCTGTAAAAACCACTCAAGCTACTAAATACAAACATGGTAACCTGACTTTATTAATCAAAAGACTTACTCTTTAAGCTTTTCAATTTCCTCAGGAGTATACCTAAGCAACAGATAAATAAAAAACCATTACTTTAAACAGAAAGCATACAGCATAAATGTTTTTGTATTACACGTTTAGTCACACAAAGAGATTAAGGAATTTCAGCTGTAAGGCACAATCTGAAATAATGCTTTGAAAGAACATGAAGAACAAATGCCGTTTTCCACATTAGTGCATTTCTAAGGTTATCTGGTCTAACGTTCCTCTCATTTGCCAGCAAAATTCCTCATTCTTGGTGATCTTACTACTAAGAGCAGAATTAGAATTTTGTGTATTACTCTTTCAAATAAATAGCCATTTTTTCTTTCCTGTTTCAGCTCACTATCACTATAAGGTTGATTTTCCATTTAAAAAAATCATCTCTGAGATGGTATTTTTAATCTTCTACTACCTTTGCAAACTAAAATCTAACATCCTTTTCAGGACTTCTGGACGGTGCCGCATTCACTGTTCTACAGATGGGCAAACCAGGGGCACAAGGATGAAGATCAAGTAGTTCAAAGTCAAAGTTCTAGAAAGAACTATATCTCAGCGGAACCGTGCTTGTGTTAAAGCATTCTAATCACACCAGAATACCCTCTGCACCTTTGTTTTCCTTTTTTTTTTTTCCTGAAGTTGTGGATACCATCGATTTAACACAACTACTGTCAAGGTTGATTTACCAGAATTCAGTGGAGGTGACGTATAATCAGGAAGAGGTAAGTCTGTTTAGCTAGAAACTTCTGTCTCACATGTAACATGTCAAACATTAAATACATGACCCTACTCATACCAACAAAAACATGCAGCATTAGAGGGTTTCATACTTTCCAACATGGTTTCTGTCATCATACATGCGAAGAACTCTTCTATAGACAGCAAAGAGAGGCCGATTCAGACCCCAAGCTATTGTCCTGTAGAAATCTTTTCTCTCATCTTTTGACATTTCAAATATAATTTCAGTAGCATCTTTTATTCCACGGGCCTAGAAGAAAACATTAGAAAACCCCAAACATCAAAGCACAAACAAAACACCTCAGATAAAGTCTCCCAGAACTCAAGGAGCAGTACGCTTAAGAACTGAAGCCCAGCACGCTGTTACACAATTTCTACGTATCTCAAATACTACAGTCCAAAAGTTAAACTGAATATTTACGAATTAACTACCTTGAATACTAAACCTTGAACACTAGGTTTTGTGGTGAGTTTTTTTGTTTGGTTGGTCGGTGGTTTTTTGTTACACTGGAGTCCAGGCAGACACAGAAGCTCTAACTTTCACCCACATTTAAAAGATGATTTGCCCAATGTATACTTTTAAGATCAAAAATTGAACAGTCATTTAGAACACCATGGAAAATACCCTGAGGTGGAATTGGCCTGGGGTCATACAAGAGAAGGTTATCAGACAGTGCTATATCAATTTGATACATGATTTATGTATTCCTTATCTGAAAGCAATATTTCTTCAATTAAACTACTTGACTTTGATTTCCACCAGAACAAGACAAGTTGATACAGAAACACTGGAGTTAAGCATAAAAGGAAAGCTTTAGTTTAACTTCAGCTTAAACTAGAAATCACTGTATTTCTACTATTCGAAGCGGTACAAGAAAGCAGATAAATGGGAAAATAATGAATCAAATGAGTTATCAGTAACTCAAAGAAGTTATTTAGCTAGCTTAAAAAAGGTTCTTTATAGTTAAAAAAGTAGTATTAGCCACGAATGATTTTGTGGCAGAAATTCTAATACTTGCATGGGCAGTCACACTTTCTACAAGTAATACCGAGGATTTTTACACCAATGAAGACTAAATACAGGGCTTTCTTTGAAGCACAAATGAAAGATGGTGAACCTGTATTATCCAGGTTATGTATTTTCAGCTGTAAGGGCTCAGTTCAAATATTCTCAGCTGTAAGTACCACAAATATGAGTTATGGGCAATTATCACTGTCGGCATGTTAACTGTGTGCCTATTTTTACAGTCAACTCTGACACCGGTATATTAAGGGGAAGAAAGCAGATACAGGCATCCTGTTAGCGTAGTAAACAAATACAGATACGGCACCAAGGAACTTTGGAAGTTGTATTCAATACTTTTTAAGAAAAATTATCTCTACTGCTGGTGCAATTTTTTCCCTCCGCCTTCATCAAAGGTTTCACAAGTGATGTAAATTCACAAAAAATGATCAAGCCACTTGAGCATCCCAGCATGAAATTTTAAGATGAGTTATATTCAGCACACAAATTAAAAGCAATGTTATACTCAGAAGTCTTAAATCCTGTGTATGGATATAATTTTCTTATGAATTTCAAATGGGTAATGATCATTTTTACTATGAACCAGTCAGAATCACTTATTGCATATTCTGGGAAGTACTAAAGAAAACCGGTTTCTAGCAGGAGCTGCATCACCACGCCAGCCAGCAGATAACATATGCTAACACGTACCTTTAAATAACGCTCAATGTTACTCATCAAAATGTCAATTTCTTCCTTTGACCACATCCCTTGCTTCCACTTATGGCCTGAAAATAGAAACCACAAACTAATTACTGAAGTGAAAGTCACCAAAACACTAAGAACCAAAATATCAGAAAACACAACCCTCATTACTGCAATTAACACAGAAAAGAGTAATTTTAGCTACTTTAACCAGAATTAGTTTTAAACAGATGTTATTTCAGAACTGAAAACTGTCAACTAATGTTTAAATAATGTGAGTCAGACCTCTCTTCAAAAACATCAATTTTTAAAAAACAGAACTTGAATTCCTCTATTTGCTGTCAACTCACATTTTCAGGCTTTCTCTTCAGCCACAACTACAAAATTTCTGTCTTTAAACTGACAGCTGAAATTTCCATGCACTCAAATGATTCCAGAAGCTGGGACTTAAAATGTGACTCATAATATTACTTGAGGAACTGGCAAGAACGTGGGGTTCTCTTGTACACCTTATCAATTCCCAACACGTGACTAACGCTACCTACTGTGAGTGCTTTTTATAGAGGTAAATGCTCTACCTAGTCTATTTTGACAAGCTGGTTCCTCTCTCCTTTTTTTTTTTTTTTGCATTGGGAACCATGCCCAGTGGTTGCAATCAAGATAAAGACTCACAGGAGTGTTTTATTTCCCAAATAAAAGTTGCAAACCAACAGGAACAAACGTTATGTTTCTCCTCTGTCTATGCCCTTAGTGACTACAATGCCAGCCAAGCTTTACAAGCAAAACCAATCAACTTTATTCAGAGAGAAAATTTCAAACCCAAGGTCTATCAATAAAACATTAAAACATTCCTACTCTAAATTCATATATGGATTCCTCTTTTTACCCCTCCCATGCTCATACCATACTTAATATTAACTATCACTTATAATTAAGATTATGCTGGTGACCCAGTTTACATACTGGTGTTTGCTGGCCACCTGCCCATCTCTGCTCAGAAAAATCAGGGTACTTCCTTCTCAGCCTGATAATTACCACAGCTGAGAGGCAGAACACACCAAAGAGACTGTTTACTTAAATCCAATTATAATGAAAAGTACAGGCATTATTACTAACTCTGTTAGAACTGATGAGAGAAAACTTTCCTTGTGCCTGATGGCATCTTCCAAAGCTACAGAGACAGAATTTACTACTGTAGCTGGGATTCACACCTCTATCCAAGCATGTGAATTGACTTAAAGAGACACTGCTACTCTTTACATGCAATAACCTTTAATATCCAGCTATTTTAGGAAAGGAAGTATGTTTTGCACTTCATGTGTTTGCATATTCAGTGCCAACATTACTGCCTACAGGTCTTCAAAGAAAGCACTATCAAGAGAGACTGCTATAAAATGATGAGCTCAGGCAACACAGGTCCAACTCCTGGCTACTGTAAAAGGAGACACATGCTGGGACTTCTCCATAGCTGATCTCTGTGACAGAACATGGGAGACTCCAAGAGAATTTCAGCTAGTATGGATTCTCAAATATTTTTCTAAGCATATTTTATTGGAAATGTCTTCCTCAAATTATTGATCTCTTACTTAAAATCACCAGGTTTAGTGCCCTTGTTCATTCACAACTGTAAATGTCACTTGGGATATATGGTCACTTAACATGCCTATGAGACAGCTACAAATGCAGTAAGTTTCTAATATTTTTAACAAGACACGCATCAAACATGAGGCCACCAAGTCACACGAAAACAGCCATTTCTCTGCCAAAGCGATAGTACATACTGCTCCAGTCACAGCCGAGAATACGCTGCTCCCAAAGTCCTTTACCACTGACTACTGAAAAGATCATAATCTCTGTGCTTCCTCTCACCCTGGAGCACAGTGACTGCAGCAACATGACTTATTCTACCCAGCTGCCTCAGTGCTGTGATGCAAAGGGATCTCTTTGCTATCCCATCCCTGCCCTAGTCCTTGGCCTGAACAGCTCTGAAGCCCTATGTATCTAATAAATAAGAATGACAGAGAAAACAGGGAGAATTTTTTATTGGCTGTTAGAAGCAACTGTTTGTGCACACTTGGCATCAGTGAGTGGTCATTGACAGAGTTGCTCAGCTTCCTTTCACTGAATTTTGCGTATCAAACACCCAGGTTCTGCGTGCCTCATCCACATTTTATCACTGCCTCAGCAGTACACTCAGCTTTCTGAGTAGGACTCACTGGGTAAGAGCTCATTTGCTTCTGTGAGGCAAAACCATTAATTTTTTCCTAAAGTTCTCTCATAAAAAACCCAGATGCTTCAGACTGACTGGAGAAGATTTTTTTTTTTTCCCCCTAGTAAGTCAGGGTAAGAAAAATACAGAGACTGAGGAAACTGGAGAGACAACGTGTCTTCATGCGACACTAAGTTGTTTCTGTAGGTTTAGAAAGGCACTTCCCCAGGGGAGGAGAAAAAAAAGAAAAAAAACCAAGGTTCTAAAGTTCAGCAGCTACTACATGACTGTGCAGATACATTTTGAAAGGGAGGAATGGCAACGGGGTGGCAATTTTAGCAATAGTGGTGATTATTTCAGTAGATCCTGGCCTGCATAATCCCTCTTCTTCTGAAGCAACTCCATTCCAGAAATTGTTTAATATAAATCACAATGCAGTAGCCAGATTCGGAGGAAGATGTATTAACCTGAGCACAGATTTTTTTTTTCCTGGTCTACTGTTTTCCAGTTCTCTACCACAGCTACTGGAATCACTGTCACCACTGCAAGCATGGCCCCTCTTTCTCTCCAAGCGTAACTGGAGTTCCATCTTTCTCCTTGCATACAAAGTGTAAGAGGGTTGGTGAAGACTCAATGCATTAGATCTTTCAGCATTTTTAGAATCAGTCTTCTCAAATATCTTCACTAAAAAAAGCCAGACCAGAGATTACTTTATACAACCTGCACAGTGTCCTGAGACATTTGGAATAGCTCACCCTTTTACAGTGCGGAGAACTGCATTTGAAATACCTTACCTTTATTTGTCAGAGAATCCTTATCCTCTTTGGTTGTGAACCAGGCTTGACTAACAGCTGACACTTCTTCATTGCCCATTGGGGAGATTTCATCCAGCTGTTCATTCTGAAGAATCTTGAAAAGACCAATATGAAATCATCCAGTAAGGTCTTCAGTTCTTTCTATCACCTTGCATTTAACATGGAGACATAACTTGAAGAAAAATGAAACCAGCACATCTAGTTACCTTGCTGATTGCTCAGGAAGTGCCACCTTTTAGATACGGCATTAAAAGTACATTCACCTTTCTTAAAGCACCTGAGTAAGACTTATCATCTTAACATACAGATGTTGGGGCGATTAATTAGGTAACACTCTCTGTCCTGTTTAATGTATCAGAAATAGGAAGAGTCTCACTGTCTGTGGTGAAAAGAGGGTTATATCCAGCATCTCCAACCTAGAACTTTGGTACACTCACTGCATGTAACTGTTAGGACAGTGACAAGACAAAGCATATTTAGGCCTGTTAGAAAGCTTAATTTATAATCAAAGAATGAAAGCGATTACAGATACTCTTGTCTTCTATGCAGATCACTGCAGAGCAAGTAATTATCAGTGGAGGTTACATCTTCTATTGTTTACTGTATTGCTCTTTGGGCAGGGAGTTATACTACAGATAACCTCTTTCATATATAAAATGATCTAATTGCACTTTTATAGAACAATATTTTATGAACAGAATCCACGCTCAAATAAATAGATTAGTTTCATACTAAAAACAACATTATTCACTTAATAAGCCCTTTCTGCTAGTTGTTTCCCTTTCCATTTCTATTTAAATAAAAATCAAATAGGTCAATTTTGACGTTTTACGGTACCTGAATCTGAGTAACAGTTCCTTCATTAATCTCATCTTCAGCTACCTCAGTGGTAGCAGTCATGGTCACCTCAAAGCTCTGATCATTTTCTGAAACTTCAGAATGGATAAGTTAGTTGTGTGTCTTACTCCTGTAACACTTTTTATGCATGCTACAGGTTTTATAACTTGCTACCTTTGCACTGGAAATTTTAAAGAGGCCTTATCTGGTATTTCTCTGTTGACAGTAAAATCATCATAACTATTATCAACCATTCCTCTTCATAAAATTTAAATATGGGTTTTGAAACCAGTCGTAGACTTGACTATAACTAAGACCTAATGTGAAACATAATTAAAAAGTGCTTGATTTGGTGCAAACATTCGGTACGGTATTAATTCTTTCCAGTGCTACCTTCAGTATTTTTCAATTACTGAAGGACAACATTCAAATTTTTTAGCTGCATTCTTCCCAAGTTTTCCTTCAACTTCAACATGATAATGCCTTTACTTCTAAGGAGTTTCTACTAAGTTCCACCAAATACACAGCCACTCTAGGTATTGCAAATTGGTATTTTAACTTGTTAGATCTGGTTTTGCCTCCCTTTGGGAGATTATACTGAACTATCTAATATTCTACTAAATTCCTTAAGACTAATCCAGTACTCAGCCTACCTTTTGTACAACAATCTCTACATTAAAAAGACCATACATCTCAATGTTACAAAACACGGAAATGCTAACTGTACTTTCTGATCACTAAGAAAACCCAACTGCTCTTTGCAAGAGGAGAGCATCTAGTTTGTTGTTCATTCACTTATCCTTCAAGTTACTCAGAGCACCTGGGCCTGCAGTTCTCTGTCCGTAAGGCACGTTTATTTTGCCAGTACTGTATAGATAACACTTGCTGCAAAACCATCCAAGGCTCTGACAGGTAAAGAGATGAGACCCAAATATATGAGTAAAATTTAAAAATATAACATCCAAAATATTCCACTGTGATCCAAAGAGTCAGCAGAACATTTCCTACAAGAGTACTTAAACTAGAAGAACTTACTTGGAACTGCAACGACAGAAATGCACGGAGTGGAATCATCAAGGCTTTGATCATCCTCTGATAAGCAAAGCCTCTTGTGTGGAGGTTCGCTGCTGTCTTCAGAATCTACTTCATCAGTTTCTAACAACAAGAACATATGCAGGTTACTTTCTGTTAATGAAGTGGAGGCTTTGGACCAAGTTCTGTTAGTAAAGTGGACCAAAACACAAGGTAGAAGCAAACGTGATAGGTTGGTTCAGTGTTTTACTACTGCCCAGGAACTTAGTCAAAGTTATGGTCCATAACAGTTCACATGCTTTCTTCAACATTCATTTTCTGTGAGATTTTCTTTGTAATTCCATTCATAGTCCATTACACACAAAGAAATGCCTTAAGTCTACATAAATTTGGCTACATGCTTGGTTCTAAGAACCCATTTCCACTGAAATAAATCAGAACAACTATATCCTTGTTGGGCACACACATACAAAATGATGTGATTTACACCTAGTTTCACACTTAATCCTTCTTTAAACTGAAACAGAACAAATTGCTGCACATTAAGCTTAATCCAAGTAGCTCAAAGATTCTGGGGACAGGGAAGGATGATGGTTAGATCAGTGAAAAATGAAGAAAAAATACTATGCAATACAATTCTATACCATTTTGAGGGCAATGAAGTATAAGGTTCCCTTCAGTGTCCTGAGTCAAAGTCACAGAGTTCACGGTTTCTACTGTCACTGTGTCAGACTCTTCTTCAACTGTGCTCATACTCAAACCTGAAAGAGCAACACACAGATTACGTTTCCTCAGTCAGATTGCCACTCTGACCACAATACGGCCTCCTTTATCTCAGCTGACCAGCATAAACTCCCGTAGAGAACGACGAGTGTCTGTCTGTCCTTTTACAGGAACAATTCAACAGTTTAAGACATTCACCTGCCTTTACTTTTCCTGCACACTTAACACATCGCACGGGGTAACGTCAGACAGTTTCAAAGCTACTCTTCCAATTAAAAATAGGACCTAAACTGTCTGTTCAGGAGCTTTAAGGTCTAGAGCACAAGTCCTATGAGAAGCGGCTGAGGGAATTGGGGGTGTTTAGCCTAGAGGAAAGGAGGCTCAGAGGAGACCTCATCTCTCTACAACTACCTGAAAGGAGGTTGTAGCAAGGTGGGGGTCAGTCTCTTCTCCAAAGTAACAAGTGATAGGACTAGAGGAAACGACCTCAAGTTGCACCAGGGGAGGTTTAGGTTGGACATTAGGAAAAATTTCTTCACCGAAAGGGTTGTCAAGGCCTGGCACAGGCTGCCCAGGGCAGCGGTGGAGTCCCCATCCCTGGAGGGATTTAAAAGACATGCAGATGTGGTGCTGAGGGACATGGTTTAGTGGTGATCTGGCAGTGCTGGGTTAACAGTTGGACTTGACAATCTTAAAATCATTTATGTTGGAGGAGGCCTTTATGATTTGTATTCCACCGGTTTTTTTTTAAACACACACACAGCCTATTAATTTTCCGCATCTGATATTTTCTGTCTCGCTAGTATTTGTGCCACTGCTCATTTAATAATTTTACTACTATATAACCTAAAGCTAGTCAAGACCAAGAAATATTTTTGTCTCATCATACTACTCCTAGCTGCACCATTTATAAATTGCCAAGCCACAAAGTTTCAGTTTCCTGCCATGCATGTAACTAAACGTGAAACTATTATTTACTCTTTAGCATTGACACATGAGCAACAGAAAAACTGGGTGCAAACAATCACCAGTACTAAAATTACTCAGAAAATAAGCTATCCGGGATAAGCAGTATACACTGAAGTCAGTGAGCTAAGGCAAAACAAAGTGCTTCTGATAATCTCATTTCCACTACAGAAGTACTACGAAGAAATGCAAGCCTTGTAAGGATTTCAATATACACTACCGCTAATAATGAAATAATAAAAAAAAAAGCCCACAAAAAGTTCTAATCCATCAAATACAAAGAAAAGAACCTTTTCTGCTGCATGAGCTAGATGGAATCACATCTAAAACATCCAGGAGTTTTGCAATGATCTCATCAGTTTTGAGCATCTGGGTTTGGTGACTGTCTTTGGCAAAGCTTTCTAAGAAGAAAGTATCATCTATTTCTCCTGGAAATGCTCAATTCTTTTTATGTGTTTTCTCATGTTAACAAAAAAAAAAAAAATTACTTGCAACTTTTATTTTAAAGCCAAAACACTGTTATTAACAATTTTAACTGAGGTTGTTAAAAGATCATTGACTATAGCTTAAAAAAAAAAAGCAACAAACCCCCAAACCCAACAACCACAACACAATTACATTACAAAGCTTCCACGTATCAGGCAGGGATACCCATATACCAATACGTAAGTGGAAATTACAACCTGGATTTTAAATCCCCTGTATAATGTTAATAATATTGCTTCAGCAAGAAATGATTTAATTTTTAATCAGAAAACATGTTCTTTGGTATTGAAGATTCCCAAGAGCAGTGTCTTCTTGGAAGGATAAAACTACTGCCAGTCTTTCACTAAAATTACTTATCACTTCTCAAGCTTGATGAAGACTTGGCACATCTTTAAGCACATGTAGTGACTGATTCCTAGAATGAACTGGTATTACCCTTCTGAACGTGTCAAAAATTTCAGATACCGCTGACATTTTAAATCAGAGGGTTCTCAAATTTACTTTCATATCTATCATCAGCAACAGGTCCTTGCCACATGGAAGTGTAGGAGGCAGTAACTTCCTTGGGATTCACGTACTTCTGAGCTTTACAGACTCTGCCCTATCCCTTCCTAGAAGTGATGTTTGCTGCACAGCTATAGCACTGATTTTTAAGAACCACAAGAGGCATCTGTAACTCTAAGACATGAAGAAAGAAATTCAAAGTATTATAGTTAAATTCACAAACTGCAACTTCTTCAATTCAGGTTTGAGTTATTCATTCAACTTTTTGAGAGTGAGCAAATTGGATCAACTCTGGAGGGCCAAAAGAAATAGCTGAGATTCTCTTTTTCATATATACTTTCTGAATACCTTTTACTACAGGGAATGCTGCAGAAAAAATTCCCAAAGTTACCTGAAATGCCATGGAGGACTCTAATTATACCTGAACAGATAGTGATAGCATTTATTTTTCTGCAATCAGCTAAAAGCACCTGGTTTTCTTCTCACCACTATAAAGGCTTGAAAGACACTTATATTTATAAAACACATTATGTCAATCATGTACTTCACTCAAAGCTGATCTAGAAGCAGTGGAAGCTATAGCACCACTGACAGCAGATGACCATTCCTTTTTTTAATTTGAAAGAATAGTGAAAACTGAATACAGAGATAGCAAAGCTGGGCCATTCTTTCATCAGTTACTCAGGATTTGCCGAGAATAAAAAAACCCCAACTTTCACAGGATTAGGCTCCCAAATAAAAAAAAAACCCACAGTAATTAGGTTTGTCTGTTTGCATTCTCTCCCTTGCTGGTTTGCCATGTTAGAAGAGGAAAAGGACACAGCATGGAAGCGGTCCATGCATCCAAACCTGGCACTTCCATCAAAGCTGGAGAGGAAGATACACCATGATCAATGGCTGTGACTTGCCACATGCACAGAGAGCTGTAACAGGACTCTGAAGAGCCAACAGCTGAGGCACCACCTTTAACTGCAGCACTGATTCCCTGATCGAGTCAGATGTCTACTCTCTGCTTCAGCTCCCAGACACTCCTTAGAAAGCACCAAAACCTATGCAGAGCACACTGTTGAAGGGACTGTGGTTTCCCAACAAGCACTCCTCAGTGAAACTGCTGGACTGAGCAGGGTTTATGACGTTTTGCCAATCTCCAGAGAATGGTTTATCCCAACAGTAAGTGTGGGCTCTCCGGAAAAAAACCAACAACGTTCTGTGTCAGATACTTGAAATTTAGCATATCTCAAGTTTTCTCAGTAAAGGCAATAATAACCATAACCAAACCTTGAAAAAAGCTTCATAAGATCCTTTATTTGACAGGAAAAATTCCCATCACCTTTACTGGATATGGTCTTGGACCTCAACTGACTGCAAAGAACATGAGAAGTCAAGTCAAAGTCAAATGCATATTTTGGGCATTATTTTTTACTCATTAGGCTACACAAATACAAGAAAATCGAATTAAACAAACAAACTAGTTCTTTCAAGACACATGTACACCAGGACAGGAGCACTAAATTGGGAAGACATGAATTAGTGCCTGAAAGGTGAGGAAAAAAATCTAGAGTAACTGCAGTGGTTCTTTGGTGTGACTAGGAAACAATCTCCAGATCTATAAAAATCACTGCTTTACACTTAAATAATGACAGAACAACCATGTATGCTGAAGATAAATCAGATGCAGCATATGATGGGACCACCTGGAGTTTCCGGTGAGCTCAGTGGAGGAAGCACAGTGCTGCTGCAGGAGACAATGCCCTCCGATGCAGGCTTCTTTGATACTGGCTGCAGGGACACGGTACTAGCCTGATGTCCTTACGGGCTGACAGCCGAAGCCATGCTAAACAATGCTGTACCTCCGAAGAGGTCTTTTAGGATGTGCCATGAGAATTCTGTTTAATACAGACACTTGCACATCCACTACATGTCTGCTCTTGAAGTTAAATACAAAGGTAATGACAGCCAACGTTTCCTAGTGAGAAGTACGACATGAGCGGCAGCTTAAAAAAATCAGTGTAAATTTAGTAAGCGCTTTTTGGCTTGTTAGATTTTTGGGTGCATTTACCAAATCCAACATTTTTAAGAGTGGCATTACCATTTTAAACAGGTTTCCACTTGAACAGGAAAACACTTTGCCTATAATAATGATTTAACATAGAATTCCAATATAAATTTCCACTAAAGTTACAAAATACAGCAGTTCTTATTTATTTGGGAAACATGCAGCAGATTTAGGTAGAAAAAACCCCCACAAAGCTGATTTTATACCAAGTTACAAGAAAATTGAACATTTTTATACAGAATTCCTATAATTCTAAATCATCTTCATCAGGCAGACAGGCTCAATTATTCTGTGGGCTGTAAAAATTAAGCACTTCTAAGAAATAGTATTTTTACCCTTGCAGACAGAATTCCGTCACTACGCCTAGTTATTAACTGAATGTTATGTCTCATCTTCTGCAGACTGTTGCAAATCTTTTAAAATTTCTACTTGAAATGGTATTAAAGGCTGTGTTCTTTGCACTGTGCAAAAAGGAAAAAGCATATTTCACTAAACCTTGTGGGAAGCAAAAATTGAAGTTTATTAAGGGAGGCTTCCGGCTATTGAGGCGTTTAACTGGAACAATCACATGGGATGCACTGGGTTTTCAAGGCACTAATTCAAGAATAACACACAGGAAACAAATTTTCATTACAGGACCTCATATACCTCATATAAGGAAGCCTGAATGTTTAGTGTATTCCATACCATGGCTCTTATGTAGTCAATCCTTAAAATACATCATCAAGAGTCTCTAACATCTGCAGCAATGGATGTTAAGAGGGGACCAAACCAGACAGATATCAAAAGGAAGGACCCAAAGACCTGAGTTCAAGACACACCAAGATTTATTAAACTGTATCAGTACAAGATTACAATCCTCTAGGAAAAAGTTACATTCTACTCATCAGTGGTAATTTGAGAGGCAGGCCACCACAGAAATGGAGTGTATGGGAGACACGATGGGCTCATTTCCACCAATCCAAATTTGGCAGAACTCCACGAGTTCTAGCCTATCCATTGATATTTAATAAAAAGCACTGAACATGTTTCAAATGTCACACAGGGGGGAAAAAAAAAATAAAAAGCCAAGTCCTGGCTCTTTCAAAAAAAAAAACACAGTTGTAAGTTTTCTTTTTTGGTAATAGAAAATGGCTTTCAGGCACAAGTTACGACTATGGATAAAAGTCTTGATAAGAGTGATATGTACATAAATAAATAATCTTTTTCTTTCATGTAAATCCAGTTTCATTCTAAGCATTCCAGTAACAACTTCACCTTTATAAACAGGCAGAAATTTAGCATTCAATAAAACATGCAACACTGATTGTTATCCTAATTGTACACGGCATAAGATTGATAAAGCCACAGCTCTTTTGTTTTCTGATGAACAGATGAGCACAGCATTCATGCTTATAAATAACGGACTGCTAGAAAAAGTTAACATACAGTACAGACACGTGGAGGTCTTTGTGTCTTATATACCCATCTTTTATAATCTTGAGTGGTTAAGACAAAAATCAGTATTTTTAGGCATTCTATTTAAGGAGTTTCAATTTATGTTCAATCTTTTTGGTAAGTCATAAAACATAATCTAGAAACCTTCAGGAAGTGTCTTGAAAAGAAACATGAAGTTGTTGCCATCATTATATTAGCGTGAATTGCTGGAAATGGGAATCTGAAGGAGATGTGTCCATCTCACTGCAGCCTACATCTCCTGGTTTTGAAAAGGGACTTTCGCTGTCAAGTAGACACCTTACATCTATGGCCAGAGCAGCACTGGCAAACAAAAAGCATTTTCTAGATTACTTCAACACAATGGCCAGGTGGGGCTAAACAATGTCAACTCTTCGTGAATAAATACATACAAATACTATCTGTCAGCTAAAGAGGTAGCCAGTAAAGTGTAATACGCTTCACTGTGCCCAAGTGCATACCCAAGAACGGAATGAACTCAAAAAGGGGAAAAAAAAAAAAAGGAAAAAAAGGCTTGTCCTACCGGAATCCTTTATTTTGGCAAAACAGAGAGCGTAACTCTAGTGCAGAAAAGCCTGGTACCGCATTTAGATGAAACCTCTGATCTTGGCAGAGTTAGACATTTCAGACTCCACTTAAAAATAAAGCCCCAAGCAATCTCAAATCACCGCTCCCGCTCGTTAAAAAGATTACGAAACAAAACAGATAAAAGCCACATGCTTACGATACCCCAACCATAGACCCAGACAAGGGAAATTGGGAGATTTAAACGCGTTCGTGCAGGTAGCCTTTTATTACAAACATCAAGGTAAGGGAGTTTAAAACATAACAGCAAACAAGAAAATAACTCGCACGCCACCCTCCCCTGCCCCAGCCCGTCCAAGGCAGCCGAGGTTTGGTAACTTCCAGATCATCCCCTTGACTCCCGTCCGTCTATTCCCTTCCGAATTTCTTTCTGCGCACAGCTCCCGACGCCCGGCAGCACCCCGGGAAGGCGGGCAACAACGGACTACGGCCCAGGGGAGCAAACCGGCGGGAGGCAGCGGCCTTACCGGCCCTGCCCCGGCCCCCGGCACTGCCCCTGGGGCGGCGGCTCCGCGCCTCAGGGCCCGCCTCAGCCCCCCGCTGCCCCCCGGCCGCCAGCGCCGCCATTTGGTCCCGGGCCGCCGCCGCCGCCGCCGCCGCCATTTTCCCGTCCCCTCGGCGGGCGCCGGCCCTGGCCGAGACCGCTGCCAGCTCTGCCGCCAGCCCAACCCGGCCCGGCCCAGCCCAGTCCGACCGCGGCTGAGGCGTGGAGCCGGACATAGCCGCCTCCCCGTCCCGATCCCCTCAGGCCGCCGCATTCCGCCGCCGCGGCCCGGCCGCTCCCGGCCCTGTCAGCCCGCAGGCCCCCGCGCACTTACTTCCTGTTTTGGGTCCGGGCACTTGAGAAACCAGGATGGAGACTCCCAAGTACCAGGATGGAGGCGCCGAGCGGCAGCGAGCGGCGAGAGGGGGGAGGCGGAGGCAGCGCCGGGGCAAGGCGCAGGCAGCCCGCGTAGCCCGCCGGAAGGTCCCGCCGCCCGCCTGCCCGTCGCTTCCGCCCGGCCGCGGCGCCACAAAGCGCACGGCGCGGGGTCCGCCGCCGCCGTGGTGCCACAAAGCGCACGGCGCCTTTCCCTTGCTCGCTGCCGGGGTGGCGCGAAGGGCCCCCCGCGTCCGGCCCTGCGGAAAAGCCCCTCTTCCCATCCACGCTTCCTTCGTGGCTTGCACTTCATTTCCCTCCTCCCTAGCGACCGGGGGAGGAAAAAAAAAATGGCGTATTATCAAAAAGGAGCCTTAAACCCGAGCATAACCGAGCGCCTGGCGGTGTGCGGTCGGTGGTGCGCTGCCCCACAGACTGGATGCCCACAGGCGCCCTGACCCTTCGCAAACAAAGTCACCCGCCCAGTCCCCTCACAGACGAAACCAGGCAGAACGGGAGGGCAACTGGAATGCCCTGCCCGCAATTTTATGTGTCAGAACCTCATGCTGCTACCAAAAGGCCCCTTTTTGGCAGCTTCCCTTAGGTGGTGGACCTCCAGCTGCGTCCTGCCCCAGACCTTGGGAACTTGAAGCTGTGCCCTCATCCCCTCTGAACAGCTTTCTGTGAACCTTCCTCACGGGCTGTGGCGACCCCGAAGCCTCAGGAGAGCCGTGCTGGATCTGTTTGCTAGGCAGGATCCAGCTGTCCCAAACACCTAGGGCCTGTTAGTACCTTAAAACCCCCCAAGCGTCAAAGATGCCGGCAGGGGACTGGTCAGCTTTGTGCGCTTCTGAAGCAGCAGCTGGAGGGAGGCAAGGCAGGACAGATGTCTCGTCTAGTCTATGGTATCTCAGGTGGGACTAGATGGCTGTTTAGGCAACAGCATCTTACCCATAAGGTTTCCGGCCGCTCTGTTTGCCCTGAGCATGCTACAGCTCCAAGATAATGTGGAGAACAGGGTCTTCCCTGTATGGCTTTTCCCAAGGGAGCTTCTCTGGAAGCAAAGCTCGGTTTCACTGGCTCATATTCTAGGTTAAAACATAGGCATGGAGAAAAGGTGGGGATTTGTACCTGTGAAACAAAGCCTTGTAGCTGGGATGTGGAAACAGAGGGGCTCAGAATTGTAGTGGGGAGACAGGGCAGTGCAGGGAGGAGACATTGGACGTAAAATTACGGTGGTGAAGGAATGGGGCCGAAATGCGTGGCTAGGGACAAGGAGATGGTAGCTGGGATAAGAGCTGAAAGGAGGATTTATAGCATCTGTAAATTAACTCCGGTGTCTTTGTACTTGGTCCTTCTGGACGTCAAACCTCAGGGATCTCAAACCCTATGTCCAGTAGTTGACTTCCTGGGAAAAGTTTGGTTTAAGTGCCCAGTGCTCTTAGACACTCCTTGGCCCAAGCAGAGGTGCACTTTCCTTTTCCAGGCTTGCATACAGCTGTTGGACGCACCAGCCCATCATCTCTTGCAGCTACCTCATTTTTTTTACTCCCATTTTTGCAGCAATTGAAGTGGGGACCCTACATTTGCCTTTTTTGAAGTACATCTCTGCTTTGGGGTTTTGGTTGGTTGGTTGGTTTGTTTTGTGTAGCTTGTTTTGAGCTCAGTTACGAGCTTTTTTTTATGCTGGATATATAAAGCCTTTCTTATTCTCTTTTTGTCTTATTTATCTGGATGTACCTTGTAGAAAACTATCTTAACTACAAAATTGTCACCTGCTTTTATGTAGTGGTGTTGTTCTGGGGTGTGTCATAGTGAGATATGAAGATGATAAGCCTCTACTGTCAGATTACATGGCAGCACTTTTGGGCTGGGGCACTGGGAATTGTGTACCACCTCCCTGTGACTTCGCCACAGGTATGCAAGACTTTTTTGCACAGTTATGGAATTACGACCTCTGTTTTTGCCCTGTTCCCCGTTTGTACAAAGGGAATAATGTCACTTTCCTGACAGATGCATGATAGAACCACACTCAGGAACATGTGCTTTATATCAAGTTCAAGATATATGTAGAAAAAATGATGAGTGGAGTTCTCTGGTTGTTCATGAACAGGATAAAAACTCTGTGATGGATTCTTGTTCTGTGGAGCCAATGAAGTTCATGCATCCTGAGTTGTCTGGTGTTAAAGGAACAGTTACATGCATATGTACCCACTTAAGTTGATGGAAGAATCAAACACAGAGTTTGCTATGGACCTAACAATCCCTGTTTAAACTAGCAGTTAGGTTTTCACCCATCCATAGAGTTTTCTTCCAGAGGACCTGTGTTCTTGTGGCCACCAGGTGTCTCTACTGCAATGTTCTCTGGACCCGCCAGCTGCATCTCAAGAGATGGAACTTTTCTCCCTTTGCTGTGATGAAGTTAAAGCTAAATTAGCATTGCTCTGTAGGTTCAGTACGCTCACTCCTCATCAGACATTAGGGGAACAGTGAGGCTGTGGCACTGCGTGATAAGAAGAGGACATGAGATGGAGGATCATCAACATGCCGATGACTCACCATGGTGCTCAAATCTTAATAATCCTAAAGGCAACGCACAAACTCTTAATAATCCTAAATCTGATTATGTGGATGGTGACAAGAAGTATAGAAGACTGAAAGCTTGGTATAGATATAGAAAAAAAAGGTTTTAATCTGCAAGATTCAGGAAAAGAAAAGCAAAAAGTAGAAGTTAGAGAAGGCCTTGAATTACATGTATTAAATACTGGGAGGTGGGCAGGGTAGATGATGTACAGGATGACAAGCAGGGTGCCTAGCTGTAGCAGCTCGTCTTGAAGTGACTCGTTAGAGTGTGTATGGTGTAAATATGAAGTAGGTGACAGAGAGGAGCAGAAATCAATATAAGAAGCCCTGCAGCAGGTTTATATGTAGCTGGAAGAGAAAATTTTAGATCTTGGCTGTATTATGAAATCCATAGGCCAGGGTATGAACACACCGCTTACTGTCTTCTGCCTCTTGTGTTCAGGAGACTGGCATTCCAGGCGATGTGCAATGGGGGCAATGAAGGCTGGTGGAGCAGTTGCAGGGGTGGGCAGGTAGCACAGATGAACTAAGAGGGATCTCCCTGATGTCAAGACAGAGCAATTCGCAGAGGTGCAGGAGATACTTTGCACAACTCCTATTTCTGTCTTTCCCTCTCATCTTAATTGGCTGAGGTCAGTGTACCTAAAACCTACAGAAATTGCTTTAAACAATGAAGTCTTGCAGACTCCAGCAGGCAGACCAAGCTGCTTCTGCTTCAGATCAGCCTAACCTCTTCAGGCATCCCAGTCTGGGGCATCCTTTAGGCTCCTAACTTTAGTTTCCCGGGGATACGTGAAGTATTTTTGTTCTGAGATGAACAGCCACTTCCCATCCTCAGCTCCACTGAGATGAGCTTTCAGGCAAACATTGGGCTTGAAAATTCCTTTGGTGTAGAGAGCACCAATGTCCCAATAGGTAATCCCTCTCCTGCAGGAGACAGGTAGAGGACCATCCCCTGGAGCTTCAGAGGACCTAGTGGTGGGAAAAAGGAGTCTCAAATTTGGAAGAGTTTTTACTTTATTACCAGGTAGCATCAACTTCTGACTGATGCAGGTATCAAAAAGAACATAAACAATCAAACAAACACTTAAGTAAGCACATTTTCTCTCCCCTCTGCAGACTCAACTTCCCTTAGGTGCCCGGTGGGTTTACACTTGGGCCATTCCAGCACATTTGCTAAGGTGACAATGCAGCAGGCTCTTATCAGGTGTGTAACTTTCTTTGCTTCGTAATGATTTTCCTATGCTCTAGCCTCAGTTGCTGATGGGCTGCAGTCCCCCAGTGTGGGTTGCCCATGACTGCAGTCCATCAGGACTGCTCCTCTTTGGCATGGAGCATCTCCTTCCAAGAGCAGATCTCCAGCCACATGACTCCTCAGCTGTCTCTCCCTTTGCCTGTCTCTTTACCTCTATCTCCTACTTTTGCAGCTGCCTCACTCTCTTACTTCTTCCTGAGCAGGGGCTCCACATGCTCCCCTGACCAGCTGGTGTTTTGGCATGCAATGGCTCTTTTACAGTGGTTTCAGAGCTGGCCAGAGCAGCTGCAAGTGGCCCAGTGCAGGCCATAGCCTCCTCCCATGCAGGGTGCCTGCAGACCCCAGCTGCTCAAAGCCTGCCCCGTTGTGCTTCCCGCTTCAGACACAAGTTGGCTTTCCACTTCCCATGCTGCAGAAAGGATGAGGATCTCAAGAATTTTGACTTCTGAAAGTTCATGTTATACATGAAATGCTTAAATGCAGAAGGAACTACTAATTCTCATGAAATGGATCTCACCAGGGAGGTCTTCGGTTGTATGTCTCTGCACTGACATCAGAAGGAGGTTTTATACTCATGGGGTATGGTCCTGCTCTGCCTTGGTACATAAGATATACCTTACTTAATGCAGGCTGGTGCACTGGTCCCAGTTGAGACCCTGGACTGGTTTACCATTCTTGTCTGCAGTTTCACAGAAAGATGGTGTCACAAGTTGTGACTTTTTCCCTGGCTGATTGCAATCCACAGCTCCAGACGTTCTCCCCATTGGCTGCATTTATTTATTTGTTGTGCCCACCTAGCGTGAGACACTCTGTCACTTTGGGCTGGTAGAGCTGAACCTCTGATCTGACCCAGCAAACGTCCACTGCTGTAAATCCATCTGCTCCCAATCGCACTGACAGGCGTCAGGGTGCTGAGCAGCAGTTCAGCATTCACATTACAAAAATGCATCTCCATGCCAGTCATAAAAATTTTGCTCCAAGCAAAAGGCAAGACCACAGAGAAGAGCTGGACTGTCTCTGTCAGATTATCCCCTGACTGAGCCTTTGTATGTGCGTTTTCCCATCCTTTCTTGAGGAACTATATCTTCCTGTCACAGACATGGATATGTTACTCTCTGGGGCAGGGATTTTCTGAGTGGTGGTAGTAGTTGGCACAAGCTGGAAGGAACAAACTCAGAGGGAAAGACACCTCTCCTCCCTGCACTGCCCTGCAAACAGTCTGATTCCTGTTTGTTTATGAGATTATTCATATTTACATAGATTTCTATGTGTATGTATGTATCTAATTACATAGGGGTATAGCAAATATATTCATTATTTATGGAAAAAATATTTTAATACATAAACAATCTAGTATTTATATTAGACTTGTTCACAGTTTGGTAGGTGCTGGCTATGGAGGATTGCTCAGGCTCTGAAGAGCTGCAATGAAAGAGAGAGATGCCAGAAATAGCAGCAGAGCATGGTGCGGTTTTTTTGTGGCTTCTCCACTGCAATCTCCTGTAAGAAAAATTATTGCCTTGGGGCTTGGCCTAGGAAGAATCCTAGGGAGAGTGGTCACTCATTTTGAGTGACAGTCTCATCTGTTTCCTCACTTGCGCCTGAGTGAGGCTATAATGGACTGACCCACCGTGAAAGCCTCTGGTGATAGGTTTTGAATGCCTGCTGTGTCACTTGCCCTCTGCCAGAGTCCTGGAAAGTGTTACAGAATGTCAGTGTATTCAGGAGCTTTGACACACAGTCTGTGGAGCTGGGATGGAGGGTGGTTGCCTTTCTTTTTTTCCTAAAACCTCCACTGAGGCATCTAAATTACAATCACAGTCAGCCCAGGCTGCATGGGCAAGCACACTTACCACCTGGGTTGCCATCTAGAGGTGTCCAGCCCTCCCCACAGACTGGGACCATACTAGTAGCCATCCCACTGAACATAACCCAAGACTAGCAGTGCTTGTGTGTGGCCTTCCAGTATTTAAAGGCGACCTACAGGAAAGATGGGAAGGGACTCTTTATCCAGGCCTATAGTGATAGGACAAGGGATAGCAGTTTTAAACTGAAAGATTTAGATTAGAAAAGAAATTCTTTACTGTGAGGGTGGTGAGACACTGGCCAGAGAAGTTATGGATGTCCCATCCCTGGCAGTGTTCAAGGCCAGGTTGGACGAGGCTTTGAGCAACCTGATCTAGTGGAAGGTGTCCCTGCCCATGGCAGGGGTGCTGGAACTAGGTGATCTTTAAGGTCCCTTCCAACCCAAACCAGTCTGTGATTCTATTATATAGCTAAATATGAAGAAGAAAAAGGAACAGAGTCCTAGAGGTAGTGAAAAGGGAAAGCTGCCATTAAAGGTCTGCCATGGATCTGAGCTGCCAGGGTCATCAGGGTGATGCATTCACCTACTATTGAGAATAGCAGGAAGACAGCTGTGAAATTCACAGTATTTCTAAAAGAATCATCCATGAGAACAGGAAGGAGGAATGGGTTCTGTAAGGTGGTTATATGGACAGAAGAAGAGGAGAAGGAATGAGGCTTCACAGAATCACTGGCAGAAGAGAAGGGAGAGAAAAGGACAGAGCAGATGGGAAGAGCAGATGGATCCCAGCTGGGAAGCAACTTTCTGTGTGCCACCAAAGTCAAAGGTGATGATGGCAGGGGGAGGCATGAGGAGAGGGTGGCTGTGGCAGTTGCACCCACCCTGATAAGAAAGACTGTCGAGCGATTAGATTTGCTAACTCTGCTGAAAATATAAAAACATCTGCTGACTCTGCTTGTTCTGGTGAAAATCTGCTAACTTAGGTAACCACAACATCTGCTGGTTTTGGTCACATCGGGGTTACACAACTGGCTATGGTTAGACTCACATCTCAGTTGAAAGCTAAGACCCTCGCCAGCAAAGACCAACATGACCATATTTTTGACCACAGATCAGATTCAACTAGGGTATAAACAGAGTCCTGCTGGAGTCAGACCTCATTGGAGCAGCAGGTCTGCAGCTGGGGACTCTTTCCTTGGATCAGAACGCCGCCTGAGGTAACTCTTCAAGGTTGAGATCCCTGATCATGATTGGTGAGTGAAATGCATTTTGAGTTAGTTCCTTTCCAGAACTTAAGTCAGTTGTGTAGTACTTAGTTCTGCATGGCATCTGGAACCTGTAGTTTACTAATGTTGTTGGATTACTAAACAACTTTGATTAGAACAAATCTCGTTCTGAGTACCTGCCTTGTCTGTTTTGAGATCCTCCATGACATTTAAATTTATATAGGTGGCAGGATGTCAATAGAGGAATTATCATGGAGACTCAGCTGTGCCCCTTATACCCCGGACAAAGTGGGAAAAGGAGAAGTCATCTGATTCGGTGACAGTTGTGGAAAGGCTTGAGCAAAGCCACGAAAGTTTGGGAGTGGTGGAGGTAAAGGAACCACATGTGCCATCCCAGGTACCTTTACGATGATTCCAACAGATTGGCAAAGAATAACTTAAAGGAGCAATTAGAAATAGATTGTTTAAGACAACAACTGCAAAGAGAGCAGATGCGTCTGTTAGAATAAAAAATTGGAATTATGCTAGCACAAGCATTGTGCATTGTTCCCATGACCCTAACAAAACCCAGAGGCTTATATGCCTGGGAGGCCCTAGACAGAAGCGGAAGAACCCGCCATATTAGTGCCCAGTGGATAATCCCTAACTTCTAACCCGATGCCCAGTTTCTGATCCGCAGCCCAGTTCTGTGGTTTTTTTAACAGGACAAGGGAAAAACAGACTGCCCTGGCACTCCTCCTGTCAGTGGTGATGGTGGACAACATAGACAACCAGGACATGGGCAACAGTGTAGTGGTGAATGAACTTAACCTCTGTAAATGTGACATCTCCTAGAAGAATGTGTCGAAAATGTGTGGGAATATCGGCATGTTGTCATAGGACCAATTTTTATTGTCTGTTTTCGGTTTGCTGCACTACCTCAAATGTATGTTCCATCAGAACGGCAGGGTGGAGCTGATGTGGTACATGCTAGCTTGGTATGGGATGCAAGATGTAATTATACTTTTCTGCCTGCCAATAACATCACAGGGTGGGATTGGAACAGTATTATACCATGGTCTAACGTTCCATGGGGAACTACCGAATATAGTGCTCGGTGGAACACTGGTGACCACTCTTTACAGTCTGTATTGGATTTGATATTATTTAAGGAGAAAGGTGTATGTGGAGTCTTAAACCTACTAATAGATGAACACTCTGACCGCATCCCAAATGTGTCAACACCACTTCAGGATCAGATCCAACAAAATTAAGAAGAAACAAGAAACTCAGAGGCTGCACAGAGGACTAACTGGTTGGGGAGGGTTTTTGGTATGTTTGGATTTTCCTTGTCAGGCTGGCTGACCAGCCTCCTCCAATCTTTAGTAACAATTGTAGGTATGTAGTTATGTAGTTATTACTGTAGTTTGTATTATAATAAGCTGTATTAGGCACGCGATAGTGAAATTTGTGTTAAGGGTAGATCTACCCCTTAAAACCTGTTTGTGTAATTGAGGAATGATGATCCACAATGAGCACTAAAGCTCACAAGACTGTGCTCCCTTTTAACTTTGGAGGCAGGAGGTGACTGTACCACCACTCCAAGTAAACCAGTCAAATCACAACTGTGGTCACGGAGTGGATTGTGTGGCAGGGGCACCTGCCCTGACAAAGACCGAGGCTTTCCGGCTGTTGAAACCATGCAGCTGCTGATTCTTCTTGCGCCCTTACTTTGACGTGGCTGTTGTCATGTACATAGTCACTGGAAAATGGGGCTCTCAGCCATAAGAGCTGATGTGACCATATATGACCACAGATCAGATTCATCTAGGATATAAATAGAGTCCCAACAGAGGGTGATTTGAGCCAGTCCTCCTTGGAGCAGCAGGTCTGAAGTTAGGTACTCTGCCCTAGGGTTGTGACATTGCCCATAACTCCTTGAGGCTGAGACTCCTTGTGTTATTAGGTGAGTGATTGCACATTTTGGGTCATCATTCTAAAGCTCAGGAATTCTTAAGTTGCTAGTTAGTATTAGTTTAATTTGATAGAACTTCTGAACCTGTAATTTACTAATGTTTGTCAGAGTGATAAACGATTTTGATTAGAATAAATCTCATTTTGAGTACCTGCCTTGTCTGAGATCCTCGTCTATTTTGAGAGTTTGAAATTCTCCCCAACCAGTTAGTCCTCTGTGCAGCCTGTCAGTCTCTTGTTTCTTCTTCATTTTGTTGATCTGATCCTGAAGTGGTGTTAACACATTCAGGATGTGGCCACAGCGTTCATCTATCAGTAGGTTTAAGACTCCACATACACCTTTCTCCTTAAATAACATCAAAACCAATCCAATTGAGATCCTCGTCTATTTTGAGTTCTTGCTGTAGGAGGGACAGACAAAAGTGGATGGGTGCTTTCTGTGGGGTATCATACACAGCTGGTGGTCAGGGGCTATGGGTGGGCAGGGGAGCAGCAGCTGCGTAGGGGAGAGAGGTGCAACATGGAGGAACACAAGTTGGTTCCTTGGCCTATGTCACCCGTAAAATTCCAATAATTGAAGCTGTATGGTCATGGTCTTGAACAGTTCAAGGAGCTGTGGGGGAAGAGTGATGTATTCCACAATGGAAAAACGCATCCTGTTTTGGAGCTGCAGGTTGATCTAGCTTTCACGTAGGTTCAGCTTTTTGGCAGTGTTTGCCAAATACATGTTATCATGAAAGCAAAGACAAAGGTCCGTGTGTTTGAAAGGGACAAGGTGTTTTCTTCAGGCAGTGCACTGTTTATCGTGCAATTCTACTCTCTACTGGCAGATGGTGCTGCGATACATCCAGGAGCTGGAAGCAGCTTCTTCAGCTCAGAGGGTATGTGAGCAAGCAACATCTACTTTGTATTTTCATTCTGGTTTATTCCTAAATTTGTTTTACTATGAAATGAAATTCTTCTTCTCTTTGTTGTTCTGCTTCCAACTTCGACTGTCTAAGCAGGTCGGCCAGTTTTATTTTTATTTCTTTGGAATAGCACAAAGCTGGCAGGCAGAACTCAACTCCAAACCCAAATCTTCCCAGTGGAAGAAAAGCTATTAATGGCATTATTCTCCTCAACGTAGGATTTTCTTGAGTTTACAAAACCTGCCTTTTGGGCCCTTGCTGGTCTCGCAGCCTGCCTTTAACAGCAGTCTGTAGTTTCTGTCAGTAGATATCCCAGAGACACAATCTAAACAACCTCTGAGGGTCACTCCTGCCCCAGTTTTTAATGTTTCTTTTTATCTTGCTTGCTTGATACTGTGGACGATTGCTGATTGTTTTTCTTATTACATACAGTGTGAGTAAAGATTTCTCTCAGTGGTTTCTTTCTGGGAAAAAACCCCAAACAAACAACCCAAACCCTTTTAGATTGAAAAAAAAAGAATATTTGAATATTTGGAGGACTTTGTGAAGGGTGGGATCAGCCCATTTAATCTCTAAATTTAAAGGTATAAGTAGCTGCCAAAAAATCAGTGATGGACCTCATCTGCTTTCTACAACTGCTGCCAAAAGGTGCTTAAACTGTTCACATGTCTTCTTGCTTTGCTGGAGAGGTCCCTGGAGTCCTACACCCAGATTCTTGGAGAGCAGCTGAAAATGGTAAAGCTGAAGACCAGAAGCACCAGGAAATTGAAAGACCCTATTCCAACAGCCAGCACACTTGGAGCCAAACAAGAATTTCTTGTCACTAGCCTCAGATTTCTCCAGTGAGGATGTAATGTAAAAGTCCTGCACACTCCAGGGAGCTGGGTGTGAGACCCTTGTTTTGTCCTGCCCAGCTGAGCATCACCCTGGGCTCATTGTCAGGCTCTGTGTAAGAAGAGAGTGAGCAGACCCCTTCTCCTTCACCATTGCTACCAGAATGCAACATGGCTGAAATGATCTGGGTTAAGGAAAACATCATAAATAGGTATTTTTTGTTGTTTTTCTGCTTTGCTCTGGATCTTTTCAGTGACCCAGTTTTCAGCACAAACCCGCAAAGCTGTCACAAAGCCGCAGAAAAGGGCTGCAGGACATGTGAGCAGAAATAGTTGCAGGGGGTGTACCTTAGAAACCTCTTTAGATGGCTTCATCACTGAGGAGAACAATAGCCATGGACCCATGTCCCACACTGAGGAGAAGCCTGGACAGAGGCCTACCGACTCCCAGAGAAGGGATTGTGCCAGAAGCTGTCATGCAAAACAAAGTGAGCGCTGGTGCTTCTTTCACATTCTTCCCTTTTAATATGAAAGCAGTCCATTAGGAACCTGATTTGAGGTGATGGCCAGGTGGATGGGTCCTCTTAGAATGTAGATGCCCAGCATTTCCTTTGGATGTCTTTCTTACACTCAAGAAGAGACAGAGGCTTACTTAGGCAGACAAGATCATCCTCCAGAAATCTCCAGAGGCACTTTCCTCTCTCCTCCAACATCTTGAGAACATCTGCATTTACATCAGAAGGACCAGGGAGAGGCCTCTGATATTTAAGCAAATCTGGGCCTCAGGTAGTCATTTTCAAACTCAATGCTTCATAAATAACATCAATAACACCAGTCCAGTCCTGCACGATCAAGTTCTTCAGATATATTTATCTTGCTGATTGCAATTCCACCTGAAGTCACAAAAAATCGAGGAGTCTCAGTGCAAGATGGTACCCAGTGCTGGTGCCAGGTTTCAGTGGTCATTTGAAGTGCCCATGTCCCTCACCGTGGGCTCTCTCGTGTTCAGAGCAAGGCTCAGACATGCCAAGTGCTCTGTAGAGTGGACTTCTGTGCCCATACACTGATGCATTGGTGTCGGGGAGGATGAGTATGAGTGCAAGAAGTTCATCTCTTGTAAAAATTTATTGCCGGGTAGGACTTGAAACCCAATCCACAATGATCAATTTTTTTCCTGTCACAGATGTGGAAAATCTGGTGAGAATGATCTTCAGAAGCCATCAAAGCAGTAAATCAAATTGGCAATTTAGAGGGCAGTGGCCAGGATCACACTATCCATTTCCAGAAGTGACAGTGGCATGTCTCTGGACCTTGAACAGGCCTGTATTTCCCTGTGATTTGGCAGAAATATGTTTCACGTTCTAATCTGATTTCCGAGGCTAGAGAAAAAGTGACTAAATGAGCTGATAATACTACCTGGCAGCTGTCAAATGACTTTTTGCCATCTAGAGAGAAAACGGAAGAACATATGTTCTGAACTCCCGCTACTTAAGTCAGAGGATGAAAGAAATAGAAGGGGTTTAAGTTGGAAATGAGATCATGCGTTATGCCCTTTGGACAGCATGTAATCTGGCTAATGGCATCAAGGAGCTATATAAATAACTTCATTAAAATGAACTTGTTTCAAATGAGCTAGATAAATCAGACTCGTTTGTCAAAGAGCTGGGATGAAATAATCAGGTTAATTTAAAGCTGCTCACTGCGGGGACGTTTCCTGAATTTGTTCCACCAGTGATACTACCGTCAAGTGGCAGTGAGGCACCAGTAGGAGCCCTGAGCCCAACAAGAAAATGCAGACTGGGCTTCCACGTTTTCAGAAGCCCCTCTCTTGCGTCTGTAGCACCATCTCCAGAATCCCAAGGCTAAAGGTATGTGTTCCAGAGCATTTAAAGGATTGTTAAAGACCCACCGGATCTCAGTCCTTTGCTGGTGGTTGTGAGCTGTTCAGCCCCTTAATCTGAACTCTGCTGTCCACTCTCTGCCTCGGAGTGGAAGGTGAAATGGATTTTCTGGAAAACTAGTTGCTTTTGGTACCTATCCCTGACTTGGTGGGGGGGACTACATGATGCAACAGGACTTTCCCCCACACTTACTTCAACCTTTTGTGTCTATATTTTCCCTTTTTTCATCAAGTCCTTTGCTTTAGCAGTTCCTGCAGAAGTCAGAAGCCCAGTTCTTCAGGCTACAGATTTGCTCCTCCATGGTCCCATCAACCCTTGCCTTTCTAGGGATGAATAATTACCTGCTGTAAAGGCACTCCACTGCAGTGGAGTCAGTCGAGCTGACTGACTGAGATTTAGAGCAGCGAAGGATGTGACTCTCTAGAGAGTGAATGAGTAGGAAGATTGACCCGATGCGGTCTCTCTTCTGTCTGTCTTTTCTGGTTAACTGCAAACCTCAGTTCTCAGTTGCTTGGGTTATGCTCTGATGGAGCAGGAACCGCCCGGATACCATCATCGTACATTGTACATTCTACCTTCACCATAACCAGTTTTCCTCTGTGTTGCATTTTAGAGGGAAAGGATGAGGACACAGATCTCATAGAAAATGAGTTTACAATCAGCATCTACCGACAGCCACATTTCAACACAGGAGCGAGAAATGTATTCTTCACGTTTATATCTGCCAAGATCTGAGCTGGGGGTACGGCACGTTGTGCTCTTATGCAACAAATCTGCCCTGAAGTGTCTGTAGCTGACAGCTATGGATTTATCAAATGAGAAGCTGGACCGTGAATTCAACTTTTAGCAATAAAAGGCCTCAGCTCTTTAATACATCTCGGTCCTGCCCTTTGTGCTCCAGAAATGATCCCCCAGCTCAGGTAAAGAAAGGGTTGTGCAGAGGGCTTCAGGCTGCAAGAGAAATTCCTCATTCCTGCAGCACTGATTTACCCAGCTTGGTTGCTGATAGCAACCTCTGGGCTCCTCCAGCCCAGAGAGAAAACAACTTTAGGGATCTGTTCACCAAAGACATGGTGGCTACTCCAACCTCATTCTCTCCTCCTGTCGCAATGAGCTGGGTGACATACTGCCCGAGGACTGCCCTAATCGCAGCTTATCCTCTAGTTCCCAGCCTGGTCTGTGCCTGTAGACGGGTACATACAGAGCTGTGCTTCCCTGTGGAGCACGCTGACCCCATAGGGTTTGGATTGCTGCTTTTTAAGCTCAGTGATGTATAGTTTTAGCCATTTGTGAACTCATGTGGTTACTAGGAAAGGTGCGAGGTCACCACCCACCTCTCAGTGGGGTCAGCTCAGGAACAAGCGCTGGGCGGGTGCTAAAATGCCTCCCCAGAGTCTGGGGCACAGGAGAGCGTGGGAAAAAGATCCCCAGCTAAGAGCTGCAGGACTCGGCTCCCTCAAAAAGGGATTGAACTAATAAATCCTAGACTTTATTATCAGGATTTTTCCATTTGCTGAGGTTCCCTCTGCCCACCCAAGTCCGAGTTACAGGGCAGCTTTCTCCTCTGGTTGACATTAATGAACCGATTAGCTCACCTAGGGCCGGCACAGCTGCAGTGTTCGTGCAGCTCACAGTGATCTCAAATATCAACTGTATGTGTGGGGCCAGAGGTTACGCTGCTGTGGTACATGTGATGTGACGCAGAATGATGTGCTAATCCGTTAGTAAATGTCAGTGTGCCGTCTGCAGTGGAAATCTATTCACATCCGAGCAGAAAACTTCGCTTTGAGTATGAAAATAATTCGTGTTATTATGAGTTTCTTCATTACGATAATTTTCATAGTGGCAGTTTCTCGGTAGGACTGAAGCACATTATTCTCTCACTTTTATGAGCAGAAAGGAAGGATCCTCTTAGGTATTTGAATGCATCTGGAAGATCTTTTTGTTATGTGCTTTTTTTTCATGCCAGGTGGGCATATCCTCCTGATTTATGCTGCTGTAATCTGGATTTGTCCTACCTGACTGACTCTTGTCAGAATCTGTCCAGTGTTTTTTTAATCAGATTTTTAGTTCAAACTGCTGGAGTTAGCCAGTCGGACCACTCTTACTAGTGAAGTGAGCAGGATTTACGTTTCAGGTATCAGACTCATTCTTTCAGTTCATTTGTAAAAGCTTTCTAACCATCTTGAGCCAACCAGAGTTAAAATAAAGCACAAAATACTACACTCACCAACTGGTTTCTTATATTGTAGCAGTGAGCACTACACTGCAACCTGCATCCTGGTTCCTGTTAGAATTTCTGTTTTCAGCTGCTCACTTTTTTTTTGAGATGAATTTGTTCTCAAATTAAATCAGCACAAATCTTCAACTACGGTGTGTGGCTGCTGGCAGGGCATCTTTCAGTGCAACTCGTTATCTAGAAGGACACAGGAGAAGGAGATGCTGGTGATGGCAGAGGTCATTTGGTGACAGTAAGAAATTTGGAATGGACATGTCAGCTAGAAGCAGAATCTTTATTTCCATCTCCTCTCATTAAATCAAAAATGTTTCTGAAACTCAGAAAGAGCCTTTTCAAACACTGGTAACAAGGGAAAGCTACTGGCAGAAAATGAGGCATTGTATCATTAAAAAAACCAGTTTCAGCTATCAGTCTGAGGAACAGTGAAAGGACACCTGGCTGCCCTCTAACAGGTGATTCTGAGTTATCTGTGTAGGATATTCTTGTTTATCTCTGCAGCTGATAAGGCATGTCTCTGGTGATCAGAAACCTCCATGTTCAGGGCAAAAAAGGCTTATCTGCTTACAGGACTGACAAGAAGGAAAAAGAACCAAAACATCACTTTTCTTCCCCCCCCAAATGAACAATATGCCAGTTAAAATAGTCTGTCATCGATCAGCTAGTTTGGAAAAAAGTCTGAAGTCATCACTGTTAAGATCAGAGACTTAATATCCACTTCTTGCATGTTCTTCCATTTAAGACAATGTGAGTATCCATATGAGCAGGGGAAACGTGCATTCAGCATCTGCAGGATCCTCACCTTTCTCAGCACAGTCCTGCTGAGAAACTAGAAATATCAGTCCTCAGGAATTCCAGCACGTAAATCCTTCAGTATATTCCTAACTTCAGTCATGACTGGTTCTGTGCATTTACATCAGGAACATACACCTGGGAGCCAATGCTATGCAATTTTTGTAATCAATAGTTGGGTATTTAGGGTCTTTTTCAGAACAGCTGAAATCAGGGAGTCACACAGTTTGAGGTCCTTGCACAAATATTGCAAATCCCTTTTAGACTTTTCTTTGCAAATCCCATGCTAGGAAATATTGTCAGCTGTGGCAAACAGAAATATTTGTCATATATAGTATCAGAAGTATTGACAACTGTGGCAGACATCCCTATGATTAGCAACTCCTGATTCTTCTGGGAAAAAACGCAGTTCTGGTTACCTATGTGAAAAAAAAAATCTCAATAAATAGTCAAGCCAAATGCAGGGTTGAAAGAATGTCATTTGTAACATCAGCCCTTTCAGGTATTTCAGAGCACCTCGGCCCTCTTGAAAAGACAGCTTTTAATAATTCAGTATCCCTGCAGTGTGTGTTAGATGTCACACGCAGTTGTGAAGAGTAAATGAGAAAATATGGAGGTGAGGACAAGAAAAGTACATTTCAATTGACAGTAAATGTTGAAGTTTTTCATTCAGTAAAAGGACAAATAAATACAGTTGATATATATGCAGTGATGTGGCTGAAATCAGGAATATAATTGTTATTTGGGTTTGGTTTTTTTTCTTTTTCGCTTTTCTGCACTGCGCCTTTAATCTCAGTGCTGTTTGCTGCCTGCCGTGGCAGCAGCTGTGAGTCAGGCCAGTCAGTCTTTCAGATCTGATGCAGGATTCGACACACTGAGTCCTGGCTTTTTCCTCTGTCTTCCCCTTTCCTATGATGATTTGACCATAGAAGCCCTTCTAATTGACATGAGAGAGGATCCAGCCTTTTATATCCTGCTGTCTCAGGCTGACGGAGTTGCCTTAGCTCTAAGACACTTAATTGGAGGCAAGAAAGTCAGACTCCAGGATTAAAAAGTAGGTTTCAGGTGCACGTTTCCAATGTCCTTCAAACTGGGCTCTGCATATTTCCTAAATTTGAAGCTACTCATATCTGAAGTCAAGGCTGAGAGGCAGCAAAGGCCATTTGTAGAGAATATCTCTACATCCCACCTTCTCCCAGTTTTGGTAGTATTCACATGAAGGGGTTTGGATGTGGACCCCTGTCAAAATTCAGTAGGATAAGATGTTTGCCCTGAGTACTGTGTGATATTGTGTGAAGTCCCTCTCACTTTGTGACCTTCATGCAGTCTGCCAGTCAAGTTCATTTTTTTCTATGCAGCTATTTTTTAACCTGGCAGTGTTAAACCTGTGTAATAGCTCCATTATGTGCCCAAAGAGCTGAGAGAGATGTGAATATATCACTGAAGAAGAGACAAAAGCATGATGTATTTTCCCAGAAACTATTCCTATGCCACTTCATCACATTGGTTGGTCTCAAAAAATTGCAAAGAGTATTAACTTCTCAGTAAATTAACAAAACTGTGTATTTTGTGCTTTGGCAATAGGAAAAAGGTGAGTCAAAGTTAACACAAGATGAAAAAAAACCCCCAAAAACATTTCGTCAACAGCACAGCAGCATATATGACAGACAGAGAGATTTCTTTAAAAATCTCCCTGTTTTCTCTGTTTTCTGTTTTTGCTCATTGCAGAGAATCAGTAACTTTTGATCTGAACAGCTCTGGGCATATTCATTTCATCCTGCATCTGTATACAGGAAATCCCTGACTTCTGTAAATATATGGAAAGGAGCATGGTACAGCAGTGGGGTCACACACACAGCAGGGAGCCAGGAAGTACTTAATGCCTTTTCGTGGTCAAAAATCATAACTACTCAATTTTCAATTCACCCTTTTTCCAAAAAATGAGGCTTTTCTCTAGAAGAGTTGTTAATAAAACCATTATTGTTAACAATGTTTGGATTTGATCACAACCGCCTCCCCCCGAAGTTTTAAGTTCTATTTTCAGTAAAAAACCCTAAACAAAAATATCCTTAAAAAAATGTATTATTATTTTTCTTTCTCTAAGGAGGAGAAGTCTGATGCCCTGTTAAAATACATTAGCCTCTGGGACATCATCTGTAACACAGCTGTTCCCATGGTGTGACATAGCCCAGTTCAGTCTACTGTACAGGTTTTCACAGTTTCATTACATGGTTATAGCCCAGTTTAGTTCCACTCTAAGGCATAAGACCGATTTTAAATGCCAGTCCAAGCACTGTCATATTCTAGTGTGTGTTGGCACCCCTTTCCCTCTCTCTCATCATTGTTAGCCTGGCAGGTTTTCAATTTTTGAGATAATCCGTTTTGATTTACTGTCTCGAAATGCCATGAAGTTTGATTAACATTGATGCAATATCCCCAAACTACATAATTAGGAAACATTTGTATTCATTTCTTTCTTGAATTTAAAATTGCCTCTTTAGTTTCACCTTCTAACGCGGCCCCTTAGACAGCCATTGCCAGTTTGAGATAATTTTCAGCGCTGAATGGCATGTGGGTTGCTGTGCAGAGGTTGGGTGTTCCACCATTTGTCCATCACACTTTGGGTACCGCAATCCTCATTAGCACACGGGAAGCTGGAGAAGAGCTTCTTTACCTCCAGCTGTCTTTGCCTCTGAGTTTCAAAAGTAAAATTTGCCTGTGGCAGAGACAGGACAAAATCGATAGATGAAGGAGTAGGTGTGTGACAGCACCAGGCTTAAACCCTGACCTGGGGCAGTGACCTGGACCTCAGCCTGCCTCCTGAATACCCCAGGCACCGTGGCTGTTGGCTCCCTGGGGTGATTCTTTGTTTCTCCTGTGAGATGTTTCACACTTTGTCTAATCAATTAAATAATCCTTGGGTCAGTCAGAGATTTCTCTGCCTTGGAAGAGGCCGGATTCAAGATGGTTTGGACTTACAGGTACATTCCCTCAGCCCAAGCAAATATCTTTAATACGAAGTTCTGGGCTATTCCAATAGTTTTTTTCCTCTACTTTTTCACAAATGACTTGCTCCATGGTCCAGGAAGCAAGCTGACAATAGACCCCAAATGTCACATGATAGAAAAAATATTTCCTGGCCATCTGTGTTCAGGCAAACATCTGTGTACTGTACTGGCAAACAAAGAAATAAATAATGGCAAAGACCTCATGAAGTTCAGCAAAGCCAAGTGCAAGTTCCTGCACCAGGATCAGAGCAATCCAAAGCACAAATACAGACTGGGCAGAGAATGGATTGAGAGCAGCCCTGCAGAGAGGGACTTGGAGGTGAAAGATGATCAAGGGGATGGAGCACCTCCCCTAGCAGGATGGGCTGAGGGATTTGGGGTTGTTTCAGCCTGAAGAAGACCAGAGGTGACCTTATAGCAGCTCACTTAAAGGAGACCTACAGGAAAGATGGGGAGGGACTTGTGATCAGGGAGTATAGTGATAGGGCGAGGGGTAACAATTTTAAACTGAAAGAGGGTAGATTTAGATTAGATGTAAAGAAGAAGTTCTTCACTGTGAGGGTGGTGAGACACTGGCACAGGTTGCCCAGAGAAGTTGTCGATATCCCCTCCCTGGCAGTGTTCAAGGCCAGGTTGGATGGGGCTTTGAACAACTGGATCTAGTGGAAGGTGTCCCTGCCCATGGCACAGGGGCTGGAACTAGATGATCTTTGAGGTCTCTCCCAACCCAAAACATTCTATGATTCTATGATACAGACAATTATGAGATTTTTCTTGTGATAAGCATGAAAGCTGATTATTATTACTTATGGCTACCTGAGGTCTAGTGCTGCTTGTAGGAGCTGGGAGTCTGAATCAGTATCAATATCCGTGTGGCTCAGAGTCCTGCCTCTGGCATGTCTGCACAGCTGCATCCGAAATCTCACACAAGCCGGTGAGTTCCCCAAGCAGCAATGACCTTATCAAGACTGACCTTCCCTGGGTTTTGACCTGCTCTGAGTGAATATCCTCAGCGTCTGTGTAACTGCGGAATCTCTTCCCTAAACGTCGGTGCTTGGATACCAGTGTGAGTTCTTCTGTTTATTTTATAAGCTTTCATTTTATTTGTTATTTTGACCCAAACTGTGTTGTTAAAAAGCAAGGTTTGACCTTTGTTTTTACTTTATTAGCATCCACAGTTCCAGCCTGTTGTTTATGACCATTACCTGAAAATCCTGTTTGTTGAGCCAGCTGCTGTTTGCTTTGGCTCGTTTGGTCTTTTTCTGTTGGTGTTGCGATGGAGGTTTTATCGACTTCCCCTGTCCTCGGTGCTCAGAGAGAGGAGCAGAGAGGAAGAATTTCTCAACTTATAAAGTGGGTGTAGGCAAACAGTCACCATAACATACAGTGTGCAGTGTGCTGAAAGCAACCTCTGCGGGCAGGTTTCTTGTTCTGCCCGTGAAGCTTTTGCTCCTGGAGAGGTGAATAATGCTGTGCTGACTATTATTTTCTGCTCGATGGGAGGTTATGAATTAGATTTTGGGGCCTCATGTGCCTGTTGTTAGCGGTATCGTTTTGCATTCACACCTACTTTCAGCAGTGTCACAAAATCAGGTTTTAGCTACAAGAGTCTGTTGTTGCCTCTAACCAACTCACCTCTTGCATAGCACAAATCTCTGAATCCCACTTAGTAATTTCTGCATGGAGTGGGAAATTCTGTTTCAGCTGTAGCAGACCTTTCAGAATAATATTCTGGCCATGATTTAAAGTTTTCTGGGAATACACAACCCGCACAACCCCACACATGTTGTTCTATGATTCACCTTTCCTGTCACCTTTCTGTGCCTTATCTTATTTTTAATGTGAAATTATTTAGTATCAGCTTCCAGCTGGAGCTGATTCTCATTATGTCTTTTGTGGGGGGAAGGAACCACCTGGAAACCAAACTACATTTCTCATACAGGCTGTGAACAAGGCACCTCTGAACAAAGTACATTTTAACCTTCTTTGAATAAATGGAGGAAAAGGGTTATCTTTTCCCTCTTGCTGTGAGCCATGCTTTCCAGACTTACTTACATTAATTACTTGTCTCATGTTTTTTAATCTGTAGATAGGATTGGGGGTCTTAGGTGACTGCGTTTTGGTTCCACCATTTCACAGCCTCAGAAAATATCTGTCTACAGCTGAGCTGACAGTCTTGCCCTATAAACATTCAGTGGGAAGGTACGACCCGTTACACATACATCTTTTATAGCCGTGAGGAATCAGGGACACCCAGCACTGCAGCTCCTGTGCGTTGAAGGAAATAGTTATCGTCTTGATTGAGGAAGTAATGTCCATGCTGAAACAGGATTTCAGGAGCTGCAGAAAGCCACTCCTTTTTTATTCAAGTTTTGTTAATTAGATATGGAGAAATCAATCTCATCAGGAATATCCTTGCTAGAATGTAATTGCATATTTCCATTTTCTTCGACAGATCTAAAGAGAATTGCAGGATCTTTTTTTTTCTCCGAGTAGCCCATGGTTTGACTTAGGACATGTTAAGTCAATACATTTGTCGAGTAAACAGAAAGTTAACAGCTAAATAGTTCACCGTGCTGTCAATGTAGGCTTTCAGGAAAGTATTAAGTAGTCAAGAAGAAGAAATGGGAAACAAGCAGTTGCAAAGCCTCTTTAGTGTTTTGTCTATACCGGGCTAATTTCTGCCCTGACAATCTTTCACGCACAGTTGCCTGTTTCCTTTACCACTTACAGCCAGTCCCGGCCCCACCCAGTCCTACCTGCTAGCTGAAGAACAGTGATTTGGTTTCCATTTCCTGGGCCCATATCCAGCAAGGGATTTCTATCGAAAATACTAAGTCTTTTCTTGTGACTCTGGAGCAAAGTTGGTCATGATCTCCTGAAAGATGCCTTTTTGGCAATGCATCATCTTCCTTCAACTTTCAAGCTTTTAGGCATTAAAAAAACTCTTTTCTAGCCAACACCACCTCTGCATGCTGATGAGAGTTAATGACATAATGCTATCTCCTCCCCTCCCCTTTCCCCTGCTCTTGGCATGGCGAAGGCAACGCTTTTCTGAACATTGTGGCACAGGGAGCAGTTCCTCTGTGTCTCTCTGGCCGTGTTTGTGCTGCACCTGCTTGGCGACAGTTCAGCCAAAGGGTGTCTTGTGCTGCAAAAGGGAGAGAGGCCACGGTCACTTGCTGCCCTGGGGAGGGGAGGCAGAAGTGCCCAGGCCCCTCAAGAAGGACACCCACCCGCATCTTCAACGCCATTGCCCACTCCACACCCACCCCAGGGGGACGTTTCCCCACACAACTCACCTCCCCTGCTGCAAGCACATCCCATGGTGCCCGGCTGCCTGAACCAGGGGATGGACCTGAGAAAAAACACAGGGGATGGCTCTGGGATGGGCACTGACAGCTGCTGATGACAGCAGCCCCCAAAGCACCACCCAGCACCACCAGATACGCTGCTTGACCCTCCACACCTCGCAGGCACGCTCGGCTGGAGCCCAGGCATGAGCCAGACTGGCACAGGCTCTGTCGGTGCCTGATGCTGCTTGTTGCCATCCACCGCACGATGATGTCAGAACAGCCCATCTGCCCCTGCAGCACTTGCCCAGTGTCACTGGTTGGCCAAGGCTGGCCAATCAAGGGACTGACTCTCTAATCAGCTCTCACCTGTTGGCCAAGGCTGGCCAATCACGGGACTGACTCTCTAATCAGCTCTCACCTGTTGGCCAAGGCTGGCCAATCACAGGACTGATTCTCTAATCAGCTCTCAGCGGCTGGCCAAGGCTGGCCAATGCTGGCCAATCACGGAACTGACTCTAATCAGCTCTCACCGGTTGGTCAAGGCTGGCCAATCACAGGACAAACTCTCTCTCTAATTAGTACCCCTCCTGTTCCAGGAGAAAGGGTTAATAAAAGAGTTAAGAAGAAAAAAGTTTGTGAGACCTCTGTTAAGTTTAGTTTAAGTTATTAAAACTTTAGTTTAAGTTATTAAAAAACAGTTTTAATAACAGTAGAAAGATATTATCTACAGAACAACAAGGTGTTAACAAGTTTCTATAGGATCAGAACCGATGCAGTGAGGTGGGGTGTGTGGGTGGGTGGTGGGAATGTGCACCCAAACCGGGGTTACAGAAAAGAAGCGATAAAAGCTACCAGGCTGTTCAGGCGGCAGAAACAGTGCCAAATGTACAAATTAAATGGGAAGGACAGAAACAATTGGAATAGACCTAGTCTGGTCTGATCTGTGGTATTTTGATACCCAAGTCTTAAACGCTGCAGCAGCTGGATGGTTCCGAGAGGGTTTTTTTTGGCTTTTGCAAGCTTATGAGGGTCCCATTAATTATGACAGAAAATGCCTGTGTTTGGGGTGGAAAATGGTACTGGAGATGAGATTTGAAGCTAGGACTGGACATCTCATTTCCACTGTACTCTGATGAAGTGGCCATTTCATCCTCACCATGCACATCATGCACAGGCAGAAGGGCAGGATCGCCAGTGTCTTCCAAGGTTTAGAATGTACGCGTATCCACATGCTTTTAAAATATCAGAGCCTGACTAATCTAAAACTCATCTGATTTCAATTATCACTGAATACAGGTTAACAAATCCTAGGGAAAACCATATGGCATTAGTTTTTCACTGTAACTCATCTAGAAAATTAATTTAATTTAGCTTTTCCTTAACTGGAGAACGGGAATAAATTGTATTAACAGCTCTTTTCCTTTAAAAGGTTTATTTGTCCCAGAGTTGGGTAGGGCACAAATGTTTGATTTTAACCCCTTATTTTCCAGACAACTACAGAAAAAGATATGAAATCTGGATATTAACATTTTGGGAACCTGGTAGTTTAGCAATTTAGAATATGTTTTCTGAATTTCAAGTAATAAACACTGATATAGCCAGAATTTACACATTCTACTGAAGAAAAAAATTGTTTTCAACCATAATAGAGAGTATTTAATTGTTTTTACTGAAAGGGGCAGGGACGTTGCCATCTTCTAGGTTACACCACAGTTTTGGATATGTTTTTATGTATACAGGGAAACACATGAACACATACAAATCTTGCATTTTTAAGTGAGTATTTTTAAGGCCACGTATGTATCTTGCCAGTAGATTTGAGATAAACAAGGTTACAAGGAACGTGTGCCGCGACTTGCTCTGGAATACTTTTTGGTATTTTGCAGTTTTTTTAGCTTTTTGGTCCATTGCTCACTTCTTTTTGGTGTACGAGTAATGGATTTTGTCACTGTTCCATCACTCATTTCTGTATAAATCCTAGGGAACAGCAAACATTTCTGCCATAGTGCAGACTCTAAATCAAATCCATCCTTACTATCAGGGAAAAGCTAGAGAAACCAACAGTCCCAAATGCAGCGGCCCCTCCAGCATCCCCCACGCTCTCAGAATTTCTGATGCTCTCTCCTGGATCCCTCACCATCTCCATCCAGCTAAGAACAACCTTTGATCACTCTCAACTACCCAGCCTGGCCCATGTTTCACAAGCTTTGGAAAGCTTGATGTGACCTCTGTGACCACCAGAGATGCCCATGAAGAACTGACCATGGACTGTTTAAAACCAAGAAAATTTGTGGTTTTCCTATGAAAGAGCAATTCCTCCCCATGAAAGAGGTCAAGGAAATCTGCTTGCTTCAAAACTCCCCTCTACTCCTCTCTGGTGAGACCCCACCTGGAGTACTGTGTCCAGCTCTGCAGCCCCAGCATAAGAAACACATGGGCCTGCTTGAGAGGGTCCAGAGGAGAGCCATGATCGAGCGGCTGGAGCACTCCCCTGTGAGGAAAGGCTGAGACAGTTGGGCCTTTTTAGCCTAGAGAAGACAAAGCTTTGGGGAAACTACCTTATGTAGCAGCCTTCCAGTGCTAAAAGGGGGCCTACAGAACAGATGGGGAGGGACTCGTGATCAGGGATTGTAGTGATAGGGCGAGAGGTAACGGTTTTAAACTGAAAGCAGGAGATTTAGATTAGATGTAAAGAAGAAATTCTTTACTGTGAGGGTGGTGAGACACCGGCACAGGTTGCCCAGAGAGGTTGTGGATGTCCCCTCCCTGGCAGTGTTCAAGGCCAGCTTGGATGGGGCTTTGAGCAACCTGGTCTAGTGCAAGGTGTCTCTGCCCATGGCAGGGGGTTTGGAACTAGATAATCTTTGAGGTCTGTTCCAACCCAAAACATTCTATGATTCTATATGCCTTCCCACACTGTGCAGAGACTTCCCATTTTGAAGGTCTGTAGAAGCTTAGACACCTCCAATAAGAGCACAAGCCCTTTACAAGAAGGGCAAGGTTGAGCCACAACACCAGCCCAAGAGCCACAGCACATGCTGGTCATGCTCAAGAAGGAGAGCTTCACCCAAAACAAGGTCCTGCTGAGTCCTTCCTTAAGAAGGACGATGTCTTCCTAGGGTCATTCCTCTTCCTGGCCTTTGCCACAAACCAGTGTCAGCCCTGCCAGCGTGACCTTGCCTTGGCCGCTTGTTACAGCTGTCTCAGCCCATCGGTCTCTGAAACTGCTTCACTCCTAATTCAGCTCCTTCATGGTGGCCTGCCTCACCCTCCTGCCTCTAATCCAGTCCTGTTTCAGCTTTCTGAGTTAATCCTGAGCCTGCCTAGTGCCCTGACCCAGCCTAAAGCAATACCAGGTTTTGTTCTCTATTCCCCTGGCCATGTCCTACCACGGTTGAAGAAATCCCTGCAAGGTCACGGCGGAACCTCTGCAATCCAGCAGAGCCATTTATTTTGAAATGCATGAAATTGTATCTGCGGTTCCGAATCTTTAATTTTTGGGTTAGAGAGGCATCTTTCTGCCATTTTAACTTTCTACTCAATCTTCATTTTGTGGGGTATTCGTTTTGCAGTCTTACTATGTTGAGATATTAAATTCCCATTTACAGTCTATAGGAAGAGACTCTTAAATGTTCTTTAAGTCGGTGATTCAGAGAAGGGCTATTTCATTCAGTGTGACCCAAATCTGCGTTCACTCTGAGCACACGTCAGGGTTTTCTTCTGTGCTTATAACAAACTCATCAGATTTGTGGGGAAGTCTTTTTTTATTGTTCTCAGAGAATGAAATACTGTTTTTTCTTTCTTGGTCACCATGGGAAAGAGCAGAGAAGCAATTTTAGAGCTGACAACATTTTACGAGGCTGATCTGGAATACTAATTCAAAACTCTTAAAGTCACATTAAACATCTGATCAAAGTGTTTTGGGTTCCATTATAGTGGATTTCTTAAATAGAAGCAGATGGTATTTTAATGTGTGAAAGCACTGAGATTTCTTTCCTTTGAGTTTTATCTAGGGGGAATACTATTCATCTGAATTCTTATGTAATTCCTAAAAAATACCCTGAAAGAAATAAAAAACTAGCTTGATTCACAGGACTTTTCCTAATGGGGTAACTCGTCCATCTCTGTATCGCTCTATTGCACGTTCCAAACCAGAACTTTGAATCCACTGATTGTCCGTGATTAGAACACTGGCACATAAACAGGTTTCATGTAATTTATATCTTTTGGTTCACCAATGTTCCCCTGACAATAAAATTTCAGCAGGAAATCATAACCATCCTTAAGCATCACTGCAGACAGGGCTTAGCTGGGAAGCAAATCCCTGTTAGCAGCATCACGCTGAAGTTCTTTCTCTTGCAAATTTAATAATAACCTGAAATTATGTATAAGATGAATTCTCCCATGAAAATGATGGGGGGGCTCCACTCAAAATTAAAGCTCTGCCGATGTAATCAGTTGGCTGTGAAGGGGCCGAAGATCAATGTTCCTGAGTGGCTGGAAAGCTGCCCAGCAGAAAAGGACCTGGGGGTGCTGGTTGAATATGAGCCAGCTGTGTGCCCAGATGGCCAAGAAGGCCAACGGCATCCTGGCTTGTATCAGAAAGTGTGGCCAGCAGGAGTAGGGAAGTGATTGTCGGCACTGGTGAGGCCACAGCTTGAGTACTGTGTCCAGTTTTGGTGCCCTCACTTCAAGAAGGATGTTGAGGTGCTGGAGCGTGTCCAGAGGAGGGCAATGAAGCTGGTGAAGGGTCTAAAGCACAAGTCTTATGAGGAGCAGCTGAGGGAACTGGGGTTGTTTAGCCTGGAGAACAGGAGGCTGAGGGGAGACCTTATTGCTCTCTACAACTACCTGAAAGGAGATTGTAGTGAGGTGGAGGTCGGTCTCTTCTGCCATGTGACAGGATGAGAGGAAACGGCCTCAAGTTGTGCCAGGGGAGATTTAGGTTGGGTATTAGGAAAAATTTCTTTACAGAAAGGGTTGTGAAGTATTGGAATAGGTTACCCTGGGCAGTGGTGGAGTCCCCATCCCTGAAGGTATTTAAAAGACGTGTGGATGTGGTGCTGAGGGACATGTCTTAGGGACCCTGGCAGTGCTGGGTGAACGGTTGGACTCAATGATCTTAAAGGTCTCTTCCAACCAGATGAGCCTATGGTTCTGTGATTCTCCTGAAAAACATTCTATTTTGTCAAACACAAGAGGAACATTGCTCCCTCCCCATCAGCTTTGCTTCTGCTTTATTTATTCTTTGCCCCAGAATTACAGCTCAGTAACTTTGTAAGCCTGCGGGTTCGCCTCCACTTTATTTTATGAATAAATGTTGCTATTATGCTCCAGGGTTACGGTGAAACTAAGAGAGCAGTTTATGCTATTTTCTGTCCAGAGCTGCTCTCAGAGGCAATCCAGGGCAGCTCTGCATTTCAGCAGATCTGACAGGTGATTCTCCTAATGATGAGATTAAAGGCAGAACTTCTCTGGGTGACAAAAGTGGATTCTCAGGGGGTGATTTTATGAATTCAGCTGGCAGGACAGGGTCTGTAAGCCAGGATTTGTCCCATCAGGCCTAAATCAAAATGAAAATGGAATATATATATCTTTTTCTTTGCTGTATGGAATAAGAAGGACTTGTGTCAGACTATTACCATTACTGATGTAAAGTGAATCCTGGCTCTCAGCGCTCTCCACGTCTATGAATTTTGCATAGAGGTTAAGAAAGATAATGATCCTTGTAAAAGCGGCTCCCAGAACCACTGCACGAGGCTGGGAGTTTCAGTGCCTGGAATGTGGATGAGGTGTGCACTGCCCTGGAGACAGCTTCCAGACCTGTGTTTCTAAGATTAGCAAGGGCTCTGCTTTCGGTTATCCTGCATAATGGTAACTCGTCAATGGGGCATGTTAGTTTAGTGTAAATTGTACATGACAGCTTTGCATTTCTGCTCTGAAAAACGGACCCTTTTTCCTGGCCAAAAATCAAAGCACTGTTAAAACTTGTAAAGTATTTAAAATTGAGTTTTCTTGGAGAAATAACTTCATGTTTGGACACAATCTTGATGAAAATAACAGTCTTGATATGGACTCAATCATTTAAATCCCTTGTAGGAACTTTGTAGGGTCACATCTAATCCTCACTGTAACAAGTGGAAATACTCTTAGCAATGGTGGTGATTTTTAATTATCCTCTGAAACTCGCACTAGTTTGGGATGTCCCTGAGGAAGTGTCTATCTACAGCACAGACACCCGCATTTCAACGAGTTGCCTAGACCAGCCTATCCAGTGGAGAGAAATAGGTATCTATTGGATGCCACTCATCCCATTTTTGTGCAAATGTCTGAAATAAGCCATGTGAATCCAAATGTGCAGCAGATGGCTCTGAAGTGTTTGATATTCTGGCTGCTCCACCTTAAAAATCAGGGAGAGCTTTAGTCTATTTTTAGCAAATCATTGTAACAGGACAAAATCCTTCGATAACTCAATACATAACAATCATCCCACAATCTTTTTCAATCGAAGCTGCAGTTGCTACAAAACACTTATCCTTAGCTCACTTACTAAAAATGTGTTATAAACTCAATGCTACAATTGCACGGAGACCCCTCGCTCTCTCCCCTCGCAGCCTTGTTGAATATTACAGCAGCTTTGGTTAACACTTACTGGTGAGAGTCCCTTCTCCATAATTCAGTTGCCAGCTTTGCAGCAGCTCCACTGTTGCTGGACTCCCAACACTGCTTTGGGATGTTTGGCACGGCAAGCTGACTTTGTTTTCATATTGCTCTTCCTTGGGTGACACTCTGCCAAGAATTTTTCAAATCTCTGAAATGTTTAAGGAAGCTTTAGTGTAAGAGTAAAATGAGCGTCACTTAATAAAATGCAAAATAAGAAATCAGTTATTAGATTTAGAATGACATATCAAAAGATACATGATAATATAGCTTATAGTTTCCTCTGCGCTGGCAATGGGATGTCTGAAAATTATCCAGTGAATGTATTGCAGATGGAGAAGGTCCTGGTCAGCTGCCCTGATCCAGGCTCATAGTCCATTAGCACAAAACCCCAAGCATGTTGGGTGGCAAAAAGGGGAATCAGACTTCACAGCGACTGTGCTACTGTGAAACCTTCAGGATTTGGGGGATTTTTGACCCCGTTGTACTTCCACTACCTCCAGATGACTTGCTCTGGGTTGATGCTTTAGTCATGAAATCCCATTCACCTGTGTTTGCCAGAGGCATGTAAAGGGATACCCATGGAGCAGCCTTTTGGGAAGCTGGATCTTCACATAGATGCCCATATAGGAAGGACAAAGTTAACTGGAGCAGGTTAAAGCACCCAATTTGTCTTACAAAAGTGCCAACAAAATGTCTATATTTTGCCTTATTAGCAGGGACACAAGCATGTGGTGGTTGTCCTTGTTTTCTTCCAAATGGGGGTTGAATGTTTTCCTGTGATTTCCTGGGGAGAGGATGAGGAAAATACTTGGCAGTATAAACTAGCTTGCATCGACTAGATAGAGAAGGGTTGTATTTGGAAAGAAATTAATAGTTTATTCTTTTGATATTTTTGACGTAGGACTTATTTGCAGTTTGGCTTCATGAGTTTTTGTCTTCTGTGTTTATATTGTGCTCAGCAAATTAAAGACATATTGTCATCGTCCTCAGGCATTAATGGATTACCTATAGAACATGCCTGCACACTCAGCTGGCCAGCTCATTGCCTGTGCCTGTGGAGGTGGCGGGGGTGACGTCTGTCTCTGTTCAGCTGCTGATGACACAGCAGGAAGAGGGCTGAATCACCTCTGTTATCCCTGCTGCTTAAAGTATCTTCACCTGCCGGGTCATCTGGAGCATTTGGGAGTCAGCTGGGTTACCACTGCTTGGCCACTTCAGCACCAGAAATAGGTACAGGTGTGTGTTACATTTAAATTACATATAAATACATTAATTAAATAGAAATGTAAAACAGATACGTGTAATTTTAATTAACACTTAAGTTTAGGCAAAATATGCTGAGATAAGAATAATCAATCTGCAGGATTTGTCTCTGCATGTGGGAAAGTGATAGAGAAGTGAGTTGTCCAGCTACGGCAAAACCACCCATGGGTGAGCTGACTTCAACCTCTCATCAGCTTTTGAAAAGGTCTGTAGTATTTTCATTACCTTGATAAATATCAAGGGTCACTTTGATTCTTAAAACAGAGATTTCTTTGACAAAGCTTTTAACTTCAGGCTGACATTTTACCTTACCTCCATGGTAAAGCACGTTTTTGGAGATTAATTCAAACACGCTATTCACTTTGCGAGGTTAATTTCAAATTCTCTCAGTCTGATCTCTTGCAGGTCTATGGGTTTCTAATGACGTTACTGTTTGTATTTTTAAAAGCCAGAGGTACTAAAGAGTCACCTTGCCCTCACCTTCACTAGTTCTCGGTAGTATCTAGGGATGAGTTAATACACAGCCTCACAAGGGGTTTAAAAAAATCTTTCCAGCCCTCAGCAGGTGAAGAAATGCAGATTCTGCCAACTTTTTGGTCTGGGATGGTGATGTGTTGGCCATTTTGGTCCTATCCTGAGATGCCTGGTCTTCCACATGGCCCCAGAGGCCTGGCTGACCCCTGTGCTGACCCCTGGCTGACCCCTGTGCCAGGACCAGGCTCCTCATGGGTCATCCTGTATCTCTCTCCTTGGGCAGGTCTAGGCTGGAATGAGCATCCACGTACCAAGGACAAGCAGGCAAGTGCTCCAGCATGAGCATCTGTGGTCCTACAGAAGCTTGCATCAAGGAGACTCGTACTCCAACTTCACTTGCTAGATACTACACATTTTTGGCCATGATCAGTGGGCAGACAAAATCCTCCTGTCCTGAGTAAATACTAATTTACAGAGAAAGACACTGAAATAAAGAAGTATAAAGTGGCTTCCCTGAGATAACAGAAGCCACAGTTCAGTCTGGGGAGGAAGACCCATAAAAGCGTCATTCATCTCTTGAGTCTATTGCAATCCCACCTTGAGCCTGAGATGTACTGCTCTACATCTTCGTGGCCAGTAGGGCTGCCACATGAGCTGAGTCTCTGTTTAGAAAGTGGGGTTTAAAATGAACCGGAGTGCCTCACAGACTTTTAATTCAAAACGATTTCTTTCAAGTGAGTTTGTAGGGAAAACGGGCATTGGGAAAGACGTTGGGGAAAATGCATCTTTGAGTAAGGTAGTAAGTTAAACAGCAGTTTAAAGAGAGGGGAAAAATCAGACACCAAGAAAAGTGGCAAAGAGAAAAGCAAATCCATGAGGGAACAATTAATAAAGCATCAAAATTACATTTACAAGTATTCTCTTAGTGCCACTTGAACACTAGTATGTTAATGTGGTAGGCTATTTATAGCGCCATAAATGACTTCACCTCTTAAATTGCAAATTTACATCTGTGTATTTTGAAGGCTGTGGTATGTTACCAAATTTAAAGGTGCTGACAGAGCAATCAGTACTTTGTGGAGCAAATAGAACTGAGACTTTGTGTCAAAACAACATCATCCTGAGGGAGCTGGAGAAGTAAACATGTGCAGCCAAAGGCACGTTCCCCGTTCAAGTATTGCCATATTCCCTGCGAGTGAAACAGCTCATACTCCTAAAGACGCTGCAACGCTCTTTAATCTACAGTGCTCAGAGCATCTGCTTCAGAGAAAATTCACCCTGAAACCACGTGTGGAGCAACTAAAGCCGACTCTGAGGCATCTCCTGGGGGTGGGTCAGGGATGCTGTGGTACATATACATCTGCTCCCTTCTCCTGCAGAAAACCACACAAAGCCCAGCCCTCCTCCAGATCCGTGCAGCCTCTCCCCTAGACAAGTGGTCCTCCTTCCCGGAAAGGGGTGAAAGCCCCCAAGCCGGGGGGCTGCTCCTCTGCTGCGTTTGGCTCCAAACCTCCCTTTTTTCCTGAATATCAATAGAGAGAGCTGGGTTTAATAATGACAAAATGTGGGAAATTCAGGAGAGAAAGGCTGGAAACTCAACAAGTCAAGCAAAGAGTTTATGCAATCTTTATGAGCATCTGCCTGTGGCACCTAATGACTGCAGAAATTGTTTTCAGAAATTAAACATAACCGAGCCCAATGTGCTGGGTAAATATTCTGTGACTCAGAGCTGAACTACAGAAAACCCGAACGGTGACTGCCGCAGTGTTAGGAGAAATAACTTCCCCAATAGATGATGCATGTGACAGTTAGATGTGCTCATCTAATTGCAATAACCGACAGAGAGAAGAAGAGGTCGTTACGAAGGTTTTGCATTAGCGCACACGTTTGATGGTATTTATTGCTTCCGGGACTGGTGATGACGGAGGTGAGAGCCTCCCAGATGCTGAGAGAGATGGTAACAGCGCTCTGTGTTTTAAGCTTTCCCTGTCATAGCTGCAAAATCATGTAACTCCACATGCTCTGCTTTATCTTACCTAGATCCTTACCCAGAGGAGTGCGCTTCCACAGCATTAGAGTCAGGTGCAACGTGCGTGGCTATAGCCTCCTTGCAGCTGAAGCCCCACAAATATACATGGGACTTTATGCTGACTTGTAGGTCAGCCTGTTAGGGTAGATCAGGCCGCTTGGTCACAGCATCACCTTGGAGTCACCTTGAAAAGACCTATTTCAACCACGTGCTCGTGTAGCGTCAGCTCAACTTCACATGTATGTGAGGTCGGAGTCAGTCTTCTCGCGTGATAAATTAGATCTCTGCCTTCTACTAAAATGGCTTTGCTACAATCTCTGACATTTAGTTGGGTGATTTTTATTTGGAAAAACTGGGTTTTGAAAGTTTAAAAAGGCTCTCCCAGGAGCAGAAAATCAATACTGTTGTTAATACTGCGTTACAGTTGTTTGCTACCATTGCGTGTGTCAACACTCTTGGCAGTGTCAGCTCAATTAGTTTTACTGTCAGCCATAGCAACAACATGGTAATAAAATACACCGTATCTGCAAAAGCTCCTGTTTATCAAGCAGGTGGGACTTTCAAAGCATTTTAATGTTGGCTCAATATGGCTCCCACCAATTTCTCTGGGAGAGCTTGTCAATAGAAAACATGAGCCCCTTTTCCTTCCAGGGGACACAGTCATAAAATCATAGAATGGATTGGGTTGGAACGGACCTTTAAAGGTCATCTAGTCCAACTATGTGAAAGCGTTGTGACATTTGATTTCTATTTTTTCTGGAGAAGAAAGATGCTTCTGGTGGGGTAGATGGGAGGGTGGGAGGGAATTCTCTCCACCGCACCGTGGGATAGTGACCCCTGACACTTTGATGATGGTGAGAGGGACAAATGGTAGCTGGAGAAGTTGGGTGATGTAGGGACCCTTTGGGCAGGGATGCAGCCCTGTGTGGAGGCTGCTCTACCGCTGCTCTTTCCTACAGCCAAGGATGTGCATCTGCAGAGCCCTTGCTAACCTACAGTGAAGATGATCAGGCTCAATATGCCCGGCATCACTATAGAAATGAATACAGGATTAGCTCGAACAACCTTCCTTTACTGCAGAAAGCTATTAACTCACTGTCATTCATCCTACCTTAGTTCACACACCAAATCAACACAGCCAGAGTGTGTAGATTTTAGCTTTCGAACAGTTTGCACTTAGTGCTCTATAAGTGGAGCTGGGTTGCTTTTCAGATTGCTTACCCAACCCTCCCAGTCCTCTTTGGACATAACCATGTCATGATGGGTCCCTGAGAGTCATCTAATGAGGCTCAGTTTTGCACACAAAGTCAAGAGAATCATCGTTACTCCACACACTCTTGCTACCCGATAGCAGACAAATAGGTCTGCTGGGAAAAGGTGTCTGTGGATGAACGGCTAAGAAACTCTAATAGCAACAGTAAAAGGCTTTGGATGCTGATCCTGCTGTCTATCATCCGTTATCTTGGAACTATTTACCACTGCTCTTCGTCCTTGCTCAAAACAAATGTGCTAATTGATATTAATGCAGTGATCACCACTTTTTATTCTATATGCATGGGGTGTGGGGGGAAATCAGCTAGTCTATAGATTTTAAAACTGAAAATGAATGTTTTCCCCTTAGTCTAGAAAGCATAGAAGGAGCTGTCAAATCATGTGGCTACCTCAAATGCAGAGAAATTCTTCTCTTACAGCTGAATTTCTTGTGATTCAGATTCAAGCACGGCAGCTTACCTCTCTAACCTCTCTTCTCCAAGTCTGTAGATTAAAATGGTACAGGAGTGTTTGGAGTCTTTTATGTCTAACCTTTGCACAGCTAATTTTGAATTGTATGTATTCGAGGAGCTCTTCTAATGCCAAGCCCTGAGCAAGATTTACAGGAAAATTCAATTAGAGTCACAAAGAGAAAGGATGAACAAAGAGATCACAACTGGGAGGTTCCCAGACTTTTGAAGGGGATCCAAAAGGTGAAGTTTGCTACAAAAGCAAAATACAGGCACTCTAAACATCTCCAGAGGGAAGAGGCAAAAATACAGGAACAAGGGTTTTAAGAAAGGGGGGGAAGGGATAAATGCTGAGTGTTGCGTATAGGAGTAAGAATTATGAAAAGGCAGTACAAGCTGATCCTGGCTTTTCTCTAGCCAGAAAGTCTTTTTTTCGCAGGGTTTTGTAGGTGTGGGTTTACATAAGGAGGCTACAGCTACATGATCAAGGCTGCACAGCCTCACGTAGCCCAGCAACTGCTGTCCCAGGTTTGTTTCACCATGCTGTACTCTGGTCTGGATGCAAATGGAGCTGTAGAGTGTACTGTATAGACCAGTCAGACAGGTACCACTTAATACACACCTAAAGCTAGAGGACATGAACCTTGTCTAAAGAGGACGCCAGGCGGAAGGAAATTATCTAGGGCGGGCTTCATTTGCCCATGTGTAGGTGTCCATACCTGAGCCACCTATGCAGTTAATGGAGAGAAAAGGCACTGAGCTCCTTCTAAAAGAGGTGATTAAAATATGTCTGATGGGTGCTACCATCACTTTCATCTCTGGACACTTTCAGGTACCCTTTAAAAAAAGGCATCTGATGTGTTTGTAATTTCTTTTTTAGGAGAGGGTGAATGATATCCCAAAGTACCCCAGGCTGAGGATGACCAAGTTAAATGAGATGAATCCCAGTGTCAGGCTCTTCCATGGGCTACAGGAGAACCCTAGCGAGATCCCACTGCAAATGTTACCCATTTTTTATAGGGACTGCTCAACATTTGTCCTGCCATGTCAGCTTTCTTGGCACGGTTCTCCAGACTATCCCAGGTGGACTCATGATGGTCCCTGAATGACTTTAAAGTGATGTCTAAGTAGGTCAGAGCTGAACCAGAGGCGCAGGTATAGAACATGCTTTTACTATTGCTATGTGTCTTGGATTTCTAAAGAGCTTGAAGAATTTGGGAATCCAAAAATAAGAACGTGTGCATGAGCAAGAGCATATTAAGGCTGTCTTGAACTGCACTTAGCAGAGCATCAGGATGACATAGTGTCTTGAAAGAGTGTACCCTCTCAGATAAAGTGTACCCTCATGGAGAGTGAACAGACAACCCGGTTTTATGGGAAAATATATAGTCCATAAGAAAAAGGAGATGTCTGAGTAAAGCACGCTGTGGTAGAGAGCCCACAGATGGATGTGTTAGCAAATTAAAAGAACATGTTACCTTCTGTGGGAAAACCAGTTACCCTTGTAGAGGGATCCCGTAATTTAACCACACCGAGAGTACCCAACGTTGGAAAATGAGTTCCAGTGAAGAAACTCCATGAAATTGCTTTATATTGATTACCTTTTCCAAAAGCCTCAGTGAGATGCGAGTGCAGGCAAGGTCTTTCAGGAGTTTCCATCAGAAGCAGGCAGAGCGAAAAAGGGTTAATAGTTTCATTTACGCTGTGATGTATTCCCACGCAAGCCAATGTCAGCCTACAGGCCTGACTAATCCCCAGTGTGGTTACTAAATGCTGTCATCCAAACAGTAGCTGGCAGCCATTTAATTTTCCCTTTCACTTGGTGTCATTAACATGAGTGACATATGGCCACTTCCCTGCCATGGCTAAACAGCTCCTGGAGAAACCTATGGCTTGAGCTCTGCAAACATGAAACTTCACCATTAACGTTAAGCATCTCATGGCTGTCAGGAAGAACCGTTTCCAGGGCTGGATCCTAAATGCTTGAAAGCTGTTGGGTTTTTCCAGGCACAGCTTACAACAACAGCACGGAGGGACACTTTTTAAGAGCACCTTTAACTTACACCAGGCTAACGGAGAGGCACAATAAAACACAGGCCGTTCTGGAGATGCAGCTTCAAACACAGCCCATGGTCATTGCAGTATAAATGATTTCTTACTCCTTAGATTTCTTCCTTTCTTTTTCTTTTGTACTTTAGCAGAGCAGGGCAATTGTTTTTAACTCAGATTGCATGATTCTTCTGAATTAGTTTTGTATCCTCTCGCTTGACTGGAAACATTAGGTCAACATTTCAGACACGGGTCTCAAACCTCCCAGGTTCACTGCCTGCTATCTACTTTTACCTGATTTAAAAATCCTTTAATTCTGCTGCCTCATTTATAGGTGTTACTTGTTTTTTGATGTTAAAGTTGTGTGATGCTTCTCAAATCCAGCACTGCTTTCCTCTACCTCAGTTGGCCATGTCTATCTAAGCTGATTAATTTTTTAAATAGTACACTTTTTTTTTCCTGCTGGCTTCATGCTTACTATACACTGCGGAATTTTTGCCATGCTGCCTTCAGGTAAGATTTGCAGGATTTAATATCACAGCAAACAAAGTGACAGCATTGCTTTTCAAGCTCAAGATATTTCTGGACCTTCTGTCATTTGGAAATATATTTGGAAACCTCAGATCTCAGTGATTTTTCTTGCTTATTTGAGTTCTTCCCATTCAGAGTATTAAAATTAAATAATTTAGTAAAACAAAAGAGGGACAGAGCAGCTGACACTCTGGCACTCCTTTTCCTGGCCCATCCCTATGCCATACGGGATGTCTTCTCACCTGAAGCGATGCCGTTGCTGTATTAGTGGCCCTGTTGCCTTCTTGAGGGTCCCTGGGAGTCAGTCGTGCTTTGGGGGCTGTAACACTCAGGCTGCAGAAAGCTGTTCTGCAAGCAGCCTCCTCTAGGTCTGCTTCACACCTGGAGTTTAGTCGAGGCCAACAACCGCAGCAAGACATGCACTTTTCTGGAAGGTGACCTCATACCCATCTTCCTGGTATGAAAGTCGTGCTGAATCCAACCAGTATAATTTTCCTCCATATGTTTTCCGGGTGAATCCCTCGCTGCACGTCTAGGAGCACCTGCAGCTTTGCGTGTTTTGTTTTAGCAAATGTAAAGAGAACCGCTGCTCCAGCCGAAATCAGTGCTCCTCAAACGCTGGATTTTATCCCACAGTTAAGATGAGCAACAAATCCTTGGACCTGACTTCATGATCTGCCTGCTCCAGGAGCACAAAACACAGAGCAGCATCACAGTTTCTATCCTGTTCTCCACTTTTTCTGGAAGAAAATCTGACTTTTTTTGTGTAACGGTTTACACAAGGTGCTTCATTTGGCAGCCTGGTGAGGGACGGGGACCGTCAGTGGAAGAACTGATAACCCGCTTTTCTTCCTTCAGCTAGAGCTAAAAGCAGAGCAAGGCTCAGCGTGAGAACAAAGGGAAATTTCAAACTTGTCTGCATTAGCAGAGTGTCACAGTGCTCCCTCCAGACTGCTCCAGCAAGGTCCTCAAATGACAGAAAATGAGCGAATGAAACCATTTCTGCGTTAGCGTCCAGTCGCAGTGATGACACCAGCCAGGGATGGCGAGAGGGGTTACATGACGCAGGCAAAGATCTGACTCTACCCTCCGAGTCCTCATCTCTTTTCAAGAGATGAATAAAGGCTGAGTCAAACCTGGATCATGGTGAGCAGGAATTGCAGTAAAATTGGAAAAAAAAAAAAAAGTCACTCATAGAATTAAAAAGAAAGGGACAGGAACACACTGTGCTAGCGATGAGGAGTGCCGTCGGTGCTGGGTTATGCTGGTTAGATAAGAGGAGGCAGAAAGGAGGGGAGAGACGGGAGAGAGCAGGAGAGTGAGCAGTTTTGGCTGAGATGCCAGGGAGGCAGAGAGGACTGTCAGTGCCTGAGGCAGGAAAACACTTCATTAGGAATGAGGAGCTGGACATTGCTGGGAAAGAATCCGGACTGAAAGGCAACCACTGAGGGAAAGTCTGCCTAATTCTGGGGATGATAATAATTTGGGTCAGGCCACCAGTAAGCTGCTCTCGCATCCCACGGGGAAGGGTCACTGTCACGCGTGGCCCACCACACACGCCGCCCGGTGGGGTCCCACCTTGAGGGAGGACACCGGAGGAACAGGGAGATGGGTGCGAGCGCCCCGCATCGCCTGGCGCTGCCATGCACAAGGATGGGGAGCGGGGGGGGGGGGGTGGTGCGATCCCTCCCCAGCCAAGCCAGGGAGGCCGGGGGCTGCAGGCGGGGGGCTGCAGGCCGGCATCCCGCAGGAGGGCCAGGGCAGGGGGACTTCACGGCTCCCACCCCAGAGCCTTCTGGGGCCGGGAAGGCCCAACCGGGGGCTGTTCTTGTGCTCCCCCAGCAGGGCCGGGGCTGCCGGGCGCTACCTGCGGGGTTTCACCCCCGGTGCTGCTGCCAGCCCAGAGCCTTTGGGGCTGAGGAGATGCAACCGGGAGGGTGCTGCTGCGGTCCCGCTTGCCACGCCGGGGCCGGACGAGCCTTGGCAGCATGCGCCTGCGCTGCCCGCCTGTCTGCCTGCCTTCCTCCTCCTCCTCCTCCTCCTCCTCCTCCTCCTCCCCCTCCCGGCCCCTCCTCCCGGCTTTGGCGGTGCCGGCTGCCGGGAGCGGGGCCGCTGCCGTCCGTGCCAGCCCCGGGGTTATGCCCAGCTGCAAGCGGGGCGCAGGGCCAGGGGCAGCCCGACCCGCCGGCCGCGCCCGGGGCAGGGAGGTCTCCTGTAGGAGCAGGGGGCGGTGATTCCCTCTCCCCTCTCCGCCCCCGGGTGCGGCGAAGGGGTGGACGGGCGCTCCGCGGCGGGGGCGGAGGATGAAGATGAGGATGCGGCGGGCCGGAGAGGAGCGAAGGTACCCGGGCAGCGCCTGGGTGTGCTGCTGGCTGCTGGGCTGGCAGGCGGCCGCCCTGCAGCTGCCGCCCTGCGAAGAGGTGAGATTTTCCTCCTCTGGGGATTTCCCTATTCAGAGAGGCGGGCGGGAGGGGGATGCACCGGCTCGGGCGGGGGGTGGCACCCCGGCGTGGGGTGTTGCGGGTTGTTGCCGCTCGCCCAGGACTGTCCGTGAGACGACAGAGGGGTCGGACCCGCGGAGAAGGACCCTCCGCCGCGGTTGCTGCTGGGGCTTTCGGGGCGGCCGAGCCCCCCCCGCCCCGACCCCGCATCACGCGTGGAGCGACCGTCGGTCACGAAGCTACTTGCCCCCACCCGTGTTGTTGCTGCTCCCGCCGGTGCGTGGAAATAGCGCGATCGAGGGGGATTCGGCTGGCCTCGCTGCTTTTCTAAGTACCGTGTTAAACCGGTGCAAAAGGAGGAGAGTAAGGGGTGGGGCGTGGGTGGCGGAGCTGTCCCGACGCCTCTGTGTCAGCCCGGGGTGCCCGAGGCTGAGCCGACTGTGCGACATGGGGAGAGAAACTTTCTGCCTCTCTCCTGCTATAAAAACCCGAAACGGGAGGGACTTGGGTGTCTTCGGAGCAGGGACTGCTCTGCGGGGCTGCGCAGGGTGCGGGAGCTGAGGCTGCTGGACAGGGATGCCCCAACCCTGGGTGGCCCCGATGGAGGGGACCAAGGCTGAGCCTCTGCTCCAGGGTTTCCATCCTCACTCCTATATGCAGAGAGATTCTCTCTGCTACTTTCAAAGAGCAAGTGGGTCTTTCCCGTGTTTTACACCTAGGTGTAGGGATGAGGAGGCTAGGTACCACCTTCCTGAACAGGTCTCGGTGGCCAGGACACTGGTGCAGCAAGCAGAAACCTGTAAGTGGGTTGGCAGTGGTCAGTCGCCTTTCTCCTACCCCTCCGAGGGTGCTCCAGGACTAGAGCTTCCTCACCTCTCCTACTGCCGTTGCACTGTTTATCAAGAAATAATTTGCACATCCTCAGACCGGATTGGGGGTGAGTGACTGCAGCCAGGTCGGAGCAGTGGGCTGCAGAAGGGTCCTGATCCATGCTTGGGGGCCATTGCAGCATGGGACTTCCTTGGCTGGGGCTGCAGAAGCCCATGTCTCCTCCCTGTGGTGAAAGAGGACATCCTGAACCTGGGGAATATTCTCTCTTTGCCTATTGAACCTACTTTTTGTCTTCCAAGTAGCAGAGCCTCAGTGGGAGAACTCAGTGCTAGTGTAGCATGGGAAATCTTGCAGCAGGGGAGCATGTGGGATACCCAAATTGGGGGCTGTTTTGGGCATGCTTCTCCTAAGTGTTTGGCATCCTTGGAGAGGGGGATTTTTGTAGCCACCTGCTTTGAATTACCTACGTCCTTTTTCAGCTAGTGAAAGGAAACAGGCCTGTATAGAGCTGATCTCATCCTAAAGTCTTGGCTTCAAAACATGAACCTCTGCACATGGTTAAAGGCAACAGCTGAATCTCAGCAGAGTTACCAAAGGCGTGGAGCTGGTATTTTGACCATTAAGTATTGGGCTTTAGGTATGCAAATTCTCTCCTGAGCCCCACTTCTGTGCCCCTTTGGATCTGGACCGGAGTGCTTTTGCTTTCTCTTCAGAAGGATGGACAATGTTGTTTTACTTTAGGTTCACTTGAGTACTCTTTGAGACAGAGACATCCCTCACTCACATGGTTAAAAAGCTGTACGTTACTTGTGCTGGGCTGCGTGTGCAGCCAATGCAACCATGTGTCCCAGGGAATATAATGATAAACACAACTGGATGGAGAGGGGAAAAAAGAAAAAAAGCTTGGAAAAAATCAGAGTAACAGATTGGCTGATTTACAAAAGGGAAGGACAGAAGTTATTTGTTCATGTGAAACATAGCTAATACCTGGCTATTATGTGTTGGTCTCAAAACTTTGCCATTTGCCCTGATTCAGCCTAATTAGAGTGATCTGGGTGTATTGCTATTAAAATCCCAACAGCTCCCATTGTGATTGACTCTGGTTTGGGCAGACTCAGGTAGGGATGAAGTCGCGCAGTGAGAACACGCAGCCTGTTTGAGGGTATTGCAGTCCTTGAAGCCTCGGGAAAGGTCTTTGTGGTTTATACCCAAAAGGTTTGAGAAGCTCAAGGCTTAATGCACTGGCAGTAGTTCGTGTTGCATCTATAGGGGATTTTTCCTTTAGCTGCACTTTCCCCCTGCCCTCCTTCCTTGACAGCTTGTTTTTCTGTTTCCTCACTGTTATGAGAAATAGGGATATCTGCCAGTTTGTGAGATTTCTGCGCTGGTACAGCGTTTGGAGCAGTGGGATCTCTGGCTATGCCTGAGGCACCATGGTGCTCTGATTACATAGATAGTAAAAATAATAATGTATAGCAATGTCACTTTCCAGAAACCTTTTTGTCATTGGCTTCTTTCATCAGGGACTGTAGTAGTTCAGCACACCAGATTTAGGAAAGGTGTGTTTGTGCTGCAAACCCATTGTACGAGCAGCTTGAATGAATCTTCCTGTGAGTTTTTGGAGTATATTGGTAAAGCCATAAGCTTCTGGCACGACAGTGTTCAGTCTGGGGTGTAATGCCCATTCAGGTCACGAGCTTTCCCTGAGCTCTCCGATGCCAGCAGCTAGTTTGAAGGCGAGTTAGGTGCATCTGCAAGAGATGGAGGCAGGCTCGGCTTTGATGGCCAGGGTACCTCTGGGGTGCAGGAGCTGGGGGGACCCACTGCTGTATCCTGTGCTTCTGGTGACTTGGTATCTCAGATTGGGACAGTGGTAGAAGAGTAACTGCTTGGTGAACCTCTTCTGCTTATGTCAATGATGAACAGGATATTAATGCAAATGTTTCATGTGTTGCATAAATTATGACTTTGAGTGGAGCTGACAACACCCATGGTTTGCACTGTTATTAAATGCACATTCGGCTATTATGATGGAAATGATGAGATATTCATGCACATCCCTCTCCCACTGCAGAGAGCATCTTTGCTACATCTTATTTTCTAGTGTTTAGGGATTTTTCTAAACTTTCCAACTGAATGAGTCTTCTTCAGCTTCCCCTTAGAGATTCACTCAAATCTGAACAGATTTGGCTTTTAGACATTTTAACTGATACTCAGCCTAACTGGATCTTTTCTTCGTCTCATCATTCCTTTCTCCCTGTTGTTTTTGCAACCTTAAAAAAAAAAAAATCACGGAGTGACTTTTCTCTTACTTCCCATTCAGCCAAATTGTTTGCAAAGAGAGATATGGAGTATCCAAGCAGCTGGCAAAAATGTTTTCTTTCATACGCCCTGTTTGACTTCCAGTTACTATGCAGACTAGAGAGCAAATCCATGTGTTTTTGATATAGATAATAAAAGTGATTCTGTTATGTTGGGTAGTTTACCTGCCATTTCAGCAGGCAGGTAAACCAAATATAGCATTATAAAGTGACTATGTGAATGGAAAGAGTAATGCTAAATGCTTTCTGTAAGGGAAAGTATTTTTGTACTAATCTTCTGGAATACTTCGGGAGAAGAAAAAAGTGATAGAAGAAATTTATTGGGACAAAAATCTTTTCTAAAGTCACTTTCAAGACAAAGCCAAGGAAATCTTAAGGAACTTGAAACTGGGTCAACTACAGTGGATTAAGTACGTTGAAATAACATCAATTTTGTGACAAGAAGAGGTAAAAAAAATAGGGTGTGTCTAAGTTAAACGTGAAGTATTTTAAGTATATTAGTATATTAAATCAAGATGCTAGGTACTAAGCTAAGCAGCCTGGGAAGCAAGGTGAAGTTCTGTCTTTCCATGTAAACGATGGAGAGGAGATGCGTGTCAGTCTTGGAAGGATGTTATGCAACAAAGCTAGAGAGAAGTCAGCAGGTCTGTCACCAACTATACGTGGCAGGAATATCAGGGATGTCTGCCAGAAGGAATCTGAGCCTCTTACACACACTTCTGTTGTAAGTGAGCTGTACCCGCTTAGGAAGAGGGAGGAGGTCGTTGTGGATGGTCCTATAGAGACAGCCCATGCACTCATGGTGAAGTAAGTTGGATAGATGATTAAAAAAAGAAGAAGAAAACATGTAAGAGTGTTTTAGTGTGCTGTCGTTAGTGCTCAGGAACCATGAATGTTGTGTTTGTTCTTTAACTGGTTAATAAGCATACAGGGATCACAGCAGAGGGTGACGATGTCAAAGTAAGAAGGGAATAACTTGAGAGAGGAAGAGAGGAACAAGCAGTAATGCATGAGGAAAATTAATGAGATGCAAATCTTCAGCACAAGGTAGAAATAAAAAGGCTTTCTGTAAACTCAAAAGGCAAAATGTTATTACTCTTAAAAGGGAATACTTTTTTCTTTTCATGTAACTGTAAACAATCTCTGGAACTTCTTGGTCTCTGGGATTCATTTAGTCTCTGTTGATGTTAAAATCTCTGAAGGGATTAGCTCATTGGTAAACATTTAGGAAGGAACTCTCCTGAGCTGGTTCCCTCGCCATCCCTTATTGGTACCCTTGTCCCTTTGAAGCATCTTCACTGACTATTTTGGCAACAAAGCAGGAGCTCTCTGTATCTGCTGCTGGGATGATCCAGTGTTGTATTCCCTGATTTCTAAACACCCTGAAAGATCTTAGACTCTTAATTTATCAAAAGTTCATAGTCAGCAGAAGAGGCTGTGGAAAGATTTCTAGACAGATCACATTGTTTTTATCACCTCTTGCTATGCAGACTTGTGTCTTTGAGGTGAAAAGAGAAATGTACAGCTTCCATTTGCCACTGTGATGGACGGTCATAAAGATGAGGAAAGAAGAGCAGAACCCCATGCTACAAAACTGCTGACAATAAAGTTGATGGAGTGGAAACAGTTGCACAAAAGGTGAGAAGACAGATGCTGAGACACAGGTACCACAGCAGAAAGCATCGCCACCGCAGCACGTAGCCGGGCCAAGGCAGGGGGTGAGGGGGAAGCACAGGAAAAACTGGTGAGGTGTCAGAATTTGAAACGTGAGAAGGAGGACAGATGCTGGTATAAAAAATAGAAAATGAGCCATGGTCATAATGATTCAAGAATACGAAAATTAGGCACAGCGGAAACTGCTATAACTCCCCATAAATTTGAAAGAATAGTAGACATTAAGCCAAGACTGCATTTCGTCCACCATCGAACACCCCTTGATCCTTCAGGATGAGTATTTATCATCTCTAGAAAAGCCCATGATTTTATTGCCTTCTTTTTTTTCCTCCTTTGTTCCTCATAGCTTGTGTAGATTTAGAGAGCGTGAGCGAGGGCGGGAGCTCTGCTGGGATTCCTGACACATCCATGCATGGCATCGTTGGGGACCATCAGTGAGCTGGGTGCTGGGGGGGATGCGTGTATGCAGTGATTTGGGTTGTCAGCTGCCTCCTCCAGGCCGCATTTTCCACTGGGTGTTGGTTGAGAAAGCTTCAGCAGGACAGTGCAATGCTTTATGCCGGCTGATGACTGGGGTCAGAAATGCTGAAATCGCTTGAAGGGAAACCCTTGCCTGCAAGCCTGACCCTATGCTCAGTGAAGACGTTGGCAAGGCTCTCACCAACTGCAACCACCGTGAGGTGGAGCTGGAGTTTATTGGGACTTTCAGGGCTCACTCTGGGGGCAACAGAGAGATGGCATCAGAGCAGGCTTCCCCCAGATCATATGTCTAAGTTGCTATCGATGCCTGCTGAAGGAAGTGGTAAGCACCAGTTAAATAGAAAAAAAACTAAAAAGAAGTGGAAGACAGATAAGGGTTGGTTACAAGCAAGGCAGCCTTGAATCCCTCATGCTTGAGATGATAGGAAAGAGACAGTGTTTGGGAACATGTCAAGGAACAGGTCCTACATGTCTTCTAGACATTGCCAAGGTCTTTCTAGGGGCTGCTACTGTGAAGGTCCCGTGCTGGTATCCAGCATGGCTGTGTCTTTCCTATCTCTTACTCCTGCTTGCAAAAGAGTGTCTCTCCCATTTCCCCTTGGTAATATTTTAGCTCTTATCTTGGACCTGAAAATATGTTTAGGTTTTGGCTGCTGGTAGTGAAGATGTTTTGGATTTCAGCCTTTTGAAAGAGAAAATCTCTGGTTTTGTAGAAGAGGAATAGCTAAAACTATTTTTTGACAATGTTTTTTTAAAAAAAAAATGTTTCAGTTACAAAACATTAGCCAAATCTAATAAAGAGCTTGTTTCACAAGCATTGTGATACTTTTATAAATAGTGCCAGGCAGTAATCGCTGTGCTCTTGGGGCACGGGCTCACAGCTGGTTTAAGATGATCTCAGATGACGTGCAGCCGAGCTGCTGGCTCCCCTGTGTTGGTGCTGGCGATCCCGTCACTGTGTGCTGACTCAGAGCAAACGCTGATTTGGCTGAAAACTAACCTGCCAAAATAAAAAAGAAAGAAAAAAGGAAAAGGATGAGTGTTTAGCTGGGTGAGTGGCAGAGATGACTCAGTGTTTTGTCTCTGCGGCACTGGAAGTAGTGCAGGAGGCTTTGGGACCCGTGAGGCACAAGGCTGGTCCTCTCTTGTTTTAGTTTTAGAACGTAAAATTTTGGTTGGCTAGAGCTAGCCTGGATTTATACTGAGGTAATGGCAAGGGGATTGTTTTTCCCGATGTAGGAAGAAGAAAAAGAGATGCGCATGTTAAAGGTGTGAAAGAACTGGATTGTTGCTCTCTGTTGTGGAGGTCTCTGCTCTGGCTTCAGAGATGCAAGTGCCGTCTCTGCAAGGAAAGGTATTTGCTGGTGGTAGAAATGTTTTCAATGGAAAAAAAATATTTCAGATGACAGGCTATTCCCAGCTAGAAAATTTCTTTGACAGAGAATTTTTACGGCTGCAAGGAGAGGGCACATCACTCCCATTTCCCCTTGCTGATGTGGCATTAACCTCTCTTCTCTGTTAGAGTTTGATGGTCAAGAAATGCAACACATAACAGAGATGGTTTACAGTCATAGTAGAAGATTATTGGAAAGTACCTCAAAAAGTGATGGGAACTGTATTTAGAGGTGAAAATGCTGGGAAGCTCGATTTTCATTTGTTTAGATTTCATTCCACCTTAGAGGTGCAAATGTTTTCCAGGGGGAATCCACACAAAAGTGACTCAGGTTATTTGGGATTGGTTGAAAGGATGTGCCCATCCTGCTGAGCACAGGAGCATCAGGAGAAGAGATTCACGTAAACAAGAGGAGCCGGTCCCCGGTACTGGGCAGATCCCTGGCCCTCCTCTAGTTACCAGGGCAGACACAGCCAAAAGAGCAAATTTCTAAATAACAATTACCAATGTGTTTTACTAATGCTAATCTTATAATCCAGTCTGATGAAAAAACCTTGCTTTGGGGAAAGGGTGAACTTTCCTTCTGAGGTTGGGACTGACCTGAACATTGCTTAGAGGTATTTTTGATGTAATGAATATGGTCAGAAAATTGAAATGCATCAGATAATCAAGCTAGAGGAAGGAGCGATGGGGAGCACAAAACCTGCAGATGCCATTAACATAATTGCTGCTGGCTTGCTAAAGTGCAGTATACTTTTAATAGTAGAGAAGTCAGTGTCTAAATTGATCATACTGTCCCAGAAAACTAAAAGGCACTGAGGTGGTGACTTTTAGCAGTAAACTCAAGGGTAAAGGTGATTTAGACCTCAGCTGTTGACTCTTAAGGTGTTAATTTCCCCACAGCGTGTCTTGTGCCTTGTGAAATCCTTCTGGTTTTGTACTTACTCTCTGAAGTTTCTCAAAGGGAGATCTTCACACAGGCCGGCCGTGTTTTATACACACATAGGAGTGGTGCCGCGTCTTTTGAGAGACGTACATCAGAAATGGACGACTTCTGAATTTTCCCAGGCTTTTAGATCCGTGGCTCCCTCCTGCTGGCAGGTCAACAGTGCTGATCAAATGCAGCTTGTTTCTGGTTAGCTGCTTTTCATCTCCAGCTCTCTGGTTCCTTAAAGCACATGAAGAAAAATAAAGATTTCCCAAGACAGTTCTTTTCTTCTCTCTTTTGTTTGGTCTTATTTCATCCAGTTTTTTAAAAAAATCAGACTTCTCTTGAAAGGAAAGAAACAGGGGCCCTAACCAGACCCCTCTACAGCAGGATCTGTGCCTGCGTGGAGGGAATACAAGCTGATGTGCATCTCAGGGATGCTGGGGGGAGGCTGCTCAATAGAATTGAACTGGAGGAATAATCCAGCTCTTCACGCTGCACCTTTCTTGGCAAGCCCCTGCCCTGCAGACCTGCTGATGAGCAGCTTGTCTTGCCTGGTGATAAATGTCAAGTGTGCTGGTTAGTAATGTCTGTCTGCCCTAGAGCTGCTTAAGTAACAGCTGAATCCAGGCCAACTGTCTCCTCTTCCAGAAGACCAGACGGGATGACTGTCGATTAATGCCTGGTTTTGATGCTGAATATAGGATTCACCAGGACTCTGAATTCTTTTTTTTTGGCTGGAAGCCCGCTGTGCTCTGTGTTAGCCTCTGCACGGCGGAAGGCAGGGGATCCAGAGGCATTGCTCAGCCCTGCACCGAGGCAACACATCCTAGTAGTGTCAGGGCATCCTTTTAGGGATGCACAGAGCAGGTATCACACATAGCTCAGCACTGAGCCCTGCACTCCTGCTGAAATAGCTGTGATCGACGATCGATTCGCATTCACCCTAGCTAAGAGGAGCTATAATGTAAAAAAGAATCAATTCCCACATCTTTTTGTTTTGCAGTATTTTTAACTGCACTTAAAGCCAAACCTACTTAAGTGTTTGCTGGCTTCTCTGGAGTCATCACTTTTTAGTTCCAACTTTTAAATGAAAAAAGAAAAAAAGCAGATTTGCAGCATTGCTCATTGCGATACTGACCTGCTAATCTCTTGAACTACTTTGCTAAACAAGGGAAAATATTTCCTTAAAGCCTCATCATGTGGTTATGCAGGAATCACAGCTTTCATTGAAAAAGGGGGGAAAGAAAAGGTAAGTCACCTCCTCAATAGTGCAGAGAAGAATTGGAAAATGTGAACCTTTTAAAGCAAAAATCTGGAAAGTTAAATGAGCTGCAGCTAAGCTGCGTAGTGTTTTAAGGTCCAGTGGCAGTTAAATAAGTCTGTGAATTTGACGGGGTGGAAGCAGTGATGCCTGACTAGAGGTTTTGGGAGGCTTTATGTGACTTACTGAAAGCACAGTTTGATTAACAAACTTTGCCATTATTCAGCTTTAGCATTTACACTGATAGCCTGATGGGGAGACCAGTGACACCTCATTGGGCATGGCGCATACTGGTAATAGAGGTAAATTATTGGGGCCATATCCTGCTTTCATAGGCAGTCTCTAGCCAGCTAAACAGGACAAGCCCAAAGAGCTCTGGTCCTTGAACTGTCCAGATCACCCCAAGGCTTGTTAACATGCTCCCTGACATGAATTTGCCCATGAAAGCTGGCACTGGATGGGACGTTGCAGGAGAAGCTGTGGATGAACTCCCACAGCAGTTCTCCAGTTCATCAAGAAAGATGAGTGGAAGCAGTTTTGTCATGGGAAGACTATAACTGTGTACAGTTACTTAAATGCCTACCATGTTAGGGGGGCACGTAGTGCCTTTGTAGTGCTTCAGGACAGCAGAAAATCAGTGTGAACAGAAAACTTGCTCCAGTGATGCATGCACAGTCCAAGCATGGGAACCTGGTGTTGAGGAAGCGGCTGAGCATTGGGCAGGACCAACATTTCATACCATGAAAAGGACTTCTCTTGCTTTTAACTACACACGTTAGGCATCTAGTCTGTCCTAAATGTCTAGTTGTCAAGACAGAGACAATCACCCTTTAAGACTAATTTTTCCCGTCCAGAAAGGGTGGTGTGATTTTTCTGCTGAATGTGCCCATCTTTTTCCACTGACTAGGGAGGGCCTCTGATTTATATCAGGTGATGTTTAACTTTTAGTTATCTAAAGTGAAATAAAAATAATCTGGACCCATCAGTGGAACTGATCTCCCCTGTAACTGAATTACATGAGCTGTTACACAGGCTGTGAGGTCGCTCTGCAGTGCTCTGTAAGCCACAGGGGTGAAGGTGTATTGATAAGGCTGGGACGTGGCAGTGGTGGAGCTAGGTCTCTGCAATGACCTAGTTACACCGGAGAAGAGACCTAAATCTTTGCCTCTGAGCTGCTGAATTAAAATGGAAACGCAACAGGAGCACAACCTTGGTCCTCAGTTCTGGAGAGCTATTTGACAGTAAAGAGTTATATTGTTTTGCCTTGTAGCAGCTTCCTACCAAAGGCGTGCTATCACACAGCAGAGTCCCTTCCTATCCAGGGAGTAATTAACACCGAGCTCGTGCCAATACTAATTTTTGTCTGTGATATATGCAGGATTAAACCTAACATATAAGCTTGCGTGTAATGATCAGGTTGTATTTAACTACGGCTGTTTGTCAAATGGGCTAGACCTTGTATTTGCATTTAATTTCCCGGTGCGCAAAGGCGGGTGTTCAATGTCTGATTGCTTACAGCGTGCGCGATTACTGGCCGACTGTGTTCCTGGGGCAGGAACACCAGCTATGAATGCGTATCTTTCTTCATGCTATAGGCTGGGTCATATCTCGCTGGCACAATCAATAGCAAGAGACAGCTCAGCAACCGTGCCTGAGCAAGTGAGTGAAGAGCCTCTGATCTCTGCCTTGTTCTGCCTTCCCGCCCACTCCGTGGGTTGATCAGTCACCGCTGATTGATTTGACCGATACAGCCGTTGCGATAATGCATTACCCGGCCCCTTGAAGGGGGATTAATGGTGCTGCAGCCAAAGCTCTGCCTACTGCTGTCACCCCCCGGCTGCATACCTCAACTCAGCCTTGGTTCTACATGAGAGGGAAGCTTGTAGCTCCAGGCACCATCTGGCTGCCAGAAATGCTAACAAATTTGGATTTGTAGCTGCCTAAAAAGCTGCCTTAGCCCTGTGGGTAAGTCTGGACTTCAGACGTGTGCACTGAGCAGGGCTTGGCTAGACCCTGCTACTGGAGGTCATTTTGACTGGGGCTAGCAGTGTGAATACAGAGAAGAGACTTAAGAGCTGAATGCAGCTGGTGACTGAGTTAAACCTAAGGTGCATTTTCTCCATCCTTTGCTTAGCTCCGGCCGCCTTGGGCTGCTAGCTTGTCCTTGGTTTTATTTATTTGTTATTCTTGCAGTGAAAATGGACTCCCTGGGCTTGGAGGCAACCCAAGAGGGCAATATTGGATGAGGCTTCCTCATAAGTATATACAATTACGTATTTTTCTTGTCAGGCTGTGATTTAAGATCTTGCTTTTTTCAAGGGACAGGGTTATTTCAGACGCGTAATAAGTTAAGCACTCACAAAGGGCATGGTCCTATCCCGAGACAAGGGTTTGCAAGTCAGGAGAAGTTTCTGAGCTAAACCTCTTAAACATGACCTTCCTCTGATGGTACAGGTGTCAGCGGTCTCTTTTGTGTCCTTTTCTTTTCCCCCCAAAAATGGAATATTCATAAAAACATGTATCATTCCAAAGGTGACTACTGATGAAGATTCAGCTAAAAATTGTAAAAAAATGGCTTGTTTGCCATGTTGGGTTTTTTTGGGTTTTTTTTTCCTGTTTGAAAATATTCAGCCATCTGGGTAGCAAACAAATAAAATGCCGCATGATATTGGCAGCAAAGCATACACTGAAAAACAGCGAGTAGAAGTAGTAAGCAGTTCAGTGTCTTCCTGTAATCCGGTGGGTTTTGGTTTTGCAGTTTTTTCCCCACACAGAAGACTCCTGAGTTAGATTTGTCTTTGTAAACAGCAGGATCTGGTCATGATCTTCATAGGAGTAAATACAGCTGTGGCAAAGCCTAAAGTCAATTAAAAAAAATGTGTATTTTTGCTTCCTCCCGAGGGTTAAGGAGGCCCGGTGAAAGAAGCACATCTTTTCTCCATTATCAGAATCCCGACTTTGTAATGTGATGTATAAGTGTAACAAAGCCTGTCTAGAAAGGTGTTTTCTGTCGATGTGACCGCTTTGGTTAAAATCCTGCCTCGAGAAAAATACGTGAGTTCAAGTTCTAGTGCAACTCACTTGTATTGACACCGAAGTGACTCACACCTGTAGCTCTTATCCCTCTTCTTTTGGGGACTATATATATTAGTAGAGGACACTTTCTACTGGGGTAGCACTGAGGTAATCCCTCCCACATCGAAGGTTAATTTCGCTGTATCTCTCCCTGACTGCACCTAAAACTCAGCCGCCAGTGACGTCAGAGGGAAAAGCAGAGCTCAGAAGTGAGCCGGACTCATCCATTCCCATGGCCTGAGGTCGGAACACACCAAAGCACACAGACCTGGGTCAACAGTGGTGAGGAAATGAGGGATGGGCTCGTCACAGCTGTCCACTGCTCCTGCCTGTGCAAGCCAAATTGGTGGTGGATATTTTTTCACATAGCAACATCTTGCAAGAGAGAAAAGGAAATGTGGAGCAAATGCCTTTGGTAGGACATTGTAGAGGAGGTGACAAGGCAGAAGAATGATACAAGTTCAGATGAGGGAGCATCACCCAGACTTCCCTCTAATAACAGCGATGTTCCTCTTCTGATATTTTTCGGCTGCCTAGTGCCATATGAAAAACTCTCACATCTAATGGAAACTGATAACCGACAGCAGAAGGGCGGGAGCACAAGCTTTGCAAAATGCTTGTGCATATGCCTGGTTTTAAGCACATGAATAATTCCACTGATGTTTGAAAAACAATGCCTTATTTAAGATGAAGTTCATTCTTAGTTACCAGGCTGGATTTAGGTCAGGGAATTCTACGAATTACAGAGTCAATACTCTGACATAACTGAGATATATTTTTGAATTTAAACCTTTTACTGCCAGTAAATTGAAGATTTTCCTTTAGGTGCATTGTTGAAAAAAATACATCGACTGGTGTTCTTTAAAAATATTTAAATGTTAAATTAGTTTGGTGCTCATTTCATGCTGTCTTTTGGTGGGTTTTCTTAAAAGTATTTGTTTTGTTCTGTATACATTCAGTGGTCTTTTTAAGAGAAACTGATGATGTTCTTTTGTATGCTATTTAAAATTTAGTTGGTGTAGCAGATTGGACAGGATGCTGCTGTGGGACTTTGCTACTGGAGAAGAAATGCAGTGAAATGGGCCTCATTGATTCCTCGGATGATTAAATTTGGCTGTAGGTTCAGGTCCGCACTGCATTAAAGTGGACAACTTGTAAAATTGTATTACCTTTATACTGCTCCATGTGAACATCCTGGGAGCCCTGCGAGGATGAGATAGGCTGTTTGGAGGTAGTTTGTGAGCTGAATCCTTGAAGATGTATCTTCCCCGTGAATACTGTACCTGCAGAAGTTAAACTTGGTTCGGAGCGTTGGCTCAGTGAGGTAGTGGCCATACGGAAGAAGATGCACAAGCTCTAGGATGCACTTGCACATGCCCAAAAATGCTTATGTTGCACTAAATGATTCATTCAGATAGGAGGAGCCTTGTAGATAAATATTCTGTAATGTGTACATGCATGTTGACTCCATCTCTCTCATTTTTCTCAATATATTTTTCCCACTGAAATTACCAGCTCAGGTCTTCATCTGAGGTAAATTAATTTACTCTGCTCATCTGTTTTAAGTCTAATGTAGTTCTAGTTTGTTGAGTCTACATGTCTCAGGAGCACCTGAAGTGCTGTTTTTGCTGTGTCCTTTATTTCGAGAATATAAAAAAAGGACTCAGATTTATCATCTTGTCTTGCATCTGATAAAAAAGGATGTGACAAGGCATGACAAGAAGTGGGTTCTCTTGGCTAGTGCCTAAAGAACTGGTGAAACTTGACACAGCATCGGTGTAGAGGTTCAGAAGGAGGGCAAGGGGCAGGAATAAGAAGGAAAAAGTTGTCTTGGGGAATGGAAAGCTGAGTGCCCAAGGGAAGCCTGGGGAAGGCTTGTACATCTGTTGAGTGGAGGTCACCTGGGGCCAAGATCTCTCATTCTCCTTGAAGCAGTTGACTCTTCTAGTGGCTGTCCCTCTCAGGTCTGGAACCTCCTGATGGCCTTGACTCTAACAAACAAAAACTCAGCAGGTTCCTCAGGTAATTGGGTTTTGCTTCAGGGCTATTAAATAGTTATACCCTGAACTCCTTTTGTGCAGACTGTCTTCTGAATAGGCAACAGTCCGCAACATCGATGCTCAAAAAGAGTAGAAGCTTCTCTGTTCATTTACGAGTCTTAAGCTTTGAAAAGCTGGGAATAAAACATCAAGGTTGAAAAGGAGGAGGAATGAATAAAATCCAGCATATTAAAAGTTATAATTAGACCTGTGATCAACTTTGATACTGTCAGGCCTTCTCAACTGTAATAACTGCGTAGCTCTGAGTAAAAAGCCTAACCGTATTTGCAGTGAAACATGAATCTTGTTCTTGGAGAACGTTGTGGCTTATTACACAGTGCCAGCGTGTATGGATTAGAGTGTGCTGTACGGAGATCTGGTGGGTGGCTTTATCTAGTGTCCATATGCACACAGTGTTTGCATAAGATGTACCATGCAGTTGATGTTTGTGAATAATAGGCACTAAAATTTACCTTCCTGAAAACAAAAGCTGGTTTGTGCATATGGAAGTGACCTTGTGCAAACAATTCCTGTCTAATGTGACTGGATGCTGCTCTGTTAGTGTGGTAGAGAGTAGGTGAGGGACACCCAGCCACGACATATGGGCTGTGCTCGAGCACCTGGCGTCTAGGAGCGTTTAGGGGAAGATCTTCCACTGCTACCCAAAGCGTTCCTTTCCATAGGGAAGACAGATGAGTGTCATCATGTGGGTGGTCTTGGAAGACCCTTCTGTAGTCAGCATGGACATCACCTGCAGCACTTGGCTAAAGTGGGATGTAGAAACTCCTTGCAAATGTGGCACATGGAGTCAATGTGTCACTGTTCCCTCTGCAAGGCTTCTTATTTGCTTTGCGCTCTGACTGTCGAATACCAAACAACGAAAGATGAGGATTTAGCGAGTTTTCTCCTTTACAGTTCTGACGGTAAAAATTTATGACAGTGAGGGAAGAAAAATGCTATCAAATCAAAAACGTGAGGCACTACCTCTCTTCTAGCCTTCTTTCACTGATATAAGAGGTGGATAAGGGATAGATTCCCGGTAGTTAACAAAGCAAGTAGTTAAGCTATGGATAGGATACTTACTTATTGATAGTTAAAAAGCTGTAGCCCGTTAATCCTACTTTTGATGGGCCTGCATGGGATCGTGATTATTGGCGTTAAACTGACATTTTTTCCTTAAGCCTATAACATCTCTGTTAATGCTTCATCTTTCCAGCCAGTTGGCTTCAATATTGCAGGATTAAGCCCTGAGAGCCCACATCAGCAGGGCTTTTAAGGGATAGCCCTTTTTTGGGTTGAGGTGGAGATGTGCCCAGTGCCACTGTGACTGTGTTCTCTGCCACAAACTTCCACTTGCAGTGACTGAAAACTTCTTGTCACAAACAAGGACAAGTGAAGAAACCTTTATTTTAAAATACTTTCATTGAGTATTGAAAAAGGGCTTCCTACTTTGGAAGACATAACCTCAGGAAAAGGCATTACCATTGAAAAGGCTGGAAGCGGTGGGATCTCCAACTCCTGGAAAAGCTGATTCTTGCTGCGTGGAAGCAAAGTGATATGAGGCAGTGGGATGAATATTTAGTCTAAAATAATCACAGTTGTGCTGCCACGGATAGTGAAAGTATCACTGAAGAAGTTTAGCCATGTAGTAAGTTGTGTGTGTGTTTATTAAATTTAAAATATTATGACGTGCATTTAAATCCTTGTAGCAAGCGAGACTCTTAGAGAAATAAAAAAGACATAAAAAACAACCCCTCAGGGATAACCCTGAAACTGTAAGATTTTCTTGTTATGAATAGTAAAGAGTAGTAAATGTGTAGATTGGTAGTAATAAAAGTCATTCTCAGTTTGACAAACTATAGTTATTTGGCTGTAAATACAGGAGAAAAATAATAAAAACTCATAGAAAGCTCATTACAGTTAATGGAAAAATATTCACCGTATGGAACTGGATTAAACCTGTCCAAATATTACTGCTGGGTGACTAAAAGATTGGATGACTCAAGAACTTTAGGTTAACAAAGATAAGTATATTTATAAACATCCTTTACCAGCATTTTCTCTTTAATCTGACTTGTTGTCTTTTTCAGAAGATTTAGGAGCTCACTGAAAAAAATATGATTTCCTGACCACCCTTGTCTAAAATATTTTTGAGAAACAGTAGAGATTTGAAGGTGAATTTGTTAGGTTCTGAAGGGTTAAAACCCCACAACCCAAACTCTGAATTTCTGAGTTTATCATCAGAAATGTCCTCCTGATGGCAGTCTGGGGGGACACCTGGGTCAAAGAGGGATTTTCTGCCTTTCTGCTGATACTTGCCTTGATTTAAGTCTTAATTTCTGAATTAGACCTTTAAGTCTCTGCTACAGGCTGTGTGGGAAACTTGAGAGTCATAGGAGGGAAACAGGGAGGAACGGGGAAGTCTTGAGTCCTCCTTCCAAGCTGTGGAGCCCGGCTGGGTGGATGTGTCTCACCACAGCCATTTCTTCTGTCGGCTGGACCCAGGTGTGAACATGGGTGTAATGTCATGTTCAAACTTGCCCACTTTCTGGGCTCTGCTGTAACGTGCTAGTGGAAACCATGAAACTGCATACAGAGTGGCTCTTCAGGACAGTCCTATGGTTCATCACCTCATTCATCAGTCTTGTATCCCTCCTGCTCTTGTGAGAAAAGGCCATGATAGCTTTGGTGCAGAAAGGGGATTTTTGCTTTGGTTGTGGAGATAACTTCAGGCCGTGTAAATGATACCGAAGAACTCCCTGAGGAGAAAGACTCGTCACTTGAGATGAAACCACAATGTTACGGGGTCAATAAGGTGTGAAGCAATCATTCAAAGCAGTGTTTGAAAGGGTCAGCCACTGCCTGTTCAGAATGCAGTGGTCAGGTTTTCTGTTAAAGAAAAACCCCAACTGGAGATGACATGTGCAAACACCATGGAGTTTTTAGAATCTGAGTTGTTTGGATTCTTCCAGTGTGTGAAATGGAGTGGAATTCATCTCCTTGAGTGGTGCTTCTGCAGCGGGCAGCACTGCCATCTCCAACCTGCATCCCACCCTATCCTGTACTAAGTCCACCCTCCACATGTGCTTTTTGACCACACAAGAAGTCCCACCATGTAGATGGCTGAAATTGGATGAGATGGATCCATCCCTCTTCTGCTGGCGTTTGTCCAGCAACGACGGTTGACAGTGGCAGAGTTAGCGAGCTGAGGAAGTTGTGTCTTGGAGCGTATAAAGGATGTGATGTCTGGACATGTGTGAATGCATTCAAGAGCATGCTTTGACTCCTGGAGAGCTGAAATTGGAACTGGTGTGAATGGACATGAGGCAAGCCCTCTGGCTCTGTCCTGTCACTGGGTGGTGGAGTTGCCATCCCACGTTGAAGGGATATTTGCTTTCCAAAAGCCCTGGTGCCAGGGACTTTCACTGACAGAATCCTGGGAAGAAAATGGAGAAGTGAGAGGATCTCAGCGACCATGAAATCATTTTCATAGAGGTTAATTTTAAAGAGGAAAAGCTCTGAACTCTCCTTTGGGCTCTTTTAATATTTGTAGAGCTTTATGAGGAGGAAAGGCTGTTTAAGTGCTCGGTGTTACAGTTCACAGAGACAGCAGATGACATATCGCTGCTCGAGTGAGCCAATGTACTGCTGACAAGACTATTATGAGTAAGATCTGGTGGTGGCTTATTGCATTCAACATATTTTTACAATGGGTAAAGTGTTTTAAAGAATTTTGTGGGAGAGCTGTAACAAAATGATCGCACCCACTTCTTTCCTCCGCACCAAAGGCAGTGCTAGTGTCCAAGTAGAAATGGTAAAATCTGGTCTTGCAGTCAAATCCAATGTGATATTTAGACTGCAAATCCCTTTGAGAAAGGTCCTCTGCATCACGAAGAGCAAGACCTCGAGTGGTTTAAGCATTATAACTGGATGTGTGTGGCAGAAATGCATAGTCCTGGTGCTGGGAATCCTGAAAGGCAAATTGACACATCTGAGGTTAGCAAAATATTAGATGTATTCCGGGGACTGGAAAGAACAATAATTAAATGTGTGGAGAAACACCGACAGCTGAGAACTGGGTACATCATGTCCTGGCAGCAGAGGCTGTAGAGGAGGACTTGGGGATGGGTAATGCAGCCCATTGCAGCATTTGAACGGGTCCCTCATCTTGGAGGCTGGCTGGGCTTTTTTTGCACCAAAATGATATAAATTTACATTATAAATTAAATTCTATTATATATATAGTCTCCTAACTAGGCAGGTCCTTATGTTTTCCTGCTCATAAAGTTTCTCTGTATTAATCCCACAAATGCTGCTGGATTTCAAGGCACTAGTTATCGTAGAAAGGGTTGTAACAAGCCTTGAGGTGTGCTAGCTGCAGCTCTACTGCCTGGAAGGGGCTTCTCCATCTCTCTGCCAGCCCCGCTGCAGACTGAGTTTAAAAATGTATGAGAACTGTGTTGGCTCAGTGATGCAGGTGAAGGAAGGATTATGTGAGCTGGTCATCGTGTGGATGGGAGAGCAGAGGAAGGAGATCGAGCTGGGACTGTTCATTTACCACAATGGCATCCAAAACACAGTGTGTGATCTCACTGTGTTTGCGAGCAGAAAGGCTTGTCATTCATGCAAAAGGAGTCTGAAAGGCATATCATTGCTGATGACCAGTATTCACTGAGTTGCAATCAAAACTAATTTTTTAAAAAATCAATGACTTTTGGAGCTATTGGAGAAAAATCTCAAATGACTGTAGACTGTGGGAAACCAGTTCTTGACAGTCTGTGGTACATACATGGGGACCCCATCCCTCAATACTCCACTGCCTTACAGTAAGCTATACATATTCGCTTGCAGTGGCTCTTAGCAGAGCTGGTATCTTCTTGCCTTGTCACAAATTGAAAATAATGACAGGTGTAACTGGTTTGTGTGTATCCATTTGCAGTTCAGAGAGGATTGTTGCCATTTAGTTCTGAAAAATGACCGTTTGATCCCTCTGCATAATGATATTCCCATGCTCCTGGGTTGAGCTGGTTACTACAGGGTTCCTGCTCGCTGCTGAGATCCCTGTCCGTGCGATGGAGAGCACTAGGAACCCAGGCTCTCCTCCTACTCCAGCCTGCAAAGCTGCATCTTCCCAACACATTGTCAGAACAAGGTTCGGAGTTTCCTCAGGACCTTTTATTTGGCTTGATTATGCTGGATTTCTTAATGAAGGAAAAAAAATGATGAGTCCTAGGGAGATGGAAGGGGAAAGGGTTATACAAAGCATTTGATCTTGGTCTGGTTTAATTTCCAGAGAAGCGGGTGAAATTTCTGCTACTGGTTGAAAAGGGAGTAGACTTAGGCAGGTCTCAGAAAGTTTTATTCTCGTTTTTTTCATCTGTCATTTTGTGTCCTTGAGGTTTTCAAAATTGTGGTGTGAAAGTCTGCACCCAGGCAAGAGCCTGTGTTGAAGCCATGAAACCAGGCTTTAGTGGTGGAGGTGTGACTGAGCTCTACATTCTCCACCGTACTGGAGGTGCCTGCAGTCAGTACACAGATGTAAGCCAAGAGGAACAGGCAAAGATGGTCGATTTTGGCTTGTATGTCTAAACCAACCATTTTAGAGCAAGTTTGCAATTTTGGTCCCTGAGGTTTGGGCAGCCCATCACTACATGGGAGTGGTTAGAAAAAACATGTGAGGGTTTGTGTGCTTGGGAGCTACTGAAACACCTCGCTTGGATGGGAAGATGTCTGGAATATCTATCATCATATCTATATCCCCTCCAGCTAAGGGGACGGGTAGTAACTTTGTACCTCTCACATTCTCCTTAGGGGATTAATTAGCTGTGCTTTTAAGGATATGTTGACATTCTTGAGGTCTTTGGCTCCAATTATTATGACCTCACTGTTTTATTTCAAATATTTCACCTCTAGAATTGGGCGAAGGTTTCCCACCTTTGGGCAATTTCGGTGTCAAAGCTGTTATTTTCACTCAGCGTTATGGTCTGATATAATTCATTCCTCTGATTCTACCAAAGAGGAAAATTGACATCTCAGTTTCTCAGCTTCCTACGCAGGGTAGCACAGTATTTGCCTTTTACTCTCATAGTAGCAGAGTTAGTTAGCGGTGGTAAAATCTGGTCCTGTTCTCTGTTACTGGAGAAGCAATAAAAAGAAAATTATAGAGGAAATTGTTTGCTGGTTTGTTGTTATTTTGCCTTTAGGATTAAAGTGATGTGCTACTGAAACTAGACTTAATGATGGCTCATTTTCTCTCCGTTATTTGATGTTGCTTTTTGAATCAATCTCTAGGTCTTTGAACTGATTATTTTGAGGAGGTGTGACAGTGTGTCATTGTTCCCTCCCTTGGAATGCCTATGAGCGGGGAAAGGACTTACACAAAGTTTGATATAAATGCTGACTGAGTAAGTCAAGAAGGAGCTGGAATAACCGATAGGAAGGTTGGACTCCATAATCCGAAGAAGAATGAACATTTTTATAAGAAGTGCTTTGGATGCTTAGATGAATCCATGGTGAAATTGTAATTATGCCCTTCTGTGACTAAGCCTAAATTGCTGCCTTAACAACTTTCCAATCAGTAAGGCTTGATGTATTAAATAATGTTAGCGTTTTATCACTAACATTTCTTGGGAGCAAGACTGCTCTGTGTTAATTTTGAATCAGAAGCACACTGTGGTGTTTCCCGCTTTGCTCCAGCTCCCTCTCATGCCACTGGGAAGGTGCTCGCCCACTGGAGTGGGAGCTGACTTTGTGCCGCGGGCAAGCGGCTGCAGCCACGGTGGTCATATGAGCTGCTATCATGATTTTGGGAGCAGCAGCGTCGATTCAGACCATCAGATGTCCGGGGGAACCCAAACTCTCAACTCAGTCAGAATTGGAGTCTGCATCTGAGATTTCTTTATCGATGCAGGGTTTAAGTTTTGCAGCTATTTGTCTTTTCTGACTGTACGGGGTAACGGACGGGGATGAAACCTGCATTACTGTCGGGAAGTTAAGCAGCCTATAAATAACCGTGCCTTCCTTCTGAGTTCCAGCAGTGAGGCTTAACACAGTATGCTGCAGTCCTTAACCGTTGGCGTATTAGACATCAACAAACCAATGTGTGCTTGTACATTGTAATACCTGTGTCCTGTGATAAAGGGCTTTAAAAGAGTTTGCTTTTGAAGTATTAAAGATGCAGAGATTTCAGTGGGAGGCCCAGTGGTTCTCTCAAAGCCACTCAGCAGCTCAAGCTGGTGGCAGAATGAGGATCAGGAGCTGTAAGCCTCATTCCCAGTGCTTGCTCTAAACACTAATGAAGATGCCTTCTCCTAATGCAAGCCAAAGCCTAAAGTCTCTGTTGTGAAATATCCAAGAGAATGAAACTCAGGATGCTTATAAGCCAGTTATCTTCAACCCTCCCAGACATTTAATACGGAGTCACAGTCCTGACTCACTCTTCTATAACATTATGAGTAATCAAACTGGTGAAATGATGGAAATAGCTCTGATTACTTATAGCAGTTTCCTGTGTTCAGGGAAAAACACACAACTAAGGTACACCTTAAGGTGGCAACCAACACTACCTACAGCCCAAAGAACAGCAGCATTCGTTCTTAGATGTACCTTCTCATTGCGCTCATCACAGGACTCTCCGGAAGACAAAGAAAACCATACAGTTGATTAGACTGGATGCTGGAGAAGAGTGGGAGGAAAATGAGTCAGTGACTTTCTAGTTGTTATGGTACCCAGATGTGCATGTTGTGGACAGGTCTATTAGATTCATTTGGGTATATACTCATGAGTAATTCCCTATTTCCTTCTGCCAGGCAGAAAAGAGCATCTGCACTCTCATTTATTATTTATCTATGAGCAACACTTTTCCTTTAATTAGAAATGTCAAGGTAAAATGATCTTTTCTGGGAATAGAAATGGCTCTTGTACGTAAAGGGTAATGTGTGCTTGGAAAACATTAATACATTTTAGGTAGTGAATATCACATTAAAGCCAGTGTACTATACAAAAATTTGTCAAAATAATGTTTTGGAGGAGATGATAAAATACGATAAAACCCCTGTTATTTTTGATCAACCTAAGCAGTCATTTATTGGTAATTAAAGCACATTCTTTTTATGTGCTATAATATGATGCCTGTATGTTATAAAGTTTTTTGATAGTGGATGCACGTGAAGTGTAACGTGTAAGAAGAGATGCACTGATACAGCACTCGCTTTGCACTTACCCCTGTTTCACATTTGGTCGCTTCTCAGTTTGTGTTCATTGATATCCACAAGTAAATTCTCAGCAGCAAATTCAATTTTGGAATGGATGTGGGGTTGAACATGTTCCTTCTGTGTCTTCTTGGGTGGTACTGCAGAGAAAAGCAAGGCAGCACGCAAAAAATAACGGGTGTCTCTAGTAGGAGGAGTGGAGGAGGAAAGCACGGAGCAGATAAGGATTAGACCTGTCAGTCCTACAGACCTTAAGAAAAACACTCCTGAATGCATGGAAAGGCGTCTGTCTTTTGGGGATATGGTCTCCATTGCCTTTCTCCGGGCAGCATGGCTCTGGGAAGGTGGATGCTGTGGGTACCAAATCTTTAGTTCCATGACAGAAGAAAAGGGGCAGGGCGTTAACCATAAGGATGCTATTTTTAGTGTTAAATGTCATCTGGGGACCATATCATTTAAGAAAAGATCTGCCCATTCATATTAACCTGGAGATGTTCAGACCCACTTCTGCTGTAGACAGACCTTACCATGTGGCTTCCCATTCTTTTGCATGGCCAGAGGGGAGTCCGCAGCCTTTAGGTTGTCAGTTTTTGCTGGATAACCCAGTTTCAGTAAATTCAGTAAATACCCACCGTCAGTAAATCTTAGAACAATTTTTAAGAAAGGAGCAGCCATAGTAAGATTAATATGTTTGAAAGCATCAGTTGATGAGAAATGGTGTTTTTCAGCAACTCTGGCTCACATGGGTTATTTCTCTGAAGTCAGTGTGATGACTTGCTTGAGTAGAGGCCATCAGTCATTGTGTCTAGCGCCGTATGTCCTTAATGAAGCGTGTGTCACTAAAGGAAGGTTGCTGCTTCTAAGAGGAAGGCACAGGTTCAGACTTAAGGAGTAGATGGTGTTTTGGGCAATAATCGCTGCTCGATAGTTCCATCATTTTAGGAAACGTGACTCAATAAATTGTTTCCTTCAAAAATTCCCATTATGTTTTTATTTGGATTAGGTTAGATGCTATTGGGTCAGTGGGAAGAGAGTCTCTGTTAGCCTAGAAGCTCTGTATGTCCTTGCCATGAATAATAATGCCTGTCATAGTCTCTTAAAAGCTGGTGACCAGGCCCTTGATGGATTTGATAGCCTAACTCCACTGGTTTCAGTAGTCATAATTTCTTCGGCAGGTTAAAATAGCACAGACTGGGATGTAGTGAAACTGTCACCTACAGGTGTCTAAAAGGAAAACCAGGGCTATGAAAGCCACCCAATTCAAGTAATATTAATGTTTCCAAATTTTCCCAGGCAGCTGCACATGATTTTTTTTCAACTTGCAACGCCTTTTCCATGGTGAGGTATAGGATGGGAATGGCTGGAAAAGAGTCTGCAGCCTGAGTTGTGCTGCTTTGGTCATGTAGTGTTTTTTCTCTGGTGATCTAATTCAGTGGCTTTTTGAAATGGGGTGTTGCAACATGCAGTTGATAGCACCGAAAGGATGCTTTCCTACGAGCTGCGTATGCAGCAGAACTTGGAAAGTCTTCTTAAAACAAACAAATAAAAAGATTGGCCAGAGCAAAGCTGAACTGCAGAACCTGATCCACTGATGATCCTGGTCATGATTTTGGTGGTACCTGAGCACAGGGCTGGTAATGGTGCTCCGCGGGCAGCGCTGCTGAGAGCAGAGCATTGGGGATTTCTCTACAGCATACCTGTCTTCTTCTTTGGACTGGGACTACTGGGGAGTAGCTGAAAAAATCCAGTGGCAAAGGGTGTAGCGTTTTTCTTAACATGTTATGGACCAGCTAAACAGAGCTCTTCAGAAAAGAAATAAAAGCAATGGTATTATCAAAACAGAGGGCATAAATATAACTGCACTGAGAAAGGTAAACAACCAGATGAAGATATAATGAGGCATCTCTGACTAATACGAGAAAATAGCAAACAACATTGAGGAATTATATATATTATATGAAATAGGTGATGTTGCCTGGTGATGTTGGCCAAATATATCAAGGTAATGGAGAGAGCTTTTAGACTCCTAGAGGAGAGAGAATAATGTTTACTTTATACTAACTCATTACTGATAATATCGGAAGTATTTTATGATGAAAGGATACTCACCTGTGAAATACCTTTGGGGAAAATAATTAGAAAGTGGTGAAGAGCTTGTACAATAATTGGAAGGACGATCTGAATGTAGAAAATGTTCAGTTAGTGTGTATAAAGAGTTTGGTGCAATAATGAGTAATGGAGAATTCTGAGAAATGGGAAAAAATAATGCTGTACTGTTTTTCAAAAAAAGCAGTCTTGGCTGTCACTGGCCCATAAACCTGACTAAAACAGTGTAACAAATAACGGAGAAGAGAAAATCATTATCTAGCGAATAGCAAAATCATGGGTTTCACTGGAACAAATGATGTCAGACAAATTTCATTACTTTTTCTGATAGAGACAAATCAGTAGATGAGGGTGACTACAGCTCATGTTATTTATATCTGTCCTGTGATAAAGCACTTGCTATCGTATTGCATTGAAACCCGCTTATAAAATAAATTCAGCCGTGCTTTGAATCCTATTGCACGGATTGATAAGTGGCCGAGGAGCTGTAAACAAAGCAATGACGTGTCCAGACAGAGATTCATAGCAGGGTGGCTAGTTCACAGAGCAGAAAAGCATTTTTATTTAACACTTCCTTTGATAAGGGTAGGTTTCAACTACCTCAGAAACTGTGTAGATGGTACGGAACTGGTAGGTAAAGGAAACGCTGAGGAAAAAAAGAATAATCCATGGCATTGCAGATATTTGATTGCTAAATGTGTAACTGCGTGACAGAGCATCCAATGAATTATATTTACATCCTCAGTGTATGCTTTGTATTTTGTTTAGGGTTTTAGGTGTACACAAACTAAAATGACATGAAACTCTTCCTGTTTTCTGTGCAAGAGGCAGAGCTGGCCATAAGCGGGGAATCGACTGGATGAGTCTTCTCTGCTACATGGAGAAAGAGACTGAGCCAGTGGTGGCCAATTTGCAATGGAAATCCAATCCTTTCTTACATCCCTTTCACAGGCTATTCCTGGACGTTTAGACAGCATTCTGTCCACGTGCGTGTTTGATGATTTTAATTTTAAAAGTCCCATCCCTCCTGTAAAGGATCCGATACCGCACGTACCAGGGCATGCAGCTGGGAAGCGAGTACGTTGATCCTAGCCCCTGATCCATCAGCCCCCTACAGGCACCTGCTCAGTTCCGAGGTTGGGCTGGATATTAGAAGGATACTCTATATTTTGTGTTTAAATGGGGGGTATGGAAATGTCTACACATGCTGCAGTGCTCTGCCGGGTAACTGCAAGAGAGAATGCTCTCCCAAATGACTCGGTTCCTGCAAATTAGCTAATACCTACCAATAATAAAAAAATGACTTTCTAATGACTTCTTAGAGAAGGGAGGTTTATTAACCAGGGAAAATGACTTCCAGTGAATAATTCATCTATCTGTAGTAAACATAATCTAAAATAGGTGTTCAGAGGAAAGCGGAAACCTGGAAATAAGGCATGCCTAAAGAGATCCAGAGATCCAGGGTGACAACATAACAGACTAAATTTGTCAGGTATCAGTGAAAAAGATCAGTCTGGTGAGAGAAAGTGCCAGCCCAGTCTGTTTGCTGTTGGCTTTTCCTGAAGAAATAATAAAAGATAGCAGTGATGAAGGGTGTAAATAAATAGCTTAGGGAAAAATTCAATTCAAATTCAAATTTGATTCAAATTAAATTCAAAAATTCAATTCAAATTAAAATAGATTGTAAGTGGTTGTAATGGAGAGTGAAAATGCGACATCAGTTTTAGTCTTCTGTTTATGGTCCCCTGAGCACTGAGTTGAAATGCCAACAGCATGAGATGAGGACATCTCATTTCTAACAGGGTGACTGGTTTGAGATGCCTGGGGTGACCGGGACTGGTTCCTGGTCTCCTGGGCCCATCTCTGCATCCTGTCGTGGCAGCAATGGAAGCTCTCGAAGGCTCTTCGCTTCCCCTGAGGAACAAAGGTCTCGCATAAAAATACTTTCCTGGAAAGCTGGGATGGATTTAGACTTGCTAAACCGAAGTGTCCTGAGGGACACTGCAGGTGGAACTGCTGTCTTTTAAAAACCCTTGCAAATACAGGTAAGGTAATTACCGAAACAATCTCGACACTGCTTTGAACTCTTTCACGTTGCTTTATCGAAGTGCCTGTTTGTGCTCTGGTGGGTGTGGGGAGCTGGCAGCCCGTGGTGGCTGACGTGAACTGTACATGCAGGTAGGTCCAGCTCTGATGGCACCCCACGTTGCTAGGCTGCTCGAGGGCTGAAAGCTTTGTCCCCTCTGACATACAGCTCCTGCCAGCGTCTGAAGCCAGAAAGACGTTAATGAGTCTGCCTCTCACAACAGTGGAGATGAAGGGCCAATTAGAGGCAGTGTTTAGGTTTCAGGATCATTAAATTCATCAGGAAAATGCATCCTAGTTCCTGTGAGGATGTGTTTTCCAGCCGAAGAGACTGTTCTACCTGCTGCCTTTGTTCACTGCCCAGAAACAGCGAGAAAAACTACCAAAAAAAAAAAAAAAAAAAAAAAAAAAAAAAAAAAAAGCTGTGTTGGAGGAAAAACAGTTCAATGTAAAATTCAGTGTTGTAAGATGAGGCCAGCCGTGAACGTGGTCTGTTCTGTTGACTTCATATAGTCATGCTGCAGTATTATTTGCCTGTGCCTGGTTTACTCTGTGAATTTATAACATGATAGCCAACATATTTCTTTCTAATGTATTCCTTACAGTTAAAACAACCCCCTACCTCCTATTTGTCAGTGATGACCTTGCCTTCTGCCTCCGACTTAGTTATTTATTCCTTCTCCTTATAATCCTTCCGTTTTTCTCCTTTCTCCAGTAACCTTGTGCTTCCTCCCCTGCTATAGCTCAGTTGGGTTTAGAAATTATTTTATGAACTGAACTTCACAGAGATAAAGAGCCAGCTCCTGCAAGTCATCTGTACATAAAAGATCAATTAACCTTGAGAATCAGTCCTGAAGGAAGCTGGAGAAGATTTGTGCTATTCATAAGCCTATGGGTTTTTTTTTCCTCCCTCTTTTCTTTGAAATGTGCCGTTAGATCAAGCTGTAAGGAAACTCCATTGACTTCAGTGGTGCAAATGAAATTGCCTTTTGATACGGAGTTTGACTCAGTTTCCTTTGAAGAATGCATGTTCTAGGAAAAAAAACACTGTGACAAGTTGTAGCTTCAGTAAAGATGCACCAGGGTGGCTTTGGACCAAAGAAATTTGTTTGATCAAGAGAGTTGTAAAAATCTTTGTGATTTAACATTTTTTGCTGCTTGCTCTTTGAGGCAGAAATTTAGTTTTGTGACTGTAATTACCCCCGGATATAAATGCACCAGGGGTCATTTTACAGACCGTTACTGTAGAGAGGAGCTATGGAAATAGAGCAAGCCGTTTGTTTAAAGCACAAGAACACGGGCCACAAGGACAGAGATAGACAAATATTGGCAACCAGATTCTGTTCTCTTGAAGGATAACTTGGTGATAATACCAAAGATGTGGGGTGAAACCTTTACTTTTATACTCAAGCTACGAAATACATTGGAAGCTCTCATTTCTGTCTTAGAGCATTATATTTACAGAGCATTTACTTTTCTTTCATGTACAAATGGGCTATATATAGGTACCCTTGGCTTCAGCAGACAATTAACTCTTGTTTTAGAGAACGCTTTCACCAGTCTAAGTAAGATCTCAAGTCTGACATGCTATAAGTTTGGGATTGTACTGAATTTTTTATTTTCTCTCTCTTACAAGACTCTATTGAAGTCAAGCTAAAGGAACAGAATTATCATGTGCTTATTGAATCATACTTTGGAGTTAAAAAAAAAACCAAACACATTAGGGAAATCCAAGGAAGGAAACTCTTACTGCTAACGGGAAACTGATAAGAAACCTCAAGTGAAGCCAAGTTGGACTAGGAGCCTGGAAATCCACAGATATTTGCAAATTGCAGGGTAGCAATCCTGAAAAGCATTGAAGTTGTACTTGAAGTTGATAAAAAATGAGAAAGCCTTTCTCCTCAGCTGAACTCCAGGAGAGTTTTGGGGTCTGAAGCAAATATTTGTATGTTTTTGTATGTAAAAAAACCCCTCCAAAATGCAAATTGTCCTCAACTTATGCTGAAGGAGGATGGATTCAAAGTGTGCTGAAGGGAGGGGAGGTTTTCCCACTGAATTCAGGGGTTTCTTGAATTGCTTCTTGTCCTCCCCTCCATCCGTCTCTCACAGCCGATGCTCTCATTTCTGTAGCTGTGTCATAGCTTCTACACAATGAAAACACAGAGCTGCTCTATTTATAGCTGGCTTTGCAACAGTGTCATAAGATGCTGTAAGACTATAATATGCTAAAATTATGTGGATGTATGAGCAGTTCCAGGCTACAATAAATCTCATCTCCAGTCTGTCCCTATATGTCTAGTCATGCTCTGTATTCCCAGCTAGACAAAGGAGTAAGGGCGGGTGACAGACCTGAAGGCTTTTATAATTTGGGTAGCATAAAACTACCGTGAAATCAGTGAAGATCATATTGCTATTAAGCCTTTTCACCAGGACATATCAGGCATGGTGAATGGTTATGGAGCTTTCTCTCATCCTCTCACCCCTCTTGTCCCAATTGGGGGATTCCAGAGATATTTCTTCTTGTGGGGTGAGGTGGGGAGAAATGGGTCCGCTGGTCCCTTTTCTCCTGCCCTCCAGGGGTGTAGACATCCCTGTCCCAGACACCATAATGATAATGTCTTGGGGCTCATGTTCTTCTTGTTCCTTACTAATGCCATATACACACTTGCTCCATGTTTCAGTGGGAAGAAGATTTCTGTAGCCTGGGAGTGAAAGGAGGCTGTGGCATGGCAGGACTTCTGTCTTCTTGGTGAGTACAGGGCAAGCTCAGCATCACACAGAATTACAGGTGATCCAGCTCTTTCCCTTTTGCACCTGAAGGTAGCTCCCTGTGGATGCTAGTGCTGGAGGTTGCTATAAATGTTTTGACAACTTTCCCCATACTTGTCACTTTACAATTGATGATCGTTGCAGTCTCACCTCGGTCCCCCTATGTTCACATAAACTCCTATTGGCATTGATAACAATATATGCCAATTGAGGGGCTTGTAAGGAATGACGTCTTCACAGTGTGTGAGTGGGCACAGTAGGTACGAGCCCCTCTGATGGTGGGATGCCACAACCTTCATCTCTGCTCCAGGCTGCTGGGATACAGAGCACCAAAGTTACAGATACAGGTGGCTATTAATTACTGATTTCCCCGTCCGCAGACAATGACTGACACTTTTCAAGGCATTCTGCTCTGCTTTTCTTTGTGGCTGCAGCTCTGTTGAAAGTCCAGTTGAAATCTGGGCTGGGTGGTTTGTCCTTTTCAGATCTACTTTTAAAATAATTTTTCTGTATGGAGAACTCTCCTTTTAAAAGAGATTTGTCCTTCTCATTTAGTTTCTGTGTCCACACTAGATTTCTAGGTCCGCAGAGCGGCAGTACTGCTGTCAGCTTTATTCTGCTCACTTGGGCTTACTTCGGACTCCAGAAATGTGGCAAATGCGGTCAGACAGAAAATAGCAAGGCATGAACTGCTTCTCCAGCAAAGCAGAGGACTCTTCCAGTCACTTGAGAAACACATCTTACCAAACACTGTTTCTCTGGAGAAATCATACTACATTTTTTTCCTTCTAATTGATGGGAGAGTCAAATCCCCACTGGCAGGACAACCTGTGGGTCAAATCCCAGGCTCCCTTTCAGAGCGTCATCCTTTAAAGGGCGCAGCTTTCTTATACGGTGGAAGTGAAGAGATGTTGGTGTATAGCATGGTTTGGTCCTGAGTGAGATTTTTTTGGTTGGCCTGCTTGAAATTGGTTGAAAGATAGTTATTGACTTAGTGGATTTGGATGGTGGCCCTTTTCTGAGGCAGTTAAAAGCTGAACTCTAGAACCAGCTGTTTCCTTGCTCAGCAAAAGCACTGGAAGCTCAGAGGAAGCATGTTCCAGTTCATTATGGAAGTCAAGCTTCATTTTTTACCTAAAAATGACTAACGAGGACGTGTGGACAATACAGATTTTCTAAAACGGTTCGGTGTGAAAAGTTTACAAAAATGTGGTCACTTCCCGCAAAATGTCTCAGGGAACTGATGCTTTTCCAAACAGCATTTTTTCAGCTGGAAGCTCCCAGCCACTTCCTACTCATACTTACTGACCTTTCTGAGCCAGAGCTTCTGCCATGGTGTAAGGCCAGATGAGGTCCTCCTGGATAAGAAAATTGTCCTGCTGTGGTCTGGAGCATCTCAGCAGCAGCAGGAGCCCTGGGGGCTCCTGGGGCCCTGGAAGACCATCTTCCTGAGCCCCGCCATCATTGTTTTCCCTGTATTGGTAGGAGGACAGGAAAGGGACTGTGCATCACGGATCTGTTTATGGAGTAAGAAGATGTTCTTTGTGGGGTGATCATTGTCTGTAGTAAATACTAAGCACCTCTTTTCCTAAGGTTAAAAATGGGTATTTTTCCTATAGTTGTCCACCTGCTTCTATTCCCAGAACAATTTATTTTCTGCCTTTTCATGTGGAGCCTCTTAGCGTTGAGCTTACAAATGTTCTGTGTTTATGTTGGATATAATCTATTTAATAGAAAATGATTGCCTGAGGCTACAGACTTTAACCAAGCATTAGTCAGACCTAACTCAGCCGTGGTGCCTATTGGCCTGCAAAAGCCAGTTGTGGGTTTGTTTTTTTTTCTTTTGTATTTCTCCTTTCCTGGCTGCAGAAATCTCCAGAGGATTCTTAGTCATGTGGTAAAGCTTGTTTGGCCTGAAGAGTTAATCCTTTCTAAGACCAGTCGTTTCCCTCTCCCGTGCATGGGTATTCGTGAAAGCACAGTCTAAATCCAGGAGAGATTTCTTTAGAAACTCACAGCCTTCTGCTAGGGAAAGTACATTATTCACTGAAAGAAGAGACCACCGAAGCTGCTGGGTTTGACATTTTCCTCATATATCATAACCTTAATTTAGACCCATATCTGTCTTCACTTTGGAAAATTAAATTATTTAATTACTGGAAATTTGATTCTCTCTCTAAAAGAGGGAGTGCAGCCTCCCCTGCCAAATCGTCCTGCACCTACCCCCAGCCTGAGGTCCAGTGGTTAAGAACTATGATGTATTCCCTGACTTTCAGTAGGGTTTGATTTACCAATAAATCTGTGCCTCCCTCTCTTTTCAGCCTAAATTTCTACTCATGAAAAATAATTTTTTAGCCGTTTGGGCTCCCATTCATTTCCATGAATTCACTGTGATTCATCAGGGCTTCAGGGAGAGGCTGTGACTGAGCATGCTTGTAAAAGAGCACTTTTTTTTTCTTAGGGTGAAAGGATTATGGTTATGTGAGCTGCAATATTGAATAATGAGACCATTTGTAACAGGAAACATTATGTGAGATTTGTCTACTTGCTTGCATGCAAGTACTAGAAAATCTTTGTACTTTTACAATTACCTGATTACATCAGAAATTTTCCTCTCCGAGCCACCCACTTAGGCTTGTATTATATCCATGAGCTCCAGACACAAGTAATTACATGGCAAACACACTAACTGTGCAAGCAAACGTGCAAGCACCTTTCTCCTAGAGAGCCTGTATAGCCCCACAGTCCTCTTCATGACCCCAAAAGCAACTCTGTGGGCAACTTCTTCCCTTTCACCTCTGTGTACAGCCTCACGTTCACCTTCCCCAGCCTCACGTGTGTCTGCCTCCAAGCCTTCAAACCATACTACTCCTGACACGGACACGCAGCCCACAGTATCAGTTATGTCTGGTTTTTCCAAGCATGTTCTTTCTCCTTGTGGCTGAATGGCAGCAGAGATTTCGGTGGTTTAGGTGTGCTAATTCACGTTCTGACTGCACAGGGTGTCTTCCGATAGTTTACCCCTCTGTTACTGCCCAGGACCCAGGGTGGTAAACATCTGTGAGTGGAAATATCCTAAATCAGCCAGGCGGTTGGCTGTGCCTTGTGGGCTGCAGGTTTCTCACCACTAACCCAAAGGTGGTACCTTGCTGGGTGATGAATTTCCCATGGGCAGAGGCATCAAAAAGCTAGTTTCTTCTTCTGTCTACCTTCATTGAACAAGGTACAGCTGAAGATTTGGGTAGCATGTGGTTAGAGATGAAAGTAGTTAGAACTTGATTATGCACCTGGTAGCATCATTCGCACCATTTTTCCTTCCTTAAAACCCAGGCTGAGTGTGTAAGTGCTGTGGCCCTGTGCAAACAGCCGTTAGTCAGCTGAACTATTACTAGTTCAAAATAGAGAGGTTTGTTCTCCTGTGCAGCAGGCGGGAATGGCATTTAATGGCCCAGTTAACGCCCACTTCTGTCTACAAAGTTTAGATCTTGGCTCTTCAGAGTGTTTCTTTGTTTGGGACCACGCTGGTGGGAGCCGGCATGTGGGTGTGTGGCTCCTGGCAGCCGAGGGGCTGTGGGCAAGACTGAGCCACTGGCTTGTGGGTGGGGGATTATGAGGATGGGAATTGGCTGTCTGCCCATAGTGTGCCCAGTCTTGTTGCGCAGCTGCAGCAAAGTGGGGAGAAGAGCAGGGGTCAGGATGTGCCCCGTTATCCTCCAGTGTGCACTTAGCACCACCTCAGGCAACGAGGAATGTTTTCTCTGCCCTTTCTGTGAGTGGGACAAGGATATCTCCCATTCCTTTGCAATGGTAAGGTTTGGTTGGGCACCTCCCAAACCCTTGAGAGTGGTGGTTATGTACGCTGTCACGATGTGCCTCTCCACCAGGTACCTTCTGCAAGGTGCTTCCCTGCTTTAAACCTAAACATAGTCCTGGTTTTACACCTTCTTTCTCCACTCTACAGGGCATCCATCTCCCCCTTTGCTATCACATGGCCCCATGGTCTCCACGAGGAGGACGTGGCCCTTGCCCTGGACAGGACCAGGCTGTTTTCCCAGGGGATGCTCATGCCTTACCATGCCTGAACCCATCTGCATCCCCCAGCGACTGCTTCCTGGCCATGGCTTTTACACCAAGCAAACAGCTGGGTTGCTCTGCCAGTGCAGGGAAATCATCTCAGCTCCTCCTGTGCTCTCCACTGGCCTGACTCCTGCACGCACTGCTGCTTGCTGATGGCCCTGCCATTCCTCATATGTGTTTTTTATCCATCAGGGTCAATTAAATCACTAATGCCATCATCTGTCTGTCTGGGATGACTCCCAAGCACCTAACATTTTGCTGCGTAATAACACAGAGGCACTTATTTCTTTGAGGCTGTCTCTGTGAATCACTGTAATGTATTTGCACAGCAAAAGGGATTTGGAATTAATGTGGCCCAAATTGTCGCTATTGATTTAGCCCTCCTTTCTGTTTGACACTGTTTGTGTTTTTTTAACAAGGGCACGTTGGCCGTGCAGTTCATAGTGTGCTGAATCATCGTTCATAAATCATCAGGTCAGGCTGGTTTTTTATTTTAATCTCCCTGTCTGATGGAGTGGGGATAGTGCTCCAGGAGCAGCTCAGTCCCAAAGGGATTGGTCACTCCTGGGTTTAATTTTGTCGTGATTTACTGCAGCATCACACAGTAAAAAAAAAAAAAAAAAAAAAAAAGCAAAGCAAACCCCCAAGCTCAGGCAGATGGCTCACGCTGGTAATCCTTCATCGTAATGGCTCCTGACAGAGCAGCTGCGGTGCGCTGCTAGCCGGGGTTGTACAGCAGCGACAACGGTTTTCCCGGGATACGAAACTTGGCTGTAGCAGTTTGCTTCGCTCAAGCATCTCTCATAGAAAAGAACAACACAGAAGAGGGAATTGCACTTTTGGCAAGGGAAGCAACCACATTCCCATTGAGATAATCTCCTGGCACATGCCTTTTGCTCTCTGCCTGTGCTTATGTATTTTAAAATAATGTCTCAGCCTTTAAATCCTCTTGGTAAACTTCCATAGAGGCTGGGGGTGAAAGCCTATAATCGCAAAACATCTTCAGAAGGTCACAGATCTTCATAAAATACCAATGCAGATGCAACGGTGAATTAGGGAGTCTGAGGTTGCTAAGTGAGGATTTGATTTAGCACTTTATTCCTTCTCTTTGTGAATTCCATGGATCTAAAGCTATTTTTTTCTGCAGGAAACCCTCAGGAGCTTTGCTGACTTTGTCATCTCTTGTGTTGGATTTTCCAGTCCTGCCCAAGATGTCAGGCAGGTAGAGAGGCTGTAATTAAGATTTACTGTGTTCAGTTCTGTGCCTGCGCGTATGCGTGTGAAATCCTCCACCACTCAGCCAGTGGTGAAGGACTCACAGCTCCTTCTCTCTCTCTGTGCCTAGCAGTGCGTAGTTGTGTATTGATTTTCTGTAGTCGAGATGAACAGACTAATTACGACGATTCATTATGAACACTGCATTATGGCATTCGGCAGACAGTTGTTTGGTGCGTGACAAATTATGAGTAATTAGGGTAGGACATTGTGCAAAGGCATGTGGAAGGTATCAGGCTGGAAAAGCATGGAGTGGCTTTGGCTGACTTGGCAGGGATGCTCCATCCCTGGAGTCTCCCTGAGTGCTGCAGGAGACCATTAAGTGATGTTGGTTGGGGTTATCTCTGCATTGGGTGCTAGGACTAATTAGTAGTGGTGGTGTCTCCATCTGACAAAATAAAGCTTTGGCTGGGTTCTCTCCCCCTCACGTGGAAGTGGAACTGCCATTTGGGTTCTGCTGTGGTTATATTCTGAGTCCTCACAAAATTTTAAGTCTGCAGTACTTTAAATGAAAAAATGTCCTCTGGATTGGTTTTGTGAGGTTTTTTCGGTAGAAGAAAAAGCTTTGGTGGGTGGGATTTGAAGTCTTCCACGTTAAAAGGGATGGGAATGTTTTCTAATGCATTTTGACAAGCATGCTTTTAGCTGGAAAGCAAGCCATCTCCTGCTCAGCTGAGATTTCAGAATGAAACATCCTTTGCTTTTCAACTGAGGAGACCTGCAACTCAAACAGTCCTTCCTCCTTCCAGCCTTCAGAGTGAATGACTTTGACATCCTGAGTGGTTTCATCTTAAAGATCCTCAGGTGGCAGAGACTCCTCTGAGATGGTGCGTACCATTCTCTGGAGGCCCTACCTCCCTCCTTGGACAGTGAAGGGAGGTGTTTAGACTCATTTAAATGAGGACAGCAAACTTCCAACTCAGGGCAGATTTGATACTGTTGAAAGAAGTACAGTTTGTGCAGAAAAATGGAAACATAATCATGCTATTCCTGTCTCTAATTGTGATGTTCAGAGCCAATTAAGAATGCGTTTGGTTGCCCACTGCAAGGTACAAACATGCGATGCCCATGCCCTTTCCACTTGTCCCTCCTTAAATGTCGAGTTTCGTTTAAAAATTTAGTGCTTGCGAAGTGCTCTGTGAAAGGAGGTGGGAAGATGGTGTTGATACCCCATGCCATGGTCAGACTGAGAAATGCAGAGTTGACAGTATTTGGAAATCAGCTGTTTATATGCATATTGTCTTTCTGGGTTGGTTTGGTTGGTTTTTTCTTTTACATCTAGACAACGTTGTGCTGCCTTGTGCTGGCTCCGTCATGCTGGCTGACATAAGATGGGTGATGTCGGTGGCCTGGCATTACAGCCCACATGCCAAGTGCCTTTGAACAGCACCTGCTGCCTTCAAAGGGGGAAGCCTGTTTGCTCCATAAAAGCGCCTTTAGCAGCACTATCTACCTAACAGGCTGGAGAAGCCCACGCCCCTGGTTTTATGTGACGAGCTTTCCTTGGCAAGAAAACAGATGGATTATCAGGAAAGCTTTGCAGAATGACAGAAATGGGGCCAAATGTTTCTATTGTGCTGCTTTTTGGATCTCTGCTGATGTGCTTGTTGGGATTGCCGTGGTGGGGGCTGCTCCAAGGAGATTACCTCCTGCAGTGAAAGTACCTCGCTTACACCAGTCCCTCGCTTACACCAGTCCCTCAGGCAGGATCGACGCTACAGATTTAGGATGCTTTTAATGAGGAGACGCCCAGGAGACCTGCATTCAATTTTCTTGTGTGCTACCTTGTTATAGTGCTTGGGGTGTGACTCTAAGCTAGTGAGGAGCCCAGCTGATGTAGCAGCAGGTGCCTGGATAGAGGCAAAGCTCTTAAATATGGACCTAAATATCCTGGACCTGAGCTCCTATGCAGAATTAAATTGAGGACAACAACACTCATCTTCCATAGAAAGGCGCTATGAGGATAAAGATGCCAGATCGCCCAAGGTATGCTTTGATACTTGGTGTCCTAAGGAAGCAGATGTAAGCTAAAGACTGAATTTTAAATAGAATCGTAGAATGGTTTGGGTTGGAAGGGACCTGAAATATCTGATCCAACCCTCCTTGCCATGGGCAGGGACACCTTCCACTAGACCAGGTTGCTCAAAGTTCCATCCAACCTAGCTTTTTCATAGGCTTATTTCAGATCTCAGATCTAGAAGCTGAGAAGAGCCTTCCCACCCAGGCATTGATGTCACCCATTTCAGATATCTGGGCATGGTGCAACCACTACCTCAGAATTTTCCAATTAGAGGGGGAACACGAACCCCTGCAGACAGATCCTGGTTTTGACAGGAATTTACAGTGAGCTGGGTGAATGTCAATGTGAATGTTGTGAGCTGGTCAAGAGCTGAGATCCTGAACTGCCAGCATGCTCAGAAAAGTTTTTCTTAATGGAGACTGACTTAACCATGCACTGCGGTCTTTCCTTGGCCCCACACTTCAGGTGATGCTCAGTTTTGGGGAGAGGCCTAGGTTTTCTGCTTTCTTTAATTTCAGGCTTGCTTTGAATTTTGCCTTTGGTGCTTTTTTGGGTTGATTGCGGTGTGTTTCAGTGTTGGAGTGGTGTTAGCTGCAACTCCTTCCCCTGCTGCGTGGCAAAGCCATGGAGCCTGACGGCCACTGGTGGAGCAGTGCGGTGAGCCTGAGCCTTCAGTTCTGTAAATACCTGTTCGACAAGGAGTTTCTTCTGCTTTTGGCTCAGAATCAATAATGCTTATTTACTTCCTCACACAAGGAATATGCCTGATAAGTTCAGAGGGAGTCATATGCAAATTCTGCAGCACCAGAAACAATTATTACGCCTCTTTTAGCTCTACATGCAATCAAGCCCGTGCGACTCCTGCTCTCGGTTGTGACAGTCAGCACGGTCCTGTTTCTATTTTGAGCCCTGACTGATTGAACTTTTGTTTGCTGGGTTTTGGCTCCATTGCTCCATGCTACCTGAAGAGGAACTGAGGGAGCAAACATCTTTCCTGAGCTATTGTTACTGCCCAGGGCAGATCCGAGCAGCTTGGCCACCCCTCGCAGGCGTGAGCAGCAATGCTGAGTGGTGGCCAAGGGGACAGGGACAAGATGGGAAGTCTGGCATCTGCTCGTTGCTGGTCTATGAATGCTGTGGAGGTCTGACTTGGCAAGGACACAAGGCTAGGAAAATTTTCATTGGCATCTCCAATGTCAAGAGGAGGGGGGAGAGAGTTGTCACTGCCCTAGAAAAGGGGTTGTAAATTGTTTTTTTTTTCTGCTCTGCTTGCTGAAGACTATCTCTGTCCAAATCTTTTGTGACTTTTTCCCATGGGAATTCTGCATGGAAATAGGAAATCAAAATAATGAAAGGGGGAAAAGCAATTAAGTGGAGTTTGTGGAGAAGGGTTGCAGCAGCTGTTTCAGCTGGAACTTTAGGTCACAGTCCGTAAAGGAAAGGGAAGAGCCTTTGGTTGCTCCTGGTTTATGGTGCAGGTCTGAATGCCTTTCTGCTTTGTCCTGACTTATATTTCTGCCCTCCTGTATTTCTAGGGCACCTGTGTACCTTTCAGCTCTCCAAAGACTGCACTTGTCTTCGCACAGGCCAGGTTAAGGTGGTCTGCTGGCAAATCCCTGAACTCAGAGCAGCATGTGCTTCACTTGCAGCATGAGATTTGATCTTACCAGAGTCACAGGTTTGTCTCCGTGTAGCTGAGGTGAAGCACACACTGAAGCACTCGGGGTGCTATGAATGGGCAGTTGTGTTGCTCCCATGATGTATCTGCCTCTCAGTTTCCTTCAGGATATTTTCTATCCAGCTTCTCAGACCTTAGGAGCTCAGACACTTGTTTCCTTGCTGTTGGCCATTCCTTGTCAGGGTGATCTGAATCCCTCTGTAGAGGTAATTAGAGTCAAATTTGTGTGTGTGCATATTTGTTGGGGTGCTGCAGAGAGAGGTTGCAGGAGAAAGCGGGAGGCTGGAGTAGTGCGGGGTGAGGAGAATAGGTTTGTAATCGACAGAAAAGAACAGATGGCTTTGGCTGTAATGCCTATATTTATATTTAATGTTAATATTCCTCCTGGAGCTCCAGCACTTCAGTAAAACGTAACACAATATAAAAGCGTCTGGGGAGAGGGGAGGATAGGGGAAATGGATTTGTCAGGTCCCAGGAGGAAATCCAGCTGTGGACTTTGCTGCAGGGTTTCTGTGGGCGTTAGCAAGCAGAGAAGGCAGAAGTTAGCTACAACTCTCCTTTGGAGCACTGTGGGCATTGCCTTGACATGCCCAGAGACTCCGAGGTACCATGATGGGACCCTGGAAGGGAGCAGCATTTGTGCCCAGTGCCTTGTCTGCAGTGAGATGTTGCACTGTGAAAGGAGCACTTTCTCAGAGCATTTTTTTTTATTCCAGGATAGAAAAAGACATTACGCTCCTGCTCTGTCGTCTTTGCTGCCTATGTCCTGGTGAGGTCAATCCCATCCTGGCTGGCTCCTTATAGAGTCTCCTCACGCTGGTCCATGGTGGGATTTACTGGCGTGCTTGGAATTGCTTTCTGATTCGTTCCATGAATGCAATTAATCACTAGCACCACAGAGGTGGAAGATGGAAGTTAATTCTGCGGCACCTAATTAGCTGTCATTGCTGGAAGGGTTTGAAAGCAGAGACAAAGAGTTGCAGTTCTGGCTGCATGATCGAGAGTCTCGTGCAGCAGCAGTGAAATACACCAAATTTCACCTGAGACCTGTGTGTTACCTTTAGCAACCTTTTGTCTTTCTGTTAAAAGATAAACAAGAAGCTTCAGTCTCTGTGGGTGTAAATTGGTGAAGCTGCTGCAGACAGTGGAGCTGTACCAGATTTTATCAGCCAAGGAGAGACAGAGCCTGCGGGTTAGATGACAGATTTATCCTTGTGTGAGTTTTTGTGTGTGCGTATGAAAATGCACATGCAGGTATGTGTGTGCCAAGACACTAGTTAAAGGTGACTGCTTGCTTGCTTTATTTGTATTTAGTGCACCTTGGAGGCCCTTCCTAGACAATGGTCATAAATGAAATGTCATCAGATTGTTAACATGCCCCCGACTTGTTAACAAAATAATTGCATGATTTGTAGTTAAAAAAGCCAATTGTAAGACTCGCTGAGTAATGTTCCTTCCAGTCCCCTGATGGGCATATATTAGAAATCCATCTGATAGAAAGCACAGGACAAAAATGATCAATAGCGGGTTACAGTGCTCTTTATTACAACGAATTAATTGATCACGTCTAGCAGATTTCCCTCCCAGCAGAAGCTCTGGGTATTGAACGTGTCTCTCTCATTTCTCTTCTATCCTCGCTGCTGGAAACAAGCCAGACAGTTTCATACCATCATTTAAATTTATTTGTGACCTGAGAAAGTTGTGTCACCCTTGAGACAGTTAACTTTCAGCTAAAAAGTTTGGTGACATTGTAGGAGATACAGGGATGGATATTATAAACATTTTTCTGATGGGAAGGCGGAACTCCTCCATCCAGTCCTGCATCAGCAGGTGACGCCTGAGAGCTTAGTGGAAGTGTGTTTTCTGATCCTGGGACCACTCTTATTTGACTGCTATCCTATTCTAAAACCAATGTACTACAAAGGTATTAACCAGCACTGGTTTCAGTGGAGCCCAAAAGTGAGTGACTGCAGGGGGCATCCTTTCAGCCTAGAGAGGAGACCTCTCATATCAGATGGTGACAGGGGTGTGTTGGTGGAGAAATAGTGGGAAACTTCTGCAGCTTTCTGTGCCATACTATTTGACAACGTGTGCCCTCTTTCTGGCAGAAGTTTGGCAGCTCTCATATGTGGAATGACCTGTCAGAGAGACACTGCAACAGGTTACTAACCTGCTGTTTTTACAAGCTCTATCCTGACAGAACTGTCCTCTTCAAGGCTCCTGTAACTGGGTTATTACAGAGTCTTAAATGTAAGAAAAATGAGTGTTCCAAGCCTTTCATTCTTCTGAAGCTATGCAGACAGCGGGCAAAATGCTGTGGAATTACATCAGTTAATTTAGATCTGTTTTGTGGTTTGGCCTTTTGCCTGTAGAGTAAGAAGTATTATCTGTTTAAGGACTCAGCTTCTGGATTCCACTCCTGATTTGTCTCATAATTTGATGTTAGGTAAGACACTCGGAAATGGTCTGGCTCCCCAAATCATCTGCAGAGCAGTGTATCATCTCCAGCTGTGCAAAATGAGATTATGCAGAATCACAGAATCATCTGGTTGGAAGAGACCTTTCAGATCATCGAGTCCAACCATTCACCCTGCACTGCCAGGGTCCCTAAGCCATGTCCCTCAGCACCACATCCTCAAGTCTTTTAAATACCTCCAGGGATGGGGACTCCACCACCTCCCTGGGCAGGTGAGTGAAGATTGCTTTGAGACTCCACAGCAAACCAGCAGTTGACCAAGAAGGGGGATTTAGGCTTCTGGTCTACACTAACCTGTCCATGCATTATAAAAGAGCCCTAATCCTCCTGTTTGCTAAAGGATTTGAGATCTCCTGCCATTTTTACCAGGTATCATTTACTACTTCCATCTCATGTGCTTTCTCTGAAATGTGTCTTACAGCCCTCACTCTGATGTCTCCAAATTACCCAAGTCAAACTATGGGGGGGAGCAATAGAGCAGGGTGGGAGGGTTTAACTCCTACTTTCTTCTTTAGGAAAATAATGTTTTAGGGCTTAAGATAAGCATGTATCATCATGTCTGAATTTCTTGATGATGGCTTTCCTGCTTTACGTGGTTGCTTTATGTAATGCAGGCGGGGGAAATATGAGAACAGGAATCAGTGTTTCACCAAAGATGCTGTTAAATCACAAAGTTTATTCTTTAACTCTCTATTTTTTGTGGCCTGATTTACATTAAAAATTATCGCATTGATGAAGATTTGTAAGGTTTTGTTGCTATGAACCAGAATTTGCATTTGGAAATTCTCTTGAGTGGCTGTGATGTATCCCTAGAGACTGTTTTAATTTCCGTATTTGTTAAACTGTTCTGTGATGCCTGAGAGAGACCCAAACCCTTGAATAACACAGCTGTGAAAGCTGGGAGAGGAGACATCAGGATCGGGGCACACTTTCACCATCAGTTTAACCTGGTCTAAGACTGCACGGCCATTAGGTCAGTCCTGTTCCCTGCTGCTTTGCTTCCCCTCTCCAGCTTTCCACCTCAGCTACCCATTGCCATTTTCTCCTCTGTGTCCACAGCAATGCGCACACAGCGTGTGATGAACTGGACCAGGGAGCTGTTCTGGCTGAAAACTAGTAAAAAAAAAGACTTTCTAGTGGATCAGGTTCTTCTAAGCTGTGGTGTTAGGGAAGGAGAAGAGGAAGGGAAGAGGAGAAATGTGGGCTGGGGCAGGCAAACTGCCTAACGTGCATTATTAACTTACTAAGCCATCACTGGAGATGCCTCCACACACATATTTTGTCTGGCTGAAAATAATCTTTTGGAGGACCATTTTGTACCATCCTGTGGAATTCTGTGTTTGGAATCTCCACCCATGAAATTCAATGGCGTGATCTTAGAAGGTAGAAAGGTCTTGACTTTCTCTAGAATTTTACTTGCAAGGATGGCAATGCCCATCGTCTGTCATTTAATTCTTAGGGTGATGAGTACGTGAGCTCGTTGCCTCTGGCTCATGCTGTTGTCCTTTGAAGTCAGTGGATATCTTTTATTGACTTAGCTGGGCAACAGATGAGGCCCTGGATGAAAGGGCCAATGTTTTACTAAAGACTACTTGCCTCTGTAGGTTTCGAAGCTGATTGGGTAGGACTGCACATAGCTTGTTTGTGAAGTTTTATTTAAAAGAAAAATAAATTTCTCACAGTCAGAGGGCTGCTGGCTGACCTGACCGTTTCAGGCTGAAAATGGTCACTGAAAGGGTGAATAAGATAATGACAATAAAAACTCTCCTAATACATTACTGAACTGCTGCTGAAAAGGATTTGGCAAAGGCTGCAGAAATGTCCGAGTGAAAAAGCACACCGTCTCTGCTGAAAGATGATTGCGTCTGACCCTGGCCGCTGCCCAGTGAGGCTGGTGAAATCTCCACTGATTTCAGCCAGAGTGGGGGTGGCTGAAGGCCAAGAGAAGACGCAGCTCAGAGCACAGCCCCGAAGTTTCATGCAGGTGATGTTGTTACATGGGAACGCACTGCACTTAACAAACCGTATAGTACATGTAGAGTAAATGCAGTTTCTTGGAAGGACACAGCCAGCCTTTTGTGCCAGCCATGCTCCCTGAATCTGTTTATATGTTGAAATTGTACCTTCTGGGCTGCACTTTTCAACAAATAAACACATCCAACCCCTTGTATTTCTCCTAGCTCTTGTGCTCAGCTTCCTCGATGACGATAGCTGCTTCGTTAGCTGCCTGATGAATGGTCTGTGCGCATTAGCATCATTTTATCTAGCTGATAACTATGAGCTTTGCCCTGCAAAGCTGTGTAACATCCGTTACTGGGGGGTTTCTAAGAAGTTGGGCAAACTTCTGTCACGAATGGTTTAGGTATGGGGGGCAAGAAGATGCACTAAATGGCTTCTGAAGTGCCCTCCTAGCCCTGCTATCTCTTACTTTAAAACTACCATAGTAATAACACGTTATTTCTATGACAAGCACCTCTGGGAGGCTCAGTGAAGAGGTGAGTGCATCTTGGACTAGAAGGTGTTCAGAGACTGCACCAATGCATCCCAAATTGAAATGTCAGCCCAGCGTGTCACAGCTGGGTGAAGGGGTACAAAGGGAAGGACTTGTCCCACCTCACCTCAGGGGCTTTTGTGGAAATGCGCGTGTACAAGCTAGGCTAGCTACCTCCTCCAGCTCTGGAGGAGAAACGCATACAGTTCACGTGCCCTGCTCTGAACGTCTGAGATGTGCTGGAAGCACGTCCTCTCTCTGCTGACCATCACTCCATGCTGCAGTATGTTGACCACGGGCAGAGGAAGCCCTTTGCCCTGGCTGTTATGAGAGCTCAGTACCTTTCTCAGTTCCACTGGGACACTATATTAATCCAGGCACTTTTCTTTCGGCTGCTTGTTTCTAAACACTTAGAAGGGTTTTCTCTGTCCTCCTCTTGCCGATGGAGCTGCTCCTGGCTCTCATTAGCCCATCATTCTGCAGAGATCTGTCCACTGCAGGGCACTCTGCTCATTGGCCTAGGACTAGGCATTTATTTTAACATGTTTGGGTTAGAATACTGGGAATTATGTTTAAACAGGTTATATAAAAAACTTACCTAAAATGTTATTTATTCTGATTCCTCACAAATTTTGATGATATATTTTTGCTGAATTTTGGCTTTCATTCAGGAAACCTCTTCAGTTCATCTTTAATTTGCAGATGGCTTTGGCAGTATTTCAACCTCAGCTTCTGGTGGTTGAAACCTGGTGCTTGAATTAAGCTCAAGATGCAAATAGCCTGATTTTCAGAAAGTCTGAATGTATGCAGCTGCCTTATGGAGTTCTAAGTAATGCAGTTGGGGCTGGGTTTCTCGCTGCCAAAAAAGTGGCAAATGAATTAGGAGTCCGGAAAGAGAAATGTGAGAGAATACACATAAATGTCTTCAGGAATTTGGGGATTTAGGAATACAGATGGAAATAATTGAAAGCCTGGCTCAAATTTTCAGCTGGAAAGCACTAAGATAAGGAATTTCAAAGGAGATTAAAAAGGAACATGTTCACGTTCAGGAGATGCATAGAGCTGAATGAGTGATGTGACAGATTCCTGCGGATGGACGGGTCTGCTGCTCACTCGTGGGCTGGGGATGACAGGAGCCCGGAGGGAAGCTGGAATATTTACTGATGCCAGAGGATATAATTAGAAATAATCAGTGCAGTAAAAGATGAGGTTGGCCTAGAAGCCCGAAACTAATAAGAAATGGAACTTGCAGCTCCTCTTTCAAAGCCTGAATCAGGAGAAGTGGCTGATAGGCAGCCCTTGAAAGCACTGGAGTAGTCTCAAAGGGTTGAAAGCGTAGATCCCGAATGTGCTTATTCTACAGAGGCCAGACATGGGGAAGTACAGCCATGCAGAGACACTGCCCTTTCTGCATCACATCTTAGTGCACCAGGGAAGTGAAAATGTTGTCTCCTTTTCAGTGTGATTAGTCTGCGGGGATCCCAGGAGTACTCAGTGGTGTTGGACTCCCTTCTTATCTCCTCCTGTATTCATTGTTTCCTTAAAGAGGCTTTTATTTGTGTGTGAGACTTTTTTTTAAATTTTTTATAAATACTCAGCTAATCCTTATTGCATATGTAAGTATAGATAGCACATGGGTCTGTAAAGATTATGGATGTCCCTTTTGGCAAGCGATATCTCTTAATAGCATTGTGTGCAGTTAATCGGGTTAAGCAAAAGTATCAGTGGAACAAGCAGTGCAACTTCAGGGAAGGAATAAGTGACAGAACTCTTCAGAGTTGTTGTCTACTAATATTATGGTGGGTAGGATAGAAGTTGTTTTTTCTTTTTTTTTTTTTTTTTGGCTCCGTGTTTTCTGTGGTTGGAAAACAACATGAGCAAAGCAAGCTGTTAAATTGCAAGAGACTCTTGCTATTATATTTTGTAACAGATATGGTAAATGTTTATTGCTCTTGGGCTTCATCCATTGTTTTCAGCCCAGATCAAGTGTTCAGTGCATAGGGAACAGGTTGTCAGGGCTTGTGCCCTCTCTGCTCCTCAGTTCTGGTTATGTGGGAAGGACTACAGGCCATCTCCCATCTAGGTGAAAGGAGGGAATGAAAAGACTGGTGCAGAAAAACAGGAAAGGCGTTGAAGTGAGTGTTGCTCTTTGTCATAGAGAAAGATCCCTAGTTCTACGGGGGATCATCTGGGAGAAATCTCTCCAGTCAAAGGAGAGGAAACTGATACTTCCAGAGTTCCAGGAATGCTCTGAAATAGGCATTTACCTGGAAATCCCTGTGTCTGCCAACCATTGTAAAGGACCGTGAGATGACTAGCTCAGATGTAGAGGTCTGTACTGGAGACGTCTAACGCTACGTGCAGTGTGTCTGGGGACCTGGGCAAGGAGAAGCACTTGGTGACAAAGTCAAGCCAAGGATTGTATAAGGAGAGGGGCAGTGGAGCTGGAGGGTGCACTGGAGGAGGCATGCCTCGCCGAAGTGTTGCTCAGCCAGCTCTTAGTGGGCTGGGAGCTGGACAAGGGCTGCAGGGCAGGAGGTGCAGGTGCCCCCAGGGAGCCAGGAGATGTCTGCTGGGGTTTTGCACTGGACCTGTGCGAGGGTGGCGGGCCCACACCATTGATCCCATATTGATGCTTTTTGAACATATGATGCTGGACAAATTCTATCATTTTTCCCTCACCCTGGCAGAGCTGTGACCAGGGCATGATGTCTTTGATGTCATGTGCATGCACGAGGGCATCTTTTTTGTGCACGGTGTCTTTCCAAGGCAGCGTACGTACGTCAGAGAGTTTCTTAAAACAGCTTTGCATGGTAGTGCAGATGTAATTTCACTAATGGTCCAAGAACAGTAAAGCAAAATTCAGCACAGGATAAAACAAACACACTTGCCTATTTTTGGCAGCATTTTTCAGGTTACTATTAACCTTTCATTTGAAATTTAATGCTGAGGACTACACATTGATTCTGAGCAGCTTCTTGGAACAGCATCATTTTTTCCATTTAGAAAATAACATTTTTTCAAGCTTAACCCTAGATGAGGTGTTGTTCATTTTTTTCTGAGAGACATTTTCCTGTGGAAACCTACTCTTTGGGTCTGAAATTCAAACCACTTTTGCCAAAGCTTAGGAATTATGAGCAATAAAATAGGAAATGATATAGGAAATAACAGCTGAACTGAGGGAGGGATGTGTTTACAACATTAAGATCAAGCTCGGAAAAGTAATAAAACGATCAGAATTACAATTATAATTAAAACAGGCCCGTGGCCAAATGTAAAGCTACTATATGTCTGGATAGTAGTGAGGAAAAAGCATTGAAAGCAAAACCAGAGTAATAGCTGGCAATGGATTTGCCACGAAATTATTTTCAGAGAACAGGTGGGTGAAGAAATTTCTTCATCAGGGAGAAGAAATCCCAACATATTGCAACAGCATTTTTCAGTGAGCAGCGAAGGTGTTGTAACTGTCCTGTGGTGCTCTGGATGCTCCTCTGTCAGCCGTCTATATTTGGAAGTTCAAATTGCTGAGGCAGATTAGAAATGCTGAGCCCAGTAAGCCAGTGTTAATGGGCCGTTTCCAGTGCCCGCATACATCACGTGTGCTCTAAAGGTGTTGGTGCTGCAGTCAAGGTGTGCTTCCAGCTCGTAGGGAGGGACCTGAGCTATGCCTGGTGCGGAGGACAACAGTGTCACCATTGCTGCTAAAACCAGCTTGAGATGCTGGATCATTTTGCTGAACCAGAGCTCCATGCACTTACATTCACTTCAGCCAAGCTGGTCGATTTAAAGCTGGTGAGTGGGGAAGCTGAAGTTGTGAGCTGCTGCCATGCCTGTGATCCAGTGCAGATATATTCTGGTTATAAAAGAGGAATATGGCTGGGCCCTCTGTGGTTGCTTCCAGGTAAAACTATGGTATGGCGGAGAACTAGAGTAGAGAGAAGCCATGACACAGCTGGAGCTGAACTTGGCTAGAGACATAAAAAATAACAAGAAGGGTTTCTTCAGGTACATAGGACAACAAAGGAATATGAAAGAAACTGTACCCCTGCCGATGAGTGAGATAGGAGACCTGGCTACAACTGACATGGATAAGGCTGAGGTACTCAACAACTTTCTTTGCCTTGGTCTTCACTGGCAAGTGCTCCAGCCATACCAGCCTCCGCAGGTCCTGAGGGAACTAGCAGATGAAGCTGCTACGCCACTATCCATCATATTTGAAAAGTCATGGCAGACTGGTGAAGTTCCCAGTGACTGGAAAAGGGGAAACAACCCCCCCATTTTTTCCAAAGGTAAAAATGACCTTGACTGTTGACTGAATACAGTCCAGTCAGTCTCACCTCTGTGCCCAGCAAGATCATGGAGCAGATCCTCCTGGAAACTATGCTAAGGCACATGGAAAACAGAGAGGTGATGGGTGACAGCCAACATGGCTTCATTAAGAGCAAATCATGACTGACAAATTTTGTGGCCTTCGATGATGGGGTTACAGCACTGGTGAATAAGGGAAGAGCAACTGACATCATCTTCTTGGACTTCTGCAAAGCATTTTATACTGTCCCACATAGCATCTTTGTCTCTTAAAAGAGAGACGGATTTGACGAGTGGACCACTTGGTGGATAAAGAATTGTCTGAATAGTCGCACTCAGAGACTTGCAGTCAATGGCTCAATGTCTGGGTGGAGACCAGTCATGAGTGGTGTCCCTCAGGGGTCTGTATTCAGACCAGTATTATTTATCGTCTTTGTTGGAAACGTAGACAGTGGGATTGAGTGCACCCACAGCAAGTCTGCGGATGACACCAAGCTGAGTGGTGATACTCTAGAGGGAAGGGATGCCATCCAGAGAAACCTTGACAGGCTAATGAGGTGGGCCTGTGCAAACCTCATGAACTTCAACAAGGCCAAGTGCAAGGATCTGCACCAGGGTTGGGGCAATCCCATGCACAAACACAGGCTGGGTGATGAGTGGATTGAGGGGAGCCCTGTGGAGAAGGATTTAGGGGTATTGATGGATAAAAAACTGCATACGAGGCAACAACGTTCACTCGCAGCCCAGAAAGCCGGTTGCATCCTGAGCTGCATCATGAGAAGTGTAGCCAGCAGGTGGTGGGAGGTGATTCTGCCCCTGTACTTGGCTCTTGTGAGACCCCACCTGGAGTACTGCTTTCATCTCTGGGGCCCCAGCATAAGAAAGACATGAATCTGCTTAAGAGGGTCCAGAGGATAGCTGTGAAAATGATCAGGGGGTTGGACGCCTCCCCTGTGAGGACAGGCTGAGGCAGTTGGGCTTTTTTAGCCTAGAGAAGAGAAGGCTCCGGGGACAATTCCTCATATAGAAGCCTTCCAGTACTAAAAGAGGGCCTAGAGGAAAGATGGGGAGGGACTCGTGATCAGGGAGTGTAGTGATAGGACAAGGGGTGATGGTTTTAAACTGAAAGAGGATAGATTTACATTAGATGTAAGGAAGAAATTCTTCACTGTGAGGGTGGGTGAGACACGGGCACGGGTTGCCCAGAGAAGTTGTGGATGTCCCCTCCCTGGCAGTGTTCAAGGCCTGGTTGGATGGGTTTGAGCAACCGGGTCTAGTGGAAGGTGTCCCTGCCCATGGTCGGGGGTTGGAACTAGATGATCTTTAAGGTCCCTTCTGACACAAACCATTCTATGATTTGATAATTCTATGAGTCCGTGATTCTAAGATGGTAGCGTTGGTAGCTGGCAGAGATCGTTGGAGCTATCTGTGTGTGTCCAAGGACAGGAATTAATTTGCAGAGTCTTCATTAGGGTCAATTACCAGAGGAACAACAAAAACCATGCAGTGGTTTTCAGTCATAAAGTTGAGTTGAAGGTAAGATAGAGAACAACAACAACAAAAAAATCCCACCCTTCCATAAAGGAACGGAGCACAGCAGAGGAAAAAGCAATGGAAAGAGACCCTGTAAGAACTCTAGTTCTGCTGTACAACCTTCCTTGTGAATCCTGGGACTCCTCTATGGACACGGCTAGCTGCATGCAGGGATGTGGTGTCAGAAGGACAGACATTGGTAGGTCCATCTCTCCAAAATCCTTGTCTGACTGGTTAAAGTTGGATAGATTTCCATGGAGTGATGGAAGAGGAGAGACGGAGACCTGACTCTTCTGCCTGAACTTGGACGGAGAGCAGAAACCCTTTTTTCTTTATAATTTTAGTTACTGTCCTGAGTTTTGAATCTCCAGTCATAGTTGACAGACAAGCATTAGAGAGGATGTTTCTGCACTGCACGGTGGGTCCGTTTCTGTTGCACCACTTCTGAGACCCTGTTTGGCTGAAGAGTGTTTGTATGCTGACTAGACATCGCTGAAGTGTATTTGGAGAGGGTAGCTATGAGAACAACCTGGACTGTTGACACCAAACTGCTCTCTATAATTTTTTTGACCTGATATGAAAGAGAAAAGAGATCTCAATGTAAGTCAGATTCAGAGCATTTCAGTATCCTTTTCTTTGCTTCACTCCAATCTTGCATATTTAATAATAAATTTTAATTTAATTTAATAGATAATTTTTTCTTATGTGACATGAACTATGAGATGGACCTATTACAGATACGTTATTTCTGTGTTCTGATAGCCTTGTAGGCAGATTTCATATCAAGATGATTAAGGACTGTATTTTTTCTGTTTCTTGAAGATTGTGTAATGAGATGAAAGGGGGAAAATGCATATTTTAATTTAGTATATTTGTAGAGTTGAGAGTGTAGTCTATTGTATTTTATGTGTGGCTCTGGTTTTGATAGTACCTTCTTATGCCTTGATTTATTTTTGAGACAAATTGTTTTTCTTTCCATTGTTAATTAGGTTTCTAAACCATAGGTTGAGCCACAAAGACATTTATTGAACCATGAGAATGTTAATTCCAGAGAATTCAGAATATTATTTGCACTTGGATGCAAAATAGCAAAGGCTTTAGTGATGTTTAGGTAGAACTTTATTAACATATGAATATCTCTGGAGAGCTATGGTAATAGCAGAAGAAGTATTAAACTCGGTATTGTATGTTTTTCTTTAAGTAAATGAAGAGAATTGCAAGTTTTCTTCTTGTGAGTCAGCTGAGTATTTGCAGGGATTAACTAATCTATACGAGAGCCAGCATGGACCGACCCTTATCCACCTGATTCCCCTTCTTCTGCTCCATCATGTGGGATGTCGGCACTGCAAGGGGTCATAGAAGGAGCAGGAAGAAATTGCTCCAAAATAATCCTTGTGTGCACGGAGTACTTCCTCCTAGGGCAGGCGGCATAGCTGGTATCTGCAGCCATGGTGGCACAGATCTTTAGGAAGACAGATTTATGCTGCCTCATGGGTGGGTTTTGCCGTAGTGAGAGGGCACTATGCCAGCTAAGGAGCTCTTCTGCTTGTGCCTTGAGCTACAGACATGACCACTGCCTTCCCCCTTCTTGGTTCATGGCCAGTCCTACCAGGAGGACTTTATGGATCCATCACACCAGTCTACCTAGAGCTGTGTAAACCTTGAGCCTGTTGCTAAAGCTCTGATCACAGTTTCCTCAGTCCCAGGAGGTGGCCATGCAGTATTGGAAGTGGGATTCCCCTGAGGAAATGAAGTGTCCATCCAAACCAAGTGGCTGGTATCCCTCTGTAGCCAATGGAGAGAAAACAGTGTTTCTTGGACGTGAGTTATCTCCTCGTTCCCTCTGTAGTAGGTGTCTAAATAGGCATGTGGTCAACATTTTCCCCTTATTGACTGCGAAGAGAGCTGTAGGTGGCCTTGCCCTTGTGGAGCCATCTCATGGAGCTTGCCAGTGTCATTCTAAGACTGTTTCCTTTGAAGAAATGCCAGCTTCACCCAAACTCTGTCTTGATACCAAGCTGGTTCAAGAATGTGATGTTGCTGAGGTTTATTTTAATAATAAAACTCTGGGTTATGAATTTGGAAACAAACCTACAAAGGAAAAATAAAAATGTAACCAGATGTGAGTTTAGATTGTGTGAGGGATATGAATCAATATTATTAATATGATAAATAGCAAATATTCTTTCCTAACTAATGCTGGGAAGTTTCTTACTGCTTTTAACTTAGACTGCTCAGGGCTTATCTGAGTCAAAGAGACCATGGAGCTGATCTCCCCTCACAACATTATTCCACCTTGAGGTACTTCTCAGAGCTGACCCTGGATGGTATTTTCAGAAGTGTCCCAATACTGGGGACACTCCCTAATTTGTCTGGGCTTCCTCTGAAATCAGTGAAGAGGGAAAGGCACTCACAGAAGGTGGTTCATCCCCTCCATCTTAGACATCTGACCTGCCATGGGATGACTTGTACTCTGGGTATGGCTTGCTCCATTGACCAAAGAGGAAGCCTGGTTGGCTACTGTAGATCAGATACCAAGATGGCCAGAAGTCTGGGATCAATCCTGCTTTCAGAGATTGGGAAAAAAATTGTAATAGAATCTGTGTCCTGTCTCTCAAGTGGGATTTTGCAAATCTCACCCTCTGCCTTAGCATTTGCGCTGCACAGCACCCAATGTGCTTTGTGCTTGCTCTGTGATGGTACGCGGTGATCACCAAAGCAGTGAGAGTGCTGCACAGAATGTTCCACAGCAGCTACTTCCTTTCTGGTTTAATGAGTTTGCTAATCCCAGTCTTGATTAATGAGCTTAATATGCAAATGTTATGATGAAACTGAAACTCTTTGTAATTGCTTGCAGACAGATTACCACTTCGAGTACACGGAGTGCGACAGCAGTGGCTCCAGATGGAGGGTGGCTGTCCCGAATCCATCGGCGGAGTGCTCTGGACTGCCTGACCCGGTGAAAGGGAAGGAATGCAGTATGTCGGCACTTTTCATTTTACAGACCGTTACTAACCGTTTGTGCTAATTGTGTGGCTTCTGCCGCTGATGTCCTGAGTGTTCCTGAGGTAGTCCTTCCCCTCCAATCCTCCTTCTTGTCTCTTGGAGCTGTGGAGCAGCGATCATCTGAGCAGCATAGTTGTATAGCTGAATACCTGCTACAGGTACCCTTGTGTGCTGATTCACTGGCAAGGCATCTATTACAACACCCCTTGAGGAGATGCTTGTCTTGAGCTGCCATACTTTTAAATTCTGCAGCTCTCCAGTTCATTTGTAGCTGTATTGACCAAAATAGTGACCAGGAGTGGCCAAATTGTATTTGCGTAGTGTCCACATCCTCGTTACCTGCATTATTTAGCTAATTAGTAAGCTGCATGCATAAGTAATGGTAAATGTCATATTTGTCTGAGTTACCTTCATGATGAAGCACTGGCATTTTAATTATTTATGTATTTATTTTTAACAACTTGATGCGTTCTCATATCGCTTGGTCCTGCGTTTGTTTAAATGTTAAAACACTTTGCATCTGGGGACATAAACAAACTGCTGCTCTGTATCACCTTTGAACTGTTCCCTCACTGTTTTTGAGCTTCCCAGGCTGAATGCGCTCCCCCATCACGGTGCCTTGCTCTAGCAATTCACTTCACAAAAGATCCCGGCTCTGCTTTACTTCCCCGGTACTTTGTACGAGGGGGTGTAAATTATTGTATCTGACACACAGGATGAACGACAACATCCTTTTGGTTCTCCTGTAGGAGAGGTGAGGTTTGCTCACTTCCGACTCTCCCCCGTAAAGGTTTATGTTCATTTCTTTATGACATATGTTCAGTGCGAGGCACATGAATGTTTTCCGTAGCAGTGTTGACCACTGGAAGATTTCTGACGGCTTACAAGCATTCAGCTGAGAAGTTGCCTGTGTCATTCCTGGTATTTGGGTTTAGTTTACAAGGTTTTAAGTGAGGAATCTCTGTGTATCCTTAGGACGTGTTTTTCAATTACAGAAACAGAGAGCTGGGAAGCACCTCAGGTGATCCCATAACTCATCCCCTGGCTCAAATAGCTATAGTAGCAATGATTTCATCATTCATGGCTGATGTTTGGCTGTTTTCAGGGACCTCCGGTGATGAAGAGCCCACGAGCTCTCCAGATATTTGCTCATCTATTTTGTTCTTTTCATTTTCCCTTCTGTTACAGCTTTTTCTGCTCTCGAATCTCCCTTGTTGCACTTCAAGCCTGTTACTTTTTGCTGTCTGCACTATAAAGGAGCAGACAGAGTTATCCCTTCTGCCGCGCAACCACTTTTGCTGCACCCTGGAGAACTTTGGTATAAGTCATTTTTCCTGATACACACTTTCATCTTAAATCTTGTAATAAATGGTTTAAGGTCCGGCAACATTACACTCTCTCCATCTTTCTGCTGCAGATTTTGACAAATGGTTTTGTGCATCTTTCTGGTTTTAAATCAGTTCCAGTGAAAATACAACTGGTTTGTAACAATAGATGAATCTCTGGCTTCTCCATATCTGCCCCCCCTGCTAGACAAGGGGAAAACTTTGCTGTGATATTATACGCCAAAGTACACAATTCTGTTAAATACCCTGGAAAACCCATCTCAGCAGATGCCTCTCCCCCTTGCGGTGTTGCTGTTAAGTCCCACGGCAATTCAGCTGGTTTGAGAAACAATTGGGTATTTGACTTATTTTACTGAACCCTTCAGGCCTCATCTCTCTGGGTTCCTGGGACTACAGCGGTGCTATTGTAGCTCGCTCTGTTCCTTTGCATCTGTAGTAGATCATCTGGCTTCAGGACATGTCTGGGTATATTCTGATGGCACAAGTAATTTCAGGTTTCTCATCTCTTAGTCTTTCAGCTTTTGCTTTAAGAACAACCAATCTTTCAGGCTGAAAACATGACTTTGTCGACAGCAGCAGTCACTGCAGGAATTTGTACGGAACACTTCTCCCGTTTGGCTTGGCCACTGTGGTGGTTTCCACTGTGAAGTATTTGAACCAGTGCAGGGTCTGGATGACAGTCCATTCTTCAATGGGTGGGATGTACTGGGAGAGGTAGCTTTTGAAATTCATGTGCCCGCCAGCTCTTTAGAGTTTGCGCATGGGGGGTCTGTTGTTGGTGATGAGTTGTATTGAAAATGCTGGCATACAGCACTGACTTCTCATATTCTCTGAGCTGGTGACTTCTGTCTCATCTGACAACACAGCAGCTGGACCAAGGACATCTTATACTAAAAGCACAATTTTCTGTAGCCTGAGGAGAATGAAAGGTTCTGTATTTTGGGCTGCTACAACTCACACTCTTGGTGGATTGTGTACAGAGTGAGATTTGTGCTACAGGCTTGGCCAGGGGTTGCACGCACATCTCACCAAGTAATTAATGGCTCCTTGAGATGCTTTCCTTTTCTCATAGGCCTACTGTTATTTTATCACAAGACATGCCACAACTATGCCACATCCTTTGAGATGAGTCTTCCTGGACATTCTACAAATGTATTAAGATTCTTCTACGTCTTGTAGACCCTACCCTATGCTAGAGCATTCCGACACTGGGGCTCATCTTGACATTTGATAGAGTCCTGGTCTCTCTTAGGTACCTCTTTCAGTCCTTCAGCCTGCGGAACTGGGGACCGCAGTACAATTACCACAGGTAGCACAATTTCCCGCTTTGGAGATCTGTTACCTTCAGAAGTTTTGGTTAGTGTCTACTAGTCCTGAGATACAGCTGAGCCAACAACGTCTCTGCTCTTAAAAAGGGGTTTCAGTTGTATAGCAACATGAGTTCTTAGAGCTTTTTTTGTCTCCTTGAGGCTGGCAGAGCCCTCAGTGGTCCTTGGTGGCCGTTAGGATGCAATGGATTTGGAGGAATCTGGGTGAGAATGTGGATTTTTTGGGAACACGTTTGCCACTGCCACTGACTTCATGATGTTCTGTTTACAGTTGTTTTAGTGTATTTAGAAATGCCTGCCACGTGAGAATGTCTACTATTGATCTTTACTGCTCCCTGAAAACAGAAGTGACTTGCAGGCAGTCATTAAATTTGGATCCTGAGGATACTGTGCTAACCTCTCCTGCTTCCAAATGCTCAGCAGTCATTTTCTTCAGATTGTGCCTGAACTAGGAATTCAAAAGATGGTATAACAATATGTTAAATGTCTCCAGTCACCTCTGTAAATACGTCTAGACTGTGGTCTCCAGTGGAGTGGAAAGACACTTGAAATTGCTAAAAATACATTAGCTCAGGTGCTTCATGTATCTGGAGCAATCTAACTGTGGCACCAGAGTTCGATCGGTGTCTCGAGATGTCCTCATTTTCAGGATGTTGTGTTTTACTGCTTTTCATTTGAATGAACCCATTTAAAATTGTGTTGGGTGTCTTTGTGCTCTGCTGCATTTTGAAGTGCACACTGACCTGCAAAGCACAGCTGGCTCTGACCCACTGAGAGTAACTGCCAGCATTCCCTGAAATGGGTGTAGTCTCTGAAGCAGCTCAGGGTTCAGCCCATGTTTCGAGTCTTCAAGATCTTTATTGGCAAAGTTTACCTGCAGAGAAGACAGAGTCCTCTGAGAAATAGTCATGGGGTTCAGAGTAGAACGACCTGTTGTATGGTGGCTGCTTTATGACCTGGTTATTAAAAGAAGGGAGGGGTTGCCTTTCTCTTGCCATGAGCACAGAGCAGCATGATGACCCGCCTCCCCCTCCTGCTACCCTCCCCTCCACATTTCTCCCACCCAGGTGGGAGGTGAGAAGAAAGATGTAACCTTACATGGCAGATGTTTGTGATGCTGTAGGAGGTCCTGCTGTGCAGTGACCCCAGATACAGCAGGGAAGGTGCAGGAGCAGCTCCGCAGCTCACTAGCTCCCCTGCAATGCATTGGGACAACATGCCCCTTTCTGTATGTCACTCCCCTGTTATTTTCTGAACTCCTTGCCCTGAGGGGCAGCAGCCATTGCCACCTTCAGACCCCACATTAGGGTGTTAGCCTGCCTTTTGCCATTCAGCATGGTGTGGTACCTCAATGCTTGCCCCCTGGGGCACAGCCATGCCAGGCTGCTCGGCCGCCTCTCTCAGGCTTGTGTTTGTTCAGAGAGGAGTCATATTTTTGATGCCGCTGCATCATGGTTGCAAGGGATCCTGCAAAGAGACACGTTAAAACTGCAGCAAATATCTTGGCTAGGAAAAAAGCAATATTTATTACACCTAAAGCTACTCTGTGTGGCTCTCCTCTGCTTCCCATTTAAGATGTCCCCTCCAGGCATCTTCCTGGTACTGTTTTGGAGGTCGGGTACATACATGGAGGCAAGGAGCGTGGCACTGGGGGGTGGCGGACGGAGAGCCTCCCTCAGCAAAATCCAGACCTCTGCACCACTCCATTACTTCTTGACGGTTGGGAATGTGCTTAACTAATTTGGTCTGGTTCATTTTAATTGCCACAGGTCTCACTCTGATCTCCTCATGAGTCTGATGTCAGGAAGGGAATTTAGGTGATAAGGATCGCTGCCATCAGGGCAGTTGCGTGGCTTTTTAAATAGAAAATAGTTATGGCACTCAATGGGAGCAGTTTGTTTTCGGGTCTAAGCCCTTGCCTTCCCCCCGTTATAGGTGGTATCTCTGAAAACCCTTTGCTTTGGTGTGGGGGCTGTATGCAGTGTCTAATGGGGACCTTTTGGGGCCTGGCAGTGGGAGCGGGACTTGGCATCGTGCTCCCACTGACACCGCAGCAGTCTGTTTGAGTGGCCACAGTCAGGATTTTCTGCCAGCCTGACCATATGCTGCATGTTTTACACTCAAATTAAAAGTCTGAATTTAGAGCCTTCCTTCCTTGTATGTCTCCTTTCCTTCCTCTCTTCTTCATCTGCCCTCACTCAAGTACAACCCAAATATCTGGTTCAGAGTGTGCCCTGGCTGTGCCCAGGTGCACTGATACTCTCCTCTCAGCAGAGTTTGTGACCAAAAAGGGTTTAAAAGGTTCACATTTTGACCTCAAATTCTGTTTTAATATTAACTCTCTAATGCCACAGTATACGAGTTATTTTTTTGCCATCCTGAATAAGAATACGTTACATCTTATCTCATAAATATCTGTTTATTTTAGTGGTGCGATGTGCATAATAAAGAAACTATAGTGACAATAACAGAGCAATTTCAAAAGGAGTTGAATTCGCCTTGTTCAGGGGGAAAAAGCGCTGGTAGGGTCGCTGTTATAGTCAGCATCCAAATGCCAGGTAGAATTATAATCAGCAAGATTTCTCTAGAAAGGAGACACAAAAAATATTGCTAATACAGAACTTGTGGAAGTACAGTTCGGTGGAGGGTCGTATGGCTCTGCTTAGCAAACTCCACCTTTACCTGCTGCCACTCAGGTGGCAGCAACGTCTTTGAGGTCAGATGTGTGCTTTGGTTTCGAGGCGAGGCGTGTGAGTGTGTGCCAGATGGTAAGTGCGTGAAAAGCTCTGCTGACTTCAGAAAATAGGCTGTCCTTAATTACAACGGACTTTACTGAGGCCTGAGAGCAAAGTTTGTCCTGATTTATTGCTGTTGAGCTGTGTTTGTTGAGTTTATTCTAACTCGGTGTAATCGGCTCCTAGGATACCATAGGAGTTGTTCTAAAACTACCAAGTTTAAAACACTTTAAGGGAGTTTAAGTGATCTGCAGGAGTTTTAACATGCTGCTTTTGTAACAGAAAACTCAAACAGAAGCTTTTGATGTTCTCTAGGTCTCTGGTAAGATGTGGGTATCCCAAGAAAGTGAGAAGCGGGTCTGCTCCTAACTTCCTTGAAGTCAGTGGGCATCTGCAAATTCTATAGCACAGAGTGGGTGCACATACACATGTGTGTAGATGGATAATATAAAATGAATGTTATACATCTGGCAAGGTCCGTGTGCTCGTGTTACAGCCTTCTGACATAAAGTTTACACCTGTTCATTGTCAACTAGATTTGTATTCAGGCAACTTCTGTGTAGTCTTTGTGCTAAATAATTGGATCTTCTGGAGTTTTACTTAGAACTTTGAAATTTGGCTGATGAACACTTGAAAATAGCAATGATAAGTTTTAGTAGTTTCTTTAATGCTTACGTTGTTGCACATGTGGGCATGAATGTATGTACAAACACTTCCATGAGAATAGACTTATTCATTACACAGTCACATTTTTTGTTATCTCAAAATAGGTTTTGTTGTATAATAAAAAAATGTTGTTATCACCACTGTGTCATTGTCTTGATAAATGAATACCTGTAAGAAGGGCTTCAGTCCAGAGTTAAAGCCTCTTGAAGCAAACATGTGAATCCTAACAAATCATCACAGAGGTTTTTTTCCTTTTTATTTGACATTCACTAATGATTATTTTCTGATCTCATTAATGGGCTTTGAAATGATTGGGATTTCTTTGTTTCATCTGAAGAGAGGAAATATGATGACATCAGTGTAGCTCTGAGGACCGGGCATGTATCTGTTCTCATTTTTTTCTTATGGCTTGGAAGCACTGGATCTTGTCTTCATCAGCCGTAATGTACTAATATTTTTTTCATTTTTGATATCATTCAGATGTTGCTTCTTTGGATATTCACCTTGGAAGAAACCATGAGGTCAAGCTATTACTGGCTGCTGGTGTTTAACCGTGTCATCTAGATCTGACATATGCACATAGATATACTGACATAAGGTGACAGATGCTGTTGGGTATCCTGAGCTGTAGGAAAGCGCTAATGTGAGACAATGTTCGGAAAATGTATTCAGAAGATTTCCCCTTTCACTCTTACATTCTTGAGATTGCTCACTCAAATGGTGTGTGCTGATCTCCCTCGTGTTGGTTAACACATTCCCTTCTCTCTTCTCTTTTGAACAGTCATATGGCTCCCATGAAGCTGCCCATCAGCGTATGAGAGTCACATATGGAAGGTTGCTCTCTGAAACCTAAGTGCCAAAAAAGTGGATTCTTAGTGGACATGACATCCAGGGAATCTGAGAATTTCTTGATATGCTACAGATGTGGCCCTTGGCCTGTCATGTATGACGTAGCAGTTAAGGATGTCTGACAGAGAAAAACATAATATAACTGTCTCTGGAGCCACCTGTGAGGTGAACAGCAAGATGGGCAAGAAGCTGGTTTCAAAGTCATGATCTTTATAGGGGTACTTTTGTGTGTGTGGCCTGCAGGACTGGGCAACTCCATTTTACCTGAGTCTCTTTTGTATCCCTAGGGAAGTTTTCATGTCTTTTCTGAAAGGAAAAAGAAAGGTTTCCCACTGGAGCACACTGGGGAGGGGACCAGCACACAGAAGCGGAGGCTGCTCTGATGACCGCTGTGAAGCTGAGGAATTAATGCAAGGCTGTCAAGTAGCAAAGATGTTTAGCCAGCAGTGATGTGCGTGGCACAGTTTGAGAGTCGCTACTAAAAGGCTGTGATTTAGCAAAGCACTCAAGCCAATGTTTATTCCTACTCCTCTTAGATCATTCCTGCTAATGCATGTACATAAGTCAGATAGGTGAGTCCTATTGATGGCATTAGTTTTGTCACCTGGACTGAGGCTCGAAGCTACATTTTACCATGGCATTTCCATCTGGATGTTTTCCTAAGGCGTTTTGTTACCCTGAGAGATACCCCAGTTTTACAAGTAATTCTATCAGGTTTTTTTCCTCTGTGCATGAGCAATACACTGTCTTTGCAGAAAAATTCCCATTGTTGGCTTTTTGAAGCACAGATTATTTTAGGTAAATAGTTAAAAAGGGAGAAGAGTTTGCACTGAAGTCACAGAGTTTAGTTCCTGGAGAACTTCCAGTGAGACTTCCAGAAGAAAGGTTGGCCTTAGTGTCTTTTGACGATTTCTTCCCCCTATTCGTGTACATGATGTAATTAAGTAAGTTAAACACAGCTTCCTCTGAGTCACTGATTTCTCTTTCAAGAGGAAATCAGCTGGCAAGACCTTGAGATTTGCTATGGCTTGGTAAAGGGATGGGAGGCAAGCACAGTGTGTGTACGGAGGAGATCGCAAATGGCACGGAGAAGCCATTTGCACCAACCACTTTTGTTGGTGAGCAATCAAAATAAACTTGATGGGTTCAGTGGGGTGTGGAGAGCTACTCACTTACCTTGAGGTGTGTTTCCTGCCATCTCCAGTGCTGAGCCACTAGGATGGTTGTTGTAACACTGGCAGCAAATGTGCTTGCTAACCTCTTGGTGATGACTGGCTTCCTCCACTCTACGTGACACTTTCATGGATTTGTTGAGTATTCCCATTCCAAACCCCCACCTTTCAGTGTCCTAATGATGAAATAAAAGTGATAATAAAACTGTCCTATGTGCCAGGACAGCTGGGTAAAATGGTACTGTTCCTGTCAAAGAGGTGAACTGGAAAAAGTGTTGCTCTGTTTTGTAAAGGGAAAAATTACTTACTCTTGAGAAAAGAAAGGGTCTCTTCCACAGAACGTGCTCTTCCCCAAGTTACATCAGCTTTTGGTGTGATCACATTTCAAGCCTAAACAGCCTTGACAAACTTTTTTTCCTTAAATTAAGATTTCAGTCTGGTTCCTGGTACACATTGGGATATAATGACTGAAGAAAACGAACATCAATTATTCACAGTCTATTGGAAAAGCTTCATATAAATTATTCACAGAAGACATTCTGAAGCTGGCTGAGATTATAGGAAACATTAATAATGAAGCAATGATTTCCTCTCCTCCTTTGGCTTTTTTTCTCCTTATCCTGTGTTTTGGTTGGTCCTTGGGTCCATGTTGTGTAGACCATGACGTCCCAGGGTATCATTGAGCAGGTGCTTCTGTGCACTTGTCCTTGGCCACATCTTCCCCTCCAGGTTTGTGGCATGTGTCTGCTGAACCCAGCAGCTGTTTGGAGGGACAACTGCGTAATGCTGCCAACCTCATATTTCCTTTCAGAGCTACAGTTTTCACCACTGCCCATGGGAGGCTGAGAGAATTCAGCCCAAACCCTGCCTGCAGGAGAAAGCAGCATCTTACCTGAATCCCAGGTAGTGGGACTTTGGATGAACGAGGTAGAAATGGAGGGGGGGGGTGGTGGTGTGTGTGTGTGTGTGAAGTGGAAAGCTAGTGTCTGAGATTTTTTCCTGTGTATTTTCACTGGTTTAGGTAGAATTGCTCCAGTGCTACCCCTTTCTAATGTTGCTATAATCTGAAAAAATGAAGTCCTATGTCTTTTTTAAAACTGTAATGTTTTGAGAGCCAGGGGGGCATAGAAGGATACACATGGACATGCACATGCTCAGTGGCAACAGCATAAAAAGAAGAGCTGAAATGGTTTTAGGTATCATAAGAAGTGTCTGGAGAAAAATGTCTTCTGAGTGATGGATGTACAAGTGGTGGGTCCGGGGGGTGTGGGATGGGAAGCTAGCTGAGGGAAGGTCTAAACTGAGTGGCCAGAACTGCATAAAGGAGGAAAGCAATTGAATCTATGATAGGTTTGGTGTTGGAGGATGCAGGGCATTGAGGCAGCTTTGATTAATCTTCTGGAGAAATCAGAAATATTCTTATCCCTCTCACAGTGTGGCAATATCTGGAAGATATTGAACATGAGAAAACACTCCAGAGGAAGGTTTCAGACCTCAGAAGAGGTTGAGTAGTCATATACATGTGAGGATCTTCTCTGTTAGTCTAGCTGTGTTCATGATAACACTGTGTTGACCTCCAACATCAGAAAGTTAAGCCATGTGCTAGGGTCAGTTACAAGAAATGTGCCAGCTAACATTGATCCTAGTCAACCAAAATCACTGGGAGGACCACGGCTGTACTAAAAGGCAGAATGTGACACTGAAGCCTTGCAGTCAAAGGGCAAATGAGGCAAGGCAAAATTGTTTATGATCTGTTTCTCCCTCTGGGGAGCCATTTCCATGTCTGCAGAGAGATTGTAAAGTGCTGCCTGCAAAGTAATCTAGTGCAAACACTCTTTAGAAATAGTTATGCAGTGGGCAGGGTTCCTGCTTCAGGATGTCCCACGTCCCTGATGTGTCCCAGGAGGGAGGTAAGATACCATCGCTCTCAACTCGCAGAGTTTATAAGAGGATGGGGATTAGTTAGATTTGTTAATTTGACCTTGTAGACCATTAAAATGCATCCAGTCAGGCTGATGCTGAGGCTGATAATTTGTATTTGGTGTGAGCTTTTCTTCCATATGGTGTCCAGTTATGGTAAGAAGCGCTTGAGAGACACAAGGTCCATCACATGCCATGAAAGATTGTTGCAGCAATCAGTCATTCTTCCTATTAAAAATGTGAGCATTGTTTCCAATTTGAATTTGTCTGGGTCCAGTTTCCAGACAGTTCTTGGCTTGATTAAAGAGTCCAGTGGGATCCTGTGTTTTCTCCCCCTGGAGATGCTTATATATTAATCAAGTTGACTTTCAATCTTCTTTTGATAAACTAAATAGACTAAGCACTTCAGATCTCTCACTGCAAGACATTACCCCTAATTTTAAAAGCATTTAAAGTCCTTTTGTTTCACTTTCACCTCTTAAACATTCCAAATCACAAATATATTCTGTATTAGAACAATCTTCTTGCTTGTAATACACACGTTTCATCCTACACATCTCTACCTCCACCTCTAAATATACCCACAGAACTCACTAGCGCCTTTTTGCACACCTTGACAATGGAAGCTCTTGATGCGTGACGGGTCCACTCTGACCCTCAGGCTTGCTGCTCCCTGGGATACATTTCAGCCTTCTGCAGGCAGGGCCAGCGCTCCTTGCCTTCAGTAGCTTGTCTTTACCTTTGGCTCTGTTAAAACACACTGATTTCAAGTGGGCTCAGGCTTGACAACAGTCTCTCACCCACTGATTTTAATACTGTTCCTTTTCTTTTTGCCTGCAGATCGTTGATAAAAATGTGGACAGCCATCAGACTCAGTCTCGGGGCAGGCACAACTGCCCCCTTCCTCCCTGCTCAGTGATGGTTTCCCACCGACAGCCCTATCTGAGATCTGTTACTCAGGCAGTTTTAATCCATTTAAGATGTACCTTACTGGTATTGTGTGGTACTACCTTCTTCATCAGAATGACATGCAAAACTAAGTTCACTGTATTAGAAACCCTAAGTCTATTACATCCACTCGGCTGCCTTTATCAAGCGACTGGTAGTCCTTTTAAACAATGAAATGAGGGCTGTTTGACAAGACTTGTACAATGGTTTTGGTGGGTATTAGTAGTGTAGCTCTTGTTAATCTTTTATGAAGTGAATCCGGTGTCAGCTTTATTGCATGCATGTATGAATGTGTGTGGCTGCCTGCGGCAGTGTCTAAAGCGTTTTACAGCATCTTTTGTTACCAAGACTGATCATCTGAACAACTACCTTTTTTTTTTAAATTTTTGTTTTATTTTAAGAAAGCTCCAGCTGCAAATCACCAATAATCGCATTGCTTTCACTGGAGCTACTGCATACATCACTGTATCCAGCACCGCAGCAAGTCGTGCTGTTCCTAACCACTGCTGAAAATGTTCTGCCAGTTTTAAAAATGCTCATGATGAGGCAAGTCATGACATCTTTTAATGCATCCACGGTTTTATTCACAGAAAGAAAGAAGATCAAATCCAGTCTTTATAATGTAATGTGCATTCTCCGTGTAGATTGGTGTGTAGCACCCAAACTGATGCTTGAGAGGTGTAATAGGAAAGTTTGCAAACAAGAGGGAGAGGGAATAGTGATGTCCAAACAGGATCAATAGTGTAGATTCTGGAAAAGATTTTCAGAATTGCCTGAGTAATTTAGCAGCCTTAGTTCTGTTTTCTGAAACAGGGTAGACGTGTAAGGGGTTATTCAATAGTGATGTTTTCTCTGAAAATTAGGTATCAAATGCTTAAACAAATAGGCTCTGGGGTAGGGGGCAGATAGTGTTTACGAAGGCTACCTTTAAACTAGGAGACTAATTTTCCCTTTGGAGTCTGAAGCAAGAAGGAGGGTTTAGTGGGGGACGAACTAGGGCACACACCTAAAATATATGAATTAGATTCCTGAAACTTCACATTGCACCTGAACCTCCTGTGTGGTGATGCTGTCCTTCCCATTGACAGCATCTTGTGTGTGTCATGCCCACGAGCACAGCGGTGCTGCAATGTCAACCATTTCTGTGGACAAGAGGTCACTAGTCAGCACTGGATCTGTGCCCATCTGAGTCTTAGTGAGATGGAGCAGCCACAAGCGAGGCAAAGCATCAGTGCCCTGGGATGGATCATCGGCCCGTGCCCTGTCTCCATCCTGGGCAAGTACCTCCTAGTCCATCACGGGGGACATCTTCTCTGCCAGGGTCCCTCTGGGCATGGCCACAATGTGCCTGTCCCCAGCTGGGATGGACTCCTGATTGATGCTGCTTAGCTTAAAGAGGGTTTGGTCTGGCTTTTGGTCTCTCCCCTCGCTGGAAGAGCAAGTTGTACGACAGTAGGAGAGGAGAGCATCTCCATGCTCATCACACATCATGTTTCCTCCCCATCCCCCTCTAGCCGCTCCTGACCGCCTGGAACTAGACCAAATGATGCATCTGTTCCAATGTCGAAAGGGATTCGTGTTGCCATTAGCCACATTCAGCCCCAAATTGAACCTGGCAAGCAGCTGGCGTGCTCAGAGTCAGTTTGCTTGCAGATGTATGTGTTTTGACTGGCAATACTGCTGCCTTTGAAATATGACTCTAGAAAAGGGAAAGAAGGTAATTCCCCATCTAAATAAGAAAAACGCCCATCTCTTTCCTGGAAGGTGAACGATGAAGGGTAGTATCCTGCGTGGTGGTCTGCCTTATCCCTTATACCCTTTTTTTTCTCTAAAATAATCACGTTGCAAGAAGTTAAAGGATACTAGTTCAGTTAAATAACCTCTGCTCAACCTCACTGCAATGGAAGAGGAGGCTCTGCTGCCTTCCGCATCTTCATTATGGCAAAGAATCACTTCCAGTTACTGACCGCTTACTGGAAATTCACAAGTCTGGAACGTGTGGTGAAGCAGCACTCTCCATGTCTTGCTATTTAACATTCTTTAAAAAAAATGTTGAAATTGTTAAAGGACTCGAATATTTCATGAGAGCTCCCTTTTTTACTTCCCTTCCTGATAGCTTCTCTCTGCACCCTTCAAAAGAAAAAAAATAAAGCAGTGTTAGTTAATAGTGCTAAAGCCGTGAGTCAGGACACCTTTATGCATTTAAGGTGCAAAGCTATACGATGTGTGGCCTCAGTTCAGCCACATGGCAAAGTGCTTGCTGCTTTTCTCCGGGTGTCTGAAGAAGCTCTGCTTCTGACCCCAGCTGCAGGTACGTCTTACGGCTGGAGCTGAGGTCGCAGGGCTGGCTAGGTGGGATGTCAGCTGTACCGCTCTGTCCCGTGCCACTGCCTACAGAAACCCACCTGCCCCCACTGAGGGTGGATTTTTTCCCCCCCGTCTGTCAGTCTTTCACAGAACTACATTGCAGCAGGATTTCCTTGTACGTACTCACTCCAGCACCCCTCCCTGCTCGCCTTCTGCCCACTTTTCTTCTTGGTCCGTCACCAGTGCACAACAGGGTTAGAAAAACAGATCTGTTGGCTTGAAGTCCACTGCTTCAACTTCAGAGTATGCTGATATGACCAAGGGGGGAAAATGATCCTTTGGCAGATCTTTCCATCAAAATGGACCTTTTGTCTGTGTTCCAGTGCTGCCCATCAAGGCCTGTTACCCAAACAAATACTGTGGGATCCAGCACACAAATGAACGCCTGAACTGAAGTGGGATTCAGATGGAAATTGATGCTCCAAAGCCAGGTCTTTATCAAAGTGCTCACAGTCAAACAAGTTTTTCGGCAGTTAAACATTAGCACATCTGTAAAACTGCATATGCTGGGACTTCAACTGGCATCAGCTGCTTTGGGCCATTTGCACCACTTAGGCGAGCAGCCTGGTCTCCTTCAGGCTCTCAGACTAGTAAGTTTATGTCTCAAAGTGAGTGTATGAAATACCTGTCACTGCAGAGCATGGCATGCATGAAACAGTAAAAAATCCCAGCATTTCTTGGGATGCAAGTTGTGTGCCTTGCTGTGAACCTCATTTGGCTACACTGACCCAGTTAAGTTTAAAAGTCTGCAAGCAACGTAGGAAATACTCTGTTCTGCAGAAAGCACTCATTTGTTTTCCATCCAGGATGTTCAGTCTCAGAGAGGACACGGTACGGCACGGGGCTGGGGGAAAGTTGGGTGACCTGTTGTTCAAATGAGCTTCCGGGCAGGAGTTAACAATTCCCAGCACAGACATGGGGCTCCATGGGCAAACGGGACTTCTGCTGCTGTCCAGGTTTCCTCTGTATAATGGGAATATTCTTCTCGTAGTAGCTAGAGGTGTGATCAGACAGGAACAAGGAACATTTACTTGGAGTAAGTAATTTTAGAGACATCTGTAAAAAAAGCACTTTGTGAACATTCCTTCCAAATTATACTTCCCCTAGTTACACACATTTTAAGTACTGTCTTTGCTGTGCTGGCAACCAGTGTTTGTTTTCTCAGCATGCTCATATCACCCCCGTCAAAGATCCTCATTTACAAGGAGCAAGCCCACTGGTGATCTTTTTCAGCGTGCTGCTGTGCACTCCTCTTAGCTGCTGTACGGGTGGGTGATACGAGTCTGCTCTGGCTCTCAGGTGCTGTGCTTGTGATGGAGTTCAAGGTGTAACAGGTGGGTGAGCAAGGGTGAGGAGAACTTTTACAAGCCCTCATTTTCAGAAATTGCTTTTGGACACAGTCTGTGGGTCGAGATTTTGTACATAAATCTTGTTTTGCCAACAGAGACAAGCTGCAAATCAGGAGCTGTCATATGAGATTTGGTTCCTGTGCTGCCACATTGGTGAAAAAACAAGTGCTGGTGAACAACTCTGTTTTGCAGTAGTTGCTGGTAGTTCAGCTGTTGTGTTCCTGGGACTGAGGCATTCTTGTATGGTTCCCTTTAGTGGCACTTCACTCTTAATTAATTAAACAGCAAAAAAATTAATGGAAATTAATTTGGATTAATTTCTCCGTTCATATGTTGGAAATAATTGTCTTCCCAGCTTTCTCCTGTGCCTCTGGCGAGTATCTGGAGATGAAGACCCAGGCGTGCAGCAAATGTGCGGAGGGGACCTACTCATTGGGCAGCGGCATCAAGTTTGATGAGTGGGATGAGCTGCCGGCAGGATTCTCCAACATGGCAACTTTCATGGACACGGCGGTTGGCTCCTCTGAGAACAAAGCTGACAGCTGCAACAAGTAAGAAGTTCTCTTTGCACCTGGGTTAGGCAGCCACGGGTCAACCTGAGACAGCTCAGCAGCACAAAGCCAGTTTAATGACTTATCTGAGCTCTCCCGAGTGTAACCAGCCCTACTAATGGCAAATGAGTGGCTGGGAAGTGAAATTTATAGCCATCTCTTTGCTGTCATCACGGTCTCCTTGGGCCCATCAGAGCTAGTGGGTCTGAGACCAGCCTGAGCAGTTCTTATTTATAGCTGGAAAGCTCCAGAGTCATGGTATAGTAAATGTAGCTAAAAGGTACTTTCACAGCCTATTTAGAGACCTGTGCTGGTTGCAGAAGGCTGATTCTGAGTATAATTGAAAGTATATTGAACCTATGGATAATAAACCTTTCCTGTGTAGGCTGAGTCCTAAAGTTCTAGTACCTTATTCTTTCCCATGAATGGTTTTAATGAAAAGTATTATATTTACATGAAAACTAAATGAGCACCCAGTAATAAAGTTATAAATTCACTGCAGTTAGCTACTGTTGGATTCTGGGTACTGCATTTAGGAACATGTTTTTTTATAGTAGTGTAAGAAAAATCTCCTCAGTGTCTGTGATCTCAGCGGAGACTTGTTTTGCTTGTGTTCATCAGCTCTTCATGGACACCTCGAGGGAATTACATAGAGTCGAACAGGGATGATTGTACAGTTTCTCTCATCTATGCTGTGCACCTGAAGAAATCCGGTTCTGTCTTCTTCGAATACCAGTATATCGACAACAACATCTTCTTTGAATTTTTTGTAAGGCCTTTTATATGGTCAATCCAACCTTATATTGTAAGAGTTCAATTCAGATAAAGACCACTAGAAACAGCTTTTTCCTTCCTTTACATTCCCCGTATGTCCATAGCTTCTATTGCTGAACAAGATATATAAAAAACCCTCTTGTGTTTCTGTCACCTGTGCTGCCTTTTATCATTTTGGGGATTTTTCCATTAGGGGCCATGACTGCCCCTGGTAGTCCAGCCTTTTATGAAACAATTTTGGTGGTTCAGTTTGGGGGTGTTTGACTTGAGATGCCTTTGAAGAGACTTGATGTTTAAAAACACTTCTTCAAAGGCAGACATCTAGAACCTGAGGTGCTCCAAGGCATTCATATGTGGAAATGTTAGCTTTAGCAGAAGCCACTTGGCTGGTTAACACCAGAGGATCTGCTAACCGTCCTGGTTCTGCCCAAACAAACCCCCTACATACCGTGGGAGGAGATAAGGTCCACAAAGTGCACACAGGGAAGTGGCTGGGGAAGGCAGTGTGGATTGCTCCTCCACACAAGAGGGAAAAGGCAAACCCATTCGTGGGATTGTTTTTGCTCAAGGATCTGGGTGTAGGAATTAGGGTCTGAGGAAAACATAAAGAATTCCCTACACCAAAATCAAAATAACATCATCACAACACTGGATGCACTGCAAAATGGACGGGCTGGGGATCATTAGCTCTGAAATGGGAGCAGGCTGGCTGGGCTTGCACCGTGCTGTACCCAAATTACTGAAAAAGCGGTCTGATCAGCAGTGCCCAGAGAGGGAAAGGCACCCCTGGTCTGCCCATGTGGAGGGACTGGTTGGGGTCCAGGGAGTGAAAGGGTTCCCAGCACCAGGCTTTGCAGTGTGGTGTAGGTGCCCCATGTCACCGAGATACTTTGGAAGGTTCCACTAACACCTGCATTGCTTTCCTTAGCATGTCGTACCTGCAATTTGGCACAGAAAAAATGTAATGGGAGAGCAACTCAGAGCAAGGAGATGACGAGACATTTTCAGTCTCCTCTATTACTGCCTCTGTATCTGCCTGGTGAGCTCCAGTTTTTATCTGAAAAACACAGGTCATGATATCTCACGGGAGTGAGAAGCCTTAGCTGGTGTTGGCTAATGTTTCTGGAAGCTTGGAGAAAAGTGCAAAGTATCCTGATCCATAGTAGAGATGGGAAAGGAAGACAAAAATCACCTGTTGGAGGCACTCGCTAGCTGCTACATCAGTGCAGTAGATTGCTGTTGGGCTTTGATGACAGACAGTGCAGGGAATATTATTAAGCCGTTTCAGTTTTATATTGGACTATCCTGCCTTCTTCATGGGGAGAAAGCAGCAAATATTCTCCCTGCTATCAGATGAGTGTACCAGGATTATGAATCCTAGCTCCAGTTGCTTGTCTGACTGACTGATCTGCTCCTGCAAGGAAGCAAATATATTGTTTCTCTGAGGACTGGCTTTGAAAATGACTTTTTGATTATTACTTTTATCCACATCCTACTCATTCACCTCCTAAAATTTATCATGCCCTGTTCGAGAAGCAGTGAGTGGTGCAGTCCTTAATAGAAATGCCCATGTTCATAATTCCTGGTCAGCCTCAGTATTTCAGGGAAATCATATTTAGCACTCCTCTAGAAGTCCATTTCTTTTTTTTTCCTCCAGCATATCTTTATGCTTAAATATATTTAACAATGACACTTCAGCTCTGGACAGTAGCATTTCGGTGGCAGTGCCTTGCAGGTTGCTGGGAAATGGTGAAGTTTTTGGGTTCTCCAGGTGCAGGTGGCTGCACTGCCAGTGCGAGGGGGGGATTTCCTCGAATGTGGGAAGTAAGTGTGGATGCTGCGTGTTAGATACCAAGTGCTTCTGCAGCCTGCCCTTCCCAGGCTCTTTTTACATATTGAAGCACTTTACAACTTTGGAGAAGAGATATATGGTCTTATCTCCATTTTGCAGAGGGGAACTGAGTCACAAAGATGCTGTATCTCAGGTTGTGCAAGATAATCAGGGATCTACCTTCTGCTTAGGTGCTTCTTCTCACTTCTTTTTCTCAGTGCTCGTGATCTAGGTGGGAATTAAGTGCACAGATGTTTTGGAGGATGTGGGTTTCTCTGACTTGTTTCTGACTTGACGTGGAGCAAATTTAAGGAGGATGCTTCACCCTAGGACTTCTGAAAGTGTTGAACTGGCTTTTCTCCCTGCTGGAGTAAAAGCTCAGTAATTGAACTTGTGCCTTAAAGGTATTTGATACTTCTTCTTCAGAGAAGACACTTGTGAGAAGAGAGAAGTGGACCGCTGTGAGGCCACGCACCAAACCCTGCTGTAAGGAAAGGCTGCTGATCTGCACTGTCCCTGGGTGAGGGACAACCCACCTCACAGTTCTGCCAGGGCAGTCGCTCCATGGCACGTTGCCTCTCCCTTGTAATGTTACTCTCATCCCTAGTGAGGTCAGGCGGCAGGGAGCCAAAGACATAGCGGGTATTAGCTGCGGAGAAAGCAGTTTGTCTTCTAGCTTTGGCCTATCCAGTCCTACCTCCCCTCTCACTTAGAAGCCCATGGCCTCTGGATTTTAGAGCACTGGGTCTTGGTGGATTCAGAAGAAGGAGAAGGCAGCCAAAACAATATGCTCAGCATCCGAGTCTGATCGCACAATGAGGCTGAGATCTTCTCCTCCTGCTCATTTTCCCATCTGTGTCAGAGGTGGGCATTGGAGGCACCGTTAAGCTCCCAGCAGGTTCTGAAAGGTGGGGTTTTTTTTTCCAAAATTAAGGCAGCTGCTGTCCTAAATAAGTAGACAAGAGGACCAAAGCTGAATCTTAGTATTCCCATCCAGCAGTCATTATGCTGACAGAAAGATGCTTCTGATTGTTGTCGCTGATCTTGTGTTTTTTATTAACAGATACAAAATGACCAATGCAAGGAGATGGAGTCCACAGCAGACAAGTGGGTGAAGCTAACAGACAATGGAGAATGGGGCTCTCATTCTGTAAGTGTGCAAAAAATTCCTTCATGAAGCTTTTTTTCCATTTATAAATGCTGGTGATTTCCTCTGAGCAGACAGCAAACAAGGGTCACATCCTATGAATGCATTTGAAGATGCACAACCTTCCTAGTGCTGAGGGCAAAGCCGTTGAGACCTCTGAGGGGCTGATCCCAACGCAGATGATATAGATGCAAGACTTCTTATTGATTTTCCTGGGCTTTGAATCAAGTGCTTTATGAGGTTAAATAGATTTATGCAAATCCACATGCCACAATCACTCTGCACGATTGTAACTGAAATCTGCCACAGTGGTTTGCTCATGAGAAGGCAAGATTATTCCCTGTTGCTCAGCAGAGTGGTAGGAGTGGTGTGTGTATGTGGAGGTGGACGGGATGGGCATTTTATTTTCAAGTATGCGCAGAAGAGCTGGACTGCACCCAGCTTGTGCTCTGTCGTGACTTACCTGGTTGAAAAGCAAGCTGGCAGCACCAGGGTGGCTCCTGCAGCACTGATGTAAGCATGTCCACCTTGGGAGCAGCAGCCCCTTGGCTGGCCTGTGACCCCGCTGGCTGAGTTTACTCAGTGCACAGACCACATGTAGACCAGTGCATTAGCTCATGGTGACACCTGGCTTCCACTATACCATTGTGCCCTAATTCCAGAGCCGTACCAGCAAAGGCCCAGCAAAGTGACATTATGCCAGGAGAAAAAAGCTTTTTATGGGCATATACAGCAGCCTGGTCTCAGTTTTCCATGGTCTGCTTATCCTCCTGGAGGAGAAACTGCATTCCAACAGCTCTGGTTGGCAGTGCCTGATAGCTCAGTTGGAAGCCCTGCGTGAGTCACACTGGGAAGCAGAAGAGCTGGGTGAGGTGAGTAGCATGGGCTGAGAGGTGGATCCAAGGTCTGGGCATCGACTTGGGTGAGGTGAGAGATATGGACAGTGTCTGCCTGCAAGATGGTGCCATCTGAGCTCATCATCTGGGATGTGCAAGTGTCTCCACTGACTATGAAGGTTGCTTGGATGCCTGGCTGTAATGTAGACACATGAACTAGGTGAGATGACTGTTCTGGCACTCCTCAAGGCATTTGTCCATGCTACAAATCCTGCCATGGTGGTTTCTCTGAGCTCGGTATTCCAGTTGCTGCAGCCTCTGCTTTCAGGGTGCTCGTCCTGCTGCACCACAACGTGATGTTTGGCTCAGTATGGTCCCAGTTCTGCTGTTACCTGTGGTAAGCCAGCTCTCCTCTGCCCCCTTGGACAGTAGCTGTTTGGAGAATGGGAGATACACTATGCTGAACTTCCGCTTTGCTGAATTTTTGAACTCTTTTTCCTGGATGAACAAAAACTGAGGTCCTGCCAGACCAGTACAGCACTGCTGCAAATCTCATTATCCTGGACCCTTATTCTGGTAGAGTTTATCCCTCTTCTTGTTGTGAAAATATAGCAGCTTCAGGCCAGTATCGCTGCGTTGATTGGCAGTAGGTATCTTGTGCTGGGCTAGTAGATATGGTACAGCTTTGCAGGCCAGGCAGGATCTTGGTAAACCTGCTGCATTTAGTGAGTAGAGTGATACTGCAGTTACAAGGTGAATTGAAGGCAGCAGGCACTAACCCTGCTGCTGCAAGACGTGGTCCTGCCTTCCCCCTGCCGCCAGCCCACCACCCTTCCTGTACCTGCACAGCCGTTGTGTAGCTGCTTGCTGAACCACACCATGAAGACAAGTAGGTCAAGGCAGTTGAAAACCAGGTTGTTTTCTGCATCTTGTCTGCTGTTCAGGGGCAGAAATGAGCAGGAGGGATGGGACTGCTGCTGGGGACACTCATGGTTTCTGCCTGGCTTACTGATCATGATGCTATAGCATTAGATGCAGGCAGAACTTGATTTCTAGAGCCTATAAACAAAACTTTAAGCCTGGTTTTTTCGAACTCTGGGTTGTGTTGGGTTTCTTTATATCAGTGTATCTTAAGGCTTAAAAAACAAACCTATTGACTATATCTGAACATAGAGCTAGAGACAAAAGCTCCTGAGAGCCAGTGCCTGGATAAAGGCAGGAACAGCTTTTTCACGGTTCTGCTTATAGCAAGGTCAGAAACAGCTCTTGGTTTTTCTCCATAAATCTGGGGCATTGAGAAGCTTTTTTATGAAGCACACTTGGGCACTCCTCAGAGATGTCTCTTCAGCAGCCGCCTAGCTGTCTGCCCGTTACTTCTTGACTCGCTAAGCAGCTTAGGAAAAGCCAGGATTGCTGCTAGGGTGCAAGAAATCTGAGTAATGGAAGTAAGAAAACAAAATGTCTCGGTGAGGGCATATCTGCTAATTGTCATGCATGTTGTTGCAGGTAACTCTGAAATCAGGTAGCAATATATTATACTGGAGAACAACAGGGATTCTCATGGGGTCCAAAGTAGTAAAACCAGTTCTGGTGAAAAACATCACAATTGAAGGTAGGTGATGTTTGCCTTTTGGATCTTACCTCACTCTTTTGTCACAGCGTTTGCCATGTGCCATTTCTACTGGTGTGCCTACAGCATGGAAGCAGCCTTTTGCAGCCCCCTTGTACCCTGTCTCCTCCTCTAAAGTGTACAAACAAAACAGCAAAACTTCACACAGTCAGGGAAAAGCTGAAAAATTAATTTAGCTGGTAAATGCTGCCGCCTACTGGAGAAGACTGGCTTAGCAGATAAATAGAAAAAGGAGTAAACAGGTTTTCTTTAATACAGTATAGAAAGACCATGCTTATTGGTCTCTTAATAGTGGTAAGTGGATGTATATATCCTAATACTGATGGTTAAATTACTATTTAAATAATTTCATTAATCTGGATTGCTCTTTTGGTCCAGTTCTAAGTGTAATCAAACTTGTATTGTCATACAAGGATCTTACATGGGTCAGACTTGCATTGAGGAGCAAAGATTAAAGACCCAAATTATGAGTCAACAAAGCCGGAGTGTCTAAAGTGAGTGGTGAAAGTCTGATTTTTAAGCTGTGTTATGCAACTGGCTTGCTTTCCCCCATAAGCAGATAGGCAGCAGTTATGGAGCATCCTTCTCTGTATTTCAGTGCTTTACCTGTAATTTACCTTACAGGAGTTGCATATACATCTGAATGCTTCGCCTGCAAGCCTGGTACCTTCAGTGACAAACCAGGCTCATCTGGCTGCCAGGTGTGTCCAAGAAATACTTATTCTGAGAAAGGAGCTAAAGAGTGCACCAAGTGTAAAGAAGAAATATATTATGCAGGTACATAAATCCAATGGGTTCAGCAGAACCAGCAGACTCTGAGTGCGTAAGGTCACCCCCTGTTTCTGTGTGCAGGTGTGAGAATGTTTTTCCCACAATGCGGTTTAGCCCCCAGTTGATGCACAAAGGGGAAATGAAGACGGGACTTCCCAAAAGCTGCAAGGGGCACATGTGTGCCTAATGGGCCACAGATAATCTTGGCTAAGGTCATCTATGCTAACATGAAGGGATGGAGAGCTCTGTGACCTCGAAAGGAACAGTTCTTCAGAAAGATAATATCAGTCGTGCTGTGCCCTCTCATGGTAATTCGTGTTATCGGTTGACTGTGACCTGAATTTCCTTCATCACTGCCCTCAGGCTGATCCTGTTTCGAGGCATCTCCTTTCCAAATCCTCTCCTGGCCCGTCCCTGCCTCCTGTGTGGTTGGAAGATGTGGTGATCTAGCTGTAAACCCCGGTCCACAAAGTCCCCTGCATTCCCAGCTGCGGTGATCATCAAATAACATGGGCAAAAATCTTCATGGTCAAAATGTCTTCAGTTTTCTTCCTTGTAGTTGTTTTATAAGGAAGTTTTTGAAGAATCAGTTCTTGACCATGGCATCTGCTCTCACAGATTATGGCAAATGCTTGGGCTGGTGTTGTAAGGAAATTTCTGATGGATTAGAGTGTTTTTGTTCCTTGTCAAGTGAGAACGTATTCCCATACTTGGCAAATTACACAAATTACTGCTTGAAGACAAAGGGGTGGGGTAGGGTTATACTACATCGATGAATTTCAGTGTGACAGTACAAGCATAGCTGGTAATTTCCCTGTTCCCTCGCATCATCTCAGGGAAATGTTCATGCGGACTCCATTAAGAGTTTGATTTTTCATTCTCATTTTGTATTTTCCTGCTGACTCACTTTAATCTCCAGATTTTGAGTGGTTATGGTTGTTTCCAGGCACCATTTGGTAGTTTAACATCCTGTTCCTCACCCTTTCTTTTTAGATGAGGGATCCAGTGCATGTATAGAGCGTCCTCCATGCACAAACAAAGACTTTTTCCAGATCCATACCCCGTGTGATAAGGAAGGAAAGGTAAGTAGAAGGCATGATGCTATTTTTAAGCTAATTGAGATTGTGAGCTTTTTAAGCTCATTGAGAGTTATGATCTCTTGATTTGAAAACAAGGTCGGGGTTCCAGGAATCTCTTTCCCAATTGCTTTCCCAACTTCGCTTCCAGCATTGAATCTCTCTGAGGCTTTGGGCTTGTCCTTTAGCTGCCTTCTCTCCAGCATTTATCCATCTGTAAGAATCCTCCTGTCACGGGTCTGCTTAAGGGATCTATCATTGTGAAATGCTAAGCTCCTTGCGCTTGTGATTAGTCTGATCGGGTCGCCAGTGCTACCTCCATGCTCATAAAAAACCAGGGCTGGAGCACAGGGTGAAGTACTGTCGCGGAATAAACCCTACTATTTAGTTGTTAGCAATCTTTCCTGGCATACTTGTGGCTTGTGACAACTTGCCCTGTCCTGGCAATGCCCAGGCGTGATTCAAGTGCTGCCACGGTGCAGGAGCGTTGGACATGACCATACCTATTTCAGGTGGAAGCGTGTTTGTCTGCGTAGGTATTAAGTATATTGCGTCCCTTAGTTTTAGCATCAAAGAAAGCCTGTGATCTGTTGACGCAATGGTATATACATAGCCTGGGAGTATTCATGTGCCTAGTGATGTGCTTGCCTCGTGGGATGCCTGGAGATGCCTGGACACCTAGTAGACAGATTATTTCAACCGGAGATCTTAGATCCACTGGATCTCTCACAGAGGGACCTGCTGGTGGAGCAGCCTGGCTTTGGAGCTCTTCTGCCCTTTGTCCCAGCAGTCAAGTGGGGTTTTTAGTGGCATTTGGAGAAGAAACCCCTCTTCAGTGGGATATGGAGCCCACAGAGATGTGGAGATGTGGTCAAGCCTGGTTTGTCTCATTTGTTCCCTTTTCCATCTCTCTTAGATACGGATGGGATGGCAAGTAGTCAAATTCCATAGCACCTGTATGTCGCTGGCCTAATATTTGTTGGCAGGATGGAGTGTTTTGGAATCTCCTGGTCAGCCAGTTCCAAAATGCAGCTGAGAGTTCATGTGCTTTAATAACGAAGAGTCAGTGAGTTTAGCCCCAGAGCTGGCAGGCTCTACAACCCGGTCTTGACTCACTGGTTCTTGCTCCGTAAACCGCCTGTAATGACCCCAGGAATTAGCAGCCATGTTCACTGCTACACCCCCAGATACTGCCTTAACTGCAGCCGCCTGCAGATTACCCTGTGACTACTCTGTGCCATTCAAGACTCCATGGCACTGACTAGGCTCCTACTGTTGGCCCTCTTCCTGCCTCCTCAATGGCCTTTCCCTTCACCAATGGACATCATCAGGATGCAAAGCGGGTCTTTCTGCAGGCACCATCTTCCAGTTGCAACAACACGTGTCATAGATGCACAGATACTGGCTGGGTGTTCAGGACTGCTTTCACCCTTTAGTGCTCTGCATCTCTGGAAATTGGTCCAGGTTTCCTGTCCTCCCCAGCCATCTCTCCATGTGGGGCTGCTCAATGAGAGGGCGTGACTCTGCAGCCCATCTTCAGGTGAACGGTGGCTGTAAAGCACCAGCCTAAAGGCCTATTGATCCATGGCTTACTAAAGTCAGCCAGGATTTTCACTGGATGTTAGATTATTGTCTCCCTCCCGCTGTCCCCACTCCTTGTGTGGAAGGGGCCTCAGGAGATTTAAGCACCTGAGTCCTATTGACTTTTCCCCTACCTACTGCTTTAGAAATCCCAGACTGATTGCTTCGGCCCCAGTCTTAGAAACCTGCGTGGCTGGGGGGACTCGCTGCCCCTTTTCTCTCTGCTCAGATGCCGCAGGATTGCTTTAGTGCGTGCAGTGTGTCTCGGCTCTGGGCAACCACGCAGGTACTTTGCCAGCTCCTGAGCCTTTTTATTTTAAATGCTGTGCACTCTGATGCTGCTGAAGCATCTCTGCAGCAGTACTCCAGAAAATCATCCAAGTGTTCAGGAGCAGCAGGGGCAGGCTCATCGGTAAGGGACAGATGCCACTCTGACAGCAGAAGCAGTCTCACAGTACCTGAGCAAATGGAACAAAGCAGACCCAGATTCGGTCAAGATTGCCAGACAAGTCCATAGTGATGAGGCACGACCAACGTCAAGCTGGGCCATCAAGGCCATGGGTCAGTCAGGGTGTGGGTCAACCAGGGTACATAACGTGGCACAGGCATGGCTGCAGCACCGTGCAGGCAGAGACAAAGGACAAGAGCCTCAGCTTAGCTGCAGCAACCGGCACCCAGGGCCAGATCCTGTACTGAAGCTTCCTCTGACTTTTTTTCTAACAGTTTCAAAGATGTTCAATACTTCTTGCAGTGCTCTGTGTTATCAGAGAGCTAACCTTGAGCACAAACAGCTCAACGCCCAGGATGGCAGGAGCATGTGCTTTGGGCCCTGGACCAGACACATAAGGTGAAGTCTCCCCTGCTGAGCTCTGTACCTGTACCTCTGGCCTCAGGGATCCCTGGTGGCACAGCTGGGACCAAAGGGTTCAAGTACCCCAAGGGGGAGCTGTGGTCAGGTTAAAGTCTTACCAGCTGAGTTTCTCAGCTCTGGAACTCAGCTAATTTTCATCTTGAAATATTAAACCCTTTCAGGGATAGACCCAAAGTCAGATGGAATTTGAAACCCAACGTCACAGGTGATGTATCTCACCTGAGCCTTTTCCTGAAGACAGAAAACTTATCTCCTCAAAGAGAGGTGATGAAGGGCGGGGAGGGTGGTATTGTGTATATGGTAATTTCAAGGACTGACTCATGTTAGTATTCATAAACTGCTCCTTATGTGACGTGGAGGGACAGGAGAGGGCTTGGGAGAGGTCCTCTGTGGTTTTGGCATTTACTCAGTAGGTGAAAATGGCTGGAGAGAAATTGAGGACTTTTGAAAGAACAGGGCAGTATGGAGAAAAAACGCAAAACCTGTGGTGTTCTCTGCTAATATGTGCCTTCCCAATAAAGGGATTTCCTAATGCAGAAGTTATGTTTTGGGTTATGTTTAAAATGCAGAGAATGCTTATGCAGATGTTAGAATTAATTTTCTGATGTTCCTGAGGAACATTTTCATGGGAAAAATTGCTAGATAAATAGGAATGAACCACAGTAACTGTTTTAAGCCTCACATTTTGCTTTGCTCTTAAGGACTGATACCTCGAAATTGCCTGTGAACTCAGTCATTTCAGTTTCCCTTCTCCACCCTTCCCTTTATTGTCCTGGATGTACAAGTTCTGGTTTTGGCCTAAAACATTGTGAATACTCCGATTTCATTTACAAGGGGGACCTTGATTGGTGATCTAGTCCTAAAACTTTGTAACAAACCATGTGAGCTCAGTGTCTTCTCCCTCCAGACTCAGATCATGTACAAATGGATTGAACCCAAGATCTGCAGAGAAGATCTCCCTGATGCATTGACCCTGCCTCCTTCTGGAGAGAGGAAGGATTGTCCGCCCTGCAATCCTGGCTTTTACAACAATGCCTCATCTTCCTGTACTCCTTGCCCACCAGGCACATTTTCGGATGGGACACAGGGTAGGAGTCGACAAAAAAATTGCTTGTGTCCCGAAAAGCAGTTGTCTGCTTGCATGTGACTTCATTTTATGACACATCAGCATAAGCCAGAGTTAATTTTGCATAAAACACTTGTTATGTAATATTGGAGAGAGTGAATTGGCTATCTGTTTTCTCTCTGAAGTCCTCTCTTATCAGGGGTTGCTGCTGTAAGATGACCTGCTGTGTTCCGGATGCATTTCTTGGCTGCTAGAAACATTCTGAGGGTTATTTTAAGGGATTCTGAGAAGGGAATCAGAGCTTTTACAGTCAGTAGAAATTCCTCCTCACCAATTCTCCTGTCCATGCAAAGTTCTTCCCTGTGAAAAATTCATTTTAAGCACTGTCAGATGAGTACCCTGCCAACATTGTCTAGCCTAAGCTCTGGCTTGTTGATTTTGAGATGTATCAGCCCAGTGGTCACCTACAGCATTTTGTGGGAACTCCTGTTTACCTTCAGCTGAAGCCATTGAAAAGAAAATGGTGGCTTGCGGGATCAGTTGCAGATTATTTATCATGAGGTTATGATCTGCAATTTGTAAAACGCTGGTCTTGGTTGCACTCTTCTGGTCCTGAGAAGTCTTTGACTGTTTGATTGTAAAGAAATAAAATATTTTCTTTGATCATTACTTGCCCCAGAGAGTAAAAAAGTAATATCTATGTTCTTTAAAACACTGAGATGTGCTTTGGCCGTGTGATTTCCTGCCCTCTTGCCCCGCAGAGTGCAAAGCCTGCCCTGCTGGGACTGAACCAGCTCTTGGTTTTGAGTACAAGTGGTGGAACATCCTGCCAGGCAACATGAAGACATCTTGCTTTAATGTCGGCAACTCGAAGTGTGATGGGATGAATGGTGAGCCAAAGCCCCTGTGTGTTACGTGTCTTTCTCCTCCGCTGACCACTGTTGTGATGGATTACCCATCCAAACAAGTATGGTCTTTGCTGCATCAGTCACAACAGTTTCCCCCCTTTTTTTAATTGCACCAGGCTTGAAATTGCCGTAGGAAGCAATGTCACAATGTCACAAAGAAGAAATTAAAAATCTCTTGCATACTGGAAGAGGGCAGGAGCTGCAGCCCACGTGAAGTCCTCTCAGCCAAGGACCTATCTCACGATAGACTTCGATGTGTCTTAATATCCCCCTTGAAAAAAACACGACTATTTGACTTCTCTCTAGTTTATCCCCTCTCGTGTTTTGTGATAACTATGCCCGTTGAGCTCACACATAAAATAAAGCCTGTGATTTTGTTCATTTAGCACTGAGAGCTTCCTTTCTGCACATGTGCTAAAATTGCAGCAGGGAGCAGTCACAGCTCACCGGTGAAAATGATCCTGTTCAGGACTTCTCCCACCTCTAGACTTCTCTGAAAGCTTCCTCCTCAGCCCGATCCGCCCTGTCAGGCTGATGTAACTCAAGCTTTGAATTATGCATGTTGAGCAGAGGGACACTGGAGTGTATGCTTAACATTTAACACATAGATTCATTGATGCCTCTGTTTTAAGGCTGGAAGAGCTCAGATGGATCATCCCCCTCGAGTGGCAAAGCACTCAGGTCAGGGAATTGCAATTGCTTTGCTGATTTCAAGGTGACATTTGCCTATAAAATCAGCAGTTCATACAATTACTAAGATTTTGCATTCTAAAGCGTTATTATACTGTTCTGTAGTTTATACCAGACATCTTTAAAATGTATGAAAGTACCGACTTGCTTAAGAAAATGTGGTAACAGAATTATTTTTTGCCATATGACCCTGAAACCATCAATTTCTTAATTTTTTTCCTGCTCTTTTTTATCCTACGAAGGTTGGGAGGTGGCTGGTGATCACATCCAGAGTGGGGCGGGTGGCTCTGACAATGACTATCTGATCTTGAACCTGCACATCCCAGGATTTAAGTAAGGAACAGGGTTTTTAAAATCTATTTCTCATTTCTCTCTCTCTCTCAAACCTATTTCACATTACCCCTGAAATGAACTGAGTTTTTCTTTCTGAAGTGCAATGATGTCATGAGTGAGAGACAAGAGGAAACCTGGATTTTATTCCTGTGTCCCCAGTCAGTCCATTGTAGTGGACGATTCTGTAAGACCTTATTTTTTAGCAGAGTTTGCTTCAGTCTGAGATTCCAGCCTGTTGGCTGTCTGGAAATTCAGAAAAGATATTCCTATCCCTCTTTTTCCAAATTATCCCAAAGTAACCATCTAAACCTGCCATGTGGTGGATATTGGTGCCTGCCCTGAAGGCATTTTACAGAAACCCAAGTTACTTTGTGCTGTGACTCCAGGCAGCCCGTGCTGCACAGTCTGTGCTTCCCCTGGAGCCAATGGACAGATGTGGGCACCGTAGGAGAGTGGAACATCCCACCTCTCCTGGGCCCTCAGACAGGATGAAATATCTGCTTGAGGTGCTTGTGTCTCTTTGTCAAAAGAGTGAGCTTAGACCCCTAGCTCAGACCAGGTTCCAAATGTTAAGACAGGTAAAGTATGGCAAAATGAACCTCACCCTCCCTTTGCTGCACCTCAGCTAAGGAGCTTGTCACTTCTTACCCCTAATGAGCAAACCCTGATTTCTCAATCAATCAATCAATCATTGAATAGCAGGTTGGAAGGGACCTAGAGGATCATCTGGTCCGGCCTTTCTTGGCAAAAGCCTGGTCTAGACAAGATGTTCCAGCACCCTGTCCAGCCAAATTTTAAAAGTGTCGCATGCTGGGGACTCCACCACTTCCCTGGGGAGATTGTTCCAATGGCTGATTGTCCTTGTGGTGAAAAATGTTCCTCTTGTGTCTAATTGGACAGTACAGGCAAGAGCAATTAAAATAAAAGGGAGCAAGAAGCATATCTATTGAAAAGACTGGAGCATCCCAGTTTACTGCTTTGCGCTTTGCAGAGGAGCACGCTGAGTGCTTCTGGTCTGCACGAAGCTTGAAAAGTAACGCATTTAGGCGGTAAGATTCCCTACTGATACGGTCAAATTTGGGTGTTGATTAAAAGCAGGGAACAGTTCCATGAAGAAGTTAGATACTTAAAAAATAACCCTGCTGTGCCCACTACCCAGGGCAGAGCCGCTCCGCAAACCCCACCTCCGCGGTTCTGCACGGGCAGGTTTTATGCGACAGGACTTTGACGGTTTCCTCGCTGTGTGAAAAGCAATTTGGACAATTGACTGCTGCCTGTCTGGAGAGCATCTTGTAAATGTTCTGTTCCTTCTCTGTCAAACAGACCGCCGACATCGGTGACAGGAGCAACTGGGTCAGAACTGGGACGGATTACTTTTATTTTTGAGACTGTCTGTTCAGCCGATTGCGTGCTCTACTTTATGGCGGTGAGTGAGACCTCTGTCTGCGTGACTGAGGACTGAGCCTCATATTCCGCGTGTCACTTTAATACCTCTGCATAGATGTGATCAGTTGCAACCGGTTTGTTACGACTAAGATTAAGTATGACGTTAGTTAATCCCTACGGTGCCCTTGCAGGGAGGATTTAATGAATGATCTAGTAAAATTCCTCCGCCATGTCAATTGTGAACCATTCCTGGTTATCTGTTTATTTTAAAAGAAATCCTTGGACACCAAAGAACCAAATTTTCCCCTGTTAAACTGGCTGATGAAATTCTCCACGTCTCTCATGCAGTCAAGTTAGCCTCTACAGATTTAGTAGTCACAGGTCAAGACGTGGGACAGAGGGATGGGAAATGGAAAATTTGGAAATTTAGGCTTGATCCTATCAGTGACCTGGAGGATCAGTCAGGCAGCAGACAGGTGTTTGTGAAAGCAAAGTGCCGTGTTTTTTACTCTCCTCATCTGCCTACTGAGAGTCCATCAGCTGAGGAAGGTAACTGGCTCTGCAATGGCTCCCTCACCCCCTCCACTGCAAAAGGAAGATGGTCCTGTTCTGTATTTAGTGGTACTTTGAAGGAATCTACTCTTAAAGAGGATAAAGTGGAAATTAGGAGTTCATTTAAAGGAATCTGCCATTAGTGGTAATTTAAAGGATTCTGTTTTAAAGGAAAAGCATCTTTCACTGGAACATTTACACCTGTTGAATGATAAGAAACACAAACATAGACTGAACTGATTTTTCTCATGTTAGCTTTGATGCTGTCTCATTGGCCTCATTTCTGTTTCACTAGAGACCCCACAGAACGGGTATCTGAAGATGACGGAAACTACAAATTTTCTTTGAATTTTGGTCTTCCCCTTTCTGTGCTCTGGTACCTACATGCATTATACATAAACAGAATTTCAGATCTGAAAGAACCACGGTGCTGAATCTGTCCTCATAATGTTTATAAGCCGCTATAAAACTTTGAACTTAACTGTTGTGTGAACTAGAGCATCTTTTGATGCTAGACACCCATTCTAAATCTAAAAATTACCAGTGGTGGAAAACAGAATAAATATGTTTGCTCTCCTTTATTAAATGCAATTGTAAAGTCCTTTATATATATTAATCTCTATATTATAAAACAATGGTGTTTCGTGTAGTATGACCAGACTTTTCGTTTTTTTAAAAAAATTTTATATCCATTTTATAGGATGTTAATCGAAAAAATACCAATGTGGTGGAATCATGGGAAAGAAGTAAAGAGAAACAATCCTACACTCACATCATCTCCAAAAACGCTTCCTTCACATTCACCTGGGCCTTTCAGAGAATAAACGAGGGCCAAGATGTAAGTACTTTTTTATAGACAGTGCTACAGCACAGGTTTCCTTGGACACCCACTGCCAGAGCTCTTGTCCTTCTTGAAGCTCACAGGCTTCTTGTAAGGGGTGAGTGGCTGTCACCATATAGCAGCCCTGGGGAGGCAGCTGTGGGTAAACCATCCGTGTTGAAAGAGAGACGCATGCATAAGTCGATCCCTAAATCAGTGCACCGGTGCACCGGAGTTGTGGTTCGTATGGAAATGCAATGGTGTGTTGACACCAGGGTGGTTTTCTTGGCTTTTGTTCCAGAGCAGACAGTTCATCAATGACATGGCAAAGATCTACTCCATCACAGTGACCAACGCAGTGGATGGAGTTGCCTCTTCTTGCCGGGCCTGTGCGCTGGGCTCTGAGCAGTCTGGCTCGTCCTGCGTGCCCTGCCCGGCAGGACACTACATTGAGAAGGAGACCAGCCAGTGCAAGGAGTGTCCGGCCAACACCTTCCTGTCCATCCACCAGGTCTATGGCAGGGAGGCCTGCATTCCCTGTGGGCCTGGCAGCAAAAGCACCGAGGTACAGAAAAAAAACGTCACTGAGCAATGGGCAGACAGGGTTTAATGGGATGTAAGCACTCAAAGGGCCAATTCTAGGGCTTTCCTACAGGAATGTGCGTTGTGAGCATTGGAGTATAATTATAACCAATGATCCCACTCTTCTGAATATGTCCCCAGTCTAATTTCTTATCACACTCCACAACTACCTGAAAGGAGGTTGTAGTGAGGTGGTGGTCGGTCTCTTGTCCCATATGACAAGTGACAGGACGAGAGTAAATGGCCTTACGTTGCATCAGGGGAAATTTAGGTTGGATATCAGGAAAAATTTCTTTACACAGAGGGTCATTAAGCATTGGAACAGGCTGCCCAGGGATGTGGTGGAGTCCCCTTCCCTGGAAGTGTTTAACAGATGTGTCGATGTGGGTGCTGAAGGACATGGTTTAGGGACCCTGGAGTGCAGGGTGAACGGTTGGACTCGATGATCTTAAAGGTCTCTTCCAACCAGATGATTCTGTGATTCTGTGATTCTGTTTGTAAGTATGCATTAAGAAGATAAAATTGACCACACTGGCTCAAAAAAAAAAAAAAAAAGTGAATTTCAAGAAGCTGTACTGGGGACAGTGTAAGAACAGGGCAAGTATATGCCTTACTTCCACCTAAAACTGTCCCAGACTCCTGCTCTTTTAAACTCGAGGACTTCCTCAGCTGGATGATGTTTCTGTGCCTTTAGAACACTTTAACAAGTTCCTCTTATATGAAGTTGCCCTTAAGCCTAGATAAACATTTATCATGTGCAGCAAGGAGCTGCAGAGAGACTTGAGGAACTGCTCCAATTTGTTCGTAATCTGCCTGTCTTCAGCTGGGTTCATATCCTGTCCCTGTTTCTTAAGCTGTTTCTGATGTTCCCTTTGCAAGACACAAGTGTAACTGAGGCCGTGTTCTGGTCTATCTACAGGGCTTTAAGCTGGCGTGCTGGGATCCTAAAGGCACCCACAACAAAACAAAGCAAGAAACTCTACATGTTCTTGGCTAATGCAGCAGATGGCAGAAAGGCCAGGTTTAGGGAACGTTAAAGTCCTGATATGTGATGGCAAGAGATTGAAACAAAAATGGGTTTTCTCCCCAGGGAAAGGTGAATTACAGGAATAGGACAAAGTTCCCCTCCATCCTTAATAAGGAACGCAGTCCTGACTGCCCCTGCTTGCTTTAAGCCCCAGGTGAACCATTTGCTGCTGGTCCATAACTGCTCTTTAATGGATGCCTCTCCTTCTCTGAAGGACCATTCTGCCTGCTTCAGTGACTGCCTGGTGTCATTCGTCAAGGATAACCAGAGCCTGAATTATGATTTTAGCAACCTCAGCCAGATGGGCTCATTGATGAGTGGACCCAGCTTCACCTCCCGAGGGACCAAGTTCTTCCACTTCTTTAACATCAGCCTGTGTGGGAATGAGGTGAGCTCAGCTGGTGTTGAGTGTTGGGGGGATTAACCACTTTACTGCTTGTGTTGTGCTCTGTGGGATCGTACTGAGACAGGATGAGGACTCATCTACAGCTGAGCTGTCACCAACATCGTGCAAAGAAGTCCCTCAGCAACACTGTGCAAACAAGTCCCTCACCAACACTGAGCAAAAAAGTCCTTCTAGTTCTTGCATGGCAGTGCAAGAGGACTTCTGAGCAGCCAAGTGATTTTCCAGAGAAAAGACAACAGTGGTTTAGGCATAAATAACACTCAGAAGAAAAACCCTGTCACATCCCTACCTTTTCTTAGTTCTTGTGCCTTCAGGTCACTTGTGTCACAACTCTGACCAAGGAACTCAAGTGAAGAGCCTGAGCCTTTCAGTTGCCAACTTCTTTCCGTATGTTTCCTTTGTGACTTGGCTGGAAATGTTGATGTCAGCAGAGCCCCTGGTCACCCTGCTCTCTGCCAGTGGCCAAGATGCCCCTTGCTGACTTTGATTGCAGCCTTTTAATGTGGTGGAAAAAATGTGTTTAGTCCATGAGTCCCACCATCTCTGCCCCAGGGTCAAGATTTTTCTGTCTGGAGTTGAACTGTACCAGAGCATGTTTTCACGTACTTCGATGGAAGTTGCAGAGCAGTACCAGTGGTGTGTATTGTCCCATGAAAGCCAACACATGGAGTTTACATTGATGGTCAGCCCTCTAAAGTTCTGAAGTCTTTTCCCCATTTACCAAAGGGTTTGCATGAGTTGAGGAATATGGGTTGTCAAATTTCTTTACAGTGTTTTTCATACTTTTAGGCTTAAATGTGTGTTTTAAGTACAACCTGGATTAGAGCTGCTGAGAACTAGATCCACAAAGGACCCTGGGTCTGGTCGTTATTTTCCCAAACTACTACGATAGTACTACAGTACTACCAACCATATGACTCAGTCGTGAGTGCTTGACATTTTGTCAGGACAACTGAGTCTGGTCTTTTGTCTTTCATTGCTTTTGCTCTGAGATTCTAGCACTGGTCTTGACACGTGGCATTAATGCAGCCTTTAAGGCTATATATCTGTTTAGGGATTTAATGTATTTGTTCTTTGAAAATATTTTATCTGGATTAAATCCTAATTAAAGAGGTATTCTACAGTATATTAGTTAAAGGCAATGGAGATACGTTTTTTATTTGCAAGCCATTTTATTATGCTCTGCAAGTAAACTCTGTGCTGTCAAGATAAACAAGTGTGCTTCGTAGCACAGGTTTCTGATAAGACACGTACCAGAGGTGACATTGTGTTTCTGGGTCTGTACAGGGCTTTCATCAGAGCTTTCACAATGACACTTTTGTTGTAGCAATTTGCCCCTCTCATGACAGAAACATGAAGTTGTTTCTAAGGTGCAGTATGCAGTAATGAAACTCATCCAGTTTGCAGTCAGGAAGTTTGAAATCTCTCCTTTCCCAAACTTTTTGATGTCTTATCAACAACCAACAGCTTCCCCATTTTTTCCTGATTGCCTGCAGGGGAAGAAGATGGCTATTTGCACTGACAATATCACAGATGTAACTCTGAAGGACATGGTTGCAGAAGCAGAAGATTTTTCCAATTTTGTGGGAGCTTTTGTCTGTCAGTCCACCATCATCCCATCGGACAGCAAGGGTTTCCGAACAGCCCTGGCTCTGCAGTCCAACAGCCTTGCTGACAGGTTCTTAGGTACACGGTTTGTCTTCTGCTTGTTGTTTATCGTGGGTGTACTCTCATGTACTTAATAAATCCTTCATGCACAGTAAGTCCTTCTCAGCTCAGCAGTGCTGCATTACCTTGGGCGAAGAGTGAAGGGCCAGCCCAGGATTCAGTTCTGCTTTGTTCCTGCGCTGTGAAGCACATCTGGACAGATGCCATTGCTTTTTGCTGCTGTTTCAGTTCAGCTGATGGCTGGAGGAGAAGAGTAAGGACTGCTCTGATTACTCCATGGGAGTATGGAAAGTGTGGGCTGCTCCATGCCAGTATTACTTACTCTTCCCTGTGTTTGGTCTGGTGGGTCCCATGGTGCATAGAATTTCAGCACAAAAGTCTGGAGAATGTAATTAAAAAGCACTGTTTTTCTTTCACGTTTCCTACCCACCTCATGCAGCACCATAGTAGTCACATTAGTCCAAGTGTTTCTTGGCAATTTCAGAAGAAATAGCTGGTGCTGGTCATAATTAGAGGAGGAAGGAGGAGGCTCAGGGCAGCATGGGGCCGTGCACATCATTAAGTCTTGCATTGCTCCGGCTCACAAGTTCCCAGAGTCTGAGGCCAGATTAGACAATGAAGTCATTTAGTCTGCTCACCTATCCATTACTGGCACTGAGTATTTGTACTTTCTCCCTGGCACAGAGCCCAGAAACTCATGTTTGACAAAAGCACGTCTTTGGAAGAGCATTCAGCCTGGACTTTTAAGACTGCCAGAAATAAAAGCTTTGCCACAATCACTGGTGTTTTTTTCCACTGGTCAAACACTGTCTCTGTATTTTGTTTCAAAGCAGACTTGTTTCCTGTTTGAATTTGCCTGGCTTCAGTTTTCAGCTCTTGCATCTTCTTATTCTTTCTCCATTTCACACCCACATTTTCCTCCTTGAAGAAATATTTTGTGTGCTGGAATGATCACACCCTCTCCAGTCTGCTCTTTTGATAAAATAAGTAGACCGAGTTTTTCTAAATCTCTTATATTTCTCTCAAGGACCTGAATAATTTTGGAGGGTCTTTCTGCAGCCTCTGTAACTTGTTATTATATTTTCTTAAAGCATGAACATCAGAATGGAATAGCATTCCAATATTTATTTCACTATAATGGCAATAAAAATCACTTTTGTATCTGTATTTACATGCAGGGATGGAATCCCTGAGTCCTTCTTTCTCCAGACTCATGGGATTTTGTGATGGCTCCTTGGATCTGATGTCCACTCTAGATCTTTTTTCAGAGTTAGAGTTTCCAAGGGAAAAATCTCTCTTCCTTAGGACTGGCCTTCGTCCCTTGCCGCACTTGTCTGCACTAAAATATGTGTAGTTTGATTGAGACCAGCTTACCAAGTGATCCAAGTTACTCTGCATTTTATTCCTATTCCTCTTAATCTTTCTCTCATCTACCCACTCCTCCAGCAGTGATTATATAGTTACTTGCAGATCCGTGATGATAATCTTGCATTTTGGGAGTCCAATATCAATGCCTAGAGAGGCCTGGAGACATATCACATTTGATGACAATTTCCCATGGCCAGATAATTTTATAATTAGTTAAATAATTTTTAATCCAGAGTGTGTGCTTAATTGATATTACATTGCTAACTTTTTAATTAGAATCTCATGAGATAATTAGTGAAATACTTGATAAATTTACATAATTTTCTTCAGCAACCAAATTCATCAGCACTCAAGAAATGAAATCAGATTTGTTCAACAAGAGCTGTTCTTCATAAATTCATGTTGCCTGTCACTCATTATGTATCTATCCGTCTTCTCCCAAGTAACAAGTGATAGGACAGGAGGAAATGGCCTCAAGTTGTACCAGGGGAGATTTAGCTTGGGTATTAGGAAAAAGTTCTTTACAGAGAGGGTTGTAAAGCATTGGAACAGGCTGCCCAGGGATGTGGTTGAGTCACCATCCCTGGAGGTATTTAAAAGAAGTGTAGATGTGGTGCTGAGGGACATGGTTTAGTGGTGACTTGGCAGTGCAAAATGAATGGTTGGATTCAATGATCTTAAAGGTGCCTTCCAACCAAAATGATTCTGGGATTCTGTGATTAACTGGAACGCATCTTCCACTTTCCATTCCTGTTATTCTGCTTCATCATGTTAGCCACATTGTAATTTGTCTCACCATATCCCCTCTCCATCGGTCTTTTGACATTTTGCTATCATTAAAAGCTCTATTAAAGGTCACTTTTAGATGTGGGTTTGCTAGTTTATAAGTGTGCATGCCAAGCAGATGCCAATATCCTCTCCTGTCACTGAAGAAATTAAGTGTTCAGTCATTGTCTTGAAAAGCAAGGAGATAGTCCCACGTTTTTCCTAATACAGAGAAAAGATATGAAGCTCTTCTGCTGCATTTTCTTTATCACAGTTGTTTCATTTAAAAATGGTTGAGTTTGCCTTTCCTATCCGTAAGATGTACTTTTATTTCTAGTATTTCTAAAAGAGCTCCAAGTCTGTAATTTTTCTAGTGCTGTCAAACACAGGTTTTTCCCTGAAGTCCTTAGCATCTATTATCATTTTTCTGTAACTCATAACTTTTTATTTTATTTGATTCTCTATTCCCACTCCATTAAGCTTGTGCCAATGTTTTTATTTGAACTGCTCCTTTACCACTGTTCTGATCCAAGGTAGACTCTTAGTCAAAGCTATAGTCATTCTTGAGAGAGTCATTGTGCCTTTTTAGCCATATAATTAATATCCTCTGAAGAATTACGTTATTTTTTTTTTCACACTGGATTTTGCTTCTAGTGTTCTTATTTTAGAGAAACTGCACTTTGAGATGCCATCTATACAGTACTGCATGTTGGATGGGATTATTCCCTCATTTCCTGTGTTGAATATAAGGTCCCGAGGAGCTATCATCTTCCAGGCTAGTGAGTAACTAATCTCTGTCCATTGTCTTGCAACCCAGATTTAAGTTACTCTGTCTTCGATGCAATGTCTTTGATGAGAAGAAATACGCTGATGTCAGCATATGTTCTCAGAACGGAGCTTCCTCCACCTGACATCTTTCTTCAGATGCTCCTGATGGTTGCTGCAGCACAGCTCATTTTGTTTCTGGCTGTTGACGCGATGCTTTATCCTTCACCTGCAAGGCCCCCTGAGCAATGTTACTGATCCATTGATCCATGTGCTTGCACAGTCCCAGGCTCTGACTTGTCCTACCCCAGGTAGTAGCATCTAGTGCAAAATGTCACCTTTGTTACCTACTATATATACCTAAAAGGGTTATAACCAGACATTGATTTTCCAGATGCGTGAATCATCCTCCCAAATGTAATGTCAGTCAAGTCAAAGTCCGAAGAATTCAGCTAGGCTGTCTGAACTGTTGCAAGAACAAGTGGGAAAATTCTTTTCTTCAGTGTTTCCCATCTTCCCACCAGCTGCTGGCTGCTACCACATTTTCTTGTTGTTCTAGTGATTTTTCACCTCACTAGAAGGATGCAGCCTGTCCCATTTGTATAACTCCCTCTTCTTCTGAAATATAGTGCAGCATCCATATTTTCTGCCTTCTTTGGTTCATGGGGCTGGAAGGATCTCTAAGAACTTTGGTTACTTGAATTTTCCTCTTTTTCAGCTCTTCTCCAAAATCATGCAGACCAGCGTAACCCGTGTTGTTCCACCCACTAGCCTATCATTTGTTCCAAAATGTGCCATCAAGGCTTGCCTACAACTCTGTAATCCTTCTGAATCTTACCATTGCATCTTCCAGTTTTTCTCCCACGGTACTGCAGGGTGTTACATGATTTGATGTGTTAGGGTTGTACATTCAAGGCATGTGCTTTGAGCAGTTGGTTGGATCAGATACCTTCAGTAGCCCTTGCCCAGCCTTTACTATTTCAAGATTCTGTAATACCCCGTGATTGCTTTAAAGTCATAAAAAAGAGTAAAACTTGTTTATACTGGTGTTTTGTTAAATTTTTGTTTTGTTATGTTATATAAGGAAATCAGACTGTATGAGGAACTAACACATCTGCGGTGTTTAGTTAGAAGTGTATAATGTGTAGTAATGTCATTAAATGCTGTTAAGTGAGACCCATACATTTCACAGTGAGAAAACATCAGAAATCCATTCTCAGCTTGTTCCTTTATTTTTTTCCCCTTCTTAAATTTTAGGAGCTACTGTTGAAACCACACTGGAAAATATCAGCATCAAGACAGATATGTTTCTTCCCTCTCCAAGCAAACTACCTGATGTGCATTTCTTTTACAAGTAGGTAAAAAACCTGTTTATTGGTATGTCAAATTTCTTTATTTGTTTAAAGGAAACTAAAACTGTAAAGGGAGGTCTTTAATCTACCTTTGATCACTTTAATCGGTATCAGGCTGCTGCTGATTGTTGCAGAACATGTTATGAAATCAGCAAACACTGTTTACTCAAATCTAAATTACATTTGATCTGTAGAGAGTGATACTGGAGTTTTGGTTCATCCAGGTGCCACTTCCAGTGTCATGTTCTGTTCCATGATTTCTCACGTATGGCTTTGATATGTCCACTTCCCATTGCATATTTTCTTTCACATTCATTTATGTTTATTTTGATATTACAAAAATGAACTAATAGAGGTTAAAAATGATTGTTCCAACCTGCGCAGTTACTGGGGAGCTTTTCCTGTTCTTCACTTCCCTCCATAAAAAGAATACCTCAGCTTGGGCAAGAAGTAGCTCACAGGTCACCTCTATTAAGATGTCTTCATATGAACTGGGTTTCTAAGCTTGGGCTCTGGAGCCTGTGGGGCTATTCAGCTTATCTTAAGGCACATACCTGTATTTGTTCTGCTGATTGGCTCTTTAGATTGTATTAGCTTTACTGATAGATCTTAACTGGTTATAATATTTTAGATATCAACACTTTATGGATATGTGTATACTTAAATTACATGTCTTATTCTGCAAACTGAACCCCACACCAGTGACCCTGCTTTAAGTATATTATGAACTTGGCTTACAATGTCTACCGTGTTGGAATAAGGTCCTTTTTTGAACCCCCTTTGCCTTGTGCTGTTTCAGGACAGTGTGGTTCTCAGATTACTAGGTGAGGAAAGCCATCATAAACTCTCCATCAGAGCAAAACTCCAACGACAGGAACTGTGATTCTCTTTTTTAATCATTCTATTGTCTTGTGTTTGAGTTTATTCTGTGACTCATCTGAATTCAAACTAGCTAGAAAAAGAAAGCAGATCCTTGAGTGACATCCCAGAGCACTTTGACATTTAAATGAAGCGATGAAGCCCACCCTGCTTTGATTGCTACTTTCTTTTCTTCCAGCTGACACAGGCAAAAGTGCTGTGGTAAAGGGTATGGCAGCTGGATGAATGGAGACCTACGAGAGAGCGACAAGTATTTATTGTAGTGGAAATGTATTACACTTCTCCTCTCGTTTGACATTAGGTCTTCGACAGTGACAACCTCCTGTGAAAATGGCCGCGCAACTGTTGTGACAATGAGATGCAACCCCAACAAACCAGACCAAGGAGAGCTTTCTGTGCCCAGGTATTTAAGTATTTGTATCCTAGTAGTGCCAAAAAGCCTTTTCTCCTCAGGTAATTCTTTACAAAACTCGTTAGTAATTTTATACTTGACAGCAATGAGGAGTGCTGTCACCCTCGTCAGCCATCCAGGAGGTCTCACTCATTTCTCCTGGGTGAAGGACATGTCTGTCTATCACTTCTCATCTCACCAGCTGCTCTGTATTCAGGCTGTGTGGTGAGAGAGGTTAGAACTTGGGCAGGTTGTTCCAAGCTTAAAGCCAAAAGGAAATGTGAAGTTTTCTTGTCTCCGTTTCTCCTGTTTTTCAGTTCCTTATTTTGATCGTTGGCCTCCTGATTAGAACCACCTAGTTGGAGCTTTGAGAGGTAGTTTTTCTTTCTTGATCTACAGCAGTGGCTGTGGACAAGTGATTTTGCGAAAAAAGAGCAACCTGTCCTAGGAACCATGAAATCTGCTATTGCAATGCTTATGTGAGCCCTGACTCTGTGTAGTTCAAGTTTTTTATTGTATTTATTTATGTGTCTCACCACTCTGGTTTGTATCCTGGACACCTTGTACCAGTTGTGTTTAATTTGCTTGACCTTTTTTTCCTGTCACTTTGACTCAAGTGACTCTCAAAAGCTTCTTTCTTCCTAAGTCCTGTTTATGCCTACACCTGAAAAGCTGCAGAGAAAAAACAGTAAAAGGGTTAATTATATTAGTCTTTAGCAACACCCTGTGATTCTTCAGAACCTCTGATAACCGTCATCTTTGGCTGTCAAGGCCCATCTTAGTCTGTCTGGATGTTACTATAAATCTGCTGATACCCCTCTCACTCATCCTCCTTCCCAAATGTTAAGTCCTCTTCCCAAAAACTAACAATGTGATCCTCTTTGAGGTGAACCATGCTCACCTGAATGAAGACATTGAGGCGTCTACTTCACAGGTGATGGATGAGTCATGGTTGAACACTTTTGGAGATGCTTACTCCAGTTTCATAGGGGCCTGACACACTACAAATTATGCTGGGCAACAAGCCTCTATCTATCAGCTGCCCTGTGAAAATCCTCCAGGTGTCCTTCTAGTGTTATAGGTTAAAGATGATCTGAGCTGTGATAACTCAGCAGTAGTACCCTCACTCCCTACAAGGAGTGATCTACCTTGCCTTGGTTCTACCTACCTTCTGCCACAGGCAGAAACAGCACATAGGTGACATGATGTACCTTACCTGTTCTTGTGGACTTCTCCCTTCCTACCCCGCTTTAGTTAGCTCAGCAGACAGCTATTTTCAAACAGGGAGGTATCTGATACATGTCAAATAATACGACATGCAACCCCTTGATCCTCCAGACATGGTGTTTAGTATCACATGAAGTTACAGTATAAGATGACAGAGGTTGAGGAGAAAGGTCTGTCAATGCTCTTGACAGATACATTGAAAAAAATTTCCAAAATCCAGAGCGGACAGTTGTCAGTTGTTCCAATCAGGATAATCCAGAATAGGCTTTTAGGGCTGTGGATTTTTCAATTCTTCAGATCAGGATAACAGATTTTCAGATGATTTAGAAAAACCCTTTAAATCCATTGTTTTCTCCATGGATATATTTCACATTTACATGATCTAGCTTCTTGCATCGACTTTTGGCCACTGCTGCTGTTAGACTTGATGTAATCGTCAGTAACTAAAGCTGCGTGAATGTCCTGCCACTGACAGTACAACTTTCTTCTGCAGGCCAAATACAAAATAGGGTCATTAGTCTTTCTTAGACTAAGAGAAGCTGTTATCTCTTCATTAACTGGTGAACATCCTTCCAGTAATTAACGATGACAGGACAAGTCCATTCCGTATGGATGAAATCACCCAGACATTATCAGAACAGGAGGAATGGGATAGCGGCATTTACGTGGAGCAGTTACCCAGTGCAGAAGAACAGCCATAGAGGTGCATGCTGGGCTAGCCCGTGCTGCTGAAACGCTGGAGTAGCTCTGCTGGTCTCCAAGGCTTGCTCCTGTCCTGTCCTGTCCTGTCCTGTTCTGTCCTGTCCTGTCCTGTCCTCTCCTCTCCTCTCCTCTCCTCTCCTTTCCTCTCCTTTCCATTGTAGGTGTGTAAGTAGCACTCACTGCCAGGAACTGAACTGTTATTTTAGACCTTTGGCAGCCCAACATCTGTTTTCACTTGAGAAAGAACTTTATAAACTGGGAAAAATTCTTCCCCCAGATTTTTCCATGTGTTGACTTGATGGATGTTTACCCATTTGTTGTACTTACTATTACCAGTCTTCAGGAGCAGGATGTGGAGTGAGGATGTAAACCCCAGATTGTATCGTAAGTGATAACTAAGCTTTACTCTCCTTCTAGCTCATGCCCCGCGGGCACCTGTGATGGATGCACTTTCTACTTTGTATGGGAAAGTGCAGAAGCTTGCCCTCTCTGCACAGAACAAGACTACCACGAGATTGAGGGAGCCTGCAAAAAAGGATTTCAGGTACAGGACCCACATCTCCAGGTCAGATGGGTTCATTGGGATGTAACTTGGACTCTGCTGAAATTCTGTGTGCAAATTGGTACGTAAGTGCAGGTAGAGTTGGGAAATCTCAGTCTAGGCTCTGAGCTGGCTGGCTGCACGTCTTATTGATGAGGTGCTGCATTGAGACTCAGGGATATTTAAGCCAATGGCAGCATGGTTCCTGGAGGAGAGCTAAGCGGGTAGGGATGTGAACTCTATATTTCTTCATACATGCAGGCAAGTTATTTGTGAAGAATGGAGTGCCCAAAGGACTTCAATCCTTTAATAGCCATGAACCACAGGGGCAGGCTAGGAAAGAATTTAGAATTTCAGTTCAGAAATTCATCCTTCCTTGCTTGCAATTTTTTTTTTTGCTGCTGCCTTCTCTAGTCAAGTGTTAGGAAGCCCTTTCACAGGTTCAGAACTGTCCTGTTGCTCAACAGCTCCAATGCAGACGCAACGCATTCACAATTGCTCTCCAACCCATATTGTCCCAGGTGAAAAGCAACACGGAAGAGGAAATCCTTTTGCCTTGCCTACATCTGCAGGTGCAGTCAAGGGGACAACTGAGTAGACAGTATGACTCTGCCTAGAGTCTGGAAACCTGAAGTACCTGCTTTGGTTTGCTTTCATTGAAAAAGTGTCTAAGCTTTCTACCTCAAGACAGCTTGTTTTCTTCAGCTCTACATAGTTCTCTCTTTTCCTACAAGCAGCTCACTTTTTGGAGTTTTCTGCTTTCTGTTTGACAGGAAACCTTGTATGTATGGAACGAGCCAAAGCATTGCATTAAAGGGGTTCCCTTGCCAGAAAAAAGGACCAGCACTTGTGAAACAGTGGATTTTTGGCTGAAAGTTGGAGCTGGTGTTGGTGCTTTCACAGCCGTTCTGCTCATAGCCTTGACCTGTTATTTTTGGAAGAAGAACCAGAAGTAAGTACTGCAAATTGTGTTCCATATAAAAGTAAGTTAAAAGCTTGATGAGCTGAACAGAGAAACATTTCATGGATCTGACCTTATGACAACGTTTATGAGAAATACCTTGTTGGATATGTCTGTTAATCCACCACGCTGAGGTTTCTTCTGCCAATGGTGGTTATCAAAAATGCTTAGCAAGGAAAGTATAGAAAATCCGCAGTAATTTGTTATGGTATAATTTCCCATCAGGATCTGTCTTTTAAGCCCTGAGAGTTTGAAGTTAACTTTAGGTCCTGAAGCAAAATGGCTTTCTCAAGGTCTGAAGCCCCAGAGGATATCTCTTCAGTATAATTAGTCCCTTTCAGATGAGTTAAGATGAGGTTCTTGACTGTATATTGCTTAGGTCTGTTTTGGCGGGACATGTCTGGTACACACCCAAAAGATTTCTGCTTCTCAGACTGAGCATACTGACTGATCCCCATCCCCATTGTCCTCTGCTTCCCGGATCTTATGCCATAAGCTTTCAAAATGTGATTCCAGCTCCATGGGATTTCATTGCCCCAAAGCACATCCAGCTTCACCGAATTCAGACTCCAGCCACCTCTTGCTGCCTCCTTCCACTCACACTGTTACACATTTCTCCTTTCCTCTGTATCTTCCTTGGACAGGAGTATGATGCAGGTTCTGAGACAGGCTGAAGTCAGATCTGCTGTTGTTCCAACCAGCATGCAGGTCATACTTCTTCATGCAGGAAATCCTCTCAACCTGCTTGTGGTCATTTGGGGAGACATGGCTCTTTTATAAGGATAGAGGACTAATCTAGAGAGTAGGAGCTCTATGGATTGTTAATGCTTTTTTGGTTACATGTTTTTAATGTTTGAAAAGTATCTAATTTCCAGTAAATACCTCAGAAGTAACTACGTGGAAGGACTCCAGATAATCTAAATTACAAAGACCTTGAATATGGGACATTTGTAAAAAAACCTATGCCTGTCTGGCTTTATATCTTCAGGTTGGAGTATAAATATTCCAAATTAGTAATGACAGCGAACTCAAAAGAGTGCGAGCTGCCAGCTGCTGACAGCTGTGCTATAATGGAAGGAGAAGATAATGAAGAAGAAATAGTATATTCAAATAAGCAGTCACTGCTGGGGAAGCTCAAGTCCTTGGCAACAAAGGTGAGTAGTAATTACTACTATTAATATTAAAAATAATTATTACCTTTATTTATTACTAAATGTGATGAGGCTGTGATGCTAATTTGTGCAATGCTTTGTGCAGCCTCCCACTTATCCTTCACCCAGTCCATAGTTGATCTGCTGAAATCCACAGTATGGATAATGATAAGAGGTTATTGAGTAAATGCTCCCTCTTCTGCAGAGAAATTTCAGTAGCATTCTTCATTGTATGGATGATACCTAAAAAGAGCAGTTAATGGTGGGGGGAGCCTCTCTGCCTGGATTCCTACCATACACCTCCACTGCTGAGGCAAACACAGCTATTACAGACACAGAAAATTAACATTGGGAACATAGCCACCAGCCAGCTGCTTGCTGCTCACCTAGCTTCACGGCTAGCTTCATGGCTGACTTAAGAACCATAATTCTGAGTACTATAAGATTCAGTTGAAGAGGAAGCATCAGCCACAGCCTGTTACCCAATACAGGAACTGCCTCTGTTTCAGTGGGAAGCAACAGCAAAAAGAATTTTTTTCTACAGTACATGTGATGTGGGTTGTTGCATGTCTGAATTCATAGCACAAAGGTCTTCAAGTGTCCTTTGAACATTTCTGAGAGGAGCAGCAGAGGACTGTCATGGTAGATCCTGCAAGAGCTTTAGTCTTTATTCCAAATGCCTTGAAGTCTGTATGGGAAGTGTAGTTGTCTGTATGGGAGTCCAGCATCTATTATGATCAGGATAAAGACGGATGACGTTTTTCCTTTCAAACACTTTTGCTGAAGTGGGTTGTTTCAAAATAGGAAGGTTTACTAAAAGATCATAATGAAAAATTACTTTACAAAGTCACCCTCTTGTTTCTTGTCCAAATAATATTTCAGAATGTTCACTTTTGAGATTTTTTTCTTGTATTCCTTTTTCTTTTCTATGATTGAGTGCAATGTAACTAAAACCTGTGTGCCTCCTTTCTTTTCCTTTATTTTTCTCTTCTCTTTGTTCTTTTACTTTTTTTCAATAGACTAGCATCCTCTTTCCATGCTACCTGCTCCCCAGGTCTCCCTCCTAGGAGAAGTTACCATTACACAGCTAATATGAGGAACTTCCCCTTGACCCCAGCCTTACTATTTGTCTTGCAAAATCAATATTGTTCCTTGTGGAAAGGGGCAGAAATTCAATATTAATTCTTAATTCAGTATGGAGAATATTGGCTATGTAAATAAAATCAAATCACATCAAATTTTGTGGCAGTGTTGCAAAAATGGAAGTTGATTCCATTTTGAATCCTATAGGGACTGACTTTGAAAGACTGATGATGTTTTTTTCTCTGTGAAATGGCTTGGCTGGCTGAGCATAATGACCAGTGCTGCAGGTGAGGGACATGTTTTGCTGTACGCCTGATAAGTGTAAAAGCTTTGCTAACTCCCATTTGCAGCACCAACCACTGGCTCCTTCCTGATTAGAAGTATAGAGACAAGAGCATGGGAGAAGTGGATGGTTTTTTCTCTTTAAAGTAAGCTTTAGTACTTCAACATTCAGACACTTGAATGCCTATTTGGACTCAAAAAGAGTGTTTTAAAGTTCCTGTATCCATTGTAGCAGGCTCCCTGTGTATTCTCTCCTTTTTAAACAAACCTGTCAGATATTTCTAAGCTGTTTCTTTTTTTCCTGCTAGATAATCATAGCTGGCAAACTCCGCTTCCAGTACCTCATTAGCTTACTGAAATCTGTGTCCTGTATCCCTGCAGATAACTGGAATTTAATATATGTTTCTCCATAACAAATGTTATAAGCATCAGTTTTCATTTATGCAGAAGATGAGGAAATTCATCTCCTGCTGCATATGGACGTAAAATACAGAAAAAAATATGGAGGAAAACAGGGGAGAAAAAGAGGAGAAATGTAAACAGAGATGAAGAAGAATCTGAAATATCCTAACTATATGCTCAAGCGTCAGGCAAAGGCATTTCTTTGAAGCAAAACAGCTCATGAAGCTATTAGTGGTTTTGAGTACCCAAGGAGTTCAGTGCTGGCCCTGTAATATAGAAAGAAATGGCTGTTATTTTTAAGGAGAATATAGAAGTTACAGACTTATGAAACTGCTTCAGGTTGGAGGCTGTTCTAGTTCCATCTGTTGTCTCCAGCAGAACAACACCAGGTCCTTCAGAACAATACATACTCTGCTGTAGGCTGGTGTAGGGCAATTTTCTCCCCTGCTCTTTCTCACTTGGGCCCTAGGCTGTCCTGATCTGAGTGAGATGATGTTAATTTAACATAGTTTCCAAACTGTTTGAGAACATCGACAAGTATAAAAGGTAGGTACACAAAGCAAGAACCAGCATTTTCTAGTGAGTAGTTCTATTAGGGCTCCTTCATTCACTGCTTCTGCATGGACCGTTGGGTTATTCACACGTGCAGTAACACACACATCCACACTTTGCACCCTGATGCTGCTGTCCAGATGGCCTAGGCTGTCACCCAGCAAAGAAAAACAGAAAGAAAACTCAACCTTCCAGCCCTGATTTTTAGGATGGCAGAGGATTTGTAGTCTCTTTTTGTCATGTGATCTCGCAGAGGAGGAGTTGGGATGGGAATCCAGCAATGAGGCGGTGGTGGTCGTGTTCACAGATTGTAGGAGACTTGTTAGTAAGTAATAGTAACCATAGATATGATTACCTTGACTTTCCCCAGCTCTGACTACCTGTCCTGTATTATGAGTTTGAAATACAAACTTTCCCTGTACCCTCTAAAGTAAGTACCATGAACAATATATAAGGCATAATTTTGCTGATTGTGCAAATTTTTTCAGAAGTAGTAGTGTTATTAAATAATAAAGGATCAAACTGTGCACTTAGTGACTGTGGTAGAAATAAAGTGAAGTCTTTGGCAAACACTGCTCTGGAGATAATAAGAGAAGTGACTGTAGTAACTGTTGGAGTGAATTTGAGGAATCCCAGTTGATGGGAAACGATCTTTTCCGTTGCAGGAAAAGGAAGATCATTTTGAATCTGTTCAGCTGAAATCTTCAAGATCCCAGAATATATGAAGAATTAATGATGCCTTCAAAGAAACAAACCTAATTTCTATTTTTACAGGACCATATTTTAAACATATTCTGGCACACATTGTAGTGGTGATCTTGGTGAGAAACTCTTGGCCATTTAGGAGGAAAGAAGACAGGAAGCAGACCAGAAAATTGGATTGCCTTACCATGTGATTGAGTACCTTGCCAAAAAAGAAAGCAGTTGCTTGGATTCCATACTGGGAATGAAATTCAACTCAGGAAGAGATAAACACACTGCAAATAACATTAATTTTTTTGCATTCACCTGGGCATCGCTCAGGCATGCTGTATGATTTATAGGTACCTTTCATTTCCTATCACTCCTTCTACACATATTCATAAGAAATGATTTTCAGAGAGACCTGAAACCTCCTGCAAAGGCTGTGTATTGTCCTTTAGTAGCATAACTATGAATCTCTCTTAAAATCAAAATTGTGAATGGTACTTGGAATGAGCCTCAGGTGAGTTTGGAACTTTGGAAAATACTTTTGATTTTAATGCTTTGAAGGACTGGATGGTCTGTGTTGGTCTCTAATACAAGAGGCATGGTGATGTACCTGCAAGCTGAACCCATTCTGAGGCCTAAGGCATGGCCATCAGGGTTGGGGTAAAACCTGTACTATTAAATTTAAATTTGTTAAATGCTGTTGTATGAGTTGTAGGTCTGGGCCCATGGGTTTATAGGCAGTAGCAGGCTCAAACTCTATAATATAGAGAAGGAAAGTGATACCTACAGTGCAAGTTGCAATTGTCCCTCTCTGTGGAAGCCCGTCCTTTCAAGAGAGGTCATTGACAGTTCCAGTACCCTCCCTTGGGCTGTCAATACGTCATCTTTCCCAGTGCTGCGAACCAACAAAGCCTGAACTCTGGAGGTACAGCAAGAATCTCTGCTTCTGGAAATCAAGGACTGGCTTTGTCAGTCTTATTAGAAATACTCAGCCACCATTATTCCTGGACCCATGCACAGAACGAGGATGAAGCCCATCAGAGCTGAGCTTGTGTTACGTACATTCACAGCTCAGCTTCTGAAGGCTTTTGGCTGTCAGTGCAAGTACCTGCTTTGGAAGAAGGGCACAAGATGGTGCCTTAAAAACTGGAGGCTGGGTGGACTTTTTCATAAAATCAGACACATTATAGGCATGTGATCTCATAATATCCACTGTAATAATTTCCTGAAATTCCCATTGAGGTCGAACTCAAAGGAATCTGAAACTTAGGTAAAAATATGAGTAAAAGGATGCAAGACTTGTATAGAGCCAGGAGAAAATGAGGAACAATTCTTGTATTGACCTCTGGTCTGACTCATATTTCTATTATAGCAAAATTATGTGAATTGAGGAATGCATCAAACCTAGGAAAGACGCATGGGCAGAAATGGTCTTTTTACTATAAGGAATACAGAGTTTTGATTTTATATGTTTGAATGAGATCTATCAATAAAAGAGGGCCCACTTTTAAGTAGAATTTAAATTAAACTGAATTTTCTGCACTCTAAATATTTTATAATACTATAGATGTGGACAAAAATTTTATGAAGTTTACACTTCTTTTTCTTTAGGGAAAACTCAGCTTGGTTATTTTATATCTCCAGTCAAAGAACACAGGCTTTACTCTTTTGATGGGAGATACTTCAGGCATCTTAACTGAAACAGTGTACATTTTTTGTTGTTCTTGAAAAGTCACTTCACTTTCCCAACAAAGATTTTTATGGGGTATTGTTGAATGTATATTAAATACACATTCCTTTTTGTATATTTTGTACCATTGCACACTTCTTATTGTACATTGTATTTGTTGTCATGATGTCATTTATATATGGTTGTCGAAGATGATATGGTTATGGAGTAAATGGTTATGGCTTTGGGATTTCACTTCTTGGATCTTTTATGAAGAGGGGTTTTATGTTGTTGATTTTTATTCAACTAGTGTACTGTAGCATCAAAGATATATATCTGATGGGCATTCATAAAATAAAGTGAAAATATATTTGAAATTTTGGACTTGAGATGTGTGGTGGAACTGCAGCTTTTCCTAAATGTTGCAGGTCTGCAGAGGTGGATAGAGCTTTTCACTGCCATCAACTTGCATTTGTCTACATCGTTAATTTTTTTCCCCTTCTCTCTCCATATATTTTTCAAGCCATAATTACAGTTCATTCTCCAGAACATCATTTCTTCTTTCATCACTCTACCCATATCTCTGTAATGTCAAAATGCCTTAATTTTTATGAACTGTATTTAATTTTACTTAATACCACAGGGGTTTGTTTGGTTCCCTTCTCTTTCCCTTTTATTTTCCAAATAAAATACCAAGTGGAATTTTTTTGTCAGCTCTGACAGAATTTGCTGTATGACCTTTCTCAGCTCTGCTTCAAATAGTTTGTCATAATATTGTTGAAAATTCTTCCAGGCAATCTAATAGCATATCTGGTGCAGTGCTAACATAGTGGGATATGAACAATACTGAAGACTTTATTTACCCTAAAATAAGAAAAAATGCGTTTTCTAACAATTAAGCAAGTTAAAAGAGTATATTTTAGCTGATTTCTGCTATTCTTTTCTTTCTGTTAAAGATGTAGTAGAAAGGGGAAGTTTCCGTTTCCCCATAATTGACAGATTTTGGAAGCTTTTAACACTTCATTAAGAAATCAGCTGTCTGTGACCTCTTCTAGTACTCTGCCAAAATACACTTACAGCAACTCCCCTTTTCTCCCACATGGAATCACATCAGAAACTGTTGTTTGATGCCATAAAACAATGTGAATCAGTCTGTTATGTGTTCACTTGATTAAACGGAATGCATTTTATTGCTGCATTTGCATGCTTTGAAATCTGGAGTCAAGCAACTGAATCTCTTTGAGGATTAAGTACATTTTAGTGGTGTGTCGGTACAAATTATCGGCAAATTAACAGAATGTTATTGTCTCAGCTTTGACAGTGCTTGCTAGGGGGGAAATGTGCAAAGAATTTATTCTGTCTTGGCTCTGATTGTGTTGGTTGGTGTTTGTAATATATAATATGATTGATTAAGAGTCTAGGTTTGGGGAAAATTAAGTGTCTTAGAGACACAATGGGAAGTTACTGAGTACCTTCAAGGAGCTGTCATCTTTGTTCAAAGAATGGATTTCACACAGAATCACGCAAAATCATTTGGTTGGAAGAGACCTTTAAGATAATCAAGTCCAACCGTGCACCCTGCACTGCCAGGGTCCCTAAACCATGTCCCTCAGCACCACATCCACACGTCTTTTAAACACTTCCAGGGATGAGGACTGCACCACTTCCCTGGGCAGCCTGTTCCAATGCTTCACAACAGTTTTGATGAAGAAATTTTTCTTAATATCCAACCTAAACCTCCCCTGGCACAACCTGAGGCTGTTCTCTCTAGTTCTGTTACTTGTCACATGGGAGAAGAGACCGACTCCAACCTTGCTACAACCTCCTTTCAGGTAGTTGTAGAGAGCAATAAGGTCTCCCCTGAGCCTTCTTTTCTCCAGACTGAACAGCCCCAGCTCCCTCAGCCCCTCCTTGTAAGACTTGCTCTCCAGACCCTTCACCAGCTTCACTGACCTTCTCTAGACATGCTGCAGTACCCCAACGTCTTCCTTGTAGTGAGGTGCCCAAAACTGGACACCATATGCAAGGTGTGGCCCCACCATTGCCGACTACAGGGGGACAATCACTTCCCTACTCTTGCTGGCAACTATTGCTGATACAAGCCAGGATGTTGTTGGCCTTCTTGGCCACCTGGGCACACAGCTGGCTCATATTCAGCCACTGTTGACCAATACATCCAGGTCCTTTTCTACTGTGCAGCTTTCCAGTCACTCTTCCCCAGCCAAGCCTGTAACGTTGCAGGGGTTTGTTGTGACCCAAGTGCAGGACCCGGCACTTGGCCTTATTGAACCTCCTACAACTGTCCTTAGCCCATTGATCCAGCTTGTCCAGATCTCTCTGTAGAACCTCCCTACTTTCCAGCAGATTGACACACCCACCTAACTTGGTGTCATCTGCAAACTTACTGAGGGTGCACTCGATCCCCTCATCCAGATCATTGATAAAGATATTAAAGAGAGCAGCCCCCAAAACTGAGCCCTGGGGAACACCACTTGTGACTGGCCGCCAATTGGATTGAAGTCTACTCACCATCGATTGTACTTGGCACTGGTGAGGCCACACCTTGAATCCCTGAAGGATGAGAAGGAATGGCCTCAAGTTGCACCAGAGGAGATGTAGGTTGAATATTAGGAACAATTTCTTTACCAAAACTGTTGTCAACCATTAGAACAGGCTGCCCAAGGAAGTGGTGGAGTCACTATCCCTGGAGGTACTTAAAAGGAATGTAGATGTGGTGCTGAGGACATAGTTTAGCAGTGGACTTGGCAGTGCTAGGTTAATAGTTGGACTTGATGATCTTAAGGTCTTTTCCAACCTAACTGATTCTATGATTCTATCCCCAGGCACCTGACTGGATGTACTCACACTGAATACATGCAGCAGAAACAAGGGAGACATGAGAACTGAGTTCATCATAAGCTGCCACCGTGTTTTTGTTATATACTTGGATGTGTAGAGTTGGACCTCATCAGGAAGAAAACATTGAGGTTCCATGTACTGTGAGGCTGGTGCTCTAACAGCACCTAAAAGCCAAAGCAAGGTTGGATGTGTGTTTGCTTGAATAAAAGACGTGCAAGAGAGACCTCTGAGAGCTTTGGTGTTACATACATCCCGTTCCTGTCCTTGCCTCCTTCTATATTTAAAATGACAGTGCACTAGGAGGGCTCTCTTTAAGGGTAACATACTTGGTTTTCCAGCTGGCTGTAGACAGTAGTGAAGTTGTTCTCTGTCTTGCTGTTGTTGCCTCTGAAGGAGGGGATGGTGTGTGTAGGGAAGTGGCACTGCTGGAGAGAGAGAAGCCCCTTCCTGACCCTGCCATTTCCTTAGAGGCAGGAGAACCAAGAACATTGGCACCCCAGATCTCCCCCAGCCCAGCCTGGCCTTGGCTGCTTTTCTTCTTGCAGTGACAAAACTCAGCTTTGCCCAAGATGCCGAGCAGCTTTGAGATGGCTCTGGATAAACAGCTTCTGCCTTTCATCTTGCAGACTGGAGGCATTAATGAGTAGGTAATGACATCATGGAAATCAGTCTGCATTTGGTGATGAGTTAAGGGTTGGTTTTGGTCTGCCTTGCTCTAAGTGGACTAAACTGGAGAAGGATTCCAGGGGAAATCTCTTTAACCAGAGCTGAGAATTCTGAGTGGAGCATGGATATTTTGGACCGTTTTGCACTGATTTGGGGCGGGGGGGGATTTTTTTGTTCAGGTGGAACATGATATTTTTTAAATAGGTTTTAATTATTTTGAATCAGGTGCCAGAATTTTTCAATTTGAGAAGACAACTCCTTCTGAAATTTCTTTGGCTATGACTAAAACCAGTTGTGTTCAATTAATTCAGGAGAAACAATCCCCTGAAGACAAGATGAAATGTTTCTCTTTACCATGGCAAATTTTGGTTTTGCTTTCAAACTTCAATCAAGGCTTAAAAAAGAAACACTTCTACAAAACAAACAAACAAACAAACAAACAAAACCAAAACCCAAACAATACCAAGAACAAAGACAAAAAACCCTCAAACCTTGTTTACTTCAGATTGACCCATGAAGATATTTCTAAGTTCTATTTTCTGCTCAGACAATAAATAAGTGATCAGTTTTTCACAAACCTTTCTGCATTCTTGCTTTGTATCAGAGAGCTGCGGTACTCTGAAGTTACGGCTTCTGAACAAAAAGCTCCTCTTTTCTGCAGCCTCCAGTAAGGTACAGTAGATGCTGAGTTAAGCCTTGTTCTCGTCCCCAGCCTTTCCCCTGACTGGCTGAGCGCAGGGCTCAGAGCACCATGACGACTCTTCAGGCTCACAGCCAAGGTACTTGGGGCTCCCATCCACCATGCAAGGAACCGTGACTGGACCCCCTGTGCTTTGAGGTGAATTACTCAAATCTTTACATATGATGGGATCAATAAAAAGACCAGAAGAGCTTTATACTCTAAAGCCAAGTTTTACACAAATTGGAAAAAGAGATTTTCATGCCAAAGTGGTGTGCAAAGCATCTGCCAGACTTTGACATTTTCCTTTTTGTTTTGCTGTGTTTTGAAACTGGATTACTTGAAGCATCAGGCAATACCAGTTAATCTACATCCTTGGACATCCAATAGAAAGTAGTGAAAAGCTTCCAGGACAAAACTGAGTAAAGTATGAAAATGTCATGAACATTTATTGGGGCTGGCACTCCAGAGGTCTACAGGCGTTTTTTTTTTTTTTTGGTACGAAAACCCACATGCAAATGGCTTTCAAAACACCTAAGTATTCGTAACACATGTTCAGACACAGTCATTGGGTCATTTTCTCAATAGTGCTGTCAAAATGAACGAAAACTCTGGGACAGTAAGTTCCTCACTTGCTATAAATTAGCTTCGGTGGTGCCAATTTAGATTCTAGGGGTGGAGTTAATCTAACAAAATGCCTTTATTTTCAGTGCAGACGTTGTGATCTGAGCAAGCTGTGCTGGCCTTTGTTTGGAGAGAGTCATCTCAACCTAAACTAGCAGTCTGAGATAAGCCAGGGGACTTGTGCCTACTTCCCTCCACTGAGTACAAAGGGAGAAGAGGTTGGCAATGTCATACACAGCTATTTATATTGTAGACAAAGAATGTTAGGTGAGGTGGTTTCGACCTTGATTGTTGCTTTCCATAAAAATTGAGAAGAAATTCTCATTGGCGTAGGCATTTTTAAGAGCTCTATAAAGATAATGTAGATGCAGGGACATCAGCATTATGGTCAGATATTCTGACCTTTTGCCATGCTGTGAACAGGCTCGTACTCTACAAAACAGCACAAAAAAGTCAAGTGAATGTAGCTGCCCAACCTGAGATGCTTTAAAAGGTCTTGATTTAGAAAACAAGACACAACCTGTCAAATCTTGACCTCTCTGGGAACCAAGCCCAAAACATTAGGCACTCAGGAGCTTGTGGAGAGAAAGAAGCTGAATGCAGGGCTCTGCATGTAACACAGGATGAGCAATGCCTATTTTAGGGAAAGTCTCAGGGTTTTTTGTACTGGACAGGTCCATGATGCTGAAACTTAAATAGCTGTGTGTATAGCCAGTCACAGAAGTGTAGGCTTCAAGAGGTCTTTGCTGGTGGACATGTGGGTGCCCCAAAAAACTAGGTGTCTCTCTGTGAGTAGGAATTTTAAGAAACTGCATGTTTAAATTTTGCATTCAAAATAACAGTTACTTCCTTTGCCGGTTCATCCTGAAGGACTTTCATCTTTTCAGAAATGGGTAAAAACACCTGCAAGTGCAGGAGAACTGGGGTCCAGAGGACTTGTACATCCAACTGTCTGTAGTGTCTGCCTTTCAAGCCTCTGTGGTGTTGCCTTTGAAGTCAATGAGAACTTTGCTGTTGACCTCAGCTGGAATGAGATCAACGGGAACAAGCCCTTAGGTAAATACGCCCAGACACATTAATCAAAGGTGTGTTTGTTTCCTTAACAACTTTTCGGGCCCAGCAGAAGGGAGGATTTCAGATGGATTCAATAGGGTGAGGCTGGCTTTAAGAGTGCAGTTATAAAAGCCAGAATTTAGAACTATTTTGCAATTGTCTAAGTATCCGGTACGTGCGTCTTGAATGGTTTGGTTTGAATGCAACAGTCAGCCCAGAGATGTGTGTAAATGTCACCTGGATTTCTCTTTTTTTGACTTTTTTTGGTCCCTGTTTCTGCAGTGCTCCAATTACCTTTCACGGCTCTGTTGATGCAGGCAAAATGAACCAACTTTGTTCTGGCTGGAGGTATAAAACAGTCTCAGCTAATTTTCTGACAGAGATTCTTCCATCTCTTTGCCTACCTAATCTAAAATCTCTTTGGTTTCTATATTCTACCAATCTATCTTGTCCATGGCAGCATTAAGTCATGCCAAATGGGTGGACCAGCAATCAAAATTTTTTGGTGAATATCTCATTGAGGTGCAATTAGACATTTTCACTTCTAAAAATTACCCTTATTTTAATAACAAAAAGAGCGCATGAGATGCTTTAATAATGTGCATTTTTTTAAGGAGGGGGCATTTATACCCAACCCTGACAAAGCACTCAGCTTAAGTACCTTTTATGTGATATGGATTTTGTAACATGGGCACAGACCCATTCACAGATATCCGTACACACACCCCAGTACCGCAGACTTTTAATCCTTTTTACCTATCCTGGTGTCTAGAGAAATGTAATGACCTTGAGAGAGGAAGAAACAAAAATGAAGCCATGCTGAAAAGCTTTTACCCTTTTATTATTGGTGCCTTTACATTAATACTGCTGTTTTGTGCTGAGAAAAACCGATCTGTTACACGTAAGGTAACTGTAATATACAACATAGAAATGCAGTCTAAGTTAATTACAACAAGGAGCTACAAAAAAATTTTGTAGGAAAGAAGTCACCTAACATTGCAACTGTGCTTGCAACAAATCACTCCCTTACTGCAGGACTATGCACATTGTGAACCATGGTTATTTACATGTCCCTTATGACCGTTAACAACAGGAGGGCTAAAATCAGTCTAAAAAGTTGCAGAACGTCACTATATACTGTACAATCCTCAAAAATAATTTATTACACTGTTTCTAAAAAAAGGTACTAGTTTTGTTTTGATTTCTTTTGTTTTTCTGGTGTTTTCCGGAGTGCACAACATGTGCAAAATTTTGCCTAACAGTCTAAAAACCCAAGAACTGAACTGCAAGTCACAATCACAGAGATGAAGTGGTGGAGTCCAGAACTTCCCTTCCATTGCAAACGGTCGGTACGTACATGCTAGCAGATGCTGAAAGAGAAAGAGAGGAGAAAATCAACTGACTTCAGGGCAGCAAAAAATTACTATATGCAAGATCAGAATTTATGTCGATCTGGACTGTCTCACCCAATTTAATCAAGACAGGGCTGTTGGAGGTACTGCTTGCACCTCCACAAGACAATTCACAACTGAGGCTAAAGCACCCTCTGGAGGAACCTGAGTCCTCTTCGCTGACCACTGAGAGCACTCAGGGTAACTAAGCTTCTTCAAGCGGAGTCTGAATAGAATACTCAACTTTTTTTTCTGTGGTTCTGTGCCACTGGGTTTCACTTTATCTCACTTTGCATGGTAGTGTGAATTAATACGGCTAGAGTGGTGGTAAGGTATCCCTGTGGAATATAAAGTGAACCTTAGGATTTTTTGTGTTCTGTTGTCAAGAAATGCGAGGAATGATCCTTTGAGCTTTCACGAAACTGGAATCGACACTCCTGAAATGAAACATATGCACTTTTAAATCCAGGAGAGAATCCACCTCTGCATATTAGGATTGTGTTTTGATCTACTTTTTAACTAAAAAAAAAAGAAAAAAAGAAATCTAAGTACCCGATGGATGGAGTAAAGAAAATTTTGAACAAGAGCATTTGAAAGCAATATTATTTCTCTCCTAATCCCAGAATATTTTCTGGCCATAATACCCTCCATTTCTAGGATCAGGATTCAACATGCATCCAGAGGTGAAGGCCAGATTTTGATACCCTTGTCCACGTTGCCTAATATTTTATACAACAGGTTTTCATTGCTTCAGTGATATGACAATTGAATCTGAGTATAAGAATCTGTTTCTAAATGTATTTGAATTTTTGCTATGGGATATATTACCATTCTGATAAACCCTTGTGGATTTTAATTTAAAAGCAAGCTGTTTTGTCTATCATCTCTGTTAAAATTATCCATTGGGCATCAGGAATGTGTTTTCAGATACTCCGTGGCATCTCTGCTCACGGCATCATAAAGCTGTTTTTTGAAAGATACATTAGGTTAATGATAACAGTGACCAGGAGAAATGTGATGCCTTCATTCCAGAAAACACACGGCAAGCAATGACTTAGTAAACTCCATCATCCCGTGTAAAAAGCAATTTATGCAGCTGACAAGGGCATGCTCATTCTTCCAAAACTGGTGCTGGCTACACTCTCAGTTCCAGACTGGTTCTTAAAAAATGCTCAGCATAGTTTTTAGAACAAATGATTCTTTCTTCAAATCAACTACCCTTTCTTTCATTGACCGAATAAATAGGAATGGAAAACAGAACAGCTTTAACAAGACAAAATTAGAGGCACCTACTGGACTAACTTATTCAGAGGGCTGGACATATTCCTGATAAGCAGGAGAGCCAAGAATGAGCCCCTGCTCTGAATTAGGTAGATGGAGTTTGATCTCTCATAACCTGGATATGTGTTGGGAGTCACATGTATGAAAACGGCCATTTGAAGGTAAAAGGGCACAGGGTGTCACGTCTCTGATTTTGTGAAAAAGAACTCTCAGGCTTTGTATTCAGTTTTTAACTGGGTTTAATATGGCAGCACATTGACCTGAAATTTTTATTATTGTTGTTATTTTTATTTCTACTTATTGTTGGCAAATAGAAAATTCGATTCTGCTTAGGAGACCCCATCCAAATCCCTGTTCTACTGCAGTATGACTCCAGGCAAAAGCATTTCGTTTCTGTGAACGTCAGTCACCCATCCAGAACTTTTTTAGCTTCGGGGTTTTTTTGACGTTTGACACGTTGAAAAGCATGAATAGCTCAAATGCTATGGTAACTGAGTCAGTCGAACAGAGAAACATGGTGGTCATCGTGAAACAAGGGACCTTGCCTTTTGAGTTTCCAGACTTCCTCTACAGCAAGTGCCTCTCTTGCAGTGCTGGGGGGCAGTTATTAAGTCTGCTGGGAGGAGTGAAGTGCCTCCACTGAGTATCCAGCTATCTCTGAGGCTGAACAAAAGATCTTGATTTTCCTTACAGACCTTGAGAATGTTGATCGCTGGCCCTGCAGGGTTCTGAGTTTCATGTCGTGTCTTACAGCAGCAGCAAAAGGGGTTTCCTGAAATACCACTGGATCTTTCAGAGACACTTCACCTCCATTTTCCTTTGTGTTGAGGCCAAGAAAAAAAGTGTGACATGACCAGAAGTCTTGATTTGGCCGTGATTCATGCTTTTGATCTCCTTTTTCCTGGCAGTACCTCATTTTGCTTTGATAATCCAAGGCAAAGAACCAGAGGTCAAATGCAAAAGCCCAGCACTGCTGTGGGCACCTTGCAGCACGCCCGCCTAGTGAGGAACAGGCTGTGCTTTCTGTCTGCCCCTGCCTCTTCTCGTGCTCACAGCCAGACAGCTGTGAGTTAATCGTGAATAAAAGCCTTATATCAGGGCTAGTTGGAAAACGGATTCTGAGGGAGAAAATTTACCAGCCTGGCTATAAACTGTAGCTTCAACTCTTTTTCTGCCCCTGTGGAGAACTCCTGGAGAATCTCAAGTCTGTGTGCAGCTCTTCATGTGGACGTATCTTGTACGAATGACACCTTCTGGGTGCAAAAGCTGTCTGGATCATGTAGGTGCTTAAAGCAGCCCTGAGCTCTCTGGGAAGTGCAATGAGTGCTGAGCTCCTACTTTACGGGAATACCACTGCCAAGCCCATAAAACAGGCCACGGGGGGAAACAGGCAGCAGGGGGAAACACTGCAGGGAAGCAGAACTCATGCAACACTCTGCCAAACAGGAATTTTCATATGCAAATAAATGTGTACAGGTATATACGTTTCAAAGCACATCATACACCTAGATACATTTATATCCTGCCTCTCTTCAGCTTGGATCTGTACTCTTTTGAATTCCAGACCCCAGCTGTCAAAAAGATCAAAGCTCAGAGCCTCTAAAACTAGTTTCCTTGCTTAGCAGTCAAGTCTTCATCTCCACTCGCTTTCTGCGGAGCAAGGAAGAGGAGCTGTATTCCCATGACACCACGAGGTGCGCAGTCCGGCTCTCATGACCACACTGCCGTTGAAGTGGTTGGCCATTGCCTCAGGCCCTCCCTCCACTGCTCACTTCAGGGATGTAGCTGCGATACTCATTTAAAGCTAACACTTAACACTACCAAAGAGCGTCATGAATGTCACTTACCTTTTCTCACAGAGTTTGACAAGTTTTCACGGTTCAAGGAGCTGTGTTAAAAACTGTCTGGGTGTCACTTGCTGTTCATGACCGACTACGCTTGTGGCGCTAATGACTGATGGGGTGAAGAGGTGGTGGCAGACCTGAGATGCAATGGAGGTGGGAATCCTTAGAGGTAGGAAATACACTGCTCATTTGAGCAACTCAGGTGCTCCTACCCTCTGAAGCTCTGATAGTGAATGAGAACTGGCTTTTTGGATGTTGTTGTTACCAGAATGCCCTGGAGCAAATTTTGATCAGTCTCATATTAAGCAGTTTCTGACTGAAGAAAACACCATTAAGACCAAAATAAAAACAAGCTGAGAGCCCAAAGACTGATGAGAGGAATATTTTAGACAGCGAATAGAATCAATTTGCATGACAGAATTTTTTTAGGTTTATAAATGACTAAACAGTTAAGAAAAAAAGAAAATGATTCAAAATAATTTATAAATAAATGAAAGGGAATAAACAAATATTTTCCTTCTTAAAAACATCAGTGATGTAATAGACAGTGAATTCTCAGTGTTATTTTCCCAAATAATTATCCTAGATGGACACTGTAGGACTTTTTACATTGTATATGATGGACCTTTTAGTCCCAATTCCAGGTCCATATCTTACCATGGTCCAAAAAGACCAAAAGAGGAGGAGCCTTTATTCAGCTCGGGGTAAGTAGTAAGAGTAGGTGACTGTGACCACCTTTCTAAACTATGGAGTAGCAAGACATTGTAAGTCTAGATTTTTATGCTCTCCTTAATGTCTTAAAAGCTATTCACAAACCTGGAAAAGTAGGCCTTTAATGTAAAGATGTGCATTGAGCATGTCTGTCAGTTGCATGCATGCTTGCACACACATATGTATTATACAGCTGTTCTAATAAAAATATCAAAATCCAAAATGTGATCCTGTACAGAAGTACCCCTGAATCAAAATGATTTCTGACTAAGCTTACTCCGTAGTAGAGAATTAAAAAACTTGGAAGACCACTTATACAAAACTCATAAGTGATGAAAATAATCTCATGGGACTTACCATTTCACCATGGGGCCAAACTTTTAATCATTATTAAGAATCCATTGGTCTTCCAAATCCAGCCCTTTTGGAAGTGCTCAGCACTTTGAGCACTTTGGGTCATCTCATCTCTTTTGGTTTAAGTTTTCCAAAACAGCAAGGTTTTGGTTTCTGGTGTTGGGGCTGAATGCGGTCCTGATTCTGATGAGATGGGGGATGAGTAGAGCCACATGGCTGCATTCTTGTTAAGTGACCATGGGCATTCACGCACCATATGGTTTGGGGTGGGAGAGAGAGATGGCTGAGATCCCTTTACCTCCTAATCCCTGCCAATGCGACACACAGCAAGGTCCCAAGTTCCTTCCATGTTCTGTCTGAAATCTGTAGTGCCGGAGGTTTCTAGCCAATATTGAAAGTTTTCAAAAACCTGAGGCTAGGTTAGTGTGAACTTGCTGGCAAGCCTTGCTCTGCGTCTCCCCTTTCCTCTGTTTCTTATTCCTTCCCTCTTTAATAGTTGTAGTGGGTTTGTTCAGTTAGCCTTCCAGGTTAGACCTGCAGTCCTCAGAGCTCTGTGAACAAGCCTCTAGGTGCTCCCATCCTAGACTAGTTAAGCTTGACAAGGCAAAAAACCAACATAAATATAGAGGACATTTTTTTTTTTAAATCCAAAAAAATCTCTGAGCAACTTAACCTGAAGAGGAGCAACAGCTTCAAAAGAAGATCACAGACGTGAATCTGCTTGGGATGAAGAGAGTGACGACGAAGCAAAGGAGGGAGGCAGAGCAGATGAGCTGTCCTTGCAACAGAACATCGATTGCTTCTCCTGGCTGTTGCACTTACAAAGGGTGTTGCTCACACTCCGCGTACTGGTACAGCTTATGGCACCCCTTGTATGCATTTGGTGCAAACTTGGAGCCTTTCCTTATAATGCAGGTGATAGGAGCCACTGAGCATGCTGCATTGAGGCCCAGGTCCCCTTGGCACGTCATTTTGACTGAAATACTCCTGGCCAATCTGTTCCTGTCGCTGCTGTGAGAGTGACAGCCAGCGACAGGATCTACTCACTTCATACAGCGAGCTGGAGTCAGAGCCTGCTGAAAGCTTGCTGCTGACTTCAGTGGGCTTCAGAGAGGGTTCTGACCTGATTCCCATGGAAGGGGGATGAGGTTTTTCTCCCCAGACAGAAATGAAGTGATGTTTCCATGGGGTACACAGCCCAGCCTATGAAGGTCTTTTTGTCGCTGGTAAAACCCCCCATTTTATCTTTACCCAAACTCACTGCAAACCTACATCCTTATAAAAATGTGACAGGTTTGTTACTTACACTGAGAGTAATTGGTCCCGGTTCCACTGACGCTGAACCTGTTGAGATGGAGTCTGTGAGTGACCACATTCTTCTGGGGCTGGAAGAGGATGATGTGCACCTTGGGCGCGAACAAGCAGCCCAGCACAACAAAGCCGCTCAGACTCACAGAGATGCACATGGTGGTGGTTTGCACCTAGGAGAGAGTGGGCGCAAAGCGCCGTGTTTCAGTATGGAAAGCTCTGAAATGCAGAATGTTAGAAGCATCATCATATAACGGCAGGAACCTCAGTGCTGGGGATTTGCACTGGTGGTTTGAACATGTCGCATTCTTATCTTCCACAATCTTGGGGCTGTATGAGGGAGGTGTGTGGTGCTGGTGGTGCTCTGTGTCTCTGCATATCAGAGAGAGATTGACCCTCAGTTTAGCACAGAAAGGATAGTTCTGCTCTCTTCCTCTCATCTCTCATGACCTTGATTTCTAAATTGATCAGGAAATCCTCTGTAATGCCTGGCATGCCATATCTGAGCAAAGCTGGCTGCAGTGGAAACCAGCCTGCACATCCTGTACTCCATGTGGGTTTGCATTAGATGTCTCCTGCAAAGCCTCCACTAAACTTTTCAAGCAGTTTAGTCTCCAGTGTCAATCCTAATCAGAGAACTGGAACAATCTCTTGCAAGAATATAGGTGTGATTTGGAGTAACCGTAAGAGCTGGTGACATGTGTCAGACTGAGCCTGAAAGGTGCCCTGACTCTGAGACATAAGTTTTTGGGCTCAGAAATTAATTGTAAGGCTGCAGGATGTTAGAGTAGTTGCCTTGGAGCAGCTTGTTAGTGTCACTTTAGAGGTCTTATCTTTCTTCCATTTTGTTCAATAGTATAACTAGGTGCCAGTTTACTGCCTCATTTTCAGTTTATATTATTTTCTCCCAAGCAGATTCCTTAATTAAGATGTTGAATTAAACTGTTTTAAACTCTACTGTTTAATTTGAATGATTATACATCCACGGCTTGTTTTTCCTCAGTTATACTCTTGTAGTCCTTGGAGATTTGCCTTCTTCCTTGGGAATGCTTCTCATATCTCTTTGTCAGAAGTAATTGGTGCAAAATGAAAAATAGAGTAGGGAACGGACTTTGTTGCTTTATATATATATATATATATATACTGAACACCGAATGCTTTATGAGCAGTGAGTGTAATTCAGGTGATCATACAATAATCACTTTTTACCCAAGGTAGATGTGGCAAGCACTGTGAAAAGATGCTCAGCTTTCACAGGTTGAGTGAACATGGAAGACCCTACAGAGGCAGCATGAGAAAGGGGCACCTTAGTGGTTCCAGCTGCACATTCCCCTTCCCTTCTCTGCATTTCATCCACAGTCAGTTTAGGGTCTGTGATCAGTTTAGGGTGGCTGTTGAACTGGGCTCTGTACAGGTAAAACAAGACTGGGAGTTTTCTTATAAAACAAGAATAAATAAAGATAGTGGTTTCAAGGTGAGTTCTCTTCACCAACAAAGCCCTCCTCCCCACCCTGCTCTGCTGGGGTTTGTGCCTCCTGGAACATCTCAGCTGTGCTGGCATAATTATACATTCAATCAATGAAATGATTTGGGTTAAAAATAGGCCCATCCCACGGGGTTCTTTTTAACCAGATCTCTTCAGTGGATCGCTGTGTAACCTGGCCTCACGGACCCCGGTGTGCTGGCAGAATGGAGGCAATCCTTCTAGACCAGCCAGGGACGACTGGCAGTGGGGTGAGCTCCTTTAGCCAGAACTACCCCTAAAGAAAACGCAGGGATAAACTGTCGAAACAGTAGGAACTTGTGATACCTGATTTTGAAATAACCAATTTAACGCCGAGACTTTTCCCTTCCTGTGTTATTGTTCCATTTCTTAAGCATTTGTTTAAGGTGATTAGGGTGAAAGTTCCCCTAAATGTGCTATATATTGGGGCTGCTGTGAATTTATGTTATATGTGCTTATTTAACCGTATTGTATCTTTGGTTCTGCAATCAATGTGGATCTCTGCACAAAAATCAATGGCATCAGAGGAATCTATCTTTTCCAGGAGTTCTCCTTTAAATTTTTGACAGTGCATCTAAAAACGTCAACCACCAGACACAGCAGTTTGCAGAGCAGTTTCTGGCCTCTGCTTTGGGATCTTCTAGACCTTCTGGGACCAACGTCTGGCATCACTGAAGGACCCTTGGGAACATTTCAATGAATGGCAGGGTGGCTTACTGCTGCTGGCAGAGGATTGCCTCAGGAGACTGTGACTTCTAGCTACATTTGTCATCTAACAAACTCTGTCAACTGTCCTTGACCAGCTTGAAGCTTTTGTCTGAGCTCTTGGTTGGGTAAGGTTGAGCACTCTCGTTGCAGGTGTTGGGAAAAGCCCTCTGAAGGTGCAGGGCAGTTAACAGGTTCAGCAGCATGCGGAAATGTCCACAGAAGAGGGCTAGAAACTCTGCTGAACTCTGCATTTGTGTGCAGAGCAAGGGGAGTGCCACAGGGCACTGCCCACAGTGCCCGCAGGGGCACATACCCCTGGCATATCAGGACTGACTCAGTCTGAGCTCCGAGGGAGGACACAGCTCTGCAGCTTTGGGGCTGCAGGGGTGCCTGAGGCCTCTCATGGGGGCTGGGGAGTTGGTCTCCTTTTCTGCAGGAGATGTGGAGGATTTCTTTTGCCAAGTTAAGGAGCTATGGAAGGAGGACAGAAGACTTTGCAACATCAGACATGATGAGGAAAAAGTGCACTGGATCTTCTCTGGCACTCTGCAAGTGCAAGAGCCTGGCCTGTACTAGAGAAGAACTAGGCAGCTTATGTTTGTTGAGTTGGCATCTGGAAACTCCCACGATGATGAAGGCTGGAAGTCTGTGACTTGTGGCAGCAGACAGATGACTTCTACTCTTCTTACAGATCTGTCATTACAGCATCATTGAGGACTCTGGTAGCAGGGCGAGGAGAAGGACTTGCACTCTGTGTGAGAGAGGAGTGGGAGCGAATGAAGCTCTGCTCAGCAACGGGTTTGAGCCAGCTGATAGATTATGGGTCAGGATTAGTGAAAAGGCCAAAGCGGGCAGAACAACATTGTGGTGGGTATCTGCTACAGACTACATAATCAGGAAGGAGTAGAAGAGGCATTTTTCAGACAACTGGGAGAAATCTAATGTTTGTAGGACCTGGTCTTAGGGCAGTTCAACCACCCTGATACCTACTGGAAGGACAACACAGCAGGGCAGAGGCAATGCAGGAGGTTTTAGAAGGACACTGGGTCAACTGCCTCAACCAGGTGATTGGGGAACTGTTGAAAGAAGATGCTCTGCCTGATCTTGTACTTAGGAACAGACAAGAACTTGTCAGGAATGTGACAAGCAGGGAAAGATTTGGATGCCATAATAAGCCAGTGGTGAAATTCAGGATCCTGAGAGGAGGAAGCAAGGCAAAAAGTTGGATTGCTACCCTGCAGATAAGATTGACCTCTTCAGGCATCTCCTTGGAAGCATACCGTGGGTTACTTTCCTGGACAGATGTCCAGGAAGCCTGGCTGTTTTTCAAGAATCACCTCATCCAAGTTTAATCCATCCCAATGGGCAGGAAATAAGTAAATGTGGCAGGAGGCTTGCATGGATGAGCAATGACTGCCAATAGTCAATATGGATTTACACAGGGGAAATTATACTTAAGCAAAAGGACAGACTTCTACAGTGAAATGACCACTTGGTGGATGAAGAGAGAGTAGTTGATACTATTCATTTTGTCTTTAGTAAGGCTTTTAACACTGTCTTCCATAACATCCTCATTGACAAGCTGATGAAGTACAGACTAGGTGAGTGGACAGTGACGTGGACTGAAAACTGGCTGAACTGCTGGGCTCAAAGGATTGAGATTGGTGACACAAAGCCCAGCCAGAGGCCAGTTACTAGTTGTTCCAAGAGTTGCTATTAGGACCAATACAACTTAACACCTTTGTTAACAACCTGGATACTGGTACAGAGTGAATCCTTAATACGTTTGCAGGTAATACGGGATTGGGAGGAGTTGCCGATACACTAGATAGCTGTGCTGCCATCCAGAGGTACCTTAGCAAGCCAGAGAAATGGGATGACAGGAACCTCCTGAAATTCAATAAAGGGAAAAACAGAGTCCTGCGCCTTTGGAGGAACTACCCCTGCATCCAGTACCTGCTGGAGGCCATTCAGCTGGAAAGCAGCTTTGCAGAGAAGATCCTGAAGACCCTTGTGGGTCAATAAGTAGATCATGAACCAGCAATGTGCCCTTGCAGCAAAGAAGTCCAATGGCCTCCTGGGCTGGAGTGTTGCCGGCAGGTTCATGGGCAGTGATGCTTCCCCTCTGCTCAGCACTGGAAAGACGCATATGGGGTGCTGTGCCCAGCTCCTGGCTCACCAGTACAAGAGAGACATGAACGTACTGGAGGAAGTGTAGCAAAGGGCCGTGGAGATAATTAAGGGACTGGCGCAACTGTCGTATAAGGAGAGGCTGAAAGCTGGGACTGTTCAACCTGGTGAAGAGAAGGCTCAGGAGGATCTTATCAGTGCATATAAGTACTTTATAGAGGTAGAAAAGAAGAAGGAGTCGGACTCTTCCTAGTGGTGCCCAGTGACAGGACAAGAGGCTGTGGGCACAAACCAAAATAAAGAAAATTCTGTTTAACCAAGAAAACTATGAAGATGGTCAAACACTGGTACGGGATGCCGAAAGAGGTTGTGGAGTCTCCATCCTTGGAGATACTCAAAACCTGACTGGACACAGCCCTGCTGTAGGTGACCCTGCTTTGAGCAGGGGACGTTGGACAAGACAATCCCCAGAGGTCTCTTCCAACCTTGGTGATTATGTGAAGGCATGTTGTGTGTGAAAAAATCCCACACTGACACTATTGAATCACCAAGAGCTTTACTGTAGACCCTTCCCCCAGAACTCTTTTTGCTATTGAAATTTATTCTGTTCAGGGAGAAGAGAATGGTCATGCCAATATAAGCAAGCTTAGTCAAACAGAAAAAAAGCATGTATGTGCTGGGGGCATAGCCATACCATAAACCCTTCTCACAGCAGAGGTGTCCTTAACCAAATAGCCGGGTTATTTGTGGGTCAATCTCTAAGACATACAGTAATATGCCATCTCAGCATATTTAACATGCCGTCTGGCCCCTGTCTTACAGGGTTCATACTTCTTCATTATTGGTAAGGATATATGCTACGTTGAACTTTAACAACTACAGTGAGGTCGACATCAAATCTCTGGATAAATTTCCAGGAGCTCTCCCTTCTTATTCACAAGTGTGAGTCCTAAGTGATGTTTGTGCTTAATGATGAAATCTGAAGCCGGTCAACATTCATTTTTTTCATTGCTACTATTATGTTTCTAAGGTTGTTGATTGGCCATGCCACCAGTATTGGTCTACCTTAGGATGACACAGATTGACTCAGAGTCAACAGGTAACACTGCACGGAATTTAAACATGGGCTTTTCAAAGGAATGTAGACATCCAGACGGAATTTTCAAAAAGCTCCTGACATGTCATGAAAGCATCAAAAAAGATGTTAAAAGCATTTTCTGTCTGTTTGGTAGGACTTGAGTTGGCTAATTTGGAACCTTGCATTTAAGTTAAACGACTACGAATGAAAATGCCACTCAGGAGATAGGGCTGGAAAAAGCTGCTCGAGCAATCAAGTCACGCTCCTCCTGTCAATTAGTGTCTGTGCTGCTCACTCACGTGACTGTCTGCACTGATAGTACCCTCCTTCTGTGTCTGTCTTCCTGATTACTTTGTGTGTCCAGAGCTGCTCCCCAGTGCCTGCCTTAAACTTTTCCTTCATTAGCTTCAATCCATTACTCGCCATCCTAACTTCTCCTGAGACTGAATAATCCCTTTCTCTCTTTCTCTTGCCTTGAAATTATTTATAGCCTGTGATCACGTCTCCCTGGGTTTACTCTTGTCTAGACTAAATATATTTAGCTCTTTTACTGTCACTCTCTGTGTCTTACGGCATCGTTTGTTATGTATCCTTGTTTTCTCGAGGTTTTCAGTACCTTTCCTAAGCTGAGAAAAATAGTACTAAACATACTGTTCCAGGGTGGTCACACGAGAAGTATATTAAGCAACATTAGAAGCTCCACGGTTTTACATGCTATTTCATGTCATACGACTGGTAACGATGCCACCCTAAGCTAATCTACCTTTCTCCCGGGCAGAAAGTTGAATCAATTCACTGCAAACTGCTGTAAGGGCCAACTCCAGCAGTCACTTCTCACATCATAACAACTGTGAGATTTCTGGAGAAGCAGATCTGAGTCTTTTTCTGAGACAATTTCCTTCTGTCCAAAAAACACAATTTTACTGAACTTGAAGCTTTGCAATATTGTGTGGCAATTTAAACCATTCGATGTTTTTTAAGTTTGCTAGTGAAGGCTGACCAACATTTTTTGCTCAGTGAGGTATGTGTTTTTTCTCCTGCAAAGTGGAGAAAGAATAAAAAGTTGTATATTCAAGCATAACATTTGTCGGATTTTTTTTAAAACCATCTCTTTTCATAGGAAATTTTGACATTCTTTCCTTATCGTTTTTATTTGGAAGAAAATACCATGAAAGGCAGAGTTTTTGCAGATGACTAGTTAGTTCAGTTTTTAGTTTAAGGCCCACCACCACTCATTATGACTCATTCTAGCTCATGATCTACCGGGTTTTTCTGTTAGGACTAGGATTTCACATATTGACGTACCAATATGAATGCTTAATCCATATGTTACGCCTCTATCACACTTAGACTTTCCACCTCTAACTGCACATGCTCAGTTTGAAATGAGACCATCTTTCTTAGCAATAAGCTAAAATTTGGTAATATCCTTAGGTGGACATTAACATTGAAACAGGGCTTTCCAAGGGATCCAGGGACAATAGAGTTAAAAGAAGCTTTTAGTGAATGCCGACAGGGTCCTTTAAAGTGATGCACATGATTTATGGAAACAGGTATCCGAAGACTTACTCTGTAGTCACTGGATGTCACATAAAATATGGGGAGAAAGGCCAGCCAAATGATGCACGTTGTGTACATTGTGAAACCGATAAACTTGGCTTCGTTGAAGTTCTCTGGACATTTCCTTGTTTTGAAAGCATATACAGTACATAAAACTACGAGGATTACGTCATATGTCAAGGAGATTAACATACTGGAATCTCGGACATTGCATTTCAATATGACAGTCTCTCTTTTCTCAGGAAGCGTGTACCGCCTGGTGCCAGGGGCCTCCAAGATAAGCCACACAGACACCACCACGATCTGTACCAAAATGAGACTCAGGCAGATGAAGACCTGAGAGCTGGGACTGATGAATTTAGGCCTTTGAGCACCGTTCTTTACACCATCAAATATTCTGGCTATGCAGTTCGTTTTCGTCAGAAGGGCAGAGTAGCAGACAGCAAAGGAACTTCCTAGCCCCAAACGACGCAGGGTGCAGATAGCTGGAGAAGGTTTGGCTATGAAGAAGAAAGTCATGCTGTAAGACAGGAAGACTCCAAACAGCAATATGTAGCACAGTTCACGGCCAGAGGCTTTGACCAGGGGAGTATTGTTGTGCTTGATGAACACTGCAATGACCATGAAAGTACAAATAAAGCCCAGGCATGCAATGGTAACAGGACCTATTGCCCAAGCGTCTTCCCATTTGATGTAGTCTTCTGGTAGGTCATAACAACCAGTCAGGTCAGCTGTGGGCCATTTTCCAGGCCCGCAGTCTGCACAAGTGAATTCATCAGCCAGGTACTCATAGGTTTCACAAGGAATACAAATCCAACAGCAGACATCTCCCGGTTGCATATTCTTCATCTCGTTAGGAGCACAGGGGTCACTGCACTGAGAGACAGGGACAGAGCTCCTGGACCAATGGATAGAGTCTACCTCAAGTGACAAGGTTTCTGCCCAGTGACCAACCTTCACGTAGGAGTATCTGTCTCCGGTGTGCTGGAAATTGAACACGTTGTATCGTCCTATCCCATCTCCATAGGCATCAAATTTGACCATACTCTCTGCAGCATTGGGTGGGTTGAATGGAGCTGTGAAAAAAAAAAGAAATAGGGAATGTTAGTATCAAAGCTCCAGATTTTCTCATCCCTTTGGCAACCACAGACACTGGACAGTTTATAGAATCCAATTCTAGTGCCAACAGGCAAGTTGAGAGTTCTGTGTCTGCGTCGTTTTTAAACTTGGAAGAAGAAAAGAAGTCAGATAACAGATCTCTATTTCACTTTACTGCATGAGATGATACATTTGTAAATGTTAGATTACCAATGTCCTTACATTTTTTTTGCTGTGGATACAAACAAATTTCCCCCAGTATGCACAACTGACATCTTTCATCATTTTTTCATCTTTTGAAAGAAAGATGACTGCTTCTAATGGAGACTCAGCATCATTTGATGAAATTCGGCTGACATAGTATAAGGAAATCTAAATAGTCAGATCAATAAACATCAGTTTTGAGGCCAACAGTCTGGAATGCAGTTGAATAGAGGATTCATTTTGAGAATGATGGAGAAGCAAAAGTAACTATGAAGTCCTCCACAATTTCTAACTATGTCCTTTTCATTTCTAGCAGTGTTGGAGTAAGTTTTGAATCCCTTCTATTTTGCTTCAATTTAACCAGTTTCTGATATGTCTTGTTTGGTCTGAGGTTCCCAGCATGTGCTGCTTTGATCCTATATCTTGTTTGGGAAATAGATGAAAAAAACACAAACTGTATCTGTGACCTTCTGTGAAATCAATATTGTAACACTTCCAACTGGTCAGCTCTGGAGAGTTTTTGTTTTTCCTCCAGCTGAAGCTCATGCAGGGAATGAAGAAATACTAAAAATGTAGGAGGAAATTACATTTACCATGTGATTTATTGGTCGTTTGCTGTAGCATCAAACGTGGATAGCTTTATAGGCAGGAAGCAAAAGTGGCTTTTTTTTTTTGCCGTTGATGAGCAATAAAGGTGATTTCATTCCCCAGTGTCTTTGGTTACTGAAGTGGTTCCACTGTCATTGCTGGAATAAATCTCTTTCCCTGCATCTGTGCCCATGCTAAGCTTGAGCATGAGCAATATCATATAAGAATGTAATATCTTCCTCCACTTCAGGCTCCAGATACTTTGGACTTGAGGTAGATTATTTAGTTTCTATAAAACACTGAGGCCAAATTCTTTCGTCTTTATTCCTCCAGAGCGTTACCTTATTTTGCACTGTTCCTGCTAAGGTCAGTAAAAGGAAAGTGTTTTTTGGAACACAAGCCCCAGTTGGAGGGTTGATGCATCCCAGGTGCTGGTCTTGGAGTGCATTTCTTTCCCAACTTACTTCTTATCTTAGGGCAAGATTAGAAGAGAATTTACACACACCTACAGTCCCTTCTCTGTTTGAGCCAAGACTCTGACTCTTCTTATCCCTGCCCTCTCCTGCACTTCAGCATCTCACCTGTGTCAACCACAGTGGTAGTCAGCCTTGGTTTGCAGGATTACGGACTAGATCTGGTAACCCAGGAATGCGTAAGAGGATTATTTTCTCTTTTTCTTCACTGTTGGCATCTAGCTCTTCCTCTGTGTAGCCCAATGAGACCTCTGAGTGCACAAAAATTAGGGGCAGCATCATCACCATCATAGCTTGGCTTCGCGGACAAAGATTTGGGAAGGGCTTTAAACGTGAGTACACCCTTCAAGCCTGCGCGGTGGATTTTTTAGGTGAGGCGCAGCGTGCGCGAGACTGGCCCCACCCTTTACACCTGAGGTTCATCTGCCAGGGCCTAGCGAGCTTGGACGGTGACAGCGAAGTCCTCAGGTCGTAGGTTTGGTTAGAGCATCCTTCTCTTAGATGGATGGCCTTACAGGGCTAAACGAGCTCCATCTGCCCGGGTTTGGAGTTAGAGTTGTCCTTCTCCTAGGATGGTTGCCCGAAGGCTAGTGAGCCCATCCTGCCCGTGGACACACTTTGTCTGACCCTTCAGTTGAGACCTGTCTGGCTTGGGAGACCCTACCGGAGGCATATGCCACCACCAGCATAGCTCTCAACTTCACAAGGGCACGCAAGCTCTTTCCCCACAGCAAGGGGTGCCCGTGAAAGAGAGGGGCAGCATAATACTCCCCCAAATGACCAGTCCTTCTGGAAATAACATGTTCATAACAAAATATAGGTCAACAAAAAGAATATTAAGCAGCTTCTCTTCTCTGCCTCCTCCTCCTCATACACAGATGCAAGCTCTCTCACACAGGAGCAGCAATAAAATGAAATCATAATGCAGCACTTAACAGCGCTTCAATAATGTGTTGTCATTGCCAGTGTCTTATTTCATTATTCATAACACTTATAGAGATTGTAGAAGCCGTTAACACAGCAGCCTAGTTTTAAGAGCCAATTTATTCATGTTCCCGAGGTGTGCTGAGAGCCTGTGACTTCTACTGGCAGTAGTGGAGACACAGGTAAGCAAGACAAAAGGCAAACTAGTCACATGGCTCATCTCCTGTCAAGTGTATAACTTTAAGTGCGTGAGTACCCCAGTGTAAGTTATGTGAGGGTCAGCAACATCAGCACATTTCAGGGAAGAGTTTCCCCTGTGTAACACGTTTAACAACTTTAGTTCTGATAGAATATTTATCATTTAAATAGAGCAAAGACTTTGCCTGTAGGTCCAGAAGCCAAAGCAGCTAATCTCATGTATAGTTAGCTTGAGGCTCATGTGCGTATTTCCTTCCACAGGGCTGTTTCCATGCTACAAATACGAAGAAAAGATTTTTCTAGGACAATATGTTTTAAGTCAACCACAGCTTGTAGCTTGAAACATCCATTTTTAATGGCTGCTGCTAAAGGAAAATAAATCACACTCCTTCAGATGGAGAGGATTAAATCATTTAACCAAACAAGGATGTATTAGATTATAGGATGGTGAGCCAAAGCCTAGAAATGAGCCCAGTGGGTGGCAGCAATTAATATACCCACTGATTACATATAAAATTACTATTTAACTGATGTTTATCAACATATTCTAGATCCTGTAGAACCATTTCCAAAAAGTCATGTTTTCAGAAAATAGGATGTAATAATAATCATAAAAATAAGAGGCTTATAGGCACGAATGTAGTGTCATGTAAAAGCAGGACTTTATGTTTTAGAGCAAAAAGAATAATTTTTGCGTAGTGGCAGAAGATTTTCCCAGAGGTGATGTCAGGCCATGTCATAAGTCACTCTGAGAATTTTTTTTGCAGTTACCTTTCAGTTTTGAGAGTAAACCTACAATCTTTATAATAGGTATTTCTAGCAGGTCTTTTTCAGAATTGTAGCCAAGCTGTTTTAGATTTGTCTCTTGGGAGATGAGTCTACCCATGGGTCTATCCACGCTGTCAGCTAAGAGGAGCAGTATCTTTGAATCTCCTCCTCCACTTGCACTTCATGAAATGAATTATCCTTCTGCAAAGAAGTTATCTAAGAGAAATTCTACTAAAAAAATTATCAAGGAGAAGAAAGGATAATTCTAAGTGACTTAAAGCAGCAATGCTTTGTGCTCCAGCTTGCAGCAGTTCAGCAATGAAGACGCAACAGCAGTAATGTTCCCGAGAACAAGAGAAAGACTCTGGGGTGCAGAAAGCAGAAGACAGAAACCTATGGAGCCATGGTGCAGGAAGCCCACTTCTGTCAGCTCACTGAAGAAATCCTACCAAGGAGAGGATGCCGTTGTGTAAGTGGAGGACAAACTCCTTCAGCTTCAGATGAGAGAGGAATGACTGCGTATTTTACGGCTGTTTTAGTAGCAGATATGGATAAGAACATAAAATGACATCATATCTTTTGTATAGTGAATTATGTCATTTTGCTTTCATCTTCCTACAGCAGGATCATCTTTTCCAACAATCACATAACTTGCAAGTATGTTCTTACGTGCTGTTAGAAGCAGGTGAGTTGTCTTCCTTTGGAAGCTGTTATTTTTGGTGTCAGTGATGTACGGCTCTTGGTGGCATGAAAGAATTCAGAAAGTAAGTTCTGAAGGGGGCATTTCTTTTTCCTTTGGGCAAAAACATTATTTTAAGAGGTGGTGTGGGAAATCTTTGAAATGCTTCTGATTCTACACACTGGCTCCGTTGGGTGAAAAATACTGCAGGATTTTTTAACCAGGGATGAGTACATGAGGAAAACAAAGAAGTTTTAATCCTAATTAGGCACCAGGAAACTTCTAAGAGAAGAGCAGCTTAGGAAGAGATGAGCGTCATCTTAACTGGCTTGGAATCAAACCAAGTTTTGTTTGCCAGCAAAATCTTTGGGCCAGGAAGGATATTTTGCATACAGAGTCCTGCATGCCTCTGGCACAGAGCTGGGTGTATAGAAGTTGTCTTCTAGAAAATATCATCAGTAACACTTTCTGGTAGGAATGATGACAGGTATGCCTACATCTCAGAACATCCTTCACATCCAATAAAACATGCATCTGTTCTTTGCTTGCTGAGTTTATTCTTTCAAAACAAGGTACCGATCAGAGGCACATCTTGCTAGCTAGGAGGCAATTCATTAATAACAAGGCTTGATGAAAGCTCTGTAGTTTTTCAGCTCGGCAGTTTACAAAGATGTGGCATTTCATGTTGTCTGGAAAGAAATGTAAAAAGGACTTTTGTGTGCACCAAAGGCACCTTCTTCAACAGTTTGTTGACCCAAAGACTTCCAGCCAATAGACTATAAGAAGATAATGATTAAAAACAAATGCAAATGTAAAGAGGGAACAGGCTGGATTTTCTGAAAAGTTGGGTAAAACCTCCTTAGTCTCACTAGATGGTGCTGCAAAAACTCTGAACTTCTGATTTAAGACTGAAAAACAAGACATTTGTTTATGTAACAGAAAAACATATTTTTCTAACGCCCCCTACTCCTTCCTGTTCCATATCCTGGGCAATGCCTTTTTAAAGCACTGTAAGGAAGAGCCTTGATATTAATATAACAGGATATGGTGTGTTTGTCCAACAGGCTCATCTGCATGTATGATGCCTTATCTTAAAAAGTATCACAAAGGACCCTGAAAATGCACATATCTTTTCATGTTCTTTTATTTTTAGCTAGATGTGGTCTGTTGAGGTCAATGTGATTTATTTCTGCTTGGCTGAACATTCAGGCAGAGTAATGGAGACCTGATGCGCACATTCTTGTTTCTATCTCAGCATAACACAGCTGTTTTCACACCTGATTGTCAGAAAGGATGTTGAAATTTGGCAATTTAAAAGTTAGTATAGGGAAAGCTCGGAACGAAGTGTCACTAGGTTATATCTCTCCACAATTAATAAACAATGAATAGACTTAAAAGATTACTTTTCACAGAGACAAGTGGTCACTTTTAACCTCTGCACCATCATTTCTGGACGTGTTTTGGCCATATGCAGTATTGCTTCTTCTCTTTCAAGAAATTAATGAGACTGATTAGTCTTCTACAAATGTAATTTTCCTATGTCTACAGATTTTCCATTCAGCTCTATGGATTCTTCTTCAGGTTAGATGCTTGCTGTAGGGTTTTTTTAACATGTCATAGAACTCCACATCATTTGCAGAAGTCACGGAAATGTTTCCCCAGGCATAGCTGCAAAGATCTATCACATGGGTATGTGTATATGAGTTAGCTATCCCAAGCTTCTGTCCTGCAAAAGAGAATAGGTATTTCTAGGGTTCATCTTCCAGTAGGTATCTAGGAGACCTCAGCTGGACTGTACCTGATTTTCTTTTTCTGCTGACCATAATGGGAGTGACTAGCTAAAATACATCTACAATACATGTATCTGAAGTTAGGTGAGATACATATCACCAATATTTGGAACAGAAAGCCTCACAGCTGGAGCTCCAAGATAGAGCAACTTGTACAAGCTCTGTGCAATGTACCTACGAAGGGCTGCCTCTTGCAAGTTGTCTGCACAGGCTGCCATGACTGCTGCAGAGGCTATCACAGAGAACCGTCCAGAAGTGAAAAAAAGGGTCCGAAGGATTAGAAGAATTCATTCAGCTCATCATTCTTAGCCTGGCTGAACGCAGAACTCCCTTGCTACTTTTCCTATGAAACCCTTGCCTTGAGCATAATGTTTTACGTTTTCAGGTATGTGTTGTCCTCTTGCTTGTGTGGCCCTTGGGCATATGTGTGGTCTTTAGAAATTGGGGAGAGTGAACTAGACACAAAGTTGCAAACCTTCATCAAGGAAATTATGAAATCACTCCTTTTTTATTTTTTAAAGAAAATGTAAGGTATTAAAAATTTTCTTTCTGATTTCTTAAAGGATTTGGATTTTGAGACATGGGAGGCAGAAAACGTAGAAGTTTTGCAGGCATTATATTTCTCCTTAAAAATGCAAAACATATCCCTTGAAATGAAGAAAATTGCTTGAAGCTTTTTGGTTAAGTTTGCATTAGTCCAACTTTAAAATAAATCAAACATTCATAGAAAAGTGTTTTTATTTTTTTTAATAAGTTTGCTAGGTTGATAATATATATGAGTGATTTGTGAGAGTCAAACATGTGAACGCCTTTCAATTGATACCATTCTTTTAATTCAAGATTACCCACTTTAGGAAATGGCTGGCACAAGAGGGAAAATGCACAGGAGGTAACTTATATTAGCAATCACCTTGCAATTACAAAGGAAATTAAACCATGACTTTAAACTGCCTAGCAATTCCCTCAGGCCAACTAGTTATTTTATAAACAGAAGCAAGGGGAACCCATCACCACTTTGAAGAATTATGGCCACTGTTTGGGAGACAACACAAAATCTTGGAGGATGGAATTCTAAGTTCTGGGCTGGTCTTTGGTATCTCTTGAAATGTTCTGATCTGAGGAAAAAAATGAGTTGGGTCATGAGTCTGCCAGATGCTGAACATTTACATTGCTTTCAGAGCTTGAGATTTTGATTGTTCCTTTCTGCCAGTCCCAGGGTTATGAGTTCCTGCATCTGATTTGGACTTCTGGGTGAGGGACATTATCGTTCAACTTCAGTGCTGGGAATTGGTGCCATGCCCTACCCCTCTCTTCTCAATACATCCGGTGTGCAGCTGAAAGAGGTTGAAGCTGTGTTTTAATTTTGCTAAAATTCACTTTTGGAGTAAGTGAGGGACTTGGTTTTGTCACAGGGCCACGAATCTTTCTCTTTTTAGAGGCACCATTCCATGATGTGTTAATTCCACCCCCAGATTGCATATAGTGGCTGATGGTTAAGGAAGTGTTGAATCCTAATAATATTTTTTTGTCCTCCTTTGACAGCCTGAAGGAAATATAAATAGATTCAGTTATTAAGATATTAAAAGAGGTTGGTTAAAACACTCTCTCCTCTGTGGGGACTTGAGGATTAGAGAGGTGTTTCCAGACAGTGCTCTGAATAATTTAGTTAGATAGTTTGCCCTTAGAGATCAGAACCAAATGAACCATGAAATAGACCCTCTGGCTGTTATTTCCTAATTGACTTGATATGAAGACACTCCCAAATATGGTGGGCTGACATACATTTAATTACTTATAGTGCAATACTATTATTTAGTAGTAGTAATACTGTAGCTGTGATGGTCTAATATTCAAGAAATTTCAAGCCCATAAGGCAGTATTTTTTTATTAGAGTAGTCTGTAGATGGAAGAAGTACACAAGCTTTAAGGCACAAGGTCACTCCTTTAGGTCATCAGAAAAATTGCTCAATAAATTTGACCTTCAATTATTTTGAAAGAACACCTCTGCTTGGACTTTAGTATATCAGGTTTTTATTTCCTTCTGGAAACACAATTTCACTTTGCAAACAGCCTCATTACTATCCATTTGCAGAGTAATTGCTGAGAGCTTTTTGTTCTTATATTGTTTAGAAACGCAAGGTCTGATGAAAATGCAAGACAAGATACAGCAAAGAGATGTTATGCCAAAAGCTTCTCTGTTTTTTCCAGATATGTGGGCAGTCTAATAAAGGTATTGCCTCTTCCTATGAGTCTTATGACTCTATGCTATTATTTTTCTTAAGAAGCTACTAAAAACTCTCAACAATCGCCCTACAAATTGCTAATAATGAGGTAATTTGCAAAATTAAATTGTATTTCTAGTAGGGAAATAAAAGTGTAAGTAGTGAATTTTGAGGAAAGCGTCTTTTTTAAATAACTGAGGCTCAAATTTATTGAATATTTTGTGCGGAAAAAAAAGGAGTTGTAGGAGAGCTGGAATAAAGACACTGCTACAGTGAAACATGTAGAGGAACCTTTATGCTCAGCCATATTATGCAGCTCAGTTACAGTATTTAGCACATCTGACACAATGTTAGTGGAAGACAAAGACGACTTCGAGTTCAGCTGGAAATGTGTCACGTATCTTATGGTGTAAGATTCTGGAGTGGATCAGTTTTCTCAGTGAATACCATATATACATGAAAAAAGTGCCCCATATTTCTTTAATCTAAACTTAATTCGTGTGTTTATATAGAGTGGTGTTTTCTTACAGAGCTCCTGTACTCAGTGGAGAGAAACAGACACTCTAAAGGTGGGCTCTGGCTAAACTAAGTTGTCATCAGGAAGGTGGGTAGCTTCCAAGCGTCGATAATTCTTCAGTTGTTAGACTATGAAGTGAGTTGTGCCAAAGAAGATATGAAAGCTGACCGGCTTGAATTTTGGCCACTGATGGAGAAATCATCACACTACTGCTCTCAGTAAGGCCACCACACATATTTCATCTGACTCATCTTCCTTTGTAAAGGTTTGAGTCTGGATTTCCCTTTTACTCATTTATGATGTAATAATATAATAATGTGATGGCTAGAAATGTACGTCTACTGAAATGACAGGTTAGGTCAGTATTCAACAGAGTATATCATCTCATGTATGACCAAATGCTGAGGCAGCCAATTGAGAGGTGAAGGTAGGCAACTCACAGCAATGAATTTCAGTGAAAAGATAGTGAGATGATAAAGGATAAGAACTCCTGAGCTTTAAGGTTATTCATGCATATCACACACCAGCTGCAAAGGTAGCACATCACCTCTCCCACCATCATCAGTGCTCATTGGCATGCATTATCCTACAACATGCAAGCTGCATGTCCTATTAATGCTTGCAAATCCTTCTGCTCTCAGGAAAAGATAAAGCTGAGAGCACAGAATCATTTTTGCTAATGTTTTGCTCCACTGAATCTGTTTAGCACCAGCAATCACTGGACCTCAGGGGGAAACGTGAGAAGAAAATGTTGATTTATTCTCCTGTTTAATGGTGGAAGCAGAGACACATTGATAGACTTAGGCTGATAAAGTGTTTTGGAGTTCTAGAAAGGACATTAACAGCACTGCCTTAAACCTGTATCCAACTTGAGATATTTTCTTCTCTAAAGAGCTTCTAAAGATGGGCTTTCTATTCTTTCAGTTACCGGACCGTTAACTAGCCATTACCTATCTATTCAAACAGACGTGCAAATGTAATAGAGGAAGTTTAACAAACTTGAATTCAACACATTTCTGCCAGTTCCCATTAGCAGCTTCATACAGTGTCTTATCTCTCCCATTCTGGTGGAGATCTGTTCTAGCACAGCAAACCAACCTCTGCTATCAAGCTGACATCAAGATCTTGGAGCAGTGATCAGCTGCCCCATCCATCAGGGGCGTAGATAAGTGACATGGAAAAAATCTACTTACAGAGAAACTATGGGTGAAAATTAGTTATAGGGGCACATGATGTATAGTTATTTATGTCAAAGGAATGGTCTAGGAAGGGACCTCAAGAGCACAAACTTCTATGGTTATAGGTAACTATGTCCTTGCTGCTTAGATTAGAGGAGTCCAGTAAACCCTTCTTCTGCATACGATTAAGCATTTTCTAGTGATTTGTAGTAAATTTAAGACCTACTGGAAAGGATAAAGAGCCACAGAGGAAGTGTTCCTACAGGAAGAGAGCAGACTAGATCTGTAACAGAAGCACAGGGAGATGCTTGAGGCTCCAGAGCTACAGCTGCTGATCCCTAAAGGAATTCAACTGTGGCAACAAGCGGGAGATTGTTTTTAGGACATAATCAATAGAAAGAACATGTATGCAGCGTATGCAAAACATCCTTTGTATGGTGTAAAGATGGAAGAGACAAGAGGAAGCTACAAGGCCAAGTATGGCCTCTGCAAGAAAGGAACAAAGGGAAAACCGAGAGAAGGATGACTCTGGGACTGTCCCTGGTTATGGATGCTGCAACGCATCAGCACTACCATCTAAACCGCAGGAGGTTCTCTCTCCTCTTCGGTATAATAAAAGATTGCTGCTTTTTGATTTACAGTTCAATTTTGCCGATCCAAACTCAACAATCATGCATCAAGTACTGTCTTTTAGTGCAGGACTGGGTTAAGTAAATTCAAACTGTAAAGAACAGTGAATGAGTACTCTTGTGAGCGTGTGTGTGTGTTTTCTGATCCAGCCTCCCATAAGACAGTGCAGTTGATGCTGAGTCAAGGAGACAAACTGATGTCAGATGCAGTCGTTAGGACATACTGTCCACCCTGAAAGTCCGTAAGCTCTCAGCAACAGTTACATGGGATTTTTGTGGCGCATACATTCTGTGTGAAGACTTTGTTCAAGGCTGTGCTTTGCTCAGCTTTCTCACACTAACACTTTCCCTGTTTCCACCAAGCATTGTGCAACTCCATCCCTGGCTAAAACTAAGGTGTTTTCTTAGCTGAGCCTCATATTTCAGCCACAGAATGGGTAAATATTTCATATGTACAAAGGAATTGCTACATTAGCTTATTCTGTTGTCCATCAGGTTGTCTGGAGTGTGCGTGGAGCAGCAAATAGGAAAATGTATTGCACAAAGTCCATATTGAATTGAGGAGCAACCGCACATACGCATTTAGAAAGCGATCTCTCAGCCTTCAGAAGCGCTCTTGAATTTCTTCTGCAGGAAAAGTGCTAGATATATATGTGCTGTTAGTCTAGAAGAGATGAGATGATTCATATATCGGCAAGTAAAAAGAGGAGCTTGTAATAAGGAAATCTAAACTGTAGGAGATGAAAAATGGATGGAAGACCAAGGCCTTCAAAGCGTGAGGTACATTAACCTCTGCTTTCTATTCACTTGGTGCTTGCAGCCACCATTCACACCACCACTGCTTTCAACTCTGTGCTGTTCTTCCTATGCACTAAGGAGATTTTGAGTCTTGGTGTGGAGACCCTACAGGCCAACTTGATGGTATTGGTAACTATTTTATGATTTACATGCCTTAAGTTTAAGGGCTTACATTTGGAGATATTCTCATATTGTTATACTGAACCCCTTTGCAGGTGAGTTGATGTTGATTAACTGGTCCATGGCTGGAGCAAGAGGTGAGAAAGCAAACCAAAGGATCACTGTTGTGCCTGAGTCACACTAGAGATCGGATTTTGTGGACATTTTAGTTAGAAGTTTCTCTGTTTCTGATACCCTTGTGCATGAATACGTGTGTTGTTCCCCCTGCCTTGAAGAATTTTTGTATTCTTTGTATTCACTTTTTATATCCTCAGACAAAATACACTTTCATGGGAGGAAGAAGGAAACAAAAGGAAATGACTCACCCAGATAACAGCAGTGAAAGATATTTTCACATTATATTCTGTATCTGCTAACAAAATAGCCATAAATATTGCAGTCATGCCAATGTCTCTGAGATGCTTTTAAAGGTATTTAGAAACGTGTTGCTAACAGATGAGGAAATGAAAGGACGTCACCCTTTAACACATTTGTGTCCGTCCAGTTTGCAGTTGAAGGTCAGTTTGTGAAGAGTACTCACACGTAAAACAAGTTTCTGGTCCGTGAAAGTGCAGAGCGGATTGCTTTTTGAATTCTGTTTTAGAAGGTAGGTGTGATCTACTGGCCTCAGTAGGTTTTTTTTTATAAAAATACTCACTAACACCTGCATGAATAAGAAAGGTAAATTTGTGGTAGGAAACGGTTTCAGGCATTTCTCAAACTTTTGCCTAAGTACTTTTTATTCATGAGATAATTTTCACAAAGAGAAAGCCTGTGAATATTTGGGAAAAATATGTGTTAGTGCAAAATTGGGTTAGGTTGGGTTCTTTTCTCCCTTTTAGATAGAGAAACATGACTGTATTACTGAGATGCTTTTTTTCTGCACTGGGAGCCAGAAATGGGCAAGACAAGTTGAAGGGAATAGTTCAGTCTTTGCTGAAAGCTGAAATAGATTCACATGCTCATCTGGGCTGCAGTTTAACAGGTACAAGTACAGCAGACAGTTTGTGACAGGTTTGCCTGGAAATATGCTATGTGGAAGTGATGTAGGGTTCAGCTCAAGATCCGCGTCTAGATTGCAGCACCAGGCTGGGCTCAATGTTAATGTCGCATTAATGCAGCTACACCGGTTTTGTACCAGTTCCCATTTAGTCAGTGTTAGCCTGGGAAAATCTTTGCACTGTGCTCTAGTGGGTGAGGCAAATCTGTCTTCCAGGACTGTAGTGATATTAAGGTTATTTCAGGAGAAAAAAACCACTTTTCTACAGATTATGCTTTCAGTTCTGCCTTTCCGGTATAATCACGAGCTGCCCACAAAAACAGAGGTTTGGTAAAAATCTCATGACAGTTATCTTTGGAATTAGGCATTTGGTTTATGATTTTCTGCAGTTTATCACTTTTTGAAGAGACCAATTTTCTTGGGCACACACTGCAAGTCCAGGACACACCTGGATTACTCAAAAGATTAGTTTTCCCAATGTGTCACACTGTCCCAGCACGTCCCTCTGTAATTTCCTTCTCCTGCCCTTTCCTCATCCTCATTAACACTGTTGTGGCCATGTTCTAAGCACAGCCTCTGCCTTTTTCAGCCCCTAAATTAGCACCTCAACATGCAAGCGAGACTAACTGAGATCACTTCTGGAAGTGCTGAAGTGCTCTTCCAGAGCAGGATCTGGTCCTCCCATTAGCTTTTCAGAGCCAAATTAGGTGCTAAAATGTAAGGGCTAGGAATCCTGAACCAAACTATTTTCTCACATATCTTGTTCTTCCAGGTCACAAAGAGGAAAAATAGACCTGTCATCTTTTCAGCTGTGTGTGGATATCTTGCACAGGTAAATCTGCATGAAGATCAAGAATATAATGCCATGGTATGTTCTGAGTTGTCCCCCTGTTGTAGAGACCAGTGGGATGGGAAAAGTGAGTGTGCACATCTGGGGGATGAATAGGCAGTAAAAGCTCTCCTGCTCCTCTGGGCACTTTGACTGTGCAGACCCTCAGTGCCTTGGACTCACATGACATTTGCCGGTGAAACAAAAGATGAAATAATAACTCATAAAACAAGCAGCAGGCAAATACAGAAGTCTGTGATTTAGAGAAATTAGGTTACAGAGCCTTCTGTCTCTCAAATATGTGATCTGAAAGGAAATAATTGCTCAGTTTTTCAGTCGTATGTTTGTCTGTAAACACAGGGTGTCTGAGTTCATCCTCATTTACACACCCACATGGGCACTGTGCAATTTAGAGGTTTCTAAGATGCCTAAAGGCTACATTATTAGTATGACAAAAGAAGCTGACTGTAAGTTACATACCAGGCACTGACTATATAACTTTATATTAAGTTTTGCATATCGCGGCTGAAGTAGTGGATTGGATATACATTCCAGTACAGGAAACTGAGAGGGAGATTGATATGCTATTTCATCTAAATATATATATATATATAAAAGAGATAGATATATGTCTATATATAAGATCTATAAACACCTTCACCTAAATACACAGCTATAACAAGTTTGGGGCCATTGCTGGCCTGTGGTTTCTGCAGACTTTCCAGGAATGACACCTAGCTGGGTAAAGGCCAAAGGCAACATACTTCCAGAGTCTTCCTGAGGACCATAAGAAAACTTGTTGCTGCTCTGTGTCTTGCTGTTGTTGCATTTCCTATCTTTTTGTCTCTGGAAGCTCAGCACTGAGGTCAGGCAGAAGAGTGGTGGCAGCAGGCAGTGGTGGTGCTGGTGGCAGCAGGCAAAGGTACCTTGCTCCCCAGTTAGATGGGAAGCAGTGGTCCAGCATATCGTGGCCTCTGCTGCTGGAGCTTATCTCGAGAGGCAAGAACACAATTTAAATTCTGCTCCTGCTCACTCAGGCCAATTACTGTTAATTAGTAGCAAATGAAAGCATGAAAAGGCAGTATTTTATGATGGTCTCTGGCTAGACAACAGACACCATTAACAGGTAAGTCACTGACCTGCCGTCACAGGAAGAGAAGTCATAATGAAAATTTTATTTGCAAGTTGTGCCCTAGAGATGAAAATGTCTGTGTCCTGCTGCCAGCCCAAGTATCCATCTTACATGGTTCAGTGAGACATGCAACACATATAGGGTGCAGTTTGGATTGTTTGCCATTGCGATACCTCATACCTAAACTAGAGGATGAAAAGATTCCATAGTATTTTAATTTCAGCCAGTTTATATCTAGAAAGCCCTGAGCAACTTGGTCTGATCTCGCAGCTGACCCTTCTTTCAGTAGGAGGTTGGTCTGGAGACGTCCTGAGGGCTCTTCCAACCTTTATGATACTATATCTTATGAATCTATATTGTGTACAATTAAATATATATGTATTAAAATATGGATGTATATAAACAAAATACATAAATATATGAATATCCACACATATTAAAAGCTTCAGGAAGGGCTAAGCAGTGATTTCTGCCCAGGAGCCTCTTGGGGGGTAAATTTGCCCAAAGGACCAGAACTGCAGATGTCCATCATCAGCTAGATCTGCAAAGAGGCAACTGGAGGAAGCAGAAAGTAGAGGGGGTCATCAGGAAAACCAGGCTGTCAAAGTCTCGCTACAGCTCTGTGTGTGATACACTACTGTAACTCTAATAATAGAGAGAAATATGGGAAAATACTGTTCAGGTTCAACTGTTCCTCTGCTCTGAAATAACAAGTCTCAGCTATGCGTTTGGAGACTGTCCCTTAGCTGCTTTCAAGGTTTTAAAAGCTATGACACATTTGTGGTCCCAGGAAATAGGCAGTAATTTTTCCTATAAATCCTAGACATCTTTTTCATGTATATTTTTAATTAATATCTTGGGGAATTCGCTCTGTATTTTCCTTGGTTTTATTGGCCTCAAATCCATGATGAATTACACTTTTAAAACTTTTATGATTAAAGACGTTATTAGATGCCTTCTACCCATAAAAGTTTTACCTTCAGCTGAAAGCAATGTTCTGGTTTATTTTACAACTAATCATCACGACTAAGGCCAGCAGGACCTTACAGCTGACTCTGACTGCTGGAGGTGAAGGCGACCTGGTCTGATGAGCAAGATCTCATAGGGTGAGATGACAGAGTAGCAGGGCCACCTGCAGCAGTGCCTGGGATATGAGCTTTAGCTTTAGCCCACACTTCTGTTGACAGGTACTCGCTGCTGTAAATTCATACTTGGCCTTTGAAGTGTCTGCATCTGTAATCTGCTTGTGATAGCAGATACATTATTTGTTGGTCTGTGCTCCATGCATATTTGGCAGGACACCGAGCTTCGAAGTGGACTTTTGACAGGAAATAGTTATGGCTAAATCCCAGAGCAGGGACCACGAAATACTGCTGTGCTCAGAAATGATGTGACATCTGCCTGTTGCAGACCATGACTTCTAAGCTCTTTTCTACTGGCATGGAACAGTTGTGATGGAAATGGTCCATGAAAGTATGTTCCCACTGGAGAAGTCACCAGTGCTGGAGAGTAAATGAGAAGGCGAGTTTGTGTTTCCACTTCATATTATTTGAGTGTTGACTGGAGCAGAGTGCGGAGGAAGAAGAGGAAAATAAATCACACAGAAACTTAAGACAAGTCAGGAATGGAAATTCTGTGATAAAGTCCAGTGGATGAAAGGGGACAAATCAGACCTGATTTACAACCCTTGTCTCGTTTTGAGTAGTCATTCTGGTTAGCCACAGGAGAGGGTTTTGCCCAGTATAAGCTAGGTTTGATGACATAAGTTTTGCTGTAGAAGAGCTGGATTTCTGAACTTAATACAAGGAGGGACGTGACAGTGACTCTCGTTGCTGTGTAGGAGGAATGGGGTAGGAAAAGACACCGAGAACTATCAACATATTTGCTGCCTAAAATTTTTAATGATCTGTTTTCCAGGGTTACTTCTTTAACCAAATTCCTCCTCCCATTTGCTGTGGAGATTCAGCTGCAGAAGACAGGTGGACATGCAAAGAGCCCTAAATCAAACCTCCTTCTGCTCATTCACTCCCATGCTAGACTCACGGCAGAATTAGTCCTGCAATACCTTCAGCCCTGCTAACTGTGCCGGGAAAAGCTGGAGCCCACTCCCATGCCCTTGAGTGACAAGGCTGCCATCCCACACAACCAGCTCAGCAACCCTGGGCCAGATGGAGTTAATGCTGGTCCTTGAACATAATTTCTGTCTTTCCTCACTCCTGGCCAACCTGGAGTCCAACGCCCCAGAGGAGTAGCTACTCCAGGTAGCAACATGTGGGGCATAGCTGTGCAGGACCCTGTGGCTGTATCCCAAATGATGAACGCCCCTTTCACACTGCCTGTGCAAACATTCGCTGTCCTGGCACATGTCAAATCTTGTGAGGCTTGCGATAGCTCTGTGGGCAATGATAACAGCACTTTTTGGTGTCATCCTGGTGGCTTAAAGGAGCTAAAACCGTTAGCAGAGCTGGTTGCTGCACTGGCCCCTCCATCCCTCTGAGGGAGGGAGGCTTCTGGATATGTGGAGCTCTGCCTCATGTTGGGGTTCATACCTGGATTCATAGCCCTCGCTAAAGGCCCCTCCACAGGCTGCCATCCACCATGCAGTGGTGCTGGCAAGAAGTTGAGTTTACTCTGTGCTCTCTCCCATGGAGCCCTTTACTTTTTGTTCAGCACTTCTTTGTTGTTCTGGTAATACAAACTAACAGCCTCTTGAACCAGTGTCTCTTTATCAGCAGAAGAACATCATGATTCAGAACATCAAGTGCTGCGCTTGTGCCCTCAGGAGGGAATGTAGAGGATGGGAAGATCAAGAAGATGAACCAGCCTATATCTCTTTGAAAGGCCAAACATGCACTGAGATGGAGTAAGCATGTTTATCTAGGGGCTGGGCTTTGAATTCTCAGGTCCTGCTGCTGGAAGTGGGAATCAGGCATCAGCATCTCTTTTCTCCTTTACTGAAAAGACTCAGGATATCATGAGATTTGTCATATACGTCTTACTGATTTGCAAGAAAATTATGTTCTCAGTGTACTTACAGACAACAAGGAATGAAACCTTACCCTGCCTTTGTGCCACACTGCAATTCTGTGGAGTTATTTCAATTTATTGAAAAAGGAGAAATTAGTAGAACCCCATAGATATTAATGAAATACCTGTCACACAGCATGTTGGCTGCAGTGGCAGCGTGAGAGTTCACAGTTCCTGGCCAGACCTCTACTACAACCCTGCTGTTAGCTGGTCACTGAGTATTTCCCTACAGATCCCATTATTGCTGTGCCTGAGAGTCTCATTTCAGGCTTTCAGCTACATGGCAAGTGAGAATCTTGGTTGCTCTATGCTCCACCTGCAGCCGATAGCAAGAGATGTAGGGGCAAGTCATACCTCATGTGGGCTACCTCACGTGGGCTGAGCCAGGCTCTGTAAGTGCTGATCGCCTCCATTAACTGTGATCAGAGACTAACCAAAACTAATTCAAGCACATAGGGTAAGTGTCTGAAATTGCACAGTCCCACACCAGTCATTTAAATGCATCCTATCATTTACTCAGACTGGTGTGTTTGAAATGCGCCATCATCTTTTCCTGGAAACTGGGAGAACACATTCAGAGCCATTTGTCAGATTTCTTTCACGTCAAGCTGGAGGTTTATGCAGACAAAGCGCATCCATTGGTACCTCTGCCTTTCAGCAGAGGAGATGTTGCTTAAATGTGTGTTTGAGAATATGGTTATCGGTGTTGTTCTGTTTCTTGCCTGCTTCCTTTTGGTGGGTGTGGATCACTACCTAGGTTGAAGAAGAGAGAAAATCCACAGCCTGACTTCGTTGCAGTGTACCTGATGGGCTGGATGGTAGCTGCCATGCCATCCTTGCTCTGCACTGGGGATAAGTTCTCAGATTTGGAGCTGGAAATACGCGAGCATCATTGATCAATGGTACCATGCAGCAGGATCCTGATACTGCATTAACAACGCACCGAGAGACATTCTTCAACCAGAAAAGAGCAAAGGTGAATTCTTGGTCCCATGGAAATCAATAACAGGACTTGTATGTATTAAAGTTTCACACCTTTCTGAAAGGAAAAAGAGGTTTGCTGATTCTCTCACTACACAAAAATCCCTCATCTGCTTAAAAAATCACTGCTATTAAAACATGGATTCACATTATAAGGGAAGAACTGATAAGAAAGAAATAGGAGATGAGCAAGTCATGCTGTAAGCTAGTAACAATATATATGGAACAGAGCCATTGGAAAAGAACCTGACAGGGTTTTAATGTTTTAAATTGGAAATGAAAATTAACTGAAAATAAAGCTCTTGAGATTTTCAAAGATTTCCATGTTGATTTTAAAAGAAATTAATTTGCTTCAAAAAAAGCATTCTGTTTTCAAAACTGCAAGATCAGAGTCTTTGAACTTCTTTATTTTTCAGCTTGAACAGCTTCAACTTCCAATTCACAAAGCATCTAAAAGGTATTTCAGTCAAAATAAAAATTAATTTTTCTGGCTGTATCTAAATACAAATTTTCCTGGAGTTTTGGTCAAATAAAATTGTTGCTATTTTAACTTTATGTTTAAAAGCTGAGTGGGAAAATGCTTGGGTGCTTAAAAAAGTCTCTGCATTGTAGAAAAAGAATTGGGAATCATGTACTAGAATCAAGATTGTTTAGTGACATACTAAAGCTGGACTCTATTAAGAAAGTATGCATTTAAGCTCATACTTGGAGCGCCAGAAGAGTTTCAAAATAATTTAAATTTAAGTTATTGAAATGCCTACTTGTTTGGGTAGGTTGTTACTGTCCTGAAACTTCTCCCTGATAGGGGAAGGAGCTCACTGCCCACCACTGGCATCTCTTTTGATCAGTATGCCAGCACCCAGGTTCTGTCCTCCAAAACCCGTTTGATATCAACAATTTGAAGACATTCAAGTATCTCTGAGGATAAGTATAGGCAAACAAGAAAATAATTTCTATGTATTAAGTGCTGTGTGAAGGGAGGAGAAATTATGGTTCTTATTTTCCATAGGGCTAAAGACGAAAAGGTTGTTTCATTCTGTCTTGTGATGCTTGTGAAATTAATAAATAAATCAAATGCAATTACAGCATGACATGCAATATGTACGCATTGCCTCTGCATCTGTATATGTAATGGCATGTGACTATCCTGATTGATGCAACAGTCTTTAGGAGGAGACCAAAGAGCATGACGCACACAAGCATCGTGCTACTGAGACCAGACATGTGGCTTCAGCAGCACTGCATGCAACACTCAGATGAGGGTTTTGAAGTATCTCAGCTTCCAGCTGCTCTCACACTATATTTTCTTTGTGCTAGAATATATGTAACCAAAGCATGTCCAAGATCCTGGTCCCCCTGAATGCCCTTCTGAGAGATGAGTTAAGATGCAGCAAGTGACCAGTCCCATCTTCTTCTTGATTTCCACGGTAAAGAAATCCAGGCATGTGGTGTGCAGGAATCCCTGATGTGCTCTAAGCAAGTCAGCTAGTTAGCTACTAGGATTTTGGGAGACCAGGGCTCCTAAGGAGCTCTGCAGCATGTGCTGGGCCGTATGCCTACTATACCTGAGAAAATGGAGGACTTGGCTACACCAGCCAAACTCCACTGAGAGTGAGAGAAGCATGAGGGATCTGGTCGGTAGTATCTAGAGATGGTTTGAGTAAAATGCTGGGAAGACCTCTGAAGGAGGGAAAAGTTCAGGCTCCAATATGACAGTTTCACAAAGTTTTCAGTGTTATTAATGTTGTACCATTATTGAGGGTCTCTTCGGACTAAGTTGTATCATAGACGTATTCATCTTCAATTCCTCTTGGAGCTAGTTCTCATACAAAGCACAGCATGATGTTTCCTTACTATCAACTCTTCAACTCTGTCAGCTAAGAATATCAGTTTAATAATATATGGAAATGCAAGCTCAACCTAGATGCTTCAGAAGAAAATGCAACATGTAACAACAAAAAGACATCCTGCTTTACACTCGTTTCCTCTGTAGATCTATTTATGTTGTAATACCAGTAACAAACCTAAGCTCAGCCATATGTGATGGCAAAAGATGTGCTGTGATGTGCTGTGCAACCAGTTCCCATGAAGTTTGCTCATATCATTGCCGGATCACCCATTCTCTCTCGCAGGTATCCTGCACGTGTTTAATCTAGCTTTTTATACTTTGTCATCAAGCCTAAAATATCCTACTATATTTAAATATTTTGCACTGATCTGATTCTATGGCAGGAATTATTGCTTTACTATTGCAAGGACATTAGCCATTGACCATGGTCCAAAAATTATGTAAATTCATCGCAAAATGAGGAAGAGAAGGCCAAGTCTTGGCACAAGCATAGCAGGAGATTGCCTAGTGTAGCAGGTGATGAAATGCCCATTGGCCTCCAGACATGCCTAGCTGAAGCCAAACTGGCTGTGAATGAAATGGAAGTAGGTATGTGGAAGTTTGGAGGATGGAGGGTAACATTTTCAAGACCAGCTGTTGCCACCTCCACCTCTTCATTCTGCTGGAAACAGGAGGAGCATTGAGCTGTTTTTTCAGGGTTTTCACCAAGCTCCTGGTCTTCTTTCTCCCTTCTTGTGACAGGAGTGGTGTTTCCTGGGTGCCATCCTGGTCTGAACTATGATAATAGGTGCTTCTAGGAATTCAGCTGGCTCTTACTGTGACTGATAAACATTTCACTAATCACAGTGTCATTGTGTATGTACCAAAAGGGAAGTTATTACCTGTAAAGTTCACTTTCAGGAGATAATCTTTGTACAGCTTCCTGCCATCCAGATGCTTCATGGCATCGCAGAGTTTGGTGGTGTTTGGACACAGAGTCCTCTGCATTTTATGCAAGGCATGGGCCATTGCATACACAGCATTCACAACAAACATGATCTTGGATTCTTGCTCGTAGTTGGAACTGTTGATGGTGAAGTGCTTGTCACAAGTCTTTTTATGTGGTTTTCGGTTCTGGAGACTACACTGGAATTTTTGCTCCCAGAAGTCCTTGAACCAGGGATTGCGTCTGTTATTGTAAGGACTGAGGCTTTGGAAATACTTGTCAAACTCTTTGACTGGATGGGAAGCAAGTTCCAAGGTTATTGCCCCAGAAGCTATGTGCTCATTGCCCTTGACAATACTCTCTTGTGCTCCCCACCCGTCGCTGGCAATCCAGGTAAAAGAAACATTGAAGCGGTTGGCAGCTGCAATTAGCTCCCGAGAGTCATCACCTCTCATAAAGAGCACCACCACTCTGGCGTTAGGTTTCTGGAGCAGCTCTCTGATCACGCCATCATAGGACTTCCTGATGTTGGACCGGCCCACTTTCTCAGAGGTGGCAATGCAGATGTTGCGGAGGCGAGCTTCCTGCTCAAAGGCTTCGATCCCTGTCTCCCCGTAGTCTCCCTCTGAAGCAACTGTTGACACATAAGTCCAGTTGAAGTACCGTAAGATTTCAGCCATGGCTTTCGCTTGGTAGAAGTCAGGGGGCACTGTCCGTGCGAAATAGTCATAGCGGGATTTGTCACTCAGCTTGGCACTGGTGGAGGCATAGCTTATCTGGGGGATCTGGAAGAGTCTGAGCAAATTTGCCACCTGGAGAGAAGGGGGAGAACACAGATTTTTAAATGGTGCTATTTATAAAACTAAGCAGAAAAATCCAAGGAAAAGCACAAACAGTGTTTTTTAATACAAGATTTTCTGACAGTCACAGATTAGGGATGTTGATAGAGGATGTTGATAACATGCTCTGGTGAGAGCAGTGCACTGTGTGGAATAGCTGTTCTGCTGCCCAGTTAATTCTCAGGGTTCTACCGGGACTGTAATGGACTTTTTGTTCCTGTCAAACTGAGTCCAACAGAGAATTTGACACAAATGGACAGTATACTTCAGTCTCAGCCTGTGCTTCTCCTACGGTCTAAGGATGTGCATGCCTTTCCTGTTTGTAATGTGATTCATCTTCTCCAAATCTCATGGTATTTGATAACCAAATCTACTAATAAGACATAAATTTCTCTTTTATGCAAATATACATGTACAGTCCTTTCACAGAACTTTCTGACCCCACTTACTGAGGCTCTGAGTCCCCACTTCTACTTTCTACTCTTTTAAACCCTTTTTCTCTCAGCTCTTCTGACTGCAGTCCTCCTGAGATGGCATATTTGCTGCATGTTAATACTCCTCAAGTGCTGCACGATGTCATGCTGACCTACAGCTTTTCATAAATAACTAAAACTTTTAATAATCTCTAATTGCCTTTCTTGTGTGATTTATGTTGTCCAAAGTCCCAGTTTTTGTGGATTTTTCTTGGTATGTTGCTATGTTCCTTGCTTAAATATTCCCTAATCTACTCTGTTATTCTCATAGAATCGTAGGTCCTGATAATATCTGGAAAGAAATGAAGAAAGGTTATGACATTTTTTCCTGTGATTGCTTCTTAAGTGACAAAGGCAAGACTTTGGAGTTCTGCTTTTGATGAGTCGAAGTTGTGTTCAGTAAATTAAATTTAAAGCTGATCTTGGAGTACAGCCTGACAAAACCATCTGAAAAGCAATAGTGCACTTGAGGGAAACTTATTAAAAATTACCCAAACAATTAATTTTTCACATTTTCCCCAAATGTTTCTCTGACCACAGATTATGTCTGTGAAGCAAAGACTGTTCTGAAAAAAAAATGTTGTGGAACAAGGCAAATTTTAAAGGCTCAGATGTCAATAGTAAAATAGTCTGGTAAAATTAGCCAAAAGAATTTTATTTTCGGCAACCCTTATCTGTTGGGATTTTATAGACTCAGATTCTGTCTTTTCTTTAATGAAGACCAGTGTTTCTCTGTGCCTTGTTTCCTACTGTGAACTGGTGTAAACTCTTGTCTGGGCCAGACTGCTCCTAACCATACTTGCACAGTCCCTCTCACAACAACCTGGACCGTCTGAAACAGGGGTCTTAAGGAGACCAATGTCCTGCTGCCCTTTTGGGGCACTAGCGAAGGGCAGGAGGGATGTCCTGTCCTCTCAGGTCTCTGAGTGCCTGTATCTGGGGAGCTGAAGCATGTCTTCATAAAATAAACTATTCATAGTAGTTCATTTTAGTTTATTTTAGTTTAAACCCAAGTAAAACCACTTCTATGCTGTTTGAAAGGAGTATCCTGAGAGGGAGCTTTGGGTGTGGGTGTAGGCACGTGGTTGGGAAGTGCTCTGGCTGAACCAGTTATTGTCCCTCAAGAAACAGCTGGTGTGTCCGTAACCACCTTGCTAGATGCTAACGTGCATTAAACTGCCTTATACTGGAAAAGTGGCATTTAATTTCCATTGTGGTGATTTAAATGAACAGCTTTAAGGCAATGAGGTAGGCTGAGAGGCTTGTTTTGTCACCAAAGTGCAATAGATGTTCTGAGCATTGTTAAGCCTCTGTGCCCACATAGGCACATGGTTTGGTTCACATGGTTCACTCAAAAAGAGCACTTTGATTTGGTAATAAGAACGTCCTCTGTGCAGCTATTCCGGAATATTTCTTGCAGAACTGTGTGGGCTGCAATTACTATTCTTGTCTCAGTTTATTCTAGCAGAAATGATTTTATTTGAACTAAACCATAATAAGGATATGCACACATATTCCGCATTCCCCCCCCCACCCCAAACCGGTTAAAGAAGTCCATTTTCTAGCTAAAGCAGTGCTATTCAGTGTGTAGTCAAGCCTTCAGCTCACAGAAGGATACTCCTAACAAATACAGCAGCTTTTCTATTGCTTTTTATTTCTTTTAAGTCTAAGCAGCAAAAGTGTCCATATGCAGGGAAACAGAACTTCACCCCCATTTTACAAGGGGACCCTGAGACGTGGAGGTCACTATATGTGCAGGGTCCCTGCAAACTGCCTGCAGTTCTGCTTCCTGTGCTACGGGGAGAGGAAAGCTTTCCTGTGGCAACGCTGTTTGTTGTAACGCCCTTTGCTGCAAAGCTGTCCAGATGGTAGGTTTTTCATAGGCCAAAAATTAAAAAAATCTAAGAAAGTCTGATTAATCATAGAAGACAGAGGTAGAAGCCCCATCCCTGGAAACATTCCAGGCCAGGTTGGATGGGGCTCTGAGCAACCTGTTCTAGTTGAAGATGTCTCTGCTTACTGCAGGGGGTTGGACTAGGTGGCCTTTGAAGGTCACTTCCAACCCAACCCGTTCTATGATTAGTGACCCAATCGTCTCTGTGAACTGCTACTGATCATGGAGCTCCGTGAAGGTCTCTCTGTTATTAAATCGGATCAGAACACTCTTCTGGAAATTCTGAAGCTGGGGATTTTCTGGAATATTGCAACATCTTGATTTCAGGGACTAATTATTCAAAAGAGCTCAGGTCTCAGGCATTTAGCTGATGCAGGCAGTTTGAGCACGGCGCCTTCATCCAGCCATTTCCATGCTGATCTGAACATCTGATTCTGAAAATCAGATCCTGATTAAATGAACAAGAAGAAAAGGGCACAGGTAACAGGTTCTGGAGAGGAGCTGGTACCTAAGGCTATGTCTATTCTGCAGTATCTCAATGTGGGAGGACAGTGCAATGTGAACCAGAGTTACATGCACCGAGACTGAACCGCTTGAGGCATACCTACACCGTAGCTCCCTGCAGCCTTGGGATGTGTGCTACACCTTCAAAATTGCAGTGTTGATCCAGTTTTTGCTAAATGAAATAATCTGTTTTGGCAAAGCTCCAGGTAGCAATTTAATCAAGCCATGGTGCATGCAATTAGAGCCTGAAATCCTTATGATGGGATGTAAATAGCAGCAGTAGTCGGGTTTTTTGCTGTAAAAACTAGTGGGTTTTGCAGATATTTTGCACCTTTGAAAATAAGGCTGGATGTCCTGTATTTGCGACTTGAAACAACAGGTTGCTGTGAACGAAGCATGTCAATACAGTCATCTTCCAGCATGATGGGAAACCTTCATTTGTCCTGATGTTTCTAGGTTTATTAGTGTAGCCACTGTCCTGTGCTAAATTGTCCACTTCCCAAGAGAACCTGGCTGTCACCCAGCTGCTAGGACAGCGGGTAATTCATAAAAAGCTGCCCAACACGAGCATGGCAGAAAGTCCAGTGTGAGCCATGTCCCTCCGTAGGGACAGACTGCACCAACAAAACCTGCAAATGCAGTGGCCAGGGCAGTGCCAGAGAAGACGGATGTCCCTCTTATGGCACTGGAGCCACATCTGTCACTTCTCTGTGCATCAGGGACAGCACAAATACTTGTGGGGAAATTGCCAGTCTATTTTACAACACGGAAAATGGCTTCATAATACGTTTCTGCAAGGAGCAGTGAATTAGGTACAGCTACCAAACGTGTGCAACTGGTTTCCAAGTATACGACTGGCCATTCACGAGTCCTGATGTCAGATGGGGTCAGGTAGGTAACACCCATAGGTCTCAGCAACTCATATCTGATTTATTGAACCCCATCATGCATTTTGCTTATTATCTGTAGGACTTGCTTTGCTGGCAGTAGGATTTATTTTGATGGTTTTGGTTAAAATTTCCCTTCTTAACAGCCTAGAGGCTCTTACATGGGTTGTTTGAATGTGTGCAGGACTGAGGAGCACAGGAAACACTTTGGGGGAAAAAAACCTCAGAAGTGTTAGAACAGATAGTGTTTCTCGAACACAATACACAAGTGTGTATCACACATTTGTTGGACAGAGAAGGCCCCTTGTTAGATGACAATGGTCTCTGCACTAAAATTTTACCAGGAATGTGAGAATCTCATGGCACTTAACAGGGCTTAATGAATCCAATTTCATAGAGCTCCTTTGAGACAGACAAGAGCTCCTGTGGCTGTTTTGAACAGACAGTAAATTAGGCTGCTGAGCAGAGTGGGATTGAGGTAAAGAAGGTTTGTCTCTATTGAGAACCTGGAGAAATCCTTGTCTCTCTGAACTGCAATCTGTCTGATCAAAAATTCAGTTGCTGCCTTTGGTCACCTGAAAAAGTTTTTCTATTCAGGAGGATAAATTGCCTGTCTACATTCCCACTGCAATACCATGGAAAAGCCATGTCCCAAGGATTTTCTAATGTCTAGATCATTCTATATCACAGGAGCTGAGGTTTTGCTTTGGAGAAATGTGTTCTGCTGTCAGTGTATGCTGTGTCTAGTTCCTAAATGATGGTAATGTAAAGTGTGGGCTTTTTGTTATTATTATTATTTGGGCAGCAGCAGGTCAAACTGCAGCTAAAACATTTGCTCCAATGATTTTTAAATTTTTTTTTTTTTTGCTTATTTGTCTATATTTTTCCTTAAATTTAAATATATTTTAAGCAAATTTTAGCTGAAAGTGTCATTTTAGAAAAGCAGGGAAGAAACATTGGTTTTTAATAGGCTGGAGTGGTGGGCATACAGCTACTGTAAAGAATAAATCAGATCTGTAGTCAACAGCCTACACTGGCCTGTTCACCCTCACCACAGTCCCAGCTCCTGGCTTGTACATACTATTTCAAGTTAAAACCTCCCTTCATTCAATTTATACCAATTTTCTTTCATCCTCTTGACATGCATCTCAGTAAATACACTTGCTTTGTCTTCTTGAGAACAAACCCATACACACTGAAAAGCTGATATTAGGTTCCCATCAACCTCTTCTCCAGGCTAAACACTCCCAGTTTCCTCCATATCTTCTTGTAAGGTATATTCTTCAGAATCTCCTCCCCATGATCATCTCTGTATTTGCTAAATCTTTCTTTTCTTGGGGGACCCAAAGCTGGACATTGAATTCCAGATGTAGTCCAATTAAAATGGAATAAATAGAAATAAGTAGAATAAATAGTAAAATATTTTCCAGCTATCTACTGGCTATGTTTCTGTAGATATTGCCCAGCATCCTGTGAGCCTACAATGCTGCCAGATTGCATCGTTGGCAATAAATATGAACAATACTGAAGACATAGGCTCCACCATAATTTTCCCTGTCGTCTTGGGACTCAGTAGGCTCAAAGGTGTGGCTCCCGCCTTGGGGACAGTGTGACCCAGTGTGACTCATCTTGGGCACTTCTTACATACTAACTTGGTTTGAAAGTGTTTGGGAGATGGAGACATCAGTAATGTACATTCAGCTGCTCAGCTCAGACCCAGGAAAATACTTCATTCCAAAATCTAACCTGTCTTCAAAGGGAAATTAAATTCCTTACTGGTTCTGTAACTTAAATATGTCTATCAGTCTGGAATGCCCTCTCTCCATATCCCATTTTAAAACTGTGTTTTGTCTGAGATATTGTAATAAGCACTATGGAAGACAGTCTCTACATGAGAGCTATGTCACCAACTTCAGCAGAAACTACCCATTTGGCTTCAGCTGATCTTCAAGCTCTCACCCCAGGAATGCATTAGCAATGCTAACATCCCAGTGCTTTTAATTGCTAAAGGTCAGTTGCAAGGAACTAAACCAGAAGCACTGAAGTTCTTTGGTTGTCCCAGCCTAGCTTGTACTCCTGTGCAGTCTTCTGGCACAAGCGGAGGTTTCCACCAGCTTTCCCTCTCTTCAGTATTAAGAGGGCTGTTTACTAGTTAGTGAGTGTGCTTCCTCAACAAAATTCCTTCCAAAAGATAACTCAGGAAAAAACAATTAATTATCAAACAAATAAAAATACCCAGTGCTTGTTGTTAGCAGAGGGAGTGGAGAAGACAACATTGATTTTAGCCTTGCTCTTCTCCTGAAAATTTTGGCAATGAAGCTGGAAAAATACAGCTAAATAGTTGCAGCAGTCTCTAGAGCTGTCACATCCAGAGAAACAGTGTTTGAACAGTGAAATAATTGCATCTACGAAGTGAACATCAGAAATAGGGAATACTGTCAGAATAACATCTAAGATTTCTGTGGAGGACCCAGGAATTTCTTTTTATAAGCGTGTCCTCTGTAATCAAAAATAAACCCAGAAGGATGTGCAGAGAAATGTTGTACTTGGAGAGAAGAATTGTTTGGAAACCTTTTTTTTCTTTCTTGCTGCAGGGGATAAGCACAGTGAGCTGTCACATATGGACTCTGCCTCCATACAGCAGGAAGTGTGGACGTGCGGTAAGCTAAGCTCTAAGCTGGCACACTGAGGAGAGATCTATGCAGAAGACCTTGCTTTGCACGAGGAGCGCAATGCTTCTCTGAGGCTTGGTAAACCTCACTGTAAGTGACTTATGTCACATTTATGCATGACAAGAAGTGAGACTAAAACTGGGGTTAATGGTTCTAAAAGCATGAAATGGCTTCTGGAATGAAAAGAGCTATCAATGATAAATATGGTTATTTGAGACTCATTAACTGATGCGTAAGTCCTAGTCAGAAGGGACAGACTGAGTGTGGGTGATGTCAAGATGTCCCTAACTAGTTCCTATTTTTGGCCATTTTCTCTTGTAGTTACACCCTTTTCCACTTGTAACATGGCAGGGCTCCTTCCTTCTTACCTGTGATCTCATGGGTTACTTACCCAGCCCTGTAAAATGGTACCCTTTTTTTTTTGCCCTTGGCAAAAGGAGAAAATGCTCACACTGAAATAAAAAAAAAGTAAAATCCCAAACCCAAATAAAAAAGACTGCAAAGGAATCAGGTACCTTGGGATTGTCAAAGGAGCCAGGCAGAGGGAGGTACTCACGCTCCTTTGAAATCTCTAGGAAAAACATGTTCAGCGCTGTTCGGGCACTTTGAAAATCTCAACCTAGTGGATGTTCGGTTTCTGAATGTGGAATAAAAAAAAAGAGAGGAACAAACAGCAAGGATCTGTCTGAAAGGTGGTGGAGGGAGAGGAAGAACAGAGATAAAAGAGAGAAAGAGTTTAAAGGAGGCACCAGGAAGTCAGCAAGTGCATCTGTAGCCTAAATGCTAGTGGTAGGTGGTCCACCTCACAGAAAAGATCTTTTAATAAGCATCTGCTTTAGTTTTACAAACCCAAAATCACCAGAGGCCATTGCACAGTTGAAAGCAAAGCTCCTATAAGCATGGCACAAATGGCACACTTGGTCTGTGGTCCCTGGTGAAGCCCTGAAGCCCCCTGCATGTTACTCCTGCCCATATACCTGTTGGGTTCATGCACGGGGGGACAGAGGCCCATGTGTTATGGTTTGGTTTGTTTGGTTTTTTTTTTCATGTAGTTCTTCTAAGGACTTTACACTATTTTCAATGGTTATGGAAGTCACAAGCTATTGGTAAGACTCTGCTTGGAAGATGGTTTATCCTTGGAGGAAGAAAATGGAGGTGATTAGCTTTCAGGCTCCACGAGCCCTTGGCAGACTTGTGTGGCTAAGGAGAAATGACAGCCAGGAAAAGATTGCCAGCAAATGAGTACACATTCTGAACTCCATGCCAGATGCTCACTCAGGAGAGAGGCCTTAACTTTTGTGATATAGCAGTAATGTACCTTTAAACCTTCTCCAGTGGTTTTGTTACAGTTTGCTTGAGATACAGCAAGAAACTCAAGAGAAGACAGCTAGGTGCTGGTTTCTATTCTGCCATTTTTCCTGGATGAGCCTCTGACTTCTGAGTAACTTCCATGACTATGATCTGGAGGTCCGGTGAGTTGGTAGCATAAAGGAAAACACACAGGGCTAAACCCCTACATCAACATGAAAGCAGTGGACATGGAAATGCAAAACCCAGCCCGCCTAAGGGAATGTTTCAATGTTTCTAAGAGTTGACTGCAGGGAATGGGCCCCGATCTTCATTTTCAGAAGATGGGTCCAGTTTTCAGAAACAGAGAAGGACAAATCCAGCACGTGAATAGTCGTATTCCTGCTTACACATACATATTCCTGATAGAGATGACCAAAGTATTTTAAATATGGCGTTTGGATTAGCTATGCAGGTGCTCCTCTGTGCAAATTAACAGAGCTTTTTTCTTACCCTTTTTACAATGTCATTGAACTTCTCCAAGGAAAATATGTTTCAAATTTCCGTTGTAAACTAGGAGAGAGTGGATAATCTGTCTCAAATGAAAAGCCACGAACCCAAAATAATATCCTCCAAACTTTGGAGAATTCACCTTCTTATCCCAGAATCAGCTCAGCTCAGAATTTTATTTCATGAAAGCAGCATTTTTTACACGAGCCCTTCAACCGACTGAGAATCCTGGCTTGGGTTTTAAGGGATCAAATGCTGTGCAGATTGAGCTCACTGCTAATTTAAACACAACATCTAAAACCTAATTATCCAGATCATCATTAACGATAATAGCCTAGTCTGACCAGAAAATAATTAAGCATTCTGCATTCTCTTGTTGTTTTTAGTCTCTGCAAAAAGTGCCTATCGTGCACACTGACTCAGTAGGGAAGGTGTTCATTGCTGATTTACCAGCAAATTCTTTTTTCCTTGGTGGAAGGATAATGAAAGAAGCAGAAATATGACAGCAGGAGCATCATGAAATGATTCGGCAGACAGCTGTCCAGACAAAAGTCTGAAGAGCGAGGGTGAAAGGAGAGGAAGAAAATGTGTTGAAATACAATGGCAAATTCAAAGGAGTTAAAAAAAAAAACCCAAAAAAACCCCAAACCAAGAAAAAGCCAGAAATATTTTCTTGTCTGAAGAGCTCAGCATGGTTTATTTTAAGGCTAAGGAACTGTACTCTGGACTTTATGATGTTTACAGCTTTCAGGCAAAAGAGAAATGCTTGACAGGGCACATCTGGAAGCCCCCAGCACTCTGAGCACTTTTCAAAAGCACGGGGAACAAGGATGCTCAGCCTTATACACGAGCCAGCTGCAGTGGCTTGATGTGCAGCAGTGGTGCGATTCCAGTTGCTAAAGGAGCTACTCTGTACAGGTGACTGGCTCGGAAATTTGGTAGTCTCTTCTTCTGGTGTACCACCAAAATACATGACTTTAATGCTTTGAAGTCCTTATACCCTCAGGCTTGAGCCTGCACTGTCTATTATTCTTGACAAGGATTTTCTTTTGAAACAGAAGTCACGACTGGCTACCTCAACAAGAGGAGCAGAAGGAGCAAATGGCTTAATTACATCTTTTTTAGGTAGTGTGAAACCTAGGCAAAAGCTAGAAAAAGGAGATTGAAGGAACACCAACTTAATCTATGTCAAGGGAAAGTAATCAACTGAATACTTCTTTTCTAGCTGGAAAATGCTCGATGATACATTGTGAACCTATTTCTTTAATTTTATGAAGAACTGTGTAAGAAAGATCTTATGTTTGAACATCTATTGGCAACTGTAGGGAAGCTGTATAGATCACAGAGTAATATTTTCATCATCCCTCCTAAGTTTTGAAAATTGGGCAACATACAAATATGCATACAGCTATATCGCCATTTTTCACATGTACTGAATGAGGTCGTTTCTGATTTCTGGTTGACGGCTGCTCCAAACCCAAGAGTTTGGAATATGAAGCATCTGTATATACTATGTGTATTCAATGTGTACTGCATCCAGTCTGCTGCCTCAGATATGGATTTAGTCTTATGTCAGTGATCACCGGAGACTGGCTTCAAAGGGACAGATTGACAGATTTTATGCAAGAGGCCCCAGGCCATTTTAGGAGTGTAGCATGACTGCCTCAGTGTTTGTGGGAGGAAAGGAAATATCTGTACCTTTTTCTCAGCTGTAACTAATTTTATGGATGTGCCTTTTAGGCTACTTCATGTCTTCATGTCCTCTGAATTTAGGGTCGACTGAGAAACAGACTGACCATAAACAATTAGACCAAAAGTAGAGCAAAACCACTGCCATCTCTCCACCAGTGGGACAGCACAAGCATATGATATTTCAAAATATTTTACCAGTCCTGAGGTTCTTGCAGCTCTGGAAATTGCTGAGCCAGAGGTGGTATCAGAATTTCCTGATTTTTTCTAGTCACTTCTTGAACTTTTTTAGTTTTTAGCACCCACAACAACTTGCTATTTGCTGGTTTCATTTGATGTACCCTTTGTCTGATTGGAAGGGAAAATGAATAAAGGTTTCCTTAACAGTTTGCGTTGCCCAAGGTTTTGTAGCTATCATTTCTCCTCTTCAGATGTCTCTTCTCCAGCCCTGAAACTTACTCTTTTGTGCTCCAAGTGATTAGACCCTCGTAACTGGTAAAGGTTATACATCCCTGCTGTGCTAGCTGGTCCGCAGTGGGACCAAATCACTCCTAGCATGAAAGATAGTTGAGGTTCTGCACTGCAGAATCTATTCTCCTGTGGTATGGGTAACCATTTGTCTACGCATTCCCTATTACAAATACACAGACAAGCCACACACTGGAACACAAAAGGGAATAAAATGTAATTTGTCGAAATGCTTCTTCTGTGCTCATGTATGTCTTATGGAAACTGGCCATGCTCCCAAGCTGGTGGGGTTTAATACTTTGACAATAGCATTAGCCAGTTCCCCAATGTAATCCCAACTGAAATGGACACAGGGTGAACTCTTGGCCTGTTTATGAAACACGAAAATGAAACTCTGTGGGTTTTCTGTCAGTGTCAGGATAGTCTGTAGTATAGAAAAATGTTTTTCTTCTTTGATGCTGATGCAGTAATTGGGGCCTGTACTCAGTCTTGAAAAACCTATTGCTCATAGTGGTGACTATCAACAACTGTCAAGTCTTGGTGCCTTTGGAGACCTACAGCTGACCATTAGGAAATACTAGATTCAGGGTCTTAGTCTACTTGAACCTGGACTTAAGATACCACTTGCTTGTGGTTACGAGTGTTGTGGACTGGTTTATTTAATTAACCTAAGATAATTAGATATACATATATTTGGCAGCTTCGGAGAAGCTAGGGGGCATTTTTGCTTGTGGATAGTGCACACTAACAGAGAAGGGAACTTTAGAACATCTGAGGCTGCACTGCCATAGGAGTGCCTGGTCTGGAGATGAGAAATACAGATTTTTTGCTAAAAAAAGAGGGCATATATGTTCTTCATGTTCATTTAATGGAAAAAAAAATGTCAAGGACATAAAGTTTTATAATGAATTTATAAAAAATGAGAACGCAAGACCATAAGGAATCAACATTATGTTTAGCCCCTTACAACTGAAACCAAGCCTGCAATAAAAGCCTAGTTGGAAGGATATATGGACCATCTAACTCACTTGCAGCTTTACACCATTGCAAGTCATTAAATACTCTCCAACACCCTGCTGAGACTCTATTTTGGACCAATATTGTAAACCCAAAAGCTGCAGATACAATATGCCAGGAACAAGCAAGATATACTGAGGGCACCCATCATTTTGTGCGGAACTTCTGACAGTGCTAACACTGTACTCTGCCAGACAATATTTCCTGGCAAAAACTGTCTTAGTATGAACTACAGATGGAAACAAAAGGAGAGACAGTAAGTTTAGAATTGATTCAGAAACTGTACTGCCTGCATGGCGTATCTGAGACCTTGCTCACTGAGATCAGCAGAAGAGTTTTAATTGGCTTTGGTGTGCTTAATTAGACACTAAAAACTTGCAAGCCTTTGAGTCAAGTGTAATTCAAATTTCTGGCTATTATGCCATCTTTACTTTATTTCAGCCTTAAATTTTAAATCTCCTTCATTTCACCTTAATTTTAAATCTCTATTATTTAAATGACAAATATTATGTACGTGCAGCATGGCAGGCCCATGTATATCCAGAAATATAGGTGGTATAACTTATTATATTATACTATAATACCATATTCAGAGATCTGAACTTAGAGTTCTAAACGTCTCATCAAAGGCAAAGTTCAAAATAATTCTAAGACTTTTTGAAACTTCAGATGCGCTCAGGATACGTGATAACTAGAGGAAGTAGACAGCTGCCAGAGGTTTAAACTACTGCAAGTGTTTTAAAGAGTGAATCAAACTAAGGCAAGTGTAGTAAAACTTATGTGCTGGATTGACCCCTAGGATAAGGTGATTGAGCCAAAATTTGCTTTATCGACAAACGTGCAAGCAGTTGTTCTCTCACAGGAATTGCAGACAAACGATTCTCACCTGATGCAGCTGCTGTAACTTACCTGTATGGAGACGCTGCTATAGGAACCGCCTATGACTCCTGCAATGAGCAATGGTAAATTCTCTTGAATGGCGTATGAGCCATCAGGGCACATATACTCTGTTTCATCCACTTTAGTCAAAGATGCCCTGACGAACTCCAAAGACTGTTCTAAGGCATATGTATCCCTGGAACATGTGTCCAAGATATGAACTCCAAGCTTAATTCCTGGCAGCAGGTAGTTGTCTTTGTTGATTTCGTCAATGGCAAACAACATGGCCTCCAGGCGCTGGATGCCTCGGTCTTCATTAATTCTCCCACATTCTTCTATCCCGGTTCCCTTTTCATTGATTGGGAACAAGCCACCTAAGACCAGGTCTCCTTCTATCTTAATTTCCTTCCTTACAAAGCTGTGGTCGCTTAGAGAAAGGAAAACTCCTTTGGAAAACAAAGCTAGCGCAAGGACTTGGAGTCTGGTGAACATCTTCATTGGTCCTGTTTTAGCAGCTCTAAGAAACATTGGTAGGAGCAAAAGTGCTCTTCAGGCCTTCTGATCCATTGCCAAATTAGAAATGCTGTCCCGCAAGCCAGTGAAGAACAAGCCAACAAGTCTTTCCACTGGACCTCTAAAATAGAGATGAAAGATGAATTAGAAAAGGCAAAAGGAGATGTGAGCTGTTACAAATGTTTAATGCATAGAACATTCAAGAGCGGTGTTAAGGGATTGCTGGATAGCACAGAAAGTAAGAAATACCCTTATTTTGCATTCCCATAGGGCACCTTATTCCATTTGCTCCATAACTGATTACAGGTTAAGCACCTACTAGGACAGCTATGCACAAAGACCACAGACATGTGGAGTGATATATTTGATGCTGACCACTGCTCAACAATGTTTTACGCTTTGTGAGAACAGAGGCCACTTTTGATATTTTTCTTGCACCATTCTCTCTTATTGCATCCCCTCTCTTTTCTGGACTCAGAGTCTTATGAACTCATACGAGTCATGACAGTCTCATCCACTGTGTCTCCAGCTGCTTCCAGCCTTCCCTTAACAAATTTTTCTTCTTTTTTTTTTTGTTGATTGCTTGCTACTTACTATTCCTTCAGCTATAGCACTGTCACAGTGTTATCTCCTTGCTGTTAATTTTTGCCTAACTCAGCATTCAGCCTTCAGATTCAGCGTTGCTGAAGTCCACCTGCCTTGCCTTCCTTTACCAGCCTGCTCACCCAGTGCAAGCAATGAGAGGATGGCAGGAACTATTCGGTGCTTTACCTCTATTTTTAGGCTGTGATAAATGTTTGAAAGACAGGAGAAGCCTTGTTTTACCTGAACTGATGGCTGTGTCTCTAATAGAAACGCAACCAAGCCCATGTCATACCATTTAAATGTTAACATGCTCCCTGGAAAGGTTTTGAATCAGGTCAGCTAGTGCTCTTCTAGCCAATGCCTGGACGTGGTTCATGGACAAGCAGAGAGCAGAGGGCATTCCCAATAAACAGTTTTGATGTGGTCAGTTATTCAGCCGTTTTATGTTGTTTGGCATCACCAACAGAGCAGGTTCCTTGGTCCATTTAGTTATTAGCATTACATTCTCCAAGGCACTTTACCAAGTGACCTACCAAGGGTAGTTATTATGTGGAAGGTCTGGAAATTGAACTTGGCTCTCCATCAAATATCTTAATCACAAAACCATCTCTCCTTAAGGCAGAAAAGATTCTTTTGCAAGCAAATTAAGTAAAATAAAAAAAAAAGAGAGATGAAAGAGAAAAAGAAGAGACATGACAAGGAGATATCTCATACTTGATGCTTGCTTAGGGCATGAAGATGCTTACGGCTGGACTTGCTCTCTTTAATGTTAATCACAGTTCAGTGCTTAGATCAAGGGGAGAACAGAGCAGTAACGTATGTACTTATGATTTTACTCTCACTGAGTAAATTTTAGATAATTTTTTTCAATTTCCAATCATTTCAAATTCCAATCATTTAAGATCATTTTCCAATGATCTTAAAAGGAGAAAAATCAAGCCTTAGAGTGACGATCATGCTGTAGCAACATCTGTAACTAAACATGCATACACAAAGTCTATTGATGCCACGTAGATGTGTGATTTGTCCATAGACTCCTTGTCAATATCTCTTCAAATACGACGAAGTGGCTGCCTTAATCTCCAAATCCTCAGATATATAAAGTGTGGTAATATTTAAATAGATCACTTTACTACTTTATTTCTTTTACTTACCTTTCCCTTAAAGAGTATATATTATAGTTAAAGTCAGAGAGTTATTAATATACAGTGAACACAAAGCAATTGGAATAAGCAACAATTAAGGTTTAGCAGTGAGTGATGGATGAGCATGCTTGTTGCAAGGCAGTTTTTTATCCTAGTACAATTTCAATGCTGCTGTACCAAACCGTGTGAAAGGATAGCTTTTTATTCATATTTAGTCCAGCATTGTTCTCTCATAAATCAGTAATGTGTCAGATGCATTGTTAAAATTTTGCTCTGCAATCCCAGTAACATGCGTAGTCTGAGATGCAGGCAGTATCAGCAGAATTTTCCATTCAGAAATAAGCGGTATGTCAATGGAAATCAAGCTTCGTCATCCCTCAGTGATCTATAATTAACCTAGTTTTCTGATCACATGTAGTTTATTAAGCAGGTCCATAAAATATATTTTCTGGTAATGTTGGGAGGTAACTGTACTCAGCAGTACTTTCTGTCTTGGACTTGGTACTATAATTTACCAAATATTATTCAAGGATATCATCATCATCATCATGGCTTGGCTTCGCGGACGAAGATTTGGGAAGGGCTTTAAACGTGAGTACACCCTTCAAGCCTGCGCGGTGGATTTTTTAGGTGAGGTGCAGTGTGCGCGAGACTGGCCCCACCCTTTACACCTGAGGTTCATCTGCCAGGGCCTAGCGAGCTTGGACGGTGACAGCGAAGTCCTCAGGTCGTAGGTTTGGTTAGAGTATCCTTCTCTTAGATGGATGGCCTTACAGGGCTAAACGAGCTCCATCTGCCCGGGTTTGGAGTTAGAGTTGTCCTTCTCCTAGGATGGTTGCCCGAAGGCTAGTGAGCCCATCCTGCCCGTGGACACACTTTGTCTGACCCTTCAGTTGAGACCTGTCTGGCTTGGGAGACCCTACCGGAGGCATATGCCACCACCAGCATAGCTCTCAACTTCGCAAGGGCACGCAAGCTCTTTCCCCACGGCAAGGGGGTGCCCGTGAAAGAGATTCAAGGATATACAGGAATATAAAATGGTGATACTATCACACTGCAAAAAATTATCAGACAAAAAAGGTGGCATCTGTCACATGTAAATGGTTGTCAGGTTAATAATTCCATCAGACTGACTTCCATTGTTCTCACCACGAATCCACTGTTTGGATAAAAATAGGATTGAGGAATTTTTTTTAATGCAATATTACTTCTGTCACCACTGTATCTCAGCAAATATTCATACATATTTCCTTAAAACACTGGTAAAATATTTATTTTCTCTGTTTTATTCTCACTTGTGGAAGAAGAGGTGCAGAAAGATGAAATGAGATTCTCGGGAGTCTATGTTAAGATTTTTATTTGTTCAGCACTCACAATCACTATCAAACTTTGAAAAGGTCTCTGCTTCCCTTTAGGAGTTGAAGAACATGTTTTCAACCGTGCCCTGCACCTCCCTGGTTCCCATGGAGGCACTGATTCTGAAAAACTTCCTGAGCAAGCTGGTCTTTCTTCCAAGCCGGTTCCTGAATGATTTGCCTAAGGTCATCAGCTCAGCCAGGAATCAAACTTTGATCATTTCCAGTGCTCCTCTGATACCTTAATGATATACTTCCCTTGTTTCCCATTGCTCCTTCTGGCTTTTATGTGAGTCTTTTATAAGGTCATATAAAAACCATCCTGTTCTCAACAGCCCTTCAACGCTACCAGGAACAACCGAAGAAAAGGCTTGTAAATGGGGACCTCTATAAGGTTTTCTAAAACCTAGCTGGGACATACCTAGAGCTACAGTGGATTTACCCTGAACAGCAAGGAGACTGTTCTCATCCCCCTGACTCCTTCATAGGTGCTGGTTTCTGAAAATGGCATCACCCTCCACCTTGTATCACATCTGTATCTCAGGGATATATGTGTCTCTGATACATCAGCAATAAAGGCTAGAAAGGTACTAAAGAAGATATCAACATTGCACATAAAAAGCATGTACGTAAAAAAAATGATGCTATTCAGTGAACTGCTTTTCCCTGCAGAGGACTTCTGTGTTTTATCACTTAATGCTTGTTACAGTGGACCTGCTGAGGGAAACTGAAATCAGTCACGGCAACAGCATGGGATGAGTCCCAACAGAAGTCAAGGACCATTTCTCTGTTTATTCCTTGCAAATTTGTGTTGAGAGCACCTGTCTGAGGGTGTCTAGGGACATGAAGGGAGGAGATGGTAGGAACCCTACCTGGGTTGGAGAACACAGATGACTCAGCCCCATGACCGCCATGATCTGGGGACACACTGCTTGGTAAGGGGTGCTCATGGGTGGGGGCCATCCATCTACACCAATCACTTTAGCCTCCCTGCTTGGCAGTTACTGTGAAGCTCTGAGCATTTCACAGAGGCTTTGAAACTAGGAGACACCACGCATGCAGAGTTCTACTTTCCAGGAAAACACGATCATCCTATTTTATGTGTTCAAATCCTTTGTTTCTAAACAGGAGACAGCTACCAGAAATACAGCCTCGGGTATCAAATATATTTCTCTCTTTCTCCAAACTCTGTAGCCTGTGCATTGCTGCCCATATAGCGGCATCACAGTGTCCAGCCAAGGAACAAGGGTGTTGTGCACAGGTTGGTGAGCAGAGGCGTTAATGAGAAGTCTGGTTTTTCAGGGGATGTTTCTGCTTTGGGCTGACAGGGAGGGTTGCTTCCAGGAGCCAGGGCTTCTCAGCAGTGGGACTCCTGAAGGAAACTGTGAGGCAGATTTGGGTGGCTGGTGAGCAGCATCACTACGGTGACACGGAACAGACAGCTCAGTGTGAAGAATGGAGGTTATTTTAAAGCAGCTCTCAGAGATGGACTAGTAACTCAGTTTCTCTTCTGTTCTTTCTGATGTGCATCTCCCACATGATTTCTCTGCAGTTTGCATAACTTGCGACTATATATACAAACATTTTGTACCTATTCCAGGGTGATACAGCCCATATTCCTTCTTTAAAGCGTGGTGAAGTTAGCACCCCAGAGTCGAGATATGCCCTTTCCTACCAGCAGTGATTTCATTACAATGACCATGCCAATTTGGCTTTGCAATACCCTCTTCTACTAAAAGCATGTTGCTGGCACATTTCAAAAAGATGTACCTGTGGATCAAGCCGCAATTCTTTTATTTTTCATTTGTATTTAATGTTTTAATTCCAGCTACAGTCAGGGTTGTATTGTTCTAAGTATTCTGTTAATGAAATTGTAGACAATCGAGCCCTATAGGCTTTGGAACCCTGGTGGAAATAGATGTAGAGCCTAGGTGTAGGGGCAATCCAGATACCAAATTGAAAAATAAACAGAAACAAGCAGGAGAAAGGTCTCCATGTCTGCGTCAGAAGGTTTCTGCCAACACTTCCCTATGTGAACTTTAGCCAGCAGCTCTTGGCTTGTGAAACACCTTCACTTGGCACTCTGGAGCCTCTTCTCTTTCCACCAGAAAAGGTCCACAGGACCTATGTCTGCTCTTGGGGGACATTGTTGGCACTCCCCTCAGTAAAAGCAACTTGTGTTAAATGATAGCTGTGCTGCTCTCTGCTTTTGTTGAAAATACCTTTGCCTCTTGGTCTGAATAATCAGTTTTGGTGGACTATTTTGTGCCTGTAAAATGTTGATTGCACAAAACCAGTATTTCTTGGTGCAAGTTTGCTTATTTAGTAAGGATGTGCACACTCTTGTTTCTGTGAATGCAATTAGAATGGGAAAGAGGATGTTTGGATTTTCTATGTTCAGAGTCCCACCAATATCATCTCCAAAACTAAATCTGTCTTTTGTGGCTTTCTTCCAGGGCTATACTCACATGACAGCTCTGGTATTCTGGAGGCTTTCTGTTTGCAGCTCAAGAGTATCTCCACCCGTGCTATTGGTTCAGGGGTGAATTCTCATTAGGTTAGGTGTCTTCAGTCTATTTGTCTAGGCATCAAACTTGAAAAAGAAGTGCAGTTCATTCTTTCATTTAGCCAGATGACTTGTAAGTTGAGTATGATTGTTCATACATCAGTGACATTTTTGCTGATACATTCCGCCACATCAGCACCAATGGTTAGCATTGGTGATTTATCCAACAGCTGTAGACCTTCCAATTTTCCTCTTATAAGGATGGAATGAAAAACTTTATCGAGAGCTGAGGTACCTCAGCTCTCCTAACTATTTTTCAACACCATTAACTAGCAAATGGGACAATCTACATAACTGGGCTAAAACTCTGGAGGATTTTCCCTCATCCCTACCACGTGTTATATCCTAAGGTGCCCCATGTTTGTTCACCTTTGCAGTATTTTGCAGGACTCATCTGTTTACCCAACTTCCTGAGAAAGGATACAACATGAGCTGACGTGGGTGCTGGAGAGGATTATGTTTAGCTTTACTGTGGGTGGCTCCCTCCTGGCAGTCATGGATTTTTACTGCATTATTCAGGACTAGAATGCGATGTTGTGGTGCCTGGAGCCATATGTCAACTTGGTATCACCTATCATCCTTAGTAAACTTTATTTGGAGGACTGTGCTCACTGGAAGGATCACAGGGGGGTTCCCCACACCAATGATCTTGTGCCATATTACAACACTGAAGTTAGTAGTTCCATCTGTATATCTGCCTCCAAAAGCACCCCATCAGAGAGATTTCTTTCCCCGAGCACTTGCTGTGCCCTACAAATCTTATCCTAGTTAAGTACATTTCTAAACCAGTTCCAATTCTGCCTCAAAATTCTGGCGCATCTTTGAAGACTGACACAAGTTAAATGCCACGGTTTCTTTCTCTCGGAGATCATGGATAACTTACACAGCAGCATTGCTCATCCCACATATTTGGCACATTCAAATGTGTTCTGCCAGAACTTGACCTTAATGCCTGGTGAGAACTGCACTGAAAGATAAGATGGAAAAAAGTGATGGACAAGCTTGAGTCTCCTTACCAATTATAATCAGGGATGCTGTCACGTCTGAAAGAGACATATTTGTAAAGGATCTCAAGCCTTATCGTGACAGATATGTGCCATGTACACAATTTGCTCACATTCTGATTCTGTCTGGCTGAAATCTGATAGCTTAAATCAGGAAGTAAAAAAAAAGAGGAAAAAGTTGCAGAAAACATGGTGAGGTAGAGAAAACAAGTAAATTTATTCCTTGGAAATGGAAAAATTTCCTTCATGAAATGTTAATCAGGTGCTGACACATAAATTCGCTGAAAATGAATCAAAGTGACTGAAATTTCAGTTGTTGGCTGTTATATCTCAGAAATATTTTTTTCTTTCCTTGTGAAAAATGACAAAAATGGCTTTACAGTCAGTTGATTCTGTGACTTTCATTTCAGCTTGGAAATCCATACATGCAAAATAGTAAGGAATACAATTATCTCTGCCAGCAGCATGAGAGTACAAGCCATACAGGTTCATCCCTTGCCTAGCATATCGTAGAAGAATTTGAAAAGCCATAAGAATTTAGGAGCAATTTCAATATTAAAGAATGTCCTGTAAAACAAGAGATAATATGTCAGTGCAGAAGAAGACAATTCCTCTTAAAATACAGACTTCTGTTACTTTAGAACAAGAAGAAAAAAAAATCAGAACACTGCATTACTGTTTGTACTGTGTTAGCATAAAGAATTGATGCTTTATGTTGACTACAATGTCAACATACAACAGATGCCCAGCCCTTTCCTTAGAGATCTAAGAAACATCCTGTTTCAAAGGAGAATTTAAAATATTAATCACACAGGAAAACAGATGTCTCTGACATGATACTCTTGAAGTTTCTAGATACTAAAGGACTCTATAGATTAGAACAAGACCTATCAATTTAGCCTGGTGAGGAAGAAGGAACCTCTGGAGATTACCAGACATTAATGTGTTGTGGAATTATAGGTCTTTGTTGCTTGTTAAATTACATGAGTTCACTTGGCACTGACGGAGTTCTTCTAAGGTGAGTTTAGTCTCAGGACAGGGAGCTCCAATGAGCAGACCACCAGAGCTAGAGATCTGGGTCAGGCTGTGCAGCCTCCTAACTTGTTAGAGTTTCTTCCATACTTTGACAATAAGTATATTCAAGTGTACTGAGAAGTACAACCATGAGCCTGAGGCTTTGTACCATCTGGACAATTTGTGGTGTAATGATCTTGATGTAATGCAGGGTTAGACCTTTGAAAGTCCCACCATCTTCCCGTCTGTCTTTTTTGGATTGAGCTGAATCCTACTGCTTTTTATCCATCTGCTTATTTCTCCCAGGCATTGGCAACAGCTGAAAGTGTTCCAGTAGACACAGCAACGAACAGAAAAGTGCTGTCTGCTTATTGATTGCGTGTAAGTCAACTTTAGTCTCAGTCTCCCTGTGTGCTCCCAGAAAGACATGGAAGAGGAAAAGTGGGTGTATAAAGGCTTCAGGGACAAAGGAGCAGCTGGCTTCTGTGACCTGTGGATGTCACAGCAATTATTCCTGCTCAATGGTGCAGGGATGCCATCGTCATGCTAAGGTCAGCAATGTCAAAGGCTGGGTGAGAAAGGGAACAGCATAAATGTAAAGTAGTCCAGCATAAAGAGCACCATAAAGTTTTCAGCATCATGTTCTGGGATGAAACTTTTAGCTAAGGGGAGCTTTAACACTTATACTTAATGCAACAGAAGTTTAACTAAGTGAAGTTAACACCAACCAAAGTATAACCCTGCAAGGCGTATCTGTACGTAGTGCATAGTGTGCGTAGTCTTTGGACAAATATTTAGCCTTTTCCTCTTACTGAATTCTTAAGCACATATTTCTTTCTGTCCTCACAGAGCTCATTTCTGTCTTATGCTCATAATCACTTTTCAGCTCTCTGTAACATCTGCAGGGTTTTGCTTGGGTCCAGATCTTTCCGTGAGTTTCTGCCTGTGCTCCAGCTGAGGTGCCCTGCCTGTGCATTCTTGGCTCCTTCCGAATGGTGTTGGTGCAAGCTGCCAGACTTCACTCTCATCACTCCTCTGCCAAGACATGGCCCTCACATCACGGCAACATGACCAAAATACAGCTGAACCTCTGCACAGGTGGAGCGCAGAGAGTCCTTGCTCGCTCGCTTCTGCTGAGATTCATTCTGGCTGTCATTACAGCCAGCCTTAGAGTCATAACAGGCCTTGGCAAACAACTAAGTGCGCACCTTTTCTTTTCTCCATCTGTACGTGGGATGACTTCTGCTGTCTCCTACTTTGCTCTAATGTGACCCAGTCCTGGCCTGGACCCCCCGGTAGTGGCATTCAAACCTGGCCTGGTGTCCTCCACATCACTGGTCAGGATAGGACAAACTGGAACAGCAAAGGTGATGGCCAGCAGTGGGCAAAGCATCCCCCACGGCTCCTCCTCAATCCCCTATGATTTAGTCATAAGTCAAATAAAAGCCTTCCTGGGTTGATGCTCCCACCCCTGTCTGGTCTGAGCTGTATTTTCCAGTTTGCCACAGCAGTAACAAACACTCAGCTGGGAATTTTCCAAGTTAAGATTGTTCTTCTCATTTGTCCAACAAGGCAATATTTCTCCCTCTGACACATGCACTGGAAGCATTGCAGAGCAGGAGCTGTCGCCTTGCCCATTGCTGTTGAGCTCTGAACTCTTTGTCTCATCACCAACGACCACTTACTGATGAAATTCAATCTGCCTAACTTGCCTACGTGACATATGACGACATTTTAGGCACCTTTGACCTCCCCCAGGAGAATCTCCTGCCTATTCCGACTTAGGAAAGATGCGAGGTGTCCCTGGAGACCTCCAAAGGCAGAAAAATCATTCTAATGAAAACTTAGGCACTTGCTTTAGGCGGACTAGTTCACCTAGCATCTACAGGAGGAGATCAAGGTAGGTGCCTGACTACAGAAACCTACTGGTAGTTTGTTTTGATGTGTTCTTGATAGCAACACAAAGCAGTGAAAAGGATCAAAACAGGGAAGGACTGCTCAGGTTTTTAAAGAAAGGGAGGAATTGTTTAGCAGTAGATGGTCGATTTTTGCTGCTTTTTGTTTGTGATTTTTTTAATATAAAAGGATTAAAAATGTAACAACAGTAGCCTCTCTTGAAACCATCCTTTCACCCCCACCAGAGCCCAGACTGGTAACTCTTCCATCACATGAATGTTACCTCCAGGCTACAGCATTCAGCCGAGTGTGAAATCACAATTAATGGAGCAAGTGTTTTGTAAGTGAGCAGAGACGGCTGCAAATTACATCCTGCTATTAGCTGATTTTGGAACAACGTTGTTGAGCAGCTTCATGATTACTGAGCTGTGGCGTGTATTAAAAAAACATTAATAAAACATAATTGATTGTGAATTGTGCTTACTGCCTTTATAGTTTAAATCAGGAATGTCACCGAAGTTTACTGGAAACAAAAGCTGCCCTCAGCTATCTGTGGGAACTGGATTGTTCTAAAAATTCTACTGAACTTAATTTGCAGCTGTTGTAAATCAGTAAACTACTGAAACCTTCGGGGTTTGCTGACTTAGAGATGCTCTTTGTGTTTTGATTTTCCAGTTGGCAAAGAAAGGTGTGAGACCGCCTTGCCTCTGCCAGAAAGTACCACTGGAAGCTTGATGGAAAAAATACCCTTAGTCTCTCAGACCTGCCATTTGCTCGGCTTGCCCTTAGAAATAAGTAACGTCACCGACAGGGAGCAGGAGCTGGCGGTTTCTACTTGCTGAGAAACAAGCAACAATACTTGAAAAATACTCACTTTTATTCTCAGTTTTGGGCCCAAAATTATTTTCAAACCTTAGATTGTGTATCCTTACAGGACCCCAGTAATGTTTAATGCTGATCCATGACTCTGTCTGGGCTCACGGACAGACGAGGTATGCCACAGTAAGTTTATGGCTACATTTTTCAAACTTGGATGCTCTGCTATGAATTTATGGACTTTAAAAAGGCCATTCACAATCAGTCTAATTTGAGACTGTGACAGAATTCATGTCCCAGCCAATGATGAAAACTGCCGGCTCTTCTGCATCACTTAGTGCTACAGGGACCTAAAACTCACTCTCAGGCTGAGAATTCCCAAAGCATTTAACTTTAGGCACCGCCTTCGTTTGCTGACAAGGTGACACTTAACTCCACTGATCAGCCAAATTTAGTGAGAGGAAGGCTAAACTCTGACAAAGTCCCCAGGGCAATACGCTCAGGTATGTGGGCAGGATCTGGCCCTAGTTGTGGGTATTTAAACTCATTCAGTTTTCTCACCCCACAAAGAGGTGGCATAAAGTGAGGAATAAAACCCAGGAGTTCTGACTCTGTCTTGCTATGATCACCAGAAATGCAAGTGCTAGCAGGGCAGAAAAATCTTAGACGAACACCTAAAATGAGTAATATGATGCATGCATTATTTATTGACATTTTGGCAGCCTGTGTCCTGGAAAACAAACTAGTATAAACACTGGGAGTAGATTGCTGAAAAGCATTTCCTGCTACAGAGCTAGCAGTAAGGTTTGGTTTTTTTAAAATAAAAATAAACCTGTGAAACCAAATTTTTCCTGTTTCTGCAAAGACATATCCCACAAAGGCAGTAACAAGCATGCCTTGTCCTGACCAAGGGAGTGACTTCTACTCATATGAAATGAAATATAAGTCAGTCACAAGTTCATTTCTGTTTCAGACTCAGCTCTTTGTAGGTAAAGGTGCATCCTGGAACAGACAGTTCCGACCCACAGCAAACTGCTCCTTTTTCCATATCCTCTGTCTGTTCCTCAGAGCTGGTGAAAGCTATTTGCTTGGCTCCTTTCATGCAGCTCCATGGCAGTGTAAGTACGTGCATATATGAGGTGCCAGAACCTCACATCCCCAACATGCTCACTGCCTGCTCTCACTCTAAATGGCTATCGCTATGGCAACAACTGCTTAACTCAAAATTTAGAGAGGCACTTAGCACAAATTATGAAAGAAGAAATGCAACAGCGTTCTGTGTAAAGCCACAGTTTGATGGCCCGCTGTGGCTCCAGTTGCCGATTGCTCCAGGACACCCTGGGGACCTTGCCACCTGTGGTCTGGCACCTTCTGCTTAGTGTGGTGCAGGAAACAGCTTTCTTTAATGCTAGCTTTGTCTTTATTCTTCTCTCTGCTGACAGTAAATAGCATTTCATCCATCTGATCAGCAACAGAACTGAATTTGCAGTCTGTCCAGTCTGGTCCTCAATACCTCTGCCAAAATACTTCATGGTCTGATAGCACAAAGGGTGAATTCCTTGCTAATGAAGGCAAGACACAGGCCCTATTTAGAGTCTCTTGAACGGTACTAGTCTTCTGCATCAGCATGTCTGGTGGCAGATATAGGGCCCTGCTGAGTTGTAGGACAAACCACACCACTAGTCGGTAACACTTCTTGTGAGGAGTCACTCTGTGATGCCAAATCTCATCACGCTATGATGATAGCATAGACGAAGGATCAACGCGAATAATCTCAAGAATTTCTAATGAATTTAGGAGATTCATGTCTTTCTAAACCTGTGCTTTGTCCTCTCTTCTTACATTTGGTTGCATCTCAGCAAGATGAAAGGTCTCTATTCATTCTTAACTCTTTGGATGAGAACTTTCATCGGAAATTTCTTTCCTGAAATCCAATCAGACAAGAAGTGCACAAGAATGTCAAACCTACTAGGACCTGAAACAAGCTGGAAGACTGGGCACTTGTGAACAGAAAAAAGTCTGTTTGCAGCTGAGCTTCCCAGGATTGGATTTACTCTTGGGAAGGTGCAGGTTATGTATAAGTTTTGCATCCTGTTAAAGGTACAAGAAGATGCAATCTGGGGATGAATATAATAAACATGCTTCTAAGAGGAAGTCAGTGAGGTGGTCTCCCAATCTTGAGTAAAAACTGGAATGACAAGAAGGCTGGCATGCAGATGTGAACCGTTCATTGATGGCTGGCAAGAGCTGTTCTGTTCTGTTGATAGTCTTATGTTTATAATCTTATTTTTGTGGTGGACATAGGCAGTGTGTGGGAGGTGACCATTCACTGCCTCCTCTGCTACAGGAGGGAGGGAGCACATGGGTAGGCAGTATGTTGCATGCTCAGGATGGATGAAGGCAGGGGGTTATCCTGCCAAGATACTGCTGAGCTGCTCGACAGCTGCTGGCCAGTATGGATGCTAAATATCTGCATAGGCTCAGAGTCACTGGAAAAATTAATGGGGGAGAAATCCAGCCTGGACCACATGTCTTGCCAAGGAATTCCCTGCCTAGGAACGGCAGGCTGTGAATTTACTCTGGGTATAGGCTGCACTGCACCGCAGGTTTGCTCTAACCGTATGGGCTGCTGCAAGGTGTGGGACAGCAATTTAAGCTCTCTATAACTCATAGCCACTCTTTACAAGCACAGAGCTGTGAGACTGCTGAATTAAGACTTGCTTCACAGTTTGTGGAAACTAGTGTCTCAGTTGGCTTCATTGAGATGAATATTCTTTCTGTGTGGCCTCTGTACCTTGTAACAACAAGTTTTCTTGTTATTACAATTCTCATCATAATTTAAAATTAACACTTGTATCCTAAATTTCACCGAGGCCAGCATGAATGTATAATAACCCCATTAAAGAATTCAGGAACTGGCCAAGACTCACTACTTGTATTTGTTAACAAAACTGAACCAGAGGTGAAGATTTCATTGTTTTGCTGCACTTTCTGGCTTTGATCCGGGAAAGGCTCCATGTCTGCCAACATTTCTACTGACCACAGGAATGCCAGCAGAACGGTCCATGCAGCAGCAGGCATGCAACAAATGCTATTCTGTGATAATTGCCCCAAATTATTCTGAGGAAAAGAGATTGAAAAATGTGAGCTGAGAAACCACAAGACCAGGTGCATGCAAAGAAAGTAGGTTAGGAATCGTACATGCCAGATTGTGATCCAGGCTGCATTCCCCTCAAGGGCATATTCTTCTAGACCCACAGGTTGTTTCACAGGGCAGGAAGGTGACGGAGAAGAGCAGTCTCTGCAGATCATCTCTTCTTCCCATCATACAGATTTGTGAGGAGTGAATGGGTGAGAGGAGGCTTGTGGTGCTACCCCTGTGCCAGCTCCATGGCTTGAAGAGGAGAAGGACCCTACACAGCAGGTGGTGAACTGCAGAGGTGTCTTTGAGCAAGGAGAGAAATCAGGAAGCCAATGGCAGACCTGAAAGTGGCTCCGTTCCAGCAGTAGTTCAGTGGCAGGTCAGGTCGTTGCTGAGCCTGGGGACAGATTCTGGGGGTTTCACTGATAGTGCCTGGGCAGGTGAGAATTGTGGAAGAGCGGGTGTATAAATGTGAAATAATTGAGGCGAAATTTGAAACTTCATTTTCTAGGGCAGAATGGTAACTTTGACAAAATCCTAGTCCTTTAGACTATACAAGGGTTTGCAGGGGGAAAGAACTTCAGTTCACAGCGTTTTAAATTAAATGACCTTACGCACTTTTAGGATCATGACACTCAATCTGGCAACAAGCAGTAAAATAACCTCCCTGCAGAGCTCAGTCCCAGCTGCCCGGCCACAGAGGGTGCTGGCACACCTTTTCTCAGAAGGCAAAACCAGTGTGGCCAAAATCCTCTGGATTTTCACACAGGAATGAAAAATATACATGCAAAACTGTGGAGTTCTGTGAAAGAAGGTGATAATGTTTAAAATGGTAAATCCTACGGCATCTCTCCAACATAAACTGAAAACAATACTTGAGTAACAGCCTACATTTGCTTTAACACAGGCTGCATGTTTTTAGCACATCCTAGTGGGTCACATAACAGTCGCCTTCATCTGCAATATGAATTTCTTTATATTGCAGATGAAGGTCAGTCATGCAGAAGTAACAGGTGTCAGAGATGGTCTGTCATCCTCACTCAAGGATTTCAAACTGTCTCGGGGAAGTTGCTAAATGCCTTTAGTGTGCCTTACCTGCAGCTTCCTTCCCTAAAACAAGGCTGCAAGGGATGAAATTGGGGTTTACTTAGTTTCGAAATGAACTTCCACTGATTTTACTATCACTCAGGCTACCCCCAGAAGACACTTGAGTCTCAGCTTTTGTGTTTTCCTTCTGACTTTGTATAAACAAGGGTATTTTATTTTTTCAAAGGCAGATACATTTTCCTGCAGTTTGCAGCTGACATAAGGTAGGTTACAACAGTGATATAGCCTATCTGAGCAAGTTTGCTTATTGAAACTCTATTTTCCTATAGCTTTCTCCAGGGAGGACTCTCCAGTGTCTGCTGTTGTGGCTGAGCTCACTCTTCAGCCTTTTTCAGTGGGATTTTAATCTTGTTCTCCATTCCTTTTCTCAGCCACTTTCCTTTCCTCAAAAGGAAACCTGTAACAAATTGATGTCTTTGAAGTTTGTATTTTGTACAATTTTGTTGAAACTGGCTAGCATTCAAACTTTATTGGAATTGACGGTTAATGTAATTGCATAAGCCCTATTTCCTCAGGTAACCAGCCTTCAAAAGACCAGAGCATGCTATGAGCACTCCTCTATTGTTGTGTTGTCCTGTGCTCTAACATTTAATCCTCTCCTATTGTTATGTAAGCCAATAGCACTGTTTACTCCTAGAATTAGTCAGTTATAGGATGTAATTAATCTAATATATTTTAGACATTGGGATAGGATGAAATAAATTGTGCCCAATCGTATCTATTTTTCCTTATTGACAGCTAAGAGGGCCTGAGAAGCCGGACAATGGAGTTTTCTGCGTTGAGTGAACTCTTCAGACTCCCATTTAGTCAATGAGGTCAGTGTAGCCAAAAGAGGTCATCACACCATTCATTTCACCAATGGGAGGCATGTATTTTAGGCTGAATCATACCCTACACTCTATTGACTCTGACGAAACCTGCATTGTCAGTTAGTTCACATGCAGACAGCTACAACAAAGATGTCTAGATAAGATGGATTCCTCTTCATACCCTCTTAGCTTTTTGATACCGTTAAAGGCCGGTCGCTCTGTCACGGGACTATCCGACTCCTATGGACCTTAGTACCAAAAAGCCCCCCTCTGTAAGTAGGAGCAATACCATATGTAATGGGAAGAACTCGTGTTTTGCAAATGCACTTTCTTTATGTGTAGTGTTTCAGTTTCATTCTGGAATCATTGATTTGCTGGCTTCGAGCTGTTTTCTTCATCAAGCCCAGAGGATAAGTTTTTTTTTTTTTTGCACTGCATCTTTCTCTCTTCAATGGCTAATGCTGGCTTATTCTCCTTCAAATCTTATGTAAAGCTTTTACCGTAGAATACATCTGTGATATTCTCTTCAGCTTGTTTTTTTTTTGGAAAAGATGAATAAACCAGAATAACTGGAAGATTGTCAGCATCTTTTGCAGATTATCTGTGTTCCAACTCTACTCACGGGAAAACAGAAAGTTAATTGAAACTCACCAAATGTGATAAATATGTTTTTTGATTCTGTCAGCATGACTAAAGATGAAAGCTAATGGCAAATCTGTTACACAGCATCCAGATCATATGGTCTATCAATCTATAAGCTTGCATTCATGACAGATAAATGCTCTTATCATCTTTACAGTGTTCTCCAGTTATTCCAGTAGGAACTTGGTGAGTTAACTTGGTCTCTGTAGTAAGGATTCTTGCATGTAGGAGGTTTGCTTTTTGTGATAGGATTGCAAATGCTAACGATTCCATTTCTTCAGTCTGTGAACTGTTTCCTTCACTGATTACTGCTCAGCTCAGTCCCCCAGCGGCTCTGAGACATATCCCACTCCTTTTTCCCAGTTGCAATCTCCTTGTGTTCCTCTTCCAAGACTTCTCCCTCCTCATGCCAGCAGCTTCTTTCTTCCAGTTAATTGTACACTGAAAGACACTTTGGATGTCCTTAGCGTTTCAGTGACATGTTTTTTTAAATTTCATTCTACCTGAGTGTGCTGACAATGGAGAAGAGACTGTTCTGGTGGTCAGCCCCACCAAGGCTGGCTGCTGAGAACAGCAATTGCAGTAAAATCCTGGCTTTGCCTCTGTGATTTTGTCATTCTTTGCATGGATAAGCTGGTCCCAGGCAGTCTCAGTGAAGCAATGCAGCCTTCTTCTCTGTTGTGTAGGATTATTCTGGATGGTACTGGAAATGCTGAGGCTCAAGTGTTTTCGGTGAGGACAGACTCTTTAAAGACTTCAGCCTCTGGTCCCTTAAGAAGGATTTTCTGAGTATGTGTAAGCAGTGATTATGCGGAGGGGCTGGTAACAGCTTCAGGATACTCTCAGAGGTTTAGCAAAAGTCTTGACCAAATGACTCTTGTGCTCACTCTCAGTGTCCTGCTTCAAAGCATGAGCAACTGCAGTTGCTTTTTTAAGAAAAGATTACTGATTTTTTTTTAAATGGCAAAGCAGGAGAACTTCCATCTCCATTTGGACCTCTTACACAATTTCTGCCTCAAACTTTCTCACCCTCAGCACATTCTCGTTCACCTTAAAGTGAGCCTCAAGCACACCACACCCTACATTTCCATTCAACTAGGGCTTGAAAGAGCTACAGAATAGTAAATGTTTGACAAACTTAGCAACAGGCACCACTGAAAGGGTCTCTTACACTGAGAAAAACATGTACATTTTTCAAGTTGAATTCAAGAACTTGCGTCAGTTGCTGAATCAACATCTGGAAGAGTCAACATGAGACCTTTGACTGGCTCCACTGGTTCATTGAGTCAGAAGCATTATAGACTTGAACTATGAGCTCGTGTACCAACAGGCAGTTTTGGACTAGGGCTGTAATCATGGGGAATAAAACACTGAGCAATGCAATGGCCAAATTAAATATCGGTGAAGGAAACCCCACTTGTGTCATCATAGTTATCTCATTGATGGATCTAGACCATTATAAACATTAAAACGTTTTTGTTCTCTTGTTCCACCTATTCAGAATTATCCATTCATCCAGAATGAATATTTTGTAATTAAACTGAATCTTAGGACCTTATTTAGAACCACTTAATATCTTAAATATGAGTGTACTAGGGGAAGGTGTAGAAATACGAAGATCCATAATTTCCCAAGTGAAAAATTAAATTCCTCCCTCCTTCCCTCTTTTATCTGATGGATCTAGTACAAAGTACATTGAATTTGAATAGGCGTAGTAAGAAAGTCAGAGAGCTTTAATAGATATCTGCATGTGATGTAGAGCTGGATCTTGTCCTCAGGTATATGGACATATGTGCATTCACTGTCTGGGACAGAAGGTTATCTAACTCATATGCAAGTGAATTAATCAGTTTTGACAGATGCATGCTGGTGCCTGTGAGTGATGGCTGCATGTGTAGGTAGGTTCTCATTGTAAACATAGTGAGTAAAGGAACTAACAGATCTGCAAAGTGAGCACATGGACCATATTAATTTGACTATTAGAGGTCCATAAGAGTAAACAAATTTATTATTTTCATTGCTAAGAGAAGGTGCAAACTTCCCCCATTGATACTTAAAAGTCAACAGGACTAACCTATGAATCTCAGGAGCCACCAAGAAGAAAACTCATCAGCTGGCCAGCATGGAGGCTTGGAGCTTTGATGCTTTCAGCTATTAAGCGCACTGTTTCAGAGAACCCATTTTCAACTCCTAGATCTGCTGCCCAAATCAATGAGCTGATATTTGGTTGGAAGAAATGCAGTTCTAGATAGGGTAGGCAATTTATAAAATTTCCATCAGCCTAAGAGTAGCAATGAACATATATACGTATGCCTGCACATGGGCTTTCTGGCTGCTTTCAACTTTCAGGAAACAATTACAGGAGATCATTAGCTGTGCTTCAGCGTGTACCATGAGTCTAAAGCAACAGCATGATCTTCACTCAGGGACTGTTAGTATCCCTCATGGCTCAGCAAGGCAACAGGGAAGTAAACCTGCAACACACCTCATTTTCTTTACACTCAGAAATATCCTTTCATGGACTTGAGAACAGCTGTCTCCTTTTTAGTAGGGGAACTAATAAACAAGAATATTTTATACTTCCCCACCACACACAAATCCCTTTATGACTGAGAATAAGTCCCATCCCTGTATTCTACCAATGAGAAGCTGTAGAGGAAACAAAGTATGTCATGAATCAATGGCAGAAAAGATCGCTTCTTTCCCTGTGTCAGAGCTCATGAGTGTCTAACAGCAATAAAGAGAACAAGAAGATAGAGGGGGTGGGGTATTAACCTCAGTACAGCCCAGTCCATACACAAGACCAAGCAGTTCCTGTTATAAGACTGATATGGCTGCAAAAATGTGTCATTTTTGGGAATGTGTCATTTTTGGCACAAAAATATGCGCATTTGGGGAACCAAAATTTGTTTTTCAGGTCTTCGTTATCTGAAGCTTATCTGTTTTTCCTCAAAAACCTTAATTGAATTCCCATTTCTCTTTACATATGTTGCCTCACTTAAACTAGACCACTATGGCCACAGTGCTAACCTTTTACAAAGCTATTTGTCCAGAAAGGTGATGAATTTAAATGTGACTGAATAGCCAGTAGCAGAGCCAAGAGAAAATTGTTCTACATTAGATCAGAACCACTCAAAGTGCCCTGAATATTCTTTTTTGTTTGTTTGTCTATGAGAAGAAGAAAATCCTGACATTTTCTATGAATATGTCTTTCAGCACTTTCTGACTTCATGACAGTCTTTAATTTAAAGACTAGCTTCCCCAAATCTCTTAGGAAGATTCATGTACACCCTTATTTCCGCAGTCATGAAAAGCTCAATAAAACACATGAGAATTTTTTTATTGGCTTTGGGCTCACAATATAATACACAAAATCCCCTTCCATTTGTTGGAAGGGCTCCAGTCTAGTAAGTAAAACAGTGCACTGAAACTTGGTTCCAGTCTCATCTCTGTCTTTGGCTCACCTCTTTGTGCCTATATGAAATAGAGACAATATGACTTTCTGACCTTGAAGTTGCATCCTAATAATTAATGCTTGTAATGTGCTGTACACCCTCCCAGTGAATGGCAGTCTAGTCTGTGAGTACATTCTGTTCTTCTTTGCATGGAGGTAAATTAGTGGCAGCAGAAATTTGGCCCCACTGGATAGCAGCATTAATCCCATCTTCTCCAGGCTTCAGCAAGATTTCATTCATCTGGCAACATGCCTCAGACCAAACTTCAGTCTTGCGACATATCTTGGGAGGAAAAAGATTTTCTGGGTTGTGAGAGGGTATGTTGGTAGGTTGAGCAAGAACTCAGAGCACACACTCTGGTCAAACAGGAGGTACTCACCAAACCTGCACAATCTGAACGGATTGATGGACAAACAATCAAATAAGGCATGTGGGGTCATGTCTGCTGTGAACATGCAGAGAAAAAGTCATAAACTAACCATCTTCCCAGGGCTCCCTCTTCTTTCTGGGTACATGCAAATTCCTTAGGAAAATCCCATGGGATTTTCAGAGCACTTGGGTCTGCATTCTGCTCCAAAGTGCTTTCTGGAGAGCCTTTCTCATGATGGGGAGAGCATAACAAGACCAGCTGAAGTACGAAAGTGTCAATAACCTCTATTGAGTTAAGTCTAAATTACCCCAGGATAGAACCACTGGTGTAGATGGACAGCATGTAGGCAGTGGTGCTTATCAGGCTGACACTGCTCTCTCGGAACCATAAGCAACATGTTCCTGGGAAGTCCTCCTGACTGTACTGAAAATAAATAGCCAGCCTATAGCTCAGGGTGCAGCCCACAATGTGCTGGAGGATCTGGACACTGAGAAAGACCTCTCCTCAGACAGCCCTAAGTCTGTGGCTCCATATGATAACAAGTATCAGCTAAAGCCTCAGCAAGCACCATTTGGGCAAGCACAAGTAATTATTGATATTAATCATTCATATATTTAAATTTTATTTAATAATTGACTGACGTCTATGTTCACATGACTGCCCCCTTACTGCGACACTTACACACACTCAAAGGACATACTGTAAATACATTTAATACTTCCACAAATGCAAATGATTTTGTTTGTTTTTCGATGTTTACTTGCTTGACTGGAGTGTTCCACTGGAGCCTCATACCCTAGTTAGTTACAACAGATTGCGAAATGGGATTCATGCCTGGGTAAAGATGGTTTGCTTGCTTTACAGCATCAAGATAAATGATGGTCTGAAGCACTGTCAGGAGGTCGAGCAGGTCTAAGATTTTAAACACTGAAAGATTTACAATTCCTTTTTGACAGCCCTTCCACTCCTTCTCCCTTTCCCCCCAGCAATAAGACTCATTTAAAGCTTTAAAATATGGGAAGCAGTAAAGGAGTCATTAATTTTACTTACACAACAGCATTTGCACTTGTAAGGTTTTGACAGCTTCACTAAACCCAAAGGAATTCAGATAGCTAGAGCAAATGAACGCGTACCAATACTCGTATCGAAAGGAAGCGGTTTTCAGGGCTGAACACATAATTTCTTCCTGAAGGAAGCTGACAGTGATGAGAGTGTGTAAGATGTTTTACTACCACATTTATGTGATGCTACTTAATATTTTTTTCCCTCCTGTTCAGCATATTCTCTTTGTGTTTCTGAAATCAATAGAATTGCAGCAAGTCAACAGATTTATTCAATATTTCTTAGGATGTTCTGCCTTTACTGCCATAATTAGTACCTATAGTTTTTAGTAAGGCAAAGAGATACCTTAAATGTCATATTTTCTACTTAGAAAGTTCATTTTTTGACTGTGCCTTTTGGGGGATGAGATATTCCATTGCAGAAAGCTAAACACATGTGCATAAAGCTGAATGTTTTTGGAAACAACTAGTGTGGGATTTTATTTTTTTATCACAGTTGTGATTTTGGATGGAAAATGGGAAACTTGCAATGAATTCATAGCAGGCCATTGCATTTCCATCTGAGACAGATGGAACGTGCTTACTTCTTCAGAAGGGAAGACAGATGAAGGCAGGCAAACTGCAGAATAAAATAAGAATTAAGTGGTGGCCACTTGTTGATCACTGTTCTGCTGTCTGTCCATTATCTGTCTGGGTGTAGGTAGTCAATACCACATGAATTTAAATAAAACCCATTACTCATGCTCACTTACAGACTTGATGATAGGAGTTGCTTGACAGATCTTACACAGGAAACTCAGATGTAATTGAGCCTGTTGCTGTGTTGATTCTCAGCCAGCAAAATCCTCTACCTGTGCAGGAATATTTTAAGACCTCACTAAATTTGAAATGGTGACAGAGTGTTAACGTTTTTCACTTATTTTGTTTTTTGTAGCATTATTGGATCTCTACAATAACAGATGGTGAAATCTCTCCTGAGCAAGCCAGATGCTAGTGCTTTTTCTTACAGGATGTCATGCAAAAGCACTAACAGCTCTGCTCCTATTAGTACTAGAAACTGATGGACCTGCTCCAGCACCTTTTAAAGTTCCTGTGTGTCTTTGGATCAGCTCCTTGACACATCTGAATGAGGCAGGCAATCTGCTTTAAACGCTTCCTTATTATTCCCAGAGTTTCTGTTGGACATTCTCTTAAACGAGCTAACAATCTCTCTTTAAAAAACATTTTCTCCTTGTAATATTCAGCTCCCTTTTAAGATCAGGGCAGTTTGCAGCAAGGTGTAAAGCACCCATTTGCTTTTCCTTCTTGAATGAGTGACTGCTTGTTTCTGAGATGGCCAGTGCTGCTGGTTTGTGTTTGTTGGCATGAAACACCTGCAGTGTTACTGGTGACAGAGATTAGATGGGTGACAATCATCTTGACCAGGCTTATCTTTCCTTGGTTCTTTCCCTGTGTCTCTTGCTGTGCATATTGAAGGAACATGACTTAATGGCTATAAAGGGATACTCAGAGTTATTTCATGCTCCTAGAGCTGTCCTAATTGACTCTTTTCTCTCATCATGATTAACTTACGAGCTGATGATCAGGAAATCTCAACCGAATTCACAGTTCTATGTTAAGTGTGACTGCAGGCCCATTTATCCATCCCTAAAAGCCCCACATTCCCCACTGGTGATATAAGACAAGTTAGAGTCCTTTCATCACACTTATGGGCTGTGACAGTAAGTTCAGGTGTATTTATGAAGTACATAAATTCAGATTTTTCTTCTATTTATATCTACCTACATTTCAAGGTAAAATTCTTATTTTCAAGCGTATATATCTATTTATGATCAATTGTTTCATTAGATTACTTTTTTATTTATGTATCAAAAGGTTTTAGAAGACTCATTGCTTAGAACACAACTGTGAAATGAATGAATATAGGAGTATATAGTATCCCAAAATTGGCCAGATTAGCAGCATTGGGCTGCTAATAGGGATGGGCAGGAGGAAATGAGTAGATAAACATGTTTGGAAGCACCTGTAACAAAAGTCCAAGCCACTGGCTCTTGGTTCACAGTGCTCAATATGTCACTGCACATGCACAGAGCAAAAATCAGGAGCCCTATAAGAGAAGCCAGACTGGTGGCATGCTGAGCTGGTGTTGCCTGCAGCTGGTGGGGAGGGACAAGATGCTTGGCTAGTCCCAAGATGCCTTTCTCAGAGCTCTAGGGAAGCAGATGGAGGCACTTCTGCATCCTTGTAGTCCAGGGCATGGATCCCTCTCTGCATGTATTCTCTCCTCTCCAAAAAGCTTGCACGTACTTCACCTACTTTGTCTCAAACACCATCAGAGGAGGAAAAACTCATGACGGTCCCCAGAAAAAGAGGGTTTTGCATTGTGAGACCTCTGATCTGAACATGTCCCAAACGGGGAACCAGGTTTGAGTCTTTCCTTTGCACTTAAATAAAAGGCAGATAAGCGCTTCTCATCCCCTCCCTGGTTCCTCAGAGGAGATACCTGAACTTCTGATAAATGGTGTAGTTTAAGCACTGTATAAGCAGAACTAGGAGTCCTGACAAGGCAAAACACTCACTGCAGCAGGCTTTATAGACATGCCAAGAGGGAGTCCTTCCCTCTTTATCTCTTGGACTGCCTGTGTTGGATAACAGTCAATAGCTGGCAATGGACACTGAGTGACACTGTAGTAACAGGGACTAGATATCTGCAAACCTGATATGACCCTAGTTATGTACAGATGTTCATGGTTTGGGACTTTCATTACTCCAGGCCCCTTTGTTTTTCGGAGTGGTAAGCCCTGAATTTATCCACTTTGGCACTTGTCTTGAGAGAGGAGACTGATAGCAGAGGGGCAGTGGAAAGAAAGGGGTTCATATGAAATGTCTTAAAGGAGAATAAATTTCTTTTGACTGCTGTCTGTGGAATTTTCATATTTATTGGAAGGAAATCATGCTCAGCAATTGTCATTGCTTCCCAGAGAAGTGCTGCATCTGTTTGAAGGTACGTATTGTGTCAAAGCTCACTGTCTCTCAAAACATGACATGTGACAGCTGAAATCATTTGGGATGCTCCAGTATTGAGGACCAAATTCCCAGGGGCTGTGGACAGTTTCCGTACATAAAACTCTCTTAGAGTATAAAGGGAAATTTTCAAAAACATTCAAAATCTGTTTTACCAGCTCTCATAAATTCTGCATTCTCTAGATCACCCAAATAGCCCTTCACTATATGTGATCCAGTTTGACTGAAATGATCTTAGCAAATATTATGGGTTTTTTATCACTCTCTGGTCCAGATATCACCTGCCACAGCTGTACTGTGCCCTTACAGCTAAAATCTCTGGCACTCCAGTACTGCATGGTCACATCCCAGGGGTCTGTTGTGAATGCTGCGGGGGCTGAGACAGTCTCCAGCCTCTTCCCAGGAGTTGTCTTGGGAGAGTTATCTTGGCCAAAACTCAAGGGCCAGGGACTGTTTTAGCAATTAAGTGATATGGATGATCATAGCCTGGTGTCTGTCACTATTTAAGAGTTGTAGTTGCAACCTTTGAGCCCCTCTGTCATGAATACGGGTGGTCAGAACTGCGCACAGTCCTTCAGACAAGTAGCTGTACAATAGTGTCGATAACTATGTCTAGTGTCACACATTAAATATATGTGGGACCATTTTCAGGCAATGAGATCATCAGGCCCACGGTGGTGTGAACCCATAGAGCTAACCCCCCTCAATCTCTAAAACAGCGTGCTCACATTGAAAATATATACGGTGAATTGTCCACACTACGTGTTAAGTCCCAAGCCATGTCTAGGAATTATCTGGGACAGTGCGGTGTCCCAAAAGAACGCCGTGACTCAGGTCAGAACTATGCCAGGGACTGTTATAGCAAATTCTCAGCATGAGCAATCAGATTGTGTTGTCTAGGACTTTTCGCTAGCATTGTTTGGCTTATTAGCAATACAAAGACAGTCCCCATTACTTCTGCTAGAGAACTCTTGCCTCATGCATCCTAGCACTGAATTTGCTTTGCTAATAGCTGCCTCAAGATTGTTCCTGGACATCCTCTCCTGGATGAGAAAACTCATGTGTTTCTTCCTTAAGAGGACTCCAGTATAAGCTTCCAGGCGCTTACAGAAATTCCTTATACTTTCCTAAAGGTGAAAGCTCATTTGCTGAAAAAACCAGATGAGACTGCTTGAGTGCGTGAACCACCCGATCATTGAATACAGCTTCCAGGGTATAGACACAAAGTTTATTTCTGTAGAAGCAAGGCAGTGTTGGTGCCATTGTACAGGATACCATTTAAAACTTGTGTATGATCCATGTGTACTGTGAAAATAATAATTGAAATAGAAAAAGGTGCAGAAAAGAATTATTACAATAAACAGGGAACTGGTGAGCCTGTTTTAAGGGAAGAGAGCAATGTGGCTTCAATTATTTGGCTGAGCAAAAGGAAAGCTGAAGTGTTTGACAGAGATCCATAGACACCTCAGGAGGGAGGAGACTACAAGACATTTCTGGCACAAGAACAAATGACTATAACCTTGTCTTGAATAAATGGACATTGGCAGTTATAAAGAAGTTTCTAAACAGCAGAGGAATGAAGTTTCGGAAAAGCCTTCCAACAGCAGGAATAACAGCCAAAAGAGAGGGACCTTAAGAAATCCATAGAAGGGATTATATGATCTGATGGCTCATGACAGCAGGAACTGAACTCGGTGACCAAAGAGGTCCCTTCAAGTCCTATCTACTGATGATCTGAAAAGGATCTAAGGAGACCATGTCCCATTGATCCACAATGACAGAGAAGGTCGAGACTGAGTATCAGTCTCTCCAGAGCTAAATGCAGGATGATGTCCTTAAGCAACAGTCCTGCCATTCCATATACTAACAAAAGAGCCCAGGAATAGCTTCTGCAGAGACACACACAGTAACTTAATATAACACAATTGGGGGGAAATGGTCTGAAAGAGTTATTTATTGTAATCTGTGTTTGCAGTGTCTTCTGCCCTGGGTGGGCTATAATCATGAGAACTAAATAGGCCAATCTCTAGATACAAATTTTAAATCCATCAGATCTTAAATTCAAGAGCTTTTGTATCCAAATGGCTGCTTCATGCCCTAAATTCTCTGAGTTGTGCTTAATTCTTGCAGCACATAAGGCATGTAAAAACCACCCACCCACTACTTCAGAGCCATTTTTCTTCATCTAAATGAAATTTCTTTAGTCCCATTCATCTTTAGAGCTCATTCAACAGGTCCCTCTGCAGCAGTGAAGGGAAACATGTTTCAATGTGCTAATCCAGTTCGGAGATGGATTAATTGACTCACAGCCCCCTCTGATCACTAGCCAGATGTCTCTCCCCAGCTGGCAAGCTTTACTAATTTTCTTGTTGTTGTTGTTGTTGTTAATTCTGGGTTTCCAGCCAACGGAGGCCCTTCTCCACTCAATCAAGGGCAACATGCCCTCTGCCGACATTTTGTATTCCTTGGCCTGCTTTCCCTTGGGCAAAGATATTCAGCTATAAACCTCCTCTCCTGGCTCTTAGTCATCTGGCCTGTGGCCCCTGGTGAGAAATCTCCTGGTGTCGTTGCACTTGCATGTCCGGCGTGTTGGGCCACCGCGGGGCAGTGTGGTGCGTGCTCAGCATGGGTGATGGGGGCATATGAAGCCTGCAGTGCCAATTTCCAAGAAGTGGTCCAAAATTTCAGGTCTATGCATTGAATTTGGAGAAAAAAAAAACCCTCATAACAAGAGTTAGAAACAGTTCCTTCACCAGTCTAGGTGCTACAAAAAGACATGAAAGCAAACTCTCAAGAGTGCTTAGAAGGACTGAGCACAAATAGACCAGTTAGGACAGTAAATTGGGAAGCAATGTAACATAACGGGTGGTTTGGACATGGGGTGTGTGAGCGCTTCAGGCTCCACTCCTGATTCTGTCGTTGGCCCTGAGCATGACTCTTTGTGTCTCTGGTACTTCTGTTTTCTCATGCCTAACAGGTTTAACGATAAACTTTTTTGAAAAGATATCTGCTAATGAGAAAGATACTGTGTGAATTAAGTATCACTTGCATCACTGAACATACAGCCATGAATTTCAGTGTGAAAGCTTCTGTAGTGACTTGCAGTGGTTTGGCTAAAACCATGTTGTTGCCAAATGGAAAGGTGCTGATTTTCTTCAGAATGTAGAGCATTGTTTACTCCTTCCCAGTGTCTTGGGTCATTGCTATGATTACTTTGAGTAGAAACTCAATCTACAAGAATTCATATGGATGGTGCAACTTTTATTCATCTCAGCGGTGTCTTCCTCACGAGTTAATGGGGGGTAAGTGGTCAATGAGGGAGGACAGCTGAGAGAACTGGCAGCCATAGGAATATTTGAGAACTTGTCCTATTTAACACTAAGACACTGGAGTCCAGCTATACATAAAACTGAACCATCCTTATGGGTTCTGAACTATGAAGGTGGAACCCTTGTTTTCTAGTTTCTCACTGTTGGGGGTCATTTATCCCAAGCTGTAAAAAAATGAATTCCTGTATTGTATGAATCCTTTTTTTGCCTTCCCTTTCCCTTTCCCTTTCCCTTTCCCTTTCCCTTTCCCTTTCCCTTTCCCTTTCCCTTTCCCTTTCCCTTTCCCTTTCCCTTTCCCTTTCCCTTTCCCTTTCCCTTTCCCTTTCCCTTTCCCCTTCCCTTTCCCTTTCCCTTTCCCTTTCCCTTTCCCTTTCCCTTTCCCTTTCCCTTTCCCTTTCCCTTTCCCTTTCCCTTTCCCTTTCCCTTTCCCTTTCCCTTTCCCTTTCCCTTTCCCTTTCCCTTTCCCTTTCCCTTTCCTTCTTTTCCTTTTCCCTATAATGAGCAGTTCCCCAGAACAAGAAAAAACCCAAACCAAACACTTCTCCTTCACTGCAGGTCTCTTTTTTTTCATTAGAAAAGAAGTTGCAAAATATTTTTTCATGACAAGATCAAGAAGAGCACAGCTTGAGGAGTGAGAAGTAAGAAGTTCATTTGAGGTGTGAACGTTAGAGTTCAGCTGCACTTGCTACGGTCCAAACACTTCCTACTCCAACCAAAAATGGGGAGGAGGTGATTTCTTCAGAGTCAGAGCAGTTGCTTACAATTCATAGGGATGTCAATAAGAAAATCTCACTCTTGTGATTTAGCATCTCTGGTCTTCTTTAGCTTAAGTGTATGCCTTGTCTAAATCTCACTACCAATTTCTTCACACATTAGGCACAGCCCCCGGGAAGCTGTTTTATAGGGAGCTTAAGACTTCGACCTTTGATCACTGTAACCTGGCTTCTCACAACCCCAAAAACAAGCATCTAAAAAATGAAATGGGAACAACATGCACCATCAGTATCAATTACTTCATTGTTATGTAGTAAATTTTCCCCACAGGGGGTGAGCAATCCACTTGACGTATTTGGCAAAGGGTTTGATTCTTTCCTGCTCTCAGGGATGCGATGCTGATATCTCTTTATACACTTCAGTGGGGTGCAGAGCAGAGTAAGGGAGTGCAGAGTCAGACCTCTGCGAGCACAGAGAAAAGCTGTCTCTGTTAAGAGAGGGTTTATGCAGTCTGAACAGCGAGATGCAATCTTTGAAGAAAAGGCTTCAAAGAAAAAAGGAGAAAAGAAACAATGTCTAATCTTCATAAAAATGTGCTCGGGGTCTCTGAAAGTCAGAAGCTTCCATGATTTAAGAATTAATTATCACTTGCCAGAAGCAAGCTTTATTCACAGGTAACAGTTATAGCAATCCAAGTCATTTAGGTGTAAAATTCATGGAATTATGTTGAACTGATTAAAGCTCAGTGGATCACCGTATTTCCCTTTGGTGTACTTGCACACGTTCCAAATGTTTGATGTTATCCTTCACATTGTTTATGCAGGATATATGATAGCAGTTCCTTAAAATTCATCTTTCAAAGGAGGTACACTTGAAAATATTTTGGTACAAAAAGTGTGACTTGCAGGTTCGCGTTAAAATGTGCAACAAACTGGTCCAGCTTCTCTGTTCCTCTAGAGCAATACAGCCTGTTGGCTTCTATTTACTGCAGCAAAAGACAAGACTCTAAATCATTTGTCAGCTCCACAGCTGTATAAATAAGAAGCACCATGAATTACTAAAAGCAAGGCACTGCTGTTCCGATTCCTGCTGAGGTATTCAGGATATCTCAACACCTCACAGACTTTATTGTATTTGTTCTCACACCACCTTTTTGAGTAAGCACTCCTGTTATACCCATTTTACACTTGAAGTTTGAAACCTAGGAGGTGATATAACCCATGGTTGCAGGACAAGTTAGTGGTGAAATCAAGAAGCAAACACTTAAGTATCTGAAGAACTCAGGTATGTGATGGAGTTACTGTACTCAAGAAAGTGAAGGTTTTTTGTGAATATCTGACCAGAGGCATACACAGACCACGGTAACATGTAGTTTAAATTCTTCATTTACCTCAAGCTGAGGGTGTGGACCCATCTGGCTGGTGTGGCTCAGCTGCTGCACAGAAACACATTAAATCTCAATAACTTGATTGTGCATCCCAGGCCTCCCTTCTATAAAGCACTCTCTGGCTTTCATCTTTAAGACTTCAGTGAAAACAGGTGCTGCAATGCTCATGAGACTGCTGCACCACTGCAGGGAACCACTTTCCTGACTCGAGCAAGGGTCTTCAGACCCAGAGCAGCTATATCTGATATACAATTTAAAAAATTGCCTCTCTTAAAATGTCAGTGAGCCAAGACACCTGTGCAGAAGAGAAATGAAAAGACAGAGGAATGAAAGACAGACCAGATCAAATGCAGCCACTTTGGAAGAACGAATCTTGCTGGTGGGATTGCAATTGCTTCATTTTGGATTTATAGCCACATGACTTTTGAGGTTAGACAGACTTTGTCTTGATATTTGTCCATCAGGAGGCATCTCTCTGCGGTCTCCCCACTTTGCCTTCCGATAATATGCAGACCCAACCACTGTGCACCAGCAGCATTGCCAAAGAGGTGGCAAACATAGATCTGCTACTACTTGGGAGTCACTGGCCATCACAGAGGATCTAAATAACACGAGGGCATCGCTTTATCCATGTTAGCATCCAGAAGGATGCAAAGGACAGGGTTTGACCCTGGTATTGCATTACAAACAGGGCTGTGGGTGTTTGTTTTCAAAGGAAATTTTCTTCTGCGAATATTCTGAAAAATCTCAGGCAGCCTTCTCTCACTGACTGTTGCAGCTCCCAAGACAACAAAACCAAAGGTAACTGGTGCTGCCTCTCCCTCCAAAAGGGAAATGTTGATATTTCAAGTATTTGTTTAACTGTGGATAGTTGACACAGCTTGTGAGAAATTATTCTGGGAGGAAAGGAAACCTCCCAAACTCCTCCGCTTCCTTTGCCCCCGGCTCCTCTCAGCTCCTGCTGGGTGCCCTGAATCACCCCACAAGGAATGTCCCTGCCCTAAAGCAGGGCCCTCCACCCCTTCCTCGGGGTTAATATTTTCCTGCAGCGATCTCCTCCCGCCAGATCCAGGGATCAAGGGGTGCGCAGCGAGCAGATCCTTGGTGGCTAAAGTGCTAGCTCTCTTGGCAACAGTGGGGCCAGGTCGTGACACTTCAGCTCATATGGGGGTAAAGCAGGCAGACTCCAGCCCCCAGTGACTTTATACCAAAACAGGCAATCTGATACTGAGCTATTTTTGCCCAGTGGGGGATATTTGCTGTGTTTGTTGCAAGATTTTGGTGTCACTTATCACATGCCTGTTATAATGCATTGCCTGAGGCATAATTAAATTCAAAGGGCATGTCTGTGTTGAAAGGGAGGTTTGCAATTTGTTGATGTTAGGATTTTTCATTAAAAACCAAACAGTTTTTCTGACTGGCAGGAACAATGGTTAGGGAACAAAAATGCTATTAAAAAAAGAGAAAGTAAAGTCTTTTTTTTTTTTTTTTTTTTTTAACAACTACCTGCCTGGCATTCCCACACTGACTTGGAATAAAGCCAGTGTTTAAAAATAGTGGGACTGTAACAGCAAGACAAAAAAGAGAAAAAGAGCCTTGACGTTAAGAAAGCTTTGGCAGGTGATAGGTATAGCTTGTATATGTGTATATATATGTATCTCTGTGCATACCAATATCTTCATCTGTATGTGTGTGTGGCTGCGTTTCATCTCCTCATGAGAAATTCGCCTTTGCTGCTGAAGTTTCCCTGAAAGCTCAGTTAATTAGTTCTCATAATACTGATGGAGGCAGACATTAGTATCATCCTTATCCGCAGATGAGGAGATAGGAAAGAGCGCAGAGAGAGAGAAGCACAGAGAGATTAAGGGATTTCTACAACAGCAAATTCAGTGTAGAGCTGGGAATTTGGTCCAGCAGGCAAAATCCTAACCCTATTAAAAGCAACGGGAGACTAATCTAAGAGATGCCTGGATTTGGCAATTTTGCCTGCTTTGTTCAAACCTACCATCTGATCTGTTCACAGTTACATGTGTCCTGATGATGCTATCGGAAGAAAATTGCACCTCAGACTGTCTACATCTGGTCAAATCTCAGCTGAGTCCCTCAGTCTCAGAGCTTCAAAACAGTGGCTGAATCTTTCTTTGAGGAACTCTGAACCATACATTTACATGTACCTCAAAAAAAAGAAAAAAAAAGTATGGAGCGATAAGGGAACTAATTTAAGATCCTCCTAAATCAAGTGCTGTATTCTCCCAGGCCACCAGGGTCACAGGAACTGAAATTTTATGTCCCTAGTTGCTATATTCCACAGCACAGTACTATCAAGAAATGGCTGGAGGGTTTCAGCTATACAGATAAGCTACATGTAAAGGAGACTGGGCAAAGCCAGCTCATTAAAGAAAAAGAAAATATAATGTCCTCATTTTATAATGGCTTTCTTGTCTTTTTGCTTATATCCTTGTTCCAGGGCAATATTTTCATGTTATTAGGGTATTTTCCACTCTTATTTTTAAGCTCTCTTCATTAATGTTGGTAGAAGACTTTGAAGTAGAAAATGGCAGTGCTAAGTGGTATCACTGACACACTTTCAAGGCAATGTTTCTGCCTTCCCAGAGGTCGTGTGAAGCAAATGTGTCACACCTGCAAATGTGCATAAATTGCTGCTGGCAGCAGAGGGAAAATTTTCCCTCAAAACTGTTGCAGCAGCTGTACACTGGCTGTAAGTGGCTGGAAGAAGATTCCTCTTCTCAGCAGGGAGCTTGTCTGCCGAGCAGGGCTGTGCCAGCTAGAGAGCGAGTCCCCAGCCTTCTGTAAGGGGCCTGGCAGTGAAGCAGCAGTGAGGCAGAGCTCCGCTGTCTGATACTTCTTATCTGCTAGACAAAATTCCCCTAAAGTCATCTAAAAGTCACCCAACGACGCCTTCGGTGTTTGGCACCAAATCAAAGTTTCCTATTTCTCACCAGGAGTGTAATGGTGTGAGAGTGCTGGGAGGAGCGCAACGCACCCTGAGTTCTGTGGGCGAGGAAGGACTGCTGGGGTGGGCAGCAGATGCACCTGCTATAGCGTTCTTTGCAGATGGGGACTGTTCCATGGGGCTTGTCCACTGCTGCAGCACAGTGCTGTTGAACACCAGGTCTTCCTACTCGCTTACCTCCAGCCTGGAGGATCGTAGGTCTTCTCTGCGGAGGGTGGTATCTATAGAGTCCTATGACCTGTTTGAGAAGCCTGCAGCATCCAGGCTTCTTAATTTTGAAAATCTCTTACTGCAACTGTGGCCAGGCTACTTGTGTCCCTTCCCCATCCTCCCCTGGGGGTGTGACAAGAGGGATGCTGTCTATTGACCTCAGGGTTCAATTTGAACATACACACCGCTGCTTGCAGAGAGAAAAGCGGGAAGCTGTCATGGCTCTGAACGGCAGCCTTCTGGCTAAACTACACCTGCCCCGCTCGCCTGCAGCTGCCATTTATTGCCTTACCATATTTCAAGGGCTAAAGCAGGTTGAGCTTGGTCAGTGCTTAGATGGAGACGTCTCCAAGGAAAATGCAAGAGCTAGAGGAAATGTTCCCTGAGTCAGAGCTGGGGCAATAATCCAACGTGGTGTTAAAGATGTTGCTTTTGGAGTGAATGTAAAATCAATGTATTGGCCACTGGTGGTCTGTGGGGAGGGAATGCAATATTTAGTTTGACTGGACAGTAGTTGCCAGGTGTTTCTTTTCCTACAAGGGTCAGCTCTACAACAAGTGTAAATTGGATGAACTGAAGATGATGAATCCTGCTGATTGTTTTCTCTTCTGTGTCTTGTTACATGAACTTAGAGGCTTGGTTGTTTTTCCTTTGTCCTCTTCCTTTGTATGTTATATAATTCCTTAAATGTCATGGAAGCATGCAAAATACAAGAACAGGGAAACAGGAATTATTATTTTTTTTTCTAATAAAGTTCCTAGCTTCTGAAAGTCCACAGCTTAAGGATCCCCTTAAAGTTTTTTCAGCTTTAGTCTATTCGTTATGTGGACTCGATTTTTTCATCATCGTTCTCACAGAACTACCTGAAAGCTCAGGCTGCTCACCACTGTTTGCAAGGTTGGATCCATTCTCTACCAGCTTCTTACATAGGGCAGCAGCTCTGTGCCTGACCCTCAAAGATAACCGGCCACATCAGTTCCCATTAGCTCTTCAGATGTTGTGGTTCAGATCCTGGATTTTGCCTGACGGAGCCCTGGGACAGTGCATTTTTCCACAATGAATCGTGCGTGCTGATTATTCATTACATAGTTTGTTTGAAACCGTGCCAGTCAAAGAACATAGACATTTCCCTTCAGCGAAGCAAGCTACATGCATGTCATAAAAGACATGGTCCCTTTTGTAATTGCAAATAGTATATTAAAAGAACACTGATCTGAATTTAAAGAGATAATGAAAATGAACAATTTCATCCACGCACCAATCTGTCCCCTCTGGTTTGTAAACGAATACCCTTTCTTCACCCATCCTCCATTTGTAGCACAAAAAGAAACATTTTTCTATGAAATGATGGAATTCAGATTCATAAGCTGTGTTTTCGTTTCCCGTTTCTGTGTTTCTGGTTTAACAAACTGTGAATTTGAAGTAGGAAATGTGATAGATGATCACATAGTCAATCTGCAAAGCAATTGGAGCAACTCTAGTCACTCCGTTACTTTAGGTGGTCATTTCAAGAATGAAGCAACCAGACACCTTTGAGGATGGCAGGGTGTTTAAGAACCATGGCTGCAAACACTCTGTGACTGTAGTAATTAACTGTGGCTCTCCGCTGGGAAAGTGAAGCCTTGATAAGCACATTACAAAACCATTGTCAGGAGTACAAGTGCTTTGAAGAGAGTGTTGAAAGGAGTTTTGCTTCAGAATATAAGGAAGTATGTAATGTGAGATTTCTCAAAGGAGAAGATTATGCTTTATTTGGGCTTTGCTATAACAGGCTGAGAAGCAGAATGTGAGAATACTTCACAACTTATTTCGGAACACAGACATTTGCAGGCTGGACTGCACCCAAGTCCAATCAAGTCCAGCATCTTGTGTCAGAAAGTGGCCAGCACCAGATGCTGCAGGGGAAGGTAGAAGAGAATCTGTAGAGTTTATGTTTTTACAAGTGGGGAAAACATCTTCCTAATTTCCAGTTACTGTCATTGCTGCTATTATGTGTAGATTTATTTTGTATCTACAGGACAAAAATTAAACTGAGGTACCTATTTCAGACTTTAGATATCATTATCCAAACCATAAAATGCTTCCTCCCAGTCAAACCCTGCATGACTATAATCAAACCAAAAAACCTGACTTCTGCCTGTGCTGTTAGTTATCCCAATGCATGTTTCCCATATAGAAAACCATGATCTGCTTCAGCTTGCTGGTGTAGAAATCACCACTTTCCATTGGCCACACGGCAGTCAAGGTAACTGAGGTAACCGAGAATCTACCCTGTGGTTTTGACTTTTTCTGACTGTCACGCCAACAGACCAACATCAAAGCTCCCCAAGCCCTCACAAAGAGGACAGAGAGGGGGCCTGGGCCAGGCTGGGACCCTGTTGATGGGATTCCTTAATGATACTGACTGCCAATGGGCAAGTTGTTTCCCATTTCTGTGCTGTCTCTACAGAGCAGAGTTATTGATGCTTACCTTCTTTGCAAAGCAATGTGATTGATAGCTGTGGCTAAAAAATAACTGTAGAACATAACAGAAGAGGTTGTTTTTTAGGATTATCAGCTCCACCACTGAAATTGCTTGAAACCACCCACAAATCTCTTCCTTAGACAGAGAAGAACACATTCACCTCCATACAAAGCGTCTCCTTATGTTCCTCCTGCGGAATTGAGCTGAGACTTTGACTTTTATTTCTTGGCATAGGCTTTTTTGTTATTATTATGATTAAAACCCCACAATTTAAACTTAACTGTGGTCGGGTTCCTCATTGAGCTGCAGTGGAGAAAGGGCATTTGCACTGAAGTTTAATATGGCTGGCATGTCTGCCTTGGTTTTGAGGATAGTGTTCTCATGTTCTTTTCCTTTCTTCCCCAGCTTTCTTCTCTTTTGTGTTTGCCTGCCTCTTCCTCGTTTCTTTCACAGTCACTGTTTTTGCTCCAAGCAAAGAACTCAGTCATGCTCTCACCCTCTCACGGGCCCTGTGTACACTTGAGGTCAGTCTAGCAAACCTGACTCTCGCTGGAGCCAAATTTTGCGTCCTTCCCTTGCCCTTTTCATAGCCTCTGGCCTCAACACAGTTTTGTATCTCCCATTTCCCAGGTTTTCCCCTGTCTTGCTGTGCTCCTGGAGGGCAGCAGTGTCTCACTGCTGGCACATCTGGCTGGGGCAAGCTTGGGTACTTGTCGGAGGCTCTGATACAGAGCTCCTTTTGGACACTGGGACAGTCACTCATCTTCCCTCTGACATATTTCATCCATTTCAACCACATGATTTTCAGGCAAAGGCACAGTCTGTTACTCTTCATCATTACCCACTGCAGCAAAACACATCTCCCCTGTGGTTCAAGGCACCATATGCTTCTTTAATATCCACAGTCATTGCCTCATGCCCTCATGTTTCTCTGAACTCACTTTGCCCTCCTGCCCCTCCTTCCTCCTCTCTCTACTATTCTTTTAACACTGTCTTCTTTTTTTGGCACTGTGGTCCTTCTTCTTTTTCCCCACGCTCTCTGTGCCCTTCTCCAGGGCTGTGATGCCAAACCTTGGGCAGCTGTCCTGGTGTAGAGATGGGGCCGGGATCAGAGGCCAGCAAGGGTCTGCCAGGAAGCGTCAAGCTACTTTGACCTCTCTCCCTTCAGAGGGAGGGGGGATTTCTATGACTGATCCTAAGTGGGAAAGGAAATAAAGAAGAGGCAGAGCTGTCTAAAGAGCTCTGCAGAGATGACATGGCTTGTAGAAAAGGCTGTGTGAGCAACAGGGAGCAAAACTTACTCGAAAGAGTGTTTAATATTTGACTTGCAAAGCCTCATCCCTTGGAGGTCCACAGCAATTTTATCATTTTCCCTGGCTTCCATTTTCATATTGTCCCTAATCTGTGTGTCTTCTTGTTTATTGTTTTCTCTAGTTCTGTTCAACCCTTCTTCCTATCATTGCCATCAGGGTGGCCTGTGGGCTGCTTCTCTCCAACCAATGTTCTTAAAATCCCTTGATTGGGGTGCTCCAATAAGGCAACAATTAATTCCAGTATCTGTAATTTGTTTATCTTCTTCTATAGAGTCTTACAACAAGCCTCAGGAGAGGGATATAAGTGATGAATGCAGGTTAATAACACAGGACTCTGCGGAAAATTGCATTAAGATGGCATAACAATAATGGGTATAAAAACAACTGAAGCATGCGGTGAAGCTCTTACTATGTTGTAACATTTCCACTGGTAATATACATCGTAGTTTGTGCTAAAACCCTGAAACTTAAAAATCATTGCAAAATAATGTCTCCAAACCGCTACCAAGAAAAAAGGAAGTTAGGCAAATTATTCCCGGTTATTACAAGAGGTGAAAAAAATAAGCCAAATGGGTGAATTTAATCCTATTTAATTTTAATCATCCAAAGGACTGGAATCTACCCATGTATGTCAACAGAGTTCCCTCTCATCAGTGCAGAGAGGCAGACACCTCAAGGGAGAGAGATTCATCGCAACCCAGGAAAAATGCTTAAAAGGGGTTAAGCTGAAGACCCTGACTCTCCCTTGACTGGAGAAGACTAATTAGTCTTATGTAGACAGGATGTCTAACCCTTCCAACAGCTACACTTGGGAGCTTCCTCCTTCTTGAAGACATTTTAAAACGATGGCCTAAGGTCACAATGGCATGATTAGGATTAGCAGAACTGTTTGTGGTTTCTGATATTCTGGAAAAGAGGTAAGACCACGTCTACTTGTTTAATGACACAGAGGCAGCTCAGGGGTTTTGCTAGATGCCCTGTGAAGTCTCTGCCAGATGTAAGGTGTTGGAAGCAGAGTTACACAGTTGTACCAGATGCTCAGGATGCTCAACAACCTATATATCACTTTTGTAAACCTCTTGTGTACCTGTGTGAGCCTAAGGGGAAGTTACCTCTGTGAGCTAATATCACAGAGCGGTTTTAGAACTGCTGCCACAAATCTTGAAGCAGGCAAACAAACCGGAGAAGACTTGCACTCTCATGAACAGTTTATCGTTCTGCTTTAGCACGTTTAAAACGGCTGACAAAAAGTGATGTGGGAAGTAGTCCCACTCATATAAAAAAGGAAACCTGCTTCACTTTGTTCAGTAATGAACCAAGAGAATGAGATCTAGACACCATCTTTTGAGATCAATTCGACAAATACGTAGGACATTCCACCCAGCAAGCACAAACCAGGATACTTACGTGTCAGGACACAGGTACTGCGGAGATATAGCTGCCAGGGTGACAGAAAAATTATGAGAGCTATCTGCTGAACTAAGAACACAGGTATGGTTTGTCATCACGGTGAGATATGTTTCTACTAACGTATTCCAGCATAAATAGCATTGATGTTTTTTGGAATTATAGCATAAGGATGAATTGGGTAAATCCTTGGGTTAGAGGTGCATTCCCAGGGAGCCAAGACTGCAAAATCCTGCTTCAATGGGGTAGTGTAGAAGAAAGTACTTTGGAAAAGCACTTAGATGAAGAAAATCTTGATCCATATAGTTGTCTGTTCTTCCAAAGCCTTAGCCAGAAATCTGTCTGAAACATTGTTTTTCAGTGTGTGATCTGGTAGACCAGAGACTGCTTTTAAGGTAAGGATTTTTTTTTTTTCCCTTGAAAAATGCTATGTCCCAATAACAGTAAAATTGCAGTTTTCAACTTGTGGTCTGTGAATCTGCACGGCTCCAGGATTAATTTCCCTGCTTTCCTACTTGTCTGAGAAAAACAACCCTAATGATGTTACAGAAGAACTACATCCACAGGAAGAAGAGAGAGGGTTTAGCAATGAGAAAAAGAGTGAAAACTGCTGGTACAAAAGGAATACTTTTTAACTCAACACAAGAGGAAAGGGATCAAGATTCCCATGGGGTTTTTTTTTTTTGTTTGTTTGTTTGTTTGTTTTTGTAATGGAAACACCTTGGTTAATGGAGGACCACCTACACTTGTATCAAGAAAGACTGGAATGAGAGAAGCTAGATGGCAACTGTCATTGTCACTGTCAACGACAATGACACTGTCATTGCTCAAAGAAAGTAGTACAGAAAGGGCTGAAGTCAGACTTGCTAAATTGATCACTGGGAGGAATTGGTGTGCGACTCATGGCCCTTTGCTCTGAGAAATGTAAGACCCTTGATGTCAGGGGAAAGAAGCCAGGAGGTCATCAAGAGGCAATTAGGAAGGGGAAAGTGCTGATTGCCATTTTTACTGTGACAATATAAACACAGCATGGGCCAGCCAGCTGTTTTTAGATTGATCATGGCATCTGCTTTAGCACATTGTAAATTTGGGGTTTTTTTTTATTATACAGCAAGATGACTGGTCTATAGAAGAAGTTCTGCTGGATTTGCCACAGGAATCTGCCAGATGCAACATCAATAGCTGAGTGTTAAAAATATGGTCACATTAAATGTAACGAGAATTCCGACTGATCTGGAGCTCTATGCAGATGAGCCTGCAAAGTGCATTTCCTTTTACCTGACTTGAAACTCAGTGGAATAACAGTCTGTGAGCTAAAAATAGCCCATCAGCGGCAAACAACCGCCAGCTTTCTCCTCGGCATTGTCTGTATTCCTCGCTTGCTGCATGTTGAGCTGCTGTTCGTTTCTGTGGCAGGTCTGTGCAAGGAATTTATGTTGAATACCCAAGGAGAATTAGCAGGTGGATTGGAGACCAAAGGTTTTTTTGATCTGCTTAATATCTGCAGCATTTCTCAACTCTCCGAACCGAACCAAACCAAACCAAAAAATCGTCCAAGGAAAAGTCTGTTAATTGGCCAGATAAAACGCATCATCTGCGGGAACAATTAGACAAAATCCACATCTTTGAGTAAATCATGGAGGGGGGAATTGAAATCGCAGAGCTCAGATGTATGAGACAAACTATGGATAAAACTTCATGAAATTACAGTCTTTGATGTCATCTTAATAATCTTCATCTTCTTGTTCATTTGTATTTGTGGAAAACACGAGCTTAACTCTTTTAATTCATGATGCTCTTCTCTTCTCGGCAACACCCTTAATATTCTCCTATGGCTGTTTTCCTTGAATATGACATTATTTATTTGTCAAAGACAGATGTCCAGTATTATGAAATGTCTAGCCTAATATCACACTTTTTTTTAACATGATATGACATTAGAACTGAATAATTTTTAGACATGAGTCCGGTTCCTCTACACTTCCTTTCACAGTTGGGATTTATTTAAAAATACTTGTTAACTATGGGCTGGTGCAGTTTAAGAACAGTTTGGACCTAGTAATATATGAGGCATAAGGAGAGTTGCTTACTTGTTTTTTAAGTATTTTTTTGACTGGTTTAAGCAGCCTGATGAGACAAAAACAAAGGTTATCTATGGAAACAGCGCCCTTACTCTGTTCCGCTACTTCTATGTCCACAAGAAAGTCAGTGCTGGTGGATTTGAGAACTCATATGCTACTTGGTCTGCTTCCCTGATGTTTAAGGTGCTGTAACTCAGAAGTTGTTTAGTGAAAATCAGTGGAGATCGTTCAGTTTCATGCTTGAGAGACATTTTCAGCTGTAAAGACATTAGCAAAAATGGATGTTCCTGAACGGAGCACGAATATGTAAATAATAAATTCCAATTTTTGTAATGCAGGCCTAAGGAAGGAAAACCAAATCATCAAAACCATTAGTGCAACAGCATCGTCTTGGCAGGTCAGTACTGGGGACACTACTAGCAGGGCAGGGCTACGTGCAGTCCCTACGTAGGTCCTGTGGCTGGCTGTATTGTAACTAGCCCTCTGCCACATTAACAGATGTTGATGGAAAGGTGTACGTAGGGAGGGATTATAGAACCTTGATACAAGGATAGAACATAAAGAGGTGAAAAGGGGAAAAAAATTGCCCAAATCCCTGAACCCCAAAGCATAAATACAACACAGGCTGTAAGGTCTGAGCGAAGCATATGGTGCATCCTCTTGAGGTTCAGCAGGGGAATGCACTTGTAATTGCTGCTATTACCTGCTTATGCCACTTAAAGTCAGACAGACCATCTTGAATTAATAAGTGGGACAATTTGAATATGTAAAGGAATGAACCATATTAACCCAATCACGTTCTATTTCTGACTGCGATGAAGACCCTTCTGACAGCTGATAGATGTTATAATGGCCTTGTCCTGATCCTGTTAATAGTCCTGTCTTTGGGGGCTTACAGTCAGCTGACTTAGGTAAAGAGGAGAAAATCAAGAAGGTGGGGAAATCTTTGCACCATTACAGTACCTGGGAATCTCCGGGAAGCTTTGACAGCCCCAAGAAAGACTTCCCCTAGCTCTAATTGCCCCAACCTCAAAATGAGAGACACTGCAAAGTGCATCAGGGGAGGAGGAATAAAAGGTAGCTTTGAGGATGAGAAAGGAGTACACAAGGGAAATCATAAGAATCCACTCCTGGGGGCTATAATGCTCAGATTCATGCTGTTTTATGCAGAAAGGGCACAGTCTAGCCTGTTATCAGAGATCTTCAAATGCATGACAGCTTTTAACAGGAGACAGCAAAGGCTGAAGAAAGAAAAGAAAGAACTCAACCCACATATCACTGAATTTAAACTAAACTAAACTCTACTGAACTCTGTCAGGGAATCTGTGCCTAGAAAGGAAATCAGGAGACCCAAGGTCTTATGAACTCAACTTGAGGAAGAAGAGCAGGTATTTATGATACTGCAAACGCCTCTGCGTGAAAACCTTGCGTCTAGCAGAAGTTACTTTCTGACAGCATCACTTGGAAGGAAATGTATTTGCTTTAATTTGTGCAGTGCAACCTCCTCCACACTCAAACCGCAGAAGCTCTGAGCCTAATTCAGCTTTATGAACAGGAAGCAGTGTTTTAGTTTAAGTTTTTGGCTTAGGAAATTGTTGGTTCAGTCCTTACTATAACCAGGATGAAAGATATCACATATGCATAGTATGTAAACTGAGAAGAGTTTGCATATTTGAATACTTTAATATTGGACCAGAGTGTTGACACTATGAATTGAAATATTTTCAGAAAGGTCTGAAATGCAAATCTTTCAAATCAACAAGATTGAGATGAACAGTGACTTGAATGCTTGCCAGGTTTTCTAATAATATTTTTTCCCTCACTTTATCACAGTTTTAATTGGCATCCCTGAAGATTATAAATACCTAATTCACAGATCTACTGACATTAAAGGAATAGGGGCCATAATGACCTTCCAGCTTGATCTCTAGTATAAAGCAAGCAAAAGAACTCCCCTGTATTATTTCCTACTTTGAGTATAACAGTTTAGCACTAAGAATGTAAGAACCTTTGTACTGGGTTAAAACAAAGGCCTCTGTAGCCCACATCTGTATCCTAATGAGTCTCTGACAGAGGTCGTCAGTGTACACTTAAGGAACCAAAGTTACGACAATGCATACAGTGATCCTTTTGGCAATGTCTTTTGACGACAAGTTTTTTAAAAAACTTTGCATCTCTGAAAGTTTCAGATGGCAAAAAGTTCCCATCAGCATGAATAAGTTGTTGCTGTTGTGTGTGGTAAAACTGTTAAATCTCAGTGGAAAGGCAAACTCTGAATTCTGGGAGAGAAAGTTCCCTTTGCAAGATAAACTTATCTCCAAATAATAAAAGATAGTATCTTAGGGTCTCAGACACATTTTACCTTCCGCCCACTGAAGATCTTGTGTTGCAGAGAGATTTCATTTTTGGAAGAACTGCAGAGCAGATTCTTGTGAAAATAAATGAGGGAGGACAACTTGGCAAAGACCAGAGCAAAAAACAGCAGCACCAGGTTTTCCTCTCTTGCTGACATGGCATTTTATTCGAGGTCAGTCAAAGAGCAAGGTCTGACTAAAATTATGACTAAAATTTCAATCATGCAAGAAACACAGATAAAACTGAGCCTGGTCTGCTGGAGTCCTACCCTAGACATTTAGGTGGGATTCTTTTAACCAACCAAACAGATTATGTTCTTTCATTTCATGTGATCTGGTTATTCAAACGTCCCTTTATAATCAGTTCATAGAAACCAAAATATTTTTTGGACATGGTTCCTCTATTCCAATACTACATGTCTAAGACAGGTCAGTTGAATCATTCCTTAAAAACGAAATTCTTCTTTTATCATGGAATATGTTCTTTCAAAGATTTAGACCTCCACACTGCAGCTGTCTCTGTCTTCACGCTACGTCTGCTGAGATAAATCCCACCTTCATATGCTTCTTTTTCTTGATTTGAACAAAGAATGAGGTTGTGGAGTGAAATGATGGCAAGAAGTCCCAATTCCTGGGCAATCACAGAAGTGGTGAAAAGTGCAGCAGATCACTACAAATCCTCCTTTCCCTCCACCCCCCAAAGTCCACAAGCTCCTTTTGACCTCATGAAAGGGAGATTATCTCATCGAAGGGGCATTAGAGAGAGACTGCTAGTTCTTCCAGACATCTGAGTGGGAGTCATGGCAGTTTTGGTCTTACTGAGGGATGTGAGGCAAATCAAATATTACCTGCACTGTTGGTATTACTCACAAGCAGGAGGATTCAATATAAATACATGTATTTGACTTGAAGTTGAAAAGACTGCTTGCTTGCTTAGAAAAGATTTTTATGCGATGTAAGTGAAGTGTTTGAGATGAAATGCAACTATTTGGTTAACTGCAAGGACTTTGCAGGGAGACTAAATAATACAAAGGCCAGACTTAAAGGCAAAACAATTAGCATAGTTGTGCAATCAACTGAGCCATTTCAGTTGCTCTCCACACACTTGATTGGGCTTGAGTCACACATCAGCCCAAGGGTTCAGCGCACAAGGTTCCCAGTGCTACAGACACTGGGAGGCTTGTGGGCAAGAGCAAGGAGACAACTGCCTATGTGCCAGGCACAGATCCAGATCATATTGTAGTCTCTACAGGTCCAATGATCCTCCAGCGCATTGTTTTACTCCAGAGGGATGTGTCTGAGCTGAGAAAATAAGCCTGTTTTGTAATTTCAGCTATTATTCTTGCTGTCATTCTGCAAAAGTCAGCATGAGTGTTAGAAGCTAGAGAGAACCAGCTCCTGATGACACAGAAGGCAGCAAAGAACTTGGTAAACAATCTGCCCATGGAGGCTTTTAGAAAATTTCAGGGAGGAAAGTGTCTTAGAAACATCTGAAGGATGTCATTAAGCTGTGTGCCTGGGTTCTGCAGTGAAACAGGAGGATTAGAAAAATGGAGGAAGAGCTTCAGCCCCTAGAGCATGGTTGTCAGTCAGCAATGAGGACAACAGGCATGGAAAAGTCTGCACGTATCTCTGGCCACCAGAGAGTGCAAAGGTCTTTCCACCCCTCTCAGGGAAAGGGAAACAAAATGGCCTTGGCACCAAGTGGAGGCTGAGCACGGGCACTGTAGTGCATCTCCTCGGTGAAGAAACACCCACCAGCCTGAGGTTTAGCCAAGGCTGCAACCTCCAAGTAGCTTTGCTAGAGGAGACCAAGCCCTAGTGAAGAACACTGAACAAGGAGGATGAAAGGTTGCTAGTGTTTAAAGAGCGCTTAATGCATGGGCTGAAATTTGTTGTCTCACTAAGGAGCATAAGATTATTTAGTGCTACAATTTAGAAAACAAGAATTATCCCACTGATGAGGTGGTGACAAAAACAGGAAAGGAAAGCTTTCCTTTGGAACACACCACACCAATTGCACACTCTAAAATATGTCTTGGTTTCTATTTCTTATGCTTAAAACAATAACAGAAAGTCCCTGTAATAGGTAAAAAAGAAAAAAAACCAAAACCAAAACCCAAACAAAACCTGCAATCTTAGGACTCTGGTTGTTCCACAAGAATTACTTTGAATCTTTTCAGTGGCAATGAATGTTTCATGACTTGCCGACTGATTCACCAGACTGGAAGCTCTGTCAGACTGAGAAGGTGACCAGTTTCAGAAAATTAGGGAAATCATAGACAGACTGGCCTGAGACTCACACTTTTCCAGATCCCATTGGTAGTCTCAGCTTCATCACAAGTGTGGCCAGACCAGAGTGTAAGCAGAGCTGCATCAAGGTCATAGGGTGAGAAATTAATTGGGATGACAGAACTTTGGCTGCAGTCATTAGGTAAAGCAGGGTAGAACTTAAACTGCAAAAATAAATATTTAGGGTAGATACTAGGGAAAATGATCTGATCATAAGGGTAATGAGACACGGGGAGGTGCTGCCTGGGAAGGTAACAGGAGGTAGACTGAGTTGTCTCTTCGGTATTTATGTTGCACAACCCTCGTATTTCCCCTATTTACAAGCTGCCTCTGTCCTTAGAGCTTGTAACAGTGCAGTGACAATGATTTACACTAGCTGGGGGATTGGGATAACGTATTCATGCCTCATGTTCTACACCATCCGCTCCTCAGCAGATTTCCACTGGTGACGACCAGGCTCAGAGTCAGAGTGCAGGATCCAGTCACCATCACGCAGGCCAGTGAGCATGCCTGAAGGTAATACTTTATTGCAATGCAAGGGTTTTGCTGCAAAGTTCTCTCTACCGATCGAGTACCAGTATGGGAAGGAAACAGGCTGACATTTGAAAACGTGAAACTGCAGCTCTTATTGATCTCTTGAAGCTGTTAAATGATTGAAGTGCGGTACGCCTGACAAATTGAGCAGCATTGCCAGTGGTGAAACACCGAGCAGCTCCCTTGGCTTTGTTGTTAATTTATCACCGTCTAGGATTTGACCCACTGAATCCTGAATGAAATTTTTATATATTTGTGAACTATTTATGCTGTATGAAAAATCAATACCTTTTTATTGCTCACCTGATTTACGATAGATGAAAGGAATATTTCAGTATTCTCCAGGGTCAAAGCAGAGGGGCCTTGAATGATGAAAGATGCAGTAGTTTTTGAATGGAAGAAAAATTTCAGGGTAGAAAGGAAAAGAGTGTAATGTAGGCTAAATATCTTTTCTATCAATGATATGAATAATGCATTTTTTTACCAACTCATGACAAAACATAATGTCCTTTTAGAAGATGACATAAAATTCTTTATCTCTCTTTAAGAAAGAGTTATTAATTTTGAAAAATCTTTCTGAATTTCTTTGCATTTTGTATGAGCCATAAAACCTCCACGGAGTTATTCGAATTTCTAACTGAATACTGTCTCAAACTTTCATTAAAATATACTCTAACCCTGTTTCAGTAATTAAGGTGAAAATGGGGCCCTTGCTTTTAACAACTGCTTTTGCAGTTTATGCTTTTGCCAATGTGTTTTATGAGTATTTATTAAGATGATACCTTGAGTAAATAACATAAAATACCTACTAGTTTCATAATCATCACTGCAGTGCAGAAAGCATTAGAGTTACAGTAGGTCTGCATTGACGACGTCAATAGATTTACTGCATTCATTTCCTTATGCAAATATTCCAAAACCACACATTACTTTATAAGCTTAGATAGTGCATTGCCTACATGTGAGGGTGTAAAACCCTATGAACATGAAGAGCAGTCTTTAAGTTGACAGTATAAGTCTTGCTGTTCCTTCCTTTCTTTTTTCTCTGTTGTCCTAATATTAACGCTCATGTAATGTTGGTTTTTGTAGACACACACTTCTGCACAGCCCCCGCAGGAGGAGGAGGGACTGCTAATGGTCTTTACATGACAGACTACATTGCTATCTATATTGAAGGCAGTGCAGCATGCTGCTCCTCCTGGAGCAGAGCAGGAACTGACTAGGCACTCACAAGTCTGTGTGTGAACTAAGCAGGGTCTTCTCATGCGTTCTCTTCCTCCATACACACATGATCTGCTTCTGCACAGCAGAGTTTGCTTCTACCTTGCAGGACAACCTTGTTTGCTTCTGAAATTTGCCCATTTTTTCCCCTCTTCCCCAAGAGAAGCATGTTGCTCTGCTCTTATTGCCTCTGCTTCAGCTCTCAAAGGGAGCAGTGGAAGCTCTGCTTTGCTGGCAGATGTCTAGGCTGCCTGCTCAGGAGGTAGGTGTTTGCAATACAGAGTCCTATGTTGTAAGATCCTGAGGTAGGAACCCTGAATGATGTTCAGGTCACTTAAGGAAGAGGGTTGAACGGGACCCTGAAAGATCTTGATCTTCCTTTGCTATTACCCAAATCAGGATCACCTTTACTTATCTCTTATCTAACTCAAGTCTTGGCTAGCTTGTTTTTAAACACCTTTGGTGACAGGATCTTCCTAGACTTCTCAGCAGTTTATTCTGTTGCTTCACTCTCCTTACCATTAAAAGCTTTTCCTGAGGTCTAGTCTTCTGTGAGACAATTTAAACCTGTTACCTACCTGTAATAAATCTATTTTTTCACACCTCTAGTTCTTCTTGTTGACATTCTCTGGACTCTGTCTCAGTGATTTATATTTCTTAAAATATAATGCTGAACACTGGGCACCATACTCCAAATGTGTCCCTAATAGTGTTGAGGAGAGAATAATGTTGACATTCCATATCTTGCAGGCAATATTCCTGTTTATTAATCCCAGAAGGAAATTTCCCTTGTTCACAACAATATGATACCACGGTGTTGAGTCGTGCTCTGCTTTTGACCTTCTGTTGCCTTAGATCCATTTCTGTTGAAGTGCTACCTGGCCTGTTGCTCATCTTCTCATATTTGTGTTAATACCTATGTGAATAATTTTATGATGAGTCTACTTTCCTCCAAGGGTTATTTTGGGAGCCAGAATCTGGTAATATTAAAGTGTAGCTGATCTGAAAAAATCATTGCTTTCTGGAACTCGAAAAACATGATAATCAAGTTACCTATCAATAACTCTCTGTCCTCTACTTATCTGGCAAACAGATAGTCAATTACACATGAAAATAATGTAAAAATTAATACATAGTAGTAGTCAGCAATCAGCAATCAATTTTAGAACAATTCCTTTGGGTCAAGTACAATCAGGACCACTTTCATCGGAGAGTACATAGAACTATGCATAGTTTTGCAGAATAATATGTCTTAATTAAACATTGAGAGTATCTGGAATTGATACAGATGGAGAATACATTCACGTTAATCTTATTGGAAGAGTTTAAGTTTTATTTTAGGAAAAGCGCAGCACAGAGAGTTCCAGTCACATCTTGAAGTCCTTCTGCTACTGCTGTCATGGAAGATTTTCTTGAGAAAGGACTATAGGATTCAAGACCTGCATTTCAAGTGAATTCCTTTATTAATAAATAAACAAAGGTGAATTAATACACATAAAAGAATTTTGGCAGGGATAATGATGGAAACAAATTTAAAAAATATTGAATGGATTAACATATTTAGTCGGTCTTAGGTCGCCTAATGAACAATTAGCCTGGTGTTTAATCCCCCTCGATCCATTCATTTTTGCAGCTCTTACACTCCAAAGATAGACACAGATGATTCCAAACGTGCTTTTGTTTTTGAAACTACTTATATTAGTATTATGTTGTAATCATTGGCATGGAAGCCATGTTATAAATAGGAATGGACAAATATGGGGCATGCCAGAGCACCTATTACTTGGTGCTTTAAAACACAAGTGTTGTAAAAACTTGCAGCACTCTAAAATTGGACTGAGATGACTCCTGTTGATTAAATATAGATGACTCTTTACATGGAAGCTGTTTTTAAAGACCTTGGGAATACTCTGTTGACCATCCAATAAGTGGCATTATAATGCTAGGCTCTGATGACCATGAACAGGCAGTGTATCTTAAGTACTTAATTTACCTAGCATGATCTAGGTTCAAGAGACAACATATCAGATGAGTATTTGGGATTGTAAAATGCTGAATGCATGTATTGCCAGTGGAGGGAAACGGCATCAAGCTGCAACCCACTGGTTGCCCAAATGTGTCCCCCTGTGTCTTTCTATCCCAGGCTGTAAAACAGTTCTCTCTCACATGGAGACCTACATTCTCCTTCACTCAGTGCATCCAGGTAGCATTTATTTAGCAGTCCCAGTGTGACCAAGTTAGACAGAAGGTGTAGGAAAGTGACTACTCTCATACGTAATGGTGGCTTGTTCTCTGGTAGAGTCACGCTAGTTAAATCTTCAAAGCAGCTGCTTCGGTGGGAATTCAAGGCTTGGAAGTTAATGGTCAGGAACTAATGAGTTGGACTGGAAGTGTTTTCATTTACTGAGATACATTAAAACAAAATGCTTATTAGTTTGAAGGCTAGAGGGGACTTCTTTGTTGCAATGTTAAGGTGTTCCATGAATTGCTACTTGAGTGAATGCTTTTTATTTTTTTATTCCTTTCTGATGCTTTTTTAACATTCTTTTTTTTTTTGGTAGTAACTACTACTCTCATATGCATGAACCTAACAGCTGCAGAGGGTTCTCTAAGGGGCCTTTGGGGCAAGTTCCTGTGGCAGCTCCATTAGGACCCTCTGACTTTATCCATGTTCTAGCCAGTTTGGGATACATTCTAGACTGGCCAGGGAAAGGTTTGAGTCTTAATAAAAGAAGAGAGATTAAACAAAAGAGGCAGAAAGTGTGTCTAGGGGGCATGAAGTTCTGGATTCTTGCCTAATGCCACATTCATCAGGCTTAATGTAGATGAGCTCTGTGTGGGTTTGCCAGCAGCAAAGTCGAACTTCTCATTTGAGACTTCCCGATGGGTTTATCTGCAGTAATGATCCTGAAAGCGTGAGCATCATCTGCCTTTTCACAGGCCTACAGCTGCAATACCAAAATGACTACCCATCCCATATTTGTATCCATCATTCGGCTCTGCAACATTCACTGGTATATTTTATGCTTGGAGTTAGTCCTGAGGCTTCCCTTCTACAAATGCTCACAGGAAGCTTTTCTCTGAATTGTGGACAATCAGGCTGCTAGCTGAAGTTAGTGATCATGATAGTCAGTCCATACTAAACATGCTACACATGATTCATGCTAGGCAGCAGTTAAGCATCCCTCTGTTTAGTAATGATCAAACCAACAGAAGACATGACCCATACAGTTCCCTCTGGCAAAGACAAAGGAACAAGTTGTTCAAACTACCTAAGAAATTTTCTTCTGAAATGTTCCTATGGATGTGAGGACTGGCGATTGCTTAGTTGAGGTCGTATGTGTTTGCAAACTAGAAATGGCCAGAAATAATCAGGAAAAAATGTAGCAAATTGAACGTAACAGGACGAGGACACCACTATGGTTCTGTGAGGCTCCTGAGGGCTCTTTGGGCAAAATGCTGGCTGCAGTGAGGCTTGGAGCACAAAGAAAGAGAACAAAGGATTTCTTTGAGGATTGTTGTGTTCAAGACAAGTGAAGTCAAGCCATTCATCAGCTGTACTCATCTTTTGGATACAGGTCCAAATGGGCAACTGGAGAAGGTCCAAAGGAAAACAGCAAGAATAACAAGATTCTAAAAAAACTCACACTGCTAAAAGAAAAGCAGTTATTTAATTGAGTCAAGAGGATATGACGGAGGAGAACATTACAGAAATGAACGCTAAAAAGCCAAAATCTAATCCCTTTGCTATATAAAAGACTAGAATGGAAAGCAACATACTAAATAGCTTCAAATTTCCATAGCAAAGAGGACAAGAGTGATAGACTTGGTTGCAAAAAGTAGGATTTATTTAAAATCTTTGAGACCTTCTGTCCATAAGGACAGTGAAGCCCAGGCATGTGCTGATGCAGGAGTTGCAAAATCTCTGTTGTTGTCAATTTTAAAGGAATCATTCAACAAGTATTAGTTAAGAAAGACTTAGAGATAGTTTATGCTGTCTTTGGAGGGGGAGACGGGTCAGATGAAGTCCTTACTGGTGTCTTTATGGGTGGAACTATAAATGCTGCTTTCAGGAAAGTGGAGCATTGTGTACAATCTTTGAAAACTAAAAGCTTACATAAAAAAGGGTTATTTCTATCCGTTTCTACCCTAATGGATACTGCACCCTTTCAGGATCAGTTCTAATTGGGACCTTTTGCCCTCACCAGGAAATCACAGGGACTAAGAAATCCTATTATTCTCTGCAGCTGCTCCCTGGACATTGATCTAAAGTATCTAGGTCTAAATGGAGCTATTTGTCCTCTTCCTTCCTTAAAACTGGTGAATGTGGAATAGAAAGGCAGATCGAAAGGACTATGTGGAGTCTTGACTCCACCTTCTTACCTCCTCTCCCAAACACTTAGATCAGTGACAGTTTAGGGAGTGGGAACACCTCCCAGAGATAAGCAGACAACAGAGCATTGCTGGGTCACATCACTCTGTGCTGCTTACATTTCACCCTTTGGCCAAGAAACCTGGGCTACATACAAGTCATCTCCCAGCTCCCAGGAGGTGGCGTTACGTCCAGACCAGATTCTTCTCCCTTTCTTTGTTCTGAATAATGCCACTAGAAATATGTTTATCAGAGCTTGATACTGAAGATATTAACATTAATATCTAAGCTTTGTCCTCAATATCTACTTCTGGGAAAAATCTTGGGCAGATAAACTGATACTGAGAAAATGATAGTCCTTAGAAACCTCAAAGATGTCAATGAAACAATAAAAGAAATCAATCTTTCCCTATTCACCAGAGGGCTCTAATGCTGTTGAAGTGCCTTATATTTCCAACAGTCTTTCAAATAGTCTCTGAAATTGTTAAAATAAAGACACCTTTTCCTTCTCATTTTCCTTCTCTGCCTTTTACAAATGATGGTTCTTTTAACCTCCTTCTTCCCTCTTTGTTTGCTTAGAGGATCAAAGCTTTTTTATTTAATTCTTTTTCCTCCCAAACAGTTTCTGGAGTGTTAAAAAGCACCACCAGTATACTGAGTTTACATTACAAACAAGTTAAAATTCCCAGTCTGTCAGATCTTTTCTCCTAGGATACCAAGGAAAGCAAAGTTCAGCTAAACTGCACAATTAATTGGACATCACTTCTGAGTGAAGAAGAAAAGGTTGTTTTAAGGAGAGCTATTCTCTTCTTGGAGATTTAAAGTCCGCTTCACAAAGCAAAATTATTATTCTCTGAAAGTTATCTCACTTTATTTGTATTCCTGTAGCTTCCCCATTAGGTCATCTTCCCTTTTCCCTCATAAAATCATCTTAATGAATCGACTGTGGGATTAGCCGTATGTAAACACATCCTTATTGACAGCCACATTGACAAGCGAATGGATGAAAAAGGGCATGGACTGCATGTTGCTTTTGCTAGAACAGCGGTCGGTTTTGTTCTGCTTTCAAGACCCTGAGGCAGATAGCTTATTTCTTGGTTATGAAGAAAATGTCCTTCTTCAAGGTAAATGTATCTTGTGATAGTGTTAGATAAAGAAGCGTGTGCTGGATGTTTTAAGAGTATTTGGCTGAAACAGGCTTCAGTGTTGATCTACCATTCCCACACACAATCACTACCCATTTCTCAACGTTTGAGAGCAAACGTCGAGCATAACTCGACCTAGTGCATCAGTCCCATGCAGGGTGTGCTTGCACCTTTCCGAGAAAATGCACTGTCTGTTGATCTCATTGTCTGTTATTGTCAAGGCTCTTCTAAAGCCCTGAAGGTGGGCAAACACAATTAAGAGAGCCCACAGAATCCACTGAGAACCGTTGCAAGGTAGATTTGACAAGTGTGATTTAGTGTGTTCTTACAGAGTTTGGAAAAAAAATGCTAAGAAGATTCCTATAAACTTTGTAAATATTCTACTAAAATATCATTCTGTCATAGCATTTTGTGGACATGTATTTCATAATGAGGAAGACTCTTATTACTGTCTATGCAAATAATGTGCTGTACAGACCTGCGTCGTAAGGTATCTTTTCACACAATTTTGCTGGCGTTCAATCCAATATTTCTACATCAATGTCCCTTGCAGGTGTTTTCCCCCCTACTTTTTATAAGGCAGAGTTAAATACTGCTAAAATACACCAGTTATAAGGTAAAATCAAGATCTTTCATCTGTTGTATATTGAAATATCTGGAATTTTTCACAGTGGAATAAAATTAGCTGTCAATTGACGTACAGTGAAGATGTCTTTCTGACTGACTGAACATTAGTAAAAATGCCATTAAAAAGCCAAAAAGTCTGTGGCCATATTCTCAACTGGTGACACCCAACACTCAGATAAATACATAATCTCACAAAAAAATGAGGCTTTTTGAGAACTCCTTCATCATGACAAAACTGATTATATTTTTACATAAAATATAATTTTAAAATGTTCTTCCAGATAAAGATAATTTTTGACATTTCTTAGCCATGTGAGCTGATCCAAGCAATCAAACTCTTTTAACACCTCAGAACTGAACTCTACATGTCTTACTGCACAATATCTTTATCTTTCTCTTTGTGTTCATCCTTTTCTCTGTTTATCTGTTTTCTTATGAAAATACATGCAAGTGAGGAAAAAGAAATAATTTTATGAGTTCTGTAAACACAGAATTTACTTCTTGATTTTTATCAGATCTCTGGCTAGGTGATTCTAGCGGCAGAGCAGCCAATTTCTGTTAAGCATCAAAAATGTAATGTTTTCAAACACTAGCAGAACAATGTCTTCTCATGCTTTCCTAATAATTTCTTCACTGTATGATACAACCACCATAAATGAAATTAATAATAACAATATAAATATATAATAATTATAAAATATAGTAATTGCTAGGCAATAAGTACCGGATCAAAAACTACCACAGCCAAAGACCATGCATGTAGAAATGTTCACTCAGGCAGAGCTGCAAGTCTCCCAACAGGAAGGCATGGCACATACAAGCTGGAGCTGGTGTGGTATCTAAGGAGCTTTAATCACAGCTACATTATATAAAAGAGACAAGCCTCCTGATGCTATGAGTTGTACATTAAAATGGTCAAAAACTGCAATGCATACCCCACATAAGATAGGCAGGGTCAACAAAATCAAGAAAGGTCTAGGACCCTCTCCAAGAACACGCTAGCTTTCTATAGGGCTTCAATCTTCAACAATCGGGAAGAGTGTATGTAGTCCGTAGGATCCATTTATTTCCATAACAGAGGACAGGGTTTGCCTGATGGCTCCTGCACCATCTCAGCCCTGCTGTTAACGTGTCTGTGGAGCAGGGAGCCACACCACTGATGAGATAATATTTAGAGATTTTTAGGGATGAAAAATTTGAGGACTAAATTTAGGGATAAATTTTAGCAATTTAGAGATGAAACAATATTTTGCAAGATTTTTTCAAACCCTTTTCTTCACCTTTACTTCACAGATTGGTGTAATGGTCATTGGTTTGACCACACACTATTCAATGACTGTCGCAAACCGTTAATGTCCCTGAGTGCTAGATTCAGCATCTGACATGTTTTGCTGTAAGAGGTTTACACCACAAAATCAGGCAGCCCCTTGTTGGCCACTTCTCTCAGTCAGTCTTTTTGCAGGGCTGATTCCAGAGAATCTGCCAGATCTGACTTGGTGAACTGCCTGCAGCCTCCTCCTTCACAGACTGCAAGGTAATGTCTCAGTCAACCTAACATGTGCTTTTGAGGACCAATGACCACAAACCAGACAGGCTGAGGCTTTGCAGAGCCCCACATAATGCAGTTATGCAGTTACGTTAACATCTCCAGATGCAGCATTTAGGTAACACAGAAATTGTCCCTGATTTCAGTGTGGACTGAGTGGAGCTTTCCATGGGAAGGGAAGCTAACGTCTTGCTGTATTTCTCAGCTGAGGGTGCACTCAGTCGCTACATCCTGCACACTTTATTTCTGCTCTGTTTTCCACCAGCATGTCATCATCTAGCCAAAGGTTTTTCACAGTTTTCAGCTTCCCTTCGTCTCCTTCGTTCTGGCTAGCCCCGGCCCTGTTTCCTCCTCTGTACCAGCGGGAGGTGAATTCCCACCACCACCCACCCCCATTTTCTGGCAGACCCTGCTTCCAGCCTTTGTCTGTGCTTTTCCTCTGATTTCAGCTCAGTCCAAACCCTTTTATTTTTCTTCCCTACTTTATTCTTGCCCTTGTTCTCTCCTCAAGCACCCTGCATTTTCTCAAAGCAGTACTGTTCTCACCTGCATACTCTACCTCCCCTTCTCCGCACCCCTCCTCTCAGGCACCCTGCTCCTTAAGGGATACTCTAAGCTAACATATTCATCCTTCTTCCCATGAATACCTTCCCTTTAACACACTAATTCTCCTAAATCAGTTCTGACCTACGAATTTGCTGACTTTGTGGTCACCCACCGAGCTTTTGACTTCATTCTCTGTTGAGTGTACTTGCTTGGTTTTCCTCTGGAATCTGACAGTCTCCCCACTGACTTCCTGAGACCCCATCAATCTCCTTCTGCCTCCTTTGTTTTTACTGCACTGTCTCTGGATTTCACCCAAAGCCCACGCACGACTACAAGTTACCCCTCCCTCTTTTTCTCAAGGATATGCGTAATTTGTTGCTGTGTGCTCACTGTATGCGGATACTTGGTAAGACTTCTTGGTCACCACAAACTTTAGGACTCTCTTAACACTCCACCTCTCCATCTGGCTTCTTTATCTTTCTTATTACTTTAAATTTCCATGGGAAAAATCAGTTCTATGATATTTTCTCTGCTAGCTCACCCTTTCCTACATCTCTGATCCCGTTCCCTTCCTTAGTCAGTATACCTGAATGCAGTCCTCTGCCTGGCTAAATTTTGCAGGTACTGCTTCCATTATATGTACAATATTTTTGCTCTGCTATTTGGACCACAGGATAATTTCTAATCCTTTTGTCTTCTTCATCACCTTTACCTTCTTTACAATCTCCCTATCACGCAACTGACTTACCATACCATTTATTTTTCTTCCAGCTTGAATGTTCATCTGCTCTTTCTTCCCTTTCCTATCAAGCTATTTTCTTCTCTTTATTTTCTCATTTTGTCTCCTACAGGTCTGTTTTCCTCAACCTTTTTTTTTTTTTTTTGTCTTCACATTTTTTCTTCTCTATTCACTTTTCTCATGGAGAATTTTAAGGTCTCAGAGCATTCTCCAAAAGTGCTCCAAGTTCCCATTTCATCCATTACCTCTGTACACACCTTGCTTGGTGAGTATTTGATATAGCTTATATACTTAGTCATTATCCTGTATCCCTTTGGATGTACTAGGAAAGGGACATTCAAGGTCAAGGTCATCAGTACCATCAAGGTCAAGCTGGTTGATAGACCTTAAAGTGCTCTGAAGGAAGAATGCCTCAGTATCTCGGGTTAAGGTCATGCCTTTGCACATGGGTAAGTTGTTTCTTAGAAGATAAGGAAAAGCTGCTACACTGCTATTTAGGATTTTGAGACAACCTATTTTTTTACATGAGGAGCCCATATGTTCCTATATAAGCAGCACAATTGCTAACTACATAAATGCTCCCATAATTTCAGAACAATAGCATGGTAATAGTTCCAGCTATATAATTTTATATTCGAGACGGTCAACATGAGATAAAAGCAATATAGTTCTACAGTCTTTTTTAGTGTATAATTTGCTATAGCTCTAGTAAATTCTCTTCTTTTTGACTTCAATAGGTTTGTAATGATATACCCCCTGTGAAAATTTGCTGCATTGCTTTGGAAACAAGCTAGAAACAAGACAGTATATTCCTTGCAGTATTTTTGAAAAACTGAACACCTCTGAAACAAAATGTTGGAAAACCTCGTAAGACAATAGATAAGCCAGCAACTTCATTTAGGTCACACATTGGATTCTGTGTTTACCTGAAGAACCAATTGCACTTATCTGTAGTAGTTAAAACATGCCTAACAATGAACCGTGGTTTTGTCTCAGTGGAAATATCTGACAATTGCACTGAGGCTGTTCCCAGACATCATTGTGCCCAGGAGGAATTCCCTGTTTTTTGTCATTTTACTCCTACTACTAAAATGAACTCATGATTTTCAAGCCAATCTGTATTTTCGTAAGATGAAATGTGTCCCAGATTTTCCTCCCAGTGTGGGGCTAGATTATCAAAGTGAAAGTTGGTTCATAGCCAGGAACAGTCACAGGCAGAGATTTAGGATGATGATACCATCTGAGGACTATGCTTCTTCCCGGCCACCTTTGGAGCCCAGGTCCACCACAGCTTTGCTCTGGACATTCAGCACTGGGTGCTGGGGCAGGATGGTTAATCATCCTTTTGGTCACCCGTTCTCATTGGCTGTGGATACCTCTCCACTGCAAATGCAACCCACCCAGGGATTAAAGCACAATCTTGTTCTCCTCATTAACAGAGAGCAAGAAGACAGTCTTCTCAACTCTCTGACCTGGACTAAGTTCTTGATTAAGCTTTAAACCAGCTGACAGTTTTATATCAACAAGCAGAAAAGAAGCCAGTCAATATTACATGATTTTCTTCACAGGAGCTCATGTAGCTTATTGTAGTTATAAATATTCACGCACAAAGTGTAACACTCTCTAATCCTGGAGTGTGTCAAACATCCCTGTGTTGTTCTGTGGCATCCTGAGAGTAATAGTACACCTAGCATTTTATCAACCAGAAAATTTCTTACTAACTGATCAATAGCTATAGTACAACAAGGTGGAAGAAGCGAGGTGCAAAAAACCTGGTAAACATTTTATAGGGATTTGGAAACAACTTGCAAGAACTGAACAGAGTGAAGTCCCTTCTGCAGGATGCTGTTGGCAAGTCCAACAGCCTCATAGACAGGATCTCACACCCCATGAAAGCTTTCAGTTGGATTCTCCAATCACACTGCTAAACCAGACTCTTGGTGGGTACACACTTCACGTGACCCTACTGAATTCTTGTAGACCAATAGAGAATTTAGCCCACCAGGTTTAAAGGTAAAATTACAATTTGACCAGCATAAGTGACATTAGAACCAGGTCATTGAGGTCTTATAGTATTCTATATGGGACTCTGCAAGCTTCGGAATGATTTATATGTTTTAGGACATTTCCATGGGAAAGCTGTGTTTACACAAAACATCCAAATATCTCTTTCTTGAAATGTCAGTAGAACTTCTTACAATTTCTTCATTTCCAAATTCAGCTCCACTTATGTAACACAGACCACTGAACCGAACGATACCGCTATTTGTAATGTATGTCTTTTCTTTTGGCTTTCCAGTCCGATTTAGTACTTTCCTTTGTCACAATTTAATTAAGTATAAAACCATGAAGTGAATCCAGAAAGATACTTTACTCCTGCATCTTGTTTTTAGATTCACTCTTTCAATGGTAAAATTAGAATCTTACTTGTAGACAAGGTGCCAACATTTGCCTAAAAAACTTTATTTGTAGAAGCTTATAAGTAGGTCATCAGCACAAGTAACCCAGACAAACACCAACAGCAATTAGAAAAACATCTCGGCTCTGGGATGAAAATCTTGTTTTAATGTACATGATGCTAATGCCATTTTGCTTGTTTTTAAGTTGCAGAACAGCAAAGCAATTGGTGGGTTTTCTATTTTGAAGTGTATTTTACATTTTATATACAATATGGGACTCGAGAAATGTTGAGAGTAGTAGTGGATGGCATCATTCTTTAAAAAAAAACCAGCAAGCAAATAAGCCACAGAAATAAAAGTATAAATTCTTCTAGCAGAGGACAAATTAGCTTGCATTGTTCTTCAAGTAATTTTTTTATTAAGAAGGATTTTCATGGATTGTTACTGATGTCACTCAAAGAGTGAACATTACAAAAGTACAATTTTTCTATTACCCTAATTGTGAATAAAAGTAGCTTAATGTGCAATTTCCCCCAGTATAACTGGGGAAATTACATTTTCTTGTAATACTTGCATTTATCAACATAAACAACAGCAAAAGTCACAATGATTTAGGTGTATTTGAAGAAAACAAGAAAAGCAATTTTCCTAAAATATGTGTTTGATCAGGTGGGTTGTGAGCTTTTCAAATAGTTTTCATGCATATTTAACCAACGTGAGACATATAATTATGCAAGCTGTAATAGGTACCAATCTGTGTCCCAGGCTGTTCTGTTTCTCAGTCTTCTGACTGAGATTTTTTAAAGCTGAATTAATTATTCAAAAATGAACTAAAATCATCTTCAGCAGGTGGCATAAACCGAGAAAAAGCCAAATAACTCACAAATTACCAGCAAACCCTTAGTTCAGTTCAATGCAGTATTGGTAAGATGTCTAGTTTTTCAAGAATTGCTTGGGTTTTGTCAAGATTGATGAAATACAGGGGTGTATGTGTAAAATGATCCATGGAAACACTATGATAACCTTGGGGGGAAAAGCCCCCCAAATCCAACACCCCCCAAATCCTACCTACACACTGTCATCGGGATACACTTCCTCACACCCACATGTGCATCTCAGCAGATACCTGTGCCTGGCACACAGGTGACAGGTACGTACCCACACCTCTAGGTCTACACAGAGTTAGATAAACACTGTCTAGGAATAAAACCACATTCCTGTGAATCTATACGTATAATACTCTATATGCATGCAAGCAAACACAAGCATAGATACACACACACAGAGACATAGGAACATCAGCAAGGCACGTATATAGGCACAAACAACTCTGGAAGCACACACATATACCTATACAGCTGGATGCGTACTCACAGGGACAGATAGATATACAGGCAAATATGAGGGAGTTTACATTGGCTTTATCATCCCTGCTAATTCCTCCTCTCTCTTTTGAAGCCTTCAAATTTTAGGCTCCTGGAGTGAGCCAGGTCCCTGCAGGGCAGATACCTCAGGAGTAGCAAAGCACTTCCAGTTTCTTTAATGTTCCCCACCTCACTCCCCCTCTCTCCCAGCAGCAGATCCAGGCAGATGAGCTGGGTACCCAGTATTGCTCGCCCAGCTGCTGCCTTGGCACTTTCCACCCCAGCTTAAGGAAGGGTATAGGATGACAAGCTTAAGATCTCCTCCCTTCACCCTCAAAGCCTGCCTCTGCAGGAGCAGGAATCTCTGGGCAACATCTGGGCACAGCTGCTTTGCCCTGGGTGAGCCAGCCCCTTTCTGTCCCCTGCCCACCCCAACACAGATGCAGATTACAGGGGCCCCCTGCACCCTACCTGTCCTCTGCAGGTGTGAAAGCCCTTGTCCCCTGTCTCCTCCATCCCCCCTCGTCCCCACCTTCCGCTTCTCCTGCCCCCTGACTCTCGTCAGCAAACCTCTTTGCAAACCGCCACTCTAAACTTTTTCCCCGGCTGCACAATCCGCAATCCCCCGGGCAGCGGCTGCATCTCGTCGGGAGGGCAGGATGGGGGTGCTGGGATGAAAGGATCGAGGCTGCAGCGTGTGGGAGGCGAGGACTGGGATGAGAGGTCTGGGATGCGGGGTTCAGGGATGTGAGGACCGGGATGCACGGATCTGAGACACAGGATGCAGGGACCGGGATGTGGGATGCAGGGACCAGGGCACAGGGTACCAGTGCCCAGCTCCTTACCGTGCGATGAAGGTAGGTCCCGGCGAGGATCTCCAGCTGCTCCCGGGCATCGCGGGCCTCCCGACGTGCTCGTTAAACATCCACCAGGGCATCTCACCCCCCAAACTTGTGTGAGCTGCTTCCCCCGGGAACAGTCACGCTTTCTCCCCACCTCCCCCCTGCCCCCCCCCCCCCCCCCCCAACCTTGGATAGGATCCCGATGGAAACTCACCAAGGCTTCCTAAGCGGTCAGAGGTAAGGCTGGGAGGGAGGAGGAGGAGGAGGAGGAGGAGAAGGGGGCAACGTGGGGGAAGAGACTGGGATCACCAGGCAATGATTCCCTTTCCTTCCCTTCTCCTCTGGAGCACCCGCTTCCCGTTCCTCTGGGCAACTTTGGCTCTCCTTGGCCAGGCAGCGCCTGGTACCCGCGCTCTTAACTGGGGTCCCTTTTCGCAGCCTGGCATCTTTCTAGATTTCCTCTCCTTTCCGGGCAGAGGGGATTGGTGCAAAGCTTTAAATTAGAAGGCGACCTAGAGTTGCACAGAGCGGGAGTGAGAGCCGGCTGGCAGTCGCAGACTGCCTCTCCCGGCGCTCGGGGCGTGCGGGAGCTCCGCAGCCGGCGCTGCGCGGAGGGGCTGGCTGAGGCGTGCTCCTACCATGCATTCACCGACAGCGACCCTAGCTCTAACTTTGAGGCTGGCGATTCCTCCTGGCACGGCCGGGAGCGGGGCTGTGGCAGAGGCGGAGGCGAGCCGCTGTCCCCATGCTGCGGGGCTCCCCGCGGCTGTTTAACTGCGCCGGCAGCGCGGGCAGGAGCGCAGCCCGGTCCCGGGGGGAGGACACGGAGGGAGGTGGGGGGGGGGACGGGATACGGGGACGCTGCTGTCGCCTGGCAACCCTGCATCCCTGCCCCGAGCATCTCTCCTTCAGCGCTCTGATTGGACGGGGCAGGCGAGGTTGGAGGTGGGGGGGGGGGGGGGGGGCGGGGGGGGGCGAGGGGAGGAGGGGGTTTGGGACGCACCCTCTGAAGATGCTGCGCTCCGGCACTGCGACTTGTCGCATCCTCAAAAAGCCGGGAGCGGGGAGGGGGGACTGAGAGCAGACGGGAGAGCCGAGGCAGATCAGGGTGTTGTATCACTGTCCTCCTGCCGTCTCTCTTCCAGCTGGCTTGAAAAAATTTGCTTCTGTTCTACATCGCCTGGAAAAAAAATGTAGTTGTGTAGATAGATAGATAGATAGAAAAAATATAAATATATGCGTTTATATGTAGAAGTATATAAGTAAACATATATGCTGTCCGATTATCTATCATCTTTATGTTCTCTGTCTACATTCTCTCTCCTATGGGAACACAGTAACTACTTTTACTGGGGAAAGATCACTCCATAGTGCAGCAAAATGGGATACAAAAGGAAAAAGAAAGCTACATTTTGTGTTATATATGTCTGAAAACCAAAGGTTTACATCACCTGGAGTGTTACCAGGAGGTCATGGTCCTAAAGGGAGAATTAAACACCATGAGGTGAGTGAGCTGTAACAGTCAGTGAGGGTGGATGTGTTGACTTCAGAGCAGGGTAAGTTTAAGCCATGCTGCATGGGGCACTGCTGGTTTTATATGTAGCTTCATTGCTCATTCTCTGCTATGGGGGACAGAGAGCAGCTGCTTGCTGCTGGTTGAGTGTGGTATGGAGAGGGTGTCTGTAAAATCCCAATACCTCCCTTCCCATCGCAGCTTCAACTGGGACACTGAATTTCTCACCTCTGACTCTTCAGCAGGGAGAAAACCATCATCCACTTCTCCCTGAATGCTTCTCCCCACCTTTGGACTTGCTCCCAGCCCTGCTCCCCACTTGTGTGCCAACAGTGCTTGGGTACAGCTAGGAAAGAGGCACTGCAGTCAGGAGCTGCAATCCAGCAGCTCACATGGGGCCACTATTGTTTCAGCAGCCGTGGTTCCGGTAAGGAATTTTGCCAAAGTAAAATGAAATAAACAAAACAAAACAAACAAACAAAAAAATCTGGTTTTGCTTTTTAATATTTTATGTTATTTAACATCTGATTGCTTTTGCAATCTACGCATTACATTTGAGCTACTTAGCTAATTTTATTTTTCTTGGAAGCCAAGGACGTTTGCTAAGATGTACATGTTGAACTGTTTCATTAAGGACTTCAAAGTTAAGCAGGGAGCAAAATGAGACTCCAGTTCCTCTCAGGTTTACCTTACTGTAAATTGGATTAAAATATACATGACACATTGTAGTAACATCAGGGTAAACCAGAATCGATAGGAAATCAGTTCCATGTCTTTAAAGTCATAGCACAATTTGACAGAGGTCTAGAACACTTTTTTTCACAGTCTTGCAGGCCGATTGCCAGGAAAGACTAGTGGAAGGAAGGGTCTGATCTGCATTGCCTTGTACACAGCAGTCATGGCTCAAAGAGAGGGTGAAAATAACTTTTTGGTTGGGTGGGATATAAAACCCACTGTGTATGAAATTGGTCACCACAGGCACCAAGTGAAATTTGGTTGAGCATATTGTATGATTTGCAGGAGGCCACTTAGAGGCAAGGAGGTGATCTGGTCATTCGTGACTTTGCTTCAAGAAGCATCCTTGGCACTGACGGTTCACTCTTTTTCCATGCCTGCTGCCGTGCACTGTCTGATAACGGCCCCTGACATTGCTACTCTGCATTTACACATGAGTTATCGCTACTGAGAGGCAGGGAAATAAATGAGACCCACAAACTACACTGTAGGTGAAGGCATGGTCTCACTTTCTGCCAGCACACTTCCTCAGCTGGTTCTCCTAGCACAGTGGAGTCTCGTTTTATCCACAAGAGAACTCAAACCAGTCTTTCTAAAGCAGGAATCTGGAGACCTTATTTCAGTGTCTCTGGCAGAACCATCTTTATTTTTGTAGGGAAAACAACTGTGCCTCAATTCCCTTTTGGGATAGCATGTGCTACATCCACAGCGGTACAATGCAGGACAATCCAAAGATCTCAGTGCAGCTTTGTGCTAAGCTGTGTTGCATGTTACTAGGCAAATTACACACTTGAGGCTAAATTGTGCACCTTATGCTATGCTTGATTGTAGATACACCTGTGGTTAGACACAGCAATCGGGGAGTAAAACTTCTGCCAGGGGACGGCTTTGAGAAAACAATCACAGCCCTCAATGCCTTTGACCTGGATCCAGAGAAGGAGTATTAAGACAAAATATATTTGTTTATTTATTTTCTGTCTCTGACACAAAGATATTAAAGGAGCATTAAAATTTCTAAAATAGGAATATTTTGCTTTTATGAATTATCTGTTGTTGAAGTAATAGCTATAGCTAGTTAAAAGATAGATTCCTTTCAGATTGAGTTCCCACGACACACCAAACTGAGTTTGTAGATAGCTTTGATGAGCAGAATTTGTTTTTATAAAATTAATCCTGAATGTGATTAATTAACAGGCTTTCCACCACAAATAAACAGATGTGTGTCTTTTTCTTACATGGAATTTTAACGTGAGCTTCAAGATTGTACAAGTGGGAACTTTCCATTTTACATTCGCTGGCAAGATACTGTTCCAGCAAAACACTTTGCAGGGTTCCCTAACTTGCTATAAGCAGCTGTTTTGAGACGCGCTCAAGTTATTTGCTGATTAAAGCCTGAAGTGATGTTTTAGAAAAATTGCAAGCGTGCACGTACAGCCAGTGAGTGATCTATGGATTGGACCCAGCCTACCTGAATAATTCATGAGGCCTATGATCTTTCCTCCTTTCCTGGGGACCTTACAGAATAAGACAGGGAATAGGACCTTACAGGGAATAGGGCCATGGATCAACGATTCTTTTCTAGTAAATAGCTCCCTGCCACCTGATTTCCAACAGCTCTGCAGCTGCTTCGTTTTTGTGTGACTGGGCATAATCCCATTCTGTGGCACTTGTCCTGAGCTAACAGTTGTGGTCATCACCACAAGACCATACCTGGCATATCTCAGTGGCTTTGGGGCACACATCAACAGCACCTAGAGATGATGCTGTGTTCTCCTGGGAGTCTGTCGCTCTCTGGATGAAAAACACCAGTTGGATGGAAAAGGAGGGATACTCTCCCACTTTTGAGTAGTCAGAGCAGTCTAGATGTGTCCTCACCACACTACGGCCATGGCGGTCTCCGTCTTTGGAGATACAAAGGCAAAAAGCTCACAGTGGCTGATGCAGAGATCCACAAAGACTACCCTGTCTAGCTCACCCCACCTGCCTATTGTAGGTGACACTGACATACTCCAAAGGAACAGCCCAAGAGCACAGGACTTTCAGAGGGATATGTGTTCCCATCTGGTAATTCCTAGGGGAGATCTACACCTATGAAAAGTGTAAGGGGTGTCACTCTGTCATACTCAAGTACCTCATGGATTGCCATGGAAAATTATTCACTTCTGTGGTGGGTTGGCCCTGGCTGCATGCCAGTTACCCACTAAAGCTGCTCTATTATTCCCCCTCCTCAGCTGGACAGAGAAGGGAAAATATAATGAAAGGCTAGTGGGTCAAGATAGGGACAGGGAGAGATCACTCATGAATCAATGTCATGGGCAAAACAGACTCAACTTGGGGAAAATTAATTTAATTTATTACCAATCAAATCAGAGCAGGATAATGAGAAATAAACCCAAATCTTAAGAAGACCTTCCCCCCACCCCTACCTTCTTCCTGGGCTGAACTGTACTCCCGAATTTCTCTACCTCCTCACTCCCAGCAGCACACGTGGAGGGGGAGGCAGGTTTGCGGTCAGTTCATCACACATTGTCTGTGCTGCTCCTTCCTCCTCAGGGGGAGGACTCCTCACACTCTTCCCCTGCTCCAGCATGGGGTCCCTCCCATGAAAATGAAATTCTCCAGTGTGAGTCCTTCCCACAGGCTAAAGTTCATGAACTGCTCCAGCGTGGGTCCCTTCTACAGAGTGTAATCCTTCAGAAACAGACTGCTCCAGCGTGTGTCCTCCATGGGGTCACAACTTCTGCCAGCAAACCTGCTCCAGCGTGGGGTCCTCTCTCCACAGGTCCTCAAGCCCTTGCCAGGAGGCAACACAATGCAAAGAGACCCCCTGTATATTACTATGAACGACGCTTATCCTCTTACAGCTGACCCGTGTGGCACCCATTGGGACTTCAGCCACGTTGTTGTTTCCTGTCAGATGTCCGGTGATGACTTTCTCAGCTGGCTGAAGGGATAGTGGTCTAGCATCAACATGGAGAATATGCCATGATATGTCAGATATTTCTTGGGCACTCTGAGCCTTTCTCAGTCACAAGGTCTGTGCAAACTCTCACTACAAGACTCAAAGGTTCAACACAAGAAAATCCTGGGTCTCACATGGTATGGCACATGGAGGGAAGACTGCATTCAACACGGCCTGTGCACATGTAGCAGCACCTTCCCTTCTGTCCACTCCTTGCCCAAATATCAGTGTGTCTACCTACCCCTTCTCCTCAGCTCCTCTTTCTCCAGCCAACTTTCCCATTCAAACAGTTTCCCTCTGCCTTTGTCACCCTCTTCCCTATTACTCTTTAGACAGTTGGCTGCCTGCCAGCTGCCAACTGTTGGCCATGCCTCCAGTTAACCCCAACGTTTCCTTGTCCCTTCTCAAAGACATCTCTTTCGATAGAAAAAGAACCACCCGCAGCTGTTTTTCATCTTCATCAACTACAACAGGGGAAAAGGTCTGTCTTCACTGTGGGAACTAGCTGCCCTCTTTCCAGCTCTGCTTCTTTCTCAGAAATCAGGTTTCCCAGCATACCACCGGGGACACACATGACACCCAGCTGTCATCCAAGTGGGTCTCTTTCATACAAATACATTAACAAGCAAGGCTCCCTCCAGATCCCTGCCAGATACAGAAGTATACACACTCCACTGGCATCCCACAACCCTTCCCTAGCCCAAATCCTACTGCAGTTTCTGCGGGTGCAGGGATGAACGTGACACAGGCTCTGCCTATGTATGCCTGATAGTGCAGCACACTTCGAACCACCTCCAGTTTCCATTGCTCATTACTCTGGAGCCAAGGTTCACCGTCAGTCTGCATCTTCTCACTCCATCCCCCACTAGTTCTGTGACATAGGAGGTGATATTTGTCTTCTGAGAGGAGACTAGTCTTTCCCAGAAGGAGCAGGGGTCTTCCTCATAAGAGGACAGCACATGGCACAGCAGCACGTTCACGTCTCTGCCATATTCTTTAAATTAATATGTGCAGGTGACCCCATTCTACGAAATCCTGACTGTTCTCTCTTTTTTCTACCATGTGAATAATTGGGTACCAGATAGCGGAATCACCTAACGTGTTTTGCTTTTGACTGAAGTCACCTTTACATTTCTGTGCATTATTATTACCTGTATTAGTATTGCAGCTGCTAGCCATCTGGCTTTTTCAAACTACTCCTTCCTCCCCCCTGAAAACCCCCTAATAACATTACTTCTCTTCTGAAACACTTTCCCTTCCCCCACGTCTCTTCTCTGTAGGAATTACTGAATTTACATATTCCATTTAAGGTGCTTAGGAATTATTGACAAGTTTGCTTTGCCCCTGGGGGGTTGTGCGACACAGTCAAGCTGAGCCACTTAAAGCACTGACTGGCTGATGGAAGGGATTGCTTGTGACTCTGAATTAGGGCACGGGCCAAGAAATGTAGCACAATGCTGACAGCGGCTGTGGCACATAGATCCAGTTCCTTTATAATCCCATCCTATCTGCGACCTACCACATACAGAGCAAGGCAAAAGATCTACATTTTCCCATTAGCTCAAGATACGGGCTTCCTAGGAAACAAATTTACTCACAGCCTCTATGCCACTGCTTTGTAAGCCTGAAAACCCTGTTTTTATTTTGTCAGTGAGTGTATTTCAGACTTCCTTCACACTGGGAATCCATCTGGATACACTACTGTCTGAATGTCCTGCTGGGATTCTGCTTTGACACTGGTTAAAAATGAATGGCTAAATTTATAAACAGGAAGTTTATTGTGTTTGTCTGCTGAAAGATATTCTGGATTTTATCTTGGCTGTTATTTTGATGGTGGTGTTTTGTTCTTTGTTGTTTTGGGGCGGGTTTTTTGTTTTTCTTTTTCCCAACCACTTAATTTTACTAGCGCTCCTGAAAGGAACAGTGAGTCCAGAGTTAGAAAGCTGAAACAAAAGGAATGAAGTTCCTGGAAATGAGACTGGGGGCGGGGGAAACCACCCAGAAAAAAGAACAAACCAGTCACAAGCTAAGGATCTCGTCTTTCCCTTAACAAAGACAATCCATTTTCCATCAAGGAAAACATACCTGTGCTTGGAAAACTGCTGCTAGCACAAAATACATTTGAGCAGACGGTGACAAAAATAGCAATTGGGTCGTTTTAAAGACTTTATTGAATGCTTTTTGTTGTTGGGCTTTTTTTTTTTTTTTTTTGATCAGGACACTGTTGTCCTCTCTAATTTAAGAAAAAGAGAGGAAATACAGGCAAATTGAGAGAGCTGTATGTTTTTCTTCAGCTTGTTCTATTTAAACTGTACACCAGTAAATGTGGTTAGGAGAATAACTTAAGGTTGCAAAACAATCCGAATTTAGGAAATACGGGAATTAACATTGACAGTGGAATCTTAATTCAGCTCCCTTGTGCATGTGAATGTTGATACTCTCTTTAATTGGTTTAACACTGTCTTTTTCTTTTTCAGAAAATCCTGACACATTCAGCACCCTAAAGAAATAGGATTTTCTCAATAGTTTTATTTCTCGGTACTGCTCAGTGATTCTGCCTTGTATACTGTGCACTATTCTTACCCTAATTACAGACAGAATGATCCATTTCCTCTCCAGAAAAACATTCAAGTCTTTTGCAAATTATTTTTTCTTTGTTTTAATTTGGTTTTACTATCTTCCTGAGGAAAGGGCTGGTATTTTGGTGTTACATTTCACAGATGCGACATAGGCATTAGAACCTGAAACTGTTCATGGCTTCTGAGTGTCTCATTTTTCACATCTAGGAGGTATATGTTTTCTGAATGATTTATATTATACCTTGAAACAATGGCTGTTGCTCACCTTATTTCGGGTCTGTATTCCCAGTTGTTGGGTTTATTGGGTTCTGGAGTTTGGCTGGGAGGACAATATAGTTTTCTTAGACTGTCTCATAAATGGTTAAATCTTTTTGTATAAAATTATGCATAGGGACAGACAACCCATGTGGAAAAGTCCATATCGACAACCAAATTTTTCCAGAGGTGTAAGCCATTATAATCAGAGCTTCATGATGGGAAAAGCTCAGTAGTTTGACTACTACTTGCTATTAATCCTGAAGTTCTAACAAACTCCAATAACTTGCTATTAAATAATGAAAATAATTTGTTTTTAAATACATTTAATATCAGCAAAGTTATGATCATACATTATCCAAAGCTTATTGATACCTTCACTCTGCAAAGCCAATTTCACAAGTCCTGTGAGATGACAGGGGAGCAGGTAGTTTGCTCTTTTATTGGTCTCTCTCTTACAGGCTTTTTGCCAAATATATTTCATTTTCAAACTTCATGAGGACATATCTCTGAGGATCTTTTCTCCCTCCTTCCAAAATAAAAGAAGGCTGAAATCACCTACGAATAGTTGCTAGAGATGGTGGTCTTTGCTCAGATTTCCTACTAGAGAGGGCTGTCAGTGCTGGACCTTATGTAGCCATAAGGTCCAAGCTGTGCATCAGTACCAGATAGTCAGACTGTGGATACATGACAGTAATTTTATTTACACGTTCTAATTTTTCATGCAAAGTCTTAATGAAGGAAAAATTCTTAATTTTCAAGTAATAAAGGACAACCAACATCAAACCCTCTCACTGTGGTATGTTTTTACGTCACCTGGCTTAACTTTACAGCATGCCCTAAAAGGTCTGGACTTCGGACTATTGTGGAGGAAGGGTTTCAGGAGGGAAAAGAAAAGTGAGAAGATCCCCAAAGTACAGACCCTAAATGGATTATGCCCTAGTAACTTTCTTATGGTGTGGAAGAAGCACCTCAGTCTGGTGACAGTTATCAGAGCCTGGCCTGGGAACAGAAATAGCTTTCTAAGAACAGTATTATGGGATCACACCAAATACCCTTCCAAGACAGTATTTTCTGTCTAGTCATGATCAGTGGCAGATATGTAGAAAAAACATGGGGTCTGGACAAAGCAGAAAATTTTTCTCTTAATATACCACTTATGGCTTCCAGTAACCTGTGCTTTAGGATCTTAAATCTTTTGATCCGATTGTTCTGTTTGCCTTTACAAAGCGCTGCTGCAAGGATGCCCTTAGTGATTAGGTGATGTGTGAAGTACTTCCATTTTTTGATTTTTAAGCCTGTCCCACTAAGAACCCTGTTTTACCGTATTCTGAGAAACCACAAATTTTTCCCTTCCTCATCCTCTTCACACTATTCATGCCTTTACCATTTACCATATCCTTCCTTTGCATGAAAGCTGAAAAATTCTAGGCTGCTTAGTTTTCCTTTCTCATTATTTGCTTCTGACCAAATTTTTGACCCTTCTATTCCCTTTTTAGGTACTCTTTAGTACCTCTTTCTGAGCTCAGCAGACCACCACTTGGAGCCTGCAAGCTGTGGGAGAAATACCTACTATTACAGGATCATAATGATGATATTGGTTTTCTTTATTTTTTTTTCTGTTTGTTCTTAATGATTTCTAACATTTTCTTAATCATTTTGACAGCTGAGCTGGCATTGTCAGAGAACTATCCTAAGCAGCAATAGTTAATTTAGAGTCCATTATATCATATGCATAGCTTGAGTTATTTTTTGTCTCACCTGCAGTGTTTCAGATTCAGCAACACTGATTTTCATCTGCAATTTTATTGTCCAGTCAGTCAATATTGTGAGATCCTTTCATGCCTTGTAGCTGTTTTAGTTTTACTTTTTACTGTTCTGAATATCTGTCTATATGTGTAACAGTCTCATGTCTTGTTAGTCAATCATCTTTCAGACCTTTCCAGACTATGTTAAGCAATATATGGCCCAGAACAGACGTTCGGGGAACTCACTGGATGTCTTCCTTCATAACCAAAATTGAACATGAATCCCTACCCTTTGCTTCCTCAGTTTCAAGCACCTTCTACTTCCTCTTGTCTTTGCTAAGTTTCCTTAAGGAAGGAAACTTATATAAGGAAATCTGTCAAAAACATTGCCAAGATCCACATATAGGTCACCTGTAACTGTTTGCTTATGGGCTCCAGAGTGTTCTTGCAGTCCTGTGCAGCACATCTTTCTCCACATCAAGAACCTATTCCCAATAGATTTTTCCACACATTAATTAACCCCATTCCGTGCCTTAGTTTTCTTAGCAATTTTCTGATATGACGGACAGATTTATTCATCTGCATTTCTTCAGATCACCCCAAAGTGCTCTTAAACAACACCTGGCATAGTCTATTCCTTTGGTAACAGGGCTGATTTAAGAAACAGATTACAGACCACAGGCAGTAGGTCAGGACTTTCACATCTGAACCCCTTTATCACGTGGATCTGGCAAATTCTTACTGTTCATTTTGTCGTTCTTTTATATCTCCCCGCTCTTGACAACTAGATTTGAGACAGTTTCTCAGACTTGTCACCTGTAAAGAAAGGCTATGGTGAACACTGATGCAAAAAAAAAAAAAAAAAAAAAAAAAAAAAGAATTGTGGTTTTTGTTACAGCCTTAACATCCTCCAGTTCTTCTTCTATACCTGGACTATTTCTTGACGCCTTAACTCTGGCAGCTTTCTTCCAATGTAGTACAGAAAAAAAAAACCCGCTATTTGCTTTTGCGGGGTTTTTTTGCACATTGTACCTGAAAGCCTTTTTCTGTTTAACGTGTGACTGAGGATTTTATATATCATAAAGCAATTGTCTAAATCCTGTCTCTAAGAACAATAGGCAGCTACTGCAAAAGAGAGAAAAATGTAAATGCACTATGCTGAAGATGAGCTTCCCAACTATTCATGAAGTTGCCACAAATATATTTGAAGGTATATTTGTGACCATTTGGATGGCATCTGGAGTGACTCGTACAAGTGTGAGGTAGATGCCAGGACTCCTAAGTTTAATTTAGCAGAATCTCAAAGTACACTTCCAGCTACTTCTTCCATCGGTCCAGCAACACAGGTTTACTTTATCAATTCTTATCAGGCTGTCAAGGCGTACTGTAGAAAACCTTGCAGAGAAATAAATGAGAAATACTTTGCTGACCCTGCTCAAAAGGGTCATTCTTTGGACTGGATTTTTCATTTCTGACTCCCTCACCTTTCTGGTCATACTTCTAAACATTAAGAGTGTGACAGATATTACCCAGGCAGTAAAAAAGACCTTTTTCTTTTGTCTCTCTTTCATATTTCCTGAATGCCTTTTATGAGAGCAGAAAAGGAGAACGGGAAGTGAAATGTCTGGCTTATTACACCAGACTGATCGATATATGTCTTTTTTGCTCTACAGTAGAAAGATGAAGTTGGCTTGGTTGGTTTCATAGTTTGCTATTAACTTTCTTTACTTCAAGCTAGGCAGACGCAAAGGAAACCTGTGCGTGCTACTGAATAAAAGGTCTTGCGGACGTCTGCAGAGAAAAGGAGCTTCCCTCTGGTTCCAACACAGTGGGTCACGTTGACACACCTCAGCTAGAGAAAGAAGAAAACTGGCACCAAGTGCTTGCAAAAGGCTTGGCAGATTTGTTACAAACACCGAGTTACAACTACCTGTATATAACATATAAACACATATTCCAAAGTACTTGAGACAGCCCTATGCTCAGAGGTGACTGTCAGAATAACTCTAACTTTTCTAACTCACCAGTCACAGACAAAGCGATAAAAAGCTATTTAAACATACAAACACATATGAACACAAGCAAACTGAGAAAAGGCATTTCTGAGGCACGTGCTGATGCTCCTGCAGGGGACCAGAACATCTCCAGGTGGAAATATATGTCAAAGAGGTGACATTGCCTTAGAAGGACAAAGCTGGAGTCAGAGATGCTGCTGATATAATCCTAAGGCTATGGTTTATAATAGCTCTCAAATTTATGTTATAATAATGATTGTTATAACTAACATTATGCATAATTAATATGTGTTTTATATATGTTACGCATAATGCACAAACATGGTGCATAGAAGCCTTAGCTGAGATGTGATGCCAGCACAATAAATGCTTTATTTGTTACTGGGACTCATTTTTTCTGCAGTTACATTCAGTCAAAACACACAAATACAATTGCTTGTACAACGCAGTGGTGCTTGTATTTCAAGGTGTACAGCTCCAAAAGGGGACAGGCTGCGAAGAAGGACATGTGAATGCAATTCCATAACTGGTGTCACAGCCTCTCAGTATATGCTGATGCTGGTTTGCATCCCTACAGTGAGCCCTAATCCTCCACATCCTTCCCAAGGTTCCCTTCTCCTCTGCCTAAAAATTGCACCACAGAAATCAAGAACCTTATGGCAATGCCGAGAACAGCAGCGCTTGGCTTCAGAGGTGATTACTGCGCACACAAGGAAGCACAAGGTGAAAACGAAAGTATCAAAGCATGTGTGGCATCTTCCATCTGAGGGGGCTAAAGCAAGGTGAATGGCTGCGGTGCAGGTGCCTCAGGTCGGTGCTGCAGAGTCCAGGGGTGCAGGAAGCAATAATTGCCTGGCACTGGTGAAGCAGATGAGACAGGCAAAGGAAAGATTTGATTCGCTGTAGATTGCAATCCAAGCAACAGAGACAGATTGCAAAAGGTCTGAAACCCAGCTGACACATCAGCTGTGAATTGTAGCACTGAGAATTAGACCTCAAGAGTGTGGAACACCTATGGCACAAATGGGTACCGTGGGCCAGCCGCTCCTGATCACTGTATAGCCAATGGAGAGGAACAACACCGTCTGTTGGGGGTATATTTATTTATTTGTTTAAGGAGTGTGATTGATCTTACTCGTTTTACACATATCTTTTTAGACGTAGGGTGTTAGGTGATTCACATCCTGAAATTGCCTGTTTCCCTCTGCTCATTGCAAAATGAGTCTTGGGGGCTCGCTCAGAGTTGAGCCCTAGACATTTGACCAGACGAACACCTCTGCAAAAGTTGTAGTTGATGACTATGTCTGAACTCTAACGTAAGCCCTGATAGGTGGATGTGGGGCTGTTCATGGCAAGGTGGTCATTGGGGTCTGCAGCTTCCCTCTGGCAATGCTCATCCTCCCTTCTTGTCATCCAGCAGCAGCCCTGTGGTTCCCAGCCCTGCAGCTCACATAGCCCCAGCACAGCCACAAACCCATTCCTTCCCTCCGCAGTGTAACTAACGCTGTCACTTACTGAAACCGAGAGGATTAGAAAAAAATAAAGAAAATCCCTGCTGCTTTTTTGCCTTGGGGCAGCAGAGGACCTCAGCAACGGACACGCCGTGATCACCTTGATTTACAGAGTGGCTTCCTAGTCAGTCCCATGTATTTAATCCTTTTGTGCCAGCAGGAAGTTGGAAAGTCTGGACTGCAAAAGGTTTAATGACATACTTATAAGGCTAATTTAAAAAGTTGCAAAAAAAGGAGCTGCAAAAAAAAAAAAAAAAAAAAACCTTCTTAGGATTTGTAAAACCTTACTTACTCTAAACCTAAATTTCATCTCCAGGTGACTGAAGGCGTTCCTTTAGCAAATGTGTGGAAATAACATTGAAAGGGAAAAAAAAAAACCTGCAGATCATATGCATTTTATTTTTCATTTCTGTTTTTTTTATTATTATTTTATTTCCTATTCACCTTCGAGAAATAGGAGCAAATATTTTTGTAACAGATGCATACTGTTTTGTTCTGTATGATGCATGCAAGTTCAAATTTTAATGTTGTTAATAGCTATTTTTTTTGAACAAACTCATTTTATGTTATTTCTTACAGTGCTAAAACTTCTGCATATGTCAGATACATACCTGTCATACAATATGAACGGGATGTATTGCAAAGTCGTTTGGTGACTGCATGTAAAATGAACCCTGCAGTCTTTCACTTGCACTGTTTCCTAACCCATTCCTCTCAGACACTGGTACTGTAAAGCTCTGAGATGCTCCTAACAAAACCATAACTAACAGCAAAATAAAACTCATCTCAAAAGTGGCTTTCTTTTAAATGAAGATTCTGTACTTTTTTCTCTGTCCCCAGAATTACACTTGTCTTGAACCTTGAAAAAAGCGACACCCAGCGTGAGCCAGGTTCTACCCTGTTTATGTTTGTTTACACATGCTCCTCCACTCAAATCGTTCTATTTTCATAATTAACGTCTCTTTTTAACGTGGAAGGCAAGTTTATAACATGAGAAACAGACTTACAGCTCTTCGATAAGACTTGCCACTTATTTTAATACAGAAGATTTCTAAGTATTTAAGTTTTTAAAGTCCTCAACTTATTCAAAGAAAATGAATTTTAGGTGTTTTAGGGTTTTGGGGATGAGATTTACAAATGAAAATTAAGGGCTTGAAGATATACAAAGATGTTATCTAATGCAGATTCCCCTGCTATCCATAAAACCTCATCTCATTGCACCTAAAAATCCTTCCTTTTGGGTGTGTCTGCAAGGAACTCTGGAACCTGCATCGCTGCAGCTGCTGCACGGTGCGGAGCAAGCCAGCACCCACCTCTTGCTAAGTCCCATCGGCACCAGTGAAATAATTACCTGGTTGCTAAAGGTTCCCTGCCTTAACTGTGAGGCCTGATCCAAGAGTCTGCTTTGCCTGTGACCTTTCACAAACCCATCTCTCCAGCGCCTATTCGGGGAGCTTGTGTCATGCTTGTTCTGCACCAGCAAATCCTGCAGGTATCGAGACAGCAGCTCCTGCACCGCTGACAGGTGCAATGCCTGATTTCCTTTTGGCTCTCTGGTTTGTGAGCTTCTGTTGAGGACATGGACAGAAGAGGTGGCATTCAAATGATTAAAGATAGATATTGATAATATAGTCCTATTTCTGTGTGCTGCTCACCCTGAGCTTGCTTTTAATATGTCTACCTCAGGATGAGGTGAGGTGGCTTCTGAAGGTGCCTTTTCCTCTCCAGTGCCTTGGAAGGCAGCCTCAGGCAACCAGCTCAGGTGAAGAGGTCTATCGTGCAGAATTAGGAGAGGTGGATCCCATCCCCAGTAACAATAGCTTATTCCCCTAAATGTTTACGTATGAGACGTGCTGCAGGGCTGCTCGCATTTGCAGGGTTACTCGCGTGCATCAGTGCTTCCTGCGTGAGTGCAACCTGCAGAGGCAGGCAGTTAGATCTGCTCCTGCTTCTGGAAATGGGCTCATCTATGCTGTGTTCGGGGATGTGGTATGTCCAGCTTCTTCTGGAAAATAACCGTTACTTTCCCACCACAGGATTTAGACCTTATATTAATTTGGGATAGGATACAGAAAAGATGGAAAAACAGTGTGTAGTGATCGTTTCATGCCTTGTCACACTAGAAATGATAATCTGTCTTAGACAGGTTATACATAAATGTTCATTTAGAGGCACTTGCCATACTTTTAGGTCCTGTCCCTTTTCCCTGTCATCCACACTTTTACCTCTGGGGTATCTCAATTATTCACTCTCACTCTGTGGTTTAACAATATCTTAGTAGCCCTGAGCTGCTTCAGCTTGGACCTATTCACAACCAGATCAAATCACATTTTCTGCCCCAAAAAGTGACATAGAAGTAGTGGAGATGGTTCCTTTGCACCTAAGTGCCCCTGTTGTTTGGCTATAAAGAAACCTTTTGTTGCGCCGTCTCCATCTTTCTAATATCATTTTAATGAAATGGTGGAGCATCCCATAGCCTGGGTGTCAAACCTCTGAACTGGGCTGAACCCCGAGTGAAGGACTTGCTAAGGGCTGGTCTTGGTCAGGCATCCAACCTGCAGGAAATTATTACCGAATCATTCAGATCATGCCTGGTGGGATTTTCTTTTGTTTTCTTTTGGCTGATTGACTGGGTTTTGGGGGTTTTGGGTTTGTTTGGGCTTATTGGTTTTGGGGTATTTTTTGGTAAATTTTTTTTGTGAGGTTTTTTTTTGGTTTTTTTTTTTTTGTTTTTCTTCCCAATTGGTTAGTGGCTTCACCAAGCATATTCATGCTCTGGATCACTCTTCAGAATCACCTTCCTCGCTCTGAATGACTGCATAGAAAGCCTAGTGACCCAGTTAGAGCAGCTGCTGAATTTTCAGATGTCACTGTATTTCAGTGCCTAAATTGATGTCTTGGACCTTGGTGTCCTCTTTAGCAGTTTCAAGATGAGGAGGCAACTGCAAAGGGATTCAGTATTTCTTAATCATAAGTGTTTGAGCTTTGCCTCCTGATCTTGGAAAGCCTAAGTCTTACCTCTTCATGCTTCTCCTCTTGCCCAAGGTCCCTCTGTTTCATTTTCACAGACCAATATATATCAATTAATTCTGTCCAAGCATGTATTTAAATCAGCACTTTTCATCTGGGGAACATTTACTTGTAGATAAAAGGATGTAGAAGAACAGGACTTAGTAAAGGACCTCAGAACCTTGTTTTGATGCTGTGAACAATCACTCCTTCTTATATTACATTGGTAAAAAAGCTTTTTTCTTCTCAGTCTTGGATGGTGAGATTAGCTCCACAAATACTTAAAAAGTAGGAGCGCTCTTGAGGTGACGCATCACTTCCATTTGATTAATGAGCCAGATATCCAATACTTTATATACTGGTATTCGAAGATTCTATACAATTTGTTTCTTCAGTGTTTTAGGGGTAAGAGGAGACCCTCCTGTTCCCCTTTCTGCTCTGTTCTCCTCTGAATAGCCATATAAAGTCATCACATGAAACGTTACATTTACAAGTTGGTATCTTTCCAAACAATTACGTTTTCCTCAGAAAGAAATAAGAACAGTGTATTTTCTCTGCTGTGCAAGTTCACACTGCTAATCAGCTAGACCACGGCTAACAAGCCCAGAAGACAGAGAGAAGGAATGTACTTTCTTATTATGAGCATTTTGGTGTGGTGAGGAGAAGTCACATTAAAATGACACCTCTAGCTGGATGAGATGTTATAATACGACCACACAGAAAAACAAGTGTGGAAAACCATTACCTTACAAAATTACCTGGGGCGAGTTTTCCTTTCTTGTCTGTCCCAAGATGATCCAGCGTGACCTAAAAGTTTGGCTTGTGCCTTCAAGCTCTAGTACTTTACACTTCAGTCTTGGATATTTGTGGTTCCCTGTGCGTTGCCTGAGAACAGTTACCAGAGTTCTACGGAAGGGAGACAAAAGGTGGAAGAACAATAAAGAAAAGTCTCCTTTATATAAACTAGTGGATCAGGCAGAGATATGGACACATCAAAGTGCTTGCATGCCTCATCTCAATTTCTCTCAGGGGGAATGAAAAATGTAAACATTTTCCTAGATTTGGCCCAGAGGTTAAGCAGGAGACTTCCAAAGTACATACAACATTTAAGCACCTAGGTATTTTGTAAGTAATTAGTCTTTAGGTGCTGTTGCACAGGAATAGCCTGACTTCTAGTTTTTACATAAGTCAGAGAAGAAGGCATCCCAAGGAGACTAAGTTACCCAAATCTTTGTAGTAGGAAAAGAAATTGGGAGCATGACCACAAAATCATCCTGGCACTGCAGAGAAAAAGCTCCAGAGCGGCCTCGGCAGGCCAAAGGGCTTTCATTGGCCCCTATTTCTGCCTGCAGAGAGGATCTACTGTGCTTAAATCAAACCAAGCAACTTAAAAATTATATCTAATCAACAAACAAGATAAGGAGCAGGTTACTGCACTCCTTCACCCTATTTTAGGACATTTTTCTGATCCTAGTGCTAGAACGAAGAGGCCACACCACCTTTACTCAGGCTATGACTACAAACCATGTTACTTCAAATTACAAAATATTTCTTCTTTGTCGTTTCTTCTGTTTCATTCATAGTTAATGACTCTTAGTGGCAGCTGTTCCCCATGCTGCCCAGCAGAAAAAGGGCTGTGTGCAAAAACCAACACACCAGTTTATCTGTAACATTGCTTCTTGACACTTTTGACTCTCAATTTTTGGGTATGAATAAGCCCCTATTCTGTTGAAGAGATTTCATACGAAGACTCTGACAGAGACAGGACCTAAACTCTTATTTCCTGAGTTTTATCCCAAAGCCTGAAGTATTATTTCTCTAAGCACTCACCAATGTGAGACTACATCAGCTCCTTCACTTTTGAGATGAACTGTACTAGCAGAGGTCATATTTGCTATACCTACAGTCAGCAACGACCAGGCAGGAGGGGTGGGAGCTTACAGTGCTTACGGGATGGACTGCTACACCTGACTGCACGGTCTGTGTTTGGGGAGGAGACGAGCTCTTGAATGGCATTTCCCCAACCTTTTGCAGAACTTAATGATGGGAGAACTCGTTCCCTAGACTTTATGGACTGTTTTGATTTGACCTTCTTTGACTACAAAGAGAGATTAGACAACTGTCCTGAATGTAGACACCTGGCTGAGTGTAGGCACCTGGGGTAGGTCAGGCAGTCACCTAAATGCAGGCATGGAGTGTGCTTTGAGATACTCTGGAACACCTGAGCTACCTGCACGCCAGTAAGAAACAGGAACTGCCAGAGGCCTACACCTTTCTGGAGCAGCAGCTGGAGACCAGTCAGAATACTACAGAAACCTGTGTTCAGCCAGCTGATGTGCACCCCTGCAGACACCTTGCAGACACTGCTCATCTTGAACTTAGACAAGAGGAATCAGACCCCATCTCTCTACAAGATAGCACTGTGATATAAATAATTACAAAAACTAACTTTTGCAGTCCTGTTAGTGATGGAGGAGGTGGATGCTTTTGTTTTGTTTTTGAAATATTCGAAAACACCCGGTCAACCAAGGTAGAGCAGATCTTGCCCATCTCCTATCTAAGGTCTATCTCTTGGCTTCATCTTCAGCTATATAAACTATTAGGCCTTTGGTCAAAATCAGTGAAATCATGCCAGTTGACTTGGTGTGGATACGCCCAGAGTTTAACTAGGTCACTTCCTTATAATAAGAAGACAAGGACTGCATCTATATCTTTCTACTTTAAGTTCCCCAACTACTAAATTAACTCGTGCACACTCAGTCACTCATGCAGTGACTAAGAAAATCTGTGCCATTAAAAATGTCCAGAGACAGTTAAAGCCCCAACTGCTATTCATGACCCAAATTCAAAATTACCTTCAGATTTATTGTAGGTTGTAATATGATGCTTATGATCCGCACCCCTCCACCCCCCCTTCATCTGTTGTGGAAATTAAAGTTGTTGTGGAGGAACAATGGAGGTTTTGGTGACAGATGACCTGCCCCATGAAGCCTCTGTGGTGAATTCCCCTCTAGCTTCTATTGGTGCATGTAACCCTTAAGATAATTAATAGAATTACACAAATGAGTTACAGTTATGTGGGAGTACACCATAGGCATAATTATTTCCTAATACACATCTAGGCAGTGTTAATGAGGGCAAAATGATTCTAACAATCACAAATGGCTTAATAATTTGTCAATAAATGTGCAAGACATGCATGACAGTGGGTTCTTTACAAAATCAGAACACAAACAGAAATTCCTCACTTTGTTCTCATAGAGGAAAACCATGTCACTTGATCTATATATTTTTAAATCTACCATGTAAACACCTTTTTAAAAGCCTTTAAATTTGGAATGTAATTGCTACCAGCTCTTGATTACATACAGGCTACATAATCTATCGTTGGATCAAATACTCACTGTTACTGTTGGGAAGTAGGGAATTACACAAGAGCCTAAAGGAGAACACTGCATAACACACGAGAAACAAACAGAACAGGGTTGGATAATCAATCTCTGAACCATAAAATGCTAATGTTGTCCTGATAAATAAGAATTCTTTTCCATTGCTTGATATGCTTCCTACCAAGCAGTTCACTTAGCCTGTGGTATGCTTTAGTTTTGTTTAAAGTGGCACTACCATTACAGCTTTAGCAAAATAATAATAGTTCCCTTTCATTTTCATAAAAGTAATTAAACTTACCAGTTTTCTTGTAAATGCAACAAGCCAACAAATAAATGGGCAAAAATAAAATTTTAATTCATGGTCTTTTCAAATAAGCATCTTATGCACATGGGATTATTCAGATATGAGGTTCTGAATTAATGTTTTTTTTATTAAAAAAAGAAAGAAAAGAAGAAGAAATAAGATTGACATTGGAGGAAAACCATTCCTGTCAACTCCTGTGTTGGCAAAATGGTATTAATTGTAGAATAGGTACTAATACTTCATTGTAAGCTCATAATTTCTTCAGATAACTCTAACCTGATGACTCCAGAATGATACAGAAATTTAAATTACACTTAAATAATCTAATACCTTACCGTGGTGAGGACTAAATTATATGTTAGGATGGACTTGGACTTTTCAAGGTACATTGAACCTAGAGGATGCACTTAATGGAAGGATGCATTCTGCTCATAGAATGTAAATTAAAGAGATTTGAAAGGAACTGTGCCATGAAATCTGTTCAGAGATGTAGCAATGAGTTAAGAGAGGAAATGACATTCTTGGAGAATTTATAATTTACACTGACCAAATTTCAATCCCCTCCTGAATACCAATGCAATGTATTTTAAATCAGGTCCTAACATATTACTTAGAGAGAGAAGTAGAAGTCTACATTTGATTTATGATCTGAGAATAGGAAGAGACAGAAACGTGGGTGGTCTCCAAGGCTATTTTGCCCAGGTGATACATGCCCCAGTTTGACTTGTAACGCTCAATATGATGAGATTCCCTATGCCTTTGAAGGTCAGTTATCCAGAACAAAACTCCAGTAGGGTCTTTCTGCTGATCTTCCAGCCATATGCTAACATGCAAAGGGCTACCTCTGCAAACAGCTACCTCGCTATATAAGCGAGAGAAGAAAAGTACAGAGATGTATGTTAAACTCAATTGATTTCACCTCCCTGCTACACAGAAGAGAGGTGGGCAGGCTGGAGAGGCTCCAGAGAAAGGCCACAGAGATGATTAAAGGACTGGGAAGCTGCCATATGAGGAAAGGGTAAGAAAAACAGGTTTGTTCAGCCTTGAGAAAAGAAGGCTTAGGGGAGACCTTGTCACCATGTTCCAGTATTTAAAGGGTGGCTACAAAGAAGGTGGAGTCACATGAAGAAGACGAGGAGTAATGGGTACAAGTTTCTAGCGGAGAGATTCTGATTAGACACAAAAGGAAAATTTTTCAAAACAGGGACAATCAGCGATTGGAATAATGTCCCCAGAGAAGTGGTGGAGTCCCCAGCACTGGACAATTTTAATATTTGGCTGGACAGGGTGCTGGGCCATCTTACCTAGATTGTGGTTTTGCTAAGAAATGATGGACCAGATGATCCTCAAGGTTATTTCCAGCTTAGTGTTCTCTGATTCTATGATGATTCTCATCGCACCGTGATGCCAGAAAGGTCAGGACTTGAATGTGTTATCGCTGCCCCTCAGCTGGCAGATTGTGAACAGGGACAAAGAAGCTGTTAGAAGGAAACCTACCAAACAGAGTATTTCTGATTCCCAGGTGCTGAGAGTTATGAAGGCTCATGTGGATGTTGCTAGATTTTCTGAGGAGCTTCCTTTAGACTTTCTGACCCAGGAAAGTGATCAGTTAGGATCCTCTGTTAACAAAATATTAAAACCTTGATAGTCCTGTGGGTAAGATGCTTGACGTTACACAGGAGACACATAGTCCTTTTTCTGTTCCAAACCTGGTCTTGGACCAGATCTTCAAAGGTGTTCAGAACCCTAAAGGTTCTAGCAAGATTTTCAAGTCTACTGGCTGAAAGTACTTTTGCCCTGATTTCATTCATGCTTATGTGCTTTAGGTGCCTATATATATGCACAAATGAAGATCTCACAAGGTGTCTATCTTTATCAGCCTGCATTACCCTTAATTTCTCAGTATAACAGCTGTCTTTAGCTGATCTTAGTCTTCAGAAAAATTAGTAAGGTAGAAACTATCTTTCTCTTTTTATAGACATATGCAGGCAGTACAGCATGAGCAGACAACAGGTCTTCTGTTAGAACAGTGAACAGTATTTCTGTTCCTGCACTTAATTGGATGACCATAAGATTTGGGAGCAAGAAGACTGTCTCCAATCAACCCAATTTCTAAACAAGTGTTTTCAACTGCACTTTCAGCCTTCGTGAACGGGAAATGAACAGATCCCTCTCATTGGGAGACCTGTGTCCTTAGTGAATAATGGAACCAGAACACACCAGATCCTTAAGTTTGAAATCTTTTATGGAGTAGGGCTTTGTTTTCACTCTCTGGCCACATCTGATAGCAAACTCGCGTTTCTATCAATTTATGTTCTCTAATATTATGGACAGAAAGAAAAATAACTGTCTCAATATCTAAACGCTTCACTGTGAATGAACAAACTAATAGATTTCAAACCCAGAAGTTTTCATCGTGATCATCTAGTTTGCTTTCCTATATAAGAAAGGCATTCGTGTTTCAACCAGCAAAAGATGCTGATTTTCAAGCTGCAAGTTTGTAGCTAACTCTTAAAGAAATCTATTTTGGAGAGATACGGGGCACAGTGAGATTAAACTTTAAATTCTCTAAAATGCCTTTAATTGCTTAATGTGGTAGAATAGTTGGACCTGTGTGACTCATGCAAAGTAACACAGAGCCAAGAATAAAATCTGGTTCTTGGAGTCCTAGTACAGTGTTCTCTATGGCAGGAGACTTGACTTCTATTAAAACCAACATCTGAGTTTTTCTGCAAGCCTCTGACACCTACCAGACCAGCGGAAGTGTGGTAACTACTGCCTAAACTCTAAACTGAAGTGGTAGAGCATGCTGTCAAAACAGTAACTTTGTGAAAGAATTATTTGAACATTTTACAGTATTTCAAGAGAGCAAACAAATCTGTTTTCCAACAGCAGAAAGTTTTAATGTCTGTTTAAGTGATAATATCTGCTGCCTTGAAATACACAAAATAATGAACAGCTGCTCTGGCTGATCGAATGCAGAAGCAAAGTTGAGGCACTAATCTCTCAGAAAAATGGAGTATTGCATCTGGAATACAAAAGAAATAGGGGGTTATTGTTGATACAGAACAAACCATAACAGAGATGAGAACAAAATAAATGTAGATTTCTCCTCTTCCTTTCTGAAATCTGACTGTGCTACCTCTGTAACAGACATACGGATGATGTGCACATCAACACGTTTCTTGGGAGGGATGATCTGTATTCACTTCCCGGAGCTGTGTTTGGATACAGTGCCTTTACCTGTCTGCATCATTTAGTCTAGTATTTAGTTACCTATTGGTTATGTGAACAAGTGAACTATATCTCTTCGTACCCATTAATTACTGTTATGCTAGCCAAAGCTTGCAAACTTGGAAGGAGAAGATTGTCCAAAGAACATACAAGGAAACTATTTGAAGAGGAAAAAAAAGATTAGAAGCAGCAAAGGCCTATGGGCTTATCCCAGCTGGACTCCAGACTTAAGCAAGTGTAATAAACCTGGCCTTATTCTGACCGTATCCACACCATTTTTGAGTGGGGAGTAACCCTGTTTGAAATGGTGTGATGACATCTGGAGAGATATTTTTATCATTAAGGAACAGTAGTATTTGATAGGACTTACAGTGTGACATTTGCTGAGGAAGGGATAGTAAAAAGGGAGCCTTGTACCCTCCTGAATATTGCCTTTACAAATCTTTGATGCCTAGTCTGGCACTTTTTTCTTTCAGGCTCTTTACCTAGGAGTAGCTCATCTTGATCTAGGCTGATAGCTGCTCCTCCCCCACTTTTTTCTTTTTGGCTTCCTGTGTGGTTAGGAAGGAGAGATTCATAAATCTGCCTGGACTTGAGGACTGCAGTTCTCCCACACCCTTATGTGAAGAAAATACTACTGTATATCCACATAAGAACCAGTCTGACCCATGTTCAGCTGGGGCTTGATCCTGCTGCCCTTATTTTAAATGGACTGAAATCCTCTGTGGAGCAGGGTGCTACCTAGAGAGGGGAGGTTACAGCAAACACAAGTTCTGAAATGAACACTCTGGCTCCTCATAAGGCTTTGTAGATATTTCCTTGCTCAAATTCAGGAAAAGAGACGATTTTGATTCTTGCTGACCTACCAGGGATTCTTATATTATGGCCAGTTTTCTTCCGTTATAAATGTAAGAGTTGCTTCCTGCCCACACAAGTTGATGGGAGGGGTGGGGGTAAGAGATGGGCACAGTGCAGATCTTCACTATAATGCTAGCTGGTTTAGGAGTTTGTTGGTGTTTCTTAGTTCATGACCGCTGAGACAAATCCATTCAGGCAGAGAGCTAGGACTACCCTGTGGTGACTCTTCCGCTTCATTGCACTGAGCAGAAACTGAGTACAGAGAAGAATCTGTCTTCTAGGTACCCAATCAGGGCAGTGGAAGTGAATTGCCAAAGCATGACTGCTTTTATTTGAGAACTTGAATTATAAGCCTTTCTGTGCTGTATTGTTTTTAAGAAGATAGTTCACAAATAAATCTTGAAAAAGTCATGGATGTTCAATAAATCATCTATGTAGATGATGGGTTACACAGAGAAACAGATACTTTAAGACTAAAGTGAAGGTTTCTTTTAGGAAAGCTTTATGTCAATATTTTATACCCTTATGCCTAATGATTTCATTGAAAACAATTGAAAACACGTAACAAAGAGAACAAAATAACACCATGGCTTCTTAGAATATATTGTCATTGAATATAAAAGATCAAGCGAACACTGTCTCAGTAGAAATTTTATCCAGGGATTCAGGCACATCAGGATGTAATATTTGCTTAAAGATGAGTGGAAGGGTCAGGTGAAATATACTGGGGGTTCCAAGAGAAGCAGGGTCATTGCCAGAGGTTGTTCTCAGGGCAGGTGTGTGGCACATCACTTCCTAGGATGAATCAATCGAAAGTGAAGATCATGGAAAACAAGCCCACAGAGCATCATGCTAACTGGCTTAAAATGCTGGGCAGAACCACAGGTGGTGTAAAGCTCTGTGGAGATTTGCTGAGTTACAGACACAGGGGATCTGACTTTTGGTAATTTAATTTTTTTTTTTAATATATGGATGCAAATGACAGAAGTGTTAAATGCAGATTGCCTGATTTTCTTCTCACTTATGTCAGTGTTAATCAGGAATAACTTCACTGAATTTACTTAACACGCTTCTTTCTGCCCTCTGGCTTCCTTGTGGTTAGTCCTAATTAGAATTGTGCAAATGGTTGTGTAGGTCACTGTCTAAAAAAATAAGGAAAAAAAGTAAAAAAGGAAAATTTTAGATTGAATAAGGGAACTTAGACGTCATTTGTTGTGCCAAAGGGGATTTCTCTTGGAACATGTTTATCTAAGAAGCAAAGACTCAAATTTCTTTGAGGCTTGAGCGGTGTGAGCTGAAATCCAGAGAGGTCCTGTCCATAATCCAAGCCAGGTAAGCGGCAGTTTGGATGTGGGCTTTCCTCACACCGCAGGATATTCCAGTATCTGAGGTGTACACAAAACCTGGGAAAACAGGCTCCAATTTGCTCTAAGTACCTACTTTTCTAAATGTTGCCTCCCAGGTAATAACATGCTATTTTGGAAATGTCAAAACAAAGTATTTCAGTGTTCTGAAGAGTCAGTTTTGTTTTTTTTTCCAGATACAAATGTTATAAAAGTGATGGTTTGGATCCCTGAAAACCTGAACACCTCTTTTTTGTAGAACAAATAAGTGATTTGCAAGGGTTGTCTTTTTTTTTTTTTTCCCCCTTTTCCCCTCTGGGTAATTTGTGTCTCTAAACCAGAAGAAAGTCAGACCAGTGGGATTATGCTGATAAGTGCCTGGTGCAAGCAAAAGGCGAATGGGAGCTGGCCTGTCTGATGGAACCAGACTGTTCCTCTCAGTCCAAGTGACTAAAGGTCCATTATTTCAGAGCTGCAGCATCAGCAAAGCAATTAAATTAAGGAATCCTACAGACTTCCCATGTAGTTAACATGAATGAAAACAGATTGAATTTAGAGCATTACACACCAGGGGAGCAGAGTAAGGAGGGTGGGGTTAGAAAATGAAAATCCCAGAGTACAAAACAAAGGGAAGTAAAATGCTTAGCCATATGAAATGATTATTATAATAGTGAAAAAGAAACATATTACTGCTTTCAGGATTTTGGTTCTATTTTTTGAACCTCATTTTGTATTTACAACCTTTTGACATCTCTGTTGAGATAACTGTGCTCAACTCTCCATGTGCCATGAAGTGTTTTATTAGGCCATTGGAGCTTATATGGCTTGAACCTGATACTAGTTGTAAGAGTGGGGATACGGAAATATCTAGCTGTTTAATAAATAAATACTGTAAGCGCTGTCTGAGAGGACTGACCAGTATCAGCTTTTCTCCCAGGCCTGTGAAGCCGCAAGAGTATGCCTTGAGGTTTCATGGCTCCTTCTGGGACTTCTCTGAATCCAAGTACTCTCCTTGAGCAATGGATTCACTTGATGGTTCACAGGACTGCTGCCAAGAAGAGATTTGTCATATCTTTAGACTAAGGAGAAAAATTCTGCAGTACTAGCTAACTCCCCTCCACAGGGGAAATCAGCATATTCTTCTGGTTATGCCGCAGTCCTGTGATCAATATATTTGTTCAGATTTAATGCTACACATGAAAACCAGCATTCTCATTCTGACAAAGAGCTGCAAGCAAATAGTGACCTATATACGGGAATTGTCTTCTTTCCAACTTTATTCTTAACACAACACATCTAGAATTAATTGTAAATAGCTGGATTTGAAGGTGTCTTGATTTTTTGGAGGAAAGTTGGCATTTAAATTTTATTCTGCCTAGCTAGTCAATAACAATGTTCTTAGCTTCTGAAACTTGGACAGATTTATAGCTTCAGCAAATTCTTTCTCACTGCCATTTTTAAATACACATCATGTATTTCACAGAGCTCCTCAGCAAAATTTTTAGACATGCCAACACAAGTTGTATTTAAATGTGATTGAGACATTTAGGAAAACAAACCCCAGGGACATTCAGTAAGATTTAAATCATCATACTCAGCATACAAAAAACTGGTGAAACACTGACAGTGCTGGGAAGACCACTGAATCTCAAAGCTAAGCACCACCTGGAGTAACAAGCAACTACCTCTAACCTATCCTGGTGCGGCAGCAGTCCTCACATGTTCCCAGTGTTCAGATAAGCAGCAAGAAAGAAGTGTTTCTGGTTTTCCAATAACTTGATTTTATTCAGATGAGGTTTAGGAAGGCTGTTTAGGCTCAAATGCCTCCACTGTCAGAGAGAGATGGACTTGCAGCCATCATGTATGAGGAATATATAGAACCACCAGGCTTCTACTTTTGGAGGCAGGGGAGAGAGAAGTATCAGGAAAGGGATATCTGAACTGCTCCTTCTGCAGGTTCCTCACTACACATGGAACTATTAAAGGATGACTGGTCTTTGACCCAGGCAGGTAATGCAGTTTTTGTCTGAAGTGCTCTCCCTACTTGCCCCAGAAGTGATGCTTAAAGCTTACTTTGGGGATTGGGATCAATACCTATTTACAAAGAAAGGGGATTTGTGTTGAAGTGTCTCTCGATCTCCATATAATGTTTAAAGACTATTAGGGTTGGATGCAGAACCTCAGTCCTACTAGGAAGTACTGCAGCCAGTGAAACTCTACTTCTGAAGAAGTAACTTATTTCCTTTCACCTTTTTTTTTTTCCTTTCTTGTTATTTAGGTCTTAGTCTGATGCAGGGTGGGACTAAGCCTTCGGAGTGTCTGGCTGACATTTTTGTCAGTTCCATAGCTGTAGTAAGAGCTGCAAAATGATCAAGAACATCAAATTTCATGCAGTCTCTGCAAAGGCTACTGAGGCTTACAGCTCTGGAGAAGGACCTGGGGTGTTGACCCTGGAAACCTTGAAAATACTTGAATGGAGCTAGGTTTTCAGCCTGAACTGCAGAAAGCCTCAGTTGCTGCAAACCTACTGAAACCTGAAGTGCCTTTTTTGCTGACTGCTCCATACTCCTAGATCCTGGGAGCCTGTCTCATGGCTTCAAGCCATAATTCAGCAGTACAGTCCACCTGGACGTTTTAGCAAAGCTGGCTGCTCCGAAGTCACAAACACTGGGAAGGCTGGCATATTCAGCCCTATGTGTTTCATCCACATAGCAGGATGTTTGGGGCAAAAACTTCTGCATCTCAATGGGTACCGAAAACCTATTCAAACGATGTGCCCAGAGTTTTATAGTAAAACTGTACGGCAGGTTATGAAGTTGCAGTCACATATAGAAATGCTACCTGATGTCTTTCAATAGGATTGCATAGCACTTAGCCCAATAGAAGTGAAAAGAGCAGAGTTTAAATATGTACAATGTGGGATAAGACTATTACAAACACGAAGCTAACTTAACCCCCTTCAGTTACCTTTTTTAATGCATACTTAGCGCTAGTTAGTTCTGAATCTCCCAACTCCCATTTTCTTAATTGGGATTTTTTGGAATTGACCTTTCCTGTAGATGGTTGAATTGGGTGAATGCTTGAATTATACAACATATAAGTCTCTGAGCTGTTATGACTTTGAGGAAGGTATGGACAGAACTGTGCACTGTTATGGTTTTCTCAAAGTTCACTTGTGCAGTTTTTAGCTTCCTGAGATCTTTACTGAGTTTAGGTTTTAGGATCACAGCTAATCCTGGAAACCATTTCCAGGCACAGTAAGGATGAGAAAATCATCAGGAATAGTCAACATGGCTTGACCATGTGGAAGTCATGCTTGATCAACTTGATAAACTTCTATGATGAAGTGACTGTCCTGGTAGATGAGGGGAGAGCAGTGGGTATTGTCTACCTGAACTTCAGTACGGTCTTTAACAATGTCTTCCATAAGATCCTCACAGAGAAGCTGTTGATGTATGGGCTGGATGAGGTGGATTGTGAGAATGAGGAAGACTGGCTGAACGGCTGGATCTGGGGGGTGGTGATCAGTGGCACAGAGTCTAAATGGGGACCAGTGGCCAGCAGAGTTCCCCAGGAATCAGTACTGGGTCCAGCCCTTTAACATCCAGATGATGGGGCAGAGTGTACACTCAGCAAGTTTGCTGATGACAGCAAACTGGGAGAAGTAGCTGGTATGCTACTAGGATTGTGCTGCCATCCAGAAGGACCTTAACAGGAGGGAGAAATGGGCTGACAGGAACCTCATGCAGGTCAACAAGGGGAAGTGCAAAGTCCTGAGCCTGGGGATGGACAACCCCATGTACCAGTGTATGCTGGGAGGGGGAATCTTATTAATGTATAAAATACCTGACAGCAGGGTGCATAGAGGACGGAGCCAGACTCTTTTCCGTGGTGCTCAGTGCGTGTTTAGTTTATGTGGCAAGGTTTTGGAAGTGTGTGTGTGTAGGGGGGGAGGCTGCAGGGGTGGCTTCTGTGAGGAGATGCCAGAAACTTCTCCCATGTCCAACATAGCCAGTTCCAGCTGGCTTCAAGACAGACACACTGCTGGGCAAAGCTGAGACAATTAGCAACTGTAGTAGTGTCTCTGTAATAATGTATTTAAGGAAGGGTAAAAAATGCTGCAAAACAGCAGCTGGGAGAGAGGAGTGAGAATATATGAGAGAAATAACCCTGCACACACCAAGGTCAGTGAAGAAGAAGGGGGAGGATGTCCTCCAGGTCCTGGAGCAGAGGCCACTGCAGCTTGTGGTAAAGCCCGTGGTGAGGCAGGTTGTCATTCTGCAGCCCATGGAGGACCTCATGCTGGAGCAGGTTGCTGTGCCAGGCTGTAGCCCATTGAGACCTTGCTCTGGAGCAGGCTCCTGCCAGGAACTGGGGCTCATGGAGAGAAGCCCATGCAGAACCATGTTTTCTGGCAGGATCTGTGACCCCTCAGGGGACTCATGCTGGAGCAGTCTGTTCCTGAAAGACTGCAGCCTGTGGAAAGGACCCATACGGAGCAGTTCATGAAGATCTGCAGCCTTTGGGAAGGACCCACATTGGATAAATTTGTGAAAGACTGTCTCCCGTGGATAGGAACCCACAGTGAAGCAGGGAAAGAGAATGAGGAGGAAGAAGCAGCAGAGAGAATATGTGACAAACTTACCACAACCCCTGTTCTCCATCCACCTGCACTGCTTGGTGGAAGGAGGTAGAAGAGTTGGGAATGAAGTTGAGTCTGGGAATAAGGAAGAGGTGGAGTGAGGTGTTTTTAGATTTGTTTTTATTTGTCTCTATCTTACACTGATTAATTGAGTCTGTTTTGCCCCGAAGGTAAATGGTAAATGATTTCCCTGTCCTTATCTCAACCTACAATATTTTTCACTGTGATGGAGGGAGAGTGGTAGAGCAGCTTGGTGGGCATCTGGTGGACAGCCAAAGGTTAACCCAACGCTAAGGCAAGAGGTAATGGGCACAAAATGAAACAAGGAGGTTTCCTCTGAACATCAGGAAACACGTGGCTGAGCACTACAATAGGTTACCCAGGAAGGTTGTGGAGCCTCCATCCTTGGAGATATTTAAAAACTCTCTAGACACAGACTTGGACAACTGGCTCTAGGTGGCCCCGCTTGAGCAAGGGGTTGGATCAGTTGATCTCCAGAGCTCCCTTCAACCATTTTGTGATTCTGTGGTCACATAACACATCACTGTCTGATGACAGTTCTATGAAGCTTCAGGATAACAGAACAAATAATAGTGTTTTTATCATCAATGCACAGGATTTTACTGAGAACAAGATACTGCAAAAGAAGTGAGTTGATTAACAGACTGATTCACTAATAACAGAGTTTGAGTTACCTTGACTGGATTCTGGTCTCGTTGTCTCATCGTACATTGGAACAACATCCTGAGTTAGTTTTGACTTACACTGATCTAAAGGAAAGGAGAGTTCATTCATCTGCAGGGAGAAATATAACCACATAAAATGCTAGTTTTCATTTCAATCAGTTCATTTCAGTCATTATTTCAATCTTTAAATAGAACATTACTTCAAACTTCATAAACTAGAGAGACTTAAACATCTTTTCTCAGAAATTCAAGTTCTAAATAGTTTAATATCATAAAGGACATGAGGTAAGTATCTTTCATTATCTAGTATTTCCCTAATTTGAAACTCCAAATCCTGAATTATTTTATACAAAAGCAGAGTTTCATTGAGCTGTTGGAAAAGATCAGATGTTATATATAGGCTGCTGACATTAAGGCTGTATACAGTAATACTTGGGCAGCATTTTTCTACCAAATATGATCTCAGAGTGCTAATAAATGAAAGTCTCAGTGGTACCCAAAGTGAATATCTACTCAGATTCCATTTACATATATATTACATATCCCACTGTTTTCACAAAGTAGGTGAAAACATATGTGACTTAAAGCCATCATTCAGTCTCTAAACTTAGTTAATACTGTACTGTCCCATGTTTTTCAAACCCAAGTCTTCAAAATTTGCTGTTAATTCCTCCTACAAAATACCAGAAGAAAAGCAGTATTCTTACAACGAAAATACTGAACTGAAAATACTGAACTGAAAATACTTTATAATATTTCGTAGGGCGGGATAATTTCACCTGGGAGTGTTCCAAGGAAACTTGCTCTTGGACAAGTTTCACTTTCCAGAGCGAAAAATCACAGTACAAATCTGTCTCATCATCTAAAATCTAAAGACTGTTTACATAATGATAATTGGGGAAAGGACTGAGTGATCAGGCTGTAAATGTCTGAAAATCAAGATAAGGCCAGATCTCCTGGTATGAGATTTCTGTGTGGTGTATCTCAGATGATGGAAAGCAGCTGTAAACTGGTATAAGCCACGTTTGTGATTCTCTGCATCAGTGGAGCAATGCCAAAGAGCTCTGGTGTATCAACAAATCCAGGGCAAGTGGCAGCTGCATCTTCCTAGACAGATAAAGCTTCTGCTGAAAGTAGCTTCAAGAAAACATTTGTATGTGTACAGTAGGTTATTTGTTTGTATGTGTGCATGCACGTGTCTCTACACGTACACACACACAACTCTGTGGGTATGTAGTGGGCCTGGTAACACCAGATGGTATTAAATTTACCCATCCTCTTTGTGGAGAAGAGCAGTTGCTTACAGTCTTGCTAAATGCTCGTCAGAAAGCCTAAGTCTTCCATACTATCAATAACATTTTTTGGACTCAGGCAGAACAAAGGCAATAAAATTAAAAAAAAAAAAGAAAAAAGAAAAATAAGAGCCAGATGAACAACATTGGGTCAAAGCATCTGGTGGGACTAGGCGTGTGGAGGACAGACTGGAACTGAATGTGAGTGGATGCTGGGACTGGTAGGGTGTGCGAAATGGACAACGAGCCACGAAGGGTTGGAGGTTTGGATAGTGAGACAGTTTGGAAAATGCTGCAAGACCATTTGTTGATGCATAACATGGGGGTAGCATGAGAATCTGGAACATATTTGGGCAGGATGACTAAGGGCTACAAAAGGATTAAGAGTTAGCATCAAAGTACAAATAAGAAAGGTCTTAGCACACTAGGAGAAGGGGCAACAATGAAAGTTGTCCAGGAAAGAAGACTGGCCCAAGGGACCAGGAAGGGGAGAGAAGTGCAGGGGTAGGTGAGAACTGGACACATATAAAGTCTGAGAACAGCCTTAGGTTGGCGCTCAGAGATGAGAGAAGGTAAAAAAAGGAAAGACTCAAAGAAGAGTGAAGAAGAAATTGTCTGGCCAAAGAGATGGGAACAGTTTGGGGCATATTTGTTTGCTGTGTGGGAAACAATGGATGGGACACCCAAGCACTAACGGGCCTTGCTGGGACCTAAGCATGCTCAGGGGAGAGACAGTACTATTTCTAATTTCAGTTGCTAGGCTCAGAATAATCTCTCTCAACCATCCATGAACGGAGATATTTTTTTCAAGTCTTGTAATTTGCTTATCTCCTTGCAGATTTTCTTATAAACACAGAATAGAAGGGCCAAAATATAAAATCCCTCCATGAATCATCCTAGAGCTATCTAATCTTTCTAAGAAAAAATGGTCCCCATATTTTTTTCTAATATTGACCAACAATATTCTCAGGAAAGTCTTAGCTTCTTTGATCCACACAAACTAGTTCTGAATCTGGCTGGATAGCACCAGTATGGAAAAAAGTCTTAATCAAAATTGTTAGGAAAGTTATGAGCAACTAATAAAAGATCCTAAAACAGAGACTATCAAGCAATACTAATTACAGAAAATGCTGGAATATTTAGAGGCACATACACATATATTTGTTGAACAACCTCTAGGCTTTCAACTTTCTTTTTTCAGATTAATCTCAGCAGAGGGACCCTTTCAAGTGATAACCTAAATATTTTTGTTCAGTATGTTTGTAAGCAACCCATGGATTTCCTGGAAAAAAATGAATGGAATCTGGCACGTATTTGGGGTTACGGCTGACTGTACGTCTTATTCACTAGAGGGTGTATATTTGCTATAAATGCATTCTTTATTTGTTTGGGAAAAAAAAACACTTTTACTTTATGATTTTTTGAGAGATATATCTGAAGCAGTTGTTTACAGTCACGCTTTATTGTCTGCTAGCACTTCAGCTGAACGCATCTTTGGTTCAGAACCAATTTATTTTCTCCTATTACCAATGTTGTGACACTTTGGGAAGTTCTTTTGTAGAAGAACTCACAGAAGCCCCAATAGAAGAAACTTGGGCTTCCTTTATGTTTTTGGGTATTAGAATCCTTCATAGTGACATAACAATTATCCAGGATAATGTATATTGATGAACAAAGCCAAAACACCTTCAAAATGGCTGTAAATTCACATTCAGCCATAAAAGTTGCACCTACAGTTTGGTGTATGTTAAGGAAACGCAAATCACTTGCTACAGAAAGCTGGTGATATTGTGATGATGTTGGATGGTTGTTAGAAAAGACTTTTACAAGCAGAGCTCTTATTCACATAAATAATCTGTGTTTTTCCAATTATAATGGAGCTGGAAAAAATGTTGTTTAAAACATTAAAGATTATTTTACATTCCTGACACTGTGGGTTACAGAGAAAAGAGCCTCTTTCCTTCCACACTCCTTTTGCCTTTGATAAAAAGGAAATTATGTTACTTGGAAACACTTAAATCTTTATTATGATGCACAGGCTGGAAACTCCTACTCAAACACAGGCAGAAGGAGAGGTGCCATGTTATTCATCTGGCTGCAGGTAAGGGCTATATTCCCTGTTCCCGTGTTATGTTACAGGGCATCCTCTTTGTTACAGAGTCCTGGGCCCCAGGAACAAGCACTGCTGTGTAGGCACATCTTCAGGCAAATACTCAAGAGTATGTCATTTACTGAGGTGTTACCAGGAAGTGACCACTTAGGACATGAAACCTAAGGACAGAAAAAAATATCCATAGTAAAATGCCAGCTTCTTGAATGGTTTTGTTTGTGAAAATGCTCTTTTACACCAGCTGAAATCTTGGACCATGATCTTTTAGAAAAGACAACAGTTTCTCTAAATTGCTTGTCAAGAGGAAAGCCAATGCTCTATTCACTGTTACTCAGCTAACAACTACGTATTTATCATTATGCTCTACTTCAACGACGTCCTGCTGCTGTCAGGCATCATCTCAGTACTTCTTTTTACCTAAGAAAAATAACATTGGTGTCATCTTTGAGATTCAGTTACCACTGCCATTTATAGGTGGGAAAAATGTAACTTACAAGCAAGCTTCTTAAAAAAACAAAACCAAAACCACCCCCACAAATCTCCCAAATTGGAAACCTCAGGAGAAATTCATTAGAAATGGTAACAAATAGTAGCAATAAATATATTAGATCTTGAAAATATTACAAGTACCTCACAGTCTTTAAGTCAAACAAATCTAGGAACGAAGCAGGCACTGGTGCTTCTTTTAGTGCTTGCAAGAGACATAAAGTAAAATGCTTGGAAAATACCAATATTTAATGAAAAATGCTGTAATTTAGAGCCCAAATTATGTTTTCTTTACCAGCAGTGGAATAAAGTAGCTCAAGCCTTACCAATTCTGTATCAATCTGCCATTTTGTTCCCTGATGATGGCTTTGGAATAAACAGAAAAATAAAATATTTCCTTAAAAACACTCAAATGATTTCTTTCAGGGCTCATAAACATCTTTTATGACGAGCAATTTGATAACATCTAATGTTAAGTAATACCAATGGTGGAGTAACTATTTGGTTACCAAAGAAATAATGTCTATAGGGTTTTATTAGACTCGTCTTAATGAAAAACTACATCTGCGTAGGAGCAAAGAAACCTTGTGAAGCTCGTCTATTTTTTTTCCAAATGGATGTGATGTTATTGCTACACGTATTGCTTTGGCAGGCACACAAATGCTGAAGGCAAGCAAAAAGTCTTTGAGTCTTTTGAGGGTCTTTTGCACTCAAAGGAGCGGCCACAGCAGGCTTGCCTTCCATCCCCAGGTGCTCTGAATATTCAGGCCACATTGACTTTGTACACAGAAGCTGCACACTGAGTGAAGTAGTCTTCAGTGGGATGCATTGCAGACAAAGCAAGTGGGATTTCTCCTTTCACTTTGGTGTTCCCAGAGGTCTGAGTGAGCAGGATTGGTAGATAAGCGCCTTCATGCTTGGAAGAGTTCTTAGATGTATTTGGGAAGTCGTGTTTGAATACCTGCAATGCCATTTATGATCCTTCGTAAAACTAGACTCTGTCACAATGCACACAAAAGTTGACTCTAGTTACACTGTTTATGTGCTGTGATAACATCCCATCATATCAATTAATAGGATCTCTTGCTACTCTGCATTCTGCTGTCCATCCACAGATTCTTGCATTACATTTTATATTGTACACTTGTGTCTTTACAGCACTTGTGATGCTGAGATCATGGGCCATGACTAGGTTTCATATCTCAGTATCTTAAGAAAGAGACCTAGCATTGGTATCAAAGCTACTGTGGTGTTTTTGATGACTTATTCTGCTGAAAAGTCTGAAACAGAGAAATAGTCATGCTTACCCAAGTCAGGTAGACTGTTTATGCTGCAAATAGGATTCATCTCATTCTAAGACAGAGATCTACAGCAGGAAAGATGAATCACTCTCAAAACTTGTTTTTTAGTTCCTTTGTTTTTTTGGTTTTGTTTTTTTTTCTCTTCTGAATATGAAAATTCTCTAAATGTTTAAAATTAGGGGAGATGTATGTTACCTAGATGCCTCTGGTATCTCCTGTGTCTTGTCATTATGTATTATATAAAAAACCAGATCTCTCAGCTCCAGAAAAGCATTATAAATAAATAAATAAATGAAGCCATCCCACTTCTCTGAAATGTGCTGGAAAGTTTAAGTCAGGCACTTGTATTAGTGGTTTGACTGCAACTGCCATGCATTATAGTAACAGAAACTGTAAGTGATAGCAATAACACTGGAAAGCTTTTATCAAATGAAGTGAGGGGTTTGGATCAGCTCCCAGCAGCTATAGCTTCGTTTCCCGGAAACCAGCAACTGGTTATCTGCGACACCTTTTCTTGCCATTCCAGCAGAGTCCTCATGGCCTGAATGGCTGATGGGAGTTGCTTCCAAGCTATGATCAGTCCTGTGGGTTAAGACAGTCACACAGCTGCGCATGGGGAGCGATCAGCCCTTTCATTGAAGTACTGTGATTTGAAGCAGGAGTTGTTAACATTGGTTGACAGGATCTTGGCAGAGAGGAGACAGACAGATCCCTTCTCTCCCCTCAGTAGTTCTTATACCTGCTGTTTTATTAAAACAGTTCATCGTATTTGTAAGCTTCAATGCACAATTCTTCCCAACATACTCCCACGTAAGGATCCATTGAACAACTTGCATTGTCTCAGCTACTTCTGAGGAAAAACATTACTTCAGGAGTGCTCATGAAACCTACAATCTCTAAAGTTTCAAAGACAATAAATGTCACTTTCTCCAGCCCATTACAGGAGGTAGTTTCTTTGCTACTTGTGAAGATAAAAGTTAGAGGAATAACATTGCCCTTAAAAAGAATGACAAAAAACTAGGGTAGTATATATACTAGGACCTCGACTCATGAAAAAACTGAGTTCATTTTTGGAAGTGAGAACTTGAAGCTAAAGCCATGTTAGATGAAAGAGAATTAATCGGTTACTAATCATACTGGTAACCTTTAAAAGGAAGGAATTGCCTTTCTCTGGGCTTCTCAGAGGTTATTTCTTATAATCCTTAAGCACAGACAACTTTTATCTAAATCAGACATGATGATTGAAGAATTTTAGTGGATAATACAGTGAGAATTTACTAAATAAAGATCACATAGAGACCAATTTCAGTGGTGACTTAGGCTTTTAGAGCCTTGCATCTCTAATAATTTGTGGTACTAAGGCTTCTCCATCCCTTAAATTATATTGCATTCCAGCTGCCTTAGGTAGCTTTCAAGTAACATGCTTGGATACAAAAAGCAGTGTAGTAGGTTTGCATGGCAGTTTGCCCGGACTAATATAGCTACTTCTAGCTGTGTTAATTAGTCACAATGGAGCTCCACAATAAAGCTTGTTTGTTCAGCACTTGCTCAGGTGTCTTCATGCTATACTGCTTTAGGTCATATAGGTATATTCTTGGATGCTTCTAAAATTGTAATCTCTTGCCTAAGGGAAAATTAACATAAAAATTTCAATGCGGGTTCCATGTTTGGTAGCTGCTTGAGGATTTCCGGATCAGATGCTCTCAGTATGGGCCAAACATCCCTTGCAATACCTCACACCATCAGCAGATAAGTTTCAACGGGATGAGGTTTGAGTTGAAGCACTTTTTGGTCCTTACCATACTGTTAAAACGTGAGCCATCTCTGTCCTACATGTCTCTGTTGATAATGCAGAACTAGCTCAAATGAAGCATAACTTAAACATATTTAGAAGAAAGATTGCCTTGAGTAAATGATTCCCAGCAGAAGCTGTAGGAAGGGAACTCACCAAGTCCCTTATATCTCCATTATAATTTGAGAAGTATCTTTAGGCTTCCTTCAAGGCTGTATTCACCATCCAATTTAGAAGCAGAGTTGCAAAAAACAGCAGAAAGCTGTGGAGACCAAACAGCATCCACTTTTATTGTAGTTCAGCTCTGTTTGGGATGGGACGATTAGGAGTTCAGCTTCTTCTTCACTGAAGTTATAGTCAGATACAAACTCAGAGAAGCAATAAGTGACCTACAGTGTTCACTCCTTCATGCAGCTTTCTAGAGCCTCTTCTATTGTCTTTCCCCCATTCATTAAACTAGGAATAATTTCAGGGGAAATGCTTAATAAGTCGACACATTGAGAAAGAGAGAGCATTTTGTATTTAGTCCCTTGTTGGATTAGAATACAATTCTATGTTGGGTTTTTTTTTTTTTTTCTCTATGAATGTAGCACTGGTGAAAGGTGCCAGACAGACCTGCTTGAAGAATGAATACCTCTTTTTATGCACAGTCAGAGGCTAAGCATATCAGCGGTTCTGGGCTAGTAAATCTCCATAATCCCAAGAGGAATATTCCTAAAAGATGTTGTTGGTAAATCTTAATTATTTTCCCTGAGGTGGAACTCAAGAACAGAAAGAAAGGAGATAAAGAAACACAGAGTCATGCCTGATAGTTCTGAACATATCAACAGGAAAGGCCTCTATGCCAAGCTGATAAGGAAATGTCCTGCTCTCTCATCTTGTTTTGATTGTGCCTACCACTTTGTATCAAATGTCAGAGCCTTTGGCCAGTCTGCAGTTGATCCATGAGAAGCAACTGCAAAGCTGCAAGAACACAGCCATTTTCTTGAAGACAAAACAAGTGTGATGGTTTTTCTTAAAATGTGAGTTTTCTACTCATGTAAAGCAGCAGTTCAGATTTCTAAAAATAACTGATATCTTTGCACGCCAGAGCCGAGAGGTCTAGAGGAATGTGCCAATTAATTGACTAGGGAACTTAAAAATGGAAACCTGTCAGATGGATTTGTCTGGACTGTAGATAGGGAGGAAAGGGAGATGGAGAGCAATGTGTGTGCTGGCATTTCTACCCAATCATGTAGCTTGGAGTAGGCATTCTGAGCCAGGTGATACTAATGGGGAAGGAGATATTGCTCCCTATTCTCTCTCCTTTGCCAATCTTAACTGACTCATTGCTTTGGAAATTCTTGGCTAACATATTCATTCATTTCTCACAGAAACTAAGTGTTGCAGCTAGAAATAAAACAGAAGATGGCTAGTAGTGACATCTCTATGAAGAATTCATAACGCATGACTTTGCATCTCAGAAACTTCAGAAAAGTTATAATTCATTCCTTTTCCCACTCTGCAATATGTTTAATGGCTTTAGTGCAAAAACTGCATGACCCAACTGCTCATATGAACAGCAGTATTGAAAAGTGTTTTGTGGTTGTGAATCCTGCATTCCAGCATGCACAGTAGCCAGGACATTGAGCTACCAACAACCACACACCTGATAGAGGAAGAATGGGCAACCCTGGTAACAGCAGGGAATATGGAGACTGATTCTCTTTGTATCTGTGCCATTAACATTCCCCCGTGCAGCTCACAGGGCTTCTGGCTCTTTCCTGATTCCTCTGCAGGTTTTCTGGATGAATAAGATGCCATGCATTGGCTTTTCAAAATTATGAAGTCTTGAACTTTGGGGCAGTACCTGTGCTGAGTAGCTCTGTGCGGGTACACTTCCTTTTCCCACAGTGGCTAAGCAGCTAAGATTTATGTGCCTTTTGTCATGGTGGTGGAACTATTTTGAGTCATTTACATCTCTCTACCAACAGTTTTCGTCATATACTGATGAATTCTATCCTTGAACCACCTGTATTTCAGTAAAATTAAGCTGCTTTTGCATATTAGGTTTAGAAGCTATTCTGAGCAGGTGACAGAATGATTTTTTTCATGTTCAACACTTGGACAGCCTAAGACTATCTTTGGTGCTCATACATTCATTGTCTTCTGGCCAGAAATAAATTTTCAGCAAAACTAGCTTTCCTTGGAAAACTGACTTTTTAACAGAAGCACTGTACAAAATATTTTTATTTCAGATGTGTAATTTTGATATTGCCTCCAAAACAAGCTCCCAAGCCAAAATATTTTGAATGTGAGAAACCTTTATGGCAGTTATGGTTGATGATGTCTGAATGCAGTGTCCCCTTCTCAAGGTCTTCTCTGCTTCCAACAGACTGCATTACTGACTGTCAGCTCCCATAACGCACAATCCTCAAGAGAACAGGTATATGATATCCCATGAGAGTCAGAGTTTGCTCTAAAAAGATTGTCTGCAGAGGAGAGATGGACTGTGAAGAATCAGGGAGTCACTTCCCATAAGGCACTGCAGAAACATTTCCAAGGAAACATTTTATTTTTGCACTTTAAAAAAGTATTTTGATTTTTGGAGGTAGACCCATTTCTGATATCCAACCAGCATATTTTTGGAAGCTTTTCTTATGAATTATTCAGTTTTCCTGTGCATCCTTCTTGCCAATAAAACTCTTAGGTTGGAGACAGACGCTCTTGCGAGGACAGTCTACAGTGACAGCATACAGAAGATGATGGAGTCAGCCAACTCAACCAGCTGCCGTAGTGCTGACCTGTCCACAAACACAGGAGCATTCCAGAGATGGAGTTATGACTGCAAGTCTCACAGTCAACATATTGATTCAGTTTTGAGGAGTAATGTGTTTGATGCCATATGGTGGAGCTAATTTTGTTTATCACTTCTTCCCCACCCATTTGGTTCATGTTGGGAATTATCACACAAATAGCTACTGCTGCAACCTTCCGCAGAGCAAGAAACAGGTGTGAGTAGTCTGAGGAGGTCTCAGCAGGAGAATGCCAGTTGGAGACTGAACTGAGACTGAACTTAGACCACCCTTTCTAAGTTACACCAAAATACCCAACATGGGATAGATAAATAGCTCAGCTCTGAGAGAGGTTTCTGGTCGACCTAACAAGCTGATTTCTTATTACAGCTCCAGATTTCCGCATTATAGTCAAAAGACTCTATCACCAAAGTTTTGTCAACATGAATTTATTGACAAATCCCTATGTGCTGATAGACAGTGAGTCTACAGTTCCTTAACAAGTACAGATTTCCTGTTCATGGCTGTGTTTTTTCAGGGTTAACACACAATCCAGGGTTTATGATATCTTACCTTACCAGTAACCTGTCTTTACAGTAGTTAACTCACTGCCCACCTTGGGCGTCTGTCTGCATGAATTTGATGTTCATCTCAGCCAAAGGCAACAGGGGATTATTAGCCACTGACCACAGATGTTGTCAGTGAAAGGTTCATACCTTGAACTATCAATTAGTAAAGTAAATGCTAGACTGAGCATGGAAACAAGAGGACTTTTCTGTTAGCCTTAACAAAACTTTGAACACTCTCAAAAGGGCCAAATGCCTTTTTGATACAGTCCTGAGTTAGGAAAAGTTTGATCCTCTTCAATTTTGCTGGCACCTTCTTATTCTCATATATTTCAAGAAGGCTAGTACTGCTCCCAGCGCAATGTTTGCCTCTGACTCCACTGAGAGCAGGCACTTACCTTCTGCTGTGCAGTAGCTACTGGAAGAACACGTCAGGATAACTTCTAGAAGAGGGATGCTGGCTATCACCTAGTCTGTGCCTACTTTGTTCCAGCAAGAAGTTGTAGATAGAGCAGCCAATTCACTGCTTGAAGTCCTTGATTCTAATGGGTGAACTTGTATAACATCTTCCTTTTCACACGCCACCCTGAGTCATGTTAGGAGGACTACTGGGTGCCAGCTTTCTAATGTCTGTGAGAAGCGGAGCAGTGATCACACTTCCCAATGCATTAGTCATTCAAATCCACCCTCAGTCTTTCTTCTGTCATATATTTATTTTGCATGAGCAGGTAAGCTTGGAATAAGTTAGAATATCTTCTTGGAAAGGAGCTGTGTAAGGCACTTCTGCACAAGGTTTTAAAAGTCCGACAACCCCACTGATGTGGGTTTCACTTCTACCTGTGGCCCCTGTAAATATAGCAAGGTTATAAGATACCTGGAAGCAAAAGCTGCCTGCATGCTTGGGAAATGCTTTCAAAAAGTTTCCTCCTCAATCTTCTACTACAAGAAAGCAGTTCTGATATTAGCAAGAGAGATAAGGTTCAACCATCCAAACCCACCTTCTTCCTTCTGGCCTTCTCACTACCCACTTGCACTTCACTCCTGAAGCTTTTTTACATGCTGTGTAACACTGCACACAAGAAACCAGCTGGAAAAGGAAGCCTGAATAGCTGTTGCTATCTTGTGTCAGGAGAGGGCGAGGGTGCGGAATGAAAAACCAAGAAAAACAAAATTGGATGAGGGAGACATTTTGTTTTTCCTTCTTACCAACTGTGGCTCTGTCATGTCAAATCCCAAAGACTGAAAATGCAACAAGTTTAGCTCTGTGAGCACAGTCTGAGAAAAAACAATGTCATCAAACCTGCTTGCTTTTCCGTCAGTCTTGACCTTCAGCATGTTTCAAATATACATACGTATATGTGCTTACATATGCGTATGTATACATATATGGCCTGAAGTCAACATTGGTAAGAAATGTGCAAAGTCATTAAAAGAAAAAAAATTCATTCTACATTGTCTGGAATTAAACTGCTAAAGAACAAGGAGCAAAATATCTACATAATCCCCGGTCCTAGCACCAGGTTAAGCACAGGCAGTGATCTTTTCTCTGTCAGTACAGCAATGCACAGAAAATTAAACAACTGGGATCAGCACCCTGCAGCAAGAGCAAGTGCTTTTCTGCTCAGTCTAATGTTTGGAAGAGAACAAGTTTTAGAAAATGGAGATTTGTTTTCCCCAAAACAATCTTTTCTTTCCACACACACTGATAGGAGGTATTTTGCAAACAGTATACTCCAAACTCAACAGTAAAATAAGCAACAGAAAAGCAACTCCCCTTATTTGGAAGTAAGCAAGAAAAGGTGAAGAAGCGATTGTATCTTCAGTCATCCCAAATTCCTCTCCAGCTGTGCAGAGGCCGAACAAGAGACAACTCTTCAGCAATTTATTCACACTTCCTCTTTGCAGCATTGGCATCCCCAAAAGTCAACAGCGTTTCTGTCTCATAGACCAAGAGATTATGTTGTGTCCTTAACCTTATCCTTCCCACCTCCAGGAGCTTTGTCATGCTGGCTGTGCCCTTTCTCACACCGAGAATGCTTTCCTGGGACATCAGTGTCTATGAATTTGAGTAAATGAAAGTTTGCTCTCATTTTCTCAGGCACATGCCCTGCTGCTGGAGAGTGTGGCGCTAACTGCACCAATGAGGTACTTAGCAGACAAAGAAATGGGTGGGAGCCAGAAGATACAGTGCCAGCCAGGTGTCCTTCCCTGGCTATCAGCAACAGAATGGTCTGAGGGTGAGAAAAGGCAACATTCAGCACCTCATAGCCCTGCAGTCCATGCTGATCGCTAATCTTTTTCCTGCTCTTCATCAGTTGCACTTATAGCTCAAGCCGGCACATCAGTTGTCTCTCACCAGAAAGGAACTACTTTGCTTGACAAAGTACTCCAAAGATGAACAGATTTTGCAGCTACTTGTTTCATTCTCCTGCAGATCCTGGACGTGGCTTTGGAATAGTTTCTGCTGACACCATGGGCTGAACCAGCAATGAGACACCACGCTTTCTTCTTTTCTGGAAGTGAATATGTGTCTACATTAGTGTTTTCGTTTGAACCAGGAAGATATTTTTTGAAGATGAACTCCTGCTTTTGCCTGCTTCTCATTCTTCACTTCACACTGGTGTTAGACCGTGCAGATCATACCCGTCTTATATGGAGCTAAACCAGAAATTGCTCCAGAGGAATACACTCTGTGCTTCTGCCACTAATGGGTGTTCAATCCACCAGAACAAACCAAAACTAACCCCAAATGCAGCCTTCATAAATGAGTGTACAGTAACGGAAGGTCTGCAGCACTAAGTGTTTCACCTTTCAGATCTCTTCTATAGACCACACTATTTAGCAATGTAGATAGAGGCTTCCTTCCTTCCCATCCATCCTTCCTTTCCACCTTCCTGCCTCCCTCATTTAACATGAAAATGAGGTAAAATTTGTGTTAGCACAAAACTCGTAATTCCAGTGCGATCTCAGAGACAGCCAGCACCTGACCATCCTGCTGTTCTGACGGAGCCATCTCCAAAACCACTGTCTGTTTCACCAGGGGTGTACCCTGCTCACTCAGACAGATGTGATCACCAAAGTAACTCTGAGTTCCAAGGAGAGGCTGCTGGAGCTGTGAGGTTAGCAAATTATATACTCTAGTTGAAGCAACATGGATTCAGCCAATGATCAAGTGTGAGAGAAACATATGACACAAGTGAATTTTATTTGTTTGTTCTGCAAATGTAATGCTAAAGTAACTGACAAGGCCAAAACAAAACTACAGATATAAAAGTGACAAAATGTCACAACACTTTTTTTTTTTCACCCCCGAAGTTGCGCAAAAGAAATGTTGCTGAAAGCTTTGCCGGGTTTGGAGAAAGACTATAAATCTCAACTATAAAAAGATTTATATTGCATCTCATTTTCTGTGATTAAAGCTGGGTGCAGATGTTCATTGTAATTTAAGGAAAACTGAGGTTTATTTAGCTTTAGAAACCTTAATTCTTTTATGACTAGAAGTACTCTCAGATAGTTCATCCTTAAAACTGTCTCCCACTGAGTACTAAGGACAGTGAAGTTACTTTGCAGTTGTTGAAGACAGTTTTTGTGGTTCAGGTGATATACAACTTATCACCAAAGCCGTATCTCCAAGCTTTCGATCACCCATCAACTAACAAGAAGTGAGGTAAAGAGAAATGTGTTAAAGAGAAAAAGCCTGAAATAATGAGCTAAAAAGAGAGCCATGTAAATAGCCTTCACTGTTGCGTAGATCTAATCTTCGCGGGAGCTATAAATTTTTCTTCTAGAACCCATAAACAAAGGACAAAATTAGTTCTGGTTAAGGTGTTTGTAAAAAGCTCACTCCTACACGTCCCATTGGAAGAAAACTTCCATCTCCACAGATTATGGAACTATCTGTAGGAAAGGAAAAACCTCGGAAATTAAATATGGGATTCACCTAACCTAACCTCATCTTCTCGAAATTTAAGTGTCTCAATTAAAGCAATCCTCTTGGCTCTCTATATTGAGTACAGAGTGGGAGGAATATCTCTAGAAAGTAATTAATCTTCTGTCTTTTAGTCATCTGCATTACACAGGTATAAGTTGCCTTCAAGAGGTACGTATGTTTCTCCATTGATTGTTGAGCAAATCTAGATAGGCTTAGTAGAAGACTCTTGACCATGAAAGGTCAAGTGTGCTCAATCCCATGGATCAGAGAGTGGATGGTTATGCCCAGGGAGTGTAAAAGGCAGCAGTGTAGTTTTTCCGACTTTGAGAAAAGCCTAGGACAGGGCCCAACATGTCTGATATGAAAGTATCAGATACAAAATATTAAGAAATTCTGATCTTTTTTCTACTACTGTCATAGTATATGTCATTTTTCTATTTAAAAGGTAGTGCTTGTAAAATAGTTGTCTTATGAATACATAAAGAAAAATTCTTTAGAATTCAAAGGCAGACATTGGGAGTTTCGTTTCCCCTTAATTCACTCAATTCATTATTTACTGCAAGTGTTCAAGCTAAATCCACTGTAGAAACGTTCAGTCCTACGATGTGTTATGGATTTCCAGTGGTGAACTATTAGGTGTTCCGCAATTAACACAGCATGAAAGAACCATCACTTCTATGGATCTGTGGGAGCACACTTTGCTCTAATGAGACGCAAGATAAATTTTTCCAGTTTCAGTGTATTGGCTACCAAATTGATCCTGGGCCATAGCTGTCTTCAGGCTTCTGTAATTCCAATAAACCTGTAGCATATGCAGATCTACCAACCGCAAATGTCTGAAACTCACTCATGCTACTCCAGGAGCTGAAGCAAGAAGGAAAAACATAAAATCAGCTCAGGTTTATATTTTTTCCATTGCTTTCCTGTGCAATGTAACACTTGCATTCATCTTCACTGGTGTTTTCCCCAGGGATGCAATAGGGCAGAACTTAACCTAGTGTTTTAACTATAGTGTTGGTACTATCCTTATTAAAAAATGACACCATTTCCTTCGCAAAGTGCAAAGTGCAGAGTAAAGCAGGGTGAAGGGAGGCAACCCTGTTTGTCTCTACACTGTCTTTAATAAACCTGGTCCATAGAGAAGCCTGACAGTGCACTTTCTATTCTGGGTCCATTTATACATATTCTTCAAAAGAGGCAGAACGTGAACGAGGCTGCTGATTGTCGCTGTCAGCATCAAAGGTGGATGTTTCAAAAGAATGCACAAGGATATTTCTCTGCACATCAGCACTTCCCAAAATGCACCTCTATGATTGCACACTGTGAAATGTTAGTGTTCATGCTGGGTATGTAGCCTACTGTGAAGTTCCCTGATCAGAAATCTTCCATAATAGCTATGGGACGGGGCTCTGAGAAATCTGGAGGAGGCAGGTCATGAATTTCTGAGATCCTACAGAGCGGCTGGATATAGACCGACATAGTGACTGATGAAAAAAAAAAGGAGGAATCTTACTCGAGTTTCTAGTTCTGATGAGGACATATGAACTGAATGCCACCCACAGGTTAAGAGATATGAGCAATGATTGACATAATTTTCTGCTTGTGCTCTCCAAACTGCCCTAGGAGCTCATCAATGGGACATAATGTGATCTGTAACGCTGGTAAGGTGCTGGAGAGCTGCTTGGACATGAACACAATCCTATGTGAGTGACATAGCAGTGCTATACCAGTGTCTTATGGCCACATCAGGAAAAAAAGTTGGGAAAATGCTGGCAAAATGCTGGTTACCTCAGACAAAAAGTTGGCAAATGGAGGAAGGGAATGGTGTTTAATATACGATGCTTGATACGTCTCCTTGTACAGAGCCACATTGTCCCTCCGGGAGGTCAGGCCTGGCTGTCAGGGCTCAGTGTCCCCCATGCCCCAGGGCCGTAGCGAGAGGCCCCCAACATCGAGACCCACCATGATCCAGGACACCTCTCACCCTCAGCCCCCACCCGAGCTACAGCCCTTGCCACATCACAGGAAAATATTGGGCTGTAACAGCAGTGCATATTAAGCAAATAATTAGCAAAGACCTGGCAGAAGAGGCAGAAAATGTATAGACAGTATTTTAAAATTACATAGCTACTAACTTTTTCTTCTTTTCTTTGTAAAATCAGATTCCTTATTATTCAAGTCTGAAGTGTTTTCATAGGAACTGTACCCAATGCAGGACCGCCTCAGGGACTGAAATTTTAAGATCTTCAATCAATGATAAACTGTTTGAAAAAAAAAAACCCAAACTTTATGCTTTTTTCCTGACTTTGTCTTGATGTTTTAAGGTTCTATAATTTGCCTCTTGAGGTGCTCATGTATTCTCTGTCTGGGGTTCACACATGGAGCAGAAGGGCTGGAGATAATGACCTGATTTGGGATATAGTGTCCCATTCTCCTCTTCAGCCTGTAGGTTTCACTCAAGGAAAAAAGATTATTGCAGCAGTAATCTGATCTTTAGCCAATGCAGCAGAGGTCATTTGCTTCTCTCCTCTCTGTGAATGGCAATATACTGCAATATATTCCCACGTCTTCAGGTAGCACTGTCAGATGAAACAAGGTAGGATTCCTTTGAAGAAGGAACTTAATGGACTAGGAACAACATTGCCTCAATGTGTAGCTTCCTGCTGCTTTACGGTGGTATTTGACTTTTGTCAGGCTGTTGGATCTCTGTGGGGATTTATAACATCTCTGTTCATGCTAATGTTAATTTCTACTTAATGTTCTAACACGCCAAGCAGAGTTTGACATTTGTGTTTCTAGGAGCTAGCCAATAGGTCATTGTTCTTTGCATGATAGACCTCCAGCAGAAAGCAAGACAAATCCAGCTGGAGCTTGAGTGTTTTTCCTTGGATCACAGTAAGGATCAACTATAAGGGTGAGATGTTCACTTAATGAAAAAAAAAGAGTTAAGTGTGAAAGTTTTTCTTATACGCATTTAAGAAAAGGGTTTATATATCATAGAATCATGGAATCGAAGAATGGTTTGGCTTGGAAGGGACCTCCTCTAGCTCTAACCTTCCTGCCCCGAGCAGGGACACCTTCCACTAGACCAGGTTGCTTAAAGGCCTGTCCAGCTTGGCCTTTAACACTTCCAGGAAAGGGACATCCACAACCTCCCTGGGCAACAATATCACAGCCCATGATCTCATATATCATAAATCTTCAAAAAGTAAGGCTGAGGAGGGTCTTAACTGGTTTCCTAATCCCATATCTTGCACTAAAAAAGGCAAATAATGTGTAGTGAGGCCACCTCTAGCAAATATTTGCTTTAAAATTCCCAAGAAAGGTAATTCTGCCACCTATCTAGCCAACCTGGTGTAGTGCTTCCTTACATTTTTAGTTAGAAAGTTTTCCCTAGTATCTAATCTAAATCTTTGTTGCCGCAAATTAAGCCAATTATTTCTTGTTTGACCTCTACTGAACTCTCTGAACATTCTTAACATCCTTTGTTGTTTACTGTAAAAGCAACAGCTACTGGAAGATTGTTATCATGTTCTTGTTTAATCCTTTCTAGATTAAATAAATCCGATTATTCTAACCTTTTATTTTAGATTGTGCATCCTAAAGCTGTTATTGTCCTCCAGTCTCCTTTGGACTTTCTCTAGTTTGTCTCAATCTTTCTTACAGTCCTACACATTTGCCTTAAAAACAAGTCTTCTAATAATACATTTCACATTGCTATATGCCTTTTTAAAAATAATATAAAACTTTTCTTCTTCTTCGTGATTTGTTGTATTCCTTCAATTCGATACTGCTTTGTGGTAGCATAAACATTTTTTTATCTCACTGCTGGACACGTTTCTCTCAAACCAAATCTCCGGTTTAGCAAGATCAGTCTGTATTTTGACATCTGAAAGCACTATTTCACAGATGAAATACCTTCACATACCTCTGCAAAGCACCACTGACCTGAATAAGGCTGAATTTCAAGGACCTTTTTTTTATTGACATTTTGCATCAGGCCCAGGTGTGAAGCGATTACATGGTCAATTATATGCCAGTCTGTCACAACAGTGTTTCAAGCGTGTGTACTGGCAGTTTCTGCATGTGGGAAATAGAAAGAAAAGGAAGAACTTAAAAATACCTAGATGGACATCTCTGCTTTTCCATAATACTCTAGAAGAGTTTATTTTCATTTTTTTTAAAAGAAATATAAGTGAACTTGTGCACCCAATGTTTATTTGTGTGCACACTGTCTGTTTAGGTTTTTGCACATTTCTGACGTAATTGTCCAGGATTTTTTAGGCTGCTCCAATGATCTTTTATACATAATCACAATTTTTTCATATGGTCTTTTTTCCTCCCCCTGCAATTACCTGTTTAAAGTAATGGGGATTTGAAAGTGAATTATATCTGAAACCAATGGAGCTCAATAGGGGTGACTCAGTATTATGTTAATTTAGCTCTTGGGTCCTTTTATATGTTGTCCATCTCCATTCGGGAGTTGAATTGTTCACTCCATTGAAGAGTGAAGAACAGAAGCTTTTTTGTTGCAGTGTTTGCATGAGTTTGCCCTTTTTATTGAAGTTGATATTTAAGTTTAATGAGGGTTTAATGGGAGGTGGTACCTGATGTTGGTTCGATTAAGCTATCTTGAAAGCCAACCTAGAAGCAAATAAATATTAGCATCCTGGCTAAGGGAGAAACTAAATAAAATAACAGTGATAAAGAAAGAAAAAAAATGGAGAAAATATTTTTTACACATCACAGGCTTTTCTCCAGATTTATGATAAAAATGAAAAGCATTTTGAAGATAGGAAATTGCAAATGCAGAAACTGTGTCTTCGTATCTCCAATATGTGTTGCCACATGCTTCAAATGAATGTGACTGATAAAAGTGTTACCAGAAAACTGTGGCCAAGAATCAAAAAGGGACTGCAGAATCTTTAAATGTGTGATTCTTTTTCATGTCATTAAGGCAAGAAATGTATTTCTCTTTTCCTCTTCTCTATCTCTGACTTTTGAAACTTTTCCATAGACATAGCGCATTGGAGGCAAGGTTAACCTTTGGTATGTTTTATCATTCTCAAGCATTTGACTAGGATAGGAGATAGATAAGAGTGTGATGTGTCTTCTCTCTTTAAATGTCGGAAAGTCAGGAGTCGTCATCTCCATGTATCATCTCAGTTTCTGAACACACAGGGGAGGTTTCCTTCTGAATGTTTTTCTTGAAAATCTGTGCAAAAATGATTGATTTAAAAGGATTAAGATATACTTACTCTGATAACGGAAGACAGTCAGTTTTGAAAACTTGAAAACTACATTTGGTGGACAGTTTTGCCTTCTAAAAGATCCTGATTTTCAGAAAATTTTGTATCAAAATAAATAAACCCACTTCCAGACAGCTCGAATTAAACATGCAAAATTGAAGCACCGAAAATCTGAAGCTGCTTTCAAAATCCTTCCCTTAGATACCAGATTTCAGTCATACCCCATCTGTTGCCAAGGTCTTAAGGCCCATAATACCTCTAATCAAATTCACTGTTCATGAGACAAGTTTCCTTTGATGCCATCACTGTTTTCTTATCAGCTGAACCATTTTCTCAAGGCATTAATTAACAGGATGACATTCAGCATAAGCTTCTTGGCAGCCTGAAATGAGGGAACAAAGTGACAAGTGGGAATCACATCCAAATTTGTGTTTAATTTGATTTAGATTAATAAAATCATATAACTTATTTTGATCAATATACTTTTTGGTATTTATTTTTATTAAATATTTCTTCTATTTTGATCAATATTATTTTACTCTTTATTTTAATTATGTTTTTCTTTCTTTTTAATTGATTGTTGCTAGTGACAGATCCCAAGTTTGTGTCAAAGCGTTTATCAATTAGTAAGACATCCTTATAGTGGAAACACAAATTATTATTGATTGACTGATCTATTTGTTGTAAAGTAGAAGATATTACATTCATCTGTGCTGGACTAAATGAAGACATTTTTATTTGTTATTTGTGAGCAACCTGAGCAATCAAAGAATCAAATGCAGAAGTTATGAGTAGGAAGCTGCAGACACTACTCAGCAATGCAAAGTAGAATGACACATGTAAATTACAGTGTATACAGTATTTTTCATGTTCTAAATCAAATTTGCTGGGATGAAAATGGTGAGGAAAAAAAAGTCAGACCTGCTCAAATCCTATTTTCTGGATTGATTAGAGAATCACGAGGCTTGCATCTTCTTTTAGATCATTGAAACTTAAGCAACTGAAGGGCAAAATCCAGATTCCATCACCTGCACATCCTAACACATAGAAATGGGGAATCCAGGCTCACCTGTGACGTTTCACAACATTCAGATCAACGTCACTGCTCCTGAAGCCACTTTTATGTTACTGCAGAGAGCCTAAATCTTTGCTGAGAGGCTGTGATAAGGGAGGGCTGATGAATACGAGCTGAAAGACAGCTGACACAAGACAGCACGTCAGGTACTCTATCTAACTAGAGTTCATCACACCATGTTTGAAGTGGGGACCTGGAATTTGGACGGGGGCAACAGTCCTGTAGACCATCAGTTAAAATAGTCTTGATTTGTCCTAAGTGGCTGTCGTGTTTGTTGTAGTCTCTTCAGTCACGAGATTGTCAAATGACTTTGACTCGTATTTGGTTCAACGGTCCGCCTAGTGTTGATTTTGGTGGGAGAATAATAACTATGTTTAAACATATCGGAATCGACTTTCTGGTGGGTTAGTCCTAGTTGCTTATCCAAAGAACTACTGTGGTTTTTAAAAGACATTTTAAAGAAGATAGTTGTAGACAAACCTATTTACCCTGAAGACTCTTTAGTCTGTCTTAGCATAAAGGGTATCAAAGACATTTATTTTAAATCACTTTCATAATATCAATGAGATTTCAAATGATTATTAGCTCTGATGTTTTCCCTGCACAAGAAAAAACAGCAAATTCGATTTACTTTCTCAAATGTTTTTATGATGCTCATTTGGAATGATTTTGATATAACTGTCCTGGAGGCAGTCCCACATATATTTGCATGCAGGAGACTTTGTTACCTCTTCTACTGTGAAGCAAACTGTATTCTAATGATATTATGAGGTTTTTTTGTGTCCCTGACCTAGGTAAGGCCTCCGTTACTTTGCTACCCATTAAATGTAGAGAAGATCTTACTATTTCTAGATGGTACAGCAACAGCTTTTGAACTTGGAGGCTTGGAGAACTCATATTACTTATCTTCACAATGGGTATTTGCTGAATTTCCCTGATGATTAAATTGCTTCTCTGAATCTCCAGAATTTTGAACAAGATTTTCCATTGAGCCTGTGAAGGGGTTTGTGTTGGTTGGATTTATTTTAAGAGCCTGACAATTGAGGGAATGACAGAAAGTGAAGAAGCAAAGACAAGCAAGGAACAAATTACAGCAGGTTGGAGGAGTGTGCAGAGAGAAAATTTAAACCACAAAGTGGCAGCACTAATGCATCAAGAGAGGAAATGAACCTAAGACAAATACCATGGATGGGTGGGAGGTGTCTGCAAGCTCTTGCGAATGATGGTAGACAGCATATTGAATGTGGGTGTCTACTGTGATCTGCTTCCCTCCAGCAACACATGAAGTGTACCTAGTCTCAAAGTCTTATTTCCTCATAGTTACAGTTCTATGTGCTTTTTATGTTCCATGCCCTCCTGAAATGTTACATTTGAAATGATTTGTGGTCTGTTCTGAACATTTTATTCCTAGAAAGGCATCAAAAATCTAGAAGGACTTTCAAGAGGAGTGAGAAAGAAAAACTGTGGAGCTGATCTGTAGTAAGACAAACTAAGCATGGTAGGTAACAAAGGCTGACTGTGATAACTGTGATAGCTGCCCATTGGCCAGCAGGAATTTCAATACATATCCTTAGAAAATACCCTAATCTTAGTACTTTTTTGTAGGGGACATTCTGATTTGTGTAATAGTATGTTTAGGTACATGCCAAGATGTAGAAAGGGGACAAAGGAATGGTTTTAGGCTCTGATCGATAGAGCTTGGAAAGGGTAGAGGGGAGAGGAGGAGATAAACTGTTTTAAATGCAAATGTTCAAAATTCCTTAAAAAGAAAAACAAAGTAGGGAAAAGAAATTACAAAAAACCCCTTAATTTTGAATGTGGAAATGATGAATGAAAAATTACAGCCAGATTAATGAAGAATGTCAGCTAGATAAAATAAATCCTGAACTCTGCAGCAGAAGAATTTTCAGGTTCTGGTCTCTCACTCTCATATATCCATTAGGCCAATGAATCTGATGGACATTTACTCTGGTGTTACTGAGATCATATTTTGAGGACAATGGTAGAATTGAAGAAGAGATTAGATCACATTTTGCCTAACAGGACCTCTGTTATCACTGGTGGTGTGTCAGAGAGAAAGGCCCACTGTCAGAAACCAAAGTGACTCGGTGAGCGGCTGTGAGGGGAAAGTTGTTTTCCATTTGTATGATGAGAAAATCAGAGCTGAGTGTGAGTGAAGCATGATGAGTAGAGGACAGCAAATAACAAAACTCAGTTTTCATAGATTTACTCTTTCAAGTAGGTACTAAAATTCAGCTCCTATTAGTTAAAATTGTTCAAATCATTATTGCTTATTCATTTAGGTCCATGCACTTAGAAGTCGTCAGTGAACTCACATGCTTCAAATTCAGAGTATTCAAACAGAAACAAAGACGTCTTCATAAAGTAAGCAGCAGCTCATCTCAGAACATCAAATCACAGAAAGCTATTTTGATTTGTGCGTTCAAATCCTGAAGCGATCATGAAGCTCTCAAGTGATTTGATAATAGGGTCTTTACTTTCACCCAAGAGTAGGTTCACATAGTTATCTTTCTTTGTCCTTACAGGACTACCAATATAGATGAATGTATAAGATATGGTAAAACATCATTTACTAACATAGATTGAGGGGAAAAAAAATCATTAATTTTGATAGATTAATTATTACTTAAGGCGATGTAACTCAAGTCAACACATAGCAAAAAATTGGCTCAATTTTTCTGAATTCATACCTGAAATTGCCACTGGTTTGCTGAATGTGCTTAAGCTATCCTTGCGACCACAGAAAGCGGCAGACAGTAGGTTTGCTCTACCCATTCTTCCAAACAGTGCCTTCACTACCAGCCAGTTTCTAAGCCTTTTTTTTTTAGTATTTCTTTGAATCTTGAGTTCAAGTTCCATCAGTACCTATCAAACTAAGAACCACATTTCTGGGCAAAACTTATTAAAGCAACCATTTAGCACTGTCATCATGTATTAGCGAATGAACTTTAATTTGTCAGGTAGCAAACCTGCTTAGACAGATAATAACACAAAAGATACGGAAAATAATTTATGTTAAATGAGGTGCCTAAACTCATGGCTATACATTGCATTAGCACTGGGTGCTTTGTGCCTTTATAGAGTTTTGACTCCTCAATAGATGCAGCCTGTGGCTTGGCAGGTTGTGCATATCAATGCGTAGAACACTTGGATGTCTAAAACAATTAGTTGTGACAATCAGTCAGTCAGCTATCTTGAACACCTTCCAGCTTTGCTCCATTTATGGTCATCAGTAAATAAAGCAGTGTTCTTAAAGTTGTGTTTTCATTTATTTTTTCTGCCAGCTAGTGCCAGGCAACTTAACGGAGCCTCCAAACATTGCTCCCCTATGGAAATAATTTGAATAAACATTGTTTTTTTTTTTCCCCAGCATAAAATGTTCCTTCTGTTTCAAGCTTCCCTTGCTTCATGAGCAAACAGCTTCATAGTAAACAAGCAGAGGGTCCTTGTAATCTTTACTGTAATTTACTTAGATTTGGTTTTGCTCATTTTTAAATAAATACTTTTATTAAAGAGGAAAGGGGGGAGAAAGTCAGGTTCTACAGCTTAGTTCACCCTCAGAAGAAAACTAACAGTCTCCTGATAAATATTACAGATGTTGAACTTTGAAGTGAAATGTGGTTCACTCTGGTGCTTACAACTTGAATTGGGATTTTAGCATAGTCATTTTTTATATGGATACACAGCAACTAATATGCTTATCACTGCTGCTCTATTCTGTTCCAGTTTAGATAAAAATATCATGATAAGGATTTAGTCGTGTTTAATACAAAATCGATTTTATATGCAAGCTACATTTATGCTTCCAAGAAAACAAATAGGAAGATAAAATATCTATGAATTTTCAGCTTATCTGGACAAAGACTTTCATTAGCCACTTCCTTGGTAACATTTTTGCAAGAAACCTTTAAAGATAATTTTGCATTTGAGAGTAGAGAATCTTGAAATAAGACAAAAGCTATTGAGAAGTCTCAATACAAAGGCACAATGTATCCCAAGAAAGCATTCATGATGTAGCTTTTATGTCTGAATCTCTGAGGAAAAAATATTCTGCAAAGAAAGGTAGAGCTTGAGAGCAAAGGTGGTCAGATGAATTAACACAGAGAGATAGCAACCTTAAAGAAGCTAGGTCCCGTTCTGGTTTTGGTTTTATCGTGGCGGGTTTTTGTTGTTGGGGATTTTTTGTTGTTATGAGGGTTTTTGGGGGGTTTTGTTGTTGTTGTTGTTGATTGGTTGGTTGTTTTTTTTCTGAGACACTGCACTAAGCTCAATAACTCTTCTCCAGCTGGCAGGAGCTGGGGCAAGAAAGAACGTTTTGACTTCCTTCACAGGAGCATTTCTTAAGTAAATTAGATGTGTCATGAGAGATGATAAAGGGCAATTTGTAGAAGGAGATGATGCAATTAACAACCATGTATAGAAAGCAGAAGCAGTCAACAAATATTTCTGTTTCATAATTGGAAACAGGCAAGAATAATGTCATTGTACAACCTAAAGATGTTCAGTACACATACCATCTACCGAGGATAAACAATGAAGATTTTGCATGGCTTGGATGACTTACACATCACAATCTGAAATGTTGATGAACATTTTGACAAATCCTGAGGAAAACCCAGAAGCTCAGAAGAGTGAAAACAACCTGTAAAAAAAAAAACTATTCAAACAGGATATTTGGTGAACAATATTTCTGTTTTTTCCAGGCCAAAGAGAAAATAATGGAGTTTGGGAATTTGATTAATGAAGATTAAAGACTTCAAATTTAAGTAATTGCGGTGTACTTTATGGTTATTAAAAAAAAAAAAGATATTTTCAAGGAGATTAGAATTTTTGATGCCAAAAGTACCTGAATTATTCAAGTCATTATTAATTATTACATTACTTAAACTTTTATAAGGATTTAGAACCTTGTGACATTCTAATTAAAAATATAGCACTGCGCATTACCAAGAAGTTGATGAATGGTATAACTGACAAACATTAAGAAGCTGTTATTCATGGAAAATTTTCATCATAGCTTTTTCTAGTGGGAAAATTCACCATGGAAAATGTACATGACTGCTCAAGATTTTTATCCATGATCTGGTAGTAAATATAACGTCACTGTCAATAAAATCTGTGATTGGCCAAAGACTAGAGGAACAGCAAAAAATAATGTATTCAAATACAATGACCAAGACTGCCTGGTGAACTGGTTTGTTCAATTAAGACGCTTTTTCAGTTCAGATAAATGCAAAGTTTTATCCATTTAAGTATAAGGAATGCAGGTCATTCCTACAACAGAGGATTCCAGAAGATGATGTTATTTAAAAGGTTTAGGAGTCATAGTAGAGCAAGAATACCTGGGTACTCCCGTGGTTTTCTGCATCAAAAACCACTCATGCCATGTCTTGCATGTGGCAGCAGTCAAAATAAAAAATATCTTCTTCTATATTATTGATGATATGAATAATATCATAGTACTTACAGTACTAGAGTCTACAATTTTGAAAGGATATTAAAATTGGAAAAGAAATCTGTTATAGTTATGCAAGATCTGCGGAATATGGATTCCATTGCATCATACTGTGTTTTTTTAACCTTTTTTGGCCTAGCAGGGAAAGGCCCACTGAGAAATCTGGACACTAAAGGCTATTCACATGGGAAGGACAGTGTTTTAATACAGTGATTAATCAGTAATTGAATGAGAATGCACTTGAGAAATTAGTAAAATTGCACTTTGCTCTTCTTTCCTGATTTCTTCATACCAGAGGTCTTCCGAGAGGATGCATTTTGGTCACAGACAAGCTGTTAACTTCACAAAGGAAGAATGTGATGAATCATCAACATCTGAGATCCAAAAAAGTTTGAACCAGAGAAGTATTTAATGGTACCTGCCATGGAAAGAGATGGTTATGGGAGGTGGAAGCCTGGTACTGCTGACAAAAAGCCATCATCTTTGGATCACATCTTGGCTGTGTCAGCTTTCATCTCAGTTTAAATAGCTTTAGGCTTGTGGCAAGATTTAAGTCTGAGTAGCAGGATAATAATTCCCAGTGGCCTATCTTTGTCATTAACAAGTGATTTCCATATCACTATGAAAATATCATAGAGATAGTAGAAGTTACATTTCCAGAAAGTGTATATTACAGGTTCCTCCCTCTCTACTAATTCCATCAGGATAAGAGCTGTTGGTAGCAGAGCTTTATAGCTTTATAGCAACTGATGATTTTCTCTGTAGAGTTACTGGGTTAAATTCCAGCTATATCAGCCAGCAGAGCAGCTATCACAACAGCGGCTCCTATGTTGGTAACCAGATAATTTTCTTTACAGCACTCCTGAGTAGATATTTTATGTATTACTGCTAAAAATATCAACTTTATTCCTTCTTTAGGAACCTGTTCCAGAGATCATGCATCAAATTACATATCGTATTTCATAAATAATTATCTTACAAGGAAATTTAGCTTGGTGTAAAAATAAAATGTCAATCCAATTTTTCTTCTGCAGAAATGTCCTTATGCCAAGACAAAATGAATCCTTCACCATATGGCCGTAAATGAAAGAGAAAATATGTGATCTAATGGTACTGTGTTAGCAAACTACTCTACTTGATTTATTTTTCTTAGCAATTACACTGCTAGAACATATCTGTGCTTAAACTGCCACTGGCTCTGCCTAACATCTCCTATTTTAAACACCAGGCAACGGATGTGAAGAATTTGTCATATTGTCACAGCTGATGAATTAGGGCTTTATATTTATAATACTGCTTGAAAATGATTAAGTTTTTAAAAAATTATCCTAATTCTAAAATAAATGTAAATATATGTTTGAGACTGGTTAGTAACTCAAAAGACTGGGGTAATAAAAAGGAAAGGCAAAGTACTTCCTTTTTTTTTTTTTTTCTTTTTCTTTTCATGAATTTCTGAGCCTCTACAAGGAAGTTTGATATTGCAGATATTCATACTATTCATGTTTTAAAGCTGTTTGGATATTTTTTTGCTGACATGTCCACCACAAGGGATTGAAAAACAGAATGTACTGGTAAAAATGAAAACAAAAGGAGAAAAAAAGAAAGACAGAGCAGTGAAGTCACTAAGCAGAAGCTTTTGCTTTCAAATCACTGAGACAAAATTTATGAGGTAGGTGGCCTCCAGCATTTGTACCACAGCTTGTCTTTTCCAAGTGTTTCTTAGGAAATCAGAGAGGAAAACACGTACATTTTCATGTGAGCATCAATTGTTAGTAAAATGACTGAGATTGCTCTTCAAAATAACAAATGAAACATTAAGAAGTTCCATCAGAGCAAACACTAATTCAGACCATAGTAGGTGGTGCAGTTTTATGCTTTCCCAGGTGTTAGGCTTAAAATAATTGGGAAGTCAGATATCACTCTACACCTAGTCCTTCCGTGTTTGTGGAGGAGTCAGTGTGGCATGTCATTACCTCATCACCTCATCTGAGTACTAATGTCTGCTGTAGAAGTGTCTTTATGATTGTGGTCTTCAGAGCATAGTTATCCACTGAGCTGGAAGGGTAATTAGTCAATAATGTAAACACTCAGTCAGTGCCTCAGGTTCATCATAAAACAGCTCTCAGGAAATGTGTTACAAATGTGGATTATGGCAAAAATTACGTCTTTGCTGAGTACAGCTATGATCCAATGGCTATTCAAGTTAGCAACATTCTCCACAGATCTTGAGCGAGCACTTAAACACTTGTCAATTTTTGCTACAGCTGGACTATGTTGCCCTTTTTTCCCCTTGAAAGCTTTGCTTGTTTGAAGGTTAGAAAACTCTTCATGGAATCCTATTGGAAAGGTTAAGTCATATATTCCCATATAACTACTATTGAGCAAATTCTATGTGGTGAAAACTGATGGAGAATTACCTGTTGGTCAATGTTATCTGATTCTAAAGGCCCCATTAAGAATGGATCTCCTTCCCATAACTTCCCTTTGTGATATCCGGGCAGCTGTGTGACATCACAACAGATTCTCACTTATCAGCCAAGGTGTATAATTCATTATTCGAAGCAACTTTTAGACTCTTGGGAAAACTTTTGTTGTTGTAGACAAAGCAACAGCAGGAAAATGGTGTTTTGAAGACCACATTGAAGTTAGCCATGAAAATTAGTGTAGTAAGAATCAAACAAGAAGAGCAGGGATTAGTGGTTAGCCAGCTACTGATAGTGAATTTTCAATATTTAGCCTCCTAGAAGCTCTCAAGTTAGGAAGGGCTTCTGGAGGATTGTAGTCCAACGTTCTGCTCAAAGCTGGGCTAATTGCAAAGTTAGATCAGGTTGCTCAGAGTCTTACCCAGCTGAGTTGTCATTGTGCCCCACTATGTCCCCCTGAGGAATATCTCTCACATCAAGCTCATTAGTTAGTCTTGGAATCATTGACCACCACCTTTTGGGTCCAACAGTACAGTTTGTTTTCCATACACTTTGTGGTCCACAAAGCCTGCATTTCCTCAGTTTGGTTTCTAGTTTTTTATTGGCTACTGTGCTTAAAGTCCCGCTATATTTGATATCTACTAATCTCCCCTCCTTCACAGAGTCAGATATTTCATTAGAGAAGGCACTCAGGTTGATTAATGATCTTGGAAAATCCGTGTTAGCAGTTCACGATCACCTTCTTGTCTTTCATGCACTTTTCATGAATCATTTTTCTTTCAATGAGCTAATATCAGGCCCTTGTTGATTCTTTTCTTTCTCTCTCCTAAATTTTATTCTATCCCAAAATTTGGCAAAATCATTATGAGAATAATAACATATTCCACATTATTTCTTCAGACCCTGTGAAAGAATTTCCTAGTGTTTGCTCTTTACATACAAGCATTTGCTCTTCACATATAAGTGTTTTAACACGTTCATGTAGGACAAAATATAGCTATCATCTATTAAACAGAATGACCTATTAGTCACTGCAGCTCATTAATTTGGAAGTTAAATTGAATAAGCCATAAAGAAATACTTGATAATTGGGAATCTAGCTTTAAATGTGTTTTAAGAATATATAAAGCCTCTAAAATTTTTGTCTCTTGAGCACAAACCATTTAAGTCATCCTGTCTTTTTCCATATTTACCAAGACTTCCCAAGCTATCATGAGCAATTCAAATTTTTAATCCACATTTTTCAGATTAGGCTATAAAAAATTTAGCACCTTGATCCAATGTCACTGTTCAGAAAGTAATCTGATTTTCATGTGTTAGGCAGTTCACTTCCAGAAATGTTTTCTTTAACTTGTCTGTGTCTCAGTCAGTTAATTCTTCCTTGATTTGGTAGGAAGCAGACTGAAACTAACGGTGGTTTTCATACAGCCTACTGAAGAACCAGCAGACAGTCGTTACATCTTTGCACAATGAACAACCTAGGCCAGACAATTTTTGTGTAACTTAGCAGTGCAAGGCTCTATATTTCATTAGTAATCTCCAAGCAACATTCAGTGTTCCCTGTGCCTTTAGCAAAACGAGAGAAATTACAAGGATGACATGCAGTGCAGGAGAGAGGAACACTCTAAACGGCAATATTTAGAAAGTGGCAGTGCTCACTTGCTAAGGATTTGCATAAAAAATCTCAAAGACGAGAGGAATAGAAGCGTTTGTAATTTTTTTCAAATGCATTGGTGTGTTGCACATTCTAATTGAAACTTGTGGAGCAGAAAGCTGATCCTGCAGCAGCATTTGTGGGTACAATTATGGAAATCCTTTGAGCATGATTAAATTATACAGTGTCTGGACATGGAAGTCATTTTGATACTTATGTCTGCACTAGAGTCAGTGGCAATGCATTAGGTGCCACATTCCTGATTAATCTGTTTAAGTAGAACGGAATGTGTAGAAGTTTGCCAAGTAGCAAGTTTTTCCAATGGTAAATACTAGACATAAAGAGTCACTTCTGGTTTGTCGGTCGAATTTAAGTACATATGATGTGAGACCACACTTGAAAGATCGCTCAGAAGCAATGGTCAATATAACATAGGTCATGCAACAGAAGAAATGGCATGTCTTCGTATTAATTGGAATTTGAAGAGTTTTCGGTCAATCACCCATTGCTAGATCCAGTGCTTTTTATATGTGTAGGGTTTGGATCTTGGTACAGTTATTTGTTTGAGATACTGTAATTAATTCACCACAACAAATATGGAGGTTGATTTAGTTATTGCTCAACTCAAAGAGGTTGTTGATTTCTTTTGGTAGGTAAAGAATGTGTTAATTTATCTATTGTGAACACTTGGGCAAGTCTCCAAAGGTCCAGAAATTGTTGTTAATAAACAAAAGTTGAGAATAGAGGAAGGATGGCTTTTGCACAGAAAAAATCGAAAGTGGTTACTAACATAAAGATACATTTTTAAAAGAGTGTTTCTTGGTCTATAGGAAATCTGTCCAGAAATCTGGTCAGAATGTTAAAATTTAAATGCTTAAAGAATTCTGCTTTTATGAAAAATCATATATGTCCAGCACAATGTCGATTTTTCTACAATAATCAAGCTCCTAAAATTCACTGAAAATTTCAGACAAGATTTTGGATCCCCATAACACAAATACACTCTATCTGATTTCTCACTAGTAGAGACACGAATTTTTTAAGGCCATTATCAACTTGACCATCTCCATAACTCAGGGCTTTTAGATTTTATCCAGAAAGTGCTGCAATCACCTTGACAACTTCCACTTCATTGTGAACTCATTGCTTCTCACTCATTTGCTTGTCGTTTTGAAAGAGAATCACCCATGGTTTAAAGACTCTGAATGAAGGGATATGTTCTGTATCTGTTAGTAAACAGTTCAGACAGTTAAGTGTGCTCGTGCTGAAAAATGGCATCTCATTTCCAGTTTGAAGTTTTGCCTCTCAGCCACTTGGTCTTATTATAGATGAAAGAGCCCTCTGATATCAGGCACTGCTCTCTGCATAGGTGGGATGTTCCTCGTGTTGGCCATCTTAATCTGATTCATTGCCGCTACTGTATTATCTTTCATCAGTTTTCCTAACTGTCAATTTTCAAAATACGTGCTAGTTTCAACATGCTGGCTGTTTGTAGCTGAGATGCCATGACATATCTGGAGAGGACTTGAAAGAGATCTTCCTCTGGATAAAGTTTTACTGGTGAAAAAAATATGTATCTACAACTCTGAAGGATGTCTTATACTTTGGACTACAATTTTCTGTCAACTTTCACCACAAGAGACTGATGTTTGCATTAATAAATGACTGAATTACCTAGAAATTTATTCCTCTATGCCTGGCTCCTAAAACAGAAACTGAAACTGCTGAAGTAGGCACCTCAGGCTCAAGGTTTTCTGGCCTAAGTTCCAACAACATCCCCATGATTCCTACCACTTACATGCCATGGCAATGCAGAGCCAGACAGGAGGAAACCCAAGACAGAAGGATTTACATGGATTTTAGGAAATTTCCCAGTGCCTGGGAAGTGTTGGGCACTTCAGAGTACTCCATGTACGTATAGTAGACAGCCCTGAGAACCGTCTGTAAAATTGCTTAATATAGAAGCGTGTCTGAAATTCCTCTCGTCCTTTGCAGCTTGGACGTACGGCTCAGAGTTGATGGAAAACAGAAAGGTGGATTGAATATCCAGCACCCAGAACACTCTACTGTGAAGAAGTCTACAGAAACCCTTTCCAAGAACTCAGAAGAGATTACAAGAGAGTCACTATTTCCTCTTTTCTTTAAAATGTCCAGTGGTTTGGTGCATTTGCTAGCAAGTGAAAAAAGAAGAGGTTATTCTCATAAAATTCACACATGCCACCTCCAGAAGACTCTGTAAGCACCAGGAGGTAAGCGCAGGGATGAGGTCCTTTTTGGTCAAATGTGAACAACAGCATCCAAGAATATCCCCTGGAGATCTGTCAGGTTCCAGTTCATCCCTTTTTCCTAAAAATCCAGGAAATTTTTATGTACCAGAAAATTTCACAGTCATGTTTGCTTCCTTTTCCTTTACTTGCCTTTTTTTTTTTTTTTATGTGACTATCTGAGCCATGACCAGTATTTTTTTTCTGAAAATGTAAGAAGATTTTGTTGGTTTATTCAGAAGGATAGTTTCCTTACAACTTAACTTAAAAATCAAAATAAAAGACAACATTAGTGTCATGCTTGTGGTTCAAACTTATCAAATCCACGCTATGTCCTTATTTTTGTGGTACACCTTTCTACTTTGGGAAAAGCTTGTTTCAGAGAATAATGGAGAGAAGAATGAAAAGACTTGTGTGTCAGAATCTGTGCTTCGAAGCTGTTTGGAAAGGTGAGAAAGATTTGGCTGGTTGGTTACCCTGGAATTTCTCAAGGAGCTTTTTGCTCAGATGAAACAGCACATAAAAGCTCAATTTGAATGTACTGCTGCTTGGTTGAACGTAGATTGCCTGTTGCAAAATACAGAGAACTCCCCCGAGCCTGCAGTGTGGTTTTGTTCCTTGTGTTGGAATACAGGAAAACTCTTATTTCCACGTGAAGGATGATATCGAAGAATCAATTGTTATTTACACTTGAAAGATGATACTGAAAAATCAAATGGTGTCTCATCATCTCCACCTGGTTCAACTCCTTCCCAGATCTTTTCCTTACCCTTATCCCTGTCACTGACTATACTGAATGTCCTTCTAACTGAGAGAGGGATGAAATGGGGAATGTGGCTCAGATAACAGACAGATACCTCATCTAGAGCTGGTGGATGATGAGACTCTTCTGAGAAGGCTAATGTCTGGGTTTACACCTCCATAGTGACTTCAGGGAAATGCAGAGAGGAAGAAAAAAACACAAACCCACAAGATTTTAATGCCCTTCAAGATCTGATGATTTGATGATTCCATGTACATGTTTACAGACTTTGAAGCTCATCACCGAGGCAGTGAGAAACAGAAAACTTTACAAGCTAAATAACTGAAAGAGTTAAGCGTGAAAGAGGCCTTGGCAGGATGAGGCCTTGGCTCTGGTTGCAGTTGTTTCACACTTCTAAATTTGGCTCCGAATGCCAATAAGAGGCATTTAGCAGAACCAAATATAGGATCCAATTTTCTAAATGAATATCCATAGGACCATGCTTCTTCCCAGACTGAGACATTTCACTAATAAAGGACGCATGGAAGACATCCTTGGACACCTTGGTTCAGAGTCTGCATACATTATCCTGTTGTCACAGAGAAGGAAAGAAAAATATCAGAGCTATATAAAAGAAAAATACCCAACCTACTGGTTAAAATAAACAGATGGAAAAGGCAAATTGTTAGTGAATACTTGTTTTCCAGCAAAGCAATTGCGGGAAATAGAAGGAATATGGGCAAGTAAACATACACAGCATCCCTGAAGGAGAAATGAATAGAGATGCTTTTATAGTATTATTTCTGCACAGCTTGGAAACTTCGCTGTAAAAACTGCAGGGAATAGAAATACACTGCATGCATGCAGAACGTCCTTGGACTGTTTGTGACACCACGTGCATGAAACACCCTGAGGTTCCTATAAAATACTTGTTATTTAACAGGTCAAGTCGTTTGACTTAGCTGTGATTTCCATCCATTGGAAGGAGTGCTCTGTTGTTGGTATGAGCTGGAGTGTTACAGCAGCATATCCTGATATTTTTCAGATTGTTAATATGTTTGCAGGCCACAGTTTTGGATCCTAGGTACCCACAAATTTTGCCCATCTCAGAACTTTTCCTGTAACAGCTTGAATCAGACAAGGGTCCATAGCTACAAGTTTTGAACCATCTATCTAGATGGAGGAAAGCTCTTAATATTCGGTGCAAACAGGAGAAAGTGCAGCCAAGAGCTGCTTTATAAGATGTCTATCTATGTGATGTCTTTCCCTTGTTCCAGCTCATAATTCTGAGAAAGATAAATAATATTCAAGTCAAATACCAGAACTCATCCATGCTATGCTATGCTATGCTATAATACAAAGGCTATTGTATGTCTATGATCCAACAAAGAGAATAACGTATTTTCGATGCCATCCTGATGCTGCACCTCAAATTAACACTCAGAGCAGGAAGCAATATAGTCATCCTTTCTGAGAAGGCTGAGCTCAGTTACTTGTGCAGCGAGCATGATGCATGCAGGCAGTAGGCTTTCTTATTCTACCCTAAAAAAATATTCTTTTTATGTGAAGTAGAAGGACAATTTTTATTAAAAAAATAGTTTAACAGGATGTGTCTATGTCTTCCCTTAAGTACGTCTTTCTTGATCACAATGCAAATACAGGAAATGAAAGAGTATCTGTGGGTGACATAGTAGCCCTATTTAAACCTTAAACATAAAAAAAATTTGAAAGTTGGTGTGTTACCCTTAGCCAATCTTTATTCTAAACTGCAGATTATTCTGCCTGACACGTGGATCAATTCTTTGGACAGAGCAGGGAATATATACCCAAATTTCCAGTTCATTTGCTGTTTCATTTCCGTGGCTGTGTATCTCTCACATCACGGATTTAAAATGCATTAATTTACCTGGGCTCTGACATACATGTAGCAGTCCAGGGGGACCTCTGGTAGTTGCAGGGCAAAATATAACACTGAGCAACACCCAAGGTTTTTCTTGTTTTTTGGGTTTTTTTAAAGGATTTTCAACCTTAACAACTTCAATCAGGGAAAGTTGTTTAAAAGGACCAAGTAGGAAAGGCAAAACAATGACAAAATTCAAACTTTGACAGAAGACAAGGAAGTTTTTGATTACGGGATACACAGTTGGAGAATAATTTCCTTTCCTGAGGCTACACCTACAATCAAAGGAGGATACTAACTACTGTAAAACCTTGAGTACAGAAAACAGAGGAGCTCTTAGAGAGTGGACTAGGAGGAGAGAAATTCCTCAGGGAATATCATTAAAAGCTTCAAGGACATAAATTCTGCAGCAAGCGGGGCATCCAGAGAAGCACTGTCCCAAGGATAAATCATACCACTGTAGGAGCTGGAAGGGAACATTCAAGAGACCTACTGCAGTGTGTGCCTCTGGCTCTGCTGTTAATGCATGCTCTACTACGCTGCTTTGGCAAGTCACATTTTCTTTCACAGGACTGACTTCTCTGCCACCGTTACTCCTGACGGACCAGACTTCAGCACATGCAGAGTCCACTAAATCTTCTGCAATTCTCAGTGGCCATGAAGTAGCATGAAGACTCAGTCACAGAAGGGTTGAATTGGAGGGTCACACCTTAGAGTGGCCAGGCCATGAGCTTTTCACCTTTAAGGATATGTTCAAGGGATTAAATAGCTTCACTGCCCACAGGAGCAGAGCTCATGGGAAATTTTATTCCAAAGGAAGTCAGTGATCAACGTTCTTCTTCTCCATTTTTCTTGGGATATTAAATATTCTCTCCGAATAAACAATATATTTGATGAATTTCCACTGACTGATACTTAGCTCTGGGAAAGGACTGGCTCATTTCACCAAAATTGCTTCTGGATTAGGATGTTGCATACCCCATTGCTAGGGACATGGCCTACTGCAGAAAACATTAAAATTTAATTATGTTGGTGGCTGCAATATTATTTGTGAAATAAAATTGCCTTATTGGGATATTTAGCCTTCTTGGATCTTTATAGAATCATTAAACAAGGTAATTCCCTATTACCTCAGTGAAAAGGAATTAATGAAAAAGCAAAGTTATCAGAAAGGTCTAAAAAAGCAAATGATTATGAGTTAATAATGTTTCAGGAATTAAAATGTACAACCCTGCTAAGTCAGAAGAAATAGCTATGCAGAATCAAACTCTCATGCAGAGCCTCCCACAATGATTTATTCATTAAGGATGATGAAAATTATTTTCCATTACTCCAAAGACTAACCTGACAGTGAAAAATAAATTGGCATTTATAGTGCTTCATCTCTAGCAATGAACAGGAAAGATATCTGTGACTTGCAAACAAAAGATTTATTTTTATTAAATTTTTTTTTAAAAAAGTAGCTCAATTTACTTTCCTGAATGCCCTTTTCTAATATTTTCATACAATTATCCAGCAGTGTGATAGCAAAATGATAATCTAACAATTTATGTTCACCTAAAAGACTCCAATAGAAAATTTTGTAATTATTTCAGTGTTTTGAATGGTCATTCTCAGCTGCATGCAAATTCTCCTGTCCTATTTGACTGAAAGGTCCAGGTAGATAAATCTGAGTTTACACCTTCATTTTTGGCAGTACCTGCTAGTCTCAGATAACTGAAACAGCTGAAGGTAAAAGTATGTCCATTTTCCCCCCAGAAACTCTTGGGATTTCTTGGAAAAATCACTTCACAGTCTGATGTCTGCATATGGGAAGCCTGTGAGGTTAATGCATGGTGGGGCTGCCAAGAATGGAATAACACAGAACTTCCTTTAACCAATCCAATGAAAGATACCACATAAATCTCTTTGGTATCCTACATGACCTGATTTCAGTTGCTTAGACTTAGACTTTTAGTGTTCTTTGAGATATCCCAGATTATTAGGGCATCTGTGAAACACCATCAAGTGCAACATCAGACTTAAGAACACCAGAAATCTTCCATGTTCTGGCTGGCTGGAAACTAGGTATTTTGGGGCAATTAATTTTGGGCAATGGAATTCCACCTCTAAATCTTTAAGTATGAGGTAGATTCTGGTTATAGATGGAGGAGACCTGACCAGAACAGTTCATGGAGCCTGCAGAACCATTTGGCTGACCTGTATCTAGGTCATTGTCTCCAGCCACCACTTCTGTAGGACATGTTTTCCTCATAGATCCTGTGTTACATGTGCCAACTCAATGTAAGCAACGTTCAAGTGGGATGGCAAGTCTTTTTTTTTTCACTAATCAGAACAGCTGACAGTGGTGTAGTCTCCATTCATAGAGCTTTTAAAGATCTGACCAGATAAATAACCCAAGCAGCCTGATAGGACCTCATGGATGACCCTATAACCTCATAGATGACCAGAAGTTTGGACTAAAAACCTCCTGAGGTCCTTTCACACATGAATTATCCCATGATCTCATGATTCGTGGATACTGAGGAAGACCTCAAACAACATTAACACTAAATGTTGACATTCTGATAACTATATTAAGCTCTTGAACTCCTGTTACTATAACTGGAGCTTATACACCCAGACCACGTGTAGACATTTATATACTGACAGATGACTCTGGGTCCTAATCAGAAGATGAAGAATTCCACTTCTTGCATGACAGTTATGTATAAGCAAATAAGACGTGATTTATCAGACAATACGTAATTTTTCCCACCTACTTCACAGTGTGTTTATGCATGTGTGAGTGTGAGAAGGAGTATGCAGAGACACTGAAATATACTGTGCCTGTTTTTCCCTGTCTTTTGAAATAAATGTTCTTTAATTTTCTTCTATGCAATCAATTTTCTGCTATTTGAGTCTCAGAGTAGATTAAAACACGGTGGGCATTTTATTTAAAAATCAGAGGGTGAGTAAACTGCTTTGGATACCACAACATCAAGGGGTGCTTTATAATGAGGATTTAAAGCTCTCAAGTTCTGAATCTCATTGAATGATGAATATAATTATTCCAATGTAATTTACTCTAAGTGTTAAAGAAAGGTGGAAAACCCCTCCCCTAAATAGAAAAAAAAAAAAAAAAAAGCTGTGATTGTTCTTCATATCAAGACTTTAATTAGGAAAATCAGGAAAAGAGGTGATTTTAGAAGTTTTCCTTTTGAATCAATTCTCTAGTACATGCAGAAAAGAATCAGAGTGCTTTTCAAGCAGTTTGTCTGACTCATAAACCCAAGAGCTCTGAATGATGGTGCTGAGGTTGAACCCTCAATACTAGTGCCCTTCCAGAGCTCAACTGCTACTTAAAGCAAATTTGGAAATTACACGGTGTGTGCAGCCAAATCTTTCTTTTTCTTTGGTTGATCAACTCCGTGACTGGCTTACTGAATTACGACTAATGAATAGCAAAAATTTTTGTCGGTAAAATTTTGCCAGCTCAGAGGAGTATAACGGAAGCATGAGAAGAGAAATACACTTTAGAAGATTTCTTCACAACACTCCTGTAAGGCAGCCAAAATTTTTCCCTGTTGTACACATAAAAACCAAAGGTGCATAGGTTCTCTCTTCTATCAACATCTGAACTAGTCATCCAGGGCTTCACTCAGAGGTCTAAAGGCAAATATTTGACCTGCCCTCCAGTCCAGAAAAACAAAACACTTCTGTAGTTTCTGTGTCATATATCAGACCTACATAGATGTCTTGGATCCTTCAGTGCACCTACCAAATCACTAGACACACTCATGTAGGCAACTGAATAATTGAACACTTAATCTCCCCTTTTAGTCAAAAGAAAGTAGTAAATAAATCCAGGGTGCAGTTCATGACCTTGTGTGGACATCTAACCTGTTCTGATGCATTACAGACAGAACCCGACATGTCTTTAATAAAGCTATGAAAGATTGTAAGTATTCCATTTATATTCAGCCACAGTAGTTTTATATTTATAGCAGATCAGATACTGAATTTCAAGCCAGTACAGCATAAGCGTGGTCACCCAGTTGTTGAGGGATCCTGCCTGTAACATACGTGCTACAACAACGCAGCTTTTGCCACGGGAATGCAGTGTGACCAGATGCTGGCAGTGAGACAAAAGAGCAGCTTAGGGAAGAATTAAAACTTCTCCAAAGGTTTTGAAATATGTTCCAAAAAAGTATTTTAAATTGTAGTGCAGTCTCTCAGAAGTCATCCTGGGATACTTTTACCTGACAGGAGGTTGTAGCAGGGTGGGTGTCTGTCTCTTCTCAGAAGTAACAAGTGATAGGATGAGAGGAAACAGCCTCAAGTTTAGATTGGATATTAGGAAATATTTCTGCACCTGAGATGTTGTTAAGCATTGGAACATGCTTGGAGAAGTGTAGATGCAGTGCTTAGGGAAATGAGGGATCTGGCTGTCCTGGGTTAACAGTTAGTTGGACTCAATGATCTTAAAGGTCTTTCCCAACCTAAATGGTTCTGTTCTAGTCTATGTTCTCTGGAGGGATCTCGCAGCACCCATGCTAGATGAAACTTTCTGTTTTCTGAAGGGTCTCATATTGCTGATCATAGAGGGGGTACTCAGAGCTTGGCATTGAATGAACCTGCCATAAAGCACAGATATTTGCCCATGACTGCATACACCTGTGGTTTCTGCTGGAAAGAAACCCAAATCTTTTCAATTCTTTGACTTTATAACACATTCACATGAATAACGACTGTTTTCAATTTTGCCCTTATCAAGGTCAAAATCTCCCTCTCTTTCATTACCAGCTATTTCTAAATTAACTCAATGTTCCTCTGGAATGAAACAAATGAAAGAGTTTTATTGATTATTTTCTTAACAGGGAACATTTCGATTGTAGAATATCACATCAAACATTCCTAACACTGAGTAGGAAGTGAAAAAAACTGTTAATATCAGTTAATCTGTGCATTATACACAATTGTGTATAATTCTGTGAACAGCTAATTTAGAATTTTATATGGATGAAATTCTGAGAGGTTTTGAAAGAAACAACCAACAATTTTAACTTTAATATTCACTGGTGAAATTAAAAGTAGCACACAATGATTTAGTTTCATGAAAACCAAATATTATTTTGATCCATGATGGAGTTACATTTATAGGCTTTTAAAAAAAGATGAATGAATAAATGTTTTAAAATATCCTTTTGAATTAAAGCACTGTTTTGAAAATATCAGAATGAATTATTTAGACTTCTTTTTTTTCTATCTCTTTTAATTATAAACAATTCAGATAAGTGATAAATTCAGAATTTTCGTGTCATTAAATCATCATTTCCCGAACACTGACACAGAAACCTTTTGACAGAAAGGATCACTGAGTTTAACTTTGATCACCTGTAGGTCTCAGAAAAAAACCCCAAAAGACTGTGACCTCAGTTTCTCAAGCTTATAATTTACTTTTATAACTGCTCAGTTTCTAGAAGATCTTCATTTTAGTAGACCAGACCATGTCTTTATAGGAAGGTCTGCTAAAATGAAAAAGCTGAATACTTCTGCAACACACTTTTGTCTGCATGCGTTACAGGTGCCTGGCATCTCTGGTTTAGAACCAGAAGTGTCCACATCCTAGTCAGATACAGGTTTTATGGTTTACTGCATGATGTTTTTACAGCAGAGTTGTCACTTCTAGCTACATAAAACTTCCTCAGGCACATTGAAAGTGTTTTCCTCTGGGGTTAACTAGCTTTAGTAGGTGTGTAAGCTGTCATGTAACTACATATATTTATGCACTGCAGATGAAAAATGACTCTTACTAATGCATGTCACTCTCTTACTTTCATGTTCTGGACAAGAGTGTGGCTGTATGAATCACTGATCGAGAGTCACGGAAAGATACAGCAATGCAAAGATCTAGGGGAAGTCCTAGAGGAGCACGTACTAGCTGCATCTTCAGGACAGGCACTGTGATAACGAAGTGAACTCTTAGCAGTGTGGCTGATCAGTTCAGCATAGATGTTCAGACATGGTTCACCAGAATTAATTCTTCACCAGAGTCCTACTCTAAGGTAGCATCATCCCAGCATTCGAGAGCTTTTGGGAGTTTGTGTCTTGCAGCCAGTCTAAGAATGTTGTGGAAGGTGGTTGCTTGGGAATAAAACTAATAGAAATGTAAATATCAAAATGAAGCTACATTTATATAAACACAAACAGGAGAACCCCAAATCACCTTGGTCTTAACATTATAGTTAATCTAGCAGAAAAAATGATGTTAGAAAGGATATGACAAATGCAAAGCAGAATGCCTGTGGCTGGTAGGATTGATGGCTACAATGACTGAATACAGAGCAGTCAGTCCCTTACACAGTTTCATATATTTTGAGAATTATCACCCACCAGGATATTTATATCGAGGAAATATTTGGTTAAATCTTGATTAACTTCAATATCCACCAAATGTTATTCCAAGAAGTGCGTGTTGAATACAAGACTCATGCATTTTTCATGAGAACAAAAAAAACAACAAACCACCACAAATAACAACTGTGCTGTTAATTGCTGCTTTTGAAAAACACACAATTTTTTTCCTTTTTGCCAAGCACAGAGGAGATAGCAACCTTTGTAAGCCACTGCCCAACTAACCAAGGGACAAACTGGCAGGAAAAAGAAGAGCTCTGTACATACCCTTAGAAGAACCGTGATGTTTCTAGAGTGTAGATTTTATAAAGTTATTATGTTTGTCATTATAGAAAAACATGTATTGCACACTTATACATACCTTCTTATTTTGCTACTGTGCATAGTAAATACTATAACCAACAGTTACCTACCATAATAGTAGTAATTACTGCAGCTTTCTTACTGTGGTGGAGATGGCTAGGCATATTTGTCGCCATCAAGGCCGTCCTGTCCTTCTCACTGTACACACAGCAGTGTGTTCCTGTCCAAACACTGCAGAAAAAAACAACCTTTTTGCAACTGTGCTCCCATGGAATTCAGTGATTTAGGTCAGATCCCAAACAAACATGATGCACAAAAATGAGAGAATGCTGGTGAATCCTACTAAAGCCTTTACAGACTGAAGCTGCATGAGATATCAGTCAAAAAAGCTAGAGATGAAGAAGATTTTTTTATTATTATTTAGTTAGTATTAAAAAGCATTCTAGTGCAATTTATATATAAATCTGCGGTAACACACACACACATTTACCCGTGTATTCACATGTGTGTGCACCCACACCCACAGACAAGCAAAAACACATGCACATACAGACAATGATAAAACTTCTTGCGTTACAGACATTTCGAATATTCCATTTAAGAATATTAAGCCTGAATGAAAAATGACAGAATAAATTCTTTCTTTGTGTGTATTTCAGTAACTGTATCTTCACTGGGGGACTCCCCTCTGAAATTGTTTTGACAATTTGAGATAGGATTACTGCAATATCAGTCAAGAAAGAAAACTAGTTTTTTATTCCTACCCCAAGTGTTAGTATTCTCATATGCGAAATGGCAGCGCTAATTCTGTAGATAAATACGAGCTTGCTGGCTACGCTGTAGCTTCAAAAGATCAGTGTCCTGACAGAAGAGCTGGTAAAGCTGTGATGCTAATCTTTATTTCTATAGACAGTTGTTAAATATAAACACACTCGACCAGCTATGCAAGCCTAATCTAGAGCTGTTTATTGCCACACCAAAATAAGAAGAAAACTAGAAAGAATTTGAAAGCAAACCTAAACTTCATAGGATATGTCCATGATCAGTGACATTTTGTTGGTCAGTTGTTACTTGTATGAATAGATATCACGTGATACTTTGGGAAAAAAAAAAAAAGAAAAGAAAAAAAGGAAGAATCTTTAAAAATGCATAGGAATAGTTGAAATAGGAGTATTCAGGCACTGCAGGGTCATACATGGTAAAAGAGATGGGATAAACAGATCTTATTTCGTCAGCAAACAGTATGTCAAGACTGTCAGTAAAGCAGTAGGAAGGGACAAGTATAATTCTGCCTTCAAAGAATAAATAATGTTACTTCATGGGCTAGAAGTATCCCAGGTAGAAGTATCCCAGGATGACTTCTGAGAGACTGTGAGGCTTCTTTTGGAAAATATTTCAAAACCTTTGGAGAAGTTTTAATTCTTCCCTAAGCTGCTCTTTTGTCTCACTGCCAGCATCTGATCACACTGCATTCCCGTGGCAAAAGCTGCGTTGTTGTAGCACGTATGTTACAGGCAGGATCCCTCAACAACTGGGTGACCACGCTTACGTTGTACTGGCTTGAAATTCAGTATCTGATCTGCTATAAATATAAAACTACTGTGGCTGAATATAAATGGAACACTAATCAATCTTTCATAGCTTTATTAAAGATGTGTCAGTTGTCTTAAGTCCTTTGGAAAAAATTTGAAGCCATTTGAAAGAAGAAAAATTAGATTTCCTTTGCTTCTTGTGTTGCATAGTTGTCCAGTTATGCAGACTGGGCATTTTCCCATGCAGGCATGAGATCTGAATAGGCTAGAGAGCTAGGCAATAACCAACCGTACGAAATTTAACATGAGCAAGCGTTGAATTCTCCGCCAGGAACGAAGTAATCCTGGTTGTACATACAGGGGGATGACAGACTGGAGAGCAGCCTCGAGGAAAGAGAGCTGAGGGTTTGAGTTGATGTCAAGTTGAATATAAGTCAACAGTGTGCCCTGACAGCTGAAAGAACCAACTGTATCCTGGGGTGCATCAAGCACAGCACAGCTAGCTAGTGGTGGTTGTCCCACTCTACACTGCACTGGTGTAGCCCCACCTCGAGTACTGTGTGCAGTTTTGGGTGCCTCAGTATAAGAAGGACATCAAACTATTAGAGTGTGTCCAGCGGAGGGTGACCAAGATGGTGAAAGGCCTTGAGGGCAAGACTTATGAGTAGTGGTGAAGGTAACTTTTTCTTCAGCTTGGAAAAGAGCCTATACCTTCCTCTAGATAGGCAGCGCAGGGGGAGGTGCTGACCTCCTCTCTCTGGTGACAAGCCACAGAACACAAGGAAAAGTAATGAAGATGCACCAAGGGAAGTTCAGGTGTGACTTCAGGAAAAGATTCTTCACTGAAAGGGTGGTCAGTCACTGAAACAGGCTCCCCAGGAAAGCGGTCATGGCACCAAGCCCGTAAAAGTTCAAGGAGCATCTGGACGACAGTCTTACTCATATAGTTTTAAGTATTCGTGTGAAGAGCAGGCAGTTGGACTCGATGATCTCTCTGGTCCCTTCCAATTTGAGATATTCTACAATTCTATAATTCTAAATCAGTTGCTACCATCACTAAGTTCTTGTTGGGAGATTTCACTACTACTCATTCAAGGTTCATCATTGCTTATACACCCAGCATGGTTGTGTTCAGCATCTGCTGGGAAGGAAGGCAAAGTTTCTTTCAACTTCAGCGGTAAAAGGCCTTTGGGGCGCTGAGACAGATCAGCTTCAGAACTTATTGACTCTTTTGATACTTGGCTCCCTAAACATTCACAAGATAAATGCATGCATGCATGCTAAGTTCCCCATAGAACATGATGTTGGTCTCAGAGATCATGTTTCACATTTTCTTCCTTACTATTTATGTTCTGCTCTGAAAGTAAATGAATACTAAATCGAATCAGCGATTCAGGCTTGCTACATTTCATTGATCTATGGCAGATCAGAGCTTGATGCTGATCTAATGTGGCCTGAGGCACCAACCTTTACGGCTAATACTTTTTTAAAATTCTCTACTCAAGTCTATTTATTACAAATGTAATCTGTTTTAGGAAAGCACCTAAATCTCTGCTAATGGTTCATTCAGATGCATGCAGTGTCCTCATTTATAATGCCCAGGTCAACTCAGCTTTCTCTGATTATTTTAATAGCACACATTGTTCTATCTTAACTGGTTTGCTTCCAGTCTCACTCCATTTCAGATATTTTTTCCTGACTCCCACTGATGATGGACTGGGCTGATTTATTTCCATATGCAACACTTTTTGTATTCTATACTTATTTTTTGCCACAGTAACAGTTTATTGTCTTCTTCCTGTCCCAGCAACTCACTCTCTCAGCCACAAGTAATAATCAGGGAAGTTTTCTGAAATTTCTTATGATCCGGCCAATCAAAATTTTATCTGGGATTCTAGATCTCAGATGACATCCCCTTATTAACTCAGAAAGGATTAACTCTGGTCCGTGATACTTCTCTAGTGATTGTCATCCATCAATACTAATAGGAAAGAGAGTGGATTCAGCCTCCTGATGTCAGCAGATAGAGTTCAAAAATGTTTACATTTTTCATCTGCTTGTCCCCTTTGATAAGTCCCTATCTTCACTCTCTTTACTTTGGTTATTTGATCTGCTGCATCCCTTTTAATTTCTCCTTGCCTTCCACGCATGTGTTTATTTCTCCCAAGAACAAAGCAGGGGAATGGTATAACGTTTTGGTATTCCATCTTAAAGGGTTAAAATCCCTGCACCACCCCCAACCCCCTGCCCGCCCCTGCCTTCCTCTCAAAAAAAAAAAAAGAAAAAAAAAACCCAAAAAAATCACCAAGATAGGTCTTAGCACTACTCATCAATCAATTGCATATGATATCTCTTGTCTTGGAGTTATCTTTTCTTTTTTTTTTTTTTTTAAATTGATTTTTCCCTAAAATAAATAGGTGATTTTTCAAATCAAACCAGGAAGTTTGGATCCTAAAAGAACACTTCCTTTTAAAATTTCTGTATAATATACTTCAGTATTTTGTAATGGATCTCTTCGTTGAATCTTATTTGCCATACCTGGGCTGAAACTGCTTCTCAGTATAACTCGAATCCATGAAATTTTTCAGTGAATTTAGCATCCATAGAAAATTTGTGGCCAACTCTACATACAAACAATGAGTATGTACTGTTACTCCTATTATTGTTGCATGCTTTGGCTTAGATTCCATACTTTCTTGTTAAAATAATGTCAAAATATGTTCTGATTTCTGTAAATGCCCACATTGCTTCTGATCAGCAGTACATGATATACATTGGGACTGCCAATTTAATTCCATGTTAGATTTATCTATATATCTTGTGGAAATACCTTCAGTCTCTTGAAATTTCTCATCCAAAGATTATAAAATAAAGAAGCAGATAATCTGGCAAACTTTCTGCCATCTTGAATAGTTGAAATACTTCCAGCCTGCTTGCTTTCTTGGCGGGTTTTTTCATGACAGATTTCAGGCTCAGCTCAAATTTACCTTTGAATATAAGCCTTCTTCTCCATTTGGATGTACATCTAAGTTTTATTCATCTGAGGTACAGTTCTAGTAGTGCAGTTCATTGTTTCAGAGGAGTTAAAAAAGCACCTGAAAAGTCATGTGCTTTGCAGTTGTGCATTTTCTTTTGGTTGTCAAGGAAACCACCCTATGATTCCTGGCAACAGACTTCATCCCAACCAGTAATGGAAACACCACAGGTATTAGCCAGTCAGTCACCTCCCACTGGGTGCTATTTTCAGAACAAGTCAATAGATCAGATTCTCCTCTTCGAGCAGCTCTGAAGCTATGTGAGGGTTTGTCATATGCCTTTGTCTCTATGGGGCTCAGCTCTCTGGGCTGCACAGGCAAGCAGTTTCTCCAGGCAGCGAGCCATATTATATAGGTGAGGCTGGTAGGAGCGCTTGCTGTTAAACACTGTTCTGGAGGTAAAGAAAAGCCTCCAAAACACTGTATTAGAGATGTCTCTAACTTTCCTTAAGTCTGCAGTGAGGAATAAAAATTATCAGGGGGAAGAGGGTGGACTTCATTTCAGGTGGATGTTGTTTCTCTTCATGTACAAATGGTGTACAAATGTGTTCACATTTACAGCCTTAAAGAAAATAAACGTAATTTGCATATTTATAGTCGGTATCTATATTTAGTCACTAAATGCCCTGAAGATTTTGACTGAGATCTTCAGTCCTGGGAAGGGCAGAACACTATAGTCACAGTTCCGGGCTCTTCTGCACATGCTATGTGCATGCACCCAGACTGAGGGCTAGGGAGTGTCTCTGTTATCAGCCTGTTTCCAAAACAGTTGGTCCAGGGAGCATCCAGAAGAGTATAATGCTTTATTGTCACGAAGGGAAAAGTAAAGCTATATGTGTGATTGGGGATGTTCACAGGAAATAATAAAGCAAGATGGAAGAATATTATTAGAATGTGAAGGTCAGAAAATAGGACAAGATGATGGGAAAGAAACAGATGGGAGGAGGCGAAGGAAAGCTGTGGTGCGTACCTAAAATGATTTCTTTGTGGTATGGGTTTCTTTGTGGCTCCAAAGGAATCCATTCATAAACAAGCCCTCTTCCCTCCTCCAGTAGCCTAGGAGAAGGACTCTGCAGACAGATCCAGCATAGCATCCAGTGATACCCACATTATGCATTCTTCGATCCTTCTGCTGTACATTTTGCTCTGCATGCTGTAGAGCAGAAAAATATGGTAGTAGTGAAGTACTTAGATCAAAGCTGATTATAGGAGGAAACAGAGTTAATGAGGGAACAGTGATTAATCATGCACTACTTGCAAATTGCTGAAAGCAGCTCCACAACCTGAACAATTCAATGTTTGGAGAAAATCAGTTCCTGGAAGGAAGAGTGAAACAAATAATCATGTTCAGCAGAAAAGGAGCCATCAAAGGATTAACAATGAAAACTGAATAAGAATAAATAATACCAAATCATACTTAATAAACAATACCAAATAATACCTAATTTTCTTGATTACAGAGTAAGAGAACATGTGGAAAATATCTTACATCCCATACCATAACTTCAAGACTAAGCAGCTTGATAACCTTCCTCAGTAATTCATAAAAATAGAGGAATTAAAAGTGGAAGAAAGCACAGTAGGCGGAAACTTGTTTGGAAAATTATATGAAGGATTAATTTAATGGTGTTCCTGAAGGACCTGTACTGTCTGCTGCTGTTCAGTACTGTCATTAATGAGCTGTTATGAGCTTTGTAATTTTGCAGGTGGCATTGAGTGGAGAGGGCCTGAAAAACTGGAAGGAAGGAATCAAAATGATCCTGTGAAAGTGGGAAGGAGAATGGAAAAAAATGCTGAATTCTGCATGACTGGGATACAGACCCGGTTCTCAGGAAAAACATCCAGCTCTCCTAATATAGGATAGTGAATAAATGGTTAGATTGCAGGTCTATAGAGAAGGACTGAGAAGTTTTTGTTGCTCATAAGTGACCATTAAACACAATGACATCTTGCAGTAGAAAAAACCAAATTCCAGCCAAATCAGTATAAGCAGGAGCAAGCTGCGTAACACAATCCATCTCTCCATCCAGAACTGAGGAGATCTCAGCCAGAGCTGAGTCCAGTGTTCTTGAGCAGCCAATAATACACTGAACCAACAACCAAGCTGGAACAAGGAAAATGTGATCCACACATTTTAACGTACCATGAGCATATTGGACAAGGTGAAAAGGATGAAAGGAAAGAGAAAAATACCTGAATTATGCAAAGAGCAATGCAGCATGAGTCAGGAGAACTGGAAATTCTTACCGTTGAAATTTGATACAATTGTCACAAGAAAACCTAATTGGCCTTTTTCATTGAAAGGTTAAAATTAGGTGGGAGTTACTATTTAGGAAGGATAGAATTGTCATAAGAATAGATAAAGATGCTTCCTTCTCTTAAAACCAGTATTCCTTGTTCTGGAGTTCTTAGAAATTCAATACTGCATGATCTTGACTGCTGTTTTTTCTAACAAAACCCAGGAGGAGTAATGTTTCAAAGACACCAAGCCAAACTCTTCTGCAAGAAAGTGACTAAACTGCAGGGAACTTCAATTTGGGGAACACACAGAAGATCCCTCAAAGAAAGCCCTGAAGAAAAATGATATTGAAGCCTTTAATTTTCTATCACAAAACAGACAGTACTCACACAGAGCAAGTGAGCATGACATGGTTGTATATGTTATGCCAAGTTTAATGTTTAATCTTGCTGCTTCAGAAGGCTACTTAGAAAACCCCTCAAAAATACTGAGTGAAGTTACATTTGATAGAGACAAGAAGGAAAATAGTGCGGTTAACAGTGAAAGAAAACAAGACAAATTTAGAAATCTTAGTAAAAGGATGAAAGCAGTTTTCTATATTCAAACAAGTGTCCCTTCTGGTCAAAAAAGGAAGAGAACAATTGAGCAACTACTGTTATTAACAGCATTAGGGAAAAGCACTAGAAAATCATGAATAGTGAAACCAGTTCTGCATTTACGCAGCTGAAGACAAACTTCCCTGTAAATCACTGTCTATTCACCTGTAATTTTGAGAATTTCTTATGTATCATCTTCTTTTATAAACCAAAGAGATGAATTTATGCTCTTTTTTATTTACTACTCCATCAATTGGTTATTGGCATTTGAAAATTTGAATAACCTCACAGTTTGCTTGTTTTCCTCTGCAGATCTGCGTGTTCTGACCCTCATTTTATAGCCCCCTCGTTACTGTTCCCTCCATCCAGGTTTTCCTACATGTTTTTCTCGAGAAATAAGAAAGTTATGGGATTTTTTCCCAAACAGTGAGTTTCACATTAAGAGATGGAGATTTGTTCTGTTAAAAGCTGAACAGAATTTCATGGTTATTAACATGCTGTTTTTCTCAATACAACTTCCCTATGTACTTATTCTAGGCAGGGCTGCAGGCATCAGCTTTTATTAAGCTTATTCAAAACTTTCCACTCTAGGACCACTTTGCTTATACATTTGAGAAAGCTTTGATGATTTCAAACCAAATTTATTGTGTGCAGTTTGAAGCTGTGATGTGATTTTATTCTTTTATTCTTGAAAAACTGTGTCGAATATTACATAGACATAAGAATAAATATGGGCAAAAGAATTGCAGATAGAGAAAACGGTTTCATGCATATGACCTTCAGCCCTGTGGGCCAAGAGGGCAAAAAAAGTGGTTTGAATTTTTGGTAGGGTAAAGGGATCTTTTTCAGTCACTTAAAAGAACAGGAAAACAACTTGCTACTCTCACTGAAGACAGGAATGCCACAGAAGGTCCTAAGTGTTTTGAGGCTTGGTGTCCTTTGGGAAGCTGGAGGAGATGAGTCTTGGGTTACTCTCACTCAAGACATGTTAAGGTTCCTGAGCACCTCCAGGAGTCCCTCGAGACATTTCACAGAATCACAGAATCATCTGGTTGGAAGAGACCTTTAAGATCATCAAGTCCAACCATTCACACTGTGCACTGCCAGGATCCCTAAACCACATCCCGCACCACCACATCCACAAGTCTTTTAAACACTTCCAGTGATGGGGACTCCACCACCTCCCTGGGCAACATGTTCCAATGTATACTGACCCTCTGTATGAAGAAATTTTTCCTGATATCCAACCTAAATTTCCCCTGGTGCAACTTAAGACCATTTCCTCTCGTCCTGTCATTCGTAACTTGGGGGAAGAGACCGACACCCACCTCACTAGAACCTCCTTCCAGGTAGTTGCAGAGAGTGATGAGGTCTCCCTTGAGCCTCCTCTTATCCAGACTAAACAATCCCAGTTCCCTCATCCACTCCTCGTAAGATAGGTTCTCTAAATCCTTCACCAGCTTCATTCTCTGAACCTGCTCCAGCACCTCAACGTCCTTCTTGAAATGAGGAGGCCAAAACTGGACACAGTAATCAAGGCGTGGCCTCACCAGCGCCGAGTATAGGGCTCTGAAGAGTAACTTCACATGAGTTTCTCTGACACAGAGCTTCGGGACCCTGGGTAGAGCATTTAAATGGATTTTTCCATAATGCACTAATAAGAGAATTTGTGAGAAAAGGAACAAAAAAGGATATGGGGAGAAGAAAACATATATTTTATGTTGCATATTGTAAATCCTAATATAATATCATTTGGAATTTTATAGATATTGGTGTCTTTAGCTACATATGAACACTGAATAATAGAAAAGTTCTTTAAAATCTTCAAAATTTAATACTAAACTAGTTGAAAGAGAAGAACAGGCTAGATGCAGTCAAAATTATCAAAAGGACAGGACAGAGCATGGTAGGAGTATATTCACCCAGGTCAACATAAGTTAACTGCCGCAATAATGCCAAATGAGCCAGACAGCATAAAAGCACATAGGAACTTCAGCATTGAGTTAGAAAAGTCTAAACTAACCTGACATGCCCAGCATGGACAGCATCAGTGATATGAGGGTTTTCATATATTACACAATCTGTCTGATAAAAGGATGAAGTTTTTAATGTTCATGGAAATACCTGATCTTTTTTAAATCCTTCTGTAAGACTTAGCTCCATTACACCTTGTGACAACGACTTGCGCAGATTAATTACTTTACTAATAAACCACTTTCTTCCTTCCACTATAAAATTGGCCTTAAAACTGTATGACACATCCCACATTCCCCTCTTAACTATCCATCGTGATAGCTTTTATTTGCTTTCTATTGAAATGTGAATAGCCATACATCACACGGCTTTGTACAGATCATTTTTCCATGACTCCTATTTTCTTCTTTTCTTTTCTTTTCTCTTTGTTTTATTCTTCCTGTGTTGCCATATCCTAGGAACTTTTATGTTTACTTTCACAGAAGAGTAAAAATAGAAAGAGACAAGAGCCTTAAAAACTCCAGTTAAACTTAGTGAGTCTATAAAGGTCTTCATCAGACCACAGTCAGTCCTTTCTACAGATCATACACTCTCAGCAGTTAAATGCTGTCTATAGCTTTATTTTTTTTGTCCCTCCTGAGTACTTAAAGTTGACTTGCTTTTGCTTGCAGTTTGCACACCAGTGTAACGAGAGCTTTATTTACAGATTTGACTTTTTAAAGTCTTCGGTGAAGGTGTTTCTTTTTTATCTCCTCCTCTTCCAAGAGGCTGAATAATTTAGACCTGCATCACATCTCAACAAGAATAGCCAAAGTTCATGGCCAAACTCGGTTCTCAATTCTTTAAATAACTGACAGAGCTAGTGAGGGATGTTTGTGTTTAAAGGAAAGGTAGCGACTGAAGATCTGCCCTCCCGATAAAGGCTTCGGTACCATCAGGTGGCATAAAATTGGTTTATAGCTGGTGAGTCCCAGTTCCAGCTGCATAGTAAATAAGGACTTCAGAGAAACTACCTTGCATTTTCCCTAGAGAGAAATAAGGGAGCAAGAGCAGAAACCTCCATTAATAATTGAAAAATGGTTCTATGTCCAAAAGCCCAATCTTACCTCTTATGTATTACGGGCCAAAATAATTTGTCCAGTAATTTGGTAGGATGCAGTAGATCATTCAGACTTCTTTGAATGAACTATCTATATATTTTAACCCCAAATACAATGGTGTTGTATTTGACTGGACCAACATTTTAAAAAAAATGTTTTTTTAGTCTCTATTCTCATCTGATCAATGAAATAAAGTGCTGAGTAGTAGGAAGAATTTCCTCGAAGGTCTGCTAGAAAATCTACAAAGATTTCTAATATATAAAAAATCTCTTCTAAATCCAGAGTATTAAGTGGCGTCACTCAAAACTTTATTAGATATTACGGCAAAAAAAGAAAGAAGATTTGCTGAACAAAGCAATACCCATCAAGTTTTCTGATTCTCCTTCATAGTTTACCGACATCAAGATTAAGTCATTATTTTAATACCTCCTTTTCCAATTAGCCTTATTGTCCATGAAAGGTCTCATAAAGACATAGCACTTCATTAGTTTCAAGATGCATTGCTGTACAGAGTATAAGGGGATGAGACCTGCCCCAAACTATTACAGCCTCCACGTGAGCGAGATAGTCCTACAATTTCATTATGTTGTATATTAATGGTTTAACTAGTGGACTAGTTAAACATGCATCCTCTTTCTAACCTTCAATGTTTTCTGGATTAATAAATTCATTAGTGTCACTGACTTTCCTTGCTGTCTCAGTGATTAATTGATACTGAACAAACTTTGTAAGTGCTTTTCCCCTTCAGAGCAGGTGGAAGACACCACATAACGACACAAGCTCTCAAGTGCTGTCTGCACTAGGTAAGTTCAATCAGGAATGGTAGCAATGCCCACAGTAAGGCTACATAATGAGTCAGATGAATAATAGCAGGGCACAACGCTATCACTGTTTCTGAGATGCTATATGAATGAGGGAGAGTAGCTGCATTTTACAGATGGAGTAAGAGAGGCCCCAAACCAGAAATTGGGATTTCTCTCACTTAACTTTTTGGTATTAAAAAGCTAAACACTTAACTATGAGTGAGTTATGCTTTAGAGTCAGGGACAAGTAGTAGGTGCTTTGGATGAGCAACCGAATCATCTTAGATGCTTATTTTGCAGCAATATGAATTGCACTGGGTACCTGGGTTAGTAAGAATGTAGATTAGTTGCTTAAATATACACGCCTAATGGCAGCTGCAGTAATGTATTGGAAACATGAAAAGAGCTTGCAGATACAGCAGAGGAGCTGTGGTAGGTATGTCTATATAGTAGACATCTAAATTTAGATATCTTAATCCATGAGCTGAATCTCAGTCTTAAGTTAGAAGAAGCAATCCAAAAATGACAACCTAATGTCACTGAGTAGGACAGTTCTGTTTTATCTAATGCTTTCCTGAAAGTTAGGTATGTAGTCCAAAGTCAGTGGAAGGAGAAGGTACCACAGAGAGAGGTTTCTCTCCTTTCCAAAAATAAGTAGCCAGGACAGGTGAGATAGCTGAGTGGGTGATTCTCTCTTGAGATGGCTGGGTGGGTGATTTTTTCTGGAATTTGAGTCATGTAATGTTTGCAACTACTTAGCTGCAAAAAAATAAATGAGAGGAATCTAGGCTGAGGACAATACAGCAGGAACCTGGTAGAAGATGCACGAGCCACATCAGCCCCACTTAAACCTTGCTCTCAACAACCTTTGCATAGAACTGCCTCTGCTTAGACAGCCAAGTGCAGGTTATCAGCTAATAGAAACCTCAAGTTTGTGTTATAATGCTGCCTAGTTTTTGTTTTTCTAGACCTATGTTGTTTTATCTGCTTTGTACTCTACAAAGGGATCTGAGTATTGCAGACGATGAACTGCCATGTACTACAGAACATCAAAACCAGACAAACTGTAATAGCATCAGTAAAGCCTGTCAAATGATGGGGAGACGATATTCAAAACTCATGTAAGTGTAAGTGGTCGGACATGATTTTTTTCCCATTTAGCTTAATAGCTAATGAGCCACTTCCATTAGAATCCCAGACAGTGTAGGATAATTCCTGCCTTAGTGGAGGTTTCTTCAGATCTTGGAGGGACTGAACTACTCTGTAGAGGTGCTAAACTTTTCACCTAGACTACCACACAGAGGATCTAATGTAAGTAAGCTCCTAATTTAAATGCCTTAAATTAGGTGGGATGAATCTAGAGCATTTGTTAGGATACTCCAAGAAGTTTTAGCACCAAAATCAAGGAAAGCACAACTATCACAGAGACAACACTAGCAGGTTTCTCCTATTTACTAAGAAGAATGTAGGGCATTTCATTGACACATTGCAGGTACTTCTCTGGATTAATTCAAGGGAAAAAAATTAACTGTTCTAGCCACCAGCTACAGAAGCTTGGATCTTTATCATAATCTATAGCATTTTACATTTCCTATTTAATACAGATAGCTATAAACTTAACGTTATTAATATTTCTTCACAAGGGAAAGAAGAAAGTAAAGCTCACTATAGTGTCTCCTGTTTCTTTAATTTCACAGCTGAATTACCAGAGGCTTACTTCAAGAGGGAAGGCTACAAGAAAATTCAGAGCTACTGGAAACATGTATATGTACACATAAATATGTTGAACCCTTTGGGTGTTATTAGAGTGGAAGTAAGGTATGGTATATGCTAATGCTCTGTGTAATGAAAAAAGGGGGTCATGCATTTTTTAATAGGAAATGACAGAGGGTATTTCATCACCGCAGAGCCATGTAGTTTCACCTAACCTAGCTTTAAAATAGCTAACTTAGCTGGTGGTATTGGAGAACTCAGAACACACTGAGTAAACTGAGCATTTACCTTTTTGCCTGAAGTGTGGTGGGAGGTGTTGCAGCCCACAATGAACTCCCTGTGACTGACTTCTGAGCCATCTGAAGCTGCTAGATCTACTTATGAAAGAAAAAGTAATGCAGACATACTGAGAATTTGCAAACCAAGTCAAAGTTAGGTGCTCGAAGGCTTAAAACATTTGATCCTTTGACCATGAGTCTGAAGCAGGGATTACTTGCTTTCTTTTGACAGACACTATCTTAACAGGTGGGACTGCAAATCTGCAGCATGTTAAATCGAGTAGTGGACAATATTTGGGTGCCAGACAGCTCATCCAATAAATTTGAAGACTCATTACATTTGAAGTAATGATAAAGACAGCATTTAGCTTGTTCAAAGTTCTGGAAACTGTAGACAGGAACAGGACTGATTGTAATGAAAGAAATTCGCTTAAAGCATTGAAGAACAGGTTGATTCCTATCTGTGCTGTTTTCAAATTCACCACTAATCCGAGATGATTATCTTCTATCAGCTTCAAAGGATGTATTTGCCATGGTTCCCAGGGATGAGCATTTTTTCAAGATAATTTATCCATAAATGCGGTGCAGGACTGGTGAGGAGAATCATCATTCAGTTATCACACAGGTGGGCTTATTTCAGTGTAACAGGCAGGATATCATCCATACATATGACACAGTGACAAGGCAGGTGACAGGGGATCTGTCAAGGACATAATACGGGCTATAGAACCTAGGGAACACGCAGGGCCCTAACACCCTCCCAAAGATGCTTGTCATGCTATCCTGTATGTTCGTCATTCCTGGGTAGGGCTTTTTTTTTTTTGGCAAGTATATCAAGTATAGTAATCATAAAGCTACGGTAGTGTATGGAAACAATCAGCAATCTTCTCTCCAGGTTGATTTCTAGCATGCTGTATACCTCACTACAGCATTAGTGATTGTACTGCAATGAGTTGTGATGCAAGAGTGTACTAGTGAGATCCAGACTCCACCATGGTTCCTGCAGAAGAAAAGGACATGTCTCCATGAGAAAGTTTTGTCAGGCTCTGAATCGCTCATTTGATGCTCCTGAGCTGTCAAATACAGTCTGAAAGCTGCCTGACCATATCACTGTGTCTCTGAGCCTAAGCCAGCACATCAGGCTTGCTTGCGGTGCTTGCTGCACCCGTAGGGCTTCTGTTGGTCTGGCCACGTTGCTTTTCTGTCTGCCCATGATAATACTGTGTGACCTACATTCCTTTTCCTGCTTAATGCATCCATATCTGACTAGGTTCTGGTTTTGCCCCGCCTGCTTGCTCCTGAGGTATAGTTACTCCTCACTAAGTCTAGATAACTAAAGAGGCTCATCCTGCCAATAATTATATTCCTTTACTCAGGGTGTAGCTTTCTATCTGTATCTGGGTCAGCATTAAGCTTAGCTTCCAGTGTTAATTTTCATGCTAAATATTCCTAATTTTTTCCTCCTTTATAAGCAGCTCCTTGATCCAGTAAATCTTCTTGTCCCTCCTACAGTGTCTCTAGTTCTGAATTGTCATGATTCAGTGAATCTGCAGAAAAACTATTTTAATTATCCTCCGTTTCTCTCTTTCTGTCTTTTGCTAGGATGTCCAAGCCTCCTGTGGAGGGAACATTCCTATCCTCCTTCAGCAACCCTGAGGCAATCAGAAATTTTTCATGTCAAGTTGTCTTTTTCTCTCCCACGTCACACTGGATCAGCACTTCTTGGTGCTGCGAGGTTGATTTCTGTGGGGAGAATCCAGCTGCAGGGAACGGAAGACACAAGCTTAGGGAGACTGGCAGAGAAAAGGGATCCATAGCCTCATTTGTGTAAGACCTGGCAGAGGTAGAGAGGGGCCTGATGTGCTGCATCACTGTCTGGGCTTCAAGTGACAGAGATTTTAGCTTCTTTTGCAAGAGGAAAAATCATGTTTGCAAAATTTGTAGCTGGTAGCAGGTGGCTTTTTTTTTGGATTCCACACTTTTGGGGTGAGTGGTGGGCAATGGGGAGAGGGTTGGAGAATCTCCAGATCTCAGATGTATTGAAACCAGCCCAGAAAACACAGCTGTATTTGCTTAATTTCAGATATTCCTGAAAACAAGTTTCTGGGCATCCTGACACCTTGGAAGAAAACATCACAAACTTTACAAGCAATTAGAGCTTTGCTTCATGATTTTACTAGAAAGGCTGCTTAGACGGCAGCTCAAGTCTTAGTGCAGTTAGCTGAAAAAAATGACAAAAGCCTGGATAAAGTGCTTCCCTCACAGGCTCAACACTGTCACTCATCTATTCAGGCTTCAGAAGTTCTCCAGTGCTCTTTGTTCAGCAAGATGCTTACCAGAACCACCACATACTGTGTCAACCTACCAGGAAATCCTTTATCAGTACATCCTTTTGAAACTGTCATTGAACTCTATGGACCTAAAGAGCGATAAGCATTAATAATACAATGTTCTTTTTATCCATGTGTCTCTCAGCTTAGTCTCAGTTGGCTTTATCTTGAACTCAGGATTTTCAGTTTGAGCTAAGCTGCTGGAATTCCCTGCCCTCCCTCCTTGTCCTTTAAAAAGTGATGCTTAACCCATCACATATGGATATGGCAGAAGTATATTAAACCAGTTCTTATCGAAGTCAGAGGTCTATGTTTTTTGTTTTTAACTTGGACTTATTTTGCCAAGTGCATGAGCAGCCTATATGCCACAGTCCACTTGCATAAGCTCCACAAACAGCATAGCTAGTCAGAGTGCTCATTTTCTGTTTCACTGTTGATTTTGAATTTTTTTTTTTTTTTTTTTGGTGAGTGGGAGATGTTTTTTGGCTTTAAATTCATAAAACAAAGGTGGGAAGCAAGGATCTGATCTGTTTCTGTATCCAAGGGCAATTCTGATTTTAGCATCATCTGCCCTTAAAAACATACATAGAGCCACAGCCATCCATCCAAGCAGAACAGGATCCAGAAGGATCAACTGAACATCTGGGTATGAAACTCACTGCTCACTGTCCAGCACAGTTTTAGTTCCCAGTGGGTTTATATTCTCTTTTTGCAGAAAGTCCAAGGAATTGATCCAGCATCCAGATATGCCCATGTGGAAATATTCTTGTAAAGAGAATTGAATCTGCAGACCAAAGGCTTGTCTTTACATGGTGCAAAGAATTTGGGTGTGTTACAGCTATACATTCCCTGCCATCCCTTGGGAATGGCTTTGGGGCAACTCCTAAGTGATGACACAGGGAGATGTAGTTCTTGGTCTTGGATTTAATAATAGGTGGTATGTGGGCTAATTGAAATAATACAATTTTCAGCAAGAGAGCTTGGTTAAATCAGCAAAAGAACACAAGAGTGTAAGTGCAACATTAGGCAATGAAATCACAGATCTCAGAACTTCTTCTCATCTGTCTTCTATATACAGAAACAACTGATATCTATAAAGCCTAACAATGCCCTGAAATTCTGTGGATATCTTGACAGTCTGGAGCAGCTAAGCATCCAGTTCATAATAAATCCTGCCAGGTATTAGGCTACCACTATCTGTCCTTCCAAACATCTTTCTCCAAATATACATAGAATCATAGAGTCATAGAACCATAGAACCATAGAATCATAGAATCATAGAGTGCTTTGGGTTCAAAGGGACCTTTAAAGGTCATCTAGTCCAACCCCCTGCAGTGAGAAGGGACATCTCCAACTCGATCAGGTTGCTCAGCCCTGTCCAACATGACCTTAAATGTTTCTAGGGATGGGGCCTCTCCCACCTCACTGGGCAATCTGTGCTAGTGTTTAACCACCCTCAGTGTAAAGAATTTCTTTCTTATATCTAATCTAGATCTCCTCTCTTTTAGTTTAAAACCATCATCCCTTGTCCTGTTGTAACAGATCTTGCTAAAAAGACTGTCCCTATCTTTCCTCTTTAAGTACTGGAAGGCTGCTATAAGGTCTCCCCAGAGCCTTCTCTTCTGCAGGCTGAACAACTCCAACTCTCTCAGCTTGTTCTCATAGCAGAGGTGCTCCATCCCTTTTATCATTTTTGTGGCACTATTTTGGACTCAGCCCAACAGGTTCATGTCTGTCTTGTGCTGAGGACTCAGTAGTCCAGGTGGGGTCTCACCACAGAGGAATAGAGCGGCAGAATTGCCTCCCTTGACCTGCTGGTCACACTTCCTTTGACACAGTCTAGGATATGATAGGCCTTCTGGACTGTGAGCGCACGTTGTCAGCTCATGTTCAGCTTTTCATCCACCCCAAGTCCCTCTCTGCAGGGCTACTCTCAATCACATCATCATCCAGCCTGTATAGATACCAAGGATTGCCCCTACCCAGAGGCAGGACCTTGTAGGTGGCCTTGTTGAACCTCATAAGGCTCACATGGGCCAACTTTTCCAGCTTGTCCTGGTCATGATAGCCATGGTAGAGGCTTCTGCTGAAAACACAAGAGCTGCAAAAAAAGTGAATAATACTGTTGGCATGATTATGGCTCTTTAGAGTGGAACAGGATGGAATGGAATGGAACTGAATGGAATGGAACGGAATGGAATGGTATGGAATGGAATGGGATAAAATGGGATAGGATAGGATGGGATGGAATGGGATGGGATGGGATGGAAGAGAAGAGGAGAAGGAGAGGGGAGGGGAGGGAAGGGAAGAGGATTAGTTCCAGTTAGAAGGCACTTCCAAAAATCATCTAGTCCAACTGCTTGACCATTTCAGGACTGACTAAAAGTTCAAGCATATTTTTAAATGCATTGTCCAAATGCCTCTTAAACACTAACAGACATAACACATTGATATAACACCTCTCTAGGAAGCTTGTTCCACTGTTTGACCATCTTCTCTGTAGGAAATGTTTTCTACTGTCAAGTCTGAACCTTTCCTGACACAGCTTTGAATCATTCCCATGTGTTCTGTCACTGGATACCAGGGAGAAGAGCTCAGCACCTCCCTCTCCACTTTCCCTCCTCAGGAAGCTGTAGAGAGCAACGAGGTTGTCCCTCAATCTCCTTTTCTCTTAACTAGTGGTTTCAGCACTTCAGCGCTTTGAACACTCATCCAGCATAGCCCACAAACATTGATCTCAACATGGGCTTATCTGTCTCATGGGATTCCAAGCCACATCCTCAAAAAGATAGAGCTGACCCTGAGACCAGTCCAGATGGAAAGTAGTGCTCTCAATCCTTTGTGCTAGAACAATGGCATCATTACAATAAGCATTTAGAGAATGAGAGAAAAAGCAGGCAAACCGAGTCTAAAGCCTGTGGGTTACAGCACTTGCAGGAGGACACCTGGTGTCCAGTTGCTTCTCTGTTAAACATACCCCACGGATTACAGTAAAGAAATAAACAGTGGCTTGGAAAGAGTGAAAAATTGATTTAAAAAAAAAATTAAACTTGTTGGCGTAACTGAAGGCATTGGGAACTCTGCTGGGATTTCACTGCTTGAGTTTTCCTTTTAGGGATATATTTTGCGGGAGGTGGAATTTAAGAACAGAATGACCACCCCATGGCTCAGTAGAGGGCAAAATATCTGACAGCACAACCACATACCCTTCCCTAGCACATGTTGACATACTTATAGAGGCTGCCATGCCTAAAGGCTTCTTATAATTTATTCTGTCTTTCCTACAGTCCCTGAAGCACAAATAATCAGAAAGCTATGAGGCCTTGCTATGCTCCAGCTCTTTTGCTCCCCCATACTATATTCCCTAGGGTAAGCGTAGGAGCAAAGCACAACTTCTATAGCTCACATTAGTATAGGAACTCATTTATATAAGACTTATTATTGGAGACCCTTGTCTGTCCCCTTTAAGGGTCCTGGATACTAAGGAACAGAAGATGTTTCTGTGTAATAATGATGGAATAGTTCAAGTTCAATGAACTAGTTGCACAGATTTTCCCTCCCTGGCCAAAAAAAAAATCACCCCACAAAATTTTAAGAACAATTATCTTTTTAGGTTGTAAAGATTTGTAAAGATGTTATCTATCTGGGGAGGTTTTACATGTTTAATAAAAGCTGCTAATAAAATATTTGCTTTAGCCATGACCCAGTTTTGGAAAAAGTGAGTCTTCAGTTTTAGCTACAGTAAAGGTGCGGTCCTGGAACAGCACAAATGTGCATGGCATTATTTCAAACAGAGGTCAAGAATTAATCAAATTGGAGGGCTTGTCCTTAACCTACGGTTATGATAATACTGAATATTTTGTCCATCTATAGAAAGTGCTTTAAAAGAAGCCACCAGGATTTTAAAAGAGTTTTAATTCTGAAAAAAACTGATTTCTGGGTCTTGATTTTGTAACAGAAATAATATCTCTGTAGTGTTTGTGTCTGTGTACAAAGATTTATTCACACTATCACTAAATAGATAAACTAACAGACAGTTACTCCGCAGTTTGGTATAACATTGATTTGCCACAAGTCTATCACAAAAGGGACGTCTTTGTCTCTTCCATTCGGAAAGAAGAAATAATTAGCATTATTTTAGTTGGAAGACAATCAAGTTCAACAGTTAACCCAGCTCTGCCAGGTCACCACTAAATCAAGTCCCTCAGCACCACATTCTACACATCTTTTGAACACCTGCAAGGATGGTGACTCTACCACTTCCCTGGGCATTCTGTCCCAGTGCTTGACAGTCCTTTCTCTCCCAGGCCATACTGCTGTGGCAGACTCCACTGAGTCTCATCTGAGTCTGGTAACCTTTCAAATGAGCTGCTGTTTCATTTACCTTGGTGGATTTGCTGCTCAAGTCCTCCCTACTATCTCCGTATCTCCTCTATCTTTCTTTACTTTGCCCCTCTCTGTTCACCCAATTTTCTTTAGCTACTGTGTCAGAGCTCTTTCACATTTCCCCTTGGTACTCCTTCCCAGTTTGTTTTCTTTCATATAGTGTTCCACTTTCCAACTCTAGTCCTGAGTCTGGACAGGGAGGTCCCAGTTACTCAGATGAATTTCTCATTACCCACCTGCTCTTGTTTTCATGAACAGATTGTCCTGACCTTGCCACCTCATTGATTACCAGTCCAGCTTCCATGACATTCCCCAATATTCTTTCTCAGTCAGCTCCAGACTATGACTCTGCTCCACCAACCCTTTGTCACAGTTATTTTGTCTCATATAGCTCCTGTTATGGCCCTTCTCTGCACAGTCTCCTTGCCTAATATTAGCCGATTTCTTCAGCAGTGCTCCCTCTTCTTTGCATTCACATCACTGATCCAGATACGTGCAAGGAACCATATTGGTGGGTTGAGCCAGATTTCCTGCTCTCAAAAATTTCATAAAAACCAGATTCTTCCTTCCAGACTTTTTCTGAATAGACAGAATACAGAGGAGCTGGATGTGAAACATCAACAAGAATTTGCTGACTAATATTATTCCTTAACAAGGTGAATATGAGGGCAGTAAAGGAGATGATACAATAGCCTACTACCTTGCCAAGTCTCTAATTCCTACTCCATAGGGTAAAGACATACATCTTGTAAAAGCTTAAGGGAGTTTTTATATGGATAAACCAACATTTTCCCCCCTAATTTCATTCTTGGAAACAGCTGAATAAAATTGATTATAATTATCAAAAACAGCCAGAAGCAGACACCAGCACAGAAAGTGTCATCTTGAACAGCCAATTTTAAAAACATTTCTGTTAGTAACTGAAAACATGGGAAATGTTCTCACAAGAGAAGGTGACATCCAAACCTAATTATAGATTATGTTTCTGTTCTTGGTGTAATATGATTTAAATTAATTATCCATCTGTAGTGAGCAATGTATTTTAATTCATACGCCACATCTAGCATTGTTGAGTCCAAAAGCTGTGATAGATATCGATGGATTAAAAGACATCAGTGTCTCACCACAGGAGGAGTTACTGATTATCAATTTGTGAAAAAAAAACCCTTCAAAATCTTAAGAGAACTGTCTTTTGTAGCAAAATCTTCAAATAATGTAATTAATTCTTGATATACACCCTAATTTGAAAACTATTTTTTTACTTCCTCAGCTTTTTGCAAATTAGTAGAGTTGTGTGTGATTGCAATAAGACCGTCTAAAGAAATAATGTAAATGGATCCTTAGATTTCTCCGGGGTGATGGTCAGATATATTTTTTAAGTGTAAGAATGGTGTTTCCCAACCTATTCCTATATTCCAACCCAGTTTAAATAACCAGGATGCTCAGTGAAAGCATCCAGCCTTTGCTGAGGTATGTAGTGTTATGTTATTTTACACCCTCACGCACAAATTCTTTTGAAGTTAATAATTTAGTCCAGCTGCTGAAGCCTATTGCACTTTCCATTATAAATTATTTTAGAGAGCATAACATTTAGGTACTTTTAAAATTAGATGAATGCACTAAAATGGGCATTACATTTGCATAAGCTCAGACTATAGGGTTTGTTTTGTTTTGTTTTATATTTCAGCTAAGAAGCCTCTGTTCTTTTCTTTTCTTGTTTCCCTAGTTCTTTTCTTAGCTCTCCCTCTCCGTTTCATGAGCTGTTTCAAAGCATTAACATGGAAACCAGGCTGTACTATAGCAATGCGCAAACACCCCTTGCAGATTGTGTGACTTTCATAAAGAATTTAAGTATTAGAATGTGCTATATATAGTTCTGCATCGCAAATGTATTTTTTTTCTGTTGAAAAGTCTTTTTTTTATACAGGTGCACAATATTATGCAGTGAAAGTACACGAATGAACACAAACCCACACTTACACACACAGTTTAATTGCTTTTACACAACACTGCTAGTGCTTTTCATGAAAATCTGTAGGACAGACAGGACGTAGGAATTGACACAAATTCTATTGCAGATACTCTTGTATCAGTAGTACCATGCTGGTTTCCCCTAATCTGACTCTATACTCCGAAGGAAACAGAAACATCCATCTGAAAAAACAACAATATGAAAACCTCAGTGGCTGGCAGCATCCTTCTTAGTATCATGACAGTATGTTAAATCAGATATTTATCTATTTCTACAAAATAATGTCTTTGAATATGAGCCTTCATTACCTAGTGCAAATAAAAAAAACCTTAGAATGAGTCGCTGTCCAATGAAGATCTAGGTAAAACCATTGTCGCCGGTCGGCTGAGGCAAGCCGATGCACGGGGACGAGTCCTTCCCTATCCCTGAACCCCTCTCCTCCGGGAGAGAAAAGGGTTCAAAAGCAGAGATACGAGAAGGAAAAAAAATAAAAGATTTGTGAGACCTCTGAACGTTTGGAAAACTGAAACAAAACTTTATTAAAACTAGAACAATATATATAACATGCAGGGAAAAACCAATGCAAAATCTGAGAGTCTGTGCAGGATGGAAAGGTGAGGGTTTTAAACACAAGAACAAAGACAAAGGGGGACGGTACCACGTGCAGTCCAGAAAATGGCACCGGCCACGTGTGCGCTTCCGTGGAGCGAACAAAGAAACCGCGGCTGTTATGAACGCCGGGCTGTAATATGCAGAAAACGCTGTCCCTACCGCTTTCTCGTTGAAGCAGAGAAGAAATCAAAGCAGCAGAAAAACCTCCAGGCGAACAGTCTGTCCCAGGCGACGTGGCGGGAGCTGCCCCGGTGCACGGTCCACTCCGGCAGCCTGCAAGGTCCCCGGAGCTAAGCCACAGGATTTTGGAGAAAAAGCCTCTTCCCCAGAGCGAAGCTGAGGTCCTGCCGTGCTCTGCGGAGCCGGGAGTGTCCGGAGAACAGCCGAGGAAGGCAGCGAACGAGCCGCGAACAACCCGAGAAAAGCCCCCGAAGCCGTCCGGGAAGCAGCCCAGCAAGTCCCGACTAGCCGAATGGCCCCGAAGCCCTCCGGAAGGCAGCCAGGAAGTCCTGAGTAGCCCCCCGGCCGCCTGAGCCCGCAGCTTCTTAAAGGGGCAGTGCCCTCTCGAGAAAACTTTCTCATCCCATAAGATGGGCAAACCGTAACATGGAAGGGAATAATTCAATTAATAAGCCTTCAAGCAGGGTTTTTTTTTCCTTCAACCTGCTACATTCCACCCCTTTATTCCACACCATGTACGTTATGCGCATCTCATTTACATTGTATTATACAGAAATTAACAGCATGAGACTCTGGTTCAGGGTGTTTCAGCCAGGGTTAACTTCCCCTGTGGTACACAGTGGACTTCACCATCCTCCTGCATTACCCACCAGGTGTGTCCAGGGCCTTGGGCTGAGACAACACCACGGATGGGTCTGTCTGGAGTTGCAGCAGGGGAAACCCAGACAGCTTTTCCCAGCAGATTACTTTCACATACCACAGGAACTCTATCCCCCTCTATGGTATGTAAAAGGTCTGATTGGGCAGGGCCGGCTCGATTGATTGATCCCCTCGTGTTCACTTGCCAGGTGGCTTCTGCCAGATGTTTATCCCAGTTTCTGAAAGTTCCACCACCCAATGCTTTCAGGGTGGTTTTCAGCAAGCCATTATAGCGTTCTATTTTACCGGAGGCTGGTGCATGGTATGGAATGTGATAAATCCATTCGATACCATGTTCTTTGGCCCAATTGGCCACCAGATTGTTTTTGAAATGAGTCCCATTATCAGACTCAATTCTTCCCGGAGTCCCGTGCCGCCACAAAATCTGCCTTTCAAGGCCCAGAATAGTATTACGGGCAGTGGCATGAGGCACGGAATAGGTTTCAAGCCATCCGGTGCTTGCTTCCACCATTGTCAAAACATAGCACTTACCCTGGCGAGTTCGAGGGAGAGTGATGTAATCAATCTGCCAGGCCTCTCCGTACTTGTACTTCGACCACCGTCCACTGTACCATAAAGGTTTTAACCTTTTGGCCTGTTTAATTGCAGCACAAATCTTACAGTCATGGATAACCTGGGTAATTGCATCCATGGTTAAATCCACCCCTCGGTCACGAGCCCATCGATAGGTTGCATCTCTTCCCTGGTGACCGGAAGAGTCATGGGCCCACCGAGCAAGGAATAGTTCACCTTTGTGTTCCCAGTCCAGATCTATCTGGAACACTCTGGCTGTTTTGTCAACTTGGTGGTTATTTTTATGCTCCTCAGTGGCTCTGCTTTTTGGGACATGGGCATCTACATGCCTTACCTTTACAGCTAACCTTTTCAGGCGGGCAGCAATATCTTGCCACAGTGTGGCAGCCCAAATAGGCTTACCTTTACGCTGCCAATTATCTTTCTGCCACCTCTCCAGCCAACCCCACAAGGCATTTGCCACCATCCAGGAGTCTGTATACAGGTACAGCCGTGGCCAGTTCTCCCTTTCAGCAATGTCCATGGCCAGCTGGATGGCTTTGACCTCTGCAAATTGACTCGATTCACCTTCTCCTTCCGCTGCTTCTGCAACTTGGCGCATAGGACTCCATACGGCAGCTTTCCACTTCCGTTGGTTTCCTATGAGGCGGCAGGATCCATCGGTGAAGAGAGCATATTTCTTCTCCTGGTCTGAGAGGTCTTTATATGGGGGTGCTTCATCGGTACGAGTGACTATCTCGTTCGGTGGCATCCCAAAATCTTTTCCTGCAGGCCAGTCTGTAATGGCTTCCACAATTCCTGGGCGACCAGAGTTACCTATCCTAGCTCTCTGTACAATCAGGGCAGTCCACTTACTCCAGGTAGCATCTGTGACATGGTGGGTAGATGCTATCTTCCCTTTGAACATCCAGCCTAGGACTGGCAGTCGGGGGACTAGGAGGAGCTGTGCTTCAGTGCCAATTACTTCTGAGGCAGCTCGGACTCCCTCATAGGCAGCCAATATCTCCTGCTCAGTGGGAGTATAATTGGCCTCTGAGCCTTTATATCCACGACTCCAAAATCCTAGGGGACGACCACGGGTTTCTCCTGGTGCCTTCTGCCAAAGGCTCCAGGTAGGACCACAGTCCCCAGCTGAAGTGTACAGAATGTTCTTAATCTCTGGTCCTGTTCGCACAGGTCCCAGGGCCATAGCATGTGCTATTTCCCTTTTGATTAAGTCAAAGGCATGTTGTTGGTCAGAGCCCCATGTGAAATCATTTTTCTTCCGGGTAACAGTATAGAGAGGTTTAACAATCTGGCTATACCCAGGAATATGCATTCTCCAGAAGCCTATGACTCCCAAGAAAGACTGGGTCTCTTTCTTGTTGGTAGGCGGAGACATAGCTGTGATCTTGTTGATCACATCTGTGGGGATGTGACGGCGTCCATCCTGCCACTTAACCCCCAGGAACTGGATCTCTCGGGCAGGTCCCTTGACCTTACTTCTCTTAATGGAGAAACCAGCATCCACCAAAATGCGGATTATCTTCCTACCTTTCTCATAGACTTCTTCTGCGGTATCACCCCATACAATGATGTCATCAATGTACTGAAGATGTTCAGGAGCACCACCTTTCTCCAGGGTAGCCTGGATCAGTCCATGGCAGATGGTCGGGCTGTGCTTCCACCCCTGGGGCAGTCGATTCCAGGTATACTGGATACCCCTCCAGGTGAAGGCAAACTGTGGCCTACACTCTGGTGCTATGGGAATGGAAAAGAAAGCATTAGCAATGTCTATCGTGGCATACCACTTGGCTGCCTTGGACTCCAGTTCGTACTGAAGCTCCAAGATATCAGGAACAGCAGCACTCATCGGTGGTGTCACTTCGTTCAGCCCACGATAGTCCACTGTCAGTCTCCATTCCCCGTTGGTCTTCTGCACAGGCCATATAGGACTGTTGAAAGGTGAGCGAGCTCTACTGATGACATCTCGTCTCTCCAACTCTCGAATCATTTTCTCTAAGGGGCGCAGAGAGTCTCGGTTGGTGCGGTATTGCCGGCGGTGAACTGTAGAGGATGCAGTAGGCAACTTTTGATCTTCCACCTTCATTCTGCTAACAACAAAAGGGTCATCCGAAAGTTCGGCCGATGTGGACAACCGGATAATGTAATCGGCTCCCACGGTTGCTATCCCAAAGGCCCATTTATAACCTTTCGGGTCCTTAAAATACCCTTTCCGGAGGAAGTCTATGCCTAAAATGCATGGAGCATCTGGGCCAGTCACAATTCGGTGAATTTCCCAGTTATGCCCAGTGAGGCTGACCTCAGCTTCTACCAAGGTAAGCTCTTGTGATCCTCCTGTCACACCCGAGATCATGATAGTCTCAGTTCCTTGATGATCCGATGGTAGCAAGGTACACTGGGCGCCTGTGTCTACCAGGGCCTTGTACCTCTGTGGTTCTAATGTGCCAGGCCATCGAATCCACACAGTCCAGTATACCCTGTTATCCCTTTCCTCCACCTGGCTAGAGGCAGGGCCCCTCTAATGCCTAGGGTGTGGTCCACAGTCAGTGGAAGGGTCTATCCGGCTTGTGGTACCTTCATTATAGGAGTTGCTCCTTGGGCTGCAGCACTGTTCACCAAAGACTGGAGCGACAACTCTTCGATTGCAGTCATCATGTTGGTGTGGTCTGCTCTGCAGCTCATGTGCTGGTACCCCGTGGTTAGCGGCAGGTCGTTGTTCCCATCTCCTCGTGTCTTCACGACCTCTCGAGCAGCCCTGGCGGTCACATCGTGGCCTGTCCTGTCTGTTGCGCCTTGCTCTGGGAGGACGATTTCTCCTAACAGCTGACACATGGGTATACACAGGAGAGGAAACGGTTCTTTGTTCTAACCTGTTAATAGAGTCCAATATTTTCTCTGTCATTTTGTCTGTCACTTTCTCCACTGCTGCAATGAAGGCAGAGGTATGAGAAAGGCTGTCCTCATACTGGCGAATCCTGTTAGACACCTGTTCTATGGTGAGTGGCCGATTTTCACCCTCTCTTTCCCACAGCATTGTGGCCAATGTATGGGCATATGACTGGGGTGCACTCTGCACAAATTTGCGCAGCAAAGGCTCGTTACTGTGCACCTGGTCCGGGTTGACATTAACATTCCAGTCACCATAGATGACCTCTTTCATAGCCAGCTCTCTCAGGTAGTTAGTACCTTTGCTCAGGACAGTCCATTTAGTAGGGCGGCATTCTATGTCATCTCTGAAAGGGTATCTGCTCTTCACAGCAGTCAGAAGCCGTTTCCAGAGACTGCACTGTTTTGCCTTTTTGCCAATTGCCCTATCAATAGCACCTTCCCGGGCCACATTTCCTAACTGCCTGGCTTCTTTGCTAGTTAAATCAATGTTATCAGCCCCATTGTCCCAGCAGCGAAGCAACCAATTCATTAGTGACTCACCATCATGCCTGCTAAATTCCTTTCTAATGCTTCTCAGGTCCTTCCTGGACTGAGGCTGGGTGTTTACCTCTTGGTCTGATGACTCATCCCGTGATGAGGATCCTTGGGAGGGCTGTGCTGGTGGAGTCGCTGAGGCAGTATTCCCTGAAGGCTTTCCTGGACGCTTTTGAGAGGTGCTTGGTCCTGCATCGTCATCAGAGCTATCTGTTGCATAATTAGTCTTTTTCTGGTGTTTAGCACCAGAGGGCTTATTTTTCTTTTTCACAGGGGCAACCTGTGCTTGTTTGGGTGAGGAGGTGGCATCAGCTGATTTAGTGGGTGTAGTGCCCATGTGATACTTATTCTTGATAATTATCCACCCCTGGACCATGTTACAGATAACTGATAACAAAGTTATCAAATACAGAAAAATAATACCATTTGCCGAATATCCAGTTCCAATTGCCATTGATCCAGTACCAAATGGAGAAGTGTTATTTCCCATCATCCATTTGCTAGACGAATCATAAGCAGCCACTATCATGTACTGTGCAAAATACACTGGGAGCATTATAAACTGACTGAGTACAGACCAAAACACCGAAATTACACACGCCAGGGTGAACACCTTCTTTGCTAGGTGCCCCAGACCAGCAAACCATAAACCAGTACCAATTAGAAACAGGTAATTTGACATCACGGTTGGTGTGCCAGGCACCAGATCATAGAGCATTTTTAAACCGTACTGCTTAAGAGCTTCAAACAAAAGCTCGCTTAGCACCATCCTGGAAAAACCTCGTTTGTTTCAGTTTCCAAACTTTAATAAAAATATTAAATTATTCAGAAGCCCACCCAGGGACGCCAATTATGTCGCCGGTCGGCTGAGGCAAGCCGATGCACGGGGACGAGTCCTTCCCTATCCCTGAACCCCTCTCCTCCGGGAGAGAAAAGGGTTCAAAAGCAGAGATACGAGAAGGAAAAAAAATAAAAGATTTGTGAGACCTCTGAACGTTTGGAAAACTGAAACAAAACTTTATTAAAACTAGAACAATATATATAACATGCAGGGAAAAACCAATGCAAAATCTGAGAGTCTGTGCAGGATGGAAAGGTGAGGGTTTTAAACACAAGAACAAAGACAAAGGGGGACGGTACCACGTGCAGTCCAGAAAATGGCACCGGCCACGTGTGCGCTTCCGTGGAGCGAACAAAGAAACCGCGGCTGTTATGAACGCCGGGCTGTAATATGCAGAAAACGCTGTCCCTACCGCTTTCTCGTTGAAGCAGAGAAGAAATCAAAGCAGCAGAAAAACCTCCAGGCGAACAGTCTGTCCCAGGCGACGTGGCGGGAGCTGCCCCGGTGCACGGTCCACTCCGGCAGCCTGCAAGGTCCCCGGAGCTAAGCCACAGGATTTTGGAGAAAAAGCCTCTTCCCCAGAGCGAAGCTGAGGTCCTGCCGTGCTCTGCGGAGCCGGGAGTGTCCGGAGAACAGCCGAGGAAGGCAGCGAACGAGCCGCGAACAACCCGAGAAAAGCCCCCGAAGCCGTCCGGGAAGCAGCCCAGCAAGTCCCGACTAGCCGAATGGCCCCGAAGCCCTCCGGAAGGCAGCCAGGAAGTCCTGAGTAGCCCCCCGGCCGCCTGAGCCCGCAGCTTCTTAAAGGGGCAGTGCCCTCTCGAGAAAACTTTCTCATCCCATAAGATGGGCAAACCGTAACATGGAAGGGAATAATTCAATTAATAAGCCTTCAAGCAGGGTTTTTTTTTCTTTCAACCTGCTACAACCATACAATTAGTTTGACACAGGTTTCCATCAGAAATTCCGTCAGGCCTCGAATAATATCAGACAAGTAAAGACTTGATAAAATAAAGGGGGAATGTAGCCAAGTCCTTGTCAATTTAATCAAGTACAAGATGAGGTGAAAGACACAATATGAGCTAGTCGCTGCTCAATTACTGTTGCAGTTTTGTTAAATGAGTTGACTGCTATCTTATTTACATAAGAAAATCTCCACTCATGCTTCACTGAGCCTCAGCCAGGACTTAATTGAGAATTTATGGTTGAGTTCTCAGTGGAGGTGAAGAACTTGAACGTTAATTCCAAGTGCAGCCGTTGGCCTGAATTCAATCGTATTCATGACACTGATGATGAGTGTTCATTCACACAAAATTCCTGTAACATGCAAAAACTCGAACTGAAATTAGACAAGGAGTTGTCTAAAGTTTAACGTCAGGCTTGAATGCACCTGGATTTCCCTGTATGTCTGGATAAACGGAATTACATTTCCCCTGGATTTTCTCTGGTTCATATGTGGATGCTTGAAAGCACAGAAAATTTCTTCGTATTAAATCAGTCCCTCTTTCTGGAAATGTTTAAATCAGCCACACTTGGCAAAGAAAGAGGAAGTTGTTTGCTGTCTGAAGTGCCACACACGTTGGTTTTCTCTGATTCTGTGTTTCATATGTATGTAGGTTTTTTTTCCAAGGGATGGTAGAAAGAGGTGTATTTATCTCACAGTGGACTGTGATAATGCTCAGGAAGTTCCATAACCATGTTGGTAGATGTAGCATGGGTGGTTTGGATTCAGTTCTCTGCTGTGACAGCCTTTCCTGGGTGGTCTTTGGTAAAATATTTAAGACTCAGCACCCCACTTCCCTCCCCAAAGCAGATAACATTGAGAACAAGTGCCAAAACAGAAACAAAATCTTTAGGTTTTAAATATGTGTAAAAATCTGTTCCCTAAGCAACTCATTGGAGGAAATCAGGTTGAAGTTAAGACATCTAAATTTAGTCCTCTATATGCAAGTATCTACCACTGGGCCAAGTGGTTACGGGCCCAGCAGCTCTTGTGGTTGAGGGTAACTGAATTTTTGCTCCCCTGCAGTAGATGCCTAGCAGCTGAACTGCACTTTCTGGGTTCCGCTAGCAAGGGGCTGGATTCAGTTGCCTAAATGAGGGCTGAAATGTTGACTACGTTTCTGACTGTATGAGTTTTCCCATCACAAGTTTTCAGTGGCTAAGGGTAGCAAAACAGTGACCACATATATGATACCCGGGTCTCAGGCAAAGCACAGAACAGGGTTGTGATGTAGAAGAACGATTGGAAGCTCTGGTTTACACTCGTCGCTTCTTACTCTGTGACAGTGGACTCAGCGCTCACGAGGAAGCCAAGATGAAGAACACATCTGTAAATATGACATAGAGGCTTTTTTTTGAAATTACTGAGTTAACGAGATCAAATGGCAGAGCAGAGAGTATAACAGAGCGGAGAACAGATTTTTTTCCTAGCTAGTGTTTAGGTATTGGACTTCCTGAATATTCTGTTTTTTCCGTTCAGAGGTACCATTTTCATAGCAAACCCACTATATATAGTTATAGATTTTAGTGTTTCTTACCAGCTGAGACTAACACCAAATCTACACACTCTTCCTAGTAAGCCTGGTGGATTGTTCACTAGAATTTGATTCTTTGACCAGCTGCTTGTTACAGCCCTAAGAAAAACTTCTTACTCCATCTACTCCCCATATCATCTCGCCCCATGCAGCAGTCCATGTTTCTGTGTCAATTACTGCGGCAATCTGTTCCGAGCATACTGGTAGAGATCTTACGGCCCCTCAAAGGCTGAGGTACCACAGGGAAGCTCCAGGCACCTGCAGAGCACAGGTGTTCTCTAAGATGATTATTTGCTTGTCATCAAAGGGAGCAGAGGGAGGAAGAAACAAGTGGATGAAAGCTGCCTTGCCTGGTTTCAGGAGTTTGGGACTACATCCCACAATGAGTGGCTGGCACGTGTCTGAAATAATGTCATATATAAAGAGGCAATTAGGTACTGGATTTTTGGAATTATTTAATTAAGATTTCCTATTTGCATGGGGCTCATTAAGTGCTAAAAGATGGGCAAGGAAGAAATACAGAAGCAAACAAATAAGCATTTCTCTCCCTCCAGAAAATATCTATGGAAGACACACAAAGGTTGGACCTTAATTTCTCCATCCCTGGAGATATATTACATTATCCCTTGGCATACCTGAGCCCTGGGATAACTTACTTGGTTATCCACAATTCTCACTGGACCACTTTTCTTGAGTTAGGAAGTTGCCATCCCCAGAGGACCGTACTCCACCTTGGCATCGCAAGTTCTAGGTCAGATAAGCCTCAGTATTGAAAAAGCCCTCATGTAGTGGGAAGTTACTGGGATTGTGTCTTCATTTTTTAATTGCATATTCTTGCTGAGACTTCCATGCCTGCTATCTCTTCTTTCCAGAGTTTAATTACTACTAGAAAAATCCCTACGCTCACTCCAGAACTGGCAGGCTTTCCACATCAATGTCTTGATCCTGGCTATTGAGAGAGGCGGTGTCAGAGCTGAGGTTTTGACACTTGGAGCACCTGGCACAGCATCCCACCTGGCATGGCTCATGCCTCCCATATTGGCACTGTTGTGAATCTCACAGCACCACTGCTCTAAGAGCACAGCATGGAAATCCCAATACTATCACAGCCTCCGTGGTGAGCTTCACAAAACCACACCGACAACTCAGCTTGCATCCAGAAATGGTACTTCTGCTTTTGTGGGGTACTGCCCACTTGACTAAGATTATTTGCTCAGGTTTTGTAATCAGTTCACCCATCTCTGCACCCATGCCATAAACTTTCCTTCCAGAAGCAGAAGTTCACACAGAGTTTTCAAAGCCAGCTGCTGTAGGTCTCAATGCAGCTTGTCCCTTCAGCAGCACAAAGAATTATGCTTGAACATAGATGGGGTACCAAACTCAAAATTCTTAGACAACTACTGCATGCCAGAGTATGAGGACCTCCTCTAGACCTCTCTTTCATCAGAGCTTTGACAACATCTACTGATGGAAGCAGAAATTTCACATTTCAGCTACAAGGTTATAAAAGGCAAGTTGCACCTGGGAAACATTTCACGGGATGGGGTATGTCAGAGGAAGGACACACACACCAAAAAATCCCTGTCCCTGTGCCTTTTAATTCTAAGATTTGTAGTCCGGTATGACTTAGTCCTACAATATCAGCTCAGCACTCACTTAGGTATAGCTAATGAGTCTAACACCATATGACTAACATCCCCCATCTTCCGTCTTCAAAGACTTGAAGAATGCTAATACTTTGTACCACATTATTTAGGGGCTTCTTAGAGTTCAAGATATTAACACAGTTCACTCTTTTCAGCAGTGAATATATTTCCTTTTAAGGAAAGTTATATTCAGCTGTGCAGGAGAGAATGTGAGAAATAATCCTGGTCCTGTCAGGCAATTAAAGCAGTATTATGCCTTGCAATTTTAGATTTTAATTTACTGTATGAACACCTACACTATTAAGTCAAATATTTTTTATGGAAAATATCAGTGAGACACCACACAATAATGTTAAAACCTTCCACCTCCCAGATCTTTTTCAGTAGGGAAGCATTATAGTCTGGCACACAAACAATATACTTCAATATTCAATCTGAAATTTAGGAAATTAGATGCATTGTTCTTAAACTTATAGATGAATTAATTATTTAATGGGGGTTATTTTAATGACAGGATTTATAAAAGGTATAGTTAAGGTTAAAATGTGATTTTTTTTTTCTCAGTTTCCCTGCTTTCTATGCCTTTATTTCCAGTCAGTCATATGTAACATTTTGAAAATTGAATTATGAGCTGGAATTTTCCAGTCTTATTTACAGCTCAGCAGCAATCCTGGGGAGGAGTGAAGATCTGAGTGAAATTGGTTTAGATGTTTATGACTTCAGACCAAAACTGAACTACATTCTTCAGCCTGGCTACTGATCAGAAATCTTTCATGGGAATAATTTAAAAACAGCTGAATATGTTTTGTTCTAACTTGGCTTATGATTTCTTGAGCCTTTAATGACTTGGTAGTTTTACGCTTATAAGCATGAAAACATTTTTTCGTAGATGCACGGTGTAATTTTCTGCAAGGATTATTTTTAAAAAATGATTTTAAGCTCTGTTTCAACAATGTGCAGAAGTAAATGCAACTGGTATTTTCTCATTACATGGTCATACATCAAAAATACACATTTGTCAAACCAAAGTTTTTGGTGAGAACGTATGAATTACGACAAATTTTATTTTGCCAGAGAAGCTTCCTTTCATGCCGGTGAGAGTTTCCAGTTTAGGGAAGACAGAAAGGCTGTAATGAGTCTCATTAAGCAATACCTTTCCTTAGTGTGTGTGTCTGAATGCTTAAGCCTCCCTCAGCTTTCTCTAGCCAGTAAAGAGAAATGTTACTCCTAAGTATATGAGCATGAGTATATAAGCATGAGTCAGATAATCCAAAAATGATATGTGTAAACCCACCAATTTCTCACCATCAGTTTAAAAAGGGGGTCAAGTGCCACTAGCTGAGCTAGAGGTATTTAAATAGTATGTGTCTGTAATGGGTTGGCTGCATCACCCGCAGATATTTTCTGTCATTGTCTGAATGTTTATTTGAAAAACAGAGCAGCAAGAGTTCAAGTCTATGTTTCAATAAACATTTTACGTACAAAAAGGAACAGACTGACTAACTCCAAAACAGTTGGATGTGAATAATGCTTATGTGGGCTAGGGAAGGATGATGAGGTTTAAACAGAAGATTCATGCAGAGCAGTCTTCAGTGCTTTGAAGGATGATGAACTGCTCTGTTTCCCCTGACCACAAAGAACATTGGGTTTGCACAAGAAGTGGTGGAAATCCATCCTGATCCATGAAAGAGAGAAGAGGGAAGAATGACATTAATATAATGTAAATAAATTCAGGTGAGGTGGTACAAACATGTTTTCTGACTGCAAGCCACTGGAAGATGATTCAGAGACATTTTTGCAAATGCTGCTTCCCTTTGTGACGTTTATGATGGAATTCTGCATAACAGTGTAGTTCCCCGCTGCGCTTAGCTATTGTAAAAAGATGGCTACTTCTCTAGTAGGCTAAATAAAGCGTGAGTTTACTGAAACCATGGTACCTAGTTTCACACATAAAGAAGGAAGACCTACAAAATGCTTGTCATTTTAACTTTGATAGCTGAGAAGATACTAGAACAGAATGCAAAATAATCAGTAGATAAGAAACTAGAACAAAATGCAATACTTAAAAATGTCCAGCATGGATCTGTCAAAAGAAAATGATGTCAAACCTGTCCAGTTTCCTTCTCTGATGAATGGTCTTGCTTAGCAGATGGAGGAGAAGCAGAAAATGTGAAATATTCTAACTTTATTAAGCTTTTTGTCATTCTATATCAGCAAAGTAAGGAATTATAGTCACCGTGTATGGATGTGTGACTGGCTGAAAAATGGAGCTTAGGGAGTGAATTTTCAATCCTTTCTCTATTAAACAAGGATATTTTTGGTAGAGCACCCCTGAGATCTTCCTTGGTCCCAGCTCAGGTCAATCTTTTTTTTTGTAGCTTGGATGAAGCAATATAGCACACGTACAAAAGTCCTTGGATGACAGGCTGAGAAGGGTTCTGTGTACTTTGGAGAAAAGGATCAGAATTCATAACCATCCCGCTAAATTGTAGCAAGTGTTTGAACCAGGAGGATGAAATTCCATAAAGACAATTGCCATGAATAATAATGTCTGTGGAGGAAACCTGAAGTGCACAAATATAAATGAGAGAATAACTGGAGGAGCAGCAGTACAGTAAGAGAGGTCCAAGGTCATCATGGCTCGCTAACTGCATATGAGTTGACAAGATAATGTGGTTGAACAAAAGGCAAATCTCATTCTGGGCTATATTAACAGCATGACAAGGGAAGTAACAATTTCGCTGTACTAAGCAGCAGAGAGACCTCAGCTGGTGTACTGTTCCTAGTCTGAGAACAAGCATTAAGATAGATGTAAACAAATCAAACAATCTCTACAGGAGACAAAAAAGGCAAGGCATGATAAAAAACAGTTTATGTCAAAAGTCTGGGAGAATTCTATTTATCCAGCAAAAAGAAGATCAAGCGGAAACTTAATGATATAGGAAACTAAATTAATTACTTCAAAGAAGATGATGGCCATTTTTACTCCACATCCAGTGTGTAAGAGATGTTGCCTTAATTAAAACCATAATATTTCAGGCAGAATTTTCCATACAAAGTTGTAAGATAAAGATTAGGAAAAATGTAGGTTATCAGATTAGTGAGGCCCTGGAAAAGGTGCTTGGGTAAACCACTAGACCTCCCGTCCTGGAAGTTTATAATAAATGTTGGACAACATCTCTCAAATATTGTCTAGATTTATATTCTTGTGGTTCAAAGAGAAGAGACAAGTAAGTGATCGCTCAACATTCTGTCATTTTGTTTCTATGAAAATATTGCTTAAAACAAAATTATTACAATATATTATTTAGTAAGTTCATATGCTTCAGCTTTCCACCTACAAGAGAGCATGGAGAATTTCCCATATCACAAAGAAAGTTCTTTGAAAATGCTGTAAAATTTGTAATTTGGGATGTCAGAATAGGATTATGTTTCATAAAATGAGAGTGAAAACAAACAAACAAAACCTCCAAAGAATAGATTTTCTTTTCAAGTAGAAATGTCGTATTTCCAAAGGAAAATTTTAAATTTAATTTCTATTAGCAAAAAGTGAAGACTTTTGTAGTAACATAATCTTTCTTGAAACACTCAGTGGAGTTGAAAGTACATTTTTAAAATAGTTTCATCAGTTTCGAACAGTTCTATTATTAGTAGTTCTGAAGCCATTGCTCTTTGCAACTGTCATCCTTTGGGGCAACGACTGTGTCTTGTTTCCAACCTTGCTGCCTTTGAATTAACAAGGCTTTTTGTTCTGTTTTTTCTCAAACTCTTTTCCTTAGATTGTTTTTGCTTTTGCTGCATACTACCCTAAATAATTCTTCCTCTAAAGGGCAAAGGGAAATTAAAGAAGACAAGTTCAAATAAGCGGATAACAAGAAATCAAGGAACACTTCCACAATGGTGTCTTTGTGAAAGCACTCAGAAATCTGTCCTTCCCTTCACAAAACCATTCGTTGTTGCTGGCAGAAGTGATGGTGTTGAGGCAGGTAGCCTTGTGACATCGTATATTGTTCAGGGGCTGTAACACTCGCTCACCACTACAGCTGCTATTGCTATCCCTGTGTTGGAATGTCTGTTCAATTCCTCCTCATACATGAGCTAGAAACTATTTTACATTGAACTTGATTCTTGTTTGCAATGCATGTTCTTTCTGGGTTGAATTTAGCAGGGACTTTTCCAAGCTGAGACTGGGTACAAAACGGATTCTCTTGCTCATTCACATTCAGATTCAGACTACTTGTCGGAAAGCCAGAGGTTATGGGGCACTTCACTAGCACACCTGCACCACATCGACAGCATATGAAACCCTCTGAGCACCTCCCCTCCTCCTCCTACTCCATCACTCACATCTCTTCTGCTGAGATAGTGACATTCAGGAGTTAGGTTAATACATTAAGCATTAAAGTCAGAAAATCAATGAAGGTAAGCTTAGGAAAGGTGGTTGCTAACCAAAGAAACTCAACTCTTTCTGTGCTCGAGGGTAATTCAGAAACAGAGTGGTTGAGGGTGGCAAAAAATAAATATTCCAGGGGAAGGATCAGAGATGCTATGCCTTGAGTCACAGAGTAATGGAGACAGAGGACACAAGATACAGTCTAAGTTCCAGTGTTAGAACAATTAGATAACTTTTAACATCTCAATACTGTCTTTATAATCTCCATCAAATCAGTTCCCTCATCCACTGTACTTCCACAGTAAATTATTTGCGGTAGAGACCATATTTCCAATATTTTATCTCAGTCCCTGCTATAATGGCTCCAGGCTCATTAAGAGGTCTTCTGGTGTTCCAGTAATATGAATAAATATTTTTGAATATATGAATATATTTTAATGTTCATATAAATACATGAATAAAGCTTAATCCCATCAGAGTTACATTGGCTTGAAGTGGAGTAATGCATGAGTGACTCAATCAGACTTAGGGTAGCTCGTCTGAACTGCCTCTAATTTGTGCCTGTGAGAGGCAGCATTATTGTTCCCATTTTTCCTGAATCTCTTGTTATACTTGGAAAACCAAGAGGTAGACAAATGCCAAGGGTTCTCAAAAATTATTCATGGCAGAAAAAGCATTGGACTGTTAATGCAGTTAGTGTTTATTGCTGAACCTTCTTCTTCTCTGGCATTGGATCTTCAGCAAGAAGATGATAGCAGATGTGACCAGGAGAGTATTCACCAAATAGGAAATAAGCAAAACCATGCTAGTTCAACTCTTCTTCTGGACTCACACTCTGACACTGTAGGGATTGTTTCTTGTGTGTGATCAACCACTTGAACCTTATAAGTTTTATTGAAAAATAAATAGTAATACTACGGTAGAGAAACGTTTCCTGCAAACATCAGCAGCTTCCAACTGTGTTTCAGCTATTGTCCAAACAGAAAAAAATAACAGTTAGCCCAGATGTTGACAATAATTATTTGTGTAATTATATTTCTCACTGACCAGCTCAATACATTCGGTCTGGCGGAGATGGAGTTAATTTTCCCCACTGCAGCCCTCACAGTGCTGTGCTTTGTACTGCTAGCTAGAAAGGTGTTGGTAGCATACCAGTGTTTGGGCTGCAGCTGAGCAGAGCCTGCACAGCATCAAGGCCGTCTCTCTAATATTATCCCTTCATGAGAAGGCTGGGAGTGGGCGAGATCTTGGGAGGGGACATAGCCAGGGCAGCTGACCCCAACTGACGCAAGGGATGCTCCATACCATAAGACATCTGCTCAGCAATAAAAGCAAAGAGAAGGAAGGAGGAGGGTGGGGCATTAGTTATTATGACCCTTGTCTTCTGGAGCAACCACTACACATACTGAAGCCCTACTTCCCAGGAAATGGCTGGACATCGTCTGCTGAAGTAGATAATAAATCTTTTGTTTTCCTTTGCTTCTGCATGTGGCCTTTGACTTTATTTCATTAAACTGTTTTTATCTTGAACAACGAGCTTTTTTCCATCTTATTTTCACACAACCTTCCCCGTCCTGCTAAGAAGGGGAGTTATAGAGCAGCTTGTGGTGGGCATCTGGTGTCCAGCCAAGGTCAACCCACTACAGTCCCTTTTGACACCCAATCTAGGGCACAAGGAATACAGGATAAGGACAGTGACTGGGAGGGGTAACGGGCAAAATATGGCCTAAACAATGTCAGTGAGCAGAATGATTGTGGGGAATTTTGGTTGTTGTAATTGTGGTGTAGGTTCCAGGAGTGGATTGTGTATAAATTGTCTGCTTTCCTTTGGTGTTGTGATGACGTTATTTTGATTTTTAGTGTGGGAAATATATGATTTTGTTGATGTGAGTGCAGTTTGTGAAGATTGTGTGATGATCGTGAGTTTTAATGATAATTCTTAAATATGTGATTCACAGAGGCAAGGGCTGGAAAGATGGATCTACCCCTGCATTACCAATTGGTCGTCTTCCACTGCTGTAGCCACCCCCATAGGGCATTAGCCACTGTCCAGGAATCAGTGTAGAGATAAGAGTACTGTCCACTTTTCTTGTTCAGCAGTCTCTAGCACTAGTTGGATGGCTTTCGTTTCTGTAATCTGACTTGACTCAATTTCTCCTTCAGTGGCTTCAACGACTTGTCATGTTGGACTCCACACAGCAACTTTCCACTTCTAATGATTTCCTGCCACACGACAGGATCCGTCAGTAGTGCCTTTCATCTCCTCATAACTCATTATATTGTGGTGCCTTTTGAGTGTAAGTCACCTTCTCAATGCTCCAAAATCTCTGCCTTCTGGCCAGTCCATGATCTCTTCCAGGATTCCTGAGCAGTCAGGTTTCCCCAGTCAAACTTGTGTGATCAGCCCTACCCACTTACTCCATGTACCAGTGTTTACATGATGTGTAGAGGGAATGCTTCCTTCAAACTTCCAGTGTAGCCTGGGCAAGCAGTGCCAAGAGGAGGTATGCTTCTGTACCAATAACTTCTGAAGTGGCTCAAACTCCCTTATATGCTGCTAGTATCTATTTTTCAGCCAGACTGTAGTGGGCTTCTCATCCTTGATATCCCCAACTCCAAAACCCTAATGGTTGACCTTGGGTTTCTTCTGATAGTTTTTTGGTTTTTGGGGTTTTTTTTATATATAGCAAAACTAGCTTCCAGAAGAATCTGAATTACTCTTTTTCTCTCCTCAAATCTCTTCTGCCTTGTAACCCCAGATGATGATGTCATTGAAGTATTGTAGAAGTTCAAGGACATCACCCTTTTGCAGTGCGGTTGGGATTAGTCCATGATAAATGTTAGGGCTGTGTTTCTACCCCTGGGGAAGTTGATTCCAGGTGGGTTGGACCCCCTTCCATGTGAAAGCAAACTGTGGCCTGTACTCTGTTGCCAGAGGAATATTGGCAATGTCAGTTGTAGCATACCAGGGTCAGTTTATCACATGTTGTTTCTGCTGCAACTTTCCTCTCAAGGGGCAGACTCTTCACACTCTTCCCCTGCTCCAGCGTGGGGTCCTTCCATGGGAGACAGTTCTCCAGAAACTTCTCCAATGTGAGTCCTTCCTACAGGCTGCAGTTTTTCACGAACTGCTGCAGTGTGTGTCCCTTCCACGTGATGCAGTGCTTCAGGAGCAGAATGCTACAGCATGTGTTACCCACAGGGTCATGAGTCCTCCCAGCAAAACTGCTCCAGCGTGGGCTCGTCTCTTCACGGGTCCTGCCAGGAGGCTGATCCAGTGTGGGCTTCCTATAGGGTCACAGCGTTCTTCAGGCACTTCCACCTGCTCCGGCATGGGGTGTTCCACGTGCTGCAGAAGGATATCTGCTCCACAGTTAACATCCATGGGCTGCAGGGGGACAGCCTGCCTCACCATGGTCTTCATCACAGGCTGCAGAAGAATATCTGCTCGAGTGCCTGGAGCACCTTCTCCCCCTCCCCCTTCACTGACCTTGATGTCTGCAGAGTTGTTGCTCTCATATATTTTCACTTCTTTCTTCTGACTGCTGCTGTGCAGTGGGTTTTTTTCCCCCTTCTTAAATATGTTGTCATAGAGGTGCTACTACCAATGCTGATTGGCTTGGCCTTGGCCAGTAGCAGGTCCATCTTGGAGCTGGTTGGCGTTGGACCTATCGGACATGGGGGAAACTTCTAGCAGCTTCTCACAGAAGTCACCCCTGTAGCCCTCTCTTACAAAACCCTTGCCACGCAAACCCAATACACTCACAAAACGCATGAGGGAATAGCCCAGTTGTTCAGCACCTGAAAAGCTCCATCAGCATTGACAGTTTACCCCAAAGGACAATCAAATATTTATGCATAGCTCCTAGTCAGGTGGCATGCAAATAGGAAACCTATCCAGAAAAGTACCCACTTACGACCATTATTATTCAGGTAATCTTTTAAAACTTATTCTTCACTTTAAATAGGTACTTAAGTCTCATTGATCTCAAAGGAATTTATGCAAATAGTCAAATGAAACACAGCGCAGAAGGCTCATTATTGAATAAAGGGAGCTATTTCGTAAAATGGGCCTGGCTCAATTACTGTGCTGAGCCTCTGAAAGCAAATTTGAGCAACAGGTAAGTAACTCTGATACTTCAGCCAAAAGGTCTTGTTCCTGTTTAATTATCTCTCAGCAGATTAAGGTTCTGTGAAAGCTGTTTCCTGAGTTTTGAAAAGGTAATTTGCCTTTTGTTTTCATGGTAATAACGTCCTGCCAATCTGCACATATTTTATATTTCTACCACATTTACATTTCCGTGTATCTGATATAGAAGAAAATATTAATTCTGCTGTTTGAGTGATTAGGAATTTTTAAGCATAGATCTTTACCACGAAAAATCATTCCTGACTTCTATTCATTTTGAGAGACAACAATTCAGGTTTTTAACCATGGCTGCCACTTACTGAGAACATATTTTTGTTATTACTGATTTTAATACATTCATGAAAACTGCAGCTACTCAACAATATTGCAAAAAATTATTCAAAATTTAAATCTATTGAAAAAGTTTTATCTAGCTGCAAAAGAGCCATCTGATGGCATTCATTCTGTTTAAATAGCAGTTATCAGGCTTTTAAGAGTTTTATGCTTTAAAGTATAATAAAAATCCTAATAAATTAGTTCTCCTGGACCAGTTTTAATATCAGCTAATCATGTATGATTAAGATGATAGATAGCATTTATCTCCATAGTAGCTGGTGACAGTAGCTCTTACTGTGTTCTGCATTTCCAATGTCTATCAAACACTTAGAAAATATGATGAGATAAAGAATGTATCATTACACATATTAGAATATTAGGAAGGTACTCAATAATGTGATATTTCTTGTGTCTCCAACACATGTGACTTATTCTCATGACTCACCTTTTTTATTTTCTGAAAGCCTGAGTATTTAGAGACTTGGATTCTAAGACTCTGCCATTTTTTATGCCAGAAAGCAAACAAGCAGAAGGGTAAAGAAAACTGTAGAAACATGAACTTCATAATAAAAAAGCAATACTAATTTTTTTTTTATGAATGAACACTAATAAAATATATTTTTCATATAAATTAATGTTTTTGTGGCTTTTATACAGATGTTAATACCCTTGTTTTTTTCTAATAACATGTAAAAAACAACAAAAAACCGCTACTTATTTATTCATGCCTAGCATCCCATGTAGTTTCCAGGTAAACACAAGTTAGCCACTGTGTGTATGTTGTAATGTGACTGAAGACACGCTGCTCTGCTAAGCGCATGTCTTTCATCTATTCAATTTTGGCCAGGTCTTGGGTAAATGCTGCATTGCAGTAGGCTCTAGGGCTCAAAATCTATAGAATGAAAGGCTTGCTTTTAGTATTTCAATCTGTGCTGCTATTTTGAGGGTGAGGAAGGATGTTAAAATACTTTAGAGACAGAGAACGGTGTTTGAGGTGATCAATTTTTCTGCTTATAATAAAACCCAAAAGCAACTTCTAGCAGCTACATCAAAGCTGTTAACAGCCACTGTTAATTTTCTGTCTCAAATCCACTGGACTTACCCTCCAGTTAATTGCAGTTATCAACTTGTTTAAAAAAACCCAGTTCATGTCTCATGGCACTCAGAAGAATCCTCGCATCTTTGTGATTGACGAGAAAGGTCTAGACAATGGCCATTTATTGTCATAAACTTTTACACAAAGCACTGAAATGAACTCTTCCAGAGTTGGGCTGGATTGGTACAAGCATGTTTCACAGCTGGTCTCTGGAGCAGGCAGACAGGTATAGATGACTCCATGATGGTTTTAATCTAACTAGCCCTTTAGTCAGTAAGCACGATAACCACAATAGCACAGCCATCAGTGCAGCCAGCAAAAATGCTGCTCAAGGAGTACTGAACACGCTCATGAGGCTGTTCTGTATGCACAGAGCCAGCTTACCAAAGGTGTGTGTTTGGGGGGTTTTGCCACGCGTGGCTCCTGCAGTATGGATATATAAAAGCTAAGCACACACCTGTGACACACTAAGAACTCATGTTGTTATCAACATGACTGGCAAATCTGACAAGCATCCCAGATACATCATTATAGTTCAAAGTTTAAAACAACAAAACAACCCACCCCAGATCATGCCCAAGGATTCAGAGGAAGGCAATCAAGTTGAAGGTTATTTCTCAACTAAGATACAGTCTAGACTGAACAATCTTGTTGAGCCCTTTATTCAAGGGTGGGTAAAATTGTCATCATCAACTGGTAAACCAACAAGCATGCTTCTCTGCAAATAGTGTAGCTGTGCTAATGAATAAGGATAAACAAGTTGCCATGGTCAGAACACTGCTGTATCCTTGTCCTCTTCATTGTGTACTATAGAGGATGGTGTGAGGACACCTAAGCCAGAGAAGAGCATGCTAGATTCATCCAGGAGTGGACTAGCCAGGTAGTCACAAAACTGTGGCTATGATAACGAGCTCCGATGAGTGTCAGAGGCTTAGATTCAGGATCATACTTACATGACATACTGCTTTCAAGTCTGAGTTGTCTTCTGCTCCTGTGGAGGTACTAGCTGAGGCTGATGCTGGGTTTGGGAGCTCTGCAACGTACTCCACTGCTTGGATTCGTGCTTTCTGAGCACACTTCATCAATCTTTAAGTTTTGCTCCTTCTGCCTCTTTGAGAAGGGGATATCACAACTCTCCCTCTCATGAGCCGGAGTTGAGTCTTAGTTTCCAGTTCAGTTGGATGGAGCTGCAAATCTCTGAAAAGAAGCAATCGACAACTTTCACTGACAAGCACTTGTAACAGTATTCATGGAGATTTAAAACTCATGAAAACCACTAAAATTCTTGGTTAAGAAAACTGCAGATGCAGTTGACCGGTAAGCTCTGGATTCCCAGTCTCATTTTCCATTTATCTAATTTCCATCAGCTTGAGAGTTTACCTCTGAGTTTCCTCCCGTGCATTTCCAAGAAGCCAATTTCCTTTCTTTTTCGTGGAATATTTTATGGGAAGCAGAAGATGCCTTTTCTTCCTGCACCCACATATCAAGTGACTCAAAAAAGCACATCAAAGGCTAAGCAAAGTTTTGTGGTAGACAGCTCCCTACTTGGATATGCCATACTGTGTTCTGGTACACACATTTTGACAAGCCTACACAGAAATATTTCAACATACACTTCAATCACTACCTTTTCGATTCTCAGTAACAGCACAGAGAGCATGCAACTTTAACAAGTGGCTGCATATGTCCAAGGATATTAAAGTACTTTTATTGCTTTTGAGTCTTACGATTAAGTCTAGAATTTAATCTGGTGCAACAGGAGAGCAAGCAGTGAAGTTTATTAAGGTGGAAGAAGAAACCCGCTGTTTTAGGGGAAGACACTGAGTCAAAGTACTGCTGCTCAGAGGAGGAAAACTGCAGGGCCTGTCTGTGCCAAGCAGCCAGGGCTGCTAATGGCAGCATATGTTCATGGCAACTGTGCCATATGAAGGTGCTGGGAAGAGGCAACTGTCATTCATATCCTGCCCGCTCCCTTCCATGGATCAAGGACAGAAGATACACGACTCCAATGGCTATTGTATCTACTGGCTAGTTTCAGTCTCCTTGAAAGACAGTTTCACCTGCCGTTCCCATTCAGACATATAGCATCAACTGCGTGTCCCTTACAAGTAAGTTTTCTTAAAGTTAATATAAGTGGCAATCATCCTTTTCATTACATTAGTCACATGAACTTCACAGCTTCCTGACCCATTATTCCTTACGGCAGTGATCCTTCACCTTTACCAGACCATGGCAACAAAACAGTTTCTGTTCTTTGTTTCACTATGTAGCACAAGCAAGTACAAATAAGTTGGTGAAGTTAGAAACATTGACCAGTGTATTAACTAGGTTTTCAAGAAAATCAATATTTCATAAATTGTCCAGATGTTACATGAGCTTGTGCAAGTATCTGCCTTTTAAAAACAGGGATAGTCATAGTTCTAATGTAGGTTACTGCAAAATTTCAGTGTTATCGGGAATCAGTACAGTTTCTCCTTTTTGTTTTCGAAATTTATACTTTATTCTTTCAAATAAAAATAAGATATAATTTAACTTTCATGGCAGTCTCCTCTGTTATCATAATCCTGCCACGTCTTCAATCATCCATATGACATCAAAGTTTAACTTAACAATTTCTAATGTGAAAAACATCCTGAAGGAAACAATAACACCTCCCCCACACATGCATCCAAGAAAATATTTCAAGAAGTGGCCAACACTTTTCAAATAACAGATTAGGCAAAAACCTGTTTGTTTTGTTTGGGGTTTTTGTTTGTTTGTTTGTTTCCATTGGGCACTGCCTCTGGAATAAAACCTTGGTGAAAAACCTACTCCTTAGGGCCTGTTCTAGTCTTACAACTTCACTCCAGCTTACTCAAATGGACCACCAACACCTACGCACCTTGTAATGGCTAAGATTCAGTACTAGATGTCCAAAGTACATAAAGATGACTCACAGAGCACAAACATACAGCAGTAACTTCTCTGAATGGAGGTGGCTTAAGTACTGTACTTGAAACTGGTCAGCAGCCATCAACAGAAAGGTGGCTGTGAAAAGCAGAGTTCTTACAATCCTACATGTATCCTCCTGCCATGGCAGTTTGAGCTTTTTCATTTAAAGCTGGATTAGACATGCTATACGAGCTGCAGTCAAAGAAACACAGAAACTCAGACCGGTGTTGCTGTTTATGTCCTTTGTGGTCTCTTTGAGATCTGCCTTCATCAAGTCTTCTGCACAAACGGGGTTCAAAACAAAACATTGCAGACCAGCTGGGCAAAGCATTGGTGGTGTCAACTAGCAATGAGTCACATGTCAAAGGGCAGCATGCTCCTTCAGGAGAAAAAGGCTATGCTCTGCAAACATGCCATTTGAAAGTCAAGATGCTGCCTTTCTGGTCTATCAGAGAAGAAAAATATTCATGCAGCACAAAGTCAGGTGGTGAAAGGGAGGCGGGGGGAAGGTGTGTTGATCTCCTCTTTAACAGAGCTGAAATGTGTTTGATAAATGGGTAGGAAAGCTTCTGGAAAAAATTTGTCCCAATTTGAACTCTTTCCTCTCCTTTTCCTCCTCCTCTTTTTCTGACAGTTGCATACAACAGGCCAGTTGGGATGGGAATAAAGGGAGGATAATGGACTGCGAAAGTTTCTGTGGGGGTGAAGAAGAAATGGGTAGACAGGACTAACTGCCTGGAGTGGAGGATAAATGGGGGCTGGGGTAGGCATTCTGGAGAAGCCAAAAAGTGAGTGGAGAGGAGGACTGGAGCACAGGTGGGGCTAGGACACCTGATGGCACAGCCACTAACTACTAGAGAAAAGAAGGGTGAGCAAATCTAAAATGTTAGATTATTTAGAGACAGTATATATAGTTTGCCTTTCTTTCTGTCTTGCACAGTTGTGGCATACATATTTAATAGAGTTTTCTAGAAGAATAGGGCTTATTTGAACACTCTATTTGCCCTTGTGTTTGTCCACACTGACATTTTCTGAACCTTTTGGCTAGTTTCTGCTTTAGCTGAGTGAAGGGAAGAAGTCCCAAAAATAACCATTATGAAGGTGTTTGAGAGGCGGTTTTCCAGAGACACAGAAATCTTCATAATGTCCTGGAGAGCAACAGCCTGACTTTACAAACTATTAGACCTCAGAGAAACTACACTGGACACAACTCAACAAGCAAAGCTTGAACCAGTGCTTGCAATCAGTCTCATCCAGCTTATTCAGTTCCGCTGCTCTTGGTATTATTTGTTTCCTAGCGGGATAGATTTCCCAGCCTAATTTGTGTTATCAGGATTTGTTTTTCCTCCTATTACCTTCCCATTATTTCCCTCCACACAGTAGGTAGGTCCCTTTTGTTTGACAACGAGTGATTCTAATTAATCATTTTGTGCTGCTTTTGAATTGTGCAGCTCTGATTAATTTGGAGGACCGAAATAGTGGCTATAGGGTTGAGCTGAAGCGATAATGAGCCATGAACACAGGCTCTATTGTCTGCAAGAGCACAAAACGCTTGTGCGCAGTGGTTTGAAAATTTAAGTATTTCTTTTGTCTGTAATATGCTATGCTTGCTTAAACCTTTCAAAACAATGTTCCTATTATGTGCAATAAGAGGTTACCCAGAAGAAGATGATTACTCAGATATTGTAGCACATTATAAGTCAGAGGTTGTTTTTGAAGCCTGGCATTATTATTGTTATTATTACTTATAAATAAAAGAAATTTCAGAACAGGGACTAAATATGGTGATATATAGCTGCAATGCTGTGTCCTCTGACTTCCTAGAAAGTTCCTGCAGTTCCAGACCAGCAAAAGTTTTTTTTCCCTTTATAGTGACCCACACGGATAACACATTAACATATGAACTCATATGAATCACCTAACTCGTCTACTGCTAAAAGGTGACCATCAAAAGAAGAGATGTGAGCACTAGCAGGAGTAAGAATTATCATTATGTGTGTGTAGGGAAATAACTACAGATATACAACTGTTCTCAAAAGGGTTATGACTCTGAATCTGGAACTGTACAGATGTGCAACTGCTCCTGTGGAAACTGCCAGTGGATAAATCCTCTCTCCTAATGTCCCACTGCTCCCAGCTGTGCAGGTGAGTTAAGAGGGGAAGGTTTTTCCTGGTACACCTCCATCTCTTTCTGTGGGGAACGGACCTTCTTATGTTTTTGCTTAGAAATGTCCATGTTTGTGCAGGTTATTTGGGTGCATAACAGGAACTTCTAGGGATTATGAATACTGATGAATAATGAACCATTAAAACCAAACAAGACAGCTTCAGAGATTCAAGAAATCTCTCCAAGTTCTCCTGAAGGAGTCATGCACACTATGGCAGTACATAAAATCTCCTTTACTCCACAGAACACATGTAGAGTTTATCCTTAGCTACTGTCATGAGCATTAAGTTTATATGTTTCCAACCAAAGCATTAAAATTATGAATTGACATATTTTTCTTCTAATAAACATTGTTTACAGATGAGCATCTGAGTTAAAGGTAAAGGTGTTAGGCTGGCTGGGGAACTAAGGGAACTGTGGCATGGCTATGAGTCTGATATCGACATAAACACTTCTGGGATTTTGCTATCTTGTCAGTTTATGGTACTTTCCTGACAGAAGATCAGCAGGCTGGAGACTATGGGGCAGAACTGTTGAAAAGTAAAAGGCATCTCTGCCTCTGAGATGCTGCTTTATAACTTTTTAAAAATTATAATTTAGTCTGCAAAGTAACATAAAAAAAACCCCAAACCCAACATACAGACAGATTACAACAAAACCTCATTTCTTTTTTGAAGATCTTAAGCACAAAATCTCAAAATGAGAGACATTTTCTCAATATCTAAAACATTGTTTATTTGCCATGAATAATCTGCTGAACACTGCCAGTTTAGGCAGGCTTGGCTACATTAGGAAATATCTGGAGTGATTTTGTTGGCTTCAAGTTTATTACAGGGTTTTACTGCTGGATCAAGAACAGGGTCTGGGGGAATTTGCAGAGCTGCTATTGCACAATGTTAATATAATATTATTAATCGAATAAATATATATAAACAAATCAAGTACTTCACAAGAGAGAAAGGGTAACAACAAAATGCAGTGGTGTACAGGAAATAATAGGATAATGTAGGTTAAGAAGGAACCTCTGGAGGTTATCTGTTCCAACCCTTAGCGCAAAACAAGATTAATTTTGATCACATTAGAATTGAGACATAAGTGAAACATGTTTGGAGTAGAAAAGCATGTCTGTAGTGATGGCGCAGAAAAAGACAAGGGTCGAGATGATGACGTCTTTGCTGTGTGTGGCACCAAGCTCCCTTCATGTGTGTCATCTTGAAGCCATGCTGCATGACTGGCCCATATGCTTCCAGGCAAATTGGGCTATTGTCTGATGTAAGAACCATAACTGACTGGGTATTTTTCAATGAAACATTTCTGCTCTTTAAAATTCCATTTTAATGCTGTTTCAGGACCAGGACAGAATTTCTAGTGGAAGTCTGGTTGAATCATCTAGTCCGCTTCAACTGTGCTAGGTGATAAGAGGAACAAAGAACAATCATCACTCCTTGTGTCACTTAATTGAAATGAGTAGACACAGCAAATGTTCAAGGAATAAGATCTGTTGAGTAATAAGATTCTGACCTCTTGTAAGTCAAAGGAAATTGTGCCATTGAATTCTGTAGGACTTTGCTTCTCCCTCCATTTTACTTGAATAAACACTCATTTCATCCTTAATAAGACTTTAAATTAAATCATGAATTTGGCAAGAATGCATAAGGTGCAAAATATATACTCATCTGTTCTGTACTGATGTTATTTGCTTGCCTAAGCAGCAGAGCTATTTTAAAACTACATTTTTCCATCTGCAAAGAGATTATTAGGTGTCTCTAAAAATACGTGAGGACTGTTCATATTTCCTAGTTCCTTGGTGTTAGTTCAGTCCTAGTATGACTGAATGTTTAGCCAGGATTCATCTAAAGATAGTTTTATTGGTGTCTTATGGTTATTGTGCATAGAAGATGACAATTTCTAGGGTATTTAAAAAATCTGAATGTCTCAGTCATGCTAAAATATATATGAAGCATGCCTCCAAACTCATTTGGGTAATTTTGACTGGGTTTTTTTATAAAGCATCTTTAATTGTGACTAGGGTGGAATGAAGCAATACGCTTTATAGTATCAGTCTCTATTATCCAGCAGAGCAGGCTGGGACCCTGTTCAGTCACTTCCTGGGTAGCCTGCTGCAAGCCCCCTCTCTGCTCAATGGTTTCTGCAAAGTTGGAGGTATTGCTCTGCATGGTGTCCCTGGGCTTCTTTTTTGCAGCGAGATACAATTCAAAGCACTAGAAATCTGAATTACTCTTTGGAAATGTGCCCCTCTCTCCTCTCCTTGAACTGTAGCAGTAATTTAGCATGATTACACTCCTAATTCAGGATCCTCACTTAGAAGTTTTCCAAAGGAAAGCGAACTTTTGAGACTACCCAGTGAATGGCTCCAGAAGACGATGGTGATTTGTTTTTTCCTTTGCAGAGGTGACAAAACGGTAAAGACAGTTCTTCTGAAGTGGAATTGCATAATCGCTGCAATTAATGAAAATATGGCTTTTTATTGAAAGTTCAAGGAACTGAAATGTTGTTGCTAAAAAGTGTCATCATGCTGTTTGCTGTAACACTGTGAGAATAACAGACTTTGACAGGAAAGGCAGCATGAAGACTTTTGATAAACACTGTCAAAAAGCTTATGTCTAAGCAGTACAGACTAATAAAGATAACGAAATATAGCAGGTTTTGGTTGTCAAAACAAAAGCAAACAAACAAAAATTAAAAAATCAAAACCCAAAGAGATTATTTTAAATACTGCCCTAAAGTGTACTCACGCAAAATATAATGCTGAAGTGTTACAAAAAGAAAATCTCAGAAAGGTCAACTCATATGGAATAAACCATTTAATAATTGCAGGTGAGGGCTTGGGCTTGGGGCTCCTCAGTTTGACTTCCGAACCAGCACAAACTTTCCATGAAGAAAATAAAACCAACAAAATGAAAGTGAGAGCTTCTACTGTGAGGTAGGACCTAGGTACCTTTAATGGATAAAAATGGATACTCCTTGTCAGAACATGAGATCAGGCAGTCAGAAGGGAGGGAGAAGGGTGAATACGATAGCTAAATTATTGACCTGTTTGTTCGGTTTACGAAAAGTAGCAGAGAATAACTTGTATCGGATTTAAAGGTAGGAATCCAAGCTTAGCAAATGAGCTCAGAGAGACAGTTGAAGATCAGATGTGACATATGAAAGAAGAAGGGAGATATATGTAAGAAAGAAGAGGGGTATATAATCTTAATATAAAAACTGGACAATTAAGACTTGATCTTTCTGTAGCCAGATCTGATACTTGATAAGTTTTGGGGGCAATTTCTATTTGTTCCATGAAGAAGGGAAATCATTTTACATATGGCATGTTTCCAAGTGATTTTCACATTCCTTGAGGTTTCTGGTTTCTGTCTTGCCTCTGACATATAAATGCTCCCAAGCAGGTGATCCAGAGCTCAGCCGTGCTATTTACAATCAATCCTCAGTGACAATCCCCGTGGCTCATACGGTTTAGATGCTACTGAAGCAATGGCAGGCTAACCACTGCTTTAGGCAGCAGCTCCTCAACTTTCTTTGCAAAAGGTGACATTAGATTGTTCCTTCTTGTCCGCTGCATCAAGCGACTGTAATTGATGTCTGCCTTAATATTGTCTAAAATAATAAGTAAATGGATTCCAGTCTGTGATAGCAAATACCTACATTAATTAACGTAATAAGATAAATTGCAAATTACTAAACCCTATGCCAGTTTGACATAAGGGTGATCTAAATGTCACATTCACTACAGCTGATTTGTGTTGCTGTTGATGGAGGCTGATGCCCCTTTTCCCCTTGGTCTCAGCCATGCATTTTGTCACCCGCTTTCCTAATATCAGCAGGTGTGTTTGGTCAGTCAGGCCAGGAAGCTGAAAGTGTGGCTTAAAACAAATCCACCTTTGTAAGTGTGGAATTTATTTCTATGGCCTTATGGGAAGCTTTGGAAACATATTGCTCAGAGTGTGAGGAATCGTCCCTTTTTCCAAGAGCCCATCCACAGACTGAGTTAAACTTGTCATGAAACTGCACCCCAAATGTGAAAAATCTGTTCTAAAGATTAACTAGAGAGCTACTGAGAACTTTATATTTAAAGAAGTCAGATTCTTAAACTAATGAACTCCCATGGATTTTGATGAGAATTTAATCAAGCCATGCATCTTGAATCTCTTACTCAAATTTATTATACCATTTATCTTTCCTACAGGGCCTGTTCAGATAGATACATTTTATTAAGGAAAATTGGCTTTAATGTATCACTAAGACAGATTAAAAAATGCAGTGATTAAGTTATTTACAGCTCGTACAAATAAATCTAAAACAGAGACTAGGACATTTCTAACCTGTAGGGCATTGGGCACATACTTAGTGTTGATGTAACAATATTATTTCTCCTTGTGGATCATCAAGCAGCTACTAAAAATGTCATGTCGTTAAAGGTAACCTTAAATTTGTCAGGCTGTCCTTTGCAATAGCTGCAATATAACAGTGCAGGCGAATAGAAATAAGCCAGCATTTCTGCGTTGGTAACTTTGCTTTGAACTGGCACTTTTCAGCAGCTTTAGCAGAGAAATAACACACAACCTCATAGTACTAAACTTAGACCGCCATTCCTGAATGCTGGAATACCATTCATAAAGACATAAATTAATCTAGTGCTACAAGAAGTGTCTCATGACCGTGGTCAGTGACATTTGCTCACACTAACCCAGTCACTCAGTGAATTTTTCCACAGTCTGTCCGTCTTGGGGATGTTTTGCACTTGTTTCAGTTGTGGCTTTAGGTTCACCCTACAGATCACCTGCTGTTGCAGGAGTCTAAAATTTTGGAGGTAACAACATAAGAGGTAAACTAAAAGTCTCTATGTAATTTGCCTCTTACAGCACCAATACATGCTTAGTGAACAAAGCGTGAAAGGTTCCCCTAGCTGTGTTTAGGAGTTTTCTGAGAAAGGGTTTTTATTCTGCAATAGCTCTAAATGATTACATCCTCCATGCCTTTAAATCAGGAATTCCCTAGATTTCTCATGCTGTTTCCCAGTTTTGGAATACAATTTTTTTGTATCATCTATCTTTTGTATAAAGGTCTGGTGGCTTTGAGGGTAGGAAGGGCGACAAGGACTTGGAATAGATGTTTGAAAGGCCCATTGGACTAAAGATTGCAAGCAGGATGGTTAGTGCTGATGATCTATGAGTCATACTAATCTTTTGTTACTGTATCATTTAATTCAGTCAGTCAGTCTTCAGGCCACCCACATCTCTTTGCTTAGTATGGGTTAGTACAAGAAGTCAATAATTTACTTAAAGGAGAACAGTTAAAGAAAAATAGTGACACAGATTATTCCTGTATACATCTGGCTCAGATGTCAAAATTGCACTGTAGGTTTTTTTTCTATCTGGCCAAAGACATGCTGTGTACAAGCGGTTTGATTATAAAGCCGTTAAGTCCGTAGCTGATGCTGTACATAATAAAAAGTGATGAAGTATGACGGCAGCATATCTTGTACATTATCATAGTAATTTCTAGACACACTGGCTAGAGAAATGTGTTGAGTTATAAGGCTGTCATCTCTGAGTGAAGGAAAGAGCTGTAGGAGTGTTTAAGGGTGATTAGGGCATTTGGAATTAAGTGCTTTTGCATAGACTGCACAAAGTGCTCTTCGACAGCATGGTGGTGGATCTACATCAGTATAAGCGAACTAGTTGTCATAACTATTCATTTTTCTTTTTTCTTGCTGAACAGAAATAAATGTGATTGAATATATATTTAAAGATTAGTCTTTCCGTAATACGTTGTAATGCGGTTTACATGGTAAAAATTTAGAACATAACAAAGTAAAAAATGATTCAATTATTTGAAAGACATAGTCCTTTATTTCACCTGCCTAGCACATTTTCCCCCCATGAAACTCATAGTGCTGAGGAAAGATAGTAATGTAATGTTATCCAATAATTCACTATAAAAAGGTTTCATTCTTTATTACTACTTGTTGAATGTCAGTGACTGAAACAAGTCTAATGGAAGTGAAGATTTGGCCATTTGTCATTCCAAATACAGGCCAGCTATGGAAGAGGCAAGGAGCAGTAAGGATGGTGTATTATCCTTCTTTGACCTTTACTTAAAGCTGTTCTTTTTTTCTCCTTCTTATTTAGTCTTACATTTTGAAGGATGGATGAAATATACTGTAGTCTTTTCACTGAGCAGTGTTGCTTCAAGTTCTTTTCTGTACTTTGGCTCTGCAGCATGATAAAATAAAGTTTTACCAAGAATAAATTCAAACCGTAAAAGTTTATCAAACAGAGTCTGATCTCATTTGTACCCAGAAACGTCCATGGTGCCCATCAGTTCTTCATTCATTTGAAGTCAGCTCCAGGAGGAGCAGCATATGGCTTTTACCCTGTTGACATCAGCGAAGTTAGTTGGTGTTTACACTCATACCAACAAGATGAGAATTCGTTCTTAGTATTCCAGAAGTGAAAATCCCCAGACATCCTAAATATAATTTCTATACAAGCCCTGGATACTTCAGAATGCTTCATCTCAGAGAAACCCAGGATGCATTTCAGGAAATTTTAAGTCTCTAAATAGCCAGTTCAGGCCATAGCAGTGCTTGTCTCTTCAGTGGGAGTTTCTTTACTAAATTCAAAGGAGTAAGTTACCGTAAGTCCTGTTAACTGATTTAAGAACAGTATAGGGAAGAGATAATAAATCACAGAGCCTCAATTCTCTCCCCGATCTCTCCCTTTAGAAGGCTACTTGTTTGTGCTGCTGGACAGTACGGTAAGAAATTAGCAGAGACCTTTAACTGGCTCATACGAGTTGAAGAATTGTCATTCAATATATTTACCCAGAAAGATTGTCAGCTGGTCACTGTTTGACTTCTGTCAATAGATAAGAAACGTTTTAAATCTCCCTCTGAGGTTAATATCACACTCTAACCTCCTAAGGTGTTCTGTACATGTATAAATTAATATTTTTAAAGCATTCTGATATTATAGTGACTAATAGTTATTTTATAAAAGAGGGAGGGAGGGAAGGAAGGAAGGAGGGAAGGAGAGGAGAGGAGAGGAGAGGAGAGGAGAGGAGAGGAGAGGAGAGGAGAGGAGAGGAGAGGAGAGGAGAGGAGAGGAGAGGAGAGGGAGAGGAGAGGAGAGGAGAGGAGAGGAGAGGAGAGGAGAGGAGAGGAGAGGAGGAGAGGAGAGGAGAGGAGAGGAGAGGAGAGGAGAGGAGAGGAGAGGAGAGGAGAGGAGAGGAGAGGAGAGGAGAGGAGAGGAGAGGAGAGGAGAGGAGAGGAGAGGAGAGGAGAGGAGAGGAGAGGAGAGGAGAGGAGAGGAGAGGAGAGGAGAGGAGAGGAGAGGAGAGGAGAGGAGAGGAGGAGGGAAGCAGGGAGGGGGAGTTAGAGAGAGGAGGGGAGATAGGAAGAGGAGAGGCAAAGAGAAACAGAGAAAACTGAATAGTATAACTGAAGCTTCACTCCAGAAAAAACTAGAGTGGAGTCAAAACTTGTGGTTTTGACCTCTGTAGATCTGTGGCTTCAGCAGTTATGCCTGAGCATTAAGTTACTATAAATACTTTGTCTAAATGCCTTAATCATAAGACTGTTCAGAAACTTTATTCTGGACTTGAAATGCTCTTCATTCCATAGCAGGTGGACAGATGGTTTCTGACCGGTTCACAATTCGCCAAAAAAAAGAAAAATAAATGTCAAATGCCCTGGCTCAGGTTTTTACAACTCCATTTCTTCATGTTTAGTGTGTATTTGCTTTGCTTCCTTCCCATGCAAGTTGATACCATCTAGAGGAGATATTTGCATGTTGATGTTGAGTGCATCCTCAGAATATGTCTTCATGCATATATGTGCCCTTTGTCTGCACGACATAGACACAGAAAGGCTAAATGTTTCCTTCAAAGGAATTATGAACACTGGAGAAAGAAACATATGTCTTTCAAGCACTTCAGTCAGTGCATCTTCTCACTCTACTCATTGTCTCCATCTTTTTTTTTTTTTTTAAGCTGATTATAGCTCTGTTGGGCTGATCTAGGGACTCATCCTGTTTTGACCTACGTTTACAAGCACAAGAGCCAGAAGGTGATAGATGTTGGATAATTCATAGTAGGGGCTGACAAACTAGGAGCTTGGAGCCCAGTTACTTTAAAAGACATATTTGAGAGACATGAAAGTTTCAGGTTTGGGCTGAAAATGTACCAGTACTCTTCAATACTGATTTTGGGATAATAAGATACAAGCTCTAATACTGCCCATACAAAATTGCCAGTCTTTGAGCTTAAGGCGTCTGTCAGCCATATGTTTCTATGAATCTGTAGGCAGGTCTGCACTGCTGTGTTGGATCTGTTCTGGAGCTCCTCTACCCATGTTCTGGGATGACTGAAATTTAGCTCACACTTGTCTGTGAACCATTTAACTGCATTATCATATCTATTTCTTATGGAAAACTTAGTCTCTGCCTGTGGCAGTAAGAATGAAGTGACTGTGACTGCAAAGGAAACCAAGGATGCAAATCACTTTTACACAGGGAATTATATCTCTGAATTTCCTCCATTTGTCTGTTTACATTCTCAATGAATATTCTCTGCCTCTTGCTTTATGTTTTTGGTTTGGTTTTTTTTTTAATTTTCTTCCTAGTATTCAGAATTAAAGGTAGTCCGCTCCGGAGATTTGGTGAGTTTCCACTTGGGGTTTTTTTGTTAACATACGTTGCCTGTGGCATCACCCATTGCAGGCACAGATGAAGGCTAATACATCGTTATCAGCATATCGAATGAAGAGGCCGTCTTGTGGAATTGTCTGAGTGATACGCCTGCTTATTTGCATCGTAATAAGGCCTGATGACAAAAAACACCTCCAGGTCACTTTGTCTGAGTCTTTGAGGAATGTTAATATGGCTGTAATGAATTGCAACTTGTACACAGCACAAACACATTTGGATACAAACCATTCAATTACTTCAGCAACCTGTGGAAGCGAAACCCCATCTGTGTCCTTTCAGAGGCTTTCAGTGGCTTCACTGAGCTTTGAATCAGACAGATGTACACAATTGGATAACTCAGTGCTGAAATTTTAAGACTATGTTCATTCAAAAATTTGGAATTAATACCAATAAAATTCCTAATGCTGGAAATAACAGGACATTGAGAAATGCAGCATTAAGTTTAGTCTGTCTTAATTTTAGGTACATAGGTTGTCCACAGACACACCTGAAAGAGTTGTCTGGACTCCCTTTTTTGTCAACTAAAGGAGCGTTACTCTTCTCATCTCTTGACAGCTAAAATAGATCCAGCAAATCACACCGTAGAAGCATCTATTTGTGTCCACTGATTGTAAAGGAGCCCAGAAAACCTGCTCTGATTTAGACATATGCATTGAAAACATCTGGAGTGAGGTGGGATAAATTCCACTTCAACAGCCTTCGAAAGCTGCAATAAGATTGATGCCTAAATTTTTGCACTCCTGCTGTATATTACCAAGAATATTTGCTCTATGTAATGGTTGTGACTGATTTCACCTAACTTTAGACAAACCTGGTGTAGACATCTATGTGTACAGGGATCAACCTACGCTCCATTTATCACGTGTGGAGACAATTAAACACTTACACCACAGATATAAATAAGGAAAAAAAAAATCTTCACTTGGGACATTTATTCTAGTCTGCGAGGTTCGCAGAAAATACTTGGTCACTGGTAGTCAGATGCTGAATCAAGTTGCTCGGAGACGCTGAGAAATCTGTCAAAGCTCTGCTATGTCTAGGAAGTAGGACTGCCCACCTGAAGTCTACAACTCCGAGGTATAAACCACTACGAAAAGGGAAGGAAGGGGAAAGATGCTTCGGCACCTGAGACATCTTCCTGTGGAGTATTTCACTGCTACCTTCCAGCTCTTGAAGGTGTCTTCCGTCTGTCACTGAACTGATGTGGGTTCTGTCCCATTAACCAGGGCAAAAAAGTTAGAAAGCCTCTTTTTGCAGTCAATGAATACACTAATTACTTCTCAGCAAGGCCTCTTTTCCTGGAGTAGACATATAAAACAGGTTAGACGGATGCACCTCGGATTCACTCTCTCAGTCTTCCTAAGATAAATAAAGCTGATCTCAGAGTCTGAATTCTCCCTGGAAAACCGCAGAGGCTCCAGGAGAGACAATTTTGTTGTGCCCCAATGAATCACTGTGGTATCAGTGATGCTCTGTACTGCTGCTCCTTTAATTGGCCTATGGTTGACAGTATTAAAATGAAATGTCCTAAAGAACATTTATTTCCAAGCCATCCAGTACATGTTAGATGTACATTCTGTTTGCACTCTGCAGCTGAAACTGGAGCGGTTTGCTGCTGGCAGCTGCCCTGGGTAGCCCCTCTCAGTATGGAGGGTTACACAAAATGTGAGCTAGGGCATAAGGTTGCCTTTTACTTTAAGAGCAACATGAACTCCAGCCACTGAGATTCAAAGCAGGATAGACTATTACAGCATTGAGAGCTGCCAGGAAGACAAGGGGAGGGTTGTGTTTAGCACCAGGCTGACTTTTGATGGCTTCCGGGGTGTCTTATTCACCAGTGGCTGAGCAGACAGCAACCTCTCCTTTATGTTCTGTTCCTGGATATCGCAGAGAAATCAAAAATGGGGATTGGATTTACCTGATGTTGAAAACCCGATTTGTTTATCAGGAGAAAAGGGGACTGCAATTTGTGCTCTTCATCTAAACATGCTGGTGCGCAAAGGAGTTAACTAACAAATTTTCAGACTGCATTTGCAATCCCTTCTTACTAAATATGTATGAACTTTTAAATTCAGATGATTTCTTCTGGAGGATTACATCTTAAAGATGTAACCATCAGGGAAGAAGACTGGCCTGGCCAAGTAGAGAGCATGGGCTGGAACTCAGGAAAAAAAAAGGACCATTTATTTGGAAGAAGAAACAGGCAACTCAGGAAGACTACAAGGATGCTGTGAGGTTATGCAGGGAGAAAATTAGAGAAGGGCAACGAAGCTAGTGAAGGGTCTAGAGCACATATCTGATGAGGAGCAGCAGAAGGAACTGGGGTTATTTAGCCTGGAGAAAAGGAGGCTCACGGGACACCTTATCACTCTGTACAGCTATCTGAAAGGAGGCTGTGGTGTGTGTGTCGGTCTCTTCTCCCAAGTAACAAGCAATAGGACAAGAGGAAATGGCCTCAAGTTGCACCAAGGGAGATTTAGGCTGAATATTAGGAAAAATATCTTCACTGAAAGGATTGAGAAGTGTTGGAATAGGCTGCCCAGGGCAGTGGTGGAGTCTCTATCCCTGGAGGTATTCAACAGACGTGTAGATGGGGTGCTTACAGACATGGTTTAGTGGTTACCTGACAGTGCAGGGTGAATGGTTGGATTTTTATGATCTTAAAGGTCTTTTCCAACCTAAATGGTTCCGTGATTCAATGATTTATAATCAACTGACAGGTTATGATATTCTTAAATCACAAAGAATGAAATGGGACTTATTCTATTGTTCAATGGGGCTCTGCAGGAGAGGCTGGTGTATAGACACTGACGAAAATCTGTCATTTCTTTTAAATGTCAAAATAGCATTTTATTCATGGAATGTTGATGACATTTTGATGGAGAATGACAGCCTATTAGCCTCCCTGGCAATGCTTCTCTGTCCACCTCTGACCCACCAGACGGGAGAATTCAGGGCTTTTGTTCCCCTGACTGATTTGTCTGAAACTCTAGAGCCTGAGGGAGAGCATCTTTTGCCCTGCTCAGTGCTACATGAAATCCTTGCAGGAAACAATGAGCAACCTATTCTTTTTCACAGATGCCCCCCTCTACATAAACCCCTCAATAATTAACCAGCCCAATCTTCAAAGCAGTAATGTGTGAGATAAATAAGAAGGAGCAGGAATGACAAAGTGATAATACCCATGTGTTTTGATGCAGAAATGACATGGGAGTAGTAGTCTCTGAAATGTTCATCATCCTTTATGATCTTGCAGGCATTTATGCCAATTTTCAAGCTTCACAGAAGATACCTTGTCATGCAGGCATCGTGTTCACTGCATCTTGCTATTTCCACCACCACGTTCTCCTTTCCCACTCTGAGAGTTCGGCGGAGGTCATAGAGAGAGGAGAGGACCCTATTTTCATTTTCCTAGCACTTCAATGGGAGATAAACTAAATTCTTTTATTGCCTAGTTTGTCTTCCAGCCTCCTCACTGAGATTAGGAATGTACCCAAGGAAACAGGTGCTCAGAACACATTTTTCTTCCAAATCTTCTCACAAGTACAATTTTTTAAAGTTTTATGGTACAGAAGAAGATAATACCCAGGTATTTGTGCTCACTGCACAAAAAGCAATGCTCCAAATCTGTATTTTATATCAGATAACTTTGACAAAATGTTCATAAGAGTATGGACCAGGTATAGTGCTGCAGGGGGAAAAAAGTAATCAAGTTTGTAAAATAATGCTACTTAAAATGAATGTGTTTTCCATAGCTGTTGCATTTTCAGTTGTATTTCTCTGAAGAGACTATACAGACATACCTAGGCCCATATAAACTACATTTATGAACTGTATTCATTCTCAACAAGTTGCTTTGACTAGTTTTTGATAGCTTCTAGATCAGAAAATGCAGAGGGTATGGGGCTTACTGAGTTTTTAAGGGGATATTATCTCATTTTAACATGTAACAATGTTCATAGGTTTTATCTTCCAAAATTAGTGCATCTTCCTGAACTCCCTTATCACTGAAAAACATTGAATATTTGTGCTCACAGATCTTTGAAATATCTTTCTGTATCTTACTGAGTATATATATTGAGTTACGTTTCTCCTTTCCAGCTCTCAGCCTGCGGGTTGGAAGCAAAATCCATTTTTTACCCATTTAGGGGAGAGGGTAGTCAGATCAATAATCTGTGGTAGCTTCTTGCCAGAAAAAAAAAGAGATACATTCACGAAATTATTGATTCTATTAACCCATGCTCTACTCCAAACCGACAGTATGTCAGCTCAGTCACATTTCTCCCTTATTTTATTGAAAACAAATATAGAATAGATTGCAAAGAGTGAGGACACTTATCTCAAGGCACCTCAAGAACTTAAAAACAAGATTTGTATTTCCCCAAATCACAAGACTGCCTTAAAAAGATGGTGGTATTTAGGATTTAGATAAATGGCATTCTCTGTGTGTTCTCTGTTTTGCAACCTTCAGGGATTGCAGATGTCACCTTGAGAAGTTTGTCACTGAAACCAATAGAACCAGAAAAGATTAGTGGCAGGTCTAAAAGCCCACATCAAATCTACACTGGAGTTGACTCTTCCTTATCTCCAGGAATGTCTGAATCCTCACTATATACTCTGGCTCTTGGAAAAACTTTTCTTCCAGATATATGTGCTTCTGCCTTGTCCTTCTGCTCATACCCTCTCACTTTCAAAGATAAGGTAAAAAATGTTCTCATAAAGAAATGCAGCATGCTGCCTTTTGCCATCACCACTTGCCAGCTTTCATTATTGCTGTGCCTATTCTTTGCTGGGAGCAATATTATTTTAATGTTCTGTTTAAAAAAACCTTGACATCCTCTAGGAAAATAGAGTCTGAAAGACAACAAAGTGCACGTGTGCATGAGCATGTGGAACTTTCTTGGCAGCTTCTCTGCTTATTGCTTTATCTCTGATCATATTAGCATTATTTTTCCTTCAAGCAAACAAAACACTTTGAAGTGATGTCTCCCTTGACACCACAAACCATCGAAAAGCTGTCAAGAGCAGACAACAGAGAAAAAGGAATGCACGTCATGTTAGGGAGAGCTGGGGCAGCGATGTGTCACAACTTTGGCTATCATCTGAAACTCACCAACACATGTACATGTGTGAAAGACATGGGTGTGAGATTAGTGGGAAGTATTGGACTGACATTGGCTGTATAAAAAGATACTCAGTTTATACATGGAGAAAGGGCAGCAATCAAATGCTGCATTCTACCATGGTATATGATTAACGGTTTCTATCTGGTGTATGCAAAGATGAAGTTGACATACAGTTTGGACAGCTGCTGGGGCAGTGGCTACTTTACCACTCTCATTAATCTGCTTTCCTTGGTAACTGTCTGTTTTCCTTATGTCTAGAGCCAGCCTGGGCTTGAAGGTGAAGTGAAAAAGATCATCTAAATTTCACAACAATGTCCTGTAGTAGAAAATAAGAAAATGTATCACTACCAACAAAGGTTCCATAGATTTCTTCCAGGGAGGCTGTCAGAAGGAGCCCCACAGATGCTGGTGGTGTTGGCTTTTCCCTGAAAACAGGAATCAGTGTGAGGATGTCAACCTCTGGATCCTGGCAGATGACCATTGGCCATGCTAACCACAGTGGTTAAAAAGATTATGGTTTTCTCTGCCAGAGATTACTTCCCCTGTGCTGCAGTACCCGGTCTGTCACAGCAGCTTAAACAACAGATAAAGATGTGTTTATGCTAACACCGTAGTAAAAGAACAGGCAGACAATGGGTGGTAGTAAAGTCCTAAGCACCTACAGACATTTGCTTCAGAGTAGATGAGTCAGAGCTCTTACTGTACACTACTTACTGAACAATCATTACATGACCAGTTTTTGTAGAGTCGTAGCCTGCCCAAGTGTTTTTATTTCTTCGTGGAGGGTCTATTATATGCTGTTCTTAACCCTCTAGTTTTCTTCTGTAGCATTGCAAATATCTTTGATTCTGACTGGAAAAGATTATGTGCTATATTTCATAACCTTCAGTCAGTATGAAGGTCTTCCTTAACATATGTGAAAGGATAGGAATGAAGCTTCATGGCACTGATGACTCTGGTAGGAGTGATGAATGTTTGGCTACTCCGTTTTTAAACCCTGTTCCAGACTGCTGGGAAAATATGTGCCATGAACTAATAGCAAAGTAACTGCTTTCCAGGAAACAGTCAGGAGCTGTCAGACAAAACACGCTGAATAATAGAAAACACAATTTTTTTCATTCATCTGGAGCTCAGATATAAGAACTTTCAGCACCCATGTTAGATTTATGTTGTCTCCTGCCCCACTCGACATTCATTTTGGTCTCTAGGAGGCATACATCATGCAGACTTTCAGATGTTTCAGCCTTTGTAGCCTAAAAGGTAGGTGTTGGCCTTGGAGTTGAAATTCAGTCAGTACTTTAACCATGAGTAAGGAATTGAGCACGAAAGTTTGAAATACGGAAAAAGCCAGACAGCAGACCAATGGCAAAGAGAGGGGCAGATAGATAGAAATAACAGCGTCATGATTTTTCTCTTGAGACTGATCTGGTGGTGGAGCTGGTGGTTCTTACCTATTTCAAAGATATGTCATGATTGGAAGGCTTCCTCAGAAAGTGGGAAACCTGGATTTTAGGCCAACAATGACACTGAAGAAATTCACAAACAAATAAAATTTATCCCTTTATAATTTATCTTGAATAGAGATTACTGCATTTTCACTTTCCTCATCTGAAATGTTAGAAAACCTCTTTACCAGCGGCTTCTGCTCTTCTCAGAAAAGGAGGTTTGAAACCACCCAGTCATGCTGTAGAAGACAGCCCCTCATGTCAAGCAATGGGGTCAAAGGTGTACCATCTCCCTCCATTTCTCCTATAGAAGCTGAATTACTGCTCAGGTTACTGCACAGAAATGATCAACTCCCCGGGCAAAAAACAGAGCAAGTAGGAGAGAGCCTTACTCTGCTGTCCCATCTGCTTTATGACTGCATGTAAAAAAAAAAAAAATTACAATATCTGATTTAATCTCTGCGTAACCCCTAGCACCACCACTGGCTTTTCCTTGGGCTCAGGGAGGGAAATGGCAGAGGAAAGACTAATCCTGCTGGGCCCCAGGCACTAAGCAGCTTGGAAGTGTCACAGCTTTGAGGATTATTGCACATCCAGCAGCAGAAATGTAGACACCCGAGACATTTCTGCAGAGTCGCAGAGGTCCCTTTGGGTTTGGCACCCGTGATTTTGAGGTTCTAAATTTTGTACTTTCACAGCCAAAGTGACAGGAAGGCACTGAAGCCTCCTCCAAGGCTTTTGAGTCTGTGCTCCAGTCAGTTACTTGTCAGCAGGCTTTTCTTCATCTGTTTTACAGGAGATGATAGGGTCCTTATGCCAGGGAAGGTCCAGATGATGTATGTGTCTAACTCTTCACACAGAGAGGCATGTAAGTTTAGTCAGTACAATAAAACTAGTAGAATTCATTGTTTAGGTAAATTTCAACTACTTATCCATAGAAAGTTGATTTCCTCCTATCAGGATTAATCCACTTAAAAAATGCTGTCACATCTCTTTCTTCCAAGAGACATCCATAAAGGGGCCGTTGCCGTTATCGGATGTGTGAAGCAACATTACTGTATGCTTTCACACCTAGTTGATTACTTAACCATCTGTTCTCGCCGACACACAGGATGCAAGACAGGAGGAAGAAAGGGGAAGAGAAATAAATGGAAACGTTGCTGTGATTGTTTTCCAACCTCTCTCTTAGTTTTTCATTTGAACCATAAATTCCAAGGCCAGGTTTTATTAGAGCGGTATGTATGCTGACACAAGGCCTATATATAATACAAATCTCTTGCAACTCTTCTTCTTTTTTTCCTTCTCAGAATAACGGAAATGTATCACAACATTCTTCATATCCTCTCTGAATGACTGTAAAATGGAGGTGGAGGGAGGAGAATTTTGTAGGTGGAATATTATGTGCAGTAGATAAAAATCAGTTATTTAAGAGCTCGTATTTTAAAATATTCATACTTAATTTAACTCTCTTGATTCTCTGGGAGGATTGTGGGTGTGTTAATCTTTTGGTTTGATAAATCATTCATCTAGATGGGCAGGTTGGAAATTGACTTCAAATTTTCAGTTACTTTTTTTCTAATGTGTCCCCTTTGGCTAAATTTATTTTTCAGACGTCATTTAAAAATAGAGGCCTGATTAGACTTAACTAAAATATATAGAGTCAAATTATACATATTAAATCATCAATTTTGCAGTAACCTAAAAAAACCCAAAACCAAACCACCCCACAATAACCTGACAATATTTTCCCTTGACATTTTCATTTAAACACAAAATCAGACCTCCTTCATTTTGACAGCTATGCCAAGAACAAGTATTTTGCCATCCTCTATGATTTATTTTACCTATCATAATTATTGACTCAGGTGGCATATAGAATGAAAAAAAAAAAAAAAAATCACATAGCATACAGAATTTCAAAGTAAAAAAAAAATGAGATAAGACATCTAGCAAATGCAGAAAGGACTCTGTAAACACCGAATCTCACTGATCACATCCAATACGTGGGTGATACAGCTTCTTTTGAAACAGGCATTATGTACCTATACTGCCACTGCCAACTTCACAAATGACCACTTATGACCATCCAGCCCAAAGGCAGAAGTTCATCTCTCTTGTCCGGCCAGCTGAGCTAACAAATTTGTGTGCAAGTGGGAATTAGAGAAGAAAATATAGAAGTAACCTTTTAGTCAGAGCCATTTTAGAAACCCCTCCATTACAGGAATAAAACTTGTCCTACCTTAAAAGAGTGACAAAAAGCTAGGGACTGCTGAGGTTAAGGCAACCTTAAATTAACCCTTTATGGACAGTGGTCCTCACATAGCTGATTAGTGCCAGACTCCTGCAACTGTGTTAGAGTAAATCACTATCAGTCAACCACAGGGAACAGCAAGTGCAGGTAAAGCATGTGGTGTTATCTCTGACTTGAGTGGCTGAGCAAGTCATAACAGAAAGAATTGCCCTGTGAGCTGCAGGTGGCTTTGGGTTGTTAAAAACTCTGTGGGTGTTCAGAAACAGCGAAGGTTAATTTGACAAAAAGTCCTGAATTTGGTACTTTTCTGTTCACAGTAGTTTTCTGTCCATGTAAGATCACTTGGATGGGAGGTTTCTTTACCTTGAGCAAATGTGGGAAGAAAATTCAGGAAGACTTTGGTTACGACTGCAGAGAGGATGAATGGGAATCACAGGGGAGAGCTGGGAAATGCAGAGCTTCCTGAGAGCAAGAAACAATCATGGAGAGTTACAATCCAGGAAATCACTGCATTAACCAAAACCAGTCATGAAGTCAAAGATACATCTTGAGAGACAGAGGTGAGTGGAAGAGAGTTGTGTATAAACCCTGTTAGTTTCCCATCTTCCATTTAGGCACTTTGAGGTTTCTTTGCTCAAAAAGTGAAGTATTCAAGTTCTCGTTCAGTAAACCCATGGGTTTCAGGTTTCTTTGAAGGCTCACTGTAGAAGGTCTAGACAGAACCATCACAAAGTTTTGGTAAACTTGGGATCTTTGCACAGACCTTGGTGGATGGGCAAACAAGGCTGACTATTCGTGGGTCTAGTAGGTGAAGAAGTACCAGGGGAGGGAGGCAGCAGTGGCAGCAACATTGTGCTACAAGGTCTTTGTGTCAAGGAGTGTATGATGGGGCCTCTCTACTCACTGGTCCACCAAAAGGATGAGGAGTATACTGGAAATGAGTGCACTTTTCTTCAGCTCAAGCTATTGATCTGTTTTCTATGTCTTTTGAACTGAAAGCCCAATTTTAATTTCGCTTCGGTTTTGGAAAGGAGTTTGGTTTGTGAGCTTACCTATCACCCATGTGGGAGAATGTCTGAGTTTGCCTTGCATTTCTTCAGGTATCATGTCTTCTTTAAAAATAATTCTTCCAGGAGTAATGGCTGGGTTACATTTTCCAGAAACGCCCTGCCACAAGGCTGTGGTTAAAGCTGTAAGTTAGGTTTGCAGTCCATCGTATTCAGATCGATACACTACAGAGAGCTGCCACAGATCCTGCACAAAGACAGATTACACTTTCAAGGGAATTTCATGACTTTTAAAAATGGGATTAACCAAGATGGAAATGCTAAAAATACATGAAAAATAAAGTTTATGTCACTAATGGAAACCCCTGTGTGTCATTCTGCTTATTAAAAGAAAACAAACTGCCACAAAATAAATTCTTCCTGTTAATGAGCTAATATTTAATGAGCACAGCTCTGTTCTGGTGAAAAAAATAAAACACAAAACCAAAAAAAGCTTCTGTTGATCACTTTTTTTTAGTGGTCCTTTAAAAGGTATTTGGAAAAATCGATGACTTTATTTAAATGACTCTTTTTTCCTATGCAGTGAAGCAGGAGTGTGCTTGTAGTGCTAGTCATAATTTCTTTAAGACCCCAAGCCCTCAATCTCAAAGAATAGAGAGAAAATCGAGATCACACTGCTTCTTATGTATGTTGTCATGCAGACATGTGCTCATCGTACAGAAGCAGGCTTTCAAATAGAATGTTTAGTTATAAACCTCAACGTAACACACTTTTTAAAATAATGACTTCCACTGGCTTTTTTTTGCACTCCACAAATGGGACTGCTGCTTGTCTGGCTGTGTTAGTGTCAGTTAGATCCATCTGCTGAATCCCAGGAGACGTGAGCATGTTGGGGCTAGGGAGAGTTACCTGTTTTCCACCTGGGGCAGACTCCACAATAGACTTCTGAAGGAGGGAGTTAGGCAGTGGAAGAGGGAGAACAAAACACATTGATGAGAAGAAAGAAGATTCTGCCAAAGAACTGGATAAAGAGTAATAAAGACCGGGGTGGTGTAGACTGAATTTTGATAAATGACCTTCCTTTTCTGCACCTAGTCTTTTTCCACCTTCTCAGGTTTAAAATCAATATATCTTTCCAATGAAATTCTCAATAGCCAGAAAAGGTTTAATTTCTTATTTCCAGCTGTGACTGATGCATGAAATGGTATTTCAAACTGTGCAAAAAATCACTACGTGGGTAAAATTTGCCTGACATACCTCCCTCTGCAGTAGGTTTTTTATTTCCAGCAGGCCAAAAATTAATGCTGCTTTCCTCACTCTCAATGGCTTTTGTACCTCCAATAGTATTTCATCAAGGATGCAAGGGCTCTGGTTTGTTACTTAACCCTTTAATAACATGCTAGACACTAAATTAGAAATATTCTTCCCACTGATTTTTGAAGCACTGCAGTCATTTAGTGCATCGAGTCAGAGATACAGTGGCCTGAAAAAATTTATAGATACTCTGCATGTATTCTTTCCTCAACAGCTTCATCATTCTGGATGCTGCCTTTGGGCTGAAAAATGGACATTTGCTTCCTGCTGCTTTTGTATCTCCTCCTTCCTCCGGGCAGGCTTCCTTCCTCTGACCACAGCAAGTCTTTTGAGTATTTCTTCAAACTACCACCTGGCTCATTTTTCCGCTGCTGTTTTCCCAGTCTTCTGTGAACTACTGGAGGATGTGGCATCTTCTAGCTCTAGCCAGCTTCCTTTGAAAACCAATCATTTCATCCAGAGCACAGTTGTTAAGTTTAATGATTCCCCATTGTATCCAGTCATGGAGAGAGATTGCATTTTGCCTTGTCAGAAAATGCTAAATTCAACCCGCTCAGAAAGGAGCCTGGTGATACAGCAGTTTTCATAGCAGTGTCTTCTCATTAGCATTTAGATTTCTTTGGTTTAACCCAGACAAATTCCTGAAACTTCTAACAAGTCATAGAGAAAAAGAGGTTATAGAGGTAAAAGCCACAATGCAACATACTTGTAACTGGTGAGAAGCTGCGTTAACATTCCTTTCCTTCTCAGAAGAATATCTGCACTCTCTAGTAAAACCGACAGTTACATCTAACCATGGTGAGGTGATAGTGAGTAACTACTGAGGATCAAAAGTGTAATGGAGACTGTTCCTTTCAGTCTTGGTTTTGGTGTTTTCAGCTGGAGATTGAAGTCTTTTAAGGAGTAACTGGGCCAAGTGGAACGTCCTTGATGGGGAAGATCAGTTCTGTTTTAGGGCAGATACTGAGATTGTTTATGACAGAGGAGTTGCAAAGACAGAAAGCAGTGGTAGCTTTTTGAGGTGCCCTAAGGAGAGCCTGTCTGCCTCCAGCTGTTGCTATCAAAGTCTATGGGCCTCCTAGAGGTCTGTTATAACTACTGGCTCTAACTGAATGTCTTACATACTTCCATGTGTCTAAAATAGCAATAGATGGATGCTTCTGCTTGCATAATTGAAGCCTGTATTATGTGTGTCTTTCATGATCTGAAAGGTTCCCTTGGCCCCAATTAGATTGCATTAACTAGATCTCCATCAGCTATAATGGAGCTTAGATACTTAGCTCATACACTGACAGCTGCATATAGACCCTTAAAGGATGTGCCTAATCTTGCACTAAATCCAACCTCAAATTAGTGATCACTAGAAGTGAAGCAAGAACTCAGCTGTGGTCAGGCGACAGCTATGAAAAACTCTTTCTGTCTCTTCCTTTTGATCTGTTGCACATTTTTTTTTTCAATTTGGCAAGTTAATTATCCAGGCTTTTAATCTAGTAAAGCGTGGTTTTTGTTTTTTTTTAATTTAAAAACCTTTCAATCTTTTTGAAGACCTTCTTATAGAAGACTGTCTAAACCATTGACCTCAAAGTCCTGTCACAAGACTGTCACAAATCCAAAGCACTATCTATGTGCAATGGACCTGTGATTCTTGTGTTTTCAGCTTTCCAGGAGTCCAACTTCCATGAGCACATCAGGGCAGATGCCATTTCAAAGTGAACAGGCTGGGATTGAGGTACTTAATGCACACAGACCATGTCTTGGGAGCAGTGGGGCTTTGGCCCTTTTGCCTGACATTGTCTTTGGCCTTTTGCCTGACATTGTCTTTGGCTTTTGGCTCCTCTCTGTCTTTTCCCACTAGCCATAGCGACAGCTATTTAGACTGATTCATGTTCTTCCTACAGCTGCTAACCCCGCAGTAGTGTGGCTGAGTAAAAGCATAAATTTTTCTGGAAACAAGTCTTCAACTGCTCACTTGATATTATCTAGAAAAAAATATTCTTCTAGCCTTTAGACTTTCATATAGACCAGGATGTTATATCTCTTTTCTTTCCTTTTGTTCTGTTTGCTCACTGAGATTTGCTGTGTAATTCTGACTGTAATTTTTCTAGTTTATCTTTCAATTCCACTATTTTTTTTTTTTAAAATTCATAAGAGGTTGCCTAGTCGCAAGCTTGCTACCCCTTTGATAGATGATTATAATCTTCAATATGTCACAGTGATTCATAAGCTGTGTTACCTCTTAAATGAATAAGTCGGTTAAGCAAGACTCCTCGCTAAGCTAGGTACCACTCAATGCAAGTAGTGGGGTTAGAATGGGACTCCTCAAATGTAATTACTACAAAGATAAAAAACAGGGTGTCAGGTAAGATTAAAGACCACCTGCAACAAACCCGGTTAATCTACGTAAATGAAATGTACCTACTTTAGCTCCTAAAAAGGCATTGATAAATTTCCCCTACTCAGATGCTGTTACTGTCTATGCCTGTATTACCCTAGGTTGTGATGAGGACAAGCAAAGAAAGCAGACACAAGTTGTTGTAGTCAACACATCACCTGGAGACAGGCTGAAGAGTAGGGACCTACTGAAGATCAAGCTATAAAAGTAAGGAAGATTAAGAACAACCAGAGAGGATTCCTTCCAGCTTGCAGTGCCCCATAATGGTACTCACAGCCACAGGCATGCTCAAGTCAGACTTTGGAGGATTAATCTCAGCGCTTGTGTTGGTGTCAGAGATCAATAACTCTTGGACATTTATTTGTGATTTCTTCACTAAAAGCTCTGTGGCTCAGCCTGTGTTGTTCTGATTTCTGTTCTTTTGTCCCTGTGAACATAGAAGTGCAGATACTTATGTTCTAGAGAGGTGATGTACCTTGAGAGCTCAGGATATTCAGATACTGATTCTGAGCACTGGTGTCCTGGTTTTTTTCCTCTAAAATTTGCATTAGATCTGTGGGGGACTGATCTACATGACTTGTAAGCTAGAATAATGTGTGGGCATGTGTACATAAAACGTTACATGTGTATGAACATTTTGTAGCCACATAAACTCCCTGACACAGCCGAAAAAGTGACAGACATGCCCCTGGACCAATAGTAATTGCTATGGTGGAAAGAAGAAGAAACTTCTTTAGACAGTGCTGCTGCTGCACCTTTTGTGTTATAAACACCTGGTTGCAGAAATTCTTTATTCAGGAACAGTGGAAAACATGACAGAGACATAAAGATGACTTTTTATAAGTACACTATACATTCAAAGGGACAGTATTACCTGAGGCGCTGTACACAGGAAAACTATGATATGTTTGCCATCATGTAAACATGGTGAGATGATTCACACAACTGAAGTGCTACATTGGATGGCTTTAAACTCTTTAGAAGGAATAGGCCAGGAAGGAGAGGTGGTGGAGTGGCCCTGTGTGTTAGAGAGTATTTTGAATTGTCTTGAGCATAACGATGGTGACAATAGTGCTTATGGGTAAGAAGCAAGGGGAAGGCCAACAAGGCAGTATCATGGTAGGAGTCTGTTATAGACCACCCAACCAGGATGAAGAAGTAGAAGAAATATTCTATAAGCAGCTGGGAGACATCCCACATTCGCTACCACTTGTTCCTGTGGAAGATTTCAACTTACCAGATGTCTGCTGGAAATACAATACAGAAGAGAGGAAACCATCCAGGAGATTCCTGGATTGTGTGGAGGACAACTTCCCAACACAGCTGATGAGTGAGCCAACTAGGGAAGGCTCCCTGCTAGATCCGTTGTTCGAGAACAGAGAAGGTCTTGTGGGTGATGTGAAGGTAGGTTGTCTTGGCCATAATAGTGATTAGGAGATGATAGATTTTCAATTCTTAAGGAAGTAAGGAGGGTAGTCAGTAGAACTGCCACTTTGGACTTCCAAAGGGCAGACTTTGGCCTGTTTATGAGACTGGTTAACACAGTCCCTTGGATGGCAGTCCTGAAGGACAAAGGAGTCGGGAAGGCTGTACATGCTTTAGGAGGGAAATCTTTAAGGCACAAGAACAAGCCATCCCATAAGACAAGCTGGCAGGGTAGAAAACCAACCTGGCTAAGCAGAGAGCTTTGGCTGGACTCAGGAAGAAAAGGGAAGTCTATGGCCTATGGAAGAAGGGACAGGCCACTCAGGAAGACTATAAGGATTTTGCTAGGCTGTGCAGGGAGAAAATTAGAAAGGCCAAAGCCCAACTAGAACTTAATCTGGCCACTGCCATAAAAGACAATAAAAAATGTTTCAAAAATATGTTAGCAACAAAAGGAGGGCTAAAGAAAATCTCCATCATCTACAGGATACAGGGGGAAACAGAGTGACCCAGGATGAGGAAAAGGCTAAGGCACTGAATACATTCTTTGCCTCAGTCTTTAACAGTAAGACCAGTTATTCTCTCAATGCCCAGATCCTTGAGCTGGAAGACAGGAACAGGGAGCGGAATGAAATGGCCAGTGACGTATTGCACAAGTCTATGGGGTTGGATGGGATCCACCCAAGGGTACTGAGGTCACTCACAGAAGTGCTCACCAAGCCACTCGCCATCATTTATCAGCAGTCCTGGATAACCGAGAGGTATCTGTTGACTGGAGGTTAGCCAATGTTCAGCCATCTACAAGAAAGGCTGTAAGGAGGATCCAGAGAACTACAGATCTGTCAGTCTGACCTCAGTGATGGAAAAGGTTATGGAGGAGATAATTCTGAGTGCCATCAAGCAGCATTTACAGGACAAGCAGGCCAGCAGGCCCAGTCATAACACATTTAGTAAAGGCAGGGCCTACTTGACCAACCTGATCTCCTTCTATGATAAGATGATCCACTTAGTGGATAAAAATAAGGCTGTGGACATTGCCTACCTGGACTTTAGTAAAGCTTTTGACACTGTTTCCCACAGAATTCTCCTGGAGAAACTGGCTGCTCATGGCTTGGATGAGTTTACTCGTCGCTGGGTAAAAACCGGCTGGATGGCCAGGCCCAAAGAGTGGTGGTGAATGGAGTTCAATCCGGTTGGTAGCCAGTCACAAGTGGTGTCCCCCAGGGCTCAGTATTAGGACCTTTCCTCTTTAACATCTTTATCAATGATCTGGATGAGCAGATTGAGCCTAAGTTTGTAGACAAGACAAAGCCAAGTGGGTGTGTTGATCTCCTTGAGAACAGGAAGGCTTTACAGAGGGATTTGAACAGGCTGATTTGATGGACTAAGGCCAGTTTTATGAGGTTCAATAAGGCCAAGTGCTAGGTTCTGCACTTGGGCCACAACAACCCCCTGCAATTCTACAGGCTTGGGGAAGAGCGGCTGGAAACTGCCCAGGGGAAAAGGATATGGGAGTGCTGCTTGACATCCAGCTGAACATGAGCCAGCCGTGTGCCCAGGTGGCCAAGAAGGCCAAAAGCATCCTGACTTGTATCAGCACTAGTGCGGCCAGCCGGAGTAGGGAAGTGATTGTCCCCTGTACTTGGTACTAATAAGGCCACGCACTGGGCTCAGTTTTGGGCCCCTTGCTATAAGAAGGACATTGAGGTGCTGGAGTGTGTTCAAAGAAGGGCAACGAATCTGGTGAAGGTTCTAAAGCACAAATCCAATGAGGAGCGGCTGAGAGAACTGGGGTTGTTCAGTCTGGAGAAAAGGAGTCTGAGAGGAGACCTTATTGCTCTCTACATCTACCTGAAAGGAAGTTGTAGAGAGGTGGAGGTCGGTCTCTTCTCCCAAGAAACAAGTGATAGAACAAGAGGAAATGACCTCAAGTCGTGCCAGGGGAGATTTAGGGTGGATATTAGGAAAAATTTCTTCACTGAAAGGGTTGTAAAGCGTTGGAACAGGCTGCCCAGGGCAGTGGTGGAGTCACCATCCCTGGAGGTATTTGAAAGACATATGGATGTGGTGCTTAGGGCCAAGATTTAGTAGTGACTTGGCAGTGCTTGGTTGATTGGACTTGATGATCTTAAAGGTCTCTTCCAACATATTCCTCCATACTGTTTGTACAGCATTCTTGCCAGGTTTGGATCTATTCTGACTTACAAATGATGTTCTGAAATAGATATTGTATAGTTTGCTTCCTTAATTTCATTTTGGGACAGCTGACCTACAAACCCCTTGTTCGTCAGTTTTGCTATACAGATTTATTTAGTATTACTCATTTAAAGACAAATCTCCTGGGGTAACTGATGACTCCCCATTAGCTATTACATACAGTTTTTATGTTTGCATGTTATTTGTAACTGTGTCCCCTACGCTGAAGAAAGAAGGTAAGAAATAGTTGCTGAATATGGAATGTGCCCTAGAGCCATATAGAAAAAAAATTAGGAGATTCTATCCAATCGTATTTGGCATAACAGAGGAGGTTGCTGACAGAGGCTGTAGCAATCCTATTCAACACTTATATAGGATTTTACTTTGCAGAAGCTGCAAGATAAACTCTTGAGTCTGCAAAGTGCTGTGCACAAACAGCTCCCTGGGCTCGAGGGATACTCTGTAATCACCGTTATATGATTTTCAGGTACTTGAATTAAGCTATCTGCAAAGGAATGCTTAAAAAACCCATGTGGATGAACATAATGGTTATTTAACATACTTACCGAATAGCGCGTGCACAGTTCTTTCCAATGTCAGTGCGAAGTGGAGTTCTGCAAAGTATATCTCACTTGAGTGAGCCAAGATTGTTTACTCATTTATTCAAAAGCAAAGGCAAAATCCAGGCTGGGTAAAACAGACAGAACTGATTTTCCGTTGATTACAGTGGAACATGCTTTTCATCTCAGAGGGGTGTCCAGCCACAAGATTTCGATAAAGGAACTGTTGAGATATTATTGCAGTAACCACTGTAGGACAAGTTGGTTGCTCTGGTAACTCATTATTTAATATGTGAATGGTGGTATAAATAGGAACACAGCACATGTTAGCTGTCATGCATGAGCATGACAAGAGATCTAAGAGAAGTCACCCACTTCAGATTTGAGATTTCTACAGAGCACATAACCTTTATACGAGAGAGAGAGAAAGGGCTCAAAGTCTCTTTTTTATAATGTAATTCCAATGTAAAGGCTTAACAGAAGTCTGATTCCATTCAGGGAATGCTTTGAAACTTTATCAGAAGAAGTATCTTTTGTACAAGACCTTGAGAAATTAAAAAACAAAACAAAAAAGAAAGTAAGATAAATAAAATTAAAAAACCCTCTTGCCCTAAAGTGATTGAAGCTGCTCTTTTAAAAGTTGCACAGACACTGCTCTCCACACCTGGCTTTCCAAGAAAACAAGTAGTCTAGAAGTTTCATTTAAAGACTGAACCACAGAAAGTAAAATAAGTAAGTAGTAAAAATGAGAACCTGAGTTTAGCTTGGTGCTAGAATTGGGTACAAGAGCAAGAGTATCTATACTAATCAAAAAATGTACTCACCTCACAAGATGAGTACAAGCCATAGTAAGTTGTTCCAACAGGATTTCTACAGCCTTTTTTGTTTTCCTCAGCAAATCTGTTCTTTCCAAATGAATCATCATCCACTGAACTCAACTTCCAAATCTTCCCTGAGTTTGTGATGAGGGTCCAAACAACCTGCTCTGAACACATGGATGGAGAGTTCAGCCTAGTACTGGAGTTATTGGAGGTTGGCATCACAAAGTCTGTAGTCGGTTAACATCAAGACATTAGAAAAAAGTATATAAAGGTAAAGAAGAACTGAATAGACTAAAAATGCCCTAAAGATATCCTTTGTGTAAGATTCAAAAATAATATTGCCACTTACTTGGGGGTTAGCACAATTAGTGGGTGTCTTTACTTGGTACAGTCCATCCATTGAATAATGCTGAGAGGTAGCGATAGAAAAAGATGACGGGTAATTGAAGGTATGGGTATTTCTCAGCCCACCTCTTTGGTCCTTGTTCGTGACCAAGGTGGCTGATGTAGCTGAGGTAGCTTTTCATAACTCAGGTATTGATATCAGCCTGGAGTCCAGTGATGGCCAGCAAGTCTTGAAATTACCCAACTTAAGATGTGTTTGTAAGAAGTCCATATTCTCTGTGTCTCCTTCAGGGGGGTAAAAAATATTCTGAGAGGTAAAAATGCTTAAGCTCACTCTTCTCATTTGTTTTGTGAGGGTGAAAATTAATTGCAAATTTAGATGGGTCAATTTATTCTTTCAGACAAAGGAAGCAATTCTTCAGTTTTGCAAACCTGCTCCTTCCCACTGTCTTTTGTGCCTCAAGATGTTCAAATAGTAAAAATTACGAGGATTTCATAGGCACAGTGTTCCTTATTGTCCTTTTGTAAGCAGCAAACCTTGGAGTTCTTCATGTGAAGGAAAGACAGCACAAAGATAATTCATTTAATTAGAGCTGCTTTATTTCATCTTTTAGCAAGTGACAACCTAGAAAATCAGCATCATGTTGCCAACTATCAGGAAGCAAAGGCAAAGTTTGTCAGCCAGTTCCAGTTCTATGTTTGCTTCCCTCCCTTAAGTACAGGGAACTCAAAATAAGGGAAACATAGAAAACCCAATGAGAAGGGTGGGCGGCTGACTTCCAAGATGTATTCTGAGAAAGTAAGCAGGAGGAGGGTGAAATAAGAGGATGTAGGCAGTAAGCGAGCATGTACAAAAAGGCACTGAGCCCCACGCAGAATCTGTCCCCTTGGGCATCACAGCAGACTGTTATTAAGCCAGTTTGGGCCAGGTGCTTATTTGTATGAAAACCCATCACACTGCTTTGAAAAGGGCTCCATATAAATAATTTCTAGGTCCAGTAGGTGTTATTGACAAGCTTCTATAGCACTGCTCTTGCTATCCACATCCGTTCCTAAAAGGATGGATTGCATTACTATTTGAACTCATAGTTCGACACATGAACGATATTTGTGGAAATAGGATTTGCTTGTTAAAGCAATTCTCTTTCTTACTCATTTCACGTAGTAACTTGTATATCTATTAAGTGGCAGGGTGTTCCATGGGAAAATATTGTAATTGCCCATGTTTAAAGGGTACATCGTTTACCTTTATTACAACTCTTGTTGCAGCTGCGGTCTCAAAAATTATCCCAGTGTGTACAACCCTGTTGATGCAATTAGGAGAAACTGGTTCTTTGTCTTTATAATCCTTCTCTGGATGAGAAATAGGAACACTGATAGAGAGAGAAAGCATTGTACTGTATTATAACCCTGCGAGCCAGCCCAGCCCCATGACAGTTCATGGGGAAGTAAATCAGACTTAGGGAATAGTTTGGGAAGGGAAAGCTAGCTAGGGGTTTGCAGTAAATCTGAGAACTGATGCGTGGGCATTGCAGTCACAAATCCTGTTATATGCTAATACGATTTATAGGCATAGCACCCAAACATCATTATCAGAGTTAATCCCTGTGTACCTGTTGTGTTTAAAATTAAAATGAAGGTATGCGCTTCGTTTTCAAAACCTTAGGTCTGTATTGCACACAAACATTTAATGTTTTAACTTATTTCTGCTGACTAGATACAGTCTGCCAGACCACACTTTTGTCACTTGAGCAGTGATTGACATGAGTCCTGAACCTGATAAATCTTGAATTCAAGTGAACTCGCTTAATTGCAATTTAATTTAAAAATTTTAGTTTTAATGCCGATATTCCTCAGTCAGGGAGGGAACAATACCTTCGGAGACACAGTGTATTGTATCAAACCAATGTTTAGAAACAGCCTACAACACAATCTTCATTCTGGAGTGAAGTCTTAGTGAGTGGACATGAGACACCCAGGCAACCAAGCAGATGAGCATCTTCCAGTCTGGAGCTCTCTTCAGGATCATGGTGTTAATTAGTGTGTCTAAACTGACTTTATTCTCTGTTCCAGGAGAAATTATTTATTTTCTGGACCTCTTGCAGAACTGTTTGCACCTGTACTGCCCATGGTAATGAACAGGCTTTACCCTCTCTGCATAGCACTTGGATGAGTCCTTGACATGATCGCTGCCTCACAGACTTTCTTTGCACAATGTGTTGCATATACCCAGACAAATATGTGTATGTTTTTTGTTAAAAAAAACCTTCCTGATCTCCTACAGAGAAAAAAACCTGGCTGATGAATATGTGGACAACCAGGGGACCAGAGAGTGATCCAGCTGCTGGTGTTGACATACATACTATTTTGTACCGTTATGTTTAGGCTTTGGTGTTACAAATTGTTCCTACTCTAATATTAATCAACACAATGACTAATTCTATTAATTGGGGACTAACTCCTTTTCCTCCTCCAAACTGCTAGGGTCTGCTGAGAAAATTATTTATTTCAAAACTGGAAAAATTATGCTTGAGTTTTTAAAGACTGATGAATTCTGGATTCTAAACTCAGCTGCACATGGCCCTGAGAGAAGGAAGAGCAGAGTTACAGATGCATTCAGCACAGTGCAAAGTGATGGTCAGGTATTGCTCTGTTTTGACTAGTAAACCAAAAAATATCTTGAACTAAGAAAGTAGAATTTTCATTTTGAAAATGTCAAAACAAAGTGTCAGCAATTCTGAAGAAAAAGTCCCCAAGATCTGTTTGTTGCCTCTTCTGATTGAAACAAGATTTCTAAAAACTAACTCTCTGAGGAAGTTTGTTGTTTTATTGAGTTGTTTTTTTCTGAGAAGAAAAAAAATCTTGTTAATTCCCTGATTTTTGCCACTCTAATAGCCTTAGGTAAGGAAGCATGGCTAAATGTGAAGAAGGAACAAGGAAATAAAAGAGAAGACCTGCTGCAAGCATCAGAAAGCCAGGAATAGCTCTATTCTATGTGTTGGTTCCTGGAGTTAGCATGGTATGGGTTATCTGGAAACCAGATCAGATTAAAATTCTATGACCTTCAACAGTTCTCTTCTTCCCGTGGAGGAATTTAACTATCTGTGCTCTTAACTTTGATACAAGTTTTTTCTCTGGTGAAAGGATTTCTGTACTAACCCTTTGTTCAGAAAGTTGCATTCAAGTTTCTAGAGTTTCTTATTATTATTACACTCGGTTCAGTTTATAAATTCCCATAGTAATTATAGTTTCATTCCACATTTCTCCTGATGAAAATAATGTTCTCTAAACACTTACTACTCATTTATGATTGTGCATTAAACAATAGGGACCTCCCAAGGACTGTATACCTTGAATCTGTTACAGGACCCAGTAAAGGAAAACTGTGACAAATTCCCATTAAAATGGCTATGGCTGGAACTTAACATCTCACAGAACACCAGGTTGAAGCGTATAGTGGATTCACACAGGAACAGACTGTTTTTCCAAGAAAGATCTGACCTCGCTTACATTGGCAATACATGCTATGGTGCTTTGGTGGAAAGTGAAAACTTTTTTCATACAACGGTTTATTGAGCAAATTGTGCAAAGTGCTGCATGTACAATAGCCAGATATATTGGTCTCACCATGAAATGTTGATTGTTGATCAGTCTTATCTTAAAAGGGTAGCTGCAGAATGCATAATGGTTTCAGCAGTATTCAATGAGCTTCTCCAGGTACCATTGGTGGCATTAGTAACAAAATAATTGATGATAGCCTTTGAAAGATACATAAATAAAACTATCTGGAAACCAATTCATGGCTTAATTGGCAAATAAACCTATTCCTTACCGCCGAAGTTTTATGAGGATTGTGCAAGTAATGAGGTGGGAAAGACTAACATCCACTAGAACTCCAAAAACAGTACAGCACGAAAGTGCAAGACAGTGAGAGGTCAAGCTCAAGGAACGTGAAATTCAACATTCAACCTTGACTTGGCTGATGAGGGTATACATATGAGTTGAAAACTTCACCTCTGACTAACGCGCAACTTAGGGCCTGAAGTTTTTGAACTGAGAATGCTCCCATTTACGTAATAAATTTAAAAAACATCGTGAAGTATTTTTTTTCTTGACAATAATAACCCCTGAGATTCTATAGCACAAAATGTTGCCATCCTGGACATTGATTGAATTCTAATAAATATTAGTCCTCCCTAGAAAAAGTAACAGCTATTTTATAGAGAATATAAGTTATAAAGCTGTAAGCTCCCTGCCTCAGGGTATAAACCAACTGCGGACACAAGAAGTTACGAACAAACTTCTCCCTATGGGCATATTATTCTTTAATAATCCATCCTGGGATCATTACAGTAATAAATGAATGATTGACAGCTCATTTACCTATTTTCTTATGTTATCACAATAATTTGAAGCAGAGAAGTCTCCAAGAATCAATGGCTATCTTTTGAACATCCAGGTATTAGACTGCTGCCTGTCAAGGCTGGAATTAAAACAAATTTTAGCTGGAGGTGCTAAACCACCTCCCCCGCTGTAAGAACATGCTGAAAGAGTTGGGGCTGTTCAGCGTGGGAAGAGAGGCTCCAGGAAGACCTTATGGCAGCCTTCCAGTAATTAAAGGGGGCCTATAGGAAAGAAGGAGGGACTTGTGATCAGGGAGTATAGTGATAGGGTGAGGGATAATGGTTTCAAACTGAAAGCAGGAGATTTAGATTAGGTATCATGAAGAAATTCTTTACTCTGAGGGCAGGGAGACACTGGCACAGGTTACCCAGAGAAGTTGTGGATGCCTCATCCCTAGAAGTGTTCAAGGCCAGGTCAGACGGTGCTTTGGGCAACCTGGTCTAGTGGAATGTATCCCTGCATCCATGGCAGGGGATGCTGGAATCAGATGATCTTTAAGGTCCCTTCCATCCCAAACCATTCTATTATTCTATGAAATTTGTTCCCTTATAAGCTGCATTGCACTGTAATAACATGAAAAGTGAGAACAACTTCAAGCTGTGGCACAATGCCAGACTCATGTAAGCACATACAATTTGTAAATCTTCTGCGTCTTTATTGTTTGTGGACTTGTATATGTTTTGATAGGAAAACACAACTGGGTGAAGCCGTACTATTTCAGGCAACTTGTATATTCAGAGCCATAGAGTACCAGGAAAAGTGCCATCCAGTCAGTGATGAAGAAACAGTAAAAACTCTCTGTTTCTCAGAAATACATACAGGTTGAATACCAAGCAGCAACATTAGCTGCTGTTTATGTAAACTCAGAAGGAAGTGATTGATAAATCTGACTACTATTTCCATACTTATATTTATATGGATGATACTGACCTGCAGAAAGACTTAATATGAAAGAAAACTTCATTATAAGAAACTGTGGGATATATCAAGACTAAGTCAGAAAAGCAACTTTTCAGGGTTACAGATTGTTTCCACAAGCAGAGTACGATTGGAATCAATTAGGAGCAACTTCTGAAAATCAAATTTAGAGCCTCTAGCTCTTCATTCTGTCAAATGTTGCTAATATACAGAGAAACAAAAGAGAAAACATAAGACCCCAGAAGGCCATGGGGAATGATTTGATTCCTGATGAGGATTTCCAAGCCAGTGGAAGAGTCTTAAAAGGGACTTCAAAAACAACCATTTAGCTTTTACCCAGAGTTCAACATAGAATTAGAAAAATTAAGTATCCTTCTCCAACCTGCTGGAGCTGGTGCTAAGGTGCTTCTGGTTTTACCTCTGAGATCCTGTTCTCCACTAAGACAAGTGCCACTGATAAACGGCAAATTAGTTGCACCTCTTGAATGTGAGATGTTGAGAGATACCAGAGATCACTTATGGTCTTGCCTTCTTCCGCATTCATTCCTCAAAGCGAAAGGCTATCATCAGAGCCTGTCCTCTGGCTTCTCCATTGTCTGTCCCTCTGGTGAAAGAGAAAAGGAATCAGAAGGGAGAACCCAGTCAATCCCATGCAATAACAAGAGCGGAAGAGAAATATCTCTAGTCTTCTCCAAAGAAGGAGAATGTCAGACTGGAAAAGAGTACTAAGGAAATGGAAAGGGGATGTTGTATAGCCCAGGGCTTCCAGAACCCATGGCTCTGGTCAGGTTGACTGTAAATGCTAAGGAGTTCAGGGGATAAAACACAGGATGAGACTTTCACAGACAGTTTCAAAATAATCAGTTGTGTGTTGTTTTTTTTTTTTTTCTTATTACAAATGCAGAAGAGATCAAATAAAATGGAGATATACTTCCCAAGGTAGAGTTATCTTGTCTCAAATTGTACTGCAGTGTCACATCCTAACAAAATATAAGGTCCCAGTGAGCAGATACTATATTAATAGTTTATAAACTAAAATATTTCATGGAAATAAGTTGAATCTACTGAGCTTCTGATGAAACAGGCACCAAGATAATTCACCCAGCAGGCTGCAAATGAATCCAAGCTCAGCAGTGGTGCCGTCTCCACAAGTACAATCTATCTTCATAGCTTGGAAAAGCAAAAATTTCAGGTCTACAGCTCCAAGGCCGCAGTACAGGCAGCTGTGCAAGCAGCCTCATCCTGGAGTCTTCAGAGGTGCAAGGCTTTTTGTTAAGAAGTTTGCAAATTATTAGGATCAACTGGAACTGAGCTTTCGGCCACCCAGGGTAGTTTGGATACTTGCGGAACTACCATGCAATTGATCCACACTGAGCTTCTGAATTATGCAGCTCTTACTTGGAGATCTATCAGCCTTCCAGGGCTGATCCAGGTGCCATGACTAAGCTGGAAATTTCTAAGTTTGACTTCTTACATTTTAAATTACATTCTTTACAATTTCTTTACAAAACTTCTTATTGAAGTTCTTTTTTCTTTTTTTAGCTGTAGAAAATTTTGAAACAACTGTTTTCTTCTTGTTTTGTTTCTTTCACCCCCATAGAAACAGAAGTTTTCTATTTAGAATTCCCGATAAGATAGAAAATTAAATATTTAAATAGGTCTATGCTTGACAAATTTAATTCTCCCATCACCTCAGGGTTTATTTTGCTCTCTTTGGTTTGTTGTTGGTTTTTTAGTGTTTTTTTTTCTTTCTCAGTCACATATAAGGTAGTAGTCACAGTTTGTTGGGTTTCCTCTGACTTCTATTTTCATGCATGCCAGTGAAGGTAACTTTTCCATGGCACAAAAGAGCACTATTTGATTTCCAACTCATTTGCTTATGTATTAGAAACACCCTGAGATATCTGAGACATTACCCTCTGCAGCAGCAACTGGAAGCCACATGAGATTTTGTAAGGTGTCTAGAATGGAGTTGCATATTTAAGTCTGGGCAACTGAATCTGAACCTGATCATCTTGCTGCAAAATCAGAGATTACCCTGACAAAAACAGATGCCTGCATCCAAAGATGGCTCAGTCACCAGACCCGAGCCCTGTGGTGTTTTATTGGTGAGTGCTGATATATTTCAATGTCTATGCTTGTGGTACCTGAGTAAAGCTGGCTTTGGCCTTTGTCGCTTTTAATTCACAGCAGTGATCAAACCAGCACACTGTAAATGCTTTGGATCCTTTCCTCCTACAGGCAGAAGAGATTTGCCACTAACTTCAGCAAAACTATTTATGGGTGCCACGTTTAATTAACACATAATTCAGAGTGTCTAATAGGATTGATGTGTATCTGAATTAAAACTGCAAATAAAATGGTGCTGAGGGATGGAAGCAGAGAATGGACTTTAAATCTCATTTCAGGACTTGAGCGCAAATGGCAGAAAATATCATGAGCTTCATAAACAGGGAAGAACTTGGCGTGAGATAAAAGGCTTAAGCTAGGATTCATCCATCTTCTAGTCTTGCTCAAAGGATGAAAACATCTGAGATTTATATATTCACGTCCTGACTTGCCTGCTATGTATGTGGTGAGCCCATATACAAGGGTTTGAGAGCCTCTGGAGATTGTATTTTACAGGATATGAGAACAACGTACATAAAATATTGGTTGAGAAGTCTCCAGGAGAGTTCTAGTCGGTCCACCAGGCTTCTGAGCAGTCAGATGGGGAAAGGACATATTTAAAACATTTTTGGGAATGAGGGTGGGGCTTTTCCAGATTCACATAATCTCATTGGTAGCTTTCCCTCAGTTAGGATGCAGTGTGAGACAGTTTCAAGCCCTTTCCTCTGGTGTTAATCTTCCCATGAGTATTGACTCACAGGTTTTGAAAAACTGCTGAAAAAATGACAAGTCAATGAACATTGCTCCCTTCCCCGTCTGTCTGCGCAAGTGAGATGTACCCTTCTCCCCAGTGGGACTAGGAGGAAAAAAAAAAAGAAAAGAAAACAAAAATCCTAAACCAGGAATTCTGGACCAGAAATAGGACGATTAGGTCCTAAGCATTGGCTATTTGTGACCCCTTAAGAAATCCTATTGGTCAAGCTGTCATCGTAACTCTACTGCCTGGACCAAAGGAGGTGGTGGGTGTACCCTTCCACACATCTGCCCATTCTGTTCTCCCTCGTGCCCTAATATCAGGGCAGGGTAGTAGGCCACAATCCCTTTTTTAATAAGGTGAACACTGACACGATAACCCTCCCCTCGCCTCTTCCCTGTGTTTTTGGGAAAAGTGGCTGCATTCAGCCTTCCCATTGCCCCAGCAGATGTGTTGAGTACAGTGTCACAGACAGCCAGGAGCATTTTGCTGGGACAAGCAGCTGTTTGCTCTCTTTGGAGCTGAGAATAGCTGAGAGCCACCATTGCCTCTTGTAGGGGTAATATTGCAATGCTAGGAGAAAACAGCTCTGCCACAGTGGGTGAACGAGAAAAGAAACTACCTGTCATAGGACCGTGAGCTGGGTAGGAAGCAGGGGCTCCCAGGTGGGACCCAGGGGAGCAAAGAGCTCGGATCAGCTCGGATCTGGTGTCTTGACTCTCTTTAGGTCCCAAATTCCCACATGGTTTGAATTCAAATTCCCACAAGCTTTGAATTCATATTCCCACTTTGTTTCTCCCTCTCACTCACATTGGTCTCTGCTTATGTCATTTTTATTGAAGTTGGTATAGGATCTCCACCCTCTCTTCAGCAGGTGTTAACTCTCATCTGGAAAACTGCAAAATTTCCAGCCCTTAGGACTGAAATTTTCAATACACTCACAGGACAAACAGTAAGGGCTTCTTTATGTGTGTCACGGGTAGTGTTGTGTTGAGGGTCTGAATTTCTTCTATCGTCTTCCTGATTTCTTGATTACTCGGTGGGGGTATCTAGGCTGTCCATCAATTGCCAGCAAAGAGGTATCAATATCTGATAATAAAGCTGAGTAAGCGCAAGGACCATTACATGTATTATGAAGAGGTTACTAACTATTGAAAACTTTACCAGCAATCAGCTTTGATTCATCCTGACACAGTATAGATTCATCTCAGTAAAATTGTTCAGTGAAAATGAATGTCTTTAATCTTCATGTTAAACTTCCCATATGAATGAGTCTCCCTTCCATCTTTCTTCCTCCCTTTTTTCCCCTTCCTATCCTTCCTTCCTTCCCTCCCTCCCTGCTTCCCTCTCTTCCTCCCTCCCCTCACTCTCTCCCTCTTTTAGTCTATCCCTTGATTTATCTTACACTTTTTTCTTTTTCTCTTTTAAAACTATCTCAAATTTTACCTCAAGTGCCTTGTTCATCGTAGAAAGTATCCTGAGAGCACAGATTTTAGTCAGTAAGTCCTCAGTGCTAGTATTGGACAAGACATTAATTTTCCAAGTATAATAACCAATTTGTTATTTTGGGTTGGGAGGGTTATTAGAGATTGTATATAATTATTCTCCCTTAGTAATTTTATCTAATAATAGGTGCAAAAGAACAATAAGTATTAGTTAAGGAGGTAAAGGAAAGTCCAGCAGTAATGACATCTGAAGCAACAGTATCTGTTTTATGTGAGGCGCAAATCCTGGATAAGAGTTTTCTGCTCTTCATCACAAGAAGCAAATAAATATCAGAGAAGTGAAATGGGTCAGCGGAGAAGAACCAGCAAGGGCTTAAGGGTGGTGGTTAATGGTATAACTAATCAAGTAGAGAGAAATTAAATAAAGAAGACCTTTCTACAGAGTCACAAAAGTGGTGCAAATAGAACTGTCATTACAGATGCTAATTAACAGGTCTCAATATCTCTCAACTTGCCTATGCAACAAGCAGCACGAATTCATACACCCTGACTTGTACTGAAGGAATTCCTCACAGCTGCCAGTGGCAAAACATTATCACAGACTGCTGCTATCATCTTTGAGAAACTGCATTTCAGTATTCAAAAACGTCTCAGGGAAAAAGCATATCATTAACTTTTCGAACTATCGAGCACATGTATGTAAATCACTAATAGGTTTACATGTCATCTGTGTCCATCTGGACTTGATATTACTAAGGTCAGGACTTGTTTACTGCCTTCATTTTCTAGTAACATGCCTTAAAAGATGAGGATACAAGAAGACAAGGTTCCTTAGGAAGATATTAAAGAGTAGTTATGAAAGTTTTTCAGCCAGAAAAATCCACATTCTTGTACCTGGAAGTCTGTTTAGCCAAGAAGCTCTCAGTACTGTTCATGCTCCATGTTCAGTAACCACTGAATAGGGGGAAGTTCAAAATATTGTAGGGATATTAATGTTGTAACATTGTTTTTAGGGGGTAAATGAGATAAAAAATTTGCCTTACTATCAGTCTGAGAACTAGAATAGCAAAGATTTAAAAGAGTAAAAAAAATAATAACAACTAGTATGGAAAACAGATGCTGTTAAACTGACTTTCATATGTAAATAGAGGCAGTGTGGATGACGTAAACATGATTTCTGTAGTTTTTGCTTAGCGCTGCACACCTTTTAGCTTAAAAAACCAGAATGGTATAAATTTAATATGGTACATGTCAAGCAGATTAAATATAGGACAAGTGACAGTGCTCTGAATAAATGTACAAATGGCAAATTAATTTTGAACAGGTTGGTTCCTGTGGGAGTGCAGAGAGATGAGCTATTGGGTCTATTTTGTTTGTTGTATTTATCGATGTTAACAGGAACTAAATGCAGTCTCATAGCCAAAAAATTTGTCGTTCTCTTCAAGGTCAGGAAAGCAGGAAAAAGTGAGATGATGGGTGGCTGCCAGAGAGTGATCCAGTTCACCTGGTAAACAGGGTTCATGTGAATAAGGATTTGAGTAATCTGCCCTTCTGTGGTCCTCTGGGAGTAAGTCATGCAAACCTGAGCCTCAGGCTCACTCTGTGAACAGTAGATAGCAATGCACACCTCCAAAGAGTGGTTTGTCTCATCCTGAGAGAATGATGATGACAACTATTTTCCCCTCATTGATCAGAAAAGGAGTATTTAGCTTGAAAGTACAGCAATTACCAGTATCAAACTGGTTAAAGCTCTGAGAGTTACTACAGGATAGGACTATAGGCACTACTGTTCAACCCGCATACTAAGGAGAAGGTTGAGGGATGGCTTTGTCACATGCATAAAGAGACATGATGGCTAATGGTTAAATACATGTATTTTCAAATTGCAAGCCAGGCACTGATTTTGAACATCAAATGCTATTTATTTCTCAAAAACTTTAAGGACACTTGCTCCAGATTTTCCAAAAGATTTTTGTTTATCTTAAGCAAGGCTAGTCTTCATTAAAATGATGATTGTGCAAGAAGGAATAAACTCAGTGAAACTTATGATCTGCCTTTTATAAGCCCAGCCAGATGTTCACAGCACATATTTTTTGCTCTGCCAATGACTAACTGTACACGTTAACTCCTGTCTTTATGCACTAACAGCATAATGAGAGACATACAAGAATGGGAGAGGGAGCAGTACCGAGCATGATCACTGCAGCAAGACACGCTTGAATCATTTGTTAGGATTTTACTTCACATCACGAAGCCAGCTGTAGTTTGTGATTAGATGGCAAAATTGAATTTTTAAAAACAATTATTTTTGCATGTACCTATTTCCTTCTTGTGTTTCATGAACACACAGATGCTTGCCTATGAACTGTGATTTTCTATTCTGACCATGCATCCAAAAAACAGGCTGTTAGTCAAAATTAACATATCATTCCTATATTTCATTTGGTCAGAATAATTAATGAAGATATGAAAAATCAATGAAATATTAATTCCTGGATAACTCCAACCCTACCTATATCCTGTCCTTTTATTTCACCCCATTGACCCCTCCCTTCTAGTCAGGCTCCAAATCTCTTCTCACTCGTAAAATTTTCTTAAGAAGTAGTGGTCTCCCATGAGGTACCAATACTGCTGATGACATCCAAACCAGCTTTTTGTGCACATCAGATAAATTTTCCAATTCCAGTGAATGTATCCCTAGAAAGGTCTAGACATTGATACAAGCAAATACGGAAGCCCGTAGCACTCCCCTGCCTCCCATCAGTCTTCCTTTTGTTCACTTTTGGTTTTGCTACTCTGCTGTGATAGCTACAAGCGCTAGATCTGACACTTCTCATTTTCAGGTAAACTTGGAGTTGTAACACAAGCTTTGTTTTCTTCGGGAGGATGATTGAGCTAACTCCAGCTCCTTGCCTGGGAGATAGAGTACTGTTGCTAGGAAAGTGATTTCCTTCAAAGGCAGAAGCAAATTACTTCAGCATCTACTAATAACCTCTATTTGTAAGAATTCACAAATTAAACCACTTTATTATTATATTCATCTCTTTGTGAGCCAGTACCAAAAAATCCCAAATAAAATGAAATTTTTTACTCTTCAGTTCAGGTCTGGAAATTAATTAATTCCTAATTAATATTAAGTGCTGCTGGCTACTTTACATTGGTGAGTGTAGAGGCTATTAAAAAGAAGAAATCACTGCATATATACAAATAAATAGCTTCCATTTCAAAGTCCCTTTAGAAGGGTAAAAGGTCCTTAGAATGAGTTATGCCTGTAATAACATTTTCCAAATTGCTTTGGATCAGATTTTTCAAGTTTTAATTTTTCCTCTGCTGGTTCTGCCAAATGCAGAGCTCCACAAGACTGTTGCTTGCAATCCTAGCTCTGCCAATGTCTGGCCTGACCCCTTTGTATCACTCAGCTTCTGTGGGCTACCTCTGAGCTTTTCTATTTGTAAAATGGAACCATAATGTTGATCGTCATAATATCAAAATGTGCTAATAAAACTCCTATGTCTAAGCTAGAAATGATCAAAGATCAAAGCATTTATCTGTCCTGACATCCATGCTACATCTGTGCTAGTTCTCTTAGGATGGATTTCATCTGACCACATAGCGAATCTGCATCTGAAGTAGTCACTTGAAGCCCCTTTAAAATCATAGTACATCTGGTTTGGATTAGCTGACTACCTTCGCATAGGCTTAACAAAGAAAAAGAGATTCATATAATATAGATGTCCAAAGCTAGAAGATGCTAACACTACCCAAAGTGATTTAGCAGTCAGAGCCTATGGCTCCCAGAGATTTAGATTCCTTTATCCATTTTATATTAAAGAGTTTTATCTGGATAATTTTGCTTCAACCTATATTGTCAGAAGACAATAAAAAAAAAGGGACCTTGAAGTACCTTCACATCTTGTCACTTAAACAATTCAAAGGTTGGTTTTCTCCCTTTGGCTAAGACATAACTAAAGAACAAAACTCTCATGAATTGTCCTGTGCAAATTGTAATTGCTTCAAGAATAGAAACACTTAATATGTATTTCTGATATAAATATTAAAAAGAGAGAAGAAAAATCCCAACTAAAGAAAAAACCACCAGCCAATCCCAGAAGCCAGAAGTAAGACTCAGACCTCATAGTAACAAACAGAAAGGTTGTATAGCCTAATCTTTTTAGACTCCAGCTTGATGCCCAACTAAAATTGTGCAAAATGATGCCGTTAAAATACAGCATTGAATCATAATGTAGCTGAAATGCATGCATATTATAAATTTATAATAATAAGATTTACCAGCTCCTATTGCTGTGCACTTTTTATGCCTCCAAGAACTACACCCAGAAGCAGAAGGATTTACTCTGTGCTGAATTTTAACTATGTTTCAGAACTAGGGCTGTCCAAAACACGGCAGTGTGTTCATGGGGAGTCATCTAAGAGGTTCCTTCTCATTTGTGTCAAATCAGAGGCTTCCTTTGTGTCCCAAGTTCCTTAAAAGCCCAAATCTCAAGGCAAAACTCAAGGTCACAGCCAGGGTCCCATCTTGGTCCCATTAAAAGCCTACACTTTACCCACAGAGTTTGGAATTCAAGGGTAGGAATAACATACTGGAAAACTATCTAGACCCACATGCAAAGGGTAAGGGGATTCACTTCATCTCACTGAAGTAATTTGAAAGTTGCATGTTTAATTTAACCAAAGGAGAGAGAGAGAAGTATTTCTGAAAAGGCAACTCATCCCATGGTAATGAGATTTCTGCACCTATGTTTCTAAGATAAGCAGAACAAATCACACTTTGGAGATGCCTGTCTTTGTCAATTGATTAAAATGGGAGCCCAGACAATTAGTTTAGGCTTATCAGCTTCTGAATGGCTCTATTTAGAGACAAAGGAGATCCTAAGGCTGAAATCTAATGTGTGGACTCCAAAATTGTACTTAGGGCAGATACTTAACTTTTATTTACTGGAGAAGAGAAACTTCAACTTTTATCTGTATTACGTACAAAACTGTGAACAAAGAGTTAGGAGTTACTTTTGTTATCACACTTGGCACAATGAAAGCTTTGCAATGAAGTTTTGATTTTCCCTTGTAAAAATTTCATGAATTTCTAATGAAATAATCCATGAGGAAGAGATTTTTAAGATAAAGCATTTTCATTTATTAGTACTCAATATCACATGAGAAGGAAAGTTTTCAGTTTGTTTCCTTTTTTTTTTTTTTTGGAGTGATACGTATTAAAATGTACTATTTAAGTCAATTTGAGTGAGACCTTTCAGTTTTATCAACAGGATGTTTAGATGAGTTAAGCAATGGCATCTTTAAAATGCAGGTTCATGCGAAATTATGACATTTTAAAGTTTTGTTTATATTGCCAAATAAAAATGTAGAAATGTCAATATACATATAAAATAAAATTCTTAGTTTTGACCACACTGTTAAAATGAGTCTTGTATATGTTTGCATGAGAATTAATACAGGGGTATGATGAGAAACTCTTTCATGGGCACCCCCTTGCCGTGGGGAAAGAGCTTGCGTGCCCTTGCGAAGTTGAGAGCTATGCGTGGTGGCATATGCCTCCGGTAGGGTCTCCCAAGCCTGACAGGTCTCAACTGAAGGGTCAGACAAATGTGTCCACGGGCAGGATGGGCTCACTAGCTTCGGGCAACCATCCTAGGAGAAGGACAACTCTAACTCCAAACCCGGGCAGATGGAGCTCGTTTAGCCCTGTAGGCCATCCATCATCAGCGCTGCCTCCGCACAATCCTAAACATCCAGACTGACTACGTGACTAACGTTGCTGTCCTTGAACAGGCAGACGTCACCAGTATTGAGGCCATGTTGATGAAAACGCAGCTGCTTTGGGCAGGCACGTCTCCAGGATGGCGGATCACCGCCTCCCTAAGATCGTGTTCTATGGTGAACTTGCCACCGGCTGCCGCAAAGAAGAGCTCCAAAGAGGAGATATAAGGACTCCCTGAAACAACACCTCAGCCTAGGCCATATTGACCACCATCAGTGGTCCACCCTGGCCTCCAATCGGGAGATTTGGAGACACACCATACATAACGCTGCTGTCTCCTTTGAGAGCACGCGTAGAATCAAGCTCGAGGAGAAAAGACAGCGCAGAAAGAACCGTGCCTCGACTATACCACCCAAGGAGACCCTCCGGTGTGCTCTTTGCAACCAGTCTTGCCTATCCCGCATTGGCCTTTTCAGCCATCAACGCGCTTGCAATAAGCGTGGGCAAAGCCCTTCCAAATCTTCGTCCGCGAAGCCAAGCCATGATGATGATGATGATGATGATGAGAAACTTTTCTGAAAAGTCTGCAAATTAAAGGCTTAATAGGGAAGACATTCCCATTCCCTTTGAATCGCGGTTTTCTGAGTAAGGCAACTATCATCCTTTTTCCTTTGTTTTTGATCAATAGCAATAATTTATTTTGTTATCCTTTCTTAAATGGGAGGGCATGAATTTGATGTTCTCATCAAGTGACCCGAAAAGAGGCAGAGAGACATCACTGCTGATAGAAACAGTGAAATTCCCAGACTGGGAAAGGAGGCTAGACTGCAGAAACATATGGAAATGAAATCAGTAACAGTCCCTTTGAAACTGAAAGTCTGTTGACTTGAGAATAAATTCTTTGTTTAGAGCTGGGCTCAGTTTACTAAGATCCAGCTAATATAAGGACAACTTAGCAGCAGCAGTATAGCCTGTATTTGGTTTTGCCTCATCACAGACAGAAATGTTTAAAGCCAGTATGAACTTGCAACAGAGTGAAAAACGACCAAACACTGAAGAGTAAAGCTCTAGCCCGTCAAAAGCCAAGTTGTGGACAAAGCAACACGAAACATCCACTTTGACTTCACATGGTCAGTAATTACAAACACATACAAAACTCCCATGTTAACTTAACCTACAAGATTTAATTTTTCATAGAGAGGGGAAAAGAAAAATATTCAAACTGGGAACTTACTTGAAACGATGTACAATCTATAGAGTGGTCAGAAACATAACAACCTACAGGTGGAATAGTTTGGCTGCGAAAAAATACGTCATTTATTTGTCATTCCCATGGTAGGATGAAAAAAAGCTTAGTTTCCTTGTGGATTTCGGTTTTATGCTAGCCACTAAAATGCCTAAAACCACATATTCTTCTAATCTGATAGAAATAGTAGAAACCAAGACGAAATAAAGTCAGTATTGAAAGCTTTTATATAGAAACTCAGATGATAATATTTCCATCAAATTGATTTTGAACCATTTGAATTTCAGTTATATGCCATTTTGACAGAAAAGTGATGTCTCTGTCTTAACCTGAAAATTTTCTATTAAATAAACTTGAAAATATTCTTAATTTTCTTTTTGATAAATCTTCCTTTTTCTTTCCTTTTTTCTCTCCTGTCCGATCACGCTATGTCCTTTGGAAACAATATTATTCCTATTTTCATTAAAATAACTGCATGGAAAAAAAAATTGAGAAAAGAAGATTGATAGAATAGTCTAAATTACCTTGACAAATAATGACTTATTTTTAATCATTTTGATCCTACTATATACATGGAGAAAAAACCTCAACAAAACCACCCCCACCATGGTGCAGATTTGCTCCCATGTGGCCGTATCACAGACTGGGAAGCATGTGACAGTGTTTCTAATATCATAAACAGAAACATAACTGTTTAGTCATAGACATTTTGAATTACTACTTTTCCTCCTTCAAGTCTTTGGATTCGATTCAAACCTTGCTGAAGTAAATGAATGTTGCATCATAAAATCTGGGGCTTTTTTTTTTGATCAGTTACTCAGAATTTTGCTTATAACCATTCATGAAATAACAATTTTTTAAAAAAATATAATGACCTTACTTAACAAAATGGCATTTGATGAAACACTTTTTTCTTTGAATAGATTTAATTATCCAATTGATAAGTATAAAAATGAATGAAACTGAAGAAAAGCTCAGAAAATTAATAATACTTAAATGCATCCTCTAATCACTTTAATAACAAAAGCTCACAGCATTTTTACAAGTTTATTAGAAAATTCTTGGTTATTGTTCCTACTTAATAAGATTTCTGTTATTATGTGCATTTTCCATCATTGTGACTTTCCTCTTAAAAAAATTGTGAAATTGAAAGATAAAGACAATAAAGTGGACAGGGGAAGATCTACAGATATCATCTGTCTGGATTTCTGAAGACTTTGACATGCTCCACCACAACATACTTCTCTCTTAATTTGAGAGACATGTATTTAATGGGAGGACTCTTCAGTGGATAAGTTATGTTCAGAGGGTAGTGGTCAATGACTCAATGTCCAGATGAGACTGGTGACAAGTGGTGTCCCTCAGGGGTCCATATTGGAACCAGTGCTGTTTAATATCTTCATCAATGACATAGTGGGATTGAGTGCACCTCAGCAAGTCTGCAGATGGCACCAAGCTGAGGGTGTGGTTGACATGCTGAAGGAACTGGATGTCAACCAGAGGGACCTGGACAAGCTTGAGAAGTAGTCCCTGTGAACCTCGTGAGGTTCAACAAGGCCAAGTACAAGGTCCTGCACCTTGGCCTGGACAATCCTCTGTATTATTGCAGGCTGGGGGATGAAGGGATAGAGAGCAGCCCTGCAAAAAATTACATGGGCTACTGGTGGGTGAAAAGCCGGACATGAGCTGGCAATGTGCCCTTGCAGCCCAGAAAGACAATAATATCCTGGGCTTTATAAAAAGCAGTGTGGTCAGCAGGTCAAGGAAGGTGATTCTGCCCCTCTGCTCCTCTATGTGAGACCGCTTGGAGTACTGTGTCCTACTCCGGAGTCCTCAGCACAAGAAAGATGGACCTGCTGGAGCAGGTCCAGAGGAGACCACAAAAATGATCAGAGGGTTGGAACCTCTCTGCTGTGAGGACATGCTGAGAGAGTTGGAGTTGTTCAGCCTGGAGAAGAGAAGGTTCTGGGGAGACCTTATAGTGAACTTTCAGTACTTAAGAGGGCCTATAAAAAAAGGGGACAATTTTTAGCAGGGGCTGTTGTGACAGGACAAGGGGTGATGGTTTTAAACTAAAAGAGGGACATTTAGACTAGATATAAGGAAGGTATTTTTTATGCTGAGGTGATGAAACACTGGCACAGGTTGTCCAGAGACGTGGTAGAAGCCCCATCCCTGTAAACATTCCAGGTCAGGTTGTTTGGGCCTCTGAGCAACCTGATCTAGTTAATGATGTCTCTGCTTCCTGCAGGAGGGTTGGACTAGATGACCTTTGAAGGTCCGTCCAATCCAAGGCATTCTATGATTCTATGATAACTGATGGTAAGAGCGATCTCCCTGAATATAAGAGAAACAACAAATTTTGGTGTAGTGATAGTTCAGAATATGGAAAAAAACCCTAGAAGTGACAAAAGTTAAGGGTTTTCCAATATTTCATTTAACAAAAGAGTTCAAAGATTTCGACCATTCAAGTCAAACTGAAGAATCTTAGTTCAGCAAAATAAAACTTCTTTTATTTAAAATTATAATTAACACACAGGGGATACAGATTCAATTTCCTCTCATTTGAGAGAGTCTAAACCAATGCTTACTGTGGATTTGCATCTCTAATGTCCCCAGATCTAGGATAGTTGACCAAATTTTCATCTCTCCAGTAACCCCTCCGTGGGGTTCACCATAGATATTCACTGATCAACCTACCTTCAGCTATGTACCTGCTACATGAGGAGTAAGGGCTACCAATCAATTTGAGGTCAGGGAAGGAAGGAGAATTTGGGCTAGATCATCCTTTGGTGTAACTACACATTGGTTTTGTGACCTCCACAGTAAATGTCTATCTAGTTATGTACTCAACAAGCATGTTTTAACCAGTAAAAATATACCTAGCTGAGGTGTATACACTGTAATTGGAAATGAAATCACTTTGATGTTTGTTTTTTTCTTTTTTTTTCTTATATCCTGCTACAGCCCTTCTGAAAAACTGATCCAGACACTCCTTCTGAGCTACGATAAATGAAAGGGAAAAATAAACAAAAAATCTCAGCATCTCCCTTGGAGCCGGTGCATCTTGCAGATATCTCCCAGTGGCTTTCATTAGCCCTAACGGAAAGCATCTGAGCCCCAGCACAGCTACATTGGTCTTCACTGAGCAGGTACTCGTGCGTGAAAGAGGACATATTTGCAAATGTTCCTTCTGTGCTACAAGTGTAAGATATTTAGCCACGTAGCCCAGCTTTGGTGTCATAGAGATCAGCTTAGTTCAAACTTCATCTCAGAAGGAAAACTTGTCACTGCATGAGGAATTGCTCTTTTCCCCTAAAAAACACATGTAGAATGTGTGCAACCCTGACAGACGGATTTATGTCCAGCATCTAATACAAACTAGTTATCTAGGAAATGTTTATACATGGGAAAGAGACAAAGATGGCTCCAGGATAAAACTTACTCCATCCTTACATAGGCTTTTACGTAGGTAGGAAGACTCATTAAGATGTGTGCATCTCCACTGATGGTAGGAAGACTAAGGACATGATTCATCTGATCTCTATAGATGTCAGATGAGAGGTGAGAGGAATTCTTCCCCTAAAAACACCTCTTTCTCCAGTGATAACTATAAAAGAAGGGTGATGTTCTCAAAGGTGGATTTTCACTTTTAGTCAGATGATCCTCAACAAATTTGTCCAAATTCTGCGAGACAGATGTTATGTAAATTTATTCCATTTGAGATCAAGAATGCATTAAATTCCAATTGTTACGAGGTCTCTTCACTTTAATTCTGGACTATTTTTGGTCTTTTATGCACACTGTATATCATGTTAGGCCCATATTCTTTATTGCAGTTTTGAGTTACAATCCCCATACAAATACATAACAATAGACATTACTATGGTGAAATGTGATGGTGTGCCCTGAAGACTTCTTGCTACTGGGACCATAAGAAGATAAGCATAGTTGCATTGGATCAGCCAACAGTCCACCTCAAAAAATGGCCAAGAGAAGACACCTTCAAGAAAAGTCTAAGAACGGGACAAAGAGCGTTGTCACCGGTTACACTCCCCAAGGACAAATCGTTTCAGCCTAGGCAATTTAAGAGATAGGGTTTATTTCCAAACAAATTTCAGGCCTTAACTTGGAGCTGATCTCCGTTAAAAGCCAATTTTATCTGACCAGGATGTAAATATGTATGTTCATTGTCCATGAGTGACAGAAAGCTCTTGGATGTACAGGTTCCCTTATGGATCCCTAGGCGTCAGAAGGGAGCCTATGACAGGGAAAGGGTAATGCCTGGCTGTGCTAAACTGATGGGCTGGTTATCTGAATTTGATCAGGTTAGCAAGCTGGAGGATCAGACCGACCAAAAGTTTGCACAATATTTTATCTCCAGCACATAGTGCTTTAAAGCTCCGAAAGTCATTAAACTCCAAAATGACACAGGAAATGCCTAGTGGGATTAACCTTCAAAAACTAATTACCAAAGAGATCAACAAAAGGCAACCTGCCTCACTTCTGTTATGAGAGCGTACCAAAGGAGTGAGTGGTGTCAGAAAATGTTGATTAAAAGAATCTGATGCACAGGAGACCCTTTTCCTGTGTAGGTAGAGGTTTCTAAATGTTTACCAAAGACAAGTCAATGGAATCCAGGATTCTAATTATAGCAACTGTTCTGGGTACAATTGTGACCATGATGATGATTATTTTGTTATTTTCCCAGTAGTTTCTAGAAGAGGTTTTGAATGAAGTATTGCATTAGCATCTAGGAGGGATCAGGTCCAATCTTAAAGAAAAGGGGTGGTATTACCTCACATTTGTTTTGACATCTACTGCTGAGCAAATGAATGATCAATGAAGAGATACAGATTTGAGTGTCCTATTTATCTTATGCATTTTGTTTCCAAATGCATGCAGGTTTTTGTTGCTTTTTTTTTTGGGGTTTTTTTCTTTTTTTTCTTTTTTTTTTCTCTTGCATGTAAAATGAGCCTGTGACGACTGCCTTGAATACACAGTATGGGTTTTAAACGTAGTGAGATGAATCCCAGCTGCATACCAAACATAACGCAAGTAAATGCTGAGGTTATGAAAGGTTCGGTACTCCATCAGCTGTTATATGACATCACAGAATCACTTTGGTTAAAAGTGACCTTTAAGATCATCAAGTTCAGCCATTACCCCAGCAATGCCAGGTCACCACTGAATCATGTCCTTAAGCACCGCATCTATATGTCTTTGAAATACGTCCAGGAATGGGGACTCCACCACTTCCCTGGACAACATGTTCCAATGCTTTACAACCCTTTCTGTTGAATAAATTTTTCCTAATATCCACCTAAACATCCCCTAGTGCAACTTGAGGATGTTTCCTCTTGTCCTGTCGTCTTGTTACTTGGGAGAAGAGATTGACATCCACCTCTCTACAACCTCCTTTCAGGTAGTTGTAGAGAGCGATAAGGTCACTCTTCAGCCTTTTTCTCCAGACTAAACATCCCTAGTTCCCTCATCTGCTTTTCATAAGACTTGTGCTCTAGATGCTTCACCAGCTTCGTTGCCCTTCTCCGGACACACTCCAACACCTCAATGTCTTTCTTGGAGTGAGGGGCCCAAAACTAAACATAATGTTCAAGGTGTGGCCTCACTAGCACCGAGTACAGGGGGACAATCTCTTCCCTACTCCTGCTGGCCACGCTATTTCTGATACAAGCCAGGATGACATTGGCCTTTCTTGGCCACCTGGGCACACGGCTGGCTCATGTTCAGCTGGATGTCAAGCAGCACCCCCAGGTCCTTTTCCCTGGGCAGTTTCCAGCCACTTTTTCCCAAGCCTGTAACGTTGCACGGGGTTGTTGTGACCCAAGTGCAGGACCCAGTACTTGGCGTTATTGAACCTCATAAAACTGGCCTTGGCCAATCGATCTGTCCTGTCCAGATCCCTCTGTAGAACCTCCCTGCCTTCAAGAAGAACAACACTCACACCCAGCTTGGTGTTGTCTGTGAACTTACTGAGGGTGCACTCTATCCCCTCATCCAGATCATAGATAAAGATGTTAAAGAGAGCAGTTCCCAATACTGAGCCCTGGGGAACATCACTGGTGACCAGCTGCCAACTGGATTGAACTCCATTCACCACCACTCTCTGGGCCTGGCCATCCAGTCAGTTTTTTATCCAGTGAAGAGTACATCCAAGCCATGAGCAGCCAGTTTCTCCGGAGAATGATGTGGGAAACAGTGTCAAAAGCTTTACTAACGTCCAGGTTAGACAATGTCCACAGCCTTTTCCTCATCTACTAAGAGGTCACTGTCATAGAAGGAGATCAAGTTGGTCAAGCAGCACCTGCCTTTCCTAAACCCATGCTGACTGGGCTGATCACCTGGTTCTCTGTATGTGCCATGTGATGCACTGAAATGATCTGCTCCATATCCTTTGCTGGCACCAAGGTCAGACTGAAGGACCTATAGTTCTGGATCCTCCTTCCAGCCCCCTTGTAGATGGCTGTCACATTGGCTAACCTCCAGGTTAGCCCCATTTGCCAGCACTGATGGAAAGTGTCTTGGTGAGCACTTCTGCCATCACCCTCAGTACCCTTGGGTGGATCCCATCCAACCCCATAGACTTGTGCAATATGTCACTGGCCATTTCCTCTTGGCTTAAGGGGCTTCATTCATTTCCCTGTCCCAGTCTTCCAGCTCAAGGGGCTGGGCACCAAGAGAACAACTGGTCTAACTATTAAATACTGAGGCAAGGAAGGTATTTAATACCTCACCCTTTTCCTCATCCTTAGTTACTATATTTCCCCCACACATCCTTAAGATTCTCCTTAGATCTTCTTTTGCTGTTAATGTATTTACCAAAATATTTTTTTGTCTTTTGCGGTAGCATCCTGATTAAGTTCTAGCTGGGTTTCGCCTTTTTAATTTTCTCCCTGCGTAGACTTCCTTTTCTTCCTGAGTTCCAGCCAGAGCTCTCTGTTAGTCAGGCCGGTCTCCTACTCCAACAGCTTGTCTTACAGCACCCTGGGATGGCTTGTTCTTGTGCCATAAAGATTTTCCTCTTAAAGCATTTACAGCCTTCCTGACTCCTTTATCCTTTGGGACTGCCTCCCAACGGACTTTGTCAACAGTCTCCTAAACAGCCCAAAGTCTGCCCTTTGGAAGTCCAAAGTGGCAGTTCTACCAACTCCCCTCGTTACTTCCTCAAGAATTGAAATCTCTGCCATCTCTTGATCAGTGTGTCCAAGACAGCCTCCAATCTTCACATTACCCAAAAAATCTGTTAACTACTCCTTAGATTTCAAGTCCTCATATGAATCTGACCTCAGGTGATACGATAAAGAGCCAGGAAGCAGATTAGGCTACATGTATATGTATCTATACACACATGTATGGACATGTTGGTTCTATGTGTACCTATGTATAATATGACAGTATATTATAAGAAGTATTTAACATTATTATTTTACACTCAATTTATATGTATTTATAGTTATATATTTATTTATTTTATATATACACACACACACGCTCTTGTTTCTGGACACTCAACTTTTAGACTTGTTTAAGACCAATAAAATAAAATCCACTTTCTGTATAGAAACAAAAAAGGCTTGTTTCCCCAAATTTCTGCAAATGCTATTGGACTAATAATCCATCTTAAATACCAAAGATACTAAATTGAGCCTGAAAAAAACGTACCGGAAAGCAGAAATCCCAAAGTTTATACCAGGAAAAGTAAAGAATCAGAGTAAGCTTGGAATCCTGACAGTCTTACAGGCTGAACACGTTTCCAAAAGCTACTGCCTAGTTGATGCTATTATCAGAATTCTGGGAACACATGTTAATTTTATAAATATTGTTAAATCAATCTGATGATAGTGCTAGTACAGACCATGCCCTGACTTTAAGAGATCATCAGGGAGGACTCAAAAGAAATTAGGGCATTTAATTACCTTCTGAAGTTCCCAAATAAAATAAATGTCTATTGAATTTCCACACATTCCTCCCCCCAATCAGTTAAAGGCTCTTCACAAACGTTATTACCTTTTAATTAAAGTGAACTTGTTTTTCCATTTAGTGGTTATTCTAGCTTGATTTTTTTTTCATTATTCTTACAATTGAATGAAGATGCTAATTGGGGATTAGTTTGTAATAACAGCTGATGGGCCCTGAGGATCCATTCTGCAAACTAACAGTCTATGGAGACAGAACAATCCATAAGCCAACATGGGGGAACCAGTCTGTTACCCGAAGTGATCATCTTCATTCACAGCTACAGACTGTGCACTGCAATGAGTTTTGTTCTGGGGAAAGGCAAGATATTCTTCTGACTTAGACCCTGCGCAACTTCTTTTCAGATGTTACTTGTCTGCTTTGGCCCAGGGAGGATAGGGAAAATTTGCCACTTCCATAATATATTTACATGACAGACATGGAAAGCTCAGGTTCTGACCTGTCTGGAGATCAGGTTTGGGGCAGGAGCACAGTAGCTGATTGAACACTGACAGCTCTCAAAATGTTAGTAAGGACATAGTACTATGGTAACTCAGTTGTACAATATCTGCATAAAAGCAAAGGTATTTGTCTCTTTGAGGCTATTCACCTAGGCATTTCTAACATTGGCAAGAAGACGTTCAGTGCTGTCAGACTATTCATTTGCAAAAAATCTTTCAATAATTCAATACTGATAGACACTGTGAAAGGGAATCCTATCCTGTCAGAATGTGACGTTACTAAAACTTAAACCACTGAAGACCAGACAAGTCAGACTAGAGGTGACCAAGTAACTCTCTTCTGACCCCGAAACAGCAAAGACCTCTAGGTATTATATTAAATCAGGACTTTATTCAGTACTGTACTAAAGGGGTACACATTGATCTACAGGTCTGCATAAGAATAGGAGTGCTATCTGTCAAGGTTTACTAACATGCCCTAGCTGGAGGGAAAAAGAATAATTTCAGAATTTGTTTGACTTAAATTACAGGATATTTGTGCCATTTCCTTTCCTGAAATGATAAACAGTGCTCCAGGAAGTCTAATAAAATATAAGAATCTTGGTTAAATTTAAGAAAAAAAAAATCCCACCTTTAAACAAAACAATGTTTATAGATTGAACTTTCTGATAGACCAGCGTAGTGCAAGCTTACCTACAAATCTAGAATATAAACTCTCTGCTTGCCAATTGCCTGTTTGTGGGGATTAGCTTGTTTTCATGAAAATGCTGTTGCCTCAATGTGACAAAGGTTTTGAAGTTAAATGAGCATAGATGCTTTCCTTGAGCTTTAATCAAATACCGTGGCAACCAAACTCTTTCTACAATGTGACCCATGTTTTGGATGATATTTCTTCAAGTGGGTAGGACTGGTCCTTAAACTTGTTCTCTTTTTCCAAATCCTCTCCCTAAAAGGTTCAAAATCTTACAGATTACAAGGAAACCATCAGGGTAAGACATAAACATTCTGACTCTATAGTAGATAATATAGTGATATAATATATGAAGCTAATATACTGAGATAACCTCTCAAGAGAAAGAAAGCAAGAACACAGAAGAAATCTTTCATACTTTAACTTTTGTTTACTCTGAGCATTACCGCAACAAGATAACTTTCAGGGATATGAAACTGAATTTGGTGTTTTATTAAGTTAGTAATGTGGAATTTGTTATGATGACTTTAAGGCAAGACTCAGTGTCAATGGTACAATGCAATGAGTTAATGGAATTCTTAACCCTGGAAATCTGAAGACAGTATATTTGGCAAGAATTTTTTGAAAAATGAGGTGATTTGCAGAAACTTTTTCTTATAACCTAATAAAGAAATTCCAAGAAAAGGTAATGAACTAGACTAAAATACTTCTATATAGAAGTCAGACAGTCTCTTAGTCTTAAATTTTTCCATTGATTTCAGCTTCGCTGGAACAACACTTCAAACACAGTACAGAGTCTGTCTGATACAGCTTAAGAAAGGTAAATATGCTGAGGAAATGTTGAAACTGATTCTGTCAATGGCTTAATCTGGGTGTGTGACTATAACTCCTCTACTGTGGAAGTGATTTTCCAAAAAGACCTAAGGGTACCTTTTGTCTGCCTTTGCAGAATGTCATTGCAGCAAGTGATAACTATGTGAGACAAAAAAGAGGTATGTGTGTATTTTCAATCTGGACTAAAACAAGCTCCTCACAGGCTCTGGAAACTCACGATGAGAATCACATGCTGGTAGAGAGTACTGCTGGAAAGGACCTCCCAGGTCCCTCAGTGCAGCACCTGCCCTCTGGTATTACCAGCTACACCCAACACCGTTGATAACACGAGCCTGTCTAATTTGGGTTAACCAGCCTCTAAGAATGGAGATAACTTCTCAGGCAACCTCTTCTGGTGTTTAAACCATCTATTCTTATTCCAGCTAGCAAAGCTCACTGAACCCAGAAGCGTAAGACTGTATAACTCAGAAAGTGCATGAGTGCCTGCATACTTCCGAGATGCTCACACTTCCACTTGCGGTGAAGACCCAGCCTGGAGAAAATGTTCACACTGTCTGTTGTTGGTCCTGAGCTAGCTTCGGTGACTGCTGTGGCAGGGTGGTGGAGAGGCTGGTGAGTCATTCAGGCCGCCTACAATCCAGCGGAGCTGCGAGCTCTATTTCTGCACGCAGGTTCAACGGATGGAAGAATTCACAAAAGCTAAATTTGTCTGTCATTACCGGGAGCCTCAATACGGCCCTCAGTCAATCAGTCAACCCATCCTATGAACAGAAATGACAGAGCCATTACTTAGGAGAGCCAAAGAAAGACAAGTTCTTACCCCCAGAGACACAACAACTCTATATAGGTTTCAAGTTTCTTTTGTTGAATTAAGTGATCGAGAAAGTAATAAGTGATTTACTGGAAGGGTTTAAAATAGAACAGGTTTGCTATCAACACAGCTTAACTCTCTAGAGCATATTGTGTCCACATTGTATCTAAGACAAGTTTTTGCATAATAGAGGAGAGTTCACTTCCACATGATTACAGTCAGACTCCCCAGAGGAAAAGGCAAGAAACCAGAAAAGAGACAGGCTTTTTCATCATTATTAATAAAGACTTTAGAGGTATATTTAAAATGGTGTAATGCTATTACCTCCCCTGTGTACACTGGGAGGCACAGAGCTTTGATGAATATACCATTAGCTGTTTGGGATTATTACTGGTTATAGTCTCTCCATTTAGTGAGTTGCTCCATTTCAAACATCCTTCATATTTTCCCATTACCATATTAACGACAACATTAATTTTTTTTTTGTTTCTGACTTCCCCTAATTAAAGGAGCAAAAAGCCATCAATGCAAACATAATTAAAATCAAAGATCACTTTATGAGTAAATTTGAAAAGTACAATGCTGGTTCCTCTATTTAACAGTAGATTTAAAATTAATATTTATGCATACTAAATCAACTAATCAAATAATGGAAAAAAAGCTAATTAAGTAGAATCTATCAAAGCAAATGAGAGCGTAAATACAGCAACGTTTGATCCTGGAGACTAAATCTTGACTTGTGTGATTAGTTGCTCTGCTTTACTTAGGAAAAGAATTGTGACATCACAAACCAGAAATTGCTGCTTGATCCTGGAGCCCAGACTGAATACATGCACTTCTGCAGCAATATGACAGATGTAGAAATATATATATATATTTCTAGAATAAGATGGATCCAAATTACAGTAACATATGCTAGTCAGTGTCCAAATAAAAAAAACTGGTTATTTGAGTATGACATTACTTGCCTCTGCTGACATGAACTATGACACATTGAATTTCAACATGGAAAGTCTGTTCTTTTACATTGACCATTGTTTTTCTCATTCTAGTTTTGCTTGAAATATATCAGCTGTGCTAAAGAGAGTTGCTAGATGCACTCTCATGATTTAGGTGTTATTCTTTAGAGACCATTGCCTGTTACAAAAAGTTCAAGAAACCTGTGTTCATTCTTAAGTCACTGACCTTATGAAGATCTCTGTGTGATTGTACTGTATAAATCCATCTAGATTTTGCATAGGTAAAGTCAGCTATCTAGGGTGAAGGAATATGAAGGAATAATGCTGATGAGGTTGTAATGGCACCAAACTTCGTTTGTCTCCAAGAATTTTTCTGTTGAAACCTCTAACCTAAACTAATCCTCTAGGAATCCTCCGCAGTCACTGGAGAGACTCATTTAACCTCTCTCTCACTCTCAGGTTAGGGCGATGTGGATTATTTCTCTATTGAGGCTGGGTAGAGCCCTTGGGGTGAACCTGACCATTAGCTTTCATTGAATGCCAAAGGTTTGGTGGTTAGAATCTGGTGAGATTATTACCCTGGGTAGAAACAAAATTCAGTGTCCTCTTAAAGATGTATAAAAATATTCACACTGGACAAAATTTTTGGTTGGCTATTTAAAACAGCACCTTAAGATCTGTCCTGTCTGAGGTCAGGAAACTGAAGGAAACACATTGCAGATAGGTAAAAGATTGAAGAGGTCAATTATGTTCTTTATGTAAATTGTAGGCAGTCCACATCCAGTGCATGAATTATTCTTCCCACTTCCCTAAAATTCAATAGACAATTATACGTAGGAGAATTATGTATTAAAATAAGCCTCCTCTCAAATACTGTTTTTTTTCTAGGAAGGGCAATTTTGTTGAAGGTTTATTTACTAGCATTCACACTCTTGACTTCAAACATGGCTCTCCTGACAAGAGAAGAGAAGATGGAAGTTTGCTGGCACCTTAATTCTCTTCCTCTGTAGACTTCTAGAGGTCTGTGTTCATTAATGTTGTCCCTCTATATGATAGGATACCTGACAGATATTCAATACAGTCCTTCAGGTGCATTTCCAACTATACATACAAGTTGGATGCAACTACTTAATTTAACAAGTCAATTAACAGGAATTAACCTAAAGTAACTGTCCAATCTTTTTCTTTAGACATAGATCCTCTACAGGCATTTTTAAGAGAATGATTCATGCTGTATCAAGGAGCTAAGCCAGTTTCAAATGGCTTTTTGGAAACTGGTCTTACTTACGTTCTCTTTCATTGACTCCATAAGTAGCCTTAAAAAATAACTTAAATTTGTATATTTTGGGCATTTGAAGTAAGGCAAAATTAATATGACCTTCATGCCTCAAAAGAAAAGTTACTTCCTGCCTCCCAAAATTGGCAATGTAGTTGCACCTGTAGCATGAGTATAATCAGGCATTTTGGTGAAAAAAATGTCCTGTTTTCTTCAGCACTTTCTCGTAATAGTATGGAAAAATGAGCCCTTCTGAACATTTTGCTTGAACTACTATTTTCCATTCGGTAATGTGGCTTGTGTGTTCACATACGTATATACCAGTACAGTTAACTGGCCTCTAAAATGACTTCTAGATTACTTCTTAAATGTCTCTGCAAGAAAAAGGAGCACTTTATACATGTTGTGTGACTATTTTTTAAATTTAATACATTTTGTGTGATTTATAGTATAAATATATTTTTAGACTACCGATCTTTTTTTAAAACTTTAGCCTATTTTCATTTTTCCTATTAAAGCCTTTTTTTTTTTTTTTTTTTTTTTTTAGTGGAGAGGATGAGGATAGCTGGGCTTTTAAAGGAAAAGATTTTTCCCACTGAAATTTCTTAATGAATATATTAATTTTCAGACAGTCAAAAAATGTGAAAGCAAAAAACCCATGCTGAATAAAAAGAAATGCATGTTATTTACGCTCAGGATCCACAATGTTCTTTGACCACTTAATGGTAAAAAAGGAGTGACTTTGTGCTGTCAGAAGTTCTTCGACTGACTCCTTCTCTTCTCTTTTTCCCTTATCCACAAACTTCTCCATACCCCCCTGTAAGTATCTTAATAAATATGATTCTTTAAAATTGTCCCTCTGGGTACCTTGCATCCTGTTTTGTACCTCTGCAGTTACCCTTCCTTTCAGATCTTTTCATTTCTATCAGTACGTGCTTTAATGTGGACCTTTTGTTGTTGCTATATGGTCCCACTTGGTGCCTTTCTATGAACAAGTTCACCCTGAGTACTAGCTCCTCTATGGTGGGAAGACCCCACTGTGTCATCGTTTGTAACATCGAGATAAGATATTACTCTTAGGGGGACTGTAGATATGTGAAGTTTACAGACTACTGCAGGGCCACTACCTTTCAGATAAAACCCACTGGAACAGCAACATGATTTGAAAGTAGAGATTTGGCATGAGAAAATCGAGGTTGTCTTCACCTATATATGATATTTGCATAGAAGGAACTCAAGCTGTAATCTGTGTTCATTAAATTTGTACTTGTGCATTACCAGGTCACCTGGCAATATACGTGGTGCCCATGAGGTCTTCTAGGACAGCCTTTATACTGACTGGAAGCACAAGCAAAGCTAGATATTTCTTAAAGTCCATTAGTACAAGCTACCTATTGTAAACTTGACAGACTCTTAGCAGCTGAGCTAAAACCTAATGAATCTTCTCAGGAAGCCACAGGCTTAGCTCTTTTCCATATATAGGTATATCCACTTTAATTAAACCTATTTCACCAAATCAGCTTAGAACAGCAGAGTTTGTGTTGTAACCTACTGCAACCTACAGCAACTTTGAATTTGACTCATCTTCGAACACAGCTTGGACCAGATGATCTCCAGATGTCCCTTCCATCTTGACTTTTTATGTGATTCTTAAGAACTTAAAAAGTAGAACATCAAGTTTAACCAAATTGATTTGCTTATGCTAGTGTGAGAAAGACTTACCTTAACTCAAAGAAAATACATCTTCCTCAAACTGGGTTCATATAAGCGCCTCTATTTCTGAAGAAGAAATGGAAGGAAAAATAACAGCGTGCAGCCCAGCAGCTTGGGTTTAATTCTTTGCTTCCCTTATCACTTCTTTTGTGAACTAAATACCTTTCTCTGTGTTTCAGATTCCTGCAAATAAAGTAGTAAAAAATATCGCTTTGTCCCAGTGTTCATGTGATGGGAAAAACATAAAAGCTTCTTAGATGCCACCATTGTGGAAACCATGTATTTATGCCAAATTTATCTAAAGCAAAGATAGATTGATGTATCTCTCTGTATAAACACACATCTTACTTCTACTGCTGTAACTTTTGTCCATAGTTGAAAGCTGGAAAGGGATTGCTTCCCCACAGGGCAGATAAGGCAACAGCAGTACTTTGGAACAAAATGTTCCATGGTGGGGAATACAGCACGGCTTTCTGCAAATTTTGCAGACATGGAAAACAACAGGTTGATGGAAGTGGAAAGAGATGCCTCCAACTGGCTTCACTTTGTGCCCAAATTGCAATGAGGTTCTAACCTGGCATGCTGAAATGAACAGCTCTCAAAGAGTACAATGTATTTTTGACACAGCTCTGTCTCCCAAAATTTTAAAGGGCACTATGAAATTTTGAGGCAGAACACATTCTACACATAGAAAAAAGGGCTGACTCAGACTGGGTAAGAAATAACTTTGATTTTAGAAACCATATCAGCTAAAAAAATTTCAATTTAAATAGTTTCTTAGCACTTCTGGTTTCAAGGCACAAGTTGCCTAAAAGATTTATTGGTGTCATAAATACAGATCTTTACTAGCCAGCCAATAATTTGAAACTTGCAGACTCAACTGGAAAAGAACATGAAGTATTGCCATAAAACAACAGACCATATAAGAGTTCAAGAGCACCCTAAATGATAGGTGCAAAACAGCCTTAAAAAAGGCACGTGGGTCTATTTGCACTTGAGATCACGCCACCTGCATCTGGAGCTCCCTATATAGTCATGAAAGATTCTGTTTCAAATTCATTTTTCACTTTAAGAAGTGCTGAGACTACAGCTCTCATTACCCAATGGTAGGAGGTGTTGGTGTTATGCATCTCTGAAAATGAGGCCACGTATTTTAGGCACCTGTGTATATTGACCCAGACTTCCTACATGACACTCTGTAGATGCGAAGCAACCACGTACCTGTCTTAGTTGGTCAATTATGAGGAGATACTGGCTTGAAGTAAAAGCAGCACTTGTGAAATTAATCGGCTGTCTTTTTTTTCCCACTGTGCTGTAAAATGCTTGCTAGGTATGGTGGATTTATCACCAAAATGTCTAGAGTTGAGGAAATGATCCAAAGGTCTTAAAGCTTTGGACTGAGATAAGCAGCCTGTCATAACAGATTAGCAAGTGATCATGCAAACCATAGAAAAAATACTTAGTCTTGGTGCAGAGAAAGAATGTCCTATTTACAGGAGTGCTGTGTTCCTTGCTTTTGGTGGAACTCGGAAGATACAGTGCCTTTGGGATCCATTAAGCAAGGCCTTTGAGTACCGCTGCATTACCAGCTCTCACTGCTTTACTGATATTGTAAGGATACTTGTTGCTTTGTATAAGCACCTGTGTTAGCTTCAGTACTGTGAAGTTTTCCTTCTGCAGGAAAAATATAAACTTCTAGCCATCACTGTTGCAGAAGAAAACATGAAGCAGTGGCCTAAGGCAAATATAATGATCCAAAAGATGTGTGCGTATTCGTATGCATATGCGCATGCATTTATATATATTGCACATATACTAATAATATGAGGAGAGACAAGAGTCAGGATGGAAATATAATTAAGAATTCTTTCTGAACAGAATTATTTCACTGAATCCAGACCGAAAAGCCACAATCGGCAGATCCATCTACCAGTTTAGGCACTTGGACTTCCACTTCACTAGACAGCATAAACAGGGTGGCTTTTTAATTATTCGGTCTGTGTGTGTGTGCTCTGAAAAACAGTATTTGAGAAGCATTATTTTCAAAGACGTTCTTCTTTTCTCTGATGCTAAACAAATGCCTCTGGTCCACCAGACCATGGGATGCCTTCATCAGTGACAGCAGAACCATCTATGGGTCACAGACTCCTTTCACTGTTTTCTGTCCCTCCCCATGAGGTCAATGTCAGAGACCTTCTGAAGTGACATTTTAGACCTTTGTATTTTCTTTTTGTTGTCAAGAACTGTTTTGCTTGCTCAGAGGTGAATATTCAAGGTTTAAAGTCAATGCAAATGAAGGAAGTAGCCTGCTTTTAAGGGAAACATTAAATTCAAAATAAATTAGTGCTGCAAATCAACACTGATAGTGACTGTAATTCAAGACAAGGTTGGGAACTTGAGGAAGGAATGGGTTTCAGGCAGTGCTGTCAATATTGCCTTAGGTGGCTGATATCAACATGTACCATGTAAAGGGATGATTTGGCAGTGGACGGTTTTGACTATATCTCTGGAAAGAAACAGGCATTGGTCTTGTAACTTACACAAGAAAAATTAATCTTTTTCATCATACCCATGATACCACAAGACCTGTCTATACTTAGAAATTGCTTTACTGGCAAGGTTAAGTTTAGCTATTCTTTTTCTGTGATAGATAAAGTGTCTGCGAAAGCTGACATATCTGCAAGATACTTGGTCATTGGTCATTGTATCATCAAAATGTCTTCAAACTTGAACATCAGAATAAGAAAGCAAATAAAATCAGGGCTTTGAGCTGGTCTGTGTAAGACTGTAGCACCAACATATCAGTAAAATACAGTCTCCAGCAAATTAACAGAAATTCATGGGAAAATTAGCAGGAAAGAATGGGAAATTGCAATTACTCCTGTGGCTAGGACATGTAGAAGTCAGGTGATATTCTGCAACCACCGAGAGTTTGGAGGGGTATTCCAGCCGTTAGGATACTTTTTCTTAATAAGAAATTGAGTCTGCTCTGTCTTTTAATAAGAAGTCACTGAATCATATTTGTGAACTGCATGGTCTACAGTGAGTTCTTTAGAAACTGTAAGACACCTTACCGAATATATATTTCTTAATTCATTTAAAGTTTAATTATATTCCATGTTCTTGCAATGTGGTGTTGTGCTAACGTGCAATATGGATTTTCTAATTGCATTATATTTGTGTTTCATTTTATTAAATTTTAATAGCTTGCTATTCAAGACATTGGAGACTATTTTTAGGTTTCTAAATTATGATATTACAAGGTAATGTAATATTAAAGAATGTAAGGATAGCCCATAAATTAATTAAGAAGCCAGATGGGCAACTGCACAAATGTAAGGATTTATCATTAGTATGCAGTTCTGTAAACTATCTTCTGTCAGTCATTGGAAAAGACCAAGCAAGTTTTCACTTCTTCTCTGTAGCAAAGGCAATTTCCATATTTGACCAACCTGATTCTTTTCCTCTTTTTTACCTTTTGTGTTATCTGGAATGACCTTTTTGATTTTTCAGCTGTCTCAACTATGAATGTAAGTGAATGAGATAGCATGCAACTCTTTATTCTTTCTTTCTCTCTCTCTCTTTTTTTTTCTTTTAATTTGGAAAGAAAATACATATCTCTGCTTTTGGGTAAATGAAAGAATTTGAAATATGCAGCTAGAATTACAAGAGGATTTGACAATGTCACAAAATCAAAAAGAAGGACATATTTTCAGCTCTGTCACCAATATTTTTCACGTTTGGTACTCTGATGGGATATTTATTCACCTTGAGGGTGGGAGTCTAGTTTTGTGTATCAGAGAGTAAGAACTCCTGTTGAGTTCACACCATTCTGCAACTTTCTGATCAGAGCATCACCTAAGGGTCTTTTGAAGAAAGGGTTTTACTGCTTTGGTACCTCTGTCAGTGCAGAAGAGCTTACTCACCTAATTTGATTTCCTTTGGTTTGGTTTTTTTTTCTCTTGTTTTTTGGTTGGGTTTGTTGTTGTTGTTGGGGGGGGGCGGTTTTGGTATTTTTTGGTGGTTGAGTTTGTGATTTTTTTATTTTGTTTTGTTTCTTTTTCCTTTGCCATAGGTATTGCCTTAAGTTCTATTTTCCTAATTCTTTCAAACCAGAGATAGTTAATTTCCTAGGATCAACCATTGCTTTTAATTTTGAAGGCACTGTAAAGACATATTAATCAGCTTTGCAGCAGAGGTGGATATACCCTGCCTTGGTATAACGTGCATTAGTGGTGTCTGTGGAGTTTCATTCTGAGCACTGTCTCTGAAAATTCTCATTCACACTTCACGTGAGCCTGGACAGAGTATTTCTTTCTCTTGGACTGAAACAGATTAAAAATAAAACTGGCTCTTTCTATGTAGATCTTTTTGACAGACTTGTGGCCATTCCTTCAGCTTCCAACTCTCTCTTAAACTTGTGTTCCTTTAAGAAATTGCATGTTAACAGCTGCAAAATTAATATCGACGGTTTGTAGGAAGGAAGAAGTTAAGCTGTGTTCGCTACTCCTGTTTCTGCCTATACCCCACTGTCAGCTTGAGCTCACAAAACTGGGATGCACCTGCAATGTACTTTTGACATTTACATTGGGATGAGGGTATTAATTTCACAGAGATGGCTGATTCTCCATGATAATCAGTGGCCTTATTAAAAAAGCTTTTAAGCAACTACCTTGGGTAAATGTCTTTATTTTGCAGATATTTAAAGTGAGGTAAGAGGCCTCTGTAGCTGAATCAGACGCTATGGTTTAACCTCATGCTTTGACTGCCAGAAAACAATTTCAAAAATTAATGCTGTTCCCTTCAACAAATTATTTCCTCCTAACAAATTGCAGGAAGAATGCAAACAACAAACAAGGTATCTACAGCAACTTGATTAGCAACAAACAATTTCTTTATAAGCCTTAATTTTTAATTGTTTTCTTGTCTTTAGCTCCTTCTCCCTCTCCTTCCATAGGCTTCTACTTAAAAAAATAAAAATGAGAGGTTAAACTCTTTTATGTTTCTCTGTTTAAAGACAGTCAATAAAACATCCTCCTCCTTCTTTATTAGCCCTTAAATCCAAATTCTTTTGCAGAGTTCCCTCTGAGAGATGTGGACTTTGTGATTGCCAAGAGATGATTATTGTGGTAACTAAAAAGCTTGTTTATTTGTTTTGATTGTTCTGTTCTGATCAACAGAAAAATAATAATAATTTTAAAAATCTGTTCATCTGGAGGCTTACTGAATGTTATTTGAAATAATGCAACCAAAGCAAAATCAACAACCTAGTTTAATTAGCACTCCAATCCAACAGAATCAATCACGGGAGTTTTTAAACAAGTATCTATTTGCCAAAAAGTTTCTCTCTCCCAATTCTACAATAAAAATGAGCATTCATGCCCATGAACGACACCTTATCATGATGTTCAGGCAAAAGCTGGGCCTTAAATAATCTATGCACATCCAACAAGAGCACAAAGTCATTGAAAATTATCAATCATTTCAAGAAATGAAGATTTTCTGAAAAAAAAAAAAACCAAAACCAAACCAACAGATTATAAATAAAAATTCAGTGTGTGGAAGAGATTTTCTGACGGAGTATTGGAAGGCAGAAATGACAGCAGCAAAAGGGTTAATGGAGAGCCCTGCAAAGACATGATCCCAGAGCTACCCTTATAAAGCTTCTGAACACAGATAGGAAAGGCATCTGAACATAGGAAACTCACTGATGCTTGGGAATGGTCTGCCTGGCAGTATGCTGTGTTACTGAATGTTAGGTGGGCCAGAAGATGCCTTATAAACACAGTCAAGGCTGTCATGGCCTCTCTTCCAGTGTACCAAGAAATGGAAGGACTTGACAAAGTGAGAGATTCCTCTTTGGTGATGTCACCCCACCCGCTCTCTTTTCTTATAACAACTGATGTCCTCAGCAAAACAGCCCATGAATGATGATAACAAACATTAGCTTAGGGGTCATCTCATTAGCATAAATCCATGCTAACCTTTTGTATCTGTGCTCTAAACTCCCACAGTTTTGCAGAGCAGCTGTCATCCTTTCATGATATGCGTTGTTGTAATCAGCACTACATACAGGGCCGCGGCTTTCCGCATGTTTGTAGGCAAATAAAACCAAGCAGTGTGGTTAGACTATCAGCAGGTCTCAATTGACGTCTCCTGATTCCTGTTGCCAAATAATTCATTGTTATCAAGAGCTGATTTTAACAATCTCCTAAACTGCAATCTGTACTAAGAAGTAAAGGCTTTTTAATCCTTCATAACCTTCCATGGAATAAATGCCTCTCTCACAACAGTAGGCTCTGACCTGTCCGTCAATATAATGCCTAGAATAATAATGCCTGATGAAGTATTTTCTCCTTTCAAGAGCAGGCACTTACCTGCATAAATCTCTCATGTAGAGATAAGAAATAGATATATACCCAAATGGGCTTTCCTCGCGAAAGGTCAGCTTTTGAAAGGATTTCTTTATTCCCCTGGAGCCTCAGCAAAAGATAACATTTTAGAACTTGTCTTCTGCTTTCCACTCTATTTAATTAAAGTGTGCTGCTTGCTTTGATGAAAAATATGTTTCCCTCATGATTAAAAATCTCTTTTGATTAAATCATTTTGCCCAGACAAGTGGCCTGTAATAATAATAAATTAGAATATTTTTGAAACAACTTTCTCATCTGTTAATAAATTGCAACTCAATTTTACATAGTAATTGACTGGTACCTGGAATACCGCATCCACCAGTTGAATGTATTACTGTCACTGGTCAATCTGGAACTCTTTCAAGGTGGATTAAAATATTGATCTTATTCCATAGAGAAAGAAATTGGGAAAATATCAGTCCCCATCAATGCTAAGAGACCCAAGATCTCTCAGCTAATCTAGTAATCTGAAATGCAGGAAAGTGCAGTACAAAGAGAGCTGAACTAGTGTGATGGAAATCATCTCAACTTTAGGAGCTCAATAATACCATAAATGGAGTGTTAATCCTGAAAGAATAAATCTTCCTGTATGATTTCTAACCATCTCAGGTCCCTGGTATAATTTTCTCATTTGTGTTGATCTGAGATGACAATGAGCAGAACAAGCTTAAGTCTCTTTTCATTCAGGGGTGATAGACATGTTTCAAGGTACAAAGAACACCTTTGGTCTGCTTAATGATATATGAGAAACTTGTAGAAAAACTCAAAATAAAACATGTCTTTTTTTAGTTTGATTAGACTCTCCTTTCTACTTTATTACTTGTTAGGAAGAAAGAAGAGTATTTACACAATAAAAATACTAGCATGTTCAATCTCCACTAGACTAGAGACACTGATGATCTAGCATCTGGGCTGCTTGTACAGCGATGGTCCTTGGGGATGGAAATATTTCCTTTCTTATCAAAAATTAGAATCAAAAAATGGTTTCACAATAAAGAGAAATCACACTTCCATGGTATCAGAGAGGAAACTGTAATACTTGGCAGAAAAAAATATCACTTGGGTGACTAAGTATTAATATCTTTGGCCACAAAACCTATTACTTGTTTTTGCACTAGATTTCACATTCTGAAAGTTTATATAAATGTCCATTGATATTTCTGAAAATAACCACAGAATTTAATTGGTTTTTTTACTCATTTGCTATATTAAACCCAAACTGTCAGGCTTAGAGATCTCAGCTCATCTGGAAATTAATGCCTTCCCTAAGCTTGTTTGATCCTGGTGGTTTGGAAGGAAAGGTCACAATATATACGAGTGACAGGTTTTTACCCCCATGAGACTTAACTGCAGTCAACAAGCTGTGACCTGTGCTAGATAAGAGTTAGGTCCTTCGGATGAAACAGATAATGAAGTACTGGACTGCTGCATCAGCTGACTTCTCTGTTCATCAGCCCCAGTTAAAGGTCAGATGACAAACCTCAGCTGACAGAAGAGAAAGAAACTCAATCCATTTTCCCTCATCACTTCCAACATGAAAGTAAACAAGGTAAATATTTTGGTGCAAGTAATTATCTAACTGCTGCTAACTCTTATAAATATTTTTTTCCCATATTTAGACATGCCAAGTAATTGCAGAATCTGCATTTATTATGTATGTGGGTTTGATATCTAATTGCAACAGGATGATGTATCAAAATGCTCCCTGAGCAAGAGCATATTCCTTCAATCTCTTTTAGGCACTGATGGCATGGAGAAAGCAGATGAGATTCCAGCAAAATCCTCAGGTCACAAATAAAAGTGACATGAATCAGAAAGACTCTTATCTGAGAAAAGCATGCTGAAGGAGTTTTAAATTACCAGCATTTCCCAGGAAAAGGATTATTTAGAAATCTCAATCTCTCTGAACTTGTTCTGAAAACTCAGTCTTAAACATGATACTGAGCTGCCTGAGCACACCCTGTGCTAAAACCGGTGAAAACTGAGAAATCTCAGTACTTTTTTGCATCTCTGCTCCGTATGAAACAGGAGGGGATGAGAGACTTCGGAGTAACCGAGGTGCTCTCTTGAGATGGAGTTTTCATCCTGGATCTGCCACTAATCCACTTTGAGCAAGCTACACCCACCTCTTCCAGTTACTTAAATGACAGGTTCCCCAGCGGCTGGCCGAGACTGTCACAGCACAAGGAATCTGAATACACTTCCCAGGACACTGGAGCTCCTAAGCGAGCCTGACATGTTTACCTGCTCTCAGCCTGTCAGAGAACCTCTGGACTTCAGGGAGGTGAAGGATCAGCAGTTTGGGCAGGGGCTGTATGCTGCTGCTTGCATGTGATCCTCATTTTACATGTACAGTATCTTTCTGCTGCTAAGTACTGGCTGTTTGCACATGCAGCTGACATTTTCCTTCACTTATTTTAACGTATGCCACCACATGCACGGAGACATAATTTTCTCCTCCCTGAAATTAAGAAAATATGTCTCTTTTGTATTGAAAGCAATATGCTGGTGGCAGAATATAATGGAACAGATCAATAATCCTAAAATTAACTCCACATTTTTAAAAGTCTAGTTGATTTTTTAAATATAATTAACAAAATGTCAGTCTTACAAGAGATTTCTATACATGCCATACAGATGTAAAATAAATATAAATTACCATGAGTTAAAATATACCCTGCCGAAGAGACAGAACTATTCCTTTCTTTCAGACTCCTCATAAATATATAGTTTAGTAAATTTACTTCTTTTCATTTCCTATACAAAAGCACAGCTCACTTGTTAACGAAGTAGTTGTAATTGCACGGAAGAGCTCTGACTTCAGTATATGGACATCCCTTCTCTAGCCCTTTCCTTGTGCTGGTTCTCTGTCACAGAAGAGAACTAAAGTATCCTCTTTAACCATGGGAGCAAAAATAAATGTCTGTTAGGATATTGATTTAAGACCAAGAAAATTCCAGATTCCGATCTCCTGTATGAAAAACATGCAGCTTGAAAAAAGTCATTACAGCCTGCAGAATGTCCTGATACAGCAGTAATATCACCTACAGAAATACTCAGGTTAGAGGAATCTTTTAGATTTCTCTTGGATACATGGAAACAGCTAAGACTCACGTAAGACACAGAAGAATTTTCCTTTCTGAATTTCCATGAGAATTGCACTAGCTCAGAGATCTAATTTTCCTTCTTGAAATATGATTCATTAGGGACAAAATATATTTTCCATGTTTGTAACAACACATAATATGCCTAACTGTTAAGAAAAAAAGCTATTTAAAATAACCCATGTATTCTTCTTTTGTTTTCTTATTTCTTTAACTAATGAACTTATTCAAAAGCTTTTCATGATGAAAGCTCTCTACTAAAATTAACTTAATTTGATAATATTACAAGATAAGAAATAATTTTTCTTTCAATAGTTTCCCAAGAAAGAGGCAGAATATGCTTCTGACTGTTCATAATTAACAACTTACTGAAATCTGTTTTAGGAAATGGACATTAAGAGGGGAGTATTAGGAGAGAAAGAAAACTAACCTTCAATGTTCCCTTCTTTTCGTCTCTGACATCTTGAACAGTAAGATTCCCCATTTTGCTGGCACTCAAAGAGGTCTGATAGCTTGTGCAAAATAAAAGGAAGCATTGGCAACAAAAGGAAAATTAGGGTTTATCTAGTATGCCTTACTGGAACACAATGATTCTGAGTACCTAGGAAACCTATAAATAGCAGAGGATGTAGAATTGTTGTGACAGTAGCCTGTCAAATATTTCAGTATTAACGTTCTTGTTAGAGACTGATCAATAGCACAGTCCTCCCTCCGTGGAGATGTTTATAATTTTCTGAATAACTTATTTATCCGTGGAAGCATTTCCAAATCTTGAACATTGTATAAATTTCCAATATTAAGAGTTGGAATGCAGAGCAAAAGCCATGCTTCTGCACAGACAACACCCGGGGCTTTGGAGAGCAATGTCAGGCTGTTTGCAAATAGGTCTACAGGGACCAACTGCAGTCTTCCATTTTTTTCACTTAAATAATTCTGCTTGTCTACAAAACTGCTTTTTGCTGCACCGTTTCTTGATAATGATGAAGGTTTTATTCATATAAATACTGTAAAAAATTATTTGCATCCCTACGTTAATTTATAAAACGTCTCTATCATCCAATCAGGTGGAGGCAAAATTGCATATATATTTTAGCACAGTGAAAACACCCCTATGGACATATAATAGTTTGCAGGCATCCTGTATACTGAAGCTCATTTGCAAAACATATTTGGTTGACATATGCAAAAAATAATTAAATGTCTGCATACCGTGACCAGAAATAAAAACAGATTCAGAGCAGAACAGTTTTCACAGCAAATCAAGAGATTGTTTGAAGATAATTTCCTTTTTTTTTTTTTTTCAAAAGTACCTTATATTCTGTTCTTTAAGGAAAGGAGCTAATCCTATCGCAATCCTACAGAAAGCTTGAGAAGTGGAAGGTCCTGCACCTAGGGCAGGGAAAGCTCTGGAATCGATATAGGCTGAAAGAACTGAGAGCAGCCCTGCAGAGAAGGACTTGGGGGTACTGGTTGGTGAAAAGTTGGTCATGAATGTCCTCTTGCAGTCCAGAAGGCCAGCTGTATCCTGGGCTGCATCAAAAGCAGTGTGTCCAGAAGGTCAAGAGAGGTGATTCTGCCCCTCTACTGTGCTCTGGTGAGACTTCACCTGGAGTACTGCATCCATCTCTGGAGTTCTCAGCAAAGGAAAGATGTGGACCTTTTGGAATGGGACCAGAGGAGGCCACAACAGTGATCAGAGACGGGGAGCACCTCTGCTATGAGGAAAGACTGGGAAAGTTGGAGTTGTTCAGCCTGGAGAAGAGAAGGCTCCAGGGAGACCTTATAGTGACCTCTCTGTTCTTAAAGGGGCCTATAAGAAAGATGGGGACAATCTTTTTAGCCGGGGCTGTTGCGACAGGACAAGGGGTGATGGTTTTAAACTAGAAGAGGGGAGATTCAGACTAGATATAAGGAAGAAATTTTTTACACTGAGGGTGGTGAAACACTGGCACAGATTTCCCAGAAAGGTGATAGATGCCCCATCCCATGAAACATTCCAGGTCAGGTTGGACTCTCTGAGCAAACTGATTTAGTTAAAGTTGTCTTCGCTTCCTGCAGGAGGATTGTACTAGATGACCTTTAAAGGTCCCTTCCAACATAAAACATTCTATGATTCTATGAAAATATGCTACTTTCTTAGAATTGGGAAGAAATCAATATAAGGGCAAGTGTGTATAAAAGTATCCTACAGTGTGTATCCTAAAGCCTTTCCCCCAAATGGAAGGCGTTCTGGAAAAAATCTATCTTTTGCTTTTAGCTGCCAATGGAACTCAATATTGACTTAAAAAGTCTAAAATAATGTCTTACAATATGCACCTCCAGTCCATGAATCAACAGTGAGTAATGGTTTTGTGCTAACTAGGAATGCGCTAATAATGCAATTTATTTATTTTATTTTATTTTTAAAGAAGACTCCTAAGAAGCAAGCTGTTCAGAACAGCATATACTATAGAAACAGGTATACTCTCAGTATAGCACCACCTTAGCAGGAAGAGAGACTTCTATAAAGAGGTTGTCCTTGGTATGGTGAGAGTCATAGGAATGGGTGGCCTGTATATAAAAGGCTGTTACATGTTATAAATGTTTGTCTGAAGGTAGCTTCAGGTGGAGGGATGTGAAATTGAGGATAGATGTGTTTGTTTTGTTGTTTTGCAAACTAGTGGAGGTGAGAGATCTGAAAGCGTATCTGGAAGACGCTTAAAGCAAACATCTCATTTTAAAGAGACCTAGTCTACGGAAGCTGTTTAATTCCTGTATTTATAGAAGTTTCTATTATCTCTTTCTGTCTATAACTCAGAGGCACTTAACTGAGAACGCTTTGATGTAAAATTACATAATGTTTGCTTTTATTTCCCCTGTTAATGGGTGAGGCAACATATTCAAGAATGTCATGCATGTATCTGCCACACCTCATTTGCTTTTCTCTTCCTTCTTTATCTAAACCACTCCATGATTCCATTCATTTACATAGCTGGTTTTTTGTCTTTAACCATAAAATATTTGTGTAAGAACAATTCATAGAGTTGTGAAATAAAGTTGTTTCTACTGGCACAAGTTCTCTTACAGCTTTGAGGATTAAATGTGTTACAACAGTCCTCTGACCTTCTCAGGCAACCAGCAGTGATTAAATTCAGCAGGAGCCTAACACCTGAATATTTTGGAATGAGAGTTTGCCAGACTTGCCTGAATTCAAAGAGATGTTCAGCAGCAGAGCAAAAAATTGACAACAAATTTTGGAAGGATTGCTAAACAATAAGAACATACCTTTCTCATCATGTATATGGATGGAAAAGACAGAGGATATGTAGGAATCTGAGGTTACTCACTGTTGTTATTAGTCCTGTTGAGCACTCCTGTACTGTTACACTGCTGTGTATAAGCAGCTATGAAACTAGACTTTAGGCTAAGTGAGATACTGCCCCTAGTCTTGATACTGCTGGGGACTCACAGGGATGACTTAATGATGGTGCTGGCATGCTGAGAGTAGTTAAGCAAGCTAGCAAGACACCAAGACTCTCTCGTCATCTTGGTTCATGAGCCTTGACAGACAAATCAATAGTCAGCTTACCTAATTTTAGCCATCCTATTATAAATATCTGTATCAGAGTTAATTATTCAGAATATCTTTAGAGGCAACAGAGGGAAAAGGCACTTCTAAAGAATGATACATTTAATGGTTTTAGACATCTGCCTTGAAGTTAGAGGTAATCTGTTTCTCTCCACTAGCTGGGAAGAATCTAGCTTATGTTTTGTACCACTAGATTTCATCTGGTGAATACTTGTCTAGATGACTACTACTGTGCCATAGTGTTTCCCTGGAGTAAGGTTGCATAATTGCCCAGGCTTATCCCAGGAGGGGCTGCCATATTCAAGATACATAGGCAGAGGTACCTGAACTAAATTCAGAGTGGAAACAAGGTACTTAACTGACACTGACCCTCTTTTATATTAAAGATATAACTGGAGTATTGCAGTGAACCTTGAGACACCATTACAATGAACTGTGATTTGCACGTGAACCAGACACAGGTATTAAAGTTGTAACCTATTTTCAAGCTTTCTTGTGTTTTAGGGTTATTTATAGCCAAAATCTGTTTTAACAAATCATAGAATCACAACGTGATTGATATGGCAACGGACCTTTCAAGCTCATCTAGTCCAACTTCCTCTGCTCAAAGCAGATCAGCTGGAGCAGATAGTCCCAGGCTGTGTCTGATTGGGTTTTGACTATCTCCAAGCATAGAGACTCAACAACATCTCTGGACATCATGTTTGGCCACCCTTACAATAAAAAAGGGTGTTTTATGTTTAAATGGAATTTTCTGTATTTCAGTTTGTGCCCATTGTATCTTGCCCTGCCATTGGGCATCTCTGAGAAGAGTCTGTTTCACTCTTACTCCCCTTCAAATGATATTTATTTATACAGATTAATAAAGTACCCCCTGAGCTATCTTTCTCTACACTTATCAACCCCAGGTCTCTCAGCGTTTCCTCATGCTCCAGTACCTTAATCATCTTTGTGGCCTTTTGCTGCATTTTGTCCAGTGCATCCATATCTGTTGCTTGATGTGAAGTCCAAATGTGCCTCTTAGCGCTGAGCAGAGAGTCCATCTCCTTTGACCTGCTGGCAACACTGCCTAATGTCACCCAGAAGGTGGTTGGCCTGGTTTACTGCATGGGCACATTGCTGGCTGGTGGTCAACATGTTATCAACCAGGACATCATGTAAAATTCTCATGAGGAGAGAAAGGGAGAGGCCATCACATGCAATAGATATTAATCGCATGAATGAATCTCTGGAAATTCAGAATTCACGATGGCTTTTTTATACCATAGAATAAAGAACACTGTAATAATCATACCTTGTCCCAGGCCTTCTGCAGCCAATAGATATAAAGGAAAAAATGCTCATTGTTTTTGTACCAATGGTATCATTTTCAGGTATTCAACTAAGAGTTTCTGAGTTTGGACAGGGAGGTCTTCAGTTTTGCCGAAGGGAGCCGCATGATTTAATCCTAGCCAGCAACCAAGTGTCATGCAGCTACTCCTTCATCTCCACACCCCGCCCCGTCCCCTCACCCAATAGGAGTGGGGAGAGAAGCAGAAAAGGAAAATTGAGAAAATTTATGGGTTGAGATAAAGACAGTTTAAGCGATAAAGCAAAATTTACACTCACAAGCAAAGCCAAACATGGAATTTGCTCACCACTTCCCATGGGCAAGCAGGTGTTTAGCCATCTCCAGGGAAGCAGAGATCCATCACGCATTATGGTTACCTGGGAAGACAAACACCATAACTCTAAATGCCTCCCCCTTCCTTTTTCTTCCCCCAGCTTTATATGCTGAGAATGATGTCATATAGTATGGAATACTCTTTGGTCAATTGAGGTCAGCTGTCTCACCTTCTTGCGCACCCCCAGCCTGCTTGTTAGTGGGGTGGGGTAAGAAGCAGAAAAGACCTTGACTCTGTGTAATCACTGCTCAGCAGTAACCAAAACATCCCTGAATTACCAACGCTGTATCCAGCACTAAACAGAGCCGCATACCTGCTACTATGAGGAAAATTATCACAGTTAATACCAGTACAGGGGCTGAGATGCTCATTGCCACTAAAATTCAGATTTAGGATGAATTTCTATAAGGTTTAGATTGACAACATCAGGATCTTAGCTTTTCTTCAGGGTTGGTATAGGTCAAATGCTGTTGTAACACTGAAAGAAATACCCCAACTCCTAACTGCTCTGTTTTTCCCACAATGAGCTTTTATTTTGGAGCATTATAGTGCCAGCAGGAATATGTAAAAGGAGAAGGGTTGTATTGGCTGTGTATTAATGCTTGGCACAAAGAGGATCTTTCCTCAGAGGGACTGTATGTGTAATTTTTTAATTATTTTTCCTCCCAAGACTCTCCTCTGAAAACTGTCGTTGTCTGGCAGTTCTGCCTTGCCTAGAGCCAAGGTGAAAATGAACCCTGTGCCAGCTACCTACCACCAAAGCAGATGAGCAAGAAGAGACCAAACTTTTTCCAAATAGCGTTTTTCAAGGAATCATTCCCAGCAGAGAGCACTGGGATGCCATCCATCCTGTGTTTACTGTCCTGTGGCTGAAGACGGTTGCCAGCACTGATTCATCTCTAAAATGGATTAACTTCCACAGCTTCTTCATGTCACTAGGGTCGGACAGATTGAATGAAGAACACTGTGAAAGACTAAATGCATAAAAGAAGCTTCGAAATGGAGCATTTACCCTTGACTTTACTCTTCCCATGAAATGGGGCTGAGTCACCTTTAGGATTCAGAGTCATTTCCAGTTCTCTCCAAGGGCTCTGGTCTAAGCATGGAAGAAGGAAACAGGTTCAGCCAGCAGACATAAGGTGTGTGTAACCTTATCAAGCGACTCAAAATGCTAACACCCAGGGAGATGCTGAGTGCTAAAAAGCCCAACTCAAACCAGATAGGCACCCAGAAAAATCAAATGCTAGTATGCCTCATCCACTTCAGTATGCAAAGTATTTTTTTAAAAAAACAGAATATAGGACCAGATCTTCAGCAAATGTGTTTCAGGCTACTTATATTAATACAGACTGATATGTACTTGCTGAAGATCTGACTGTGTTTTGCTATACCAGGTGTAAAACAACCGCATCCAGTCCCAGAGTATTAGCTCTTTTTCCAGGTGCATTTCCATTAGTGTTTCAGTTCAGCTCAGCAGTGCACTTCTTAAGTGTATCTTAAGTGGCCAGACTCTTTTCAGTGGTACTCAACAACAGGACAAGAGGCGATGGGCACAAACCGGAATACAGGAAGTTCCACCTGAACATGAGGGAAAACTTCTTTATTTTGAGGGTGACGGAGCCCTGGAACAGGCTGCCCAAAGAGTTTGTGGTCTCCTTCTCTGGAGAGATTGAAAACCTGCCTGGATCCCATCCTGTGCCACCTGCTTTAGCCAGGGGCTTTATCTCCAGAGGTCCCTTCAACACCTACCGTTCCGTGGTTCTGTAATTCTGTGCTTCTGCAATCCCCATATCATGACCACATAGCACATGGATTTGGGTTGCAGGTGGGGCTCCTAACACACAAACTGTAGTCCTTTGGGAACACATTACACCACAATATTATACCAGCACTTAATTTCTGCTAATTGCTACCGGGCATCCAACCCAATGTACTAGCGTTAGCCTGAAGCACAGCCACTGGAGACATATAGTGTAGCTGTCAAGTGCAGAGCATTACTTTGCTTTCATATTGGGCCTCACAGCTTGCTAATGCAGACCCAGCCACTTAATTTTTCTAAAACTAAGATTTCCTCATAATTTTATTTCAGCAACTTTTTCCACTCCTCCATGGTGATATCTTGCCCACAGTGCATGGTACATTAATCATTCCCTTGCACTTCTGTAAACCCCTGTCATCACAAGAATCCAAAATCAAACCAAGATAATAATTATAATAAAAAAGTGCCTCCAAACCATGCATTAAAATAAGTAAATAGCAAGTGGGAGAGATCAGTGGCAATGCGTAAAGGGGTGTGACGAAACTGAGAGACACAGGGACTGAGCTTCCAGGGACTTGGAAGCTGCTAAGAGAGCAGTTTTACGCTCCAGCCCCAAAGCAAGTACTGTAAAATTCCATTTGAATTTTTTTTAGCTGGAAGCTCAAACACTGTCACATGCTGATAGTGATAAATCCAAAAAGGCACAACCTTTGCAAAGCAAATTTTATCAACACTAAGAGGATGCTGTCTCAGCAGCCTGGAAAAGCAGAAAACATTGAGCTTTCTGTAACACATATGGTAATTTTTGCTAAATTTTTGATTGAGTGGTAAATTTAGTGCTGTATTATAGAGTTTTACAGCTACTGCTAATTAAAGAGTGATGTTTAAAAGGCAAAAAAACGTTAATAATATTGAGCCCTTGGGCAGGGTGTTACACTTCTAAAAGGCCCTTCACACATGAGTCTTACGCAGAGAGGGCTCTGCCATGCAAAATCACTTTTATCAGCTGAGGGAATGACATTGGCAGGGGTCAGCTTGCTATAGTGTAATGAAGCCAATAATATTTTAAATTTCATTGCTGTTTGTTAGACTCCGATCTCCGTCATTAGGTGCCTTAAAAGGCAGTTTTTCAGAGATACTGATCAACTCCTGATTAAATCAGTGGGAGCTATGGCTTCACTCTTCTTTCAAAATGAGACTGCTTTGTATCCGCATCTGGTGCTGGATTTGGTTTCCAGCTCCAGAGATCTGACCCCACAGTTCTGTGACCTGCTGCAGCTCTTTATATTTTAAATACAAGGTAGCTATGAAAATCAAGAAGCTATTTATACAATCAGACACACACACATACACAAATAAATTAAAAAAATCAGCTGAGACATTGTGCTACAATGTGGTTAGATTAAATCTTGGAATTAGTTGGTGCTTTAAAACTGCATTTACCTCAACTTGAGAGCAACCTAAAGTTAGGCTTCCATATTTATCTCAAAGGATTCTGGCTACATAAGTCTGAAGCAGGGGAGCCTAATTCTGTATCTGGCTGAGATCCAGAGGTTAGGTTTCCTCTGCTCCTTTCTCTAAGACTCTCCATCTAGCAAGAGCACACTTTGTTTATACCTACAGGGCAGTTCCTACAGAAAATGTGATGCTGTAGATGTTGGTGAGAGGGTCTCTCCTTTTACCCACCATTCTTCTAACTGAAACACTTTCCAAGTTGTTGAACATTTACATTGAAATTTCCTTATACCAAAAGAATTATCAAGGGCCTTGCATCCCTTAACAAAATCCTTTTCCCCCATGTAAGGATGAAATTTCCTGCCCCTGTTGGTCAAACATCAACCTTTCAACATGCTTGAGACCCAGGTTTTCTTACTTTCTTCTCCACTGCTTGCTGTCCTTTTTACATCTCCCCACACTAGGAAGCAAAATAGATCCTGCCTACCTTCAAACTTCTACCACTTCCTATATTTTTAAATCTGGATGTGCTACTCATGTCCTCCATTTTAAGCCTCTCTCATTTTCTACACTCATGTATGCAGACTAAGACCTCAGTCCTATAACCCCTGGCATCTTCTGTAGTTGTGCTGTCCACCTCAGTTCATGAGTTCCCTAACAGTGCTGTCTGCATTCTCAGTCACAAGTTGAAGTCCCCAGATGGCAAAGCTGCTGCAGAGTGAACACCAATTAGTTGTTACTTTACTGTTCATTAAATATTATTGCTGCTTTTTTTTTTTTTTTCAGATGGAGACACTGAGGTCAAGAATAAATCATCCGTTAATTTGTAAAATACTTTACATTTGGCTCACAGGTCAAATTCAGTCCCTCCAAACAACTAATGATGTTGCCTGGTTCACATGAAGGACTCTTGAGAAAGAAGGTGTTAGAGAATAAGTTGGAAGATGGAAGAATTATTCCAGGAAACCAGTCTCTATCATTCTCTTTCACAGGAGTTTCTACCCTACCTCCTCTGGTAATCTAACTAGAAATGCATCTGCCACTTGACCAGAGTATTGACATCCCTCATAAGAGATTACTTTCATTTACGTGTTAAGAGAACTCACTCTGTGCCAGTCCTTTATGTCTGGTTCCTAACACGTGCTTGCACATTTGCTAATACAACTGGCCAGAAAGCCACAATGCCTGCTCCTTGAATACCAACATCTTGTTAGTATTGGTTGAGGGCATCAGTATTAAGACTGAAAGTATCTTTAAGAATATCTTGACCATATATCTTGATCACCTTACTTCTCCCAGAGGATGTCTTTTTTTTTTTTTTTCCCCCTCTATTTTTTTTATTTTACTTTTCAGTCTCCTTCTTTAAGGTCTTATCGATATGGTACTATGAAAATATTTATATCATTTTTTGAGTTAACAAAGAGATGAGGAAAGCATGGTTACAGTTCCTACCTTGAGAGAGCAAATTGGTTTTGAAGGAGAAAACTTACAGGCACACTTAAGAAATTCTCACTAGAAGGTAATGCTGATGCTTTACAATGTTGCTGCCACAGTGTCACCATGGACACATTATCATCTTACAGGTATGCTGGAGATGTAGGCAGCTGACATTCTAGCAGAGTCAGCTCCACACGTCACTGTAGCTCACAGAAACTAACTGCTAGCAAAAAAGAAGGGCTTAATAAGAAGGAAAAGACTTTTAAAGCTTGCTTCAAGGAAAGAAAGAATATCTGTGAACAGAGTCACTTTGCGAGTTATACTAAATAGCTACCAGTACATAAGTTACACTTCTTTTGAAGATCTTCTTTTTCCAGTTCAAGCTGGTTTTCCCTTTACCCAGTAAGGGCAGTGCCATCTATGTCAGCCTGTTTTGCCCTTGATTTCCAACTAGTATTGGGCTCTACTTTTCATGAGTTTTGATTACTAATATGACTGATGACTTAACACCCTCTTTTGTACTTTGCAATAAACTGGATGAATGTAACATTCCAATTTATTAAGTCCTGAAATACAGAAGGTGACTATTGCTGTGAGAGTGGATCCTGTTGAAAACCACTGAACATCCATTAGTAATGCATTCAACACAGCCTTGGAGCCGCTCTCTTTAGGTAACACCATCTGAATCCCAGAAAACGGTCAGGAGAGTGAAGACCTGGAAAGGGATGGTCTATGTTTCTCTTTTGTGGCCTAGACACTAAAGGCTAATTAAGTGTTTCACCAGGTCTAGTCAGCTCAACTGCCTCTGCGCTCAAGGGAGTCAGATATATAACACGCACAGAGTGACCCAAGGGTTGTGTTGTCCCTCCTTTCATGTATGGAAGCCTAATTTGGACATGTTAGGGTAATACCTACAGTTAGGTAAAGGGAACTTGGCTTTTACAATAAGCAAAAAATAAAATTAAAAATCCCAAATGTACAAATAAAGCTTTTAGATAGTTTCTTCTATGAACTTCAGTCTTCATTTGAAGAAACCAGAGCTGAGAACCTGGAGGTTTAACAACAAATAAATTTAAGCTACTGAAGAAGCTTTAACTTCTGACCAAACCCCTGAAAAAAAGCATTAATGTGCAGCCCAACAGTGGGAAACTAAAATTACAGCTGCCAGAACTGAGAGCTCACCTTTTCTCTATATCTGTAGACACAAACCTGGATGAACGTTTTAGTTTTCCAAACTCTCAAGATGCTTAAAAACATGGGTACAGCAGGCATGACCTAAACAAGAGAGAGTTCAGAAAGAGTTAGAAAACCTTTAAGTAGTGTTTTATGGTGTCCCCAGTAACCAAGATAGTTTTTCACCCTTGTGAACATCACATTCAGCTTTAGACACCTGAAAGTGGTTTCCATCAAAGCCAGTTGCTTCCACCCTTTTCACAGGCAATGAATAAGAACTGGTGCTGCCAACATGCATTTTTTTAAACCTATGCTAAACCTATGTTGGTTAAAGTCCTCTCCGATCTCAACTATCCTGTGATTGTGGGGTATATTAGATGACTATGAAGGCACATGAAAATGTCATGTGAGAGTACAGAGATCTAAACTCTAGGTCCCTGAGTTAGGGTAGATGAATCCTTTGAGAAGTAACCTTGAGGAATAGGTTACGGACTTCCCATTTTCAGTACAAATACTTGGTTACTTTAACATATTGATGCAGCAGGTCTGTGTATACTTGCATATTCAAATCCTCCCATCATTCTTTGTGTTGTTTTTTTCAAGCATTCTCAACATTTTCAAGGGTTAAAATATAGGACTGATGGGGCCCTGAGTCAATTCGAGCCATCAAACATTCTTGATGCAGTATTTTATCTTTACCCCCACCGAGCCTGGCTGCATTTAGTGACCTTTCTACACAGATGTTTTATCTCAGCACTATGCAAGAAGAATGTTTATGAGCACAGGGAATAGTGCTGCCAGTATGGTGGTCCACCCTGTGACCAGGGTGAAGGGAAGCAAAGATCAGGCCATCCCAGGGATGCAGAGGACAAGTCGGGTCATTCCACCACTGTCAGGAAGAAAAATCAGTGAACTGAGTTGGGGAGAGGTTGTCCGTCTTAACTGTCCACTGATCCCAGAGTCCCATCTGCCACCGCTGACAATCCACGTTGGCTCACTGATTTAATCTGTGTGGTGAAGCCAAAGCTTTTTTATGCTTCAGCTCTCATCCCTTGCAATATACTGTCATTCCAGCTGTCCCCATATAAATTCATCCTCATTTTTTTCCCGTGTTCAGGAACAAATTAAACAAAGCAGAACCATGAGCTTAATAAAACTGGTAAAGTTTCCCCTCTGGCTGGCAGCACATCTGATAGGGGCCTTTATTTGTTTTTTGGTTTGGTTTTTTTTTCAGTATTAAAGACTGCTGTCATCTCCTGCAATTTGTGAGTCCTGCCTGAGCAATGAACATCTTGGACTTTCCTGAACTTACATTTATTATTATTAAATAGAACTTTGCGATGGCTGAGAGTTAATGCTGACACTGAGTCAGGTTTGTGATTTTATTTACTTACTTGATTCTTATTTATGAGGCTTGCCCAGGTAGTGAAGCTTCTCGGTACTGAAATAAAACATCATTAGAATCAAGCAAGGAAGCAAAGTGAAATAAAGGTGATGTGAATGCTCTTCGCTTGCTTATTCATTTAAATCGATTTTCCTGACTGGCTGAGAGAATCTATCAAATGAACAAAGCCAAAAAGAAAAGAGAAAAGTTGAATTCGGAAGCAGTTTTCTTGCAAACTGTTAAGACTTATGTGACCTACAATATCATTGTTTCCATCAACGGTAACGGCAATTTTTTGCCATGAATTTCAGCAGGACAGAAGGGAATGAAAAGAGTGAGAAATCAAACCAATAAAACAAATGTCAGCAGTCATAATTAGTGCTTTCCAACTCTCATAATTTCATCCAAGTATAGAAATCCCTCATGTATTTAAAGCTCCTGGAATCCCATCATTATGAATAATTTCTTTAAAAAAATGTATACTCTGCAGGACTGCAGGAGAAAGCTTGTATCTGTGAATTCCAGCTGTTAAAGAAATAAGACAAGCACACAGATCTGAAATATATTCATTTTACACTGATCTCATGAGTTGGTCATGCATTGTGTGTGCTGAAATAATTAACAATCTCTTTTTGCACACCAGGAGCCAGATCTTCAGGTGATAGAAATTGATCAAATAGCATTGATTACAGTACAGCAGTTGAAAACATTGATTTACAAAAGTTAAAAATATCCTTCATCATTAAGAACTGTAAGATTAATGTATATTTTAATAGGATAGAGATTCTTGCAATTCTCAAATATTTTTGCTTTTCATCACTTCTGTTTCTCTTCAAGATTTCTACTTCTTTATGATCTAAGTAAATATTCTTTTGAGTTAATATTTTCTGTCTTCATCCTGTACAGGCAGGAGATTTGTTTCCTTTACGAATGTTGGTGTGTTTTTCCCAACTAAGAACCCATATTGTTTGTTCTTGGTTTAAAAACCTGCAAACAATAAAGTTATCTCCTCTCAGGATCCTGCCGTCTGTAGGTTGAAGGATCTGAGAAGCTTTTCTTAACCTATGGTAGCAGTGTCAGGTATTTTGTATCTTGCCTGTTGGCTCTAACCTATTCCTGCCTCTTGCAAGAAAAGCAGGAGGAATGTGCTTCTGTGCCTCAAGCGGGACAGTTTGCTGCCCATCTTATCAATTCAAGCAACTAATGAAACCAAATTTATGCTCCTGTTATGGGTTGTAAATGCTGCTGCTTCAGATGAGGATACGTACTTGTAGGCATGGTACTGACTTAAGCAAATTAAACTTGATGGAGCCTTCACTGTTTGGCAATAACCTCCATACAGGTAGGACCTGTCCAGGGAGCACACATGTATCGGCTGGTGGGCCTTAGCTAGACCAGCCAGAAGGTTTTGATTGATGAATAAGAATTTGAGGAGGGAGGACAAAAACTCCTTCGTGGTCTGATCTGGTTCCTAATCCTTCACTTAAACTAAGCATTAAAATGATCTCATGAAAAACATGAAGGGACATGAAGAAATGTGTCAGGTGACAGCTACATCCATGCCTTGGCTGATAAATGTTTTTTAAGTTACACTACTGTGACTGTTATAATTGTGCAAACATACTTGCAGGTTGTTTCTTTTTGACCAGGCTTCTTTCACTTGATTTTGCTTTTAAAATTTCTTTTGCTTTTTTTATTATAAAAAAAAATGAATAGCAAACTAATGCGATGTGAGTTCACGAGATATAACTTCTGACTTTTAGATTGCCATAGTTAATACGTTTTGTCTTAACTTTGGAAGATGACAGTTTCCTACATAAATCTGTCATTACTCCTAAATGAGGCAAAATCTCCTACACAGAAGTAGAAATATTACTACATTAATGTTGAAACACAGATTTTATTTGATCTTCCCTTTCCCATTTCGCCTACAGCCCTCTGTCACGTTAAAGGTAGGAGTTTGGCATTTGCCTGCCAGAGCCCAAAAGGACTTGCACTGAAACAGTTTTGCAAAGCCAATAGAAATAACGGAACTTATTCTATTATAACTGTTATCTACTATATCTGTTATATCTAACAGATATAATAGATTTCGAATTGCCATTGATAAATGCATTAACTGCAGTAGGCCTAATTAATACCTAATATATAACAGTAACGCTAGCAAAAAGAAAATTACCCTGGCTATTTTCACCATATGGTGAGAGTGCAATTCTTACCAAGAAGGTGTCCCTGTCTTGGGTGAAGGAAGAGGAGTACAGCCTGTAAACTGCCTCTGTGAAGTGTTCAGTCTTTTCCCCCCAGCCATGTATTACCCCTCCTGGTTTTTTATAGCCAAACTCTGTTTGTCTCTGCCTCTTAGGTGATGCTTAGCATAATTTGGGTGGAGAGTTGAATAACATAGTCATATATGTTTAGCATGTACTGCTTTTTGCTCATTAGCATATTGAGGGGCATGAATTTTAATATTAATTTTGCAGTTAATTAGGCAAAGATCTTCATTTGGACACCAGGACCTTCAGTATTTGTTTGCCACCTTTGTTAGCCAAAACAGAGCCATCCTATCTCCACAGGACTCCCTCCTTCAGCCACTATTTATGCCAGCTCAAGAAATCTCCACTCCTAGACATAACATAGAAATCTTGTGCTCATAAACATTCTGTCCTTTTGTGCAAATTCCCACATTCTCTAAAAAGAAGTCCCTCTTGGGCCGGAATTTGGTGCCGCCTTTGCATGAATGAAGGTTACTAAAAGATCCATTCTCATTTGTCCTTCAGCTCTTGGCCATCCACAGACCCTGATGTGGGAAGTGACTGGCTTCTCCTTTTAACAGTCCTTAGTGCTAAAATGGGTTTTGGACTACTGAAGGGCACAATGTGAGCAGTGACTTTCCCTCCGTGGCTTGGAGCCCTGTCAGATGCCGTTAGTCGTACTTGTCTCTTGAGTAGCAAAGAACTGCGTGTGACACTGTGTTTGTTTTTATTCACTCTTGAAGGAAGCTTTGGATGCAGAAAAAGCGATGGCAGAAAAGATGTTTCTTTACATACAAAGATTTGTTAAACCTTCTTCATTTGCAGATGCATCATACAGAGCTTGAATTTCCAGAATAAAGGTGACTTTTTTCAGTAGCTCTGCGTTTTGTCTAGTTTTAATTAAAACAGTACAGAAAACATTGTTAAAACATGATAATTTTTTTATGGGCTTGTTCGTTTGTAGGTTTTAAAAGCTTCCTATATGAGGACAATAATTAGTGCCGAGATACTAGTTACTGAAAAAATAGTTCAACTAAGCGAACAAATGAAGCTATAGTTTTACTGGTTTCACAGTGCAACAATATTTCCGTCAGCATAGAAATCATGTTTTGCTTTTAATATACTCCTTTGAAGTTTTTTGTGGCCCAGGAATGACACCGGCTTTTTTTCCCTGCTTCTGCCAGATTATTCTCATTAACATCACTTATAAATCTATAAAAGTGAAAGAGTGCTGCTCCATAGACAGTCATAGAGCTTGGGAAGTGACAAACAAAGCAGCATTTGCTAAAGAGCAGACTGTCAAGCAGAAGTGACAGACGAGGCCAATTACCATATGCAAATGAGCTAGCATTCATTATATAATTTAAAAAAAAAAGAAAAAGCCGTATTTGTCAAAAGTACTGATATTCAGGACTGATTCTCTAGCTGGATGAACCCTGTGGGGTTTCAGGTTTTATGAGCCTCTGCATCACTTTTTTTTAGAATGGTAAAATGTGTTTCTGCTCGGCTCAATTTTTCCTATGATTTAATTTTTTACTCTACCCTGTTTCTCCACAGGAAAACTTTGAGTGCCTTTAAAAATAGATAGTTTATTGACATTTTGAATCCAGAGTGGTCCATCCACTCTTTTATTCCTTCACAGAAAACTGTAGTTGCTTCAGGGCAGATATAGGTAACCCTGTAATTTGTCTCAAAGTTTTTTCTACTGTTCTGGTGCGGAGTCTTTGTCTGGATGTACTCCAAAGCAGTGTCCTAGCGGACTTGAACATGTCTGTGGCTTTGTTTGCTACCTTCAGAATGTTGGCCTGAGTGCAATATGTACGATCATGGCATTTTTTTGGTGACAACATGTGAAGACTTACTGAAAAACACTTGCAACTGGTGTGCATTCATCAACGTTTGATGGGGAGCAGTCACAGCACCCACAGTCATCTTTATTTATTTGGCAGTTATGAATATCTGCACCAACGATATCCATCTACAGAGTGGTTGTTCTACATTACACTTCCCTACAGCCACATGAAGCTAAGTGAATTCTTGGAAGAATAACAATATACAGTCTCCTAGGGCTTGTCTTCATGTGGAGGTTATTAGAAATAAATGAGGAGAAGAATTTGAAGTTTGGTGGCTATTTCACACTGTATCTGATATAGAGGTTAACATTCTGCACCTCTGAGGGATAATGACCTAATTTTCACAGAAACACTGAGTATTACTTCAAATTTCCTTTCAACACATCTAGCGGGGGCTGGTGTTATATTCCTACCATCTTCCTTGTGATGACCAAACAATAAGCCAGTTCCGAGAACTTCCTTCCATCTAACTCCTGAACACCCGATGGTTTCCTTCCAGCTAAGGTCATTGTCTTATTTAAGTTGCTATGTGAGTGTATGAACACCAGGACTCACCCAAATAAAAAAGCAGGGAGAGGAAAGGATGGGGAAATGCAGCAGTGAGGTGGGACAACTGATTTTTGTGGCATTGCCTTCAGCTGAAAATTTCTGTGGAAGTCTAGATGCAATGTGTAAGAAGGGCAGTGTCAGGAAAGGGAATGAAAACATTATCCATGTCATCTGCTCTGGACATACAGCTCTAGGTGTGCAATCTGGATGTTCATTGACAGTGGCAGACTCCTCCACGGGAGCGTGGAAAGCATTTGCATCGGGCTTGTGCTCTGAATGGCCTGTTAGAGAAGCTCACTTCTGTCCACTGACTATAAAGACCCTCAGTGAATGTGACAAGGTGGTCAGAGAAATTGGGGTTTTAGTGCTATTTCCTCCCACACAGTGTACTAGTAGCTCTTGTTTAAAGGCTTCTTTTTCAGTTTGGCTAAGGTAATTAGCTAATTATCATGGTAATTACTATTCATCATGGCAGTCAAGAGTAAATCTCAGTTGCTCTAAACCTTGTGGAACTGATAAAGATGATTACTGTCCCAAAGAGTTTATGGACTTAAGAAAGTCGGTGAATGGTTTTCCCAGAGAGGCAAATTTCTAGGAATAAGATCTGCTGCCTGGATTCTTGTGGGAAAAGTGCTAATGTATTCACCTCTCGCTCAAAATCTCCCTCATTTCTCCAAGCTTTTAATCTCGAGAGCAGAATTATGAAAGTTGTACATTCTTGTTTGTGGAGCTGCCATCAGTGCTTTACTAGCAGTGCCCCAGCTGAGCATATTTCACTGTGCGCAATGGCTGTATTTAGTAAAAGCAATCATGGTGACAGCCTGCATGATGGAAGCCCTAATCTGTGCAGTGTCATGCACTATGCATCACCACCAGGGAATCTCTAGTGTCTCGTTATTAATGAGAGGGAAACAGTGACATTATTATTATTATTTATGACTTCTCCTGCTCCACAGATGTGTAAGGCACTTTAAAAAACAAATAAAGTTGGAGTCCCTGCTGGTAACCACGCAGAGCAGCAAGCGCAGTTGGCATCCTCATGATTCCTGCTGCAAAGTAAAGAAGACTGGGCAGCAACTAGGACAGTGCTGTTCAAGAGAGCTGGGTAAATGCAGAGAAGTCAGCACTGTAGTGCTCTGAATAGACATAATTCTGCTAATTATTTCCATCCATAATCTATATGGATTGTTTCCATATAGTGTTCTACATCCACTTTCTCCCATCCTGGATTAGGGCTTCAAGCAAATGGTATGCAGAATCAACTTCCAGGCTCACTTATCCCACTGATACAAACTGCGGAGCAACTGCGTTATTTCCCTACAACACAGAATATAGGAAAGAAAAGAACATGTTTACTTTGTCTCCCTCTCTTTACTTGTCACCACACATTTTAAGGGGAAAGATCACATTATGTGGAATAACAATGGAAGGAGGAAAAAACCTGCAGCGATGATTTATTTGCAAATACTATTCTAAAAACTAGAGAATGAAATAATTTTTGTTCTTAATAAATTATATTTTTATATAGATATATATATTGCTGTATTTTCCTCTTTTATAACTCTGTAGTACCCGAAGGCCCTGATCTGGGTCAGAGGCAGTGACAGAACAATATGAATTACATGCATGGGACATGAGCCTTTCATTTCCTACTAAATTTTGCTCTTAAAAAAAAAAAAAAAAAATCTAATCACCATACCCAAACTGTAGCTCTCTCCAGTTATATGTAATTTTTTCTCACTTTCCTCTGTGCTTATTCACCTGCTTCTGCTAGATTCCAGCTACCAATAAACATCATCACTGTTTCGAAACAGTATCAGCTCTTTAGCAAAGTGTATGGAGGGTGAGCTGCTATGTCCCAAAGTAAAAAGGGATCTGATACAGCAGCTTAAGAGTTCCTTACATATGCTTCTTTTTTTTTGGTATCCTTCATGAACAAAGCCTGTTATTTCCGCCTCACTAATGTACTAGTTTTGGTCTGAATGAACATGCATCCTCTGTCACAACTAGCAGAAAATGCTCAAAATAATTCAGGCAAAGAAAGTGGAAGAAACCTGACAAGAGCTCAAGATCATTACCAGCACTGACTAGTGGTTTGACATATCTCATGAGAGACGACTTACCATGGGTCCTTGTGTGGGATCAGTGGCTCTTCTAGAAAGGTCTTTGGGTGGAAGAAAGTCGTGCCTCAAAATGAGATCTTCAAGTCCTAAACTTATTCCTCATTTGGTTCAACAGGGGGGAAAGTTTGCTGATGTGCATGGTGTGCTGCAAAATATATACATTTATTCAGTCACATCTTAACTGAACGTTCTGCTTAATCTTCAAAAATCACTCAAAAATGTCTTGGCTCTACTCAGTTTTCAAGAACACTTTGAGTTTTTCACATTACTGTAAATTTTACCAAGAAAACACCCCTCTCCATCCCAATTTTAGCTTCTTACAATACATATTGCTATGGCTCTGTCTTCACTTCATTACTTTTTATGTGACGTTACAGAACACCTTGCAAAACATCTGGCAGTATATGGCTTATATTTTGAGGTTATGATTTTGCATGAGGAACTGTCAGAGGCAGTAAATTTTGGATAAAAGTCATTGTCAGAGTGTAGTCCTTTGCATTATTGTTATAACAAGATCAGAGAAGTTTCCTCATGAAAACAAAATCTTGAAAAATTTACGGATTTTTTTTTTTTCCCTTGCCAGCACAAACCATTATAACAGAAAGTATTGGTTCTAATTTTGCCATAGCTGCAACTTTGCTTAAATTGGTTCTGGTTCTAGATGAAAGGAGGATGCTATTTTTGACAGCGCATACCCACTAAAAGCATCACATCAAATGGTCCAAGGGAATAAAGTTTTACTGAGCTTGGTGAAGCTATGCTGAGGTGTTGCTATAGCTGAACAACCGCTTCTGGACAATGTAATAAAACTGTATATAGTTAAATCATACCACAGGTAGTGAAAACAGTGTGACAGTTTCAAAAAACCCATGAAAAAAATGTGTTTGCTAAGAATGCCCTGACGTGACAGCAGAACCACTACGTTTCTGGGATCAGGAAAGAGCATGGGTGTTACTTTTATGACAATATTAAAGAAAAATATGTGGAGAAGCTATTGGAATTGAAATGGTGGAAAAAAGTTCGTAGTTATACAAGACATTTATTTAATAAATGAAACAGAACTCTTGATATAAATCTTTGCGGTCTCACAGACTAGCTTGTGCTGAAAGAAAGATTATTTGAACACAACTAACTTTCCAGTTATTTTTATATCCAGAATTGTGCCCTCTTACAGTATGTGAGACAAGACAACATTTATCTAATATAATCAAGCCGCAGTGGTATGAAATGACATTTCAACTGGTCTAGACCTTGCATCTCATATATGGGTAAATTGTAGAATAAATTACATCACTTTCTTCACAGTTAACAAATAGCAGCACAAATGTAATTAGAGCCAAAGTATTCAAACCCAGGGTCAAAGTCAGTGGACTCATGGCTTTGTGAGGATTCATGTCAGCAATCACAAAAAGGTTAGTTAGCAGCACGTGGCAGATCAAACACAAGTCACCATCTCTCCCAATGTACAATGAAACACCTCAAGTTTAGAAATAAGTATAGTTACATTATAATAAAGCAAAATCATCTTCTGTTTAGTGTCTCCCTTTTGCTTCTCTTTCAAAGTTACTGTAAGATATGTTAAATGCAGGATGAGATAGAAAAAACTTCAAATAGAAAGGGCAGAAAATAGGAAAAGAAAGAATCCTTTAAGCTCAATGATATATTTTTAATGCCTTTTTTTCTCTTCTCTTTTCTTTGGACCAGCCTTAGGCTGGGGCTTTGATCTATATTTCAGTCACCAAGGTCCCTTATCAGAGAAAACACAAGAAAAGTATACTGAGAGATACAAACAGAATGACAAATACATGGACCCTGAGTCACCGCAGAGTGACTTTTCTGCTCTTCAGAATAAATTCTGTCTGGAAACCATATCTGCAATGGGAATGTACATGAGATGGAAAACAAGCTTTGCCCTGAGGGTCTAAACCAACTCCCATTGACTGCAAAAAGTCCTTTTTGATATGTAGAAGGCATTGTAAATTCAAGAGGATAAAACAACAACATGCAATGTCCTAATGTTACCTGGATACTCCTTTTTTTCTGCTCCCTTCCTTCCCTGCACTATAGGTGGCTTCTCTGTCCCTCCATATGTCCTTTTCATGTGTGCATACATCTCTCTAACTTCTAGGAATATTTTTTATCTCCCCAGTGTAAGGCGTAGAGATCAAAACTCCACCTAACCCAATAGTTTTTCTCTGACAGAAGAGGAGCAGAACCCTGGGGAAAAAGAAGGGCCAAAAAGCAGTGCTTGGACTTCCCTTCCAATGTTTTACAGGCCAAGGACTTCCTGAAACAGGTGGTACCTCAATATCTAGTCACCCTCAGTGGCTTCTCCTTCCAGGACTATGCAGGCATCTTTACCACATTGGTAATTTCTAGCATCAGTAGCTTCCTTCAGCAATAAGTTTCACACATGTATAATTACTTCAGTTTGCTTGTTTTGAACTGAATGTGTTGTGTCAGAATCTTCTCATGACTTTAAGCTCATGTACTAGAAGTTGATTGCTCTTCGCCTTCTCCTTGGCATCTCTTCTTGGCTGAGAAGTCCCGGTCCACTTCATTGTTTCTTGCACAGATGGCATCCACAGCTTTGACCAGCAGTGTTGCCCTTGCCCATACATTTTCCCATTCTACTCTATCTGAAACAGAAAGACCACAAATGCACAAAGCATTGATGATGCAAGCATATCATAGATTTACACACCGGCATAATAATATTATCTATTTGTTCTCTATTCATTTCCTGGTAATTCCTAACATTTGCTTTGCTTTTTTGCTTTTTTGACTTCTGCTGAATATGGAGCCGATGTTTTTATATGACTAGCTATTATATCACCGATATCACGCTCCTGAATAATAGTCAGCCCAGAGCCCATCGTTTTGTAACTAAAGCTTTATTGCTTTTACCTAGGTGCATTACTTTACATTTATCCACACTGAATTTCATTTCCCATTTTATCTCTCAGACACTTAGACTTGCACAGTCTTTGCAAATCTTTGCAGCCAGCTCTCATTTTTACTAACCCGAGCAAGTTCATACCATCAACAAAGTTTGTGTCCTCACTCTCTTCACTTTAGAAACTAGTGCATTTTCCTGCTGTTTTCAGACAGCTGATTCAGGGCCATAGCATGAAGCAAAGAGAGGCGAACTAGTCTACCTCAGCCTTCCTGCTAGAATTATTTCTTCTTTATGCTTTCAGAGTTTCATCTTTAGTTTTGCATAGCTGGCTACGGGCCATCATCTCCCATCTATTTTATCTATTTTTTTCACTCCTTTTTTCAAATTCATTCTTCTTATAGAGCAACTGCATTATTCGTCTCTTTGAACATGCATAGCATTTTGATGATGGAGTTTGGAACAGATCTACTTTATAGAAAAAACAAAGCTTTCTCCAAAATAATATTCAGCTTGAGGGAAGTTAGCAAGCTTATATAACGTTACGTTAAGAAAACACAGAAGTGGCATTGTATGCTTAGCTGATGCATTGGATAAGGGTGGTTAAGGCACATTGGTTTTTGCACCCAGCAGTACACTCTGTGTTATGTGACCAGCAAGATACCCAGCCACTTGGCTAACACCTAATGGTCAGGTACACACTTTCACCTGAGCCGAGAGTAGGTGACTTTAGAGGAAAGTACAAAATGAAGCTCTTGCTCTTCTTTCAGGATCCATGACAAAACTACCTTAACTTCCCTTACATGACGAGATTTAATTTGTTCATAGTAATTCTCAGGCATCATTTCTTTGGAAATTTTATCCTGTTTCCTTTTCCTCTCTTTTTTATCTACAGACATTCCTCTAACCTAGAGCCTCAAAGAAAGGAGGTATAAGATGTTACCTAGTGAATGCATATACCACTCTCTCAAAGGAAATCGTCAGATAGGAAATAATGGAAATTCCATGCCATTGGTGGGATGAGCTGATGAGTCACACAGCACTGCACTTACAATCTGCTTCAAATGATTGTAGGGTCCTTCATAGTTGCTTCAGCTCTTAACTAAACCCACTGGATTTTCACATCCAACTTATATAGTTAATTTACTGAGCTATTCCTCTTTCAGACTGTCTATAAATATTCCTTCATGCCCTCTAAACTTTATTTAAACTTCCTGAAGCACAGTAACAACAAACTTCCCACCATAGTTAACAGCAGATTTCAATGGAGCTACTCATGACTATGGACTCTGCAATTTGGCATAGGAAAAAACACTGGTGTGTATGCTACTGCACCACTAAACTCTTTTTACAGGGAGAATAGAACATTATTCCTTCTCTTTTTCCCTATCTCCTAGTGAGGTTTTAATCCATGTAAAGTTTTACCTCTAACTCCATGGTTACCAAGTTTCCCTAAGAGTTTCTTTTAAGGGTCTTTATCAAAAGTCTTTTGAAAGCCTGAACTAATTTTATCCACCATTTCTCCTTTATTCACTATTTTGTTAACTCTGAATGAGCAGCTTAGAGAGGTACTGTTTGGTCTTGAGAAGCCTCAGCCTTTGGTCCTGCCACGTTGTATACATTAAATTAATGTATAGCTCTATCTGTCACAATTTTCTTGACTATTTTTTCCTGCTGCTGAGGTATGTATTGCATATCTATAAAAAGCAATTGCCTCTGGCACTTCATGAAAGATTGACACTCTTGGCTACCACACAATTGGCCGTGGTAGCAGGCTTTTGTCTCAGATTTTTACTAATAAATTGTGCATCTTTAACCAACAACTCAGCTGCTTAATGTTTCAGTCCCTCAGAGCTCCTAGACAGCTAAGACACCGCAGGGATGATTAATTACTATGTAATACGTTGTGTTATTCCAATACCTTTTTAGCATGTCGATTTTGGGTTCTCAGAGAACATCTCATCCTTGCCTCATGTTGAGAATTACACCTATTTAAGTTATTTTTGTAAACGAAACGCTCAATTGAGTATGTCAATGCACTGTTTGCTCAGCCACTTCTTGATACTGCAGTGAAGAATGTGTGCAACTGAATCATCACGTGAGGCATGAGTGACCAAGCTGAGATAACAGGCAAAACACAGGCACAAAATAGAGTCATCACTGTGCATTGACTAGAGGGTGGCTGCAAGAAGCTTGAATTATTGAGATTCAATTCAAGCTATCCCACTGCCTTGCAACCCATCCTCGGGCAAGTCATTTAACCTCTTCAATGTAATTTCCCCAGCTATAATACATGGGTGATAATATTTGCCAACCTCCTGGGCATGTTGTGAGGAATAATTAGGTAAATTTTTTTAATTGTCCTAATTATGGTAATTGCAGTGTATAAAATCATGTTCTCCCCCTGGAGAGGTAAGTAGAGGGAAAAAATGAAAGAAAGTAAGTACTTCATGCTACCGGAGAGGGCAAATTATTCTCTTTGTGACTGGGCCAGATAGTGCCCTGGTAAGTGAGCATAGATTGGATTTGCTTAGAGTCTGATATACATTTAAAGAAAATTGGTGTAATTTCACTGAGACCAATGAAAAAGTCATTTACACCACTTGGAGCTCTGGCTCATTTATTTCAATGAAGTTATCCTGCATTTAGGTGGGTGTAAACCAGAATAGCATTTAGTTCACTGTTAAGGTAGTAACTTCTCTGTTCCTATTGCTGTGATTGCTGGTAGCAAAAATAGTCTGCGGGATGCTGGTATGAATGAATGAGGAGGGGAGGGGAGGGAGGGGAGGGGAGGGGAGGGGAGGGGAGGGGAGAGGAGGGGAGGGGAGGGGAGGGGAGGGGAGAGGAGGGGAGAGGAGAGGAGGGGAGAGGAGGAGGAGAGGAGGAGGAGAGGAGGAGGAGAGGAGGAGGGAGAGGAGGGGGAGAGAGAAAGCTCTCTATATGCAGAGAAAATAGTTTCTGTTCTTTATTTCACTGATAGCTGAAAACTGCCCTTGAACCTCTCATTCTCATTGTGCCAGGCACCGTAACAGCTCTGCTAGGGTAGGGGGCTGTCAAAGCAATACCATGTTTAGCTTTACTGCTCTCCCCTTCCTGCTGCACCTCAGCTGAAGCCCTTACTGAGCAGAGAACTGGGGCTCCTGGGTTTGTCTGGCTGGGAAGCAGCATACTCCAGCCTAATTAATTTCACCCCCTTCAGTGTTTCTCTCCTTTCTTTGTGCCAAGTCCAGCTGAATGCAGCGCAAAGATAAAGGGAGAGACAATACCCTGCTCAAGGAGCTTCCAGCAGAAGCAGACACCTTGCAATGGGAGAAGTGGAGGAAATGGAGGAGAGGTAGTCTGCCTGAGCTCTCAGGTCACACCACAAAGAGAATGTGAACCAGCAGTTCGTGAGACCCATGTGCCTTTACAACGGGGGTTTATTTTAGGTGAAACACAGCAGGTAGTGATACCTTCCTTTGTTGGGTGCTGGGATTTTTGAATACTGCTGCCCTGGGATTAATTGCAGCCTTCGGAAATGCTTCGTGTTATCTCTCTGTTACAAGTGATGATGATTTGTTTCTGCTTTGCAAGTTTGGATCAGTTTAGCTGAAGTTTTATGGAGGTAGAAGAGTTTTATGGAGGTAAAGAGGAAGAATTATCACTGTGTGTTAGAGTTATCAACAGTACTTATAATAGCAATAGGAAGGATTATCACAAGGAAAAGCTCAGGAGGATTACTTGGGATTCAGCAATGTACAGTAAACAAACTTTATCTCTTGCAGAATGTCAGTGCATATTTTACAATACAGTTGGCTTTAGTGATCCATGAAAAAATCTGCTGCAATTTGAGTTTAATCATTCTGAATCTTGGAATTAAATTAATATTCTGTTGTCATGAAACCAGTGAAAACAGGCTGCTTATGAAAGGAACAATGCAAAGCGCTGTAATTTCATTTCAGACTAATTCCAGTTTTAAATTTCTGTATCAGCAACGCCTTGGCAAGTTATCGGTGAACCCATAAGAGTCAACGGAGCTGTATGAGAATGCAGATAACGTGCATGAGATCACCTAGCAAACTAGTTTCAAAAGCTTCTGGTGTAAGTTAAACACTTTTTAAAAACTAAACAATATATTCTTGACTTCCCTCAGCCATAGTCATAAATATCAACTGGTTGAATGGTTGAATGGTGTTTGAATCTAACAAAATACAGGGCCTTCGGACACGCTCGCAGGCATACACACAGGCACATCCTTTCTGCAGAGATTCAAGTCATCACAGCTAGGATCAAAAAAAGAGGAACAAAGAAAGTAAAAATTAAATCTATGTGAGGATTTCTTCTGGTAAGAAAAAGGAATGTAACCAGAATAGGACTACTTGTGAGGAAATCATTTAATATTCTGCTGGAATTTACTCGGATGCCATGAATACAGGCAGCATATAACATAGTGAAAAGATTTAAAAGACCGTGTAAAGATACTGAGCCTGCCTGGAACACGATGGAATTATCTGAACTTGTATTAGTTTTGCCCTTAGAAATTTATATTCACATTTATAGTTATAAAATCAGATTCATAAATCACAAATACCCCAAGAGGGATTCTGCACCAGTTCTTGTCTTGTTATTCACTTATCAATGGTAGGTTGCAAATTAGCCTCTGATGGAATTTAAGAATGAGACTGATGCTCTGGTTTTTTCTACACTTTTTTCTCAGTTTTGAACAGTAACTTTATGAAATCATAGCATAGGTATATATACTATGACTTTTACATATATATATATGTGTGTATGTATATAACACATCCTCATGGGCTTTAAATATACTGTGACTTTTACATATATATATGTGTGTATGTATATAACACATCCTCATGGGCTTTAAACAACAAAGAAGAGTCTTGAATCTCAGACTCATCACAGAATCACAGCATCATTTTTGTTGAAGGAGATCTTAAGATCACCAAGTCTAAACCGTTCACCCTGCTCTGCCAGGATGTCTAAACCATGTCCCTCAGCACCACATCTACATGTCTTTTAAACACTTCCAGGGATGGGGACTTCATCACCTCCTTGGGCAGCCTGTTCCAATGCTTTACCATCCTTTCTCTAAAGAAATTTTTCCTAATATCCAACCTAAACATCCCCTGGTACAACTTGATGTTTCCTTTTGTCCTGTTGCTTCTTACTTGGGAGAAGAGATTGACACCCACCTCACTACAACCTCCTTTCAGGTAGTTGCAGAGTGATAAGGTCTCCCCTGAGTCTCTTTTTCTCCAGACTAAACAATCCCAGTTCCCTCAGTTGCTCCCTGTAAGATAAGTTCTCTAGAACCTTCACCAGCTTCTTTGTCCTTCTTTGAACAGGCTCCAGCACCTCAATGTCCTTCTTGTAGTGAGGGGTCCAAAACTGAGCCCAGTGTTCAAGGTGTGGCCTCACCAGTGCTGAGTACAGGGGGACGATCACTTCCCTACTCCTGCTGGCCACACTATTTCTGATACAAGCCAGGATGCCATTGGCCTTCTTGGCTACCTGAGCACACTGCTGGCTCATATTCAGCCTGCTGTTGACCAACACACCCAGGTACCTTTCCACTGGGCAGCTTTCCTTGATCCCTGATTAAGGTGTCTCCGATTGGACAGAATTCTTAGTTATTAGTGAAAAAAAGACCCCTTAGACAAAATGACATACTAATCAGGCACTCCTCCTGGCCTCCAAGTTAAGAGAACACTTGTACTATGAGTTTGCTTTGAAGTCACTATTTTGTGATACAGTTATGGTAATTGAAATCAGGGCTGGAATTACAAAGCACGGAAAACTGTGAGAAGTAAAAATTTGGCATGCTCTGGATCATTAAATAGGGTAATTAACACTGTTTTGTGAAAAACTGATGGAAAGTTCATGCAAATTACAGCTTATTTTAAATAAACTTGCTATTCATATACACGTACTAATTTTGAAGGAAGATTTTCTAATTTTTGGGAAATTTTAGGAAAAAACTATTTTGGGAAATTCATGGACAAAGCCACCTTTTCCAAATACATCCAGCGATGTATCTCAGATTTCACCTAGAGGATGACCTCAAGGATATAGCAACAGAGGTAAGTTAATTATAGTTCTTGTTGAACCTTCAAAGTCATCTGAGTTAAGACAACAGGTTGATAATGATTGCAAAAGAAGTTTGTGTATGAGGGCAATACTAGTAAACAGGACTAGTTACTGACCTACTGTTGGAAGCAGAAACATCTAATTTTCCCCTCGCGTGGTATCTACAGCAAAAAGTCTAGCTATTTAACCTGAGAAGGGAATATGCCATGCCAGTGGAAGGTAGTTTGCAATAACAGCATTGGATCCACATAGCTGTTCTAGTGAAGCCATATGAAAATGTTTTTCCTAAAAGACAGCTATATCAAAATGTGTTGTCAGTCTCAAACCTAAGCTCCTGTGCACATATTTCAGTGATAAATACATTGGCATATTCTGCCTTCATTTACTGGTCATCCAGTGTTAGTTTCCTGAAGTGTAGAAAACTTGTTTTACATAGAAGTAACACTTCACATGACAAGCCACCTTCTTATTTTCTTCTCCCAATAGGTGACTTGGAATGAGCAAAGCTCTTCTATCTTTCACGTACTATTTTTCCAGCTTTCAAAGAAGCCCTTTAGGAAAAATCCATTTTCTGTTGTGGCTTAGTGTGTGGCTTCAGCACACAGCAGTGGAAAGCGAACCCTGAGCGAGGCGCAGCAGGAAGCATGCAGGCAATGAGAACACACATCCTAAGGTAGTGCCTCATACAGACCATGTAAGCAAGCACATATTTCTCCTTTCTGCTGGGAACTTTACTGAAACTGACCTCTGAAAAATATTTTGGCTTTAACAGTACATAATTTTCTAACACAGTTTCATTTCTTTGAAATTGTACCAATCGTTCTTCAGTGGCAGCTCGGCTGGAAGGAGGTCATCCTCCAACAGTTTTTAAGCCTCCACTCAGTTGACAATTGCAAGCTATTTCCAGCTTACTATTCTTCAAATCTTGTCTTACCTTGTAGCCTCTTTTCTTTGACCTTGAAGTCAGCTAGGATCATATGTCATGACTGAACCATGTGACAGACTTCAATTTACTTAACCCACAATATTCAAGGTAATGGGATCAACTCTGGTGTCAAGCAGGCTCTCTGGCAGCCTTAGCCTGTGAGTTGATGTTGTCTGCTAAGTGGTGTGAAGATATAACCCTGATAATAATAGTACTGCTTAATCTCTATTGAACTAAGGTGTTCTGCTACACTCTTGACCCCTGCACACTTATCTACCACTTCGTGGCTCCTGAAATATTTTGAAAAGGGTTGGTTGCTGCTGCAGTGTCCTTGATGTGTACTTCTGGAGGCTGAGCCAGCGGGTGCTGCAGTGCTTGACAAGCTTTAAATGCTTCAACGCTCTTGAATACCTGATATATTTTGCAGCTTTCCTTTTTTTCTGAAGCAGTTTTGAAAATGGGAACATATACCCAACAGCAATTCTCAACCATTTAATGGCCACTGCTTCACATCTTGTTGGCAGCACCTGTTTGCCAAATGACAAGCGCAGCCTGGGTCGGGTAAACGTGGCTCTGCTTGACAAATCTGGAGATGAACAGAGTTGGGTTTTCCCCTTCTCATAAAGCCGCCATTGTCATTACTGTGGGAAGCAACGATGTTATTCCAGGGCAGAGCTCTGTCTTGTCAAGGGTGGCAAAGGTGTTTTCACCTATTACATATCAAGATGTCTGACGTCCACTTAACTGCTTGGCCTGCACCTTTCTCAGAGTCTTCCTAGAATAAGAAATTCTCTCTCATCTCTCTGATTGCTGCTTTCATCTCTTAAACAAAATGACCCATGCTTTCTGACGTTCAGCTGAACTAATGAATCCTTTTTATTGATTGCCAGTGTTTTCACACATCTCAGGATTTCTAACTGCACTGTCACAGAATACGTCTTCAGCTCCTTAGATTTTTTAGATATCTATGCCATTTGTAGATTCCTTTATCCTTTGCTGTAGTACCTAAGATTAACAGATTTGTGGTGTAGGGAAATGACCAGTAGCTGTATACAAAAAGTTGTTTTGAAGCACTGTAGGGTGCTATTTTTATGTTCCCAACAAGTTTGCTGCCCATAAAAGTCTGCATTATGTCTTTATCAAGAGATGGATAGATTCGGCATTGATTGGTCACAGTAAAGAGGGAAGTATACGCCCGTATTGGTAATGGGTAAACGTGAACTAGATTGTGACTACCGCTGTATACTAAGTAATCATCATTATTTTTTGTTGTCTTATTACTTGCTTTTAAAGTAGAAACTGTGACTCTGTATTATTATTTTGAATGTTCTTGCATGTGAAGGCCCTGAACCAGAGATGCATTCTCCTAAACTCTATATGCATGTACAGTTTAGTTTGCAATGTGTCTATGTAATCTTCTGTGATGGAAAGTAATAAACTGGTGCAAGCTAGGACATGCGATACAAATACATACATGTAAAATACAAAAGGGCAAAAGTTATATTATGCAGGTCATATATAATCAAACCATAACATGAAATAATCTATTTCATGATGGAGATGGTGATTCATAAGAGCTGTCATGATGATTCTATGTTGATACATATAGAATAAGTATGTATCTGTCTCCACTGACAATATATAGACATTAGAAAACCACTGTGGTAGCTTACTGTCTTTGACAGATAAATTTCAAGAGTTGTCACCACCAACCCCATTAATTCCAGCAGATGACATAAAGCATCCATGTTAAACAAATTCCATTTACTTCATTGGAATGGTCTATGAATATGGACATGGTCAGTTATTTCAACTCAGTTAATAAGCAGTAGCTCTTTAAGTCAGTATCTTATATTTCGTAGAAATTTGCTTCCTGTATATTTTTGTACCTTCACTTTCCATATTTGCATTTTTATTTTTTAGAAGATCTATTCAACATCTCTTTGGATTTTGATAGGAATTCTCTTTTTACTAAATAATTTTAAATATCCCAAATTCATTGAAGAAGATGTTCGAAGGACAGTGCTATAAATAAAATACTAGTTGAATTTGCAGGAACAATGTTTGCCATTTGAAAATATAGCGTCATTGAAACCAAGTAATATATTTTGGCAATCAATGTTAATTTTAACTACGAAATGACAGTTTTGAAAATATAAAATAATGCTCCTTGAATATATTAGCTATATCATATACATCATATTTTATATATTATAATTCAATTTCATTGAAATGAAAACAAAATTACACTTTTGAAATGACATCTTGAAATTACAATGCTCCTTTTTTCAGCTGGAAAATGTTAAAGAAGAAAGAAGTTATATAATTCCTAGTATAGAGCTTTTGGGAATTTTTTTATCCTTACAGACTCAGATTTAGATCAGAAAAGAATTTCAAAATTTTACCATGCTCCATGTGATAAAGCAGTTATACTACTAAAAGATCATGTACAAAATTTCTCTGTGAAGCAGTTGTAAAACCATATAGTATTGAGGTTCCCGAGCAGCGCCTCTTTAAGGAGTTATGCTAACAGTAAAGGGAAGGCACAGCACCCAGTGAAAGTCAATAAGCCTTGCTGGAAGGTAGCGGTGCAACCAAAAGACAACTTTATGGATTTGAGGGTGTCACACTGAGGTTGCAGAGGCGCAGCTCTACTAATTTGCAATAGTTTATTGGAGACACAGATGAATGAGATGCTAAGGGACGAGGAGGAATGTGGTGAAGGAATAGGAGGCTGTGGGTAGAGTGGAAGAGGGAGAAAAATAAGCAAATCTGCACTCAAATATGTTTTAGAGCAAATTGAGGATCATTGCTTACAGAAGAGTAACCTGATTTACGGTAAAGGTCATATCTGCTATATGAGGATATATATATATATAATAAAAATAGCAGGAATCACAGATGCTTATGAATGAATGGTTGGATGAGAAGAACAGTAGTTCTGCTGTAACAAACAAATAATGACCTTATTTCTTTTTTAAAAACTATTAATTTTCTAATCTGTATTTTCTGGTATCAACATGCTAACTTTGGAATCAACCACATATTGTCTTAAAACCACAAAGTCAAACAGATATTTTCATGCTAATGCACCTTTAATTTAGGAAGAATGTTTTTCTCTGAGAATCCTTTTAGTCACAGCTGTTTAGCCTCATGAAATGAAATAGTTCCCAGTATGCTGAAAGTCTGTCTATGATTAAATGCAATCAGTTTTTAATTAACCAGAATTTTCAATATCTCGCAAGTGCTCTCTATGAAGTTTTATTCAAATGAGGATATGGATTACTTTATTTTTTAAAGTTTGGAGCTCAGAGAAAAGACAACAGAAGAGATGGTACAGATAAAATGAAGCTTAGCAGAAAAAGGACAATGAATGCATAAAATCTGCTTAAAGGCTATGAAGGGTGTGTACCCAGAAACAGACCTGGAGCAAGACCTAACTGTGTATTAATGTGATGATACACACACCTGTACAGCTGTTAATAGTTATCATTATCTTAACTGTTATGTTATTATTATTAACTATTATGGCTAAGACTGTAATTGAGTGTCTAGTGGAATTTCAGTCTGTTAAAGCAGTGGTACACAGAGCTCCAAGTATGACATGTCCAGGTGGACTAAATGTCCTCTCCCTGAAAGTACCATAGATGCTGTCCTTCAGCAATGCACTGAAGAAGTCTCTGAGGTATTGTGAGCCATATAAACACTTTCAAAGACCTGTGAAGCAAAAAAGTACATTATTACAAATTTACCTTCCTGGATCAATGGGCAGAAAAATACCAGAGTAGAATGCCTACTATTATTTCTTTTGAAAACTGCAAAGCTAAATGTTTTCCATCCAAAAATATATGATAATTTCTTTGCAATAATAACCAAGGATTTTATTGTACCAGATGATTGAAAAATCTCAATCTTTCACTTCGATAAATTGGCGCTATCAAGTATTGCTGTAACATAAATATTAGCTGTATAAAAGAGCAATACTATTAAGAAAATTAAATATAATATTAAATGAAGAATAAAATCACAAATACATTTTATCTCATAAAAAAGATATATTTAAAATATATTTCTAAAAAATGAAAGAAAAAGGTTTTAACAACTTGTTTTGGAATTTTTGGCATAAAACAATTAAAATTGACAGCAATCTATTAAATACTTTGGTTTCAGTCGAATTTATCTTCTGATTTATGATCTTTATGTAGCTCTCCTCTTGCGAATACACATTTTGTTGAACATGTCTGAAGTTCATTTAAGTATATGCCTATATTTTTTGTGCTTACTAATTCTATTTCGCCAATGTCTGAGCAGCCTTTTAAAATGCCCGTCACCCACCATTCCCTCAGATGCAAATGCTCAACATTTGTACAATCAAATGGAGCGGGAGTGTCTCTGTCTAATTCTTCATACAGATGAGACAGATGTATTTGAAGTGTTGGAAATGTATCTGAGTGAGGTATTTAAACAATAAAAGCCATTTACTGCATTCAGGCTCAGGCCAATCCTTCTTGACTGCACATGTCTGGAAGGAAGAGGCACTCCCTGGAAACAGGTTTTGGGCTTAGACCAGAAGAAAACACAGTTTTGGAAGCCAGGATTACAGGGTCCGTTCAGTGCTCTGTCCCTGATGGGTGTGAGCCGGATGTTAGCTCTCTGGTCACAAGGTGGATGTTTTGTCAGGCAAAACCAACCCTCCCTGTCCTCAAGAGTATGGGTAGGAGGAGGGAAATCAACATTTTGCTATTTTTCCCGAGGTTTGAGGAGTGCTTCTGCAGAATGACAGTGGTATTGTCCACACCTGCGCTGGGGTGGCACATTACAGCTCAGGGTAGCTTGGGCATAGCAGATACCTACTCGTTAAGCATGGAGTTGCCTCTGTCTCTGGAAATCCATCTTGGCAAACTAGAGGAGTGGTCAAAGATGCCCAGCTTGTCTCTATGCCCTCCATCCAAATAATGATTTAATGCACCTTCCCTGAGAGAAGGCGTTTGTCTGTACCCAGCAATGCAGATATTGTAAACACGGTGAGGAGAAAGCTAAAGACCTTCCCCCACACCACTAACAACATGGGTTTTTCTGTTAGCAACCTGAGACTATGGGACGGTCACCAAACGCGGACTGTGAGCAGCGAGAATCTGTTCGGAGGAGCTGCAAAGGGGCGGCATTGGAACAAGTAAAAAGCAAAGGAATTTCCTTCCTTAGGAAGCAAAGCAAATAATTGGCTTGATTTTAAAAGCTTCTAAGCTCTAATTAAATCTCCAAATGAAGGGGAAGGGGAGGATGTGGAGAATGTGATTGTAGAACTCTCTTCTGCAAAAACTGTGCAGTCCGGGTGTCCCATTCATCTCCAGGCAGACATTCAGCCCTTGGCCATTACTGGTCCAGCCTGGCACCAGCCTGCGCAAGCCCCGGCTGCTCGTTAAAGCCAGGCACAAGCGCTGAAAGAACGTGTGAGCAGGATGAAAGGTGCATTGGCAGAGATGTGTGGGGAAGTAGCTGTCACCCGTAGTGTACAAGAGCCGGGCTTTCACTAACAGCAAAGCTGTTTCCCATCTCTGCAGCCTTATTCCCAAGATTGCTATTCACACACTGTTCACCGACATCAAGGAGTGGGTTTCCTTCCAAAGAAGGGGCTAGGTAGGGGAAACTGCAAGACTGGAGTCTGTTTTCAAAATGTGTAAGAGATCTGTTTCATAATATAGATATTGCCACTAAGCCCTGGCAGCCTGGACCTTGAAGTGTGAACAAGAGCTGAACGCACATCTATGTGGCTTGCTGGAGCAGGGGTGGTTAGTTACTGCAGGTAGTTATATAGACAATATACTCAGAAAGCACCAGAGCCGAGGTGGTGAACTCCCAGCTGTGGAGTTATGGAAAGCTAATGGAGAAAGTGAGGTGGAAATGACAACCACTGCTACAGCGTAGGGGGTATGCAGAAAGGATGTTAAATTTGCAGGGAGTATAGGTTAATGCAGAGGAATCCCAAATGCACACTGGATATGCATTTCCATTTTACCCACATTAACCTTTTCACTTCCCATTTAGGCCTGAAGCGACAAGCTGTGCATCATTCCCAGTCAGACTGTCTCCAAAACCCATCTCTGTACGTAAAGATATTTTCCATACTGCTTGTAACAGCAATCTGAAAGTCAGAGAGAGGTAGCTTGAGCCATGCATGTGTGAGCCTGCCTTCCTTTGGGCGATGCTGCCCACTTGCAGGTAGTACAGGCAGTTAAGGGTTTGGGGGACAGAGTGAGCTCAAGCCTGGAGCTATCTGGCAGCACAGACATACTCTGAATTTCTTTTCTCAGAGAGGCTATGCCCTCGCCTGTATAAATGTATTGCTACTCTTGCTGTATGCACTCTGAGAGTACCTGTACTTCAGTAGGGATCTATATTTTTAAATGAATGCATCCTTATGTACTATCACAGCTCTGGTAACACAGACTTTTCTCCATTAATATATTCTTTGAAAAGTTTTTATGCTATTAAAAGAAAATCTGCCTTGAAAAATGTTTCTTTCTCTCTTAAAAATACTTCCATTAAAAATAATAATTAAAAATAATAACAACAACTATAACATCCTAAAAAGCATTCTTGCTTTTTCTAAAGTGGCAGCTGAAAGCAGTCCTGAAAGACTTTTATTTTCTTTCAGTGTTGTCTTGCTCAGATCCTGTATCTAGCAGAAAAGAGTGCCTATGGGGAAAAGAAGGAAAGAAAAAACCACAGTCACAGTATTTTGAGACAGACTCCAGATGAGTACTGCAGCTTTTGTTTGCGTAATAAAGGAACAACTGATGTAGTGATAATATACTTTATAAAATAGCCAATGTCCAGATATAATAATTGCCCCATTGCTATAGGGATTTTTCTGAAGTTATTTGGTTGCATAAATCTTGTGTATATATAAATAAAACCAAGCTCCATGCCAAATCTCCAGGCCATTTTTACAGCCGTTTGCAAGGCAAACAGCAAGTGCAGGAAGTTTCTCAATACAGAAAGAAAAGAAAATCAGGAAAAACTCCTTTTACAAGCCTAAACTACCCAGACAATGCATCTTCTATCGTCAAGCACACCAGAAGACAGCCTGCCCCGACAAGCTCACAATAAACCTAGAATCACAGAAATGTCGGGCTTTAAGGGATCCTGTTGTTCAACCACCTGCAGTGAAACAGCACCAAAAATACATGCAACACCATGTATATTAGCTGTTCTTCAAAACCTTCAGTGAAGGACCACCTCAAGCCTGCCTAGGCAGATTGTTCCAGTATTTCATATTTATTGGGAGGGTTATTTTATAATATTCAACTTAAGTTGTCACATATGCCATATAATTTCTTAATCCATCCCAAGGACTGTGGAAAATAATGAATTACTGTCTTTTTTATTAGAAATCATATGTATTGGAAAACTGCTAACTGCTTTTGGCAGTCTTGGTTTTTTCCACATTAAGCCCAGCTCATTCAGCTTAATCTTGCTACTCTTGTTGGTCTCCCTCTTTGTCTTAAACCAACACCAAAGTTGACATACAGTGTAAATAAAGCCTTACAATGGACAAGCAATATTGAACAATGAAGAATATAAGAAAAAAAACAAAAAAACCCACCCTGTTCTGGCAACCCCATTATACATACAACCGACTAATAGCTGGTTTGTCTTTCTATTGATCAAATACTTTTATACAGATCAGGCCAATTCCTCCCCTCCACAGGCCATTAGCACCACTGAGTGCACAAACCCTGCTGCTCTTATTTGCATAGTGTGAGAACCTGTCCCACAAATCTCTTGCAGTTGTTTTAGATTTCTGTTCTCCAGAAGAAAGGATATTATATATCTTGCAGTAATTAAGCTCTGCATACTGTAAGGTATTCCCTGCATCTTCCAGCCAAGTGCTTTCATTTTTAATAACCCTTGATTTTCTTTCTTTATTTTTTTTTTCTTTTTTTGTGCTGCAGAGTACAGCAGCTTCAGATTCCGTGATGCTAGAAGTGGGGAGGCTGTGTAAACTGAATCAATAATGCTTAAAATTTAATTAGGCAGTTGCATCTGAAGAATTAACTTTAAAGAGAACATGTGATACACCATGATACAGCTAGTGCCATTTCAACTACAGTAATAGAAAAGTGTCTGTCTTTTCATTGCAAGCCTTGGCAACATGATATTCTTCTGCAGAGAGACAGGAGAAAAGTACAAAATCCAGCCAGCAAGCTCTGCAGTTTACTTCGAAGTGCTCACCATGCTTTGACCTTCATAGCCAAGGAACCCTTCAAGTCGTACAAAACATGCACGGATCTCTGATCCTTGAATGTTTGGTTTTCCCAAGCTGTTTGGCTGTCCTTGCAGAGAATTATCACTGGAAAGTAGAGCAGGAAGGGATTGTTTGGGGATAATCATAGCTCACAGGAAAAGGGAACAGAAACATTCCAGAATATAACAGCCTTTTAAACCCTGAGCAGAGGTGGCTTCTTGAGAGCTTACAAACACTTCAAACACTTTGGAAGGATGCTTAACGCCAGGAGGACACCGGGACTCCCCTGACACTTCACATAACACTCACACTACCTCGCTGGGCTTTGCAAGAAGCTGTCTCAGAGCCTCACACAGACATCAAGCTAGAAATTGAAAAGCCTTAGCTTTCTAATATATTCAGTTCTTTTATTTTAAAAAGGCTTAAATTCCCCCACAGATGAAAGTTGTACCTGTCTTTTCATACTGCACTTATTTGACGCCTCTCATTCTAATTAAGAATAAGAATGAAAAAGGAAAAAAAAAGAAAAAGTTATGTCTTTGTACATAATGCATGACCAGAACTTTTATAGAACTATAAAATATTAAATAGAAGTTTAATATATTTTATAATTATTATAATAATATTGTATTAATATATGGGGAATTTCCTAGAAAGGTACTTCAAAAGAACTTAAAACATGCCTTGGTCACAGCTCTTCCAATGCACTATTTTTATGTGTTTCAAAATTATTCTTTTTAACAAGTTTTGCATTTCTCCACATTGTGCTTACTCTGTCTCACCTTGCGTTAACACCACTGCGCTGTGTAAGTGCTTAAGAAGAAGAGACAGCTCGTTATGGTATAGTCAGCTGGTGATGTTAACAAACTCCTCGATGCTCTAAAAAACCAGGGAGAAATGGGTCATGTTGTAAACATGAACGTTAATTCTCACCAGAGGCTGCGGGAATATGTAGGTCACATCACAAGGTGTTTATACGAAATATCCTACAGCAGTAATAACACCTGCTCTTGGGCATGATGCCTGCTTCTGGCCAGGAATGATGACAGACATCCCTCCTACCGCCTCCCAGTTGCTCAGCGGTACAGAAATAAGAAGCGTCACCCTGAAATGTTTCTAAAAGGATGAAGACATATATTTTTTTGCTTAATCTCCTACAAAAAAAGTTTTTATGGAAGTTCACAGAAATATAGCCATAGTTGCAGAAGTTGCCATGACACCTTAAACGCTGGGTAGATGCCTTACCAAGATGCATTACTGAGCAATTACAGACTGGTTTCAAGCAAAGTCAGCATTTTTCAGTTTATAGGTGCATAGAGTTTGTAAAGAGAGTTGTTCTCCAAAAAAACATCTCTACTTCAGGTCTATTTTTCCAATGTTATTCATTATTAGTGCAGTTGACCAAGAATTCTTTTTTTTTGTATTTTCAAGATTTAAACATTTTTCCAGCCCAGAGAGCATAAAAAACTACCACTGCTTCAAAAATTGTTCATAAACTCACATTTTTAAAAAAATACAGCTTATGATAGTGTCGTAAAAGGTACCTTCTGTTTTAAAGTGTTTTTCCATTAACTTTCAACAAGATAAAATTTCTACATGAGAGATTTGAAATGCAAAATAGACATTTTGACACTTTTTGTAAGGTGAAGGGATATCTTTTAGAGGATTCAGGGGTTTTAGTGCAAGGGGAAAAAACCCCAGAACATTTCCCTACGAACACTTCTGAAGTACTTTTCCACAGTATACAGTAAGATGATGCAGAATGGGCTGGGGCAAGGGACTAATTGGACTGATTTTTTGGACTGTGCTTTATCTACCCATTCTCCAGCACTTTCTCTGTATACAAGACCCTAATCAGATATTTCCTGCGTGCTAATAATTTGGAGTAAAACAATGTCCGTTGAATAATGAGTCCTATGCTACTGTTCAAGGCCGTAACAGAGTCTATCCTGACTGTGGGCAGAGAACTTCAGCTCACTTTTTAACACCAGTAAAGCCAGATTCCTGCCTCCATGTACGTAGGCAAAAACCCTGTAGACAAATTCCACAAAAAGCTGATTTTACACAACTTATTCTCATTTCATTGCATGTCCTATCATATATCCTGGCAAATTGACATAAATGACCATGCTTATTGAGTGTCTAACCAGTCCTTGAAGGTAAACAGGTAGGACATATATGTAGAATTGGTTGTAGAAGCCTTGTCCCATTTGGTCAGAGCTCAGATGTTTCAACCGGTGATGTTCAGAAGGGTCACTTGTCCAAGCCAATACCTCAGTTCTGACTCTAGATGTACGGAAAGGTTGCACTGAAGAACGATCCAACTTCAAAGTCTAACTTTTCAAAACTACCCTCCAGGAGTGTCCTCTGAACATTTCTCATATACCATGTGACAGGACCAACCTGATTGTTTTCTAGACTCCAAACCCTGTAGAATAGAGGAATGACTTTATCTAGGAGCAAAACAAACAGACCATAGGGAAAGGAAGGAATAACTAACTCTTCTCCTGTTGAACCCCTGGTAGGCACCAGTCTACTGTTGTTACATGTTTCTTCTGTGAAAGTAACAGAGAGTTAGTACTTGTCTGAGGTATAAAGTTGACTACTGATTCCAAGATTTGTGGCTTTTGGAATATCTAATTCAGAGATTAAATTTCTAGTGGTTTTTTCCTACCTTACCTCCATATGTTTGAAAAATTACCAGTGTTTTCCGATCTGGCTCTTACAGGGTGTTTCACAAATCTGCACAGGTTATTTGGCTGTATGTACAAGTAATTTGGACAAGCATTTTGCTTCTTCTACTTCATAAAATATCTATCAAATTTAGACATGCACTCCCAATGATTTTCCCCCTGGGGCTTTTTCAGACTTATTCCATGGTCTCCTTCCTGTCCTCAGTCACTTATTTCTAATCTCCCTGCTGTCTCCAGCTGAAATATCACCTATTTCATAAGCCATAGGCTGTTGGCTATTCCCACAGAGCCGTAAAAAACCCTGTAGCCCTGGGTGTCCCTAGCTGCCACAGTCAGTGAGTACGACACAGTGCTTGGTCTCCCACCCACTGGCTTTTCCTGCTTTGCTTTGCAATGGTTTAGTGGGGACCTGGCAGCTCAGGGTGAGCAGTTGGACTTGATGATCTTAAAGGTCTCTTCCAAACAAAATGATTCTGTGATTGTTTCTCTCTGCCTTATTAGGCGGAGGGACAAAACCTGCATTAGTGATCTCTTCAGAAAGTGCAGCACTTAATGCCCCTAAGGAATGAAAAATCCTAAGCATGCCCATTACAGCTGGTCAAAGGCAAGTGAAAACTGCTGGATACCAGTTCCATATTTTCCTTATCTCAACTCTTACAAAGCAATTCCAGTCCTAAAGCTCTCAAATATTCATTGTGCAAGGCTAGGAGTGAATTTACAATTTTGGGTTTTTTTCTGTATAAATAGAGCCTAGGGCTAAATGCTTGAATCATATATCAAGGAAGTACCCTAACTGTTGACTGAAATCATGGAGAGGTGCCATCAAGCTACGCTAGGGAGACTGTCCTCTCTAACAGATTCTCCTCTAATATTTGAAGCTGGGGTGGGGGGCATCAAATGCTGATTTGTCTCCTGTGCAGTGCTGTGGCCCTGTTCCTGTGAGTGGTTAATACAGAAGGAAGATCTCACAGAATAGAGATGATGATACTGGCCTCCCAAAGAGGGAGCTGTCATCATTGAATTAGAGATCTCAAAAGAGTGGAGCACATATATGTTGTACAAAACAAGAGAGATGTGGGAAAACGTGGAAATATGGAATGACAGAATTTGTTTAAAAGGGATATAAGGAGGATATGTGTTCCAAAACTCTGCTCAGGTCAGGGATAGCTTCAAAGTTTGATCAGATTCCTCAGCAGACTCTAGAGGTCAGAGACTTCTCTATGAGGATCCTGCTCTGAGAGTCATCTTTCCTTTGTTTGACCACCCTCTTGGAGAAAACATTTTTTTCCTATTATCTAAAAGTAATTTCATTTGTCATAGTAAAACTCCCCTTCTTCTTTTACTGTCCACCACCAAGAAGAGTTTGTCTTTTTCTTCTCTACATCCTCCCATCAGCCAACTGAAGAAAGCAATACCTCTCCCCTTGTCTGTCATTGTCTGTCATGAGCTCCATGTCATAGCTTGCTTATCAGTATGACCTCCTCAACTGCTAGGTGTCATGCTACAGTATCTTCATTATTTGCTGTAGTAACATTTTAGACCACAAAAGCATAGAGAGTGAAGACTATAAAGACTCTCAGACATGGCAAGAGAAACTCTCTTTGTGTCCACGTGGATAACCAATACAACAGGCCGTTAGGAATACAGTTTAAGAGCGCTTTGTGGTGTGTGTTTAGAAGCTGCTTTTGGGTGCTGAAAAGTCAAAACTAAATCCCTGGGATTGCACTGAGGCAGTCTTGGAGAAATATAGTTGATTGATTCCCAAGGAAATCTTTGAGCATACATGAGATGTGACAATCAAGGAATCAAGACCTGGAAATCAGGGATCTAAGTTATTTTAAAGCATACGTGTACCTGTTGCTCTGACCAATCAGATTTTAATCGATATTTTAACCTATTTCTTCATTATCACTCAATAAGCTACAGCTTTGATAAAGGAATTTTTCTACTGTGATAGATATCCCTTGCAGTATCTTTTCTTCTACTGTTGGTTATGTTGCAATGACACGCAACCTTCGGTGAATAAAACAAAATTGAAATAGTTTCATTTTGTAAAGAAAAAAAGGGCTGTTTTTCCTCTATTACAAATAATACTGTGGGATCTGAGTTCAGTTTTACCGATGACGCAAAACACAGACAGTCAAAATACTTTCTGCAAATGAAGAAACCCCAGCAATACATCAAAAGCATAGCCTGGGCTATTCTTTGAGAGACTGCTGGAAATCAATATAAAATTCTTCAGACGGCTTTGGTGCTGGTGACAAGCAGCTTAAAAAGAAAGAGAAAATATGGTTTTCTTAGAGCTCTGCTTTCATAAAAAAGGAAATACTAAGGCGAAGAGGAAATCAATGCCTTGGAATTTTCCTTTGGGATCAGTGAGGGGGAATTTGTGTACACCAGTAAAAGAGTCAGTATAGGATGTAAAGGGTCACCCTTACTTGTGTTCTTATCCCTGTTTCCTCAGTTCAGATTTTTGCGTATTATTGGCCTTAGAAGCTGACAAAAGAAAATGTTCCTCTTTCATAGTTTTTTAGTGTGGAAGAATGTGGTTTTTTTGAAGTGGAAGAATATGGCGGATCAATTTCTTATGCGTCACAGAACATCTGCCAGGTGATGCAAGCCAATATTCAGTCTCTATTGACCTGGATAACAGTTAAATCATCAAGCTGCACATTACAGATATGTTGCTGCCACGCAGCACGAACTTTTACGTACTTACTGATATTGCTAATTATCAGGAAATAGAATGCAGCCTGGAAACATTAACAGTATGACATATTGACATCAACCAACGTACTTTTATTTTCAAAAAAATAATACTAAAAAATCAATGAAAATTCGCTCTTGTTTAGAACTCTATATCCACTCATTCTACCTTGATTTCAACAGTATTATACCTGGTTCCCCATCTAAGCCTGTTGAAATCCATTGACGAGCATGTTTTACAGATCACTGATCACAGACTCTATGATTGGATACACAATTTTGACTTTTTAGTCAAGCTGCTGCAGCTCATGCTTTCAGCTCTGGAAGTCCTTGATTCTGTACGTAGAACAGAAGTATATTTTGTATATAAGCCAAAATCATTGCTGTCTTTCACAATGTATTCCCTCCACTGAAGTTGCAAATGCCTTCCCCAGTACTGCAGCAAGAATTAAACAACAAGCTTTTTGAGCAAAATAAGGCAAATCTTAAGCAGGACATCCCTATTCAGAAAGGTTACTTATGTAACAGGACCAGATTTAAAGCCTTGCAGTATTTCAGATTCACATCTCTTGCGGAGCATCTCACCATTTCTATGCACAGTTTTGCATTCATGGTCTTTTACGCTTGTGCGTAACTGAGATTTAGGGCCAAGTTTGCTGCCAGCACAAGCAGATGCATGCCATTAAAGTAACTGGAAACATGCTTACTTGTGGTGAATGATTTCAGTCAGAGAGGTACTAGTGTCTGCCTGCTTCACCCAAGGAAACAAATGCACACCACAAACACAACTTGAACTACGTACCCACTTTGTTTACTTACGTATTAACTGCAACTGCTACAGGAAAAGATGATTGTCAGTAAGAATTGTTTGCTGAACCTATAAATCTGGGCAGGAGTCACACAATGACTAAAAGGAGGTTGGTTATAGGACTCCTTTGCAGACCACTGACCCACGGGTCATTGCAGTAGTTGTGCAGCGTAGCAGAGAAGCAGTGTAAGAGAAGCTGCACTTCCCAAGAGTTCAAGAACTTGATACACAGGATTCATTCTGAGCTTATAGTTCTGCTCAGTAGTTAATCTTCATCCCGGCTAATCCTGGAATCTGGATTACAATCAGTGATAAAATGACTACGGACTTAACTTGAATCAGATTTTTGCCAATTGTGAGGGTAGTAACAATAAGCTTGAGTAAATTATCCTTCCTTAAAAGAAAAAAAAAAATTAAAAAAAATAGCAGAACCAGACAAAATTCGCAGAAATACTCTCAGTTCTGTAGAAGACTCTGTATAGTAGATGACAATTCAATACAGACCTGTTTTGGCATGTTACTAGGATATAGGCACTGGAGACTTGCTCTGGGCAGACAGAAGAGTCATGTAACTTTGCAATTCTAGAACCATCTACTTGCAAACCACGTTATCTTTGATTAATTCAGTAAGAATTCATAAGGTATTTGAAGTTTCTGTCAGATCATCTAGAAGAAAAAATGAAACAATTACAAAAAAAGTTAGAACTGAATATTTTTTGTTTCTCTAAACCAAAAACTTTCCTGGTTCTAAGCTCATCTGTTTATTAACAATGGCCTTGAGAAACTGATTTGAATTCTGCTTCAGATGAAAAACAGCATAATGTTTCAAAATCACAGCACAGCCATGTTAGGGACATGTCTTGGATAGAAGGTTATATGAGTAAGAAAATAATGAAATATAAATTTATTGTATGTTAGTTTACATTCATGACGCAACAGATGAGGCAGTATGAAACTGTATCGGTGGGGTAGAAATCTCATTTAAATACATTTGAATAACTTATTTACTGAAGCCTGGATAAAAATAGGACAGAGTGCGTGGGGGCTGTATTAGAGAGATACGTTTCCTTTCCAAACAGACATATTTCATCAGTTTTCCCTTTCAGTAATCCAATTGTCAGTTTTATAGCCCATTAAAAGAAGTGCAGAAGTGATGGGAAATGACTTTCATACATATCCTGGCTGCCGAGTTGCTCTGTTTCATTACCTTGCCCTGCAGATGACTGACAGCTCTGTAATCAACTTCAGGCTGGATTTAGTGGTTCCACGTCCTTTTCTCTCATTAATTATTGAAGACATTTTTCTCTGCTGAGAACGGCTGCTGCGTGCCAGGTCACTGTATTCATTACACTTACATCTGCGTCTCTTGAGCAGTCACGGAGTTGTGCGTTGAACTGGGAGTCAGTCATCACACAAGAGAAGATGAAGGGGAAGAAAAGTAACAAAAGAACTGTGGATCTGTTGTCAGAAGGCCTGAAGCAGTTCCATTGTTACCTGTGAGTTCTCAGCACACTGTGTTCAGAAGCCAACCAATCATTTACAAGAGAGGTTCTTGTTTCGCAGATTTTTTTTGTTTTATTCTAAAAAGAGAATTTTACTTCATTTTTTACTGTTAACAGTGTTAGTTGCCCTTTTGCTGTTGTCTATTTAATTAGAGAGTGCAGAAGAAATGGAAATATTCATAAGAGATCCCTGCATGTACAAATCGCATAACAGCAAAACGAATGCCCTCTAAATGCCATATCTAGTTAAGATTATATTTTTTCTAAAATATTCAGTGAATGCTAAAGAATGCCATGACCAGAGTTCTTTCCTGGAAGATCTGGTGACTGACAAATTAAATATACCTATAGCAATAGGTCAGGCACACGTCATCTCTTCCACCCCTTCTCAGAGGCAGCTCTGGGTTGGTGTTACTGAAACATGGTACTTAGCTGATACGTAGCATTCCTTGCTAGGCTATAGGTGCCTAGCTACTATATAAGCTAGCACTATATAGCCATGTCTGTCTTAGTTCACATCATTGCATCATTACACTTTGTTAGGGGTTGAGCCTCCGAGCAAAACTCAAGGTCCCTAACGCTCCTTAAATCCCTTATTGATACAGGGAAAAGGGAAACAAAACTCAAATCTCGGAATATATGGATGGGAAACTGAAACAAACTTTTAATAAAAATTCTAAAGTACTATCAGATCACACAACTATATATTAAATGCAAAACAGGAAAAAATACAGTAAGAGTTAAAACACTGCAAAGGGAGGAAAAGGAAAAAAACTACAATTATGGCCGATTGGCCTTAGGCCAGGAGATGACGTCACGCCAGGATGGTAGCTCAGAAGATGGCGTCTATCCAAAATGGCGGCGGGCCAAGTGATTAAAAGTTTTTAACAGCTTAGAGAAGTATTTTAACGAGTTCACAGGGAGACCTTTTCCAGTGTCTGTAAAAAAAACATTCAAGGACACTCCTGACCGAAGTGGCTGCTTCAGATAAAGGAGAAGCCCTCGCGGCCGGAACACGGAGGGGGGTGAGCTTCCCCCGCGTCCGAGTCCAGCAGTACATTCTCGCCGAGTGAGAAATATCTCTTCTCTTACCCAATCCGAGAGAGAGAGATGCTGACTGAGTCCCACAACAATTCACAGCAGAGCTGGGCGCCGATAGACAGAACCAGTTCTGAGTTAGGCCCCGGGTGGGGGGGCAGGCCGCAGGCTTTCGGCCTGGACGGTAGCCAGCCCTCTCGCTGTGGCTCTTTCTCCGAAGCTGTCCGGTGTCCAAAGAGGAGGAGACTCCTCCTGGCTGCAGGTTTTAAGGAGCATCTGCCGGAAGAAATCTTTTGACCTGCACTTTTAGCCAATGGGATGCCGGGTTTATGGAACTTGTATGAAATAATCCTGATACTCTGTTGGGCACATTTCCAAAACAAGGAAGTCTTGGCTCAAACCGTGACACACTTGTACAGCTGTTTGGATTGGATGATGTATGTCCAGGAGAGCTGGAACCTAAATTGAGAATCTCGCTCTACCTGCACTTATTTTGGTAAACCCAGGCTAAGTGACCTACTCACCAGGCTCTCAATTCCTACTCCCAAGAATTCCGAGCATATCCTTCATTCCAACCTCATCCTTCATAAGTATTCACCTGCCTGCATTCACACATTGCTAATTTCTCTGCCGACTAATGTCCTGCCTATGAAAAACACCAAAACCTGACCTCATGAATGTTTTGCATGAGCAACTGTCCATGCTTGGCAGAGAATAGCAATTCAGGTTTCGAGATCATTATCCTTCTAAAAGAGAATAAAGTTTGAAAAATACTGATGGAACAAAAATCCAGTGAAATCGTCTGTTTAAAGAATTTGATTTTTATAAACATTGACAATTTTTTTTTCCAAAACAAAACAAACACTTCAGAAAACGAAATGAAAGAAAAAATCAAATATCTGCATTTCATGTTGTAAGATTGATACTGTCAGATGCTCCAATTATTCATCATGGCTTGGCTTCGCGGACGAAGATTTGGGAAGGGCTTTGCCCACGCTTATTGCAAGCGCGTTGATGGCTGAAAAGGCCAATGCGGGATAGGCAAGACCGGTTGCAAAGAGCACACCGGAGGGTCTCCTTGGCTGGTATAGTCGAGGCACGGTTCTTTCTGCGCTGTCTTTTCTCCTCGAGCCTGATTCTATTCGTGCTCTCAAAGGAGACAGCACAAAAAGGGCACAGTTTCAATGTAATCCTGTAAAGCACAATATTTTGACAGATCTTATTTTTCCCTAATGGATTTTTTTTCCAACCAACTTTAATAAATGAGTAGGGACATAGTCCAAAATTTATCAGGCCTTAACTCTACCTTTTGCGTATTGTTTCTCTTACTTATTGTCATGGGAACATGTGTGGGACGAACCTCTGATGTTACTGAATCCAGGTCCTCCATATCTTATCCACAACACTGTACAACTCAATAATGGGTAAAACGAATTACCAACCTGGAAATTTCCCAGCTATTAAGAGAAGCAGAAGGGCATCTGAAAATTTAATACATGTCTTTCTGGGGCAGGACTGATGTCTAAACAAATTCAGAACTGAACACTGTAATGAATAATACTTGGAAAGATAAATTATCCATGTCTAGAAGATGAACAAAAAGAACATTTTTTAAAAATTGGAATTTTTTTTTCATAGTGTATCAGTGGCTGAATTGTGTATAAGCAAATGCTGAAGTGTTTTGAAGATATTGCAGAATTTGGTCTATGATTGATAAATGGAATCAGACAAAAAACCTTTTCAGCAGCTTCTAGTACTTGTACATAATAAAATAGTGTTATTACAAAGGTACTCTGTTAATGGGACTAAACTTGTGAACCTAAAATTCATTCATGAGTTTAGTCGAAGTAAGGAAGAAACACTACACTGGAAAACAGAACAGGCTTTCTTAGAGTATACAAACTCTGGAAAAATGGCTACTATATGTGAAATCAATTCAGAGTATCTTGCTGCAAAGTGACAATACCGTTGCTAAAAGAGGGGATCGCTTTACACATAAAGGTGCCTTTTTTTTCTTAAGGCATTTCAAGTAGCGGACTGGCAAACACTGTTCTATATAATTCTTATTCAAGGTGATGTCTTTAGCCATTAAAATTGCTTATTTTGGAATATATATGTGATATTTTTTCATCCTAGAAGCACAAAAATCAAAGGTAATATAAAGAACAAAATTTTTCATTTTTTCATGTTCACTAAGATGCCAATAATTGTTCAAAAATGAGGTTACGAGGGAATAAAATATGCATTTTCTTTCCCTCTCAAAAAGAAATATTCTTTCTAGAATGAAATGCTAGTGCTTCCATTTTGAATTACTTCATCTCTTGACTTATAATTAACTTAAAGATTAACTCAGATATAATTACATGAGAGCAGAGAATGATCATAATAAACGCGAAAGCTTTGCTAATCTTACTTGGTCTTCCCGCTACACCAACAGTCACATTAAAAAGAAAAACAAATACCTAAAAAGTTCTCAGTTACATTTGTTTGACCTTAAGCTAATTAGCACATGTGGTATCTTCATGCCAAAATCATATTCTCCTCTTGAAAATCTTTGCTAATTACTTTCTTAATGGATTGCATATGCATTAAAACAATAGCCTGTAGACAAAGGAAGGCGAATTCTAATTGAACAGCTCCATGAGGGGAGTCATGAGGATGCGGTTGATGTTTGGAGATACAGTTGTAAGATTTGAATTTTAAAAAGTGAGAAGAGGAAAAAGAAGGTACTTTATTTCTGAGTAATGTCTAGTAGAAACTATTATTTTGTATAGATTCTCTGGTCACTAATGGAAAGAGAAATTTCCGTTGAAGATTTCTGTGATACCATAGGGAACCCATAGATGCTCTCTGGCATCACCTGTACTATCTGTGTTGCCCCCAATATGAAAAATTCCTTCAGCATGAGAGAAAAAAATATTATCATTGTTTCCTCTTTATTCGCACCACTGACAAGCCGTAATCTTCTCCATCTTAATGCTAGCTCTGTCAGTCCTTTGCACTAATACTGAGAAACTTATCAAAAAGAGTAATAATATTTCTTCTAATTTCCTATTTACATATAATTAAACTCAGATTATACATAATAGCTCCTGTGCTAATATAATATTTTTAGTTTCAATAATCCTTTTTTTCCCCAGAGTTGTGCACTACATTCTCCTTGAATGCTCTCTAGGAAGGCTGGAATTACCTCATCTGAGATGTCTCAGGACCACATTTGTCATCTTTGAGGATGAACCACAGTGGTGGCCCATAATCAACCTGTCTCCAGCTGATCCACTGATTACTTTCACCCTCACTGTTATTTCCAGTTTATAAACACACAGCTGAAACCAGCTTTTTGGGTAAGTCTAAATGCATAACCTTGCATTTTGCTTTGTTACAGCTCATGCCATTCCCACTGTTCAGCTTTCAATGTCATTGCGTTCTCTTTGCATGATATTCTAGCAGCTGACTGGTGCTGAGTATCAAAAGATTACTAATAATGTTATTGTAAAGATTATTCTTTATGGAAAACTGTTGCATATCATATATTCAAACCTTAAAGGACTGATTGTCACCTCCCTGATGATGCAGAGTAGTAGAGGGTCAATGAGCAGGAGTTTCACACAACTCCTGCCAGAAAAGCATGAGTCAGCCCTCTTTCTCTCTTTCAGATGGGAAGTTTATGGAGACCCGACTGAACTGATGAGAATGCTGTTCTCCACACAGATTTCCGAAATACATTTGTGTATGAAGCACGCATTCTCAGACTCCTGTCCTGGTAAACTCACAACAGCCTGCATATACATGAGTCGGGATGCCAGGGATTTTGACATGTGGGTCTTTCAGTCCCATCTCTCATTTCTGTGTTTCTAAATATAAACCCAAGAAACTTCTAAGTGGCTAAAGGCTGTCCGGTATTTTTGGACCAGAAATAAATGCTTGTTTTGTCTGTCCTATTCTAATCCAAACCTCATTTCCATAGAACTGGTAATCCTACATTTACAGTTACAGGGAGAGGGGGAGAATCATCTTCCCTTTTCCAAGCAGTGTTTATGTAGAGAGGTTAATTCCTGCCTACTGACATAGGTAGAAGCACCGGACTCAGTAATGTTCTACTTTTGTAACTGTATATAAAGAGCATTTAAGAAAATTGCCTACAATGAGAAGCTGCCAATCTGCTCTATCAGCTGGCAATAGCCGTTTTTAAGGTTGAGTCTAGCTTAAGCTCTGAATCTTCTTCAGGTAATATTAAGAATGTATAAAAGAAAAGCGACTTTGTCTTCATGTTAACAAGACACAGTCAAATAATCTGGTTCTCCAGGCGGGTAGGATGAAAGACTGGGAATGTATCAGCAACAGTACTTAGATACAGACACCTCTTCATTTAAATATCTAGTTATAAGGATGAACTGTGCAAAGGAGGTCAGAAATGGCAATGAGACATCTCTGTCTGGAAACTGAAATGGGTGCAAGAAAATTGTAGATGAAACAACATGAGAAACAGAACAAGTTTTCATGACAGGCACAAATATTTTGTGTCTTTGCAGTCAGCAGCATTTTCTTAATCTAGTGTGCAGAGTGATTCCTATTAAAAAATATCTTCTTTTTTTTTATTCCCCCCAAATAATAATCAAATAATCTATTTGACACATCTGGCTGTACGTATCAGTACTGTGGTTTTCTGTATACGGCAACCTGTAATATATGGGAAAGTAATGGGCTTATTAAACTATGGTCATTAGTCCATACTTGGAGTCACCTTTTCTCATATTGAAGGCTCAAAATGAAGGATAGAGAGAATTTTCATTAGGAATAAATGTGGAGGAGTGACAAATCCATGATAAAAATCTGTTTCACAGTTAGCTCTTCTGTTGGCGTCTCAAGGAGGATGGTAGGTGAGATGGTGGGTACCAGCTTGAGGTGGTGAGCAGAATTAAGCTAATTGTCTAGAATTCTTACGGCCACTGCAGGAAACCAGACATTGCACAGCACAGTTAATATCCTAAAGTAGGTTTCTTAATTGATTAGATGAATCATGAATCATTTTGAATATTTCCTTTTATGGACTACAAAAGATAGTCAGGGTGATAAACTCAGATATAAACTTCGAAGTTGCCGCTGGCTAAAATTAATAAACTGAAACATACCCACAAAGACTAACATACTGTGAGAGTCCTAGAACTGTCCTATTTAAAACAAACCCAAATCTAAATCTGTGTTTGTTTATTTCCATGCTGAATTTATAATTGTAATATAAAACAAGGATACCTGTATCCTTTCAGTATCCTTGAAGCATCTTAAAAATACATACTGTTACTATAATTTAATATACTTGGCATCAGTGGACTAGTGAGTTCAATTTTTTTTTGTCAAGTTTCAAAAGTTTTCTCACCCTTTTACCACCTCTATGACTTTTCTAGTTATTTTAAAATACCATTTCTTCTACCTTCAAATATCAAAAAAGACCCATGGAAAAATAAATCTTGACAGGATCTCTAGGGAACATGTTTTAATCTGTCCCCTAGATATGAGACAAGATGGGTATATCTTAACCATTTCTGTCAGATCCCTTTCTGAAAACTTTTTCTTAAAAATTTCCAGCGGATTTTACAGCTTCCTTGGATAACCTGTTCCAGTGCTTTACTCCCTTTTATTCTGAATGTGTTTCTTATTTCATTTTTGCAAGTTAAACTAATTTCTTCCTTCTTTATCCCTTGTAAATGTAGAAAGCAATTAATCATCCTCTTTTTTTATATACCACCATTTTATATCTTGCAGATAGTCATCCTGTACCAGTCTTTGTCTTTCCTTCTGTAGACAAAAGGAATCCAATTTTTTCAACCTTTCCCTGTAGGTCATGTCTTCTAAAGTTTTTTCTCTTTTTTTTTCTCTTTCAAACTATTGGGGTTGCTAATATCTTCTATGATAGTGCTTAAAATTATACAGTAGCTTACTGGAATGGTGGTAGGTGGAATTTAATCTCCATTTCCCATATCTTACCTCTCACATGGCCTTAATGAATCATAGAATTAGATTTCCCAGTTTTGAATTATCATCTCTCTGTTGACTTTCATTCTTCTCAGAATGTACTATCATTCCAAGGTCTCTCTTGGCACATTGTTTCCTCATTTTGTAGTTATACATATGATTTTTTTCTTCTGGGATGTAGTACTTTTTACTTCTTATTATTTAATTTTATCCTGTTGGATTTCATCTTATTTCCCCAATTTCTCAAGATCATTTGAATTTTGATACTGCCTTGTAGGATGCTTGTGACCTCCCTCCCGGTCCTGCTTGAATTCATCAGTGCTTCACAGATTAGAAAAGAAATTTATAATATTACTGAGCTAACCCACGTGTGAAATGGAAAGTTTAAAGCAATGGCAGAGAGTGAAAAACACTGCTAGAATTAGTTAGGAATAAATACTTTGTGGGTATTTGTCAGCTAGGGGATCAATACTTATATGATGCTTCTCCAGCTGTATTCTGTCTCAAAATAGGCAGTATCTGTTTAAGAAAATGATGATGGAAACACAGCATGATTTTAAACAGTCTCTACTTCCTTAATCTTATGTGTGTGTGCTGAGAATCTGTGCTAAACTTCTATGCACCAGCGTGATGAGTCTGTCTCAGCTGGTTGATTATCCTGGGATGGGAGGCCATTTGGGACACCAAGTGAAACAACTGATGTGTTAAATATATGTAAGTCTGTAGATTACATCTTCACATTTGGAAACTGTTTTCTGGATTGGCAACAGTGGGTCAGGGATTCTGGAGCTCCTGAGAGGCGGTAGTCAGCAGGCTGTTGTGAGAGAGCACAAAGAGATGGATAGGAGATGCAGACTCTGGAAGGAGCATCCGACAATTGGAAAAAAAAAAATCAATAAAGCTATTTTCTATTCATTTACCTAAGACATTAAAGAAAATACTGAACTAATCAGGAGGTGTAGAGGACACTACCTGAAATAGCTTCATAAGCCTAGCAATGAATCATTAACTGTGGTCGGAGACTATTTTTTATTCAGCTGATAGTGACTTTATTTCATCCTTTCATAACAAGCACTTAAGCAGCTGCTCTCTACCTGTCAGAATTAAATCTAGAAGGGTTAGATCTTCAATAACTTTTTTCACATTCTAAAGAAAAGTTGGTCTCAAAAAAAATTTTTATGACATATTTCTGCATTCTACTATATTTTTTTTTTAAAATCTGACTAATTCAGGTTCTTCATTGCCTCCACATACACCTTCTTTGTAATTCTTTAAAACTGTTCAGCTTTTCCCTCTTATTAGGCAGTCTTCAGCACATCCCATGCCTGTTTTTTTCCTTTTACACTTATTCAGAAATACTCAGTGTCTTTTATCTTTTACTATGACTTCATGAATGAGAACAAATATAAAGCATTTAACATACAGAAAAAATTACATCTTAAATTTTCCTCAGGTATGAGTTCCTTTTCAGTAAATGTTCCAGCTCTATGACTTATTCTAATATGGCTCTTAAATGATAACACACAATTTGATGGTGTTCCAAGATTCTGAATTTTTCCAATTTACTCCTGTTCTCTGTACATCCCTGCATGGTTACCTGAACTGCTTATCAGGATTTTCTTACTACGCTACAGAAGTTTCCAGTTAGCTTCCATGTTTTAACATCCTCTTTGAATGTTCTAAAGCAATCTTTACCAGGTTGCTTAATGATGACATTAGGTACTCTTCTCTTGCTTTGTCAGCTGGACATCCAACGTTCCTCACGATCCTTTCTCAATGACCCCTGTCAAGGACACTCAGTGCCAGAAACTTATCTGCTGTGCAATGACTTCCACAAGAAAATCTTCCATAAATAACCTGAAATGTTATTATCTGCCTGTATATTCCTATACCATTGTATTAATTTGGGAGAATAGACAAACCCGGGTCTTGCTATTCTGATGTCTTCATCTTTGCTCTTGGAATTTCGTAGTTATAATTGGCTTAGGGTCATTGATACGAGTATGGATAAGCAGCTTAGAGTAGCACCGATGTTTTCAAGTTCTTTACAAGACCTTGAAGGTCATCAAATTCAGATGCTTGGGCATGTCACAGCAGATTCTATTTCCAATTAAAATGGTGAGAATAACAAGAAGATTAATTGCTTTCTGTGGCACTATTACAGATTCTTATCAATGTAATTGAGCTCATAATCTGGCCAATTGACAGGTGAGTTCATTATGAGGAGTGGTTTCATTCTTACTGTTCTTGCCACAGTACTTTCAAACAAAAGAAGTCCTCCATTTATTATTCTTGCATTTCAAATGCATTAAAATATGCATAAAAATAATATAATTCCTGCTAAAATAAACATTTACTGTATTTCCTTTCATCTCAAATGAAAAGATTGCTTCTATGTCCTCCGTCTTCCTGTAAATGCACAACTAATGGATGGAAATAAGTTTTCTCACAGATGTCAGTACTGACACTTGATAAGTATGGATGAGCTTCTCCTAGCAGAGTAAGTGAACCTGAGCAAACTGCTTGATTTCTGCAGCCAGACTGCTTCTGGTACCGGATCCATTTCAGCTAAAAATATCCTGTACCATGAAGACATGCTGTGGAGGAAAAACTTAAGTTATGTTGTGCAAGGATTTTCCTTTTCTGCCTTCAGTGTTCAGTGTCACTGTGTAGCAGGCATCATGAGCACTAGGTGGGATCACAGCATGAACCACCACAGTCACATATGAAACCAGTCCCATGTCAAAACCTCCCTTCATTTTTAAGTTATTGGTTCAGCTCTGGTGGTGAGGCAAACTAAATAGTTAAACACCTGCACTAAATTTTGCATGTTTAAGCAATACCATTCATGAATCAAAGTCCTAAGAAAACTGGAATCTTACAGAAGGACGTGACTTAAAATCAAAACTGCTGGCCCAGAGTGAAGAGTTCTCAAATGAGGTGTTCTGACCTGTACCCATTCCCAATGATTAGGGTTTTTGCTGTTGTGTTGCTACTTAATAATTAAAACCGTTAAATAACTGTAGACTCGGAGCTTTTCATGGACTAAGTGCAAGAGTTCTGGTATGGATTCCGTAGATAAAGCTATATGAACTTGAATTGAGCCATCATTGAGAAATGATCTCTTTCTCACCTAGGTTGCAGGAAAACACATTTATGTGTTATTGTTCTCACAGGACAATAATGCATTATATTAAGCACAAAAGGAGGTTGCTCCCAGCTGCTGGAGACTCTTCTGCCTTAATTACCATCTTTGATGGAAAACCCTTAACAGGACTTCTGATTGCTTTAATTGAAATTTGTAAGAATAACATATATTTGGCAGGAAAAGAGAGGTTGTTTTGTTTTATACTCCTGTTGTGCCTAGAATAACCACAATTATACAATCTATTGGTAAATTAATGCTTCTCTCAGTGAGTACTAGGGAACAGAGAGTATGCTGTTGAAACAAAACCAAACATAAAAGCACTCTTTATTGTGCATGAGGGTTTTTAAAAACTCAAACATATTCCCCTACAAAAGCATGTTGTTAAAAATTCACTTTTTAAGCAAAGTACATCAGAGGTAAGCTATAAAAACATATTTCCAACAACCTATAAAAGACATTAGATGACAGTGATATCAAGAATTAACTATTTGCATAAACTTGAATCTTGGCCAGCAGATGATGAAATCTAACTCCAAGGTCACAAACCTTTCCAATGTGCCCAAGGGGAAATATGTAGCTTCAAGTCTTTCATAAATGAAAGAGAAAATCTCTTTAGAACAGCAGTTCTGAGAAGGAATTGCATTCTTCTGGCCTTCTGTGCTGAGGAAGTTCATCTTTTGATTTCCTGTTTTCCTGATTGAGCAAAACATTCCTCTATTCACTGTATTGGGGAAGTTTCCAAATAAGGGTAAATAAATGTTGCAGCTTTTATTTTATCCCTGTAGCAAAATGACTTTATCCTTCCTGTATGTTCTAATTTTCTGTTCGAATCTTTACAAAACAAATCCAGATTAGAATGATTTTATCAAGACTCAAATTTTAAGACAAGGTGTGTGAGACAACACCATTAGTTCTACAGGAAACTGTAGGTGTATGCGAACAGTAGGAATAATACAATGTGGAGTGGTAAGTTGTATATGAAAAAACTTCTAATTTATATTTGTCATTGATCCATATGATCTTAATGTTACTGAGGGCTCCTAGGCTTTATTGCAATTACAATATTTATAGCAAATTCTTTGGAAAATATTTGGAAATTATACTTTCTTCTTTCAAAAATCTTTGTTTTGTAAATCTGCATACTCTCTCACTCCCAGCTTCAGTCAATTTTTTGCAAGCCTGACTCCTAACTGAATGCTTGCATAACAGAAAAAGATTAGAAGCATAGATATTAATTCATCCGATCCTCTATGCTATTGATATGCTGTCTCAAATGTCAAACATAGATATTTTGTGACAGTTGGGGTGTCCTAGGATATGCGCTACAGCTGCTGCTCCAGAAAGGTGTGGTCTTCGATAGATCCAGTAACATTTTCAAAGCGTATGAAGATGTGTTGGACACCATGAGGAGTCTCAGCCTGCACAGGACACCTTAGGTGAGTGGCTCATTTCAAGGTCCTTGTTAAAAATTTAAAGAACATTGGGAGAACTACTCAATTTTCTCCAAACTGTGTCTGTTTATTTGGCCAGTTACATTTCTTTACAGGCTCCACTGATCATACTAAGAGATTTTCTTTAACTATAATCAGATCCTAAGCACTTAAATCACATTTGGACAACTACAGAGAGACACCTAAGTGTGGGTGGCTTAATAGGAGTCTCACTCTGAATGTCAGATGATGAGCTCAATAAGGTTTTTGATACTTTCTCCCACTAGTCTCAAGAGCAAGCTAACAAAATTTGGTCTACTTAAAAATACTGCATTTCAGTTTGGGACCAGAAATAATTGCATAGCTCAGTATTAATTGTGATGGTCACCTATGGTTAAATATGGAGCTTATGCCGTGTCCATTAGAACAGAATTGCTGGAGATGATATAGAAGTAGTGGTATTGTGGCTGTGACAGTCTTATAATGTAGTAGGACAGTTTTCTAGGGAGAGATAACATCTTTCTTTAGACCTAAAAATCTTTCATGGTTAGAAAAATAGAAACCCTAGGAAGACTTGTTTTTATGTGTTTCTAGATGAAAAGTATTGTGACTATATTTTGTGGAATTGTGTGGTTTGTCTTTTTTTTTGTTTTGGCTTTTTAACAAAGCTCTGACTAGACAAGTACTTGTGGTGCCTCCAAGGGCCATTTTTTAAGATTTGTATCACAAAACTAGAGATCTTGGTGTCTAAGAATAATATTTTGTTTGTTCTATCATGAAACTGTGTTTTTCTAGATCACTTGAGGTAGTGTAACAATGCAAGCTTTAGGAAACTAATTTCTGCTTAGGCTTCACTGAAAACATGTAAATACTGTTTTGGAACTTGCCTTTAGCTCATTATACATTTTAATGCAAATTTGCAATAGAGAAGGTTTTGTTCTTCCTTAATTGGGTTTATAGAACTTCAGTCTGATTTAAACCTATAATAAATGACAAAGCACCCAAGTGATTTAAACCAATGGTTCAGTTCACTGCATGAATGTTGTACTCAGATGAACTACCCACAGGAATTCTATGCTAAGAAGGAGCAGCTCATGGAGATGAAGAAATGGAAAAGCTGAACTAGAGAAGCTTTAATGCATTCCTATTTGTAAGTGCTATTTACATTATTATGGAGTCAGCTTTTGCACAGTTTGTTCAGCGTGATCCACTGCAGTTTGATAAAATGCAAAGACAAAATCTGACCTCAGGCCCGTATGCCCAGAGTCCTACCTTTTCTCTGCATTATAGCTAAAGAAACTTCAACCTTCTTCACCCTCAATCCTCTCAGTAGAGCAGCAGATTTTCACTTCCTTTTTGTCCTTCTCTCCTTAGACAAAACTGCTCTTATCCTCACAGACACCTGTCTATGCAGCAGCTAAATGAGGTGGCAGTTGTTGATAACATCCCAGCATTTTCCCACAGCAGCAGACTGCTTTCCACTTCTTGCTTTCCTGCAACCATCTTGCTCATAATTCTTACTGTTCTCTTGTATCAAGAGCAGTACTTTCCTTCCTACCCTTAAATGCAAATAAGACCATACTACCCCATCAGTCAACTATGCTTGATTCTACCAAGGGAAGCCAAGATTCTACCATGGGGAAGATGAGGAGGAAGGGAACAGGGGGTAGGACACATGACACCCAGGTAGGAGTGACAGCAGTAGTTACTACTGCTGGCGAGGGTCACTGCTGACCAGCAGAAGCTATCATCTCCTGTTCTAACACCACCAGCAGCAGTAGTTTGTCTGTTTCTGGCTTGCTGAAAGAGATATGGGAGACAGAAGTCATCTATCTGGGCAGAGATTGTTGCTGCAATAGGCACTATCCTGTGCCTATGAGGGAAAAAATCATTTGGCTTTACAGAAATATTGTATAGGCCAAATCAACAACTGGAGAGCTATCTGGATTGCACTTTTTTCAGTATTACTTGCCCCAGAGAGCTGCATGAGTTGCTTGTCCTCGTTTCCTGTCTTGATTAATATCCAGAGATCTGCATAGACAGAGATGGCAGTGTGTGGGCTGAGTTAGTGACAGCCACTCCCTGGCTTCACGGTAAAGTACTTCAGAAGGGATGTCTGGGCATTTCATGAAGGCTGACAAAAGCACTAGAACTAACTGGTACTTGGTAAAGAAGGTGTCACTTAGTGAATACCTTAGGGAAGGAGGAAATTTTTTTTCCCCCCCTTAAGAAGGCATTCTCTATTAGCAGAGATCCCAGATGCTCATATCACACTTGTACATTAAGTCTCAGGGTGCCAAAAAATGGGACACATTCATAGGAGTATGTTGTGCTCTTAGTCCTGTGTTCTTACTAGCATCCACCAAAATCATTCTGACTGCATAGTTGTTTTACTAACTCTTTTGACTGATTAGAAATATTAAGTTGTTGGCTAAAGTCTGTGGCAGAACTGGTGGAGAGTTGTGTGTTTCCTGAATCTCAGCTGAAGCTACCACAAGCTCTTCCTTTTGTTAAGAAGCGTTGAAATGATCCAGGACCGTATGCTCTGATGCACACTATCCAGTTGACACCATGAATTATCATTATCCATAGAAGCAAGAGCTGGTATTGATCAAACATGGCTTTTGTGTCTTAAGTTGTAAAATCTGATTTATCACCTTGGCCTTGACAATATCTTACTTAAAATCCCTTGCAAGTTTGGCATTTAAATGAAAGAGCATTTAACCTGAAGAAGATGCATTGAACCATGAATCTACAAAAGAGCTTAATTTGGAAATTGCAAGATGCAAGCTTGCTGCCTCATTTCTTACCAGTGCCTGGAGAAATCAGTCCTAAACAGACCCCACATGTAAATACTTCTGCCTCATTTTTTCTGTTGGGGAAAAAAAAAAGCTACATAGGAGCTCACAGAGCATGCTAAAGAACTGATGACCTTCCACTCATACTGCGTTTTTGAAGGACTGATTTTGGGGCAGCTTCTGGGTGAGAAGTCACGGGTATGATTTCTCCCTTCAGTGATGTGTACACCTCAGTTTTCTGTTCCTTCTGTTATCCCATCCATTCTGGGACATCGGGCAGAACAGACCCTAGAGGGTTTGGTTCAATTCATGAGTGTTCATGTCAAGACTGCACAGGATTTTATTCTAGTGTCTTGTCTGGTGCTACTATATCTGTAAAGCCTTTCAAAATATCAGCGTTGATCTGGGAGTAGTGTGAGTTCAAATTAACAGTAGCCAAAATACTTGTTCTCTGTATTAGTCATTTCATCAGGATTATACCCCAAGCCAGAAATCTACCTACATTTGCAGAAAAAAGACCCTCACTTTTAGACGATGAAAAGGGGAAATCCACTGAGATAAATCTCTGTTCTGAGTTTTACATGCTTGTGTATTTCAGGGCTCCTAAAATATCTGTTTCTATTTTGGTGGTATAGACCTCTTGTTAACTTAAGCTTGAACCAACTGAAATAAACTGCAAAGCAGGCAATTAATTTAATTGAGATCCTTTCTCCAAGTAATAATGAAATAATTTGTGATTTGCTCAGCACTTTAGGTACGGAGTTCATTTCTTTGTCTCTGTAGCTGTGCCCAAGCATAACAGCAGTTACTCCCAAAGGGCAGCAGCTGGCTTTGTTGTAGGCATTGTGTCCACCCTGTGCTATTTTAGAGCGTACAAGTCTAGCTGAACCTTCCTGGTATGTAGTATGCAGTTTTCCTACTGCAGCTAGCCATCGTGTTAGGAGTACTGCAGATGATATTTGTAACTGAGAGCATTGATTATTTTTAAGTAAAAGGCAAATAAGGATGTTTGCCCTGTAGTCTTCACTCCTGGATGTGTAAATAGATTGTTCTGAGCTGAAGTGTCCCTGTAAGTGTGAGGGAAATATCTCCAGGCCTGACTGAATGAAAAAACATTAGTTGCCCTGAGCTAGCTTATGTGAGACCCACACGCACTCTGCCCACAGCCAAGGAGCAAGGTTCAACCTGTGCCCTCAGCCCTTGTCTGAGTCACATTGCACATACCCCTCTGCCTGGTACTTGATGTGACTGGATCAACTGCAGACCAGACTCATTGCTTCGAGTTTGTCTGATGCTCACTGGGCTGTCCCAGACCTGTTGCTATCCCTGCTCTTCTCAGATGCTGCAGGACTGTACCCCCTCAAACGAGGAATCCTTTGTGGGGGGGACCCATGACTTGTGGCTCTTCTTCATCTTAGACCAGCCCTATTCTCGCTGCTCCTAATATCTGACATGATGATATACCTGCCCTGACAAGATTTTAAATTACCCTGTTCTTCAGTTAGAGACCCTTTAGATGCCCAGAGTGAGACACATCGTGACTCAACATCTGAATGATTCTACCTCAAACATGCTTCACCAGCATGGCTCTGGCAGACATTTCTTTTGTTCAAACCCTTTCAGTTTTAGAAAAAACCCCAATCAAACAAATAAACAACAATGACAACAACCTTTCATGTTATTTAGTATGAATCAAAGCAACATATTATTGTTAGATGTGCACTACTCAGATTCATAAAGACTGAATCACAAACAGAAAGAAGTTTATTTCATGAGGCAATGAAAGCAGGCAGACCTTTTAAGTGCCACAAACTTTAACAACCTTAAATTGCCAAACTGAAGGGAAAACACGGTTGATGGATGATTCCAGCTAACAATTCACTTTTCCAGAATTTTTACAGCCCTAGCAAACAAGGCATTGTCCCATAGGAGAGAGATCATCTGTAAAACATACACAATGCAAGCCACATAACTGCTACTACCGGAAACTAAGTGAAGCAATTGTTCAGGCAATTGAGTTCAGGTGTACCTTGCTGGAAGGTCTAGGAAAGAGTAATTACAATGAGAAAAGGTGAAAAGCACCTGAACTATTCTATTCTGAAAGGAGAGATGGAATGTGAGAGTGACCTATGAAGCCTTGAATGGCATGGGGTGGCTGCATAGGGAGTGCTGAGGGATTTTCTCTTTCTCCATAGCTCATAAAATGGGGACATTCATTGAAATAACCAGGTAGCAGAATTGTAAAATACATTAGATCCTCAACAGGTGAGGTGCCACTTTTATGTTTTGCAGACTTTACTGGTGGGTTTCATTGACACAAGACCTCATTATATTTGCACTAGTTTTAATTCTTTTCTCCTTAAGTTTGTGCTATTGTTCACTGCAGAGACAAATACTAGGTTAGGGGATCCTTAACTAGCAAATCCTTTCATCAACTCTGCAAAAGGCAGAGAATAACACAAAAATAAAATATGAAAGATATATAAGAGGAACTGAGAGAATCCTTAAGTAATTATTGCATCAGAATCAGAGAATTAAGACAGCTGAAGATTACAAAATGATCATGCAAATGTTTGAATATTAAGTCACAGGGGGTTTACATACTTACCAAAGACCATGAAGAATACCTTCATGGGTGCCAAGAGTATAAAATCCTGTTTTGTTACTTTAAATGGAAGTTCATTCCATCTCCAGATTTTGCCCCATTGTTATTCTCTACTACCATTCAAGAGGCAGGAGACTTCAAAGTATAGACAAGAAAATCAAATTTTCAAAGCAGATTTATATTCTTCTTACAGTGGACAATAGGCCCATGAAAATCATTGTCAAAAATAGAAGGCTTCAAACAAGGACTGGACATTCATATAGATAATGAGAATTAAATTACGTGGATGGCTATAAGCCAACGACTGACAGAAAATATTAGCAAGAAATTTTCCTTGTGGCTCTTCCTTTATCTCTCTGAAATACCAGAAACATGCTACTGGCTGAGAAAAAAAATTCACCTGGCTAGTAAGACAATTCATAATTTCCAGACAGTCATAAAACTTAACACTTTATGAGAGTTTTATCAATCCAATGTGTGGCTTGTTTTTCAAGGCCTTCCCTTGCCTTTATTGTCCCTGACAATGCAGCTATTTTTTTATAAAAGCCAAGTGGAAGATGAGAAACTCACACATCTGACGTGTTCCTCACACTCTCTTCACTTGATAGCTTCATCTTTTCTGAAGAATGTCAGTATGAGCATCGTTAGGTGGAAGATTTCAATGCATATTCTGATTTCTGTCACTCAGCAGAGGGTACAAAAATTATATATATATCTGGGGATGAATATGACTATAATTAATTGAGGGACAACAGGATATTTAAACCTAGGTCTCCTTTCCTCATGCATTCTCTCTTTTATCTCAACTCCAGAGCATCACTCTTTTCCTTTTGTTTCCCTATTTCTCTCAATGTAATATAGAGTTATACCCATTTTGAACACTTAATCCTAATTCTTCATTTTTTAGGTTTACCTATACCTTTTGTAAACTTTGATTGAATGACAGTAGCAGTGATCGACCACTCATTCTGCACATGGAGCTGATGGGGCCATAGTACAACTCCCTCCACTCTGTCCTTTCCATTCACTTCTCCTTATAGACCCAATGTCTAAGAATTTGCTTTATGTCAGTCACCTCTTTGGCCAGTCTGGCTTGAACTCCTTTCATGAGGTTAAATGTGTTCTGCAGAGAATCATTAATTGTGCATCAAACACTTGCACAGATTTCTTGCGTCCTTAAACCTTTATTCCTTATTCGATATAATTAAATTCCCTGGAAAGTGGCAAACTCAAAGAGAAGTAGAAATAGTTCAAAACAGGCAAGTCTTCCATGCTTTACAGATGCAAAGCACACCCTGTTGCTTTGCTCGGATCGGAGAAAGAAAGGAGGGTTTGCAGTTCACACAGAGACAACAGATAAAATAAGCAAGAAACAAGAACAGAGTCTGGGAGGTTGGCATCTATTACTTTTTAAGCCAGCAAAAGGTTTTGAATTCTGGAAATGTTTAGGCTGTATCATGTATATATTAGAACAGCACAGGCTGAATTCAACTTCTGATGCATCGTTGGTTTCCAGCAGAGAGATGAGCATGTATTTCTGCTTTGTGATAAGCAGATTGGGAGTCGACATAAGGTAACGCCAGTATGAACTTAAAAGTCAGACTGAGGGCAGAGACTGCCATCTCTTATAAGCCAACGTTGTTCAATAGATAGCCGAATTGTCAGAAAGGTAATTGCTAAAATTATTGATGAATAACTGCTGAGTTATATCCATTTCTGATGCAGATGCTGTTTGCAGTGGAAGATAGTTGTGGACTGAAAAACAAAATTCAGAGGGGTGTATAAATATATCTTCTTTGATGTGCTGCACCTGCCCAGTCCTTATAATGACAAAGATTAATTCAAATGTAAAGATTGATTTTTAGGGAAATGTAAATAAGCAGTAAAGGTCTTTTCCCTTAGCTTTCTAATCTGAATGATTTATTACTAAAACCACTTCCCTTTTACGGGGGGCTCTAACTGGTTTCTTTCTGATACGGACTTGGAAATATATTTTTAAAAGAAAATTAAAACTATCAAGAAGCTTCCTCTTTTTCAAATAACAAAATAGTAAGCACAAACTACAGTGCATAAAGAAAAGGAAGCAAATAAATACTAAAAATGGTGTTATGCAACATAAACGATGGAGATGGGGAAATACCTTTTGTCTGTCAGACACAAAATTTGAGTTATCTTCTCAGAGTCAATATTTCTGCTGTGGGCTGGTTTGTGACCGGAGGAATTCATATCTACATGTGAGATAAAGAAAATATGATTGCCTTAAATATGCACATATTCAGGTCCTGCAGAAGGCCCTTGATTCATTGGTCTGAAGGCTCTGCATGAAGGATGTAATTTGTACCTGACTACTTGTGCTTGTCTTGATGCAACCTGAAATGTCACTGCCAAATCTGTGCACATGCATGTTGACATGTGCTTTTGGTATTGATCAGTGGAAAACAAAATCACAACATGCTCCCAAAGAGAATAAAGGAAATAGGCGAATCATATTTAAGGATTACATTAAGTTCTAGGCTTTCCTCAGCTGGTAGAAACTCTGCTTTGCTCTATGGTAGGTCTTCAGTCACAGAGCTCATTTGGCACATATTAGTACAGACAGAATCTGTGTAATGCAAAATAGCACTGCTGGGCATTTTCTGGTTTTGGTCTTTTTTTTTTGTTCCACGGTACTGGGCAGACATCTGCAGCAATAACATTTTTCCTATACCACCGTCTTTTCTTGGCTATCAATTGTTTCTTATTAATTGTCATTGTTTTGTTAGCAAGTGCTTCATCTGTTCATATTTTTACAAGCAACTCTGTCCTAACTGCCTATATGTTATTTACTTCATTTCTTTGACTTGATAGGAAAAAATTGATCTTATAAACAATCCAAGCTGTTCCTAACAACTCAAAGTAATTATTCTGTTGTGTTCTTGGATAACATTCACATTTAACAAACACACAGACTGTGGATGCTAGCAGTTGAACAAGGGAGCTTCAGGGAGCATTGTGCAAATGGTATTGAAAATCATATTTTCTAAACAATTTCTTTTTTTTCTTTTAAATCACATATTTCCTTTAAAAAAAGCCCTGGGCCTTTTTTGTGTTTATGATTATTATTTTTATATTAACTCATAAATAATTGAAAAAGAAGCATAAATATTTCCTAAAATCCAGTACTCCAATATCCTTTGCTGATTGGAGAGCTCTAAGAGTGGATTTTGCTTAATAAGCATACTGGGAAAACTCATTCTGGAGTGCAGCATCTGCATATTTCATGTTGTTACAGCTTTAAAACAATAAATGCTGCACATCACCTGCTTCAGGAACACAGAAGTGAATCCATGTGTTCCTAAAAAGAAGAAGAAAATAAAAGAAATTCAGCATTTAGTATCTATGGTGAAGGCAACTCCCACTTTACCTGTGCTTTTCAAATGGTCGTGCTCACGTCTGACATTTTTTTAAATAACTTAATATTTTAGTGGTGGTGGTGTTTCAAACACACAACATCCTAAACACAGTTGTGATGTAATTCAACTATGCAAACTGTCTGGAAATGGGGTTGACTTTTTGTCCAAATTCAAACACAAGAAGGAAGCATGTTGAGGGTGGAATCAAGGATGAAGTTAGAAAAGCTAAAGCCCAAATTGAATTGAAACTGGCCAGGGATATCAAAGAGCACAAAAAAAGGGCTTCTAAAAGTGCAGAGGTGACAAAAGGAAGGCTAGGGAAAAAGCTAGAAATTGCCAAAGGAGATGGGGACCTGGCTACACGGGACATGGGAAAGGCTGCAGTACTGAATGCCCTCTTCACCTCTGTCTTTTCTAGCAAGACCGGCCTTCGTGGACCCCAGAGACCAGAGGGAAAGTTTAGATCTAGGAAGATGTACCCTTGGTGAAAGAGAGTCAAGTCAAGGAATACTTAAGCAAATTGGACATACAGAAGTCCATGAGCCCTGATGGGATGCACCCACAACTGCTGAGGGAGATAGATGATGCCATTGTGAAGTCACTCTTGATAATCTTTGATCAATCATGACAATCGGAATACGAGCCCAAAGACTAGAGAAAAGTAAACATCACTCCTAACTTCAAGAAGGGCAGAAGGAAGGCCTGGGGAATTATAGGTCAGTCAGCCCCACCTTGATCCCTGGGAAGGTAACGGACCAGCTAATCCTGGAAACAATTTCCAGGCACAGTGAGGATGAGAAAATTATCAGAATTCATGCTTGACCAACTTGATAAACTTTGACAATGAAGTGACTGTCCTGGGAGATGAGGGGAGAGCAGTGGGTATTGTCTACCTGAACTTCAGTACGGTCTTTAACAATGTCTTCCATAAGATCCTCACAGAGAAGCTGTTGATGTATGGGCTGGATGAGGCGGATTGTGAGAATGAGGAAGACTGGCTGAACGGCTGGGTCTGGGGGGTGGTGATCAGTGGCACAAAGTCTGAATGGAGACCAGTGGCCAGCAGAGTTCCCCAGGAATCAATACTGGGTCCAGCCCTTTAACATTCGGATGATGGGGCAGAGTGTACACTCAGCAAGTTTGCTGATGACAGCAAACTGGGAGGAGTAGCTGGTATGCTACTAGGATTGTGCTGCCATCCAGAGGGACCTTAACAGGCTGGAGAAATGGGCTGACAGGAACCTCATGCAGGTCAACAAGGGGAAGTGCAAAGTCCTGCTCCTGGGGATGGACAACCCCATGTACCAGTGCATGCTGGGGACCACCCAGTTGGAAAGCAGCTTTGCGGAAAAAGACCTGGGGGTTTTGGTGGACACTAGGTTGAACACAAGCCAGCAATGTTCCCTTGCTGCAAAGAAGGCCAATGGTATCCTGGGAGGCATGAGGTAAAGTATTGCTAGGTGTTCAAAGGAGGTGATCCTTGCCCTCTACTCAGCACTGGGGAGGCCATGACAGGAGAATTGTGTCCAGTTCTGGGCTTCCAAGAACTAGTGAGACATGGACATACTGAATAGAGTTCAAAGAAGGATGACAAAGCTGCTTAAGGGAGTAGAGCATCTCTGCTATGAGGAAAGGTGAAGAGAGCTGGCACCGTTCAGCCCAGAGAAGAGAAGTCTCAGGGGGGATCTCATCAATGTATATAAATACCTGAAGGGAAGGTGCAAAAAGTATGGATCCAGGCTCTTTTCAGTGGTGCCCAGTGACAGGACCAGTCACTGTGAGGGTGACTGAGCACAAGAACAGGTTGTCCATAGAGGTTGTGGAGTTTTCATCCTTAGTTATATTCAAAAACTGTCTGGACACAGTCCCTGGGCAACCAGATTTGGGCAGCCCTTGATGAGCAGAGGCTTGGACAAGATGACCTTGAGTGGTCCCTTCCAACCTCAGCCATCCTATGATTCCTTGATTCTGTCACTTGGGGCATTGTCAATACTGGCCTAGGGTAAGCATATTGTTTGTTTAGGAGTGATAAAGAATAGAAAAATATTAGTATATTTGTTTCCTTTTGTTGCTCTGAGTGACCACATTTTCATCATTCTCTTAAAGCAAGGTTAATTGCCTAAATCTCAGCTTGGGTTGACAGCAGGAATCAGGGACTGAAGACATGCCCTTTGCACTCACCTGATCTAACAAAGGCTGTGCTGCAGCCCCAGATCTAAGGCTCAGACACGTCCTGGCGAGGCTTAACAGAGTCTTGTTTGCAGTTAGAAAGACAGGTAGAATTGACGTGCCAGGTTTACTGTGACATAAATCAGCCCTCTGCCTTTCCTGATCATTGGTTTTAGAAAAGCCAGCTCACAGTGGGCTAAAGGAGAATCCCATATTTTCATGCTCCCATCATTTGGTAAAATTCACAATTGTCCTCTGTGAGACCGTGCGTGAAATTACACACCTGGGTTTCACATTATGTTGTGGATAAGTCTCTTTCACAGCCTCCCTCAAGCAGAGGTAAGAGTAGCCAGGTCGGACTAAGTGTCAAAATCTAATCCTAACATGGAGCTGTGCTCATAGCTGGGGTGTTCAGGGGGAACAGAAAGGGGAAGGAAGGGATGCCACTGATGGTGGAGATGCTTTTGGAGATGTTCAGACTCTAGTTCTGTTTGAAGATGCCATGTTGCTTCTATCTTGGAACCCTTGGGAGACTAGAGCTAACCAGAGTTAGCTCTAGGGTGAATTCAGCTTTCAAAGTTATCTGCCTACAGATGGGTGGTGCAAAAATTTCCTTGTCTCAGCCCCACAGTGTTCCTAGGATCATGTTTTTAAGCAACTGTAAAATTGTGGCATTTGGTATGTACTACGTAAAAATGATATTTTGTCTTTTTGATGAGGAACACAAAATTCTGTTGAATTTTATTATAGCGCAATTTTCTCTAACTTGTAAATGCATGTGGCCTCCTCATATATGCACTGCTTTTCTAGATAAGCTCTATTTCTATATACTCAATAGTTTTGCAAAGTTGTTTTCATTGAGGATGTTTCTTGTACATAAACAAGAAAAAAACCCAATGATTCATGGTTTCTATTTCATTTAAAATTTTGTCACAGTAGCTAAACCTTTCATTTGCTTGTTGTACATCTGAGATGGAATTCTGACCTCACTGAAATCAGCAGAGCTTTGCCTTATGATGAGTGGGATTAAGATTTGGCCCCTAAAAATTCTTATTTAAAGTCTCTTCAAGTCAATGGACAGACTCCTATAGACTTCTGTAGACCCATAACAAATCTGTAGACAAATAGTTGTGCTTAAACAACAAATAATTTAATCAGAGAAAAATGGGAACTTCATTAGGTGACCTGAAGGAAAAAAATCCCTCAAGATAAAGCAGTTTTGGTAATCTCTTCAGCTCCTTGTCCTTGAGAATTTTATGGGGGAAAATTCTCTGACATACTACTGATGGGCATGTGGATTAGAATAAAGTTACATTTATGAGTTAAATTAATACAGTTCTATAAAGCAGGGTCTGCATGAGAAATGGTTACAGTACTGTGATTTAAGTGCAATCCCTTTTTAATCGTAGAGTCTTTAATTACATCTGCCTTACACCTTGGGGAAATGCACTGGGGACAGATAAGGAATCTCGTTTCTAAAGAAAAGACAGCGGAGGATAAGCAAAAAAAAAATGTGGTTGGTATCAAGTGAAGAGCTCTGCAGAATGACGTTAATTGGTAGATAAGAAACCCATGGCTGTTTCCTTCTTAAGGTAAATAGTATCACGTTTTTTAAGGGTTTCTTTTTTGTGTGACTAATCATTTCAATCATGTTGCTAGCTATCGGTATCCTTTATAAATCCATGACCACCTCAATACCCACAAGTATTTCTCCTTTTCTTCTTGTCTTTGAGTATTTTGCTTGATGTCAGTGATATTAAAATATTTTCCTCATTTTTTCATCAATAAAATGTTTCAGATATACTGATAAAGGCTTTTTTTTTGGTCTTTTTATTACTTCTGTTTCCAGGTGCAGATTTAGCAGAACCTATTGTTGCTTCCCATCTTTCAAGTTACCTTGGTTTGTAACAAATCTTACAAATCGTACAAGGCTTCTAGGTGGAGTTATTTTCTCTTGCGTGTATTCTGATATGTTTCTGCTGTGGTTTTTCTGTTGTCATTTTTTTTCCTCAGGACATTTGTTTCCTCAGGACGTTGTATAGTTCAACTTCAAGCTGTCCTTTCAGACTGATGCCAAGTTTCATCTATATTCTGTTTCATTGCAAGAGATACATGGAGGTCTCTCTTCCTGTTTGGTTGCCTCTGATCCACCTCTTCTGTACCTGGTATGGATGCACATAGTGTTGGCTTTTATCTTTCAGTCAGTTTCTGCTTCTTGTGTACTCCTGCAGGAGTCCATTCCTTTCAAAATTTAATGCTGTGGAGAAAAGGTTTTGGTCTTTCTTCATGTTGGCTTTTGCAACATGTCAGTACTTGGGGATGGAGGATGTTCTTCCAGTTCTCTATCAAATCATGAGCAATGGGCTGGACTCTCTAATGCAGGACAAATGTAACTGAAAATAGGTGTTCCTCTGAAATATATCTGTATTTAATGTTAAATATGGGAAGAACTTTTGTATTGGTGGTTGAACGCACCAAATCGAAAGGACCCAGGATGAACGAGATTTATAATATTTTCTGACGTGAGTGTAATGGCTTCCTGGCACCTACAGCATCCTTTCCCGGCAATGCTCGAGGTGGGTGGGAGCCTTGTGTCCCACCTCTTTGTATTAACAAATTTTTAATTGGGCAAACATGCAAATACTAAAAAATATCCAAAAGTAATTTATGATGTCTAACGGATAATGATTTGCCCTGGTTTGATTTTTCTATTTATTTATCTATGACATTTATCACAGGGTCATACAACAGCAAAGAGTTTCTTCCCTGGGGAACAGAAATTCCTCTCTTAAATGTGAATTTTATTTTTAAAAAAGTCAAAGTAGAATATTTCAATGGCAAGGATCTTTTGGTTTGTTTTTTAATGATATTGTTTATTTAAACAAAATTCCCTTAGATGCTTTGCAGGGAAATTTTCAACAACTTGACCCTGTCCCAAGGAAAAAACAGCCACCCCAACCCATCCCGCTAGCAGCATGGCAAAGGCCAGGCATCCCGGACACTGGCAAGGGTAGCAGAGGAAGCCTTGTCGCGGTGTGACGCGGCAGAGGACCTGCTCAGTGTGTCCCCTTGGCTGCAGAGCCCCCCCGGGAAGCCCGATGTGCCCGCGGGTTGCAGGGCGGCCCCGGCCCGGGAGCGCTGCGGCTGCCCCGCGGGCGCGCCCGGGGCTCCGCGGGAAAGCGAGAGGCAACAGTACCACCTGGTGGCTGCCGGCCCCGCTGCTCCGCACAGCGGCTGCAGCGCACACACCGAGTTCGGGGAGTATCGCGGCGAACACGGTGCTGCACGCAAGGGCTGCCCACGCTGCCGGTTCGAGCGGCTGTAGTCCTCCAGCGGTGGCCCCTGCTCTGAATGCGGGAGGATGATCTGAAGCTCTCAGTCGTACTTCTTTTTATATAAAGAATGCAAGCTGTTGCTGTTTGTGTTATAAAGGTACCTAGAGGATCAGCCATGAAGTCTGCTGCTTCTGGGTGCTCTATATAGGGGCACAAAGACAGCCTGCCCGAGGCTCTCCGAGTCTGAAATCTCCATCAGCGAGCTAGGCTGAAAACTGCAGCACAAACAGACATGGTGAGTTAGCATTAGACAAACCAGTTTTAGGATCCTGAGTGGTGTGATATAGTGGTGTCGAACTCGGCATGGTGTCCATCCTGCATTTACTCAGCATTTCTGAGGGAGCGGTAGGCTGCTTGCTGCTCTGGGATTAAAAGACAGAAAGAAAAAAGTGTGAAGAGTTATTATTGTGTAGAGGAGAGGCTGTAGCAAAGACAAATGGAAGAGTTTGCCCAAAATCGCAAGAGAGATCTGTTCTAACAGCAGGAATTGAACAATTGTGTATTAGTTGGATTTAGTGCAGTAAACACAGAAGTGTTTGTCCTTTACTGACGTAAGTCCTCTGGACTTGCTCTGGAATTAGAAGAGTGGAGGTAAGAACAGAACTTGCTCGATAGCCACTTATTACAGCCATCCTTCACCTCTCTGAGAATTATCATCCATCAGCCTTTCGGGGGTATTTGCAGAGGGGGACTGAGGAGCTGACGTATCATCAGCTGTGCTGCTGTATGACTAACCTCTAGCAGAACAGAGGGGAACAAGTGTTTGATCTGCCACCCGTGATAAAATATTTCAGGGTCACTGACTGATAGCTTTTCTCTGGGAAGTGAAGAATGGTAGGAACAAATGTCTCAAGAGATAAAAGTTGTTCTTGCTGGATCTTGTCTGAAGAGTTGTATGTAAGAGATTAACTGTTTCCAAATAATATAATGCATGAACACCCTCAGTTTGTAACAAGACTCCTGTTTGGGTTTAGTATAATCCACTTACGAGTTCTTACTCTTTGAATTTAACCCTGACCTTAACACCAAATTCACATCCAGACAGATAAAAGTCTTGATATTGCCGAAAGTCCAGTCAATGAAAAATGTTATTTTTCAATTAATGAAGAATTTTGCACCCAAAACTTTAAATCTAGTCTTATGTTGTGGCATTTTTGTTGTTATTGTTGTTGGGGGTTTTGTTGTTGTTGGTTTTTTTTTTTAGAAAAACAAAGCTAAAGAAAACAAAGTGCTGTGTGGACTGTTTTAATAAAGAACATGTGGGAAGTAATCTGTTAGTGTCAAACCAAAATTAGACAGGATTTTTTAACACTGAGTAAATTGGCATATATTAAGTACTTTGAGTAAAGTTGACAGCAAAAGCCATAACAATTTCACCGTCAGTTAAAGGTGCAATTGCCAGAAAATTGAAAAATGTAAGGAAATTCTCTGCAGTGCTTGAAGAATCGATGTTGGCCATATGTGGCAGTACAAAGCTGATGTGGGCAAGATAGAACTGACTGATCTTTTCAGTGCAGTCTCTGATGCATGAAAGTCATTCTGAAGTTTAATTGAAGCTGGGAGAAGCTAGCTTCTGACAGAATACATTTGTTTTAATTATTTTGGAGGAAATGAATGAAATCTTTAATTTTCGACATGGAAAAGACTCAGACATAGGCATAGGCATAGGTTTATTAAAATTATCACCTTCAGTTGGGGGAAAGCAACCAGTCAACCAAGGTAATACTTGCAGCTGTTAAAATTATTTCATTGTTATCAGGAAGCAAGCAACGAGTTTCCTTATGAATATAATTGAAGGAGCAAATTCTAATATGACTTCTGTCAACATGCCTATCAAAAAAAGTGCTTAAAATTGACTTGAATATGGGCACACTATGGCTGATGTTCGTATCAGTAACTGTAAGCTCACTGCTGATTTGCTGTCTGCCTCATTCTGTGCACTTAGAGTACAAGATCTTCTGCTCAAGCATTGCCCTTTCATGATGCATGTGGATAACGCTTCCCAGATGGGCATATAAAGAGAGGATGAGGCTGCTGCTGTAGTGCTAGTAATAAAAAGTAATCTCTTGTGACCACCTAAAATCCCTCTGTAATGCTACCTGTGTCATTTGTTAGTTTTGAACCGTATCCTTGTTCCCACCAAATGTCTTTGGAAATGTGCAGCGGGAAGCTGTGTTTGCAGAGTCTGAAATACTGACTGGAATTCAGTGACCGAATTTGATTTGTCTGCCAGGAAGCCATCATCAAGGACCCTCTACAAGCAGGGACAATGCTATTGATCTCTAGTGGTATCTGCTCTGAGATCTGCAGTTGGAAAGTGTTGAGCATATATCATCACTGTATCATTTCAAAGGAATCAGACCTTAGGAGGATTCTGTTTTCATACTCTCATTCATCATTCTCAAGACACCTAATTCACACTCCCAGTCTACGCACCAACGTAGAATTTTTTTTTTGTTCTGCCCTATAATTGACACATACTGCTGGCTTGAAGGCTAGGATATAAACATAAAGCTAATAATAAACTTATGAAAGACATATAACTCTAGGACACACAGTTACATAGAGTTTCTGTACATTTTTTTTTCAGTGGAAGAGATCAATTTATGTTATAAAGACATATCTTTGTTTTAATGAATGTTTGTGTTGTGCTAAAAATTTCAAACTAATGATTTCAGAGTAAATAAGTGACTGGCTTAGAAGGATCAATTGCTATTTTTATTATATTAGAAATTAAACTTTTCCCTAATACAAAATTAAATTTTATGAATTCTGTGATGTTTTGATCTTTGCATATTTTTGACGGCATTAAGAGCTAAAAACACCTGCATTTGAGACCTCTTTAGAGGGCATAGACATTTAAAATACATCGTCTTAAAATGCACAGTCTGGACTCTACTGGAACATGCTTTTCACCACGAAATACAGCTGTTTACAAAACGTCACCTAATCCATTTAGTGGTTATAGACATGGAAACATTTTATGCATTAATTTGAAAGGGTTATCTGAGGCTTCAGCTAAAGTAATCAGTGAGTTAAAAAGAGTGACATAATAGTAATCACAGCCTTATCCTGTTTTGAACTGCTGAAAGAGACTGAACAGGCTCTTAATAGCACAGATGTGCTTAAAGCTATATGGTTCATTCAATCAAGACAAGTAGAACTTCAAAACAAGAATTCAGACTTGCTAGTTTAGCTAGACATTAATGACTAAAGAGAGTGTTATTAAAGTAAACATGCTTATACTTTTATGATACAGATGTATATACGTATGTAGATACACAGAGGGTCATCAGAATGCCCAAAGTATACTTTTTTGCCATAATGACAAATAAAGGGCAAGTTACTGTATTTTCAGTTCGTTCTTCTTGGATTTCCCTAAAAAGTTTTGTTATCTAGTGTGCAACTCACTCTTGCCTACTGGCATTTTAGGATCCGGTTGTTCCTTGGGATTTGAGGACTTGCAGGCACATCTTGTATTTCTTCCTGCTGTCCTCCGTTACTATTTCAGCTACAGGTCTGCATTTCTGTAGTAATTAACTCGTAACAGCAACCTCGTAAGGAACTGTTGAATACGTGTTTTACTGCTATAAACATACACTGCTTTTTGGCTGCAAAGGCTTTCACAAATGTAATTCACTGTTGTGGTATGTTTTCCATTTCATTAAATCTGCTTACAGGCATTTGTGATACCTTTGTTTTTAGCATTGGGTTGATACCAGCTAGGGTGTTTCTAAGCTTCATATTGAACAGCATTTTTGGAGTTTAGCAGTTTCAAATAGAGCATTTTCAAAGTTGCTTCTACAGTTTACTAGTTCCATCACACCCTGATCAGTACAACCAGAGGAGCCAAGAGCAGTCCATGAGCCGACATGCAAGTACCTGCTAATACTTAAGATACCTGGTTTTCCTAGCTGACCTCTGCTGCTAATCCGCAAGCGCATTGTTGGCTCTCTTGATCCTGTCCTGTCTGTCAGCCCTGCAGAAATGTCTGGGGAAAGCCAAGCACAGGTTAGTGGTCTTCAGCGCTGATTGTCAGGGAGCACTTAGACATCGGGCTCACCTCTCTAGTAGATAACTGTGTTGAGGTGAGTATAATACAGGCTCCTATCTGGTGATAAAAGGTAGCATAAACTCATTTTATGAGCAATAGAAGATGGTAAATGTAGTAAACAAAACTCACTGTGTGATTCTGACCTATGTCTGTCTCTCCAAAAAACAGTGGATGTCCCATAACTCCTGTGTTGCATCTGCCAGCCAGGTAGACAAAATAAGGTATTTTATCCTGATAGATGTTTCAGGTGATGTTAAATCCCTTTGCCTGAGCAGCTGAATCAAGTTACTAATGTCAGATAGATCTTGCATTTCCTAACACTTGCAAATATATCTTTCCAAGACATACTGACTTTTACACCTAGCTCTGAGTATTCAGAGTAGGAATAGTCTTTCCATGATGCAAGCTGAACTTTACCTATGTTCCACATGACGAAGTTTTCTCTTCATATACTTAACTATATCTTCAGCTATTACAGTAACTTGTGCATATTTTAAACTTATAATTAAAAACGTCATCTCTAATGTTTAAAGTGAGAGTTCAGTCACAGTGTCTAGCTGCTCTTGAGCAAATCCCACCAGGAGTTATCCTCTAAAGTAGCTGTTTGATGCTGGAAACTTCTCTCTGTAGAACACAGAGTCTTCTCATTCTGTAAAATACATGTGTTGTCCTTCTTGATGGGTGTATGCTGCCTGTCTCTGCAGCCTTTTGGAGAGTGATGTTAGGGACATTGCCGAAGTGTGCCAGTTTCCTCTGCATCATGTGTTCTTTTCTGCTTCTTGTCTATTTTCAATCTCTTGGAGGTTCTACTTTTGTTTTGCCTCAAATGCAACTATGAATTCATCTTTTGAAAAACTCAAGTCAAAACTTCTCTCTTTTAAATATGTAATCTGCTCTGATTACATTTGGGCAAATAACACAACTGGTCTTCTTAAGATTGGGTTTGGATGTTCTTTTTCGGGTCTCCAAGCACCATTATAACCTGTTCTCAAATTAGGGATTCCACAAAACCTTCAAAATTGCATGTCTGACTTTATAGCCTCAGAGGTGATATAAATGCTTCAAAAATTTCTCCCTGTTTTTGATCTCTTATGAAACTGATACAGTTCTTTCTTTTCTCTGGTAGCACAATATTATTTCAAATCTCTTTAGAACAGTTAGATAACAGTTCATTCTTCTTTCTGTAAGTGCAGAATGTTAAACAAATTCAACACTTCAGACACAGCAAAATCGGAAAAATACAAAACTTCTGCTCATGGTAGTTTTCCATAGCTCTGCATACTTTCTTGAAGAAAACAGATTTTCTCTTTGAACCTCTTTGTGTGATGTATTTCATTCCTAGGCTATTTTAGCTGCAAAGGAATAACGACTGGAGCCATCAAATAGCAAGAGTATGCTGTCCTGTTTTACCACCCTTTTCTTCTCTTCGAGCACATGTCTTCATCTCTTACATCGACTTCTAGTACCACTCAATGCTCAGAGTTTCTGTGTAGAGTTTATAAGCTTGAATATAATAATAAAGAAGTAAATGAAAGATTGTATGAAAAAGCTTGAGAGGGAGAGAGAGAAAGAAAGAGAGAAGCGGTTATCACAAACCAGTCTTTTCAATTTTAAAACTGCAAAAACAGAATGTTCCAGAGTGCTGGATATCATCTTAGCAGCAAAAGTTCGAACATTTTCTACTCATAGAACTAGTATATATTTGAAGGTATACACCAGGCAATTATCTTGGGGGAAAAGCTAAAAGGAATAGGAAAATTCTAGGATGTTTTTTTCTATGATGTTTTTATCCTACCACCCCCCCCTCTTTTTTTTTAATAGCTCTATATCCTTATTTGTGTGTGTGTGCATGAATGTGGATGGCTAAATCAAAAAGTTTATACCTGTATTTGCATACAAATGCAAATATCCATATATATGCGGATATATGAAGAAAGTGAAGAAGGAAGTTTGATTTGTCTGTATATATCTTAATGACTGAAGCAAACTTCCTTGAGAAACCTTAACCCAGATGCAGAGATATCCAGAGGTAAGCTGCAGAGTAGCAATGGACTCTGTGGACAGTTGTTTGGATTGTGCAGAGATAATTGCCTATGCATAAGTTTGGTAATGTAATAAGTAAATTATATGGAAGAAGAGTTCTAGAAATTAAGAAGAAAAATGGAAAAAAACCATTTGCTTGATTGAAATTTCTTTATATGGAACACTTCAGAAAAAACATTCTCCCACAATCATCTTCTCTACCTCAGTCTTTTCAGCTGCATAAGCACGGTGACAGCTCTTCATTCCTGAATTCTACAGGAAACGTGTGAGTTTTAAAAAAACCTTACACATCTTTCTTTTCATTGCATCTTTCCTACTGTGCCTGTTTCTGTTTAAAAATATCACATCTCAGCTTTTTCTGTCTACCTAAGCATATAGATATGTGGGATATTTGTTTCCTTTTAACAGCTGTGGCTTATTTTCTTTGTCCCTTAGAGATGGTTGTCTGCATTCTGCATGTGGTGACACTCACAAGAGGGATAATACACAACATTTGCCCTTTTATAGTGTCCTTAGGATCTTTTTCACAGAAATGGATTATATGTTTGCCATTTTCTTTCCTCGTTATAACCTTTGTCATGCGTGTGGTCTCCCTGGGCTCTAATGTCTCTTTCTTCATGAATTAAAGGGGGAATTCTCTTCTTCTTTGACCTTTTCAGTATTCTGCGTTTCAGTGGGGTGGCATTTCCACTCCTTAAAGATTACAACCTGCGCTGACTAATCAGCCAATCAAAAGCCTGCTATGAATGTAAAATCAATTACCGTTGCTGTCAAACCCAAACCACAATCACATACCGGAGAGCCTGCTACTTGACTAACATAAAGAGGACTTTAACTTTTGCTTACTTCAGAACAGGCTGTAATGGGTAATTCAGGAGTTCAATTCAGTGTTCCCCTTAGTGCTGTCATTTGTGTGACTTTCAGGAAGACACTTGGCCTTTTTTCCCCCTCAAGAAGAAAATATTTTAAAACATCATTGTTGAGTTAACAACATTGTTGAATTATCCTGCATTCTGGAAAAGGATACTGGAGTTCAATGCTTCATCTGCTCAGTCGCCCCTTTGAACACTTTCAGATGATGTCCCGTCAGACCTCTTTGTTTACAACAGTGTTGGCTACTTTCGGAAGTGGACATAGTGTCCTAGATTTTAAGTATAGTCTTGAACCTAATTTTTTGTATTAATCAACTTTTGGTAGCTTCCTACTCATCAGAGGAGAGAATTACATCAACTTACAGGCTTTATGGGTCTAGGTTTTACATATGGTACACAAGGAGAGAAAGGTGCCTCACATGGGTAGTCTTTAGAGATATGTTATCGCTGTTGATCAGAGGGAAAATTTAATGTGTGAAGAAGATCCTTCAGATTAGCCTTCCCGATATCCCTATGTCACGCCAGGCTTCATAATGTAATGTATCTTTTCTTGCTTTGGTTGCTGGACAGTTGAAAGTCAAGTCTAATTTTCCAGCTTTTCTCTGCAGACATTCAAGAAAGAGCATACGAGAAGTTGAGTGAATCTCACTTCTAGCAGAACCGTTCAGAGGATGCGTCCTATTGCAGAAATTATTGTGTTGCTTAAAAAACTTCTTGGAATGAAGGAGGTGATAGTGAAGACATTACAGGGAAGGATGAGGGTTTTACTAACAAAATATTTCTGTCAGTTGTTTCATACTTGTTATTCTGTTGACCTGTAACATTTATTTTTGACATGGCATCTCTCCCTTATATCTAAAACGGTTCTGCAAAGTCTTTACAGGAAGATGAAATGTTAGTTCATTTCCAGACCTTTGTGCTGTAAAGCCCAACAACCTTTAGAATACTTTTCTTAAAGTCATGGGTAATAACAATTATTTAAAGGATATCAGCTGAACATTTTCCTGAGAATCCTGTTGGCGATTTACAGGTAGCTGCAGCCAGAATCCCTGGCTATCACACAAGGGAAAGAAAAGATTTTGTGGTCAAAAGACTGAGTTTTTACTTGTGTCCCTTCTTTTTTTTCTTTTTTTACTTTTAAAGGAAGAATAAATCAATACCCCAGGATGTAATTATCATTCTTCATATGTAGCAAATACTCTCTTATAAGCTGGATGGTATTTTGAGACAAAATGTAGGATTCATCTCAACTACCTTGAAATATCTGAAAGTTCAGAAATTGCTTTTAGGGTGAAATTCATATTGCTAAATTTAGATGTCTGCAACCATCCCCTGAATCTCAGTCAAAATCACATCTTACATGTGTGTTTTAGACCAAAAGAAATCCACCACAGGTGTGTGGTCTAAACCATTTATATATGGTCCCTGTAAATAAACTACTAAAATGAGACACCTAGCTTTTAGGGGAGACACCTCGATTTTACAGATTATATATGTCTCTCCCCTAAAGCCAACAAAATTTTTGGGATGAAGTTTTCAAATATCACAACAAACACACAATGAAAATTCCTTCAGTAGGTCCAAGTGTGATCCAAAGCTCTTCACTATCAGTGAGACATTTGTTGGTCAGTTCTGGAGAGGAAGCTGGTTAAAGAGGAAACAACCTTTGCTGCCAGAATCCTGCTCTCTGGAAGGCAGAGAAGCCTCAAGGGAAGGATCATGCTTTCTGTCTCTGCAGTGGAGGAGTGTGTGTCATTTACAGACTTGTATATTTTAACAACCAGAGCATACAGATTAGCTGGTTAAGCAGAACAAACATTGCTGACGTACAGATAACTCTCCCTTGAGGCCATCATGGACAGTTCATCGATTGATGAAAAAGACATTTTCCCTCCCCAGCATATTTTACTAACTGGGAGTGAAGTCTGCATTGCACAGGGAATGAGAGCATGACATCTACATCATTAGGAGTTATTGACGTTTCCAATGCATCCCTGTCCTTTGTAAGATTCCTTGAAACAGGGTAAATTTATACTCCAGTATGCAAGGTTGTTAATGTGTCACTGCCATCGGTCATGTTTTGTTTGTGCCATTTGAGTAGCCTGTAACACCACAGAGTTTTGAAACTTCCTTTCTCTATTCAAAGTAAATGTATTCTATAAATTTGCCTGGTATGAAGTATATAGTCAGGGGCAGCCCAGGGTTATAAGCAACAGACTTTAAAATAAAATTAAATATTCAAAATTGGAACAAATAAATCCTACCTGTTTAAGTGTCATGTGATAAACAATATGCCCCTTCAGCTGAGGAACAGCGAATTGGTGATAATGTGAGAAAGATTTCATTGTTGTATATTAAGTGATAAGGAGCCAGTGTATCTTCTTGGTGTCATTTGCTTACTTCTATAAATGTTAGGCTATTCAATTTCAGTGGATAACACTGATATCACAAAGCTTAGGAAGAAATCCCAGGTAAGACGTGCCAACACTGACCTGAAGCAGCAGCTATCTTTTTGCCTTTGCTTCTTTCCATTGATTTGCAGAGAATACTCTTGCATGGTCTCTCTATGTGGTTAAAATCCAGCCTTGCCTCAGCACCCAGACCTCAGTTTTGCAGCCCAGGAAAGCAGACCAGCCTATTCCTCTCGGTGAAAATCACAGATTCGTAGAATCATAGAATGGTTTGGGTTGGAAGGGACCTTAAAGATAATCTAGTTCCAAACCCCCTGCCATGGGCAGGGACACCTTCCACTAGATCAGGTTGCTCAAAGCCCCGTTCAGCCTGGCCATGAACACTGCCAGGGAGGGGACATCCACAACTTCTCTGGGCAACCTGTGCCAGTGTCTCACCACCCTCACAGTAAACAGTTTCTTCCTAACATCTAATCTAAATCTACCCTCCTTACATTTGAAACTGTTACCCTCGTTCCTGTCACTACAGGCCCTGATAGAGTCCCTCCCCATCTTTTCTGTGTGCCCCTTTTAAATACTGGAAGGCTCCCATGAGGTCTCCCCAGAGCCTTTTCTTCTCCAGGCTGAACAATCCCAACTCTCTCAACCTGTCTTCATTGGAGAGGTGTTCCAACCCTCTGATGATTTTCCTCCTCTGTACCGGCTCTAGCAGGTCCATGTCCTTTTTATGCTGGGGGCCCCAGATCCGAAAGCAGCTCATTAAAGTTTGTTAATATTCGTTGGTCTTTTATTTATAGATAGTTTTTTCTTAGGTTACTATTATTCTTGAATGTTTTTCAATATAAACCTTATACTTTATTGATATTATTACTATTAATACTAATAAAAAAGAGTAATAGTACAATTACAGTAATTGTAGACTGGCTTCCTTTCTCAGGTAAGTCTAACAGTCTTCCGCATAATAAACTATTATTCTATTTTCTTCCTGAGAACAGTCTGAAAGCATTTTGGGAAATGTATTTGTTAATATTTTTCTTTCCCCTTTTTAAATGTCTTTTTTTTTTTTTTTGGTGCCAGTAGGTGCAATAAATAAATAAAATTATAGAAATCACACTTACAGAACTGCTCAGTGGGTATATTAAGGAACACTGGGGAGCTAAGCATACAAGCCATGCAAGTGTCATTTATGATTTTGAAAAAAAAAACAGAAAGGAAACAAAGAAATTGAAAAACAGAGGGAGGGGAGTAGCTATTTTCCTTCCCTCAGGAGGGAAATAGCTGTGGTTTCTCATCATCTGCACTTTCAGAGGGGAGTTCCTCTTCAAAAATGCCTGGAAAAGATCAGAGAAAGAAAGAAGATGGCAGTCCTCATAAAATGCACATTTCAGTTTACAGTGTGGCATTCTAGAGTGAGAAAACAAACAGTATATTCCAAATTGTCAATATAGTAGTGGCAACAGGCTGACAGCAGGAAAAAGCTAAAGCTCTAGGATTCTTATATTTGATTGCAAAGAAGATTATGGTGATGGCACACTTAGCAGAGTTGTTCCATGTTGTTTTATAGAACATTTTTCAATTGTAGTAGGAAAGAAAAACTGGTAGAAACTCCGGATTGTATACATTTCACAATCACATGAATTATTCCTCTGTGTGATCTACGTAAATCTAAGTCTTCAAGATATATGAACAGTCATGCTGGATGAGATTGGAAGTCTATCTTTAATAGTCTTTTTCCAGTTGCAACCAGAATAGTAATCAATAAAAAGACTACATGAAATTATAAATAGAAAGAAAGTATGCACTGATAATCCTCCTGAATACTTATTCAGTTGTTGACAATTTCAGGTATGGAGAATTTTAGCTCTTGCCCAACAAGGATTAAAACATAAGCAGAAAGCAGAGTGTATCTCCTAGAGATGAGAGAGGATAAGGAATAGACTGGTGCAATTCACTGTGGTTGTGTTTGGTTTTGACAAGTCTTGCAATATCAGCCTGTCTAGTACTTGGGATGGAAGATAGGAGGGCTAAAGATTTGTCTACGCCTAGGAATAAGATATTTTGCAGTCTAGAATGAAATAGGTACATCTAGAAGGCAAATCTTCCCACTTTCCTTCAGTAATTTTATTAGGATGGGACTGATCACCTACAGGGGGTGCCTATTTCACCCCGAGACATGAAGGCACTGCTAAAATTTGACACAGTTGAGATTTTGATACATGGCTAAAAGCAGAGTATCATGTGCAAGAATGGGTTAATTATATATTAATAATGGAAACCTCCAGAAAGATATTAAAGAACACACCTGTTTTAAGTTCTGTCAGGCTAGGTTAATGATTAGAGACAAACATTTTCTCAACTAATACATTTGGTTTATTATTATTTTAAGTACAGAGCGAGAAGAGGAGCAGGGGAATCAGTGACTAGAGTACAAGGTTGCACAGACCTAGCTGTAGAAATAATCTGGATGTTTTAGACTATTCTTTAAGCTAGAGGCAAGTAATAGACCACAGTCATGCTCCAATATTGTCCAGACAGATGGATTTTTAAGCCAATTCAGAATTCCTGTGTGATATGGAAATCATGTGAATAGAGGAGCAGGGAGAATTGGAGGAATAACTTGCTGATCACCAGGCACTTGGCCTGTATAAACACAGAAAAAATGCTGGAGGAGGTGATGAACTTAATCGTTATGGCAGAAATTCTGAATATCTATTAATTTTTCAACTAGACAAGTGATACTGCAAATGGACACAAAGAATAACTTCCTTTACATCATGAGGAAGAAACTGCAGAGTAATTTTCTTAGTTTATTGGCTGTCCTTTGGTTTGGGGCTCACTATCGTACAGATCATAGCAAAGTAAGATACAGCCATTGTCATTCACAGCAGAGGAATGGTTAATATGCTTCCATCATGGTGAGTATGAAATACAGAGATATCTTTTGAAGGAATAGCAAATAACAGTGCCCACACACACAGTCTTCTCAAAATTTTTCTCTAGGAAGAAAGCCAGGGATTGTTGCTATAGAGAAGCTAAAAGAAATGTGTCTAGCTTCAAACAATTCACCTCTTATTAAACAGTATATTGTCAGTAATAAAATTCAATAAATATCTATAGAGCATCCAAGTAAAAGGGCAGACAAAATCTGATAAAGTGCATGAAAAAGATCCATTTGCAACAGTAGATTAACCAACGTTCTGACTTCTCCATTTATTTTCTCAGATAAATAAAAATAGTTAAAATGAATGTTTTTCATTCAGAATTCTTCAGCATTTTTGAAATTCTAGGCTATGGCTAAAATGAAGTTACACAACCTCTCCCTTAATCTAAGGTACTTTTACTTTTACTCTCTGGGATAATTCATTATTCTCTGGGCTCCACAACCAGGAAGAACTATCACGATCAACATGATTGACTCAGTGTTAAGAATTTCTGTGGATTTTTTCCACAAGTGGTAAAAGAGAAACAGATAGATAGTTTGCCAAAGCACTTGTGGAAGAAGGGACAAAAACCTGTCTTCAAATTTCTGATCCATCTCTTATCCAGAATAAATCTTCACTTCCACTCCCATATGGATTCTTGGTCCTTTCACTTGTTTTGACTTACTTTTTTCTAATCCGCTCACCTTACCTCTGGAAACTTCAGAGGATTAAGGCTATTTGGTTTATAAATCAGGGTTTCTGATCTCTAACTGCTTTTCCTCACAATCAGATAAACTGTGTTTATACCTTTCTTCTGGCTTGAAGATAATTTTGTTATTCAGAGTTATCTACTCTTGTACACCTTCCTCTCTCCTGGCCCACACTGCAAAACTCTGCCTTTAATAATTACTCTTTCAGGAAGCAGGAATTGTTCATGCTAATCTCTTAAAGTGTAAGAAATTCCAGAAAAACCATGCATCATTTTGCCTGGGAAAATGAGCCAAAGTTTAAAAGCAGATCTATTACATCCATCAATCAAATTTATATCAGGTGATTAGCAAATGCCTTTAGAATATAGACATCATGATTGACAGTTTTAAAATGGTACGAGAGACACAGTATGGTCAAAAAACTCGATAAACCACAAAGTTTTCCACGAACCTTTTTACAACTTTGCTAACACACATGCACACAGAAAGCAAGAAAAGGAATTCCCAGACATTATTAATAGTTCAAAATGTTTTTCTTTATTCTTTTTTAAAAATTAATTCTTCCTCAGAAGGTGGAATACCATTAGAATGCATTTCACAATCCAGCAGTTTTATGGCTGCAAAAGAGTAACTACAATTTGTGTGGAGATATCAGTGTGTTAATGTGCTGGATAATATTCAGCATGAATAAGATTATTCAGGCTTCTAGAAGATGAAAAGCTTGATAAGGTGTGAGATATTAGTAACACTGCACTTGTTTTGGTGGCTGTGCCAGATTGTGACAAACTCATTTCAAATCATCTCAGAACGTAAAACGGTCTACAAATAAAGATTGAATTACAGAGTCCCTAGACTATGTATTGCCTTTAAACTGTAGACTGACCAGTCTTAAAATATAATACTTAAAAAAAGTCAGATGCTTTTTAAATTTTTCATTCAATTTTATTTTTCAGGAGACATACAGTGTTAAATGTAAGTTCAACCTCTTTTTTGCTATTTTTGAAGAGGGATTCCAAGCAACAAACAAACAGATCTGCCTCATAATATGTTTTAATGGTTCTGCTCCATGTGTTCCCTAATAAAGACTGAGGGTTCAGATTTAGACTGGAATTTGTCTGAAGGTATGGATAGATAATATTATTGGAGAATGTATGGCAGCTATATTTCATCAACTCCTTTGACAAACTCCAGTTTCAGGGTTTAAATATGGTTGAACTGTGGTGTGGGCTTTGATCTAGTTTTAATCTACTGTTCTGGATTTCTTTCCAGAGATTGTGTTGAATGAATGACCACAAGTGCAATAGCCAATGGCTGAAACCAGCTTCTTCAGAGACCTCTCTGGTTATAAATAAAATTTAATTTTCTTGTATTACTGACATATGAAACAACTAAATTAAAAGTAACTGAGATGAACCTTCCCATTTATTTTTTCCCCTTTCTAAAACGGAAATGAGTCTTGAGACAATGAACTTTCCTTTGCAAAGTCTATGAGGAGAAAACAAAACAAAACACAGTGTTTTCCTTATCAATCTCAAATTTTATAGAACATGTGCAGATTTGGGTAAAAAATATGACCAAAGTTTTTTAAAGCCATTCAGTGGTACCAGTTAATGTAAACGAGCTCAAGCCCTGGCACACTTCACTATATGACTGAGCAAAGCTTGGAGTCTGTATTACAAATGGGAAGCTGTGAGCAAATGGTTGATTTATGACACGGATAACTGTTTTTTATTTTCATGTTTATATTTTACAACTTAATATATTAACTGTACACAATATGCATCAATGTATGTCATTTCTGAAATTTCTTTATTGAGTGAAGTGTTAAGGACAAGGTGAATCAATATTTTTAAGTATTTTTCTGATTAAAATATTGCCTGTTTACTTTTATCCAGAAGAAAACCAAACATTTTGTATTTAATTATCTGTGAAAGTTAAAGACTGGAAGTTTTCAGCAGTTGAACCTCCTCCTTGTTTCTGAAGGAATTTAAGCAGAAAACTGAAAAATTCTACTGAAGTGCTGGCTTAAATTTTTCCTATTCTTTGTTGCAAAAGAAAAAAGGAATTTTTATTTACAAGTGTCCTTCTGCAGAACCACTAAACATTTACACATTCAGTTTTTGCTTCCAGAACCTCCAAGTCACGTGATCCATTTTAGATAGGTGCATATAGATGAACTTCTTCCTCGAGCTTTCTATTTCTTTCCTTTGGATAGAAGCTTGAGGCCTGCAGACCTCTAACTCTTAGGTGCTTGAGTTACCAGTAGTACATCCCAAAATGTCCATGTAGCTAGGTGGCACCTGAGAAACCTCTGTCCTTTCTAACATAAGTCATAGTTCATTTCAGTACGTCCTAAGGCAAGTACAAAAGTTATGATTCAGCCTACTGATGTTTTCAGCATGTACAAAGCTGCTGTATCTTTACATAACCAGACGACTGCTAAAGCTGGCAGGGACCTCTGTTGATCATCTAGCCAAACCACCCTCATCTGAACAGGGTCAGCTAGAGCAGGCTGATCAGCACATGTCTTGTCAGGTTTTTAATATCTCCAAGGGTGGAGAATACACAATAATTTCAGGTGAGGTTACCTCTAAGACACCGCTGCTAAGGGTGAGACGAATCAAGTCCTGTGCCTGTCCCAGTGTCTGTGAGCTCCATAGAAGTTTTCATGCCTGGGTCTGACTGTGGGCCTTGGCATAAAAGAGCAGTAGTCTTATCTAATTTGATTATATTACCCCCCACCCCCCCACCCCCCCCCCAACTACTAGGCACAGTGGTTGCAAGCCCCATGGCGAATAATATCCTGTAGCCAGGAAATTTTCTGCGGAAAAGGTGCTAGCAAAGACAACTGCGCCTTGTTGACACCTCTGTCTTCTCCCTTTCATCTCAGATGAGTTATGTGTATAAGAATAATAAATCAAATGCTTGAACCAATATTTATAAAATATCTTGGGATTCTCCAAACCATCCATTATGTCCGTTCTGCCAAGCTGATCTTGCAAAAAAAAGTTTTTTCAGTGATAAGTAATTCAAAAAACCTGTTCCTCAAATTATCAATTTTTCTTCATTCTCTCTGACAACTGTTCTGCTTCTGCTCAGTATAATATTGTGGATACGTCTGAGATGAAATCTGCTGCTTCATATTATCTGGTCCTGAATTTCCAGATTCTGATGGTCCTGTATAGCTTCTCATAGGTAGACTACTCTGATCATCACATGTAAAAACAGTATTTCAAGGGGACATCAGGTGTATCAGAATGAGCAACTAGAAGTACTACTATGGGTAACCATGTTCTTGCGTGTTGTTACTCCATTTCATTTTCTGTCAGAGGCATGGGTAAGTCATATGACATACTAACATAATCTAGCTCACTACCACTGCTGCAGATTTAAGACTCAGTGTTCAGGACTAACAAATACCATTTCCAGGATTTTCCAACAAATAATTTCTAACAAAAATTAGAAGAGATGATTGGTTCAAGCTGAAAATTCTTATCCCGGTAACGTCCTTGTGCATTAAACCACCAAACTCAATGTCTGATTCTCCTCACAGTTAGAGCTACTAATAGCATTGGGGCTACTTCTTCCATGACATGTAAATGAGAGATGGAAACTTCGGGAGTCTGATTCTGTATCACCAGGACATGTCTACAGTGATCCTCAAGCTAAGGTGAGCAAGATCCAAGGATGACATAGTCATATCAACCTAATGCGGTTTCTGAATCCCTGCTTTCAGTACAGATAACTGGCTGAAGACCCAGAGACTCATTGGTGGAGCCAAATAGCCGAATGACACCTTGCTCAAGAGCTTTTTCAACCGGTAGTAATTGAAATTAGTAGGCAGGACCTTATTCTCACAGTCTATAGTCCTTGTGAAGAACATAATTCTAGATCTTGGCTATAAGATAGAAGCCTTTTTATGCTGAGTGGTAGAGGGCTATTTAAATTTTTTTTTAAACAGGCAGATTTAAAAAATATCCAACATCTATCTGGGATTGAATTTCCAGACTCCTTCACCTAATGTTAGACATCTCATGAAGATTTCCAAAAATCAAGAGACTTGTGGATCTAGGCTCCATGAGCTTCATTTGTAGTCTTTTTAGAAAAGGGGGATATAAGATCTAGAGTGCTGCCTGAAGTTGTCCTTCTGTCTGGTCCTGGGTTCTAGTGGACTTTACATCTGTCTCCTCCGTATAAAGTGCCTTGTATAAAGTGGAAATCCATTAATTATTTCCTATGTAGTCTTCTCATTGCACTACGGGAGTAATAGTCCAGGACATTAGAAACCAATCTCAGATTTTCTGGGGTTAGATCACATGCTGACTATGCATAGATCAGAACGTCCTTTCTACTGTGTCACATTATTTTCTAGTATCATTTCTGTCTCCAATAAATTAGACTTTGCTAGAAGAACAACTGAATATCTTTCTGTCCCCACTGCACAATACTTGTAACTGAAAAGTCTTTCCAGTTACTATCAACAGCTTCCTCCCAAGTGCCTTTGTTCCAGGGTTATAACGTTTAATGGAAGCTAATGCTTTAGGCAGCCATTTACATCCTTCTTGAACACTACAGATTTTGGAGGCAGCCTTTCTGAAAGAACATGCTTTGTGCTGTAGTGACTAGAACAATCTTTTTAATTTCTGTTTTTCAGATTATAAAACACCTGCTGCAAGCACAGGGAAGACTACATCAGGTCTGAGCAGTTTGAAACTGCGTACTGTAGTATGGGCTTTGTAGAACAACAAGATAAAATGGAGAAGTAATCCATTTGGGAATTAACTCAAGACTGCAATATTCAGTCCCGGATTAGACTATTGGAAAAAACAAACAACAAATCATCCAACCAGACAAAACCAAACCAGACAAACATCAATCAAAAAAACCAGTGCAAAACCAAAAAAAAAAAACCAAAAAAAAACCCAAAAAACAAAAACCAGAGAATAATATATTGGTTTCCTTACAATATACACAGAACAACCTAAAAGTGGCTGATTGTCACGGAAAGCTTCTCTTCATCCTATCACCAGTCAGTTTTTGTGAGCTTTTACGATCCTTATACCATAACTTAAAGCACATTAAATCCCCCACTTTTAGGAGTTCTCATCTAAATTTCTAAAGGTGGTAATGAAGGACAGTCAAGTTCCTTGCAGACTTCAGGATCCACTTTTGATGTACAGAAAGAAGCAGATTTCAGAAAGTCTCTTTTTTATCTTATCTAGTGCACCCTGGTATGGAGGAACAGGAAGAGGCAGGAAGTAAGTCGACTGGGGATCCCTTATTCATTTATTAGTAGACATTAACCCAGACATCATGATGGGGAAAACCTTATTAATTAAACATCAGATGAATATCTGTGGAGTTGTTTGCACTGGAGGAGAAAAATCCAATTTCTGACAACAGCATGAGAAAAGCAATATACTGCAGTGCTCTTTATCTGTTGAGCATTTTGTCTCATCAAAAAGATACATTCTCCAGTAAAGCATGGTAGAAAATTATAATAAAGATTGCTAAGCTAGACACTGAGAGGTGAGAAATCAAACTGTTAACCCAGCACTGCCAGGTCACCACTAAACCATGTCCCTCAGCACCACATCTACACGTCTGTTAAATACCTCCAGGGATGGCGACTCCACCACCTCCCTGGGCAGCCTGTTCCAATGCTTCACAACCCTCTCTGTAAAGAAATTTTTCCTAATATTCAATCTAAACCTCCTCTGATGCAACTTAAGGCCATTTCCCCTTGTCCTATTGCTTGTTACTTGGGAGAAAAGACCAACCTCCACCTCACTACAACCTGCTTTCAGGTAGTTATAGAGAGTGATAAGGTCTCCCCTCAGCCTCCTTTTCACCATGATAAACAACCCCAGTTCCCTTAGCTGCTCCTCATAAGACTTTTTCTCTAGACTCCTGCCAGCTTCATTGCCCTTCTTTGAACACACACCAGAACCTCAATGTGCTTCTTGAAGTGAGGGGCCCAAAACTGGACACAGTACTCAAGGTGTGGCCTCACCAGTGCTGAGTACAGGGGGACAATCACTTCCCTACTCCTGCTGGCCACACTAGTGCTGATACAAGCCAGGATGCCATTGATATTCTTGGCCACCTGGGCACACTGCTGGCTCATATTCAGTTGCTGTCGACCAGCACCCCCAGGTCCTTTTCCACTGAGCAGTTTCCAGCCGCTCTTCCCCCAGCCTGTAACGTTGCAGGGGGTTGTTGTGGCCCAAGCACAGGACCTGGCACTTGGCCTTGTTGAACGTCATACCACTGGTCTTGGCCCATTGATCCGTCCTGTCCAGATCCCTCTGTAGAACCTCCCTACCTTCAAGAAGATCGATACTCACACCCAACTTGGTGTCATCGGTAAACTTACTGAGGGTGCACTCGATCCCCTCATCCAGATCATTGATAAAGATGTTAAAGAGAGCAGCCCCCAAAACTGAGCCCTGGGGGACACCACTTGTGACTGGCTGCCAACTGGATTTGACTCCATTCATCACAATTCTCTGGGCCCAGCCAGCAAGCCAGGTTTTATCCATTGAAGTGCACACTCATCCAAGCCATGAGCAGCCAGTTTCTCCAGGAGAATGCTGTGGGAAAGTGTCAAAAGCTTTACAAAAGTCCAGGCAGACAAGGTCCACAGCCTTTCCCTTGTGATGACTAGTAGTATCACTACATGTAAATGTAGCTGATAGCCTGCATTACACTTGGAAATTTTAGTGTTGTAAATGTTTGGCTGGGAAAGAACATTGTGGAGAATTGTATTGTAAAGAGATTTTCTGTGATGTGCAGCAGTTCATGCTATGCAGGGCTGTTCTCTTAAAATGCAGATCTTAAAAACCCCAATTCTCTATCCTAAACTTTTGTTCGGAGAAGTTTATAAACAACAACAAATTGATCTCAGGTATTCATTTATGGTGTTGATAGAAACACCAAGGTCAGAATTCAGTGGAAAACAAGAAAAAAACCTCAACAAGGATCATTCAGATAAAACGTCTACTGCAGTTACCTGAATGATGTTAGGTTCAAGCATGACAGAGTGATTTCATTCCCTCAACACCTGATATGGAGAAAGCCAGCTCTATAAATAATAGTAGCATGAAGGTCAATATTTATATGAATGTTCATTCACATTTACATCTAAGGAATAAAGAATTTATTGAAAGAGCAATTGGGTATAAATTCCTTATATCTGACATATTGCTATTATTCCCTCCCCACAAAACAAAAGTATAAAACTGTACGATTCTTGCTCTTGGTAAGAGACAGATGGAAAGACAAAGGTCAGGGGCCTAATGAAGATACTACCTTTGCCATCGTAATTGATTGAGAAATTTGTGACCTCTTGCAAAATCCATCACAGAAATACAACCTTCCAATAAATCTATGCATTATTAGACCAGGTTTTATTGAATGGAAAGTACTAAAGACTTTTTTTTGGTTTTCATCCTTTATCCCCAAGTCTTTGAAGGCTTCACCATGCAGACGAGAATGTCAAAGTGGCTTTTTTTGGATTGATAATTTTGGGATTTTATCCCTTCCTTTCTTCCCTTCTCTGTTATCAGAAACAAATGAAGCCAGGGACCTCAAAACCACTTTCAATGCCAACTATGTTACTAAAAATAATACATCTCCATAAAATGCTCTGGCATCAGTAAAGCAGTTCAGTTCAAGAAGTTTCATCAAAATAATCTATTAACTTCAAAATATTGTTTTGATTTCAATGCCAAATGTGAGTTTTATCAATGTCTTGCATGCAAACAGAATGAGGGGAAGGATGTCACACAGTGTTTCTTCCCCCTTTTCCCCATGGTAACTGAAAGATCTTCATAGTTTCGGAAGAAACAACAGTTTTAGTAGTCCAAGTACCTTTTGCCATCTTAACCACGATGTCATGCCAGATGAATTCTGTCTCTCTCTTCTTCCCCAGTAATTGCAAAAAGCCTCCACACACAGAATCTTTTTAGTTTCTCACTGTCCTCAAAATAACAAGACTGAAAGACAATTGACACCTCATAGATGAACCCAGATAGAAGGTTAAACAGCAATTTCCTGTTCTCTGGCAAACACTGTTTATCAAATCTGGGACCTACAACTGGCATTTCAGCTGCCAACCTGATAGTTCTTTTCAAGATGATCTTTGTGAAATATAATGGGAAAATAGTGCAAGGTGGATATAGCATGATTTACTCTCATTGCCTCAAGCTAATTGACTTGGTGCAGAAAATGAAATCCACTTTTCCGTCATTCTGTCTTCACTCTTGAATATTAGACAGAGGTTGTTTGACATTCCTGACAGCAAAATTTGTATTGCATTCCAGTCAGTCTGTTATTAATGCCATCAAAAAGCTCATGGTGCCTAAGCTCTACCCATAGGAGGATCTAACAGACTTTCTTTTTCTTCAGCAGCTAAATCAACACGAGAGTTCCCAGCCATTACAACCACAAACAATAGCCTGACATGCTGTGGGAGCCTTATCAAATTTGCCTTAGATTAAGTCCATTTTATTGGTCATTCAAAGGAGCCCCACCTGATCAGATGGATTATGAACACTGCCTTTCACATGACATGTATATCAAATGAAAAGAAATGTCTGTTGAAAGAAGTTCAGATGATCATCATAAGCTCTGTGTCATTAAATTTGTGAGCACTTCAGACAAGAAACATTAGTGTATTAAAAGTTTATGAGCAATTTCAGCTATGCTTATTCTATCAGTTTTCCATATTTTTTTTTCACCTCAAACTGGTGCTCTTTTGAATTGGAAGTAAGAAGCATGCAAAAAGAAAGCAATAAAAATGACATTTAGTTAGAAATTGTTAATAACACTGCATTTGGGAGCATGTTTCTTTCAACAGATCTGAGAAATAAGCACATGTAGAAACATAAGCAGAGACGTGGGATCATTAAGGTATCTCGGTCAGGTTCCTGAGATTACCTGAGCAGTTAGTTTATAACTTCTTACGACATGGAGAGGAATTATAAGGTGTATTTCCTACTGTTGTATACAAATATCCACATTCTGTGTGTACTAATTGAGTAGTCAAGAAAACATGAAGTTCCCTTTGTACCAGATCTGAGCCTTTGCCTTCAAGAGACCTTAGAAGTATATTTTATTTACCATTTATGCAAAATAAATAAAACAAAGGTGCTATCAGAAAGCCTGCGTTGCTCTTCTCTTTGGTATGTTGGGAGAGTAGTCTTTGCTCTGGAATAAAGTGCAGAGAGTAGCAATGAGAACAAAGGCAGTGGTACCTCTCCAATGTCTTCTAAAAAAGCAGTGTTGATCCAAATAAGATGCCATCTACAACAGAGTTTGAAATGCAACCCTACAAAGTCTGACCATTCTTTGAGCTGTGTTAATTTGCTGGTCTTTTCTGAACTGCAGGGCTCCAGATTTCCTCACTTTTACATTCCACTAGCTGTTTTGAGCTTGCAAAATGCCACTTCTGACTGTAACCTTCCTGTTTTGAGAAAATGAAAGCTTCTCTTCTACATGGCTGTGAAATGAAATTTACTTCCTATTCTAGTCTACCCTAACTATTGTGTGATAAAGACAGAAAAAATCCTTTTCAAAAGGGTAAAGAGAGACACCTTCCCAGAACTGAGCTGGGAACTATGAATCCCTGGGACAGCTTTTTGTTTGCCCTGGATCCCGTCACAAAAAATTTATAGCAAAAATCTTTTGCTCCTCCTCATTTGATGAAATGTGGGACTGGGAATATGTCCCAGACAAGTGATGGGCAACTAGGGGAGGAAAGATGGGAAGCTGAGTCCAGTCTTGAAGTCATGTCCATAGTCCCATGGAGATTGCCTGACCAGACATGCTGCACAACATTGCCTTCTTCTGTATGGCCACAGACCCTGCACACTGAATGATGTGCAAGAGCAGAGACAAAAACAAACCAACCGACCAACCAACCTGCTTTAGGGTCACTGTCAAGGAACATGGATAGGACAACGGAGAAGGAAATCGCATTCCAAGAAGACATACCTCTATGAATTTTTTTTTTTCTTTTTTTTTCCCTGATGAGCTGCAGTGCAGTCCTGGTCTGTGGTGTGTCAGAGGTGTGACAGCTTCAGTATTACATGAGACTCCCAGTGCAAATTAGCATGGCTTCTACCAAAGTGCCACAGTGATTGACTGGTGATGAATGGGGTGGTGACAGCTGTTATGACAAAGTACACTGATATACTCTATGTGAAGTACACAGGATAGCTGAAACTGCTATTCCACTGTCCGAACAGCTGAGCTCATTATTTTCCTGCCTTAAAGAAAAGTGAACGCAGTCCACATTTCCGTTCCTGTTAGGCTATTGATCGTTCTTGGTAAGGGATGTGCCTAGGAGGGATTCCCACCACTTTAAGCAGAATATGGCTGGACTGTTAAAACAAATGTGAGAACTTTACTTTGGAAATGTCGAAGGCTAGTTAATGGATATTGGAGACAGATGTGGCTCTAATTAAGATTAGGAGAGATGCCAGTTCGCTGCAGGGTAGGATGAGGGTGGGTAAGAACAAGTTCTCCCAAGTGTGAGGCAGAAGAGCAGCAAACCAGCTGCCCTACTGTAAGGGGAGGCAAGGGAACCTTGTGAGAGCCAAGATTTGAATGAATACTCATCTGTCTCTGCTGTGCTGTGTTACATTCAGCCAGAAATTTAGCTGTGTGCTCCCTGTACACGGGACAGTAATGGAAGTGTGTTTGCAGAAAGGGAAGAGGAGAACAAAAGGGTGAAAGGAGCTGCCAGGATTTCCTCAAGAGACCTAGGTTGCCAACTGCCCAGGAGAAAAAAGGCCATCCTGATTTTAAAGATTTCTGTGTAAACTCCCCTACGTTATTTCCTGTTGTCTTTGTCCATAATCTGGCAGTGGTGGGATTCACTCCCACTTGCCACTACCTTTGATTCCCTTAGCAAGTGTTGCTGCTGGACAATAGAGCCACCAACTGATGCCATGTTCCTCCTGAACTGATGGAACATAAAATCATCACTCTCTCTTCTTCCCACAGTGACTGTAAAGAAGAAGCCTTTCAAGAACTTGTGTGCATTCTTCAACACGCCGCTGCAAGACACCAGATGGACAAGAAGAAAAGGTGTTTCCCTGTTAAGGTTATTGAAAATAGCTTTTTCCGAAAATAGCATCTATAGCACAACAGGGTCTTTGGACCATTAAGGTTTTGCGGGAGGTGTTTCAGTAATAGATATGTTGTCCATTAACATTCTGGTGAGAGGAGTGTGTCATAATAACTAAGGCCGCGGTACATGCTTGATCAAAGCACTATTATGTTGTGGATGGGGCTTAGTATGGGTGTTTGCCTCAGTTTCCCTGTCTGTAAATTTAATACTTACCTGTTTCTGAAAGAACTTACGGTATGATATGAAAACTGAGTAGTATCTTGACTATATTTTTATTATCTCCAGGTAGACTTTATATAGGTCTTCAGAAGTATAGAAAACTGTGATTGTTCTGTTTAGCAGTGCTAGGAGAATAAACATCACTTCTTTCCCTCCATTCTACTCTTAAAATCAGTACTGGGGGGGGGGGGGGGGGGGGGGGTGGGGGGGGTGGGGAGGGTTGGAGAAAAGAAAGAAAAAGGATGAGTTTTCCTAAGTTACTTTAAAAGAATCTTTTTAAAAGTAGAGTTTAACTTTATGACACACTGATGTGCAGTCACTGGAAATCTATTGAATTACATCTCTTGTCACACATAATATTCATTGTGAAATCCCTCACCTTTTCCTCTCCAGCAATCATTGGGAAGGTGTTTGCTGACACTTCTGGTAGGGAGGAGTGATCCTCTGTGGATGCCAAGAGCTGACAGCCCCCTCGCAGAGCATAGGTGCAGCTGTACCTTGAGATGTGGCAGCAGACTGTAAAAAGCCTTACAGTTAACACAGAAAGCAGGTGACCTCAATCCCTGCCTGGTAAACCTGCAACTGTAACGCATTTTACATCCACAGTGTGTTTGTAAGGTCTAGATCAAGACGTGTTTCCCAATTCACAGAGCCCAGTAAAATCAGCTCTACGCTGTGCCTGTGATTTAAACCCTAGTATGGGATTCTTTGCCAGCAGAGATTGTGATGTGCTTAAAATGGCCAGACTGAGCAGAGGCAGGAGAGGGGCTTATTTATGCTGCTACCCATTTTTATGCTGCAGATATTTTCCCAAGACAAATGGTATTGTATCCTTGCTTGAAAATAAGGTCATGTGAAGAATTGATGATAGAAGTAAGTGTTCAGCTTGTGCTGATTTCTCCTGTACTCTTGTCTTTTCAGGGAAACTGATTGATAACCAATCAAATCTAGTGCATTCACCAAGCCTTAAAAGGAGCAGAAAGAAATCTCCACTCAATTTGCTCATTCTGGTTCTCTCGGTGGGGAATAAGAGAGTATTGCATGCATTTACTCAGATGTGCTCAGACTTGACCAACTATTAATGGAGGAAGGGGTACAGTACAGAAATCAACTAGAAGCAGTGTTTTGTTTGACAGCTATTTACACATGCAGAGAGTATCAAAATCACTTCAAAATAGTCTCCTTCCTAAATGATAAAGACAATAAATTTACATTAAATCTTGATATTAAATTTACTTGGAAAGGAAGAAGGTAGTTTTTTTAAATATAATTATACAGACAACTGTTCTATGTTTGTACTATGGGAAGAAGATGCCTGTTTACTGCTACACCTATGAACCTGCTCTTCCTTACTTATGGACCATAGGGAGTAAGAAAGATAGGATAACAACTTCCATTTGTGAAAGGCTGGCATTGAACACCAAGGGACAGCTTGATGTGGAGAGTACAGATACAATAAAGAGCATTTTGAAATTGTTCCAAGATCTTTCAGAATAAATAAAAGAATCCCAATGAGATGATCTGTCTAGAATTTAAGAATAACAACGGAGCAAGGGTCTATTTAAAATTAAAGCAGAAGCTCAGGTCTGGAAGCAAGTGGATGATAAGGAAGGAGAAAACAATATCTACCAAGTTCTGAACCTGTCTGTTCTGTCAGAAGGCTCCTCGCCCTGCCCTGAGCCCTGCACTGTGGGATCACTCTCTGCCATGGAAGCCAGCAGGAACTCCTGGAGAGGAGGGCTCTCCTGGGCACAGCCCCGACAGCAAATCGAAATGGAGAAGACTTCGAGCAAAAATCCAGCCATTTGCAAGCAAAGACCCTGACAGATGTGAAGTTTGCTCCCTGTGAGTTGTGTGCTTCCCTGTGAGTGCCGAATTACTGCATGGCTTGGTACTGCAGAGCATACTATAACAGTAGTATAGTTGTGATATACAATGGATACTATAAATACACATGGTTTATAGCACAGCTTGTAAATACACATATACACATATCTGTGTCATAATATGACTATTATGGTTACTGTATGTATATGAGTACTATATATATAGCATTTCATAGATTGTCATACTAACACTGGGCCTTCATTATGGGTAGGAAATAAGTTATTACTAAATAGTTTTAGATGACATCTCATATATTAAAAAAAAAAATCCTCAATATTTCTGTGCTATTTTACTATTCTGATTTTTTAATTATTACTTTTTTAATTCCTTTGCAGGTGTTCACAGAAGAACATGTAATGTCTAAAGTTGCTCTGAAAGTAACGGCACCTCTTCCAGAAAAAAACAGATTTGATTCGTAGAGTGTGCAACCTGACTGTCTTAACCTCTCCTCTCCTGCTGCTTTCCCTCTTGACTGGTTTCTGACCCTGTGTGCAGATTTCAAAACCAGTTCTGCTCTGGGATTACCACACTCACACATGATATGCAACAGCTGTGGCTCATATGGTGTTCTCTCTTTAACCCCTCTTTGCATTTGCATTGTAGCCATGAAAGTGAGGCAAAGCCTCAATATTTTTGTAGAAGGATGCATGAGATGGGTGTTGCAAATGTGCACATCATTTCCCATGACAAAACATTTATTTATGGACAAAAGCATTAGTGGCTTGTTGATACAATTTCTTAGCGGAAAGAGCTATTAAGCAGCAAGAGCATTTGTTCACTGCCTCTGTCTTTCTAACGAGAAACACATCTGGGGAGGAAGTGGATCCCTGCGATTAAATCCAGTGTACCTGAATAAGAATTTTAAAGAGGAGAGGAGAGGAGAGGAGAGGAGAGGAGAGGAGAGGAGAGGAGAGGAGAGGAGAGGAGAGGAGAGGAGAGGAGAGGAGAGGAGAGGAGAGGAGAGGAGAGGAGAGGAGAGGAGAGGAGAGGAGAGGAGAGGAGAGGAGAGGAGAGGAGAGGAGAGGAGAGGAGAGGAGAGGAGAGGAGAGGAGAGGAGAGGAGAGGAGAGGAGAGGAGAGGAGAGGAGAGGGAGAGGGAGAGGAGAGGGAGAGGGAGAGGAGAGGGAGAGGAGAGGGAGAGGAGAGGGAGAGGAGGTTGTGTATGCTCTATATCTCTGCAGGACAGATGAAATAAAGTAGAAAATAAAAAAGTTTACATTAAGAAAACACACAGCTGCTGAATCATCAAATTTTTAAAAAATAATTTCCTTGATATAGAGGCAAAGCCAATAATGTGATTAATACTCAAAAGCTACTCTAGTGATCTTCACCATTGATCTGACCTGAATTGATTTTGTTATTGAAATTTTCAGTGGAAGCACTATCTATAACAACAAAACAACCTAGAAAATTGCTGCTTATTTGTTTCACTGTGGGAGGTGAGGGGTGCAGGAACTCAAGCTGACATTTTATTATCTTCTCAGCCATGCTACAAAATGCCATGTCACACTACTTATACATTAGTAAAAATAGTTGCCAACAATCCTGGCAGTGCACAACTCCATTTAAATGTTTTAGACAGATTAGAACTCTATATGCTCATTATTTACCATTTTATAATTTGAAAACAAAAAATCCTTTCTTTGTCCCATCTCAAGCACAAGGGATTACAATTGTGTTATCTTGTCATTTCCAGCTTTTCCACCTGTTACTGCAAAGCCATGATAAATGAAGTTTCAATGAGATCACAAAAGCAGGCTTATTGTTTTGACATAAAACAAGGCTTAGATAACAAAAATCAATTATAATGCTTTCTCATTTTTGGAATGAAAAATTTTCTCTGCTTCAGAGGGAGCTTTAGAGGCAACAGATAACGTGTCAGAAATTAAAAAAATAACAAGAACATTGAATTCCTTAGAACATATAAAGCAAAAATTGTTTGAAGGCAAAAAACTTTTGCTATTTCTTGGGATATATAAAGTAGATGAGCATTTGAGACTTTTGTTTCATGCTTGATATTGAAGTATCATGTCAGACATTGTCATGCAATGCTTGGTTTCATGGAAGAGGGACAAAAAGCCCATCAGGAGCCCCTATGTTTTCAAGCCAGACTTGACCAATTGGCTGAGTCAATCCAACATCCTTCCAAAGATGCCCATAGATTTTACTATATCAACTTAATAATTTGTATTTGCACTAAAGCATATCTTTTAGAAAGACAAACAAAATCTGGTGTAAAATCTTCATGTGATGGGAGTGTAATGCATTACCCAGAATACAGATGACCTTTTTGCAATCAGGGGAGAGTATCAAGATAAAAGAAAAGACAATGGCCATTAAGCATATTTTAACTGCTACCTAGACTCTACCAATTAACTTGATTTATTTCTAACAGAAAGATAAATAAGCTCCTGCTTCAGAATTAGATAATTTTTTTGTTTGTTTTAAAACTAGATTTTAAAATTATATTTAATTATTTATGGGAAAAAAGAGTCTTCATTTAGTCCTTCATTTTTTTGAGGAATCTCAGCTTTCCTCCTTTCCAAATCAGGTTGTACCAATGATTCATTACTATCTTTTCAAAATGTGTGATTTCTTTCTGGTCACTATCCAGCCACATCTGTTAGATCAGACAACTCCACCAAGAGAAGCATTCCACTTGTGTGGATATCTGCAGAATATCATCAGATCTGTTCTTTTAACTTTCACATTACTGAAACAGATTGCCTTTCTCTCTCCGTCAGGCATTCCAGATTTGAGTACCTTGTCATGTAGTCCATTCCAGTGATGAATCACTTATAGAAATAGAGATGGGCAGATGCAATCCTCTTGGCCACAACCAGTGACTACACCAGTGCAGCAAAATTGCATCTGTTCCACCACATTTAAACCCACACAGGACTAGTTAAGTTTAGCAAGCATTCATCCATACGATGTGAGTACTGAAATAGCAGGCCATGTACTGGAACAGTAGCTGTTTGAGCCAGGGGAACTATAAGCCTGAGGACTCCACATGTTAAATATTGGGTTTAGAGAACACTTGTCCCTCATGGCTAGAGACTACAAAGCTGGGAGGTAGAATGGGTTGTGTGTTATCCAGTATCACAGACTACCAGGTGCCATTTTCAGTAAATTATGCTAGAAATCTTTTATTAAGGCAATTGAGAAGAAATCAGTTTTAAACAGAGATGCACTCAGATGGTTGAGATAACTAGACTCAAGAGTCCTGGTATTTCAGATGAGTAGCAGACACTATCTCTAACACGTACTTCTTCTCAGCTTCAAGAAATCCCAATCAGTTTGAAAAACCAATAGGCTAATATGAACCAGAGACAAATGAAATTTCATGCATTACTAAAATGCAGCCATCTCTGAGTGACATTTGGCAGATGGCAGACTATACCCAGCAAACGCACAGAACAATAAACCAAAAAATAAACAGACGGAACACCGCCTTTCGCAGGGATCTGCTCAGCCTTTTGAATGAATATGGGCATTACTTAATACGGCTGGCAACTTCCATCCAAGAGGGAGCTGCATTTGGAAGCAAGAGCTGTCAGGTCATGTGTCCCAAAAAAGTACTCTGATCCCTTATGCACATGCAGACGTCCAGACCAATATAAAAAAGAAGAAAACAAAACTGTTTATATTTATTCTGCCCACAACCTTTTTTTTGCTAAGATATGGATTGTATTCTTCCATCTAGGTTCTCCTCTGCAAGGCTTATTTTCTTTTCATAGAAGAAGAAAAATGACTAATTCAACATCATTTAACAGAGGAAATTATGTTAAAACTCCAGCTTGTTGCTGAACTTCTGATGTGATGGTTCATGCAGAGTTTCTATGTGGTTGTGAAATATGTCTGTGCTCCAAAATCAAAGAAGATTGATGTGCTAGTCATGATCTAAGTTATCTGAGTTTATAAAGCAAATGCTGGATGTTAAACCCAACTGTCTCAGAAATATCGTTTCTTTTTCTGCATCGCCAAACTAGGTGAGTTAAACTGATAAAAAACAAACTGATAGGAGTTCATTACTTTTTCCATAATTACACTTTCATGCTGTGTTTTATCACTGAAAGTAGCTGTATGATCACTCTGGATTAAGCTAGAATGTACTGCCAAAATGTCTATTGTCAAACCTCTAATTCAGTTATTCTTTTTGCTTTAAAAGTCATGGGTTTTATACTTTTACAAAAAATTTCAAGTTGATAGTGTTGTTCATTTATTGTGTTGTCATCTCCAGAAAAAAGCAGATCCCGCTTCTGTTTTACTAGGCCCTATACAAATACTGTAGCTACTGTATAACTGAACTGAGAAGTTTGTAGTGGCTACTTTTCTTATATCATTATATTAGTTGTAGAAACTCAACACGGACTGGTTTCTTAAGTTCTGGGCAAGCCAATCATTGTAATCAGTGGATTAGTACAAAAAGTAGAGAATCATTACGAATGACTTGAGGAAAAAGAAGTGTGGAGAAAGCTTGTCACTACTGTCCATTCACTAACAATATCTGACATTTATTTTCCCTGTTTCTGGAGTCTGCTTTTCTAAGCTGTGGCTATATTTCCAGTTCCCTGCATCCTCTGCAGCATCTGACCCACTTGGGTCGCAGTTCCCTGCCACCTCCCTAAGCCTCAGCTCAGCTGCCGGTGACACAACACTGCTGAGCAGCTGTGGCTCTCACTTCGGAGGACATTGCTGAACAGTTGAAAGAACCTTGAGAAATTTCACAGGACAGAGCCCGGTAAAATGAGCAGGGCAAAACTGAAAGGAGAAGGAATATTGCTGAGTCAGAGATAGATAGCACCTCCAGGATTTCAGAGAAAAACCACACCAAGAGAAGTCATTGAACTCTACAGAAAAAAAAATGCAAAACAAGTGGGAAGTTGAAACATGGTAAGTCATCACCTACAGGATGTGATGAGAGAGCTGTGTAGGCCAGACATCCCTTCTATATTCTCCATGTTTCCAGTGACATATATCTCAGATTATCTGCTGAGCAAGAGGTGATAGCATTCTATTTCTGCATTCGCTTTTGGACATTTGAAATTAAGCATGGTCATGAGTTGGTCTCCAAGGTTAAAGAGAAACACATGAGGGTCTGTGCAGCTGTAATCTAGTAACAGCAATTCATTAATGATTCTGCAATAGAACTTACAGTTTGTCAGCTTTTAAAATAAAACAACAGCAACAAAAAGATTAAAATAAACCTGGTGAACTTCTAGAAGCTGTCAAAAGAGTACCAACATTAGAGTGTTCTCTTTGGTCGACTTGCTTCACTGACTTGGGTGTAGCTAATGAGTTGAAAATAAGGTGTAGTTAATTTTGGAAGCTGAGGATCTTCTAGATACTGCTATGATAAAAATTTACCCAGGAGCTCTTTTAGTGCTGTTCTTTCACAGAGTCCTGACTGAAAGCTCTTTAACTGCTTTTCACATCCAGTAAGTTTTAAACTGGGCATTCATGGCTTCTACTGACAGTTAGCTTTTCGCCGTATGTGCTAAATCATAAAACTATAGAATCACAGAATCACAGAATGGTTTGGTTAGAAGAGAACTTAATGATCATCTAGTTACAACTCCCTTGTCATGGGCGGGGACACCTTCCACTAGACCAGGTTGCTCCAAGCTCTGTCCAACCTGGCCTCGAACACTGCCAGGGATGGGACATCCACTTCTCTGAGCAACCTGCGTCAGTATCTCACCACCTTCATAGTGAAGAACTTCTCTTTCAGTTTAAAGCCATTACCACTCATCACTACATGCCCTTGTAAAAAGTCCCTCTCTGGCTTTCTCACAGGACCCCTTTAAGTACTGGAAGGCCACTATAAGGTGTCCCTGGAGTGTTCTTTTCTCCAGGCTGAACAACCCCAACTCTCTCAGCCTGTCTTCATAGGAGTGGTGCTCCAGCACCCTCAACATCTTCGTGGCCCTCCTGTGGATGCCCTCCGACAGGTCCATGTCCTTTTTATGTTGGGGGCCCCAGAGCTGAACGCAGTACTCCAGGTGGGGTCTTACACGAGTGGAGTAGAGCAGCAGGATCACCTCCCTTGACCTGATGGTCATGCTTCTTTTGATGCAGTCTAGTCTATTATTGGCTTTTTGGGCTGCAAACACACATTGCTGGGTCATCACCCCCAAGTCTTTCTCCTCAGGGCTGTTCTCAATCCACTCATTGTTCAGCCTGTATTTTTGCTTTGGACTAGCCCAACCTACGTACAGGACCTTGCACTTGGCCTTATTGAACTTCATAAAGTTCACACAGGATCCACCTCTCAAGCCTGTCCATGTCCCTCCGGATGACATCCCTTCTGTCCAGCCTGTTGACTGCACCACTCAGTTTGCTGTCGTGGGCAAACTTGCTGAGAGTTTATTCAATTCTACTGTCCATGTCACTGACAAAGATATTAAACAGTGCCAGTCCCAATACCAACATCTGAGGAAGGACACCCATCAGCATTCTCTATTTGGACATTGAGCTGTTGACTGCAACTCCTTGAGTGTGACTATCCAGAGGATTGTTTATCCACCGAATGGTCCATATGTGAAATCTATGTCTCTCCAATTTAGAGACAAGGATGTAGTGCTGGACAGTGTCAAATGCTTTGCACAAGTCCAGGTAGATTATGGCAGTTATTCTTCCTTTATCCACCAATGCCGTAACCCCATCATAGAAGGCCACCAAATTTGTCAGGCACAATTTGCCCTTAGTGAAGCCATATTGGGCCCATGATGAAGCTAACTTACTGGCTGGAGTGGCTGGAATTCCTTTTTGTTGTTCTTCAGGTGCTCTCATGATGGGTGGCCTGTGATCCTTCTCCAAGTTTTAGGCATCTATTGCTGACATTGGCATCACACTAGTAGGAGGGAGATAGATTGAGATTCACCTCCCCCATCAACTTTAGTTTAAAGCTGTTTTCACCAGCTTGAGAAGCCTATGACGGAAGATGCTCTTCCTCTTTAAAAGATGGACCCCATCATTCCACAGTAGACCAGTAGCTGAAACCCTGTCTGTGGCACCAGTCCTGTAACCTGTAACCAGTAACTGTAACCTGTAAGTTGTTGATTTGCCAGATTCGATTGGCTCTTTCAAACCTCTTCCCTTTGACCAGGAGAACTGATGAAAAAACTACCTGCAGTGTCCCTTACCTACTTACTCCAGAGTCCCTTACCACCACTGCCAGGGCTCAGCAATCCTTCTTGATACTCTTCATTCTCCTCCTGGCTGTATCACGGGTGCCCGTGTGAAACAACAGCAGTGGGTAATAGTCAGTGGACTGTACGAGACTTGGTAGTCTGTCAGTGAGATCCTTGAGACTCCGGCAAACAGCATGCCTCTCCAGAGAATGTGTCCTGTCGGCAGATGGGTGCCCTCGTCCTTCTGATAAGAGAGTTGCCTGCACTACTGTCACCTGTTGCCTTTTCTTAATTGTGGTGGTTGTTATACGGGGAGCAAAACGATATGCCTATATGAGCAGTGAAATGCAAGAACGTTGCGGGGAGAGGATGAAAACAGTAATGGGGAAGAGAAGGTGGAATTAGGAAAATGGAATGAGCAGAAAGAGGAGGATTAACGAGTAGCAGATGACAAGGAAAGCTGAGGGAAATATTTTATTCAAGTTCTGGTTCAGCTTTCAGCCAGAATGTGTATCATGAGAGCTGCTGACTTTGTGGTGGTACTAAAACCCAAAAGCTTCACTGACAATATAAGACTTGTATTGCTGGATGGATAATGCTGCCGTTGTGCAGGTATTTTGTTTCAGTGGGGACAAGGACAGGGACCTGTCAATTCTGAATAAGCAGAAATATATTTTCATTCAAGGTTAAAAATAAGTTTATTTTTCATTTTTGAAATCAAATAAAAAGCTTTTTCATCAGTGTTTTCTAAGTGAAGATTTATAAATTATAAAATGAAATACACTATATTTTGGAAGGTTCTAGTTTCTGTATAATATGTATTCTGTATGTTTCAGCATTACTGAATACAGTTCTCATTTGCAAGAAGTATGAGGTGAAACACAGCATCCGTCTCTAAAATTGTTTTGGGAAAATACTCCTGGATCTAACCCTAAAGCAGTGAGATCTGCATTGTAACAAGATGGCAGACAACGAGGTGAGTTTGGTCTGTCCTAGATAAACAATCATATTAGTACAGTTCAAATTATACAATCATTTTCTTTTTCTGTGCTCTTCTTTGCTGCTGCTCCAGAACTACATATTCATAGAGTTATATCTTTATTTTTTATTTTCCTTGTGGTTACGTCAAGGGAAATAATTTCTAATAGCAGTTCAAGAAGCACCCCTATCACATGACTGTATCCAAATGAAATTATAAAGCAGCATAGATACTCAGTAGAGTAGTCCATTCCTCTTTTTAAATAGCTACATTAGGTAAACCTTTTTAGTGTAGATAAGAATAAAGTAGGTAATGAAAGTATCCCTATTCAAGTAGGGTCTCACTTGCAGATAGCTTTCAAGGGAAAGTTACATTTTTTAAATGATTAATAAGAGCCTTAAACTTCAAGTATTGTATTAACATAAAAATGGTACAGCAGTTTTGTATAAACTCTCTTAAAAGCACATTCCAGAGGCATTTTTAGGTCATGTTACATATTCAAACTGTGGGTTTAGTAATAATGATAACTACTTAAATGTAGAGCATGACATTTCAAGCCATCTTTCTCCATTTAAATTATCTTCTCTTTCCTTCTCTTCCTGCGTCCTACTTGATGCAAAAAGCTGAAAAAGACCTGCACAACTGTTTTTCATCTCTTTAGTGCCACTCTGAATAGCATTAGCTGAAATCCCAGTCTAAAGAACCGACTGATTACATTTTCAAACCTGCAAAATCCGCATTATAAGAATTGTATAGAGTAACCCCCAGCTCCATTAGTTATAATATAAATAGACGTAGAAGAGTATGCCTGCATAGTGGATAACATGATGTTTAACAAGCACCTTTACAGAGGATTATTGAAAGGAAAGAAGGCTGCTTTTCAAAATTTTTCACAAAAAAACCATCCAGCATGTAAGCAGGTGCCTTAATACTTTCAGCTCTTGTGCAGGCATTGAGAAAGGAGGTGGAAACAAAAGACCCAGAAATAAAATCTCGTACAGCTGGCAATAGAAACAGCCTATGTCTGAGGCAGTTAGTAAGACACACACATGCTTTATACTGCCAGTGAACATTGTGCTTGCAATGCTTTAGTTTACCTCTGCCACCAAATGGCACTTTCATTGCATGTTTCTTGGAAAATTGTTTTGTACAGCATAGAATTCCATTGACATGTCACAGGATATTGTCAGCTGCAGCTATTAGAGGCTGTTCTCAAGAGACATCTCCTTCAGAATCATTATATTTATATTTTAGGCACTTAGAGAAATGAAGTGTCATAATATTTAATAATCACTTAGTCATTATCATAATAGGCATAAAATATGGGAATGATAATAATACGTGGAGAACTCTGAGGTACTATAGCACATGTAATGGTTTAGAAAGAGTGACTTACTGAGATAATATATCCTCTTGGTACTTCTCTCTTTAAATAGACAAAATTCTCAGAAAAGGAGGATTGTATGTTATAGGAATTGAAGTACAGATGAACAGTTTGTCCAAAGAGGATGAGAACAAGATGCATAAGGAAAAAAAAAAGTAAAATTGAGTTTCAGTGGAAATTTAAACTACCCAGATGATAACAAAAATTTTAGTTTCTTAAGTAAGTGTTGGGGCCTAAGTACAACCAATCAACTGCTGCCAAACTCTCAGTCAAGCCTGCTAGGTCCAGGAGCTCTGGTGGCTGCTCTTGACACAATTTTAAGCCATGAATAGTTTACAAATCACCTTGACCAATGGCTTAATCAGCTTTCAGTTTATTGTTTAAAATGGACTGATAAATTCAACTCATTTAATCAAAGATTTCTCTCAGTCTTTGCTTTTGGTAGTGATGATTCAGAGCAAACTGTGCTGGAATGAAGACTAATGGGAAGGCATAAAGAAGCTCTAAACCACAGAGAACAGCTCTGTGGGGTAGCTCCTCTAAAGTAGAAAAAAGAGTTTATTGTACACCAGTATTAAAAGGCAGCAGCTTACATATGGCAATCACCTAAAGAAAATGAGCATAGTTGTATGTAATATTGACACAAACCAGAATATGCAAAATAGATGAAGATTGGAATAGTAATTAGTAACTAGAACTTTAACAATAGTTTCCAGAGTTATCTGAGGATGACATACTATGAAATTTTAGCATTAAATAAAATATCCTCAGAGGCTTAGGTAATTAACATTTTAATTGGTAAACCAGTAGAAAATCCACAGTGTGAACTGTTAAAAATAACTTTTCATTCAAGTGCACTAGTCACAGACTGAAATTTTCCTATAACAGTTATTCGTTGGATAACAAAATTGCTTTAATGCTGGTGGCATGGCAACAGATCTGTGAATACTGCAGTATAACTTTATTCATGAATGAGTTCTTTCTCCATGCATTCATCTGCAGTATATGCTGAATAAGTACTGGCATGCTTTCTCCAGAGGAGTCAACGCTTAAAGTCGATGGGTCAAATTTCAGAGCTTAATCTAATCGAAAAGATAGGCCATTAAGCCGATATAGACAAATCCTTCTTCAAGCTTTTTATGCACTTGTCACACCCATTCAGACACGCATCCATTTCTCAACACGTAATCTACCCAGAACTCCTTAATTTGCTACATTAAAGGAGGCACTAAATCTAAGACAACATACCTTAGTGTGGCAGGAAATTTATCAACAGGAGAATGCAAAGAATCTAAAATAAATGTTGATCCTTGCTATACCAGACCACATATTGTACATTCAGATTATGTTTAGCACCCTGGTTTAAAAATTCAAACTACGTTATGCTAGTTTTTTTTCCCCATAAATAGGCAGAGGTAAAGTAGTGCAGAAACCTTGATTTAAACATGTAACTCTGAGCTGGATGCAGAGAAAAGGAGGAGTTGCATGGTCTTTGCCCACTTGGCTCTGAAGGCAGGATGGTTGTAGTGTTAGAAGATGATCACGAATCTGTGGGAATCTATTTGCAAATAAGTATACAGTATTTCCTATATTCTATTCATTAGGTATGTATTATATCCAAAGTAAAATAGAAAAAACATCAAAACCAAGGCAATTGCCTTTTTGCATTCTCAGTAGCATGACTCATGGTATTGATGAATTCTGTCACTATCCATTTGCATGATGACTAAAGATTAAAAATAGTATTAAGCTGGGATAGAGTATGTGGATCAGAAAGTGGCAGAATACAGTTATGTCAAATCATGCTTATATTGCAGTCATAGGAAAAGCTTAACCAAGCTGGTTACCCATAACTCAAGAATTTCACAGAAGTAACTGCAATGTGGTTTTATTTAAGCAAGTTTTGAATTAGCTAGTTCTTCTGCAAAAAGCTGGTATTGCAGCAGTGTGGAGCTCAGCATAATTCAGGTTACAATCCATGTTTGAAAAGTCTGGTACCCACTTATGGGGCTATCTCCTAAGCAGATCCAGAGGGCTGCAGCTTGAACAGGACCCAGACGATGTAAGGTTTACTTGTGCTGCACTGCAGATACAATAGAAATTGCAACTGAGAGACTGTGAACCTTTGGTAAAATTATCTTGAAGACGCTTATGTAAGTATAATTAGGGTTTCTCAGGCTCCTTGGAGAGAGTGAGTGTAGATGCTGGGCTGCAGAATAAGAAGTCTAGCCTGTTCACCACATCTGAAGACAAGAACAGGATGGAGGAGGTGGCACAAATATCCCTCAAAAAGAATTTCTGTCAGTGGATTTTGGGGTAGGCGTGGGAAGTTCATCATTTCAGCGGACAGCATGTTAGAAGTTTGGGAAGAACTGCACCACACTTCTGCTAAATGTCATACTACGTTAAATCGTCTTTGCTGGTAAGAACGTGGGACAAGATGAGGATGACTTTGCCGCACACACTGGGATGTGGTTCAGAGGTCTCTGACAAAGTTGAGAGGTAAATTGTAATTCTTTGTGCTTCAGCACCCTGAGGATCCTGAAGTCATCCAGACAAGCTCCTGTCTCCCTGACCGGAGCCGGAGGGTCAGACATTTTTCAAAAGCACCCACTATGCAAGGAAGTCAGTCCTCATCATAGTGGTTTCTGACTTATGGCAGCTGGAGTTTCCAAAGTATTAACTTTGAGGAGGGCTATGAGTGTGAATACTCTCAGATGCCTTGTGACTTCTGGTTGATGCACCTCAAAAGAGCGTGAAGCTCTCCTTCACTTTTCATCTCCAGAGAGTCCCCATCTTCTCCTAAGGTTAAACACATAACAACCGAGTTGTATAATATGCCCACAATAGTAATTCTTGACACTTTTTGAGCAAGCCTGGGTACAGGATATGTCAAACCATATGGAAAGAAGAGATTTTGCAATTTTAAAAGGGGTTTTTTGTTTTTTGGTTTTTTTTTTTTTTGACGAAACTAGATTTTTATCTCCTAGACACTTTATCTCCTAGGCACTTTAGTATTTTATTTATGAGCTATTTCTGAACTCTACTACAAATTCTTTTTTCCAAGGTATGAAAAAACTTTTTAAACAAAGCCTATCAACTAGCAGAAATATGATGAAAAGATGCTCATTTAGGTGAGATCTTTTTGGCTTTAAGCAGTATACCTGGCAATCACAGTGGTTTTGTAATGATGTTAAGTGGCTCATGTGCAGGCAGTATTTTCTATGGATACATCATTCTTCACAATATATATCACCTTTGAAAGCCACCTCTAGGCTGCTCTTCATTCCCTGGAGACCATTGTTCTTTGGAGTAGGGGCACATGGCAAATTCTGCAGTGCTGGGATCTGTTCAGGCACTGCACTTGCAACATGACCCTTCTTGAAACAAAAATTATTTTAACCTTGAAAACCAAGAATGAATACCTAAGCAGACAGAACCAGTAGTTAGAAATGTTGTTCGCAAAGATGTCGTCTCCCACCAGAACACCATGGGCTGAGATTCTGTCCTGTTCCTCATACCCAAGTGGAACTGAAGCCTGCTTTTTGCTCTACAGGCAACAGAGATCAAAAGAATTGAGCTCCTTTAATACACTTTTTTTTTTTTTTTAACCTGATATCAGTAATCCCTTAGTCTTTAAGAAAGCTTAAAAAATTCAGCTCTTCTCACTTTTATTTCTTCCACAATCACTCTTAACAAATTCATGCAATTAAATTTGTACAGTTTAATTTAATACAATTAAATTTAACACAACTCTTAAACAGAGACATGGATCTTCAGCTACAGCATCTTCTACACATCACTACTATTTAATCTAGTACCTTTCACTGGCTTTCTAGTAAGAGGTAGCTGTGATTATTTTTAAAAATTGGTATTACAGTACAGAGGTGCCTGCATTTGTGTATCAAAAGCGATGAAATATTATTTGTCTTTCTTTTTACCATCCCAGGTAAGGCTGAACAGGGAATAACTGTAGTGTAGTTGGTCCCATAGTACCAGGGCTTCCTGAGGGAAAAGACACAAATCCATGTGAAAAATGGTGGCAGAACCTGAACACACGTGAATAACTTACTTATTTAAATTACTGTTGTCAATGGTTTAATCACAGCTAATAAAAATAGTTATTGACCCTAACATGTATGTCTATTTAAGTTAGTTATCCCTGTGACTGCATAGCCTATAAAATCAATTACAGAATTAACACTTAAGACATCCCTCTTCATTATCTACTGTAAACTTTAATGAAAATTAGAATTAAAAGGTATCTTATGTTCCTATTGCCTTATGACAACAAACATTAAATGTTTGTAACTTGCTTGTGAAAAGTCAGAAGAGAGACACAAAGGAGCTATTAATAAAGAAGCTGGTTTTCAAAGTATTGATTGCAGGTAACAGGAATGTCTCAATATTCCAGCAACAAGGGAAATGCCTCTTTTGAAATGTGAATCTTCTTTCACATAGGAAAGAGTAGATACAAAACTTTTGAAAGACTGATGACTCTATTCTATGGACATCCTCAAACCTAGTCCCAAAATTTGCATTCATGCTGATTTTTCATTTAAGTCAATGCAAGTCACACTCCTATTTAAGTGGAGTTCTTAGATGTCCACAGAGTAAGTGTGTGCAGATCACTACATCCAAGGATGCACAAGATCTACAAGAATGGTCGTAGCATGTCATGACAATCACTTCCTGTTATGAAGCCTAACAATCCCTTTGTATTATGCTACTGTTTAGTGGGCAGAACAGGATTTTTGGTTTGTTTTATTTCAAATTACATGGAATTAGTGCAGGAAGTATTGAATCAAATTGGATCATATTTGAACCATTATTTCATGGTGTACTCTCTTTTCCTTTGCCTTCTTAATCTACTATTCCCACCAGAAAGTAATCAGGAGTATCTGTCAGAGAGTCAGATGAGCACCTTATATCAATTTCCTGAAATAAACCATAACAGCAAAAGATCTGCATTATGTTGTGGGAAAACATACCTCAAGTATTTTGAAAGTGTGAGGTAAATATGTACTACAGCAAAGTTAAGCTCTATGGAGTTAGAAATTGTAACTCTAGAGATCACAGCTTCTCTGAAGTGTCTCTTTCTTGTCTGAAATGTCTCTTCCCTGGCCAGGCACAGGCGAAACTGAGGGGAAAGAGTAGAAGAAATAAGACTAAAACAGAGCCTAACATATTTTTTTCCATTTATGTGATCTATCTGAATTGCTTTCAGAAAGTTTAAGATGCAGTGAGCATACTTTTCTGAGTCGGTACACAGAAAAACATACCCAGGCTTTAAGGCTGCTCTTTTTCTCTAATAAAAGCCAATGTCCCATGGCATTCTTATCACTCTCTCGACAGTAAATAGTCAGCGTAGAGCAGTGTATTAAAAATAAGTGTCTGTCCCAATTTAAAGGTAAAGGGTCAGTTCTGAAAAGGAGGGGGAAAAAAGTGCTGTAAAACTGCACAGCTCTGGAGGTAAAGGTTTAAAAGGGCTCTTGGAAAGTTTAACTCAGTATTCATGTGGAATTAACGAGCCAAATCGAAAGTTTTATTTAGCCATGAATTTACTGATTCTTGAATTAAAATTACTTTCGTAACTTGAAATTACTGATATAGCTTTCCATAAAGTTGTGCAAAATCTGAAGTATCCCCCGTCCCAAGGTCAAACATGAACAGTACTTTGCTCTTCTGGATTAGAATAATAAATTTCTGGTTTTCATTTTTCCTCTCCAATCAGTGTGTCCGGCAGCTTTGGCTTTTCCTGAGGTGGGGTTGACTCACGGCTGTACAACTGTTTCTGCTTCTGTGTTAACATCCCCAGCCCCCAAAAGCACATTCTGTGGAAGGGACACCTCCAGCGATCAGCATGGATGCAGCCAGGACAGGATCCTTCCCTCTAGCTACACAGTTGGTCTCACAATCCCCAGGCACATTTCCTCCATTTGTGAAGGAAAGATATTGTTATTAATGGTAATAACTTGAATGAGTGAATTGCCAATGTTCATCAACCTATGAAGTCTACTAATACTTTTTAATTAAAAGAGAGACAGAAGGCTCAACCAGTTTAAAATGATTTGATTTGAATGACATATCTGCCTTTTAAATCAAGTAACTTCATTCCTGAAATTGGTATTTTTTCAGTCCTATATCAAAGTTAATAAAGACAACCAGTTTTAAGTACTCTAAATCTCCCTGCAACTGTATTCCCTCTTACGCAAGGATTTAGCTACAGTATGGATTTATCTTTACATTTCTAAGAATTATTGATAAAATAATTTTTCAATGAAATGAGAGCCCCTGGAAGGTCATTAGCTAAATACTTTAAAACAACATAAAGGAGCATTCCCTTTATTATTCTTACCTCTTCTAATATATTCATCATTTAACACATGAGTTATTTGGGAAATTATGTGTAAATAGAAGGTATCACTTTGAGGAGATGGAGGAGACTCTTATAAATTAACAAAACTTATGAAAAACCTCTGCTGAATCAAATAAAAGAATAAGATTAAAACAAGAGTTCTGAACATCACCTGTGAAAATTTGTGTGCGTAGCCTTAGGTTAGATGGGTTTTACTACAAATTGGAATCTATCACCAAGATGCCAAGCTTAACTTTGTGAGCTTAGCTGCAGCCCCAAACCAGCATGAGAGCACAGTCCCTCCTCCCACCGGTGTGCAGGAAAGCCATGGGAACACAGCTCGGAGTCCAGCAGAATCCGGTGGCCCATGGCTTGCCTGTGGAGAAGGAGCTGTGGCTCATCTCCTTGCACAGAGGGAAGAGCCCCTGGCTCTGGCTCAGTTGGGCAGCACATTGCCTGTGGCATGTTACCACCTGTCAGCTGAGCCACATGGCAGCCCCTCGGCCCACCTTCCCCATGGCACCCAGGGGAATTCAATGGAGCAGGAAGTACTGCTTGGGAGAAGCTACTGGATTTGATGAGCTGCCATGTAAGGCAGCGCCAACATTATATTCCTGCAGGTATCCAAAATGCTCTGGTTTTCCTTAAAAATAGAGTAGCCCAGCCAGTGCAAAAGTGCACAGGACCATATAACTTTGAACGCCATACCAATTTGGGTCATGACCTTGAAGAGATGCTACTCCTCCTAACAGGAAGCTGGTGTGGTGGGGTGAATACAGAATTTCTTCTAAAGAATTTTGTGGCATGATTGAGATTAACTGCTATACATCATTAACATTTGTCCAAGCACATAGTTCTCACCCTTGAACAGAAGGAAAGAGAGGCACCAAGGGATATGCCCAAAGTAGCAGACCAAGTCAAGAAAAAAACACAGACCTTCGCTGTGGTTCTGGGCTGTAAACTCTGAATTAAGAATCAACAACATAGCCAGCATTCAACCAACTGGGCCAAGGAAAAGCCAGGAGCTGCAAGTACTGGCCTCTCCTGCCTTCTGGAAAGTTTCTAGTTTAAACTGGGAAAGGAAAATACATTCTCACATGTTACCATTGCAAGACTGATAATCGCCACACTGGTTTATATTCTCTCACTCTTTACAGCATCCCCTCAAAGAAAGGATGCAACCTTTAATAATTTCTTTGTACTTATCCTGAATGATCTTTCAATCATTAGTTAGCTTAGGAGAATTTCTTCTCAGAGAAGAAGTACTTTGCAGAAATCTATATAACTTGTAAAATGTAAAATATTTGTCTCTGCTCACTGAACTCTTACTGTAAGAATTATTTCTTACTGCAGAAAGAGGAACCTTCATGTGAAACTCCATTTGACAGTGGAGGCAAGGAAATACTTGTCATCTGAATCATTCAGTGTGAGCTTTTAAATTATTCCCATCACCTTAAAAATAAAATTTTTGGAATGTTAGTAGAGTTCACTGTTGGAGCAGCAAACTGTTTTTGTCCTAAGAAAGCATTAAGCTCCTGGGTACCTACAGTATTGCCTCCTTCCTTACTGTTGTGGCAGTGCAGGACAATCAACAGACCAACCTGACCAAAGGACAGGTGAATGCAAATCCTCAGTTCATGATGGGCTGTGATTTTAAGGTCAGTCCCATGTGACAGTTCAAATACGTAGGAGCAAATTTAGGATATTTTTGTATGTGGCGCTTTTCCAGAGCCAGAGGTTGAAACGCCACCCGTCAGCTATGTATCTAGTAAAGCTGACTATCATTTTCATTATTACTAAGCTTTTCTGTGAATAGGGAGTCTACATGAATACAAAGGACTAGGAAGAGACACATATGAAGGAATAGGTGGAGTCAGAACTAGAGTAAATAAATTTGAATGTGAGAGTCTCTGCTTGATAAAGCTCCATTGCAGAAGCTGTACACATTATGAATGGCTCATGGACTGTGGAAACACCTCTCTATCAGAAAGGATATTGAGAGAGAAAAAGGGACAGAGAGAAAGGGATCTAAAAAAAAAGATTAAACCAAGAAGACACTCCTTGTTTCTTCCCTCCTGTCTTCAAGTGATACAATAATGAAAACTTCCAGACCACTTTTAAAGCGCTGCACTATACCTGTGTTCTCCTGCTGATTTGCCAGTCTTATGTTTTTCTGTAGCTGTAGTTTCTGGCTTTCTTGCATGAGTAGCCGGAAATCAGTTTTGCATTTTATTTCAACTTTTTAATGATTCCTGAAACAGTGTCTTTTCCAGTAGTTAAAGTGTTTGTAAACAAAGGAAGATATTTTCTGCAGTTTCCTTAGATCATGGGAACCTCATCTGTAGGTGTTACATCTTCTTTCCATACAGGTTGTATCACTTGATGTCCTCACATCACGGGGATAGAAGTAGGCCTTGACTCTCTTGAGGATATACTCAATTTTACTAACTGACTTCGGAAAGTCAGCTATGTTTTTTATGTCTGTGATAAATAGTGAGGGAATCACAATACCAATGGCCTTAAAAATGTGTCCCTTTGTGGGGCTAAAGAGGAATAAATTTATCAATGATATCCTAGACACCTTTTGAAAACTTTTCTGTACAGTTCTGTACATCTACCTCTGTAGGTGGATATCTTGGTGTTGGTTGTTTTTCTTTTTTGATATTTTTTATGTGAGGTTTTTTTTTTTAACAGAGACAATAACCTTGTTATGTTTTTTATAACTTTCTGAAAAGTGAAGGACCATTATATGTATTTAGCAAAATGTAGTTAATAGACTTCATTGTAAAAAAAAAAATCATATTTATTCTTCATACAGGACAATATTTGTTCCTAAAAAGAACATATCAATAAATTTTGCCTTCCCATTCACAAACATCTGGCTCATTCTATAACAGCTGCTCTGACTAAACAAGAGAAAACCTACCAGTGTGTCTCAACAGGCTGGGATTATAAGCCTTTATATTTTCATGCAAGCACATTTCTTCTGCTTACTTAACTGCTTAAATCTGTTCTTATTAATAGGAAAAATTTAAACAATGTAGAAAATCCCATATGTAAGGTTTGACCTTTGGAATTGTAGACATGAGCATTCAGCTCCCAGGATCATAAAACTAAAAAGAAACTTGTTGATAGAAAAAGAATCAGCTAACGGTTTGGACTTTTTTTCAGATACTTAAAGCAAAAGACGTATCCGGCTCTGAAGGAAGATAGTGAATTTCTCTCCAGTAATGAAGAAATTATTTTTCAGGTTTCTGTAGATGCAGTTCTCACTTAATCTGTAGCCATGAGATCACCGTCAGATCATCAACATGTGGGTTGCAGTGAATTTTATGGACAAGAGCAACACAGCAACTAGCGTGCCTACATTTGTGCAAGTGTAGTTTCTTTAGGACTCTTTTCACTAAGGTAGAAGATACTGTCGAGTGTATAGGTTACAGTGTGAATATTCTGGGGCAGTGTTCCATAAGTTAAAATTCTAACACTTGATAATTTTTCATGTTACTTTATTCTATGCAGGTTATTTTCTTTCAGAACCTTTCCTAACTGAAGACACAAACCCCTCCTAACGGTCAGCCATCCAACATCCAATTGCCTAGTACTTTAAGTGACAATAACAGACAGATGACCTTTCTAATTTGCTTTTGGGAATGTGCCTATGGACCCTATTGAATTAAACAGGGACTGCATTTAAGAGAAAAAATTGCCTTTTCCCATACTGTGAAATTAAGCTAAAATTATTCTGTGAAATTCCAGGTCTTCTTTAAATACAAGTTCCTGTATTGTAAGAATTTTTAAATTTTTTTCTTCCAGTTAAACTGCACAGAAGGAAGACAGACTTCTTATAGATAAGATTTTATTCTAAGTAAGTACAAAATAGCATTATCTAATTTTATGCATTTATATTTTCCAAATGTCCTTTACATGTATTCCAAAATCACGTAACCTAGTCAAGTCTAATCTACCTAGTTCCTGTCCTATTCCTGGACAGAAGATGGGAAAATACTTAGAAATTGCCTTTGTCTTTCAACCATGAAATGTTTCTTTGCTGAGTTGGTTATTTTTTTAATACTGTCACTATCTACCATTTCCGTTCTGCTCTGGTAAGGATTAATCAATCTCATCTTAATAAAAATGTAGCTTTCCAGATGATTCCCTTAAAGCATTCATACAGAGTACAATCACTTTTAAAGCAACTTTTTAAAACAACAGCTTAAAAATTTGTATCTCTTCAGAAGTTTGTGATATAACGCTTTTGCAGAGTTGAGATTAAACATTCTTACAGAAACTCATCAAAAGTCAGAAGATATTCTTTTCTGAGACAAAATACAAGTGATTACCTCACTGATCATATCACGCCTCCCTGAGTGAAGCAGCAGCTCCTGTCTCAAATCAAGTTCACTCTTCAGTTGAGTTAGAAGCTTAAGGCGGCATCTTCCCATATATATCCGTCTTCAGTACTTCATACTGCCAGCTTTGACTTGCCCTGGCCCCGTGCACTGCTTAACGTCTGCTCACATGCAGCTTTGGCACCTGAATTGTACCTTCTTCATTTTGACTATATTGTGTCCATTCATCTCAACTATTTTCCCAGCATCCGTGCAGATATTTAGCATTCTCCAGAAATGTCCCAAGCAAGTCAAAGACAACTTTTCCCACTAATTAAATCTTGCTATAAACAATGACCTATCATATATCTCTTACTGAAAGATAATTTATTTGCAGCATAACTTGAGAAGTAACTTTGAAAGAGGTGTAATGAATTGCAAAATAAACTTTATTACAAATGCCTAAATTACTCCAATATACAAAGAAGCTCCTGGCTTCTGTAAAATTGTTCATGTCAGTGATCACTCACCAAACAACATCTGAGCTTAACAATGTAACGCACTATTTAACACATGAAATCATCCTGGGTTTTATTGTTCCTTGAAGGTTAATCAAGATAATTTTGTTTGATATTTTATGCAGCTATTCCATCAATCTATCAGGGTTGATTTTCATTTCAGGTCTGTTACATCTTTGTCCATTCCACCTAATTTATTGTGAGGTTAGTTTGCCTATTTGTAATGCAATTTCTTAATGAGGGCAACAACGTTGTACCTAGTTAATGCCAACAGTGCTAGAGTAGGCTGAGGTGATCAATACAATCTCCACAAGAAGGAGAAACAAAGTCTCTTGGTCTGTTATTATCTATCTAGATTACTGACAAAATATTTAAAACCATTAAAGATTTGAGACTTTTCACGACATTTGCATTAAATCCATCTTTGCCACCTAATCTTTAAAAAATAGTGTGTGGGGGTTTGGGGGTATTGCTTTTTTGCTTGTTTTTCCATATTGTAGTTTTTGTACACTGCATCTCTAGGACATACTTCACAAAGATAATGGCTAAGACAATATCCTATTTTCCTTAGTCGTCCTCAGCAAATTTAAATGAGAAAAATGTTGGTAGGTTTCCAAGACCTCATAAAGCTCAGGGAGAAATAGTTCACATTAAATAGAGTAATAGAATTAGGAAGAACAAAAAGATTCTTTAGAAAAGCTCTAGAAAATGTTTGAAGTTTGCGTAATTTTAATGACTGAATAGACTACAGAAAGAAGAACTTCCTCTGGAGAAATAGTTACCTGATTTAATTTTGGCTTCTGGGACTGGCTCAGCAAACAGAAACTCCTGTATATTGTGCAGTGCTAAAATGCCTCTTCTGAGGCAGCACATTTGGAGCCCCAAAACCCAAAGGTCTAGAACCCAAGCTCTAGAACCATCCATGGTTTTTTTTTTTTTTATTTGAGAATAGGTTATTTTCTCTATATTAAAAAAAAATTTCTCTCTATTAAGAATACCTTGAAATTAGAAGAGCAGAATACAGCTTATTTTATATTTCAGTACAGTATGTGCCCCTCCAGTAGAAATGAAGTTGCTCTTGCATGCTGAGCACTTTCTTCAGGAATGGACACTGGGCATTGCAGAACAGCAAAGGGTAGGACTGAGATTAATCTTCCCGCGTTTCATCCTGTCACAGAACGCAATGTCTTTCAGCAGACAATTCAGATAAGTAACCTTAAGCATTTGCATTTGGGGGGGAAGGTTTCCAAGCTCCCACAGCTCTAGTCAGTCACAGCTCATTGCTCCTAACCTTGTTTTCTCTTTCAGGATGGATTTTATCAAGCCTCCCGCTTATTTCACAGCCCACATGCTTTGCCAGCTGTCCTTGCATAATGCAGAACTCAAGGCTGTTACCTATTCAGAAATCAAAGCATCCTTTGAATGATCCTTTAGAGAAGCCCCTTTTGCAAACTTTTAAGACAAATATAGACCATAAGTAGTAGAGGAGATCATATCAGATAAACTAAGGTGCTTCTTTTCTCTTTCTTTTTTTTTTTTAAATTGTTTGCTCAAACCAAGCAAACAAAATATATGTATATAGCTTTGATTGCAAATCACCTTCTGTCAATGGCATGTTTCAGTTGGAAGGAGCTCTTGACACTTGTCATGCTTGGGGTGCCTAATAGTCTCTTCTGCCAGAAGAAAATTGGGTTCCTAGTAAAACGTTTGCTCTAAAACTGCATAAAACCTAATGACTGTATCAAGCTATGTACATTGCTGGAAGCTACAGTCTGATAGGAGAATTGCTTTTTATTTGGAGGTTTGATATCCTCATGCTGTCAAGGGCCTCACATTGGTGCTTGGCAGCCAGGACAACAAGTTCATTGTGCATTTTATTGCAGGAAACCTTAAAGCCAGTTTGCTGCTCGGTCCCCAGTGGAAGCTGATAATTTGAACAATGATCCTCATTCCAAAATTTTCTAATCAAAAAGTTTAGTTTCGTCGAATTGCTGAATGCCCTTCAAACTTGGGAATGACCGTTCAGAACAGACAAGGCAGGTGGTTATTGTTTGTGTTGCTTCTGAAATACTAGAGTAATAGGCCACAGGGCGCAAGTTTGGACAAAAATGTAGCAAAACTGCCTTATAAGTCAAGCATTAGAAGGGAGCTGAAGACAAGTCCCATTAAAAAATTAGAAATATAAACTAAACCATAAATCAAATCCTCAGCTCCGGAAACAAGAAAAAATGCTTATATTGAGACATCTGCTTCTTTCTCCGTAAGGGAATATTCTACGAGAAAAATTTTGATCTGCCAGGATTGAGACCAAGGGAAGAATTTCAGTAGCAAAGGCACCTCTCTAGTCTCTTTTATAATCAAAATAGACTGTAAAACTAACCTTCTTGCCAGAACCAACAATAACTGCCTGTGTTCTGTCACCTGTGAAATAGAAATGTTAGTTTCTAGTTGTGGCATTTGTGTCTATAAATTGACACTAAGCCTTGTCGTGGTACGTGATGTCAGGGCACTGTCGGGCCTGGGAGGTTGCTGGGCTATGGGATGGCAGGGACTCTTTGGGGCAACATAGCCAGGAGCAGGGCAGGCCAAGGGGGAAGACAGGACATCTACATCCCTGGGTTTCAGGGACCTCTCTGGGGATGGGGATGGCTCATGAGGGTGGGCCTGGCTTGGCATGGCCCATGGTTGGGCAGGGCAGAGTTGTGGCAGGGCTAGAGATAGCATCCTGTGATCTTCCAGGGCAGGGACTGATGGCAGCTCCAGGGGGTCTGGAAGGGGGTCCCAGGCCATGGGCAGGGTGAAGGAAGTCCCAGGGACCTGGGAAGAGATGTTAAGACATGTTGATGCTCTCAAGGACCTTACAGATGGAGAGTGGAATGAAGGTACCAAAGTGTTTTTCCTTTTTATCCCTCATCTGGACAAGCTTCGCAATGATATTCTTAAGCCTTCTTCAGTAAAGAGGGATACAGAAAAGAAAGGCAGAGGGCAAGAGAGGTGAAGATTTCTGCTGGGGCTGAGGTTGCTGAAATTTCCATCGGGCAATGCTGCCCCTGCCCTTTTCTGCCACGGGCTGGAAAATAAATAGTAAAGCGCATCCTTTTGTTGATAGCCTTTTAAAGAGGGAGTAAAACTTAAACCAACCTTACTTAAATGATTTTCTTACCCAAAGGCAACTCTCTAGAAGCCTGTGCTCTTGATCTTATCTGCAAGATATCAACTCCCTTTTTATGTTGAATATGTGAAGTCAGTATTTACATAAAAGTGGTTTTACAGCAAATACACAGTATAAAATTGGTGTCTTTGGTTATAAGCTATTTATTGTAGAGAATATGTGGAGAAAATGAGGTGGGACACAAGTTTAACAGAAGTAAATAGGAAAAAATGTGTCAATGGTCCTTCAAATGGATGTGCATTACCATGCAGGGACAGAATGGTGATCTGGGAGTCAAAGCAAACAACTATTCACACTTTTGGTGAAAAAAAACCTTTTGGTTACTGTCTGGATGAGATTTCTGTCTCTTTGATGTGTCTTTGAAAATTTCACTCTAAGCCATGCTTTTCTTTTTCTTTTCTTTTTTTTAGTTTGAAAAAATCAAAGCAATCTTTTTTCTCCTAGAAGATATGTTAAGGCACATGGAGGACAGGGAGATGATTTGAGACAGCCAGCATGGCTTCGCCGAGGGAAAGTCTGCCTGATCAACCTAGTGGCCTTCTATGATGAAGTGACTACAGCAGAAGAGCTATGGATGTCATCTATCTGGACTTCTGTAAAGTCTTTGACATGGTCCTCCCACAACATACTTTTCTTCAAATTGCAGAGAGATGGATTTGATGGGTGACAAATTGGTTGCATGATTGCATCCAGAGAATAGTGGTCAACGATTTGATGTCCAGATGGAGACTGGTAACAAGTGGTATCCCCCAGGGGTCAGTCTTGGAAACAGCGTTGTTAAATATCTCCATCAATGACAGCAAGTGTTGCAGGTGGCATCAGCTGGCACATCTCCTACGAAGAAAGGCTGAGAGAGTTGAGGTTGTTGAGCCTGGAGAAGAGAAGGCTCCAGGGAGTCCTTATTGCGTCCTTTTAGTACTTAAAGGCATCTTCTAGAAAAGACGAGGGCAAACTTTTTAGCAGAGCCCACAGTGATAGGACAAGGGGTGGTGGTTTTAAACTAAAAGTGGGAGATTTAGACTAGACTGAAGGAAGAAATTTCTCGCACTGAGGGTGGTGAAACACTGGCACAGGTTGCCCAGAGAGGTGGTAGATGCCCCGTCCCCGGAATTATTCAAGTCAGGTTGGATGGGGCTCTGAGCAACCTGCTCTAGTTGGAGATGTCCCTGTTTGCTGCAGGGAGGGTTGGACTAGATGACCTTTAAAGATCCCTTCCAACCCAAACTGTTGTATGAGCCTATGATTCTGTAAGAGTTTGAGTTTCAGTGTTATAATTCTGTGTTCCTAATCGGATGAACACCTCATTGGATTTCAAATTGTTTAGCTGTGAGTTGAAATCATGGACATCTCTGGTATTTGGCTCTAACACTAAAATCTGGGGTTTGGTCTAGGTCTAGTAATAAACATTGCATTTATGCATTATGTATTGTATTATAAATCTATCCATGCTAAAGAAATATCTGGATGATCTGAAATGCATAAAGAATTTAAGCAGTGTACAAATTTAGCATCAAATCCTTTATTTAGATGTGGAAAATGTTTGAACGTAAGAATAGCTACAGTTAAAAAAGAAAAGAAAAGCAGAAAAGCAGTAGCTGAAATAACTTAAAAGCTAAAATCTGATTTTGAAAAGATTATTGTGAAGACATTTGAAGTCCCTGTATTTCAAGGTTTGGGACATTAGCACGGGATGCAGAAAATGGAAATCTAAACTATTTTTTGTGTGATTTACCATTTGGGGAAGAAAACTTTACCTTTCTGTCCTCCAAATTGGTCTAGACAGGCTCTTGAGCTTGTGTCTCCTATAGGCTAGGGCAGCACTGTCAATATCGATTGCAGAAGCCCTAACTGTGTCTTCTCCCTCAAGGTTCTGCTTTTTGGAAATGTTTCTCCTTTTTGACTGGACTAAGTCTGAAGCAGAAAAATAATTATCTTGAAATAGGAATTCCACAGAATATTATAATACATAACTGTAAGGAATAAACTAGTTATCTAGCCAATCCCAATTTAGGGAGCACAGTCCTTGATGTTAGTGTTCCTTCGGAGTTCAGGAACATGGTGTTCAAAGAAACAGAGACACAATACAGCCTGATACTCCCTTAAGGTCCATCATTCCCTTCATAGAGGATTTCCCTGAGGTTTACAGCCGTCTAGCAATATTGCTTCACTTCTCTGCATTGAATTAGGCCCAAGGACAGCTGTATAACTGAAGCTGATGAAACAGAGTTCACGAAAAGGTAAAGCAACTCTTTGCAGGACTTCATCTTTTCTAGTTTTTCTCCCATTTCTTACTTTGTACATTGAACAGATTATTGACAATTATAAAGTGCATTAAAATGGATTTTAGTGTTTGTGATGCTTTAGAGAAAAGGAAGAATTTATCCTGCACTTTTAAGGCACCCTGCAGAGTGCACCACACAAATAAAAATCTAATTTATGCCCATCAGCCTTAAGCCACTGCATTATAAATGGTATAGCAGCAATTCAAAACCCAAGGTGATGGATTCTTACATATCATTTCTTGGTGTTGCATGGGTAGTTTTGATCTCATTTTTGTTTTGTTGCTAATTACAATGGGACTAAGATTACACTTTAGGATTGACACCAATCTGAAATTCCACACTCTCACTGAGATGGGATACCTTCAGTCCCCTCAACAACCACAATATCTTTGCGACTGGAGTTCAGCTGGTGATGAGCCAGGTAACCAGTGGCATCTGGAGGTGTCATAAGCACATTTATGTGCCTGGCTCAGATTCAGACTGAAATTGCTGCCAAACCACAGAGAGTACACATGTGTCGTTTGTGTGTTTGGAATGGAAAAGAAGGAGGATCTGGCAGAGAACTCAAGGCACTGCGGGGTCAAGCTAATAACTTTATATTCTCAGGTTAGGGTTGTGATCCAGACAGGCATTTACAACCCTAATATGTAGCTTGGGTGGAACACAGGCTCCTGATTCCAAGTGGGTAGGACACATCCTGGGAAAGGGAGTCCAATGCTCAGTACAACCATTTGGACACTTTATATATTTTGTCTGGTGACATTTTAACACAGACTTTATGAATAGTTTCTTAGCATTCATATCTCTCCACAGAGAGTGTTCTGAATTCAGCCCCTCCTTTTTGATTTCTTGTGTTCTAGCATGGCGAGATTTTCAGCAGAGTTGTTGCACTTCAAGAAATAATCTTTCAGCCTTGCCTCTTACCTGCTGGTTAGTAGAGTTTCTTGGGATGGAAGAGATTCAAGATGGAAACTCTTAGTATCTAGGTAAAAAGCTTTAAAACATAAGACTATTTCATGAGCTTTTAGATGTCACTGATTTGTTTGAAATGTCTAACACACATCTCTTGTATATCTACAAAAACCAATGCGCACATAAGTGTTGAATGGGTTTCTACAGCATGTCCTTTGTGGTGGCTCAGGTGTTTATTTCTCAGAATATTAACTATCAATCCAGCCATTATTTCACTTATTATTTCATTATTCCGTTCCATGGTAACACTTTTTCTGTTCATGTGTATAAGATACACAAATGCTCAAGTAAATAACACTAATGTTACTCAGTAAGCCAGACACTGACAGTGGCACCTTAGTGATGTTTAACCCTTTGTCAATGTGAGCCCAAGTTTAAGTGAGCACCGTAGCCAAACTTTTATATTTTAGCTGCATTTTCCATACATTTTTCTCTTTTTTTGCAAGGAAAATTTTGCATAAATATCCACTTCTTTGAGATACCTTTGACCAATGACTTTGGGCAATTTAAAATACAGATTGTGTTCAAAATACGGTTCTTTGCCTGTAAGAACAACTGGAGAAGAAAATAACCCAGAAAAATCACTATGTATGCAGATAGTTACTGGAGTTCAGCATTAATAATGTTAATAAGAAGTTGAACAATTAGAACTTCATATTCTGCACATGATGTAACATTAAATGGCAGAAGCAAACAACCTGGTTTTATCAGCTTAAAGCAATGCATCTTCCATAGTCCTAAGCACCGCTAGAAAGCTATGTTTTTCATCTTCAGAAAACATTATATCCTCGATATGTAATTAAAACATGTGAAACTTGGATGACTGCCATGCTTTAACAACCTAAGAAAGTATGAAAACAAAAAGCAGATGGACTTTTTCATTATGAGACCAGATTTAAAAATGGAAGAAAGGACATTTGAGATATGTTTGGAGAACAAGATCAAAAGTGAAGCTTTCAGACTTCAGAAATCCTTGGTTTATGAATTAATATTTCATAACCTGAAAGCTCATCTATTATTCAGAGTCTTAGTGGAGAAATAAGTTAAAAAAACCTAATATATAAACAATATTCCACCTTGCTATATAAAAGGGAGATTAGCCTGCATTCTTGAAACACATGAACAGTACTTTTGACAATCGGGCCATTTCTGTCCCACAGTTTCTATCGGGCAATTTCTATCCCTGTCAGTAGCTCTTAAGCTTCATTTTGAAAAGTTTTTCCTACAGAAAAAGCTGGGAAATTAAGCATAATGTATTCAAACTATCTGAAGTTTGCTAAAGATAAATAAATAAATAAATAAATAAATAAATAAATAAATAAATAAATAAATAAAACCAAGATAGGTGAAAACAAAAGTGAAGCCCGGTCTTTAGTGCTGAATTGTTTAAAATGTTTCAGGCCATAGACATTTAAGAAGGAAGATCAGAGAATGGCTCAACATGTGAGTCATCAACTTGTCTTTAATAAAATGGGTTAATCCATCTGCAAATATGCTTACATATGTGATGGAAAAGGTCTTCATGTACGGCACCTGCATCTGAGTTTAGGACTTTCTTCTGGAAGCTTGCACAGGGCTGGTAGATTTGGACTTTAGATCCATTCTAGTGTTACGCAGGGAAACAGACGAGACAGGACTTGCCATAACAACACCTGTACTCGTGTACTGAAATGCTCAATTTCAGGTGCTGAAACAGTTCCACTGGCTTTTGCAAAACATTACTGCGACACAAAGTTTGTATCATTTGCAGGAAACCCAGAATTTTTCAACTCTATGGATTCCTGTGTTCTGCCATTTCTAAGTTATCACAATTTTGAGTCATTAATCTTTACTCTTTCTTTCTGAAGAAGACATTCTGGATGAAGTTGTGCATTTTTCACGACAAAATACGGATTTGCTCTTAATATGACACAGACTTACTTCAGAGTACGGGGATTCATTTGCTAAGCTTAATGCAGGATAATCTACAAACAAACCTCATGCTTTTCTTTTACTTTATTCTCTGAATCATGACATTGTTCAGTCTCTTCCACAGGCAATCACTATCCCAGTACTCCTTGATAAACTAGAATAATGCAGCTGATGTTTATCGGTAATATATTTGGTGTCCAGATTCCCAACAGTTTGACTGACATTAGAGACTTATCTCATGGAATTATTTCTCACTGAAAACCATTTCAAAGAAAAGCTGGGCTACTGGCTTTCATACTGACATCTTTCATTAAACTGTCGCCTGAGATTTCAACTATGAAGACCAATCACTACCTTGTAGGTTAAAGATGATGCATAGCTTTCTCCCGAAGCCTGATAGGCTCCACATGCACAGTGAGCTCAGTGCATGCCTGCTAATGGAAACTACAGCCTTTACTGACAAGTTTGGACACTTTTGTACATATAACAACTGCTTCCACAGCACATGCTCTGCTGCAAATTATGGTGTGGATCTGTGCTTGGCAGATAAAGAGAACATAAATGACTCAAGAGGAGGTTTCTTGCCCCTTTCTCTTCTCTCCCATCAAACCTCCCGAGCCTTTCACATGACAACTGGTTACTCCTCATGCAAGTCCTGCATTTCTTACTGGGGACGAAGCCTGACAAGGTATCACTTGACAGGGCAGTAGCTGTGTCTGCACTAGTAAATGAGGTCTGCCTGGGGCCATTCTCTGCCACTGTGGCCAGCTGCCATCAGATGGCCTGTACCCCCACAGTTAAACTCTCAGTCTCCAGATCACATTGGATGCTTGCAAACCATTTACTGGCAATCAGCCGTGATCTGTTTTACCACCCAAATCATGACCAATTGGGCTAGCTGGCTTAGACTAGTCCCATGCCAGAGACCACTATAATATTTTAGACCCATAACCAGGGCTGTTCCCTGGCTCTAACTAGTACAATTTATTAAATTGCCTTACATTTTCTACTTTAAAATTCTATTTTCAGACACATTACCTGTCTAAACTTTAACTGGATGGCTGGCAATTTAAACACCAGGTGTCTGCCTCGGGCTGAATTTCTTGGAAAAGTTTCAGCAAGTCCATTCAGTAGTTTCCTGAGAACAGGGTCAGAGGACAATGAAATTTCTATGGAAAAGTTCTGAATTAAATAACATTTCTTTTCTTCAAACTTTCAGATAAAGAGCTTTTGCTTTGTGAGTCAGCTCTCTCGGACACCACATACTGCCAAACCAGGACAACTAAGTAAACATTTCTCTAGTATTTCTTCTGTCACACTAGAAGAGTGATTTTTAACAATCATTTTAAGTGAAAGACATGGTTATCTGTCCATTTGAAAGGAATCAATGGTTATTCTGTAAATGTGGTTGAATGAAAAAATATTTTGATCAGTGACCCTACGCTTGAGTTAGTTCCTCACAGGTAAAAATCCAAATACTTGTATAAATCACTTATGTTAGCAAAGTAAAGTAGCAGTCCTTGCCATATTTTTAATTGTCTTTTTGGCATGTTAAAACCAGAAATGTTTTCAGTCTACCTTACTTGGGAACATAATAGACGTAGGCTGCAAAATTCTGGTTTCAACAGAAGGTTTTTTCAAAGTTGGTGGCTGTCAGCTATGTAACTGTACCTCAGGTCTGCTCTTTCAGTACCACAGGACTTACGCTTTTCTGGTTAAATCTTGGGATATTGGATGAAAAAATAGGAAACTGTCATGGTTTATAAGTCTACTACGTGTTGCTCAAAAGTTATACAGACTGGATGCTCATTTTTCTTTGCCAAATGGAAGGTTTTAAGCTATTAAAAATTGCAGAGGATAAATATTGTACTAAACACAGATAATGCAGATGATATGTTTTGCTCACTGAAAATCTTTGTCTGTATCTTGCACACAAGCTCCTCCTTGAGGAGCTGAGAATTATTACAGCAGAAGTACCTTATTTTTAACTCTGTGTTGTATTTGCCACATTTTGCCTATGCCAGAAGACAGCTCCGAATTCTCTCCTCTGAGCTATTGCTACCATTCCTGAACCTTTGGCATCGGCCCAAAATGCAAAAATATTGGGTATCATTTTTCAGTAACAGCATCATTCAGGAGAAGTTCAGACAGTTTAGTTCAGAATTCTTCAGAGTGAGCTGTATATTCGGATAGGTCAGCACTTTTCTCAAATAGATTCTAGGTCACCCTGGGTGCAAGGAGAATAAAGCTGGACTGGTGTATCTGTACCTTCTTTCATCATCCAGCACATGTTTGGTCTTGGTGAAAGGATGCAAGGAAATTAAAAAAGAGATGCAGAAAGTTGCACATCACTGGCATGTGTCCTTGTTTCTGCTATGTCCACCTGAAGAGAGACACTATAGGGAATGTAGCTCTTTATTGCATAATTAATTATTCTTTAAAAATGATTCCTAATGTATAAGAAGAACAAAATAGAAAAGCAGATAATCTTCAATCATATAAGCAATGACCAGCTGTAGTTTATACTTTTCTTCATCTTGGTGTGAATATCAGTACATGAAGATGATGCTAAACCCGCAAAATTATCAGAGCAAAATGAGGGTAACTTTTCCAGAAGGCTCTCACAGCTACACCCTTCTACCCCTACAGAAACCAGGTTTCGTAGCACAAGCAGGAATCTTTTCTTTAGAAACAGTGCTTGAGGTATTGATGTCTGCGGGTACTGGATCTGGAGCATGTCTGACAGCTTGATAAAAATGGATTTTTCTGAGCCTTGGGGATCTTATGGAAAAAACCCTTTCAGCTGCAACCCACTTTATTATAACAAGGGGAGTCTAAAATCAATGTTTCTGCTAATTTATCCATGTAGCACATTGCCAGTTAACAACAGCATCAAAATAAATATAAAAATGACAGTGTGTGAGAAGCTGGCCTAGGGATGAGTGGGATGGGAGACACGAGAAGTCCCTAGACACAGAGAGGATTGAAGACAGAGCAGTGCTGGGTTTATAAAACTAAATTAAAACTGGGACGAGATGGGGAGAGCATGAGGGAAATAGTGTTCAGTTGTGTAAAGTGGCCCTGTAAAAGAAAGTCCGTGTATGTGTTTGCGTGCGTGTGCAAGTGAACACAAGCACGTGCAAGGTAAGAGTGTGAGGGAAGGATGTGGAATCCATCTGGAATTTTAAATACACTTATTGTAAAACTCTACATGATTAATTTAAAGCCTTATGAAATGGAATGAAATAATTCTCTATTAAATTTAAATTTAAATTGATTTTGTAGAATTTTTCCAGGGGAGTGATATCAATCTCTGTTTCTACAGCCATCTCAAGACAAATAAGCCATGGTTACTTTTTTGCTATAAACACTATTTTTTTTTTCTTTGAAATTTATATTATAAAACATTTTGTAATTGGGTGAGATGGATAACACTGCAAAGTAAATTCAAGTAGAACTGAATATTTTAAAAGAATTTCTCACCACTTATTATCTCAATGTCATTCTGGATTAGCCTGAAAACTTTTTCTGTCAGAAATAGTGAAATTGCACATATTAAGTGTATCTTACAGAAGAAAAGTTAAATGCTGATTTTACATTCATAATAATCCTAAACAAGACTCAGCTGCTTATCTGTTCAGAACAAACAGTACCACGTGACCTGCGCTCAGTCATAACATACATGCTGTCAAATGCTAATAAATATAATAAAAAAAAGAATTTAAAAATTTGCAGATTTTTTTGGGCTTTGCACAAGGACTTCTCTTCCCTGATGAAGTGTGTCTTACCAGACCACAGGTCAGTCTGAGCTGAGAAGAGTCCGGCTTGGTTCATGGAGAGCTGCAGGATAACTCCTGGTGAGGAAGCGATGGGTTCCTAAGCAAGAGGTAGATTTGGCTAGAGATAGCAGAATCATGTGAGGGGAGGGAAAGCCAGGGAGATCTATCAATCAGCACTAAAATACCAGCATTTACTTGCTACACTGATATTTCATTTAAGCCAGCTTTCTAGATAGGGATACACTGTTAATATTGATAACATTCATTAGTTTGCTCTATGCGTGAGAATAAAGGATGGAAATTCAACATCCAAGGGAGAAAACAACAAACAGAAGAAAATCCCATATAGCATTTATAACAACATAAACCACAGAACTCTGAGCTAAAGTTGCCATGACAGCTGCAACCCAATTTCATTGCAGTTGGTATTGAATTCCCTGAATAGGGATATAAAGTATGGGTCCCAATATAATGACTATACCATACATACAGGTAGGTAATTTCATATTGGTATTCTCCATTTCTCACTTTTCTAGACATTACTTGCCCTTTTCTCACAAGGGGGTGAAAAGGAGAGTTTGGACCTCAAACATCATTATCTGTAAAAGATGTTAATGCAAAATATCTTCCTTAGAGTGCAAGCCAGCAGTGGCAACACTTACCCATACTTCTCCTCAGCTTTGAATTTGCAAGGTGCTCAACGCAGGCAACCATCCCGTTTGGGGGAACGGTGCTGTGGTTACTGTTATGTCTGCACCACTATGTATAGATCACTGCTAACTGCTGTACAGCACAGTTACGTGGTAGCAGACCCTTTGTAACTTTGGGATTTCAAAAGTGCCTTCCTGAAGGCCAAAGATACAGCTTGTTATAAATTAGAGTTTTATAAATTTATCAGTAAGATCACATGGCGGGACTAATTCACAGCACAACCCAAGAAGCCCCATTTCAGCCTGTGGTCTATCTTAGCACATCCGGGATGCTTGCTCTTCTGGTTGCCTGACTGCTTGATTCCAAAATCACTTTGGAAACTATTATTCCCAAAGTGAAGAAAACAGACAACATCATTAAGGGCTGAAGATGAAGATAGAATCTCGGTCCCTGTGGAAAGGTGAAACTGTCAAAGTGAAATGGACTTCTCATGCTTTGTACCTGCCGGTTCTCAGTCCTAATAAAGAAAGAAGAATATAACCATCACTGCAGTGTGCAAATAAATCCATCTCAAATGAAATGATTGTGAAAAATTGCAGCTCCATAACCCATACTGAAGACAAATTACTCTCTTCCACTTTAGTTACTTTGTATCCTGAAGATAATTTAAGAATAGGAAAGCTGCCAAGGAGTGCCAACTGACCTAATAAATGGAATATATCTGTCACTGCTGTTGTCAGTTTCCAATCTTGTCTGACAAGGCATTTAGCTACCCTATCAAGGGCAAAATGAGGCTTGCAGAACATCAATTCCATTTAAATGAACACAGGGAGCTCCATCTACAGCAACTCCTCCTGTTGCCGGGACCATAACTGCGACATTTTCAAGAAAGTTGCCTGCATTTATCAGGAATTCAGCCTTATCAACACTGAAATGGCCTTTCTTCAGAATTCCACCCAAAGCAACTCTCTACAAGCAGACATTTTTAAATACAGGGTACGAATCAAAAGCAGGAAAGTTCTCAGTGAACTAAGTTCAATGCAGTGTATTACTAGAAGCACAACAGATTTAAGTTTCAGAAACAATCAGCTGGTGCTATTAAAATTTTGCATCACTGTAGGACGTGGAGCTGGTACAACTCAATGTGATACTCTGCAAGTCAGTAGAACTGAGTTACCTTTTACTGTTCTATTAGAACTGAAGGACTGAGAGGCTGAGAACAGATCAGTTGCATACCAACTAGCTTAAAAATATTCTTGAGGCAAGAACTGAGTTTATACTTCATTTCTGTGGAGGTGGGGAAGAGCTTTTCAATCACTGCCTGTACACGGCTGTGCAGACCTATGCAGACCCAAGGCCCAAACAGATCTTGGTTTTTTAAGTAAAAGAACCATCTGAAAGGGGTTGTAATACTTGAGGAAGTATGAGCAACCATCAAAAATGGAAAAATGTCCGTGCATGATAGTGGGAAATGTTGGCACAAGAGCAAACATGTCAAGGGTAAATTTTTGACAGAAATTAGAAGAATTCTAAATAATTTTTTTATTATAATCCAATTAATTTATTGAACTAAATTCCATTACATATTGCAGGAGAAAAAGAATTTTTAATATTTTCTAAGCTAAGTTAGGTCAATTTATGAGATCTATATGATACAGTTATTTGAAACCATGACCTAGAGCCTTTAAGCCTTTTTTTTTTTTTTTTTTTTTTTTTTAAGACAAAAGAGTGAATGGTAGTTTCTTCAGGACTGTTTCTATGTTTTGCCAATTTATACGGCTTTGACCTTCCAAGCCACCATACGTTTGGTATCATAAATTACCCACATACTTTCCCACTTGTCTGAATCCTGAGGTATTACCTGAGAAAGCCAGCTGAAATAGAACAATAAATAATTCCTGAGAGGGTAAATATTCCTTTCCGCTACTTACACTGCAGTTACATATTTGTTGTGGGCTTCTGCAATTGCTTAGCTTTACAGTGCTTGCTGCAGAGCACCATTTCCTCAGATGTATTGAAAAACTCTGAGCTACAAAAGCAGTGCCAGAAAATATAGATTCTTTCTCACAAGGCTGATAGTCATAGTGCATTTTTCCTTCCAAAAATGCAATATCTTTATATTAAGAATCACTGTGAATCACATCAGAGCCCACTTTTGCTCTCTTATTTATAAGTAGCAACATACTATATTTTATATGAAGCTAAGACAATTACTATTGTTTTGATATAGTCATATCAAGAATAAGGACATAGGTCTAGGCTTCCAAACAATAACACTGTATTATTTCTGAATATTCCAAACCCAAGTTAATTGAAATAATGCCATTGTTGCTTCAAACCTTTTTTTTTTTCCCTGGAAGCCATCTAGAATCACCATTAAAATGTAAGCTAAGCACCCCTGCCTTCAAAAAATAAACTGAAATCTTCCTCCTTTAAAGCGTGAAGATCTATAATAGAAGAATACATTTTTAGTGGGTAAATTATTCTGCGTTCTATTGACCTCAGCTATTGTATCATAATCTCTTAGCTGAAGGATTGACCCACCTGGCTCCAGGAGAGCAAGTATATTTCTTGTTCAAGGAAGTTAAAAGCAATAGCCTGATGGATGTGAGGTTGCTGTGGCTTTGTGGCCCAAGGTTCAGCAAGTAGCACGGCTGAGTATGTATTCACGAGACACACACACGTGTGCACACGTGCACACATGCATAGCTGGCCCCACGGATCAACACAAACAACAGTGGATTGGCAGCACCCACACAAATGCATACAGCACTCACACAAACATGAACAGTGTGGATGCCCTGATCCTGGCTATTAGCATGGAAATCCAGTAGCGGAAACTATCGATAGATAGATAGCTAAATAGATGCATAGATAGGCAGTTAGGTAGATATACCAGAAAAATATTAATCATTCCAATGCTGAGCCTTAAATGCTCAGCGTACCCAGTAGCTGTTTCCCAGATGTCCTGGTCTCTGCAGTTGCTGGTTCCCAGATACACAAGCCCTGGAGATTCGCAGTTGCACTCCAGTACCTGCTATCTTTTATCCAGTAGCTGGTAATTTTTATCCTACTTGCTGTCTAGCTCAGTTTGAAGTTCACCAGCTTTCACGCATACCCACTCAGAATAGAAAGAACACCCATGCAGAAGATAATTAGAAAGATGATTTAAGGAGAAGGCAGGGTAGGTTGGAGTTATTAAGCACTGGGCTCAGTCTGACAAGTGTACCAACAGAAGACATTTACACCTGACTGACCAGCTTGTTTTATCCCCCCTCCTCTATATTGTTCCTGTTTTTCCCTTCCCAATCCATCTTGAAAGCTCCCTTTCCCACTTTTGGTCCTCTCCTAAACATCCCATAATGTCTCACACATTCCCACAAATCTTTTAAAATACTCCATAATAAATTTTATGTAATCCCCAAGTCTGCTTCCTCTGGTATCCCATAATGAGGCCTCTGCCTATGCAGAGAGCAACCCCTTCACTCTGCAAGGTGATCTGTGAGAGGCTGACCGTGGTTCTTGGCAGGCTTCCCACCGGGGACCACCATTCTCCTTGGAGCGTCCCAAGCAGCTCTTTCAGGGTGCACTGTTTACGTTACGGGGTTTCTCGGTCTGGCACTGTCCTGCTGATCTTCACTGGGCCTTTGCGTTCTTGCTGATTAGTTTTTAATCATGTAACTGTAATTTGCAGATGATGATTCCCATGCGACAAAGATCATTCTCCAAAGCCACTAGATGTTATGCTCCTCAGCATCTCCACATTGCCATATCAGTGGCTTTGGATCCTTGTCTCTCAGTCTGTATCCACTTGCGTGTTTGTTGCCTATTCTTGTTACTTATGTGTATGAACAAGACATGGATGTATGAACTGCTGCCACCAGTCAGATACTTAGTACAGTCCATCTCTTCCCAGAGGGACCTCAAGAAGGATCTTCCACATTCCCTTTCCCTCTCTCCTTCTTCTTTCCTATCTCCTCAACTAGTGATAATAGTTTTTCTGTTTCTTTTCCCATGCCTTTCCCCACAGCTCCTCTCCAACTTTTTCTTGTTTAATTTTAGCAAGTAGATATAACAACACAATTGCCTTTAATAAACATGTCTGTAGCAATTCATTTTAATTTCCTCTGTTCTCTGGATTTGGGCACTGAGTGTGAGTTATTCCTTTCAACTGTTTCTTTCCATTTCCACATCCACCATCTTTTTACTTAGGTCGAGGGACATTTTATTTCCAAAAAAAATTGACTATACTTAATGAATTATGAAGTGTTATTCTAACTTTTCATAGGAATCATATATGAGATATGATGATAAACTTGTCATTTACCAGTGACTAGTTTGTCACTTTGTGTGGGATTCATTTCAAGATTAGGACACCTACATTTAGCTGCCTATATCAGCTAGATGTCTAAGATCTCATCGTTAACGGCATTCTAGCCAATACAGTCAGTGGAGCCTGCCAGAACAACTGTATCTGAGCTATCCACACATGGCTGGTAAACATATCACTGGACCTGTGGGGTGGGTGTGGGGGGGAGCTGTGTCTCTTCTAGAGTGGTTCATGTGGGCCAGTTCAGTTGTAAAGACCTAACAACATTTGAGATACTTCTGGATTTCAAAAACTTCCTTATAGGCCTGGCACATATGATGAAGGACCCAAAGTAGGCGTTTTCTGAGTAGTAGAGAAAAAAAAAAAAGGGGGGGGGGGGTGTGGAGCGAGAAAAAGAAAGGAATCAGTTTATTGCTAGCAACAACAGACAGCATAAAATGAGCAATCAACAAGAAACTCTCAGAGCACGATAATTTATCTGACATAGAGGTAAAATAAAACCCTTAGACAGAAAACTATGGTGTTTAGATAACTGAACTGTATCCCAAACTCACAGTGACTCTCATGGGACCTTTGGCATTTAGGTAGAGTCTTAAATTCAGGTACCTCTACTTCGACATTTGAGATTTTTAAGTAAGAACTTCTATCATAACAATAATGGCTTGTCCCCAAAATAACCACAGTTGAATTCATTATCTGGCTTATTCATTTATTGAATCACCGATGATCAAGTACGTATCTTCAAAATAAGCACCATTGAACCAGAAATGAACGTCTTCTAACTTCAAGTGTATGTGGAGATCTGAGGATGAGACAGACGCAATGTGATCTGACTTCTAACTTGAAGGTTTAGAAGCATTTTTTTCAAAGTTTCCAAAGTCTTTAAGAAGAAAGGATGAATTGCTTTCTCAGTCTACAGTCTTGCTTCCGACCAGGTGATGGAAATTGAAAATGCTCAGGTAGATTAAAGATCTCTAGAAACGAAATGTTTCTTAGTGATTTTCTGCTTTGATTTTGGAGATAAAATGAATCCATACTTTCTATTTATTTTTCTTTTTCTTTCTTCACTTTGTTTTATGTGAGATTTTCTTTTTAAATATGCAGGTAAAAATGGAGATAGAAAAGAAACATTAAGTCAACTCAAGGCAAAGCCTGGAGATCAGATCTTCCCTTCAACCCAATCACTAGAAATACAGCTGAGTCACTCTGATGCACATCATGAAAAATTGATAGCCATATTTGGAACTTTGTTTCACTTTGGACAAGTCAAATAATCTATCTGACTTTTTTAGCTGCAAATTCTACTCATTTAGCATGACAGCTGTGGGACTCGTATTGAAAATAAGAAAGGAAAAAAAGCAGGGATGGGTGATTATTGCTAGAAAAAAAAAGAATATTTTTTTTTCCTTACATCTATAACCTCTGTTGGAAGAATCCTGCTGTACTTATGAAACATCTTTTCTGAGAAGAGAAGCCATGCTGTAGATTCCGTAGAGATACACACATGGGATGTATCCTCCACAATAAGGCAGTAAGTCGATGTTATCAAAACAGAAAAAAAATCCATTAATATTGACTTTGGGATCTGCTATTACTGCAACTGCCTTCTAAATGTCATAACTGAAAATGTTTTCTTTCTTTTATACACAAAATCACAAACATTTTAAGCACAAATTTCTAAAGAGAAAGCAGATTCTGACACAATTTTTCGGGTTTTATTCTGCTATTCCTAATGTATAATTTCAGATGAAAAAGTAACAAAATTTGCTCAAAACAGACAAAAAAAAAAAAAACCCCAAACCCCCCAAACCCTAAAGAACTGCAGAATTTGTTTTAGTGATGAGCAGTGACCAAAGCAGAACTACACAGACATGACTAAAGGAAAGCCAAATGCAGAGAAGTTTTAATAATTTTCTTGTACAGTGCAAGAACAGCTCCTCACCTAGCATAGACTGAAGTACCTCTAGTAGCTTCAGTGGGCTCACACCTTCTTCTTCTCATTTATTGCCATTTCTTCTGCCTCAAGTTGTAGCTGTACATCTCAGAATGCTGTCTCTCCAGAAGTTTTGGCTTGTTTTGTTCCCCAGTTTATTTATTTATTTACTATTTTCTGATACTGTCTGAAATATGATAAAGTTTATTAGGGAGCAGAAATATCTGATAAACGTGGTTTTTTCTTCATCTAGTTTTCACATGGGCCATATGAATGTAATGACAAGGGACTCAAACCAGTTCCATGGAGAGCCACTCTGGGAAGAGGGAAGCCTTACAGCTCCATGGTAATACATCTCTGCGTTTCCTCCATGAACCTGTTTGTTTTGGGGGGACTAGGAGTTGTTACTAAAGCGATGGTATCAGGCAAATACCACACTACATTTCTCTGACCATGCAATTTGAAATTTTGCCAAACTATGGTCCTAATTGTTTACTCTACTTATCCTACTAAATTTTGCTCATCTGTATAGAGATTTATTGATCTTCATTACCTAAAAGATAATCTTCATGCATGAATTAAAGCTGTTAGGATCCCAGATGCCTCGCTTTGAAAAGATACCACCAGTTTTCAAGGTACTATTCTTTGTTGTATTTGAATGATTTTTGGACAAAAAGGGGTGGACAATGGCCAGGTAATAGAATGAAAAATCAGAGATTAATGCTGTCAGGATGGGAAAGTAGTAGAATTAGTAGAATGCCAGATCCTGTAATGCAAATTACTTTTTATTTCTGTATGATGTATTCTTTATTTGCTTGCTTCTTTTAATCTACCAGTCTTTACGTAACGTGTCTGTAACCTTTCATGAACAGAACTCCTTTGAACAGAGAAAGGCTGTCTTGTTCTAATTATTGGAAATGTGCAAAAGCCAAATACTATGCACAATTTTATCTCAATCTGAATTCATCCATTACCCATCTCCCACCTGCTAATCATCTTTCATCTCCTCCCAGCTGCTAATCAAAGATAGACAAAAGGTCTAGTCCCTTCCCAGAGACCTCTTAAGTTGTGTTGTCTCTCACTTTAAATTGTAGAGATGCATGGTAGAAAAAATCTTTGCTGAAGAGCACTCTATTCTCATTGAATAAATGTTAACTGGAAACCATGGGATTTTAGCCTAGTTGCTTTTGCCAGCTTGATTCCATCAGTTGTCTTTCTGAAAGCAAAATCAACATAGTAATTACAAATTTAAAACCCTAAATATTTGCCCACTATAAATGATCCTGGAATTTCATTAATTTTAAGAGAAAGAGTGTTTCTCCCTGTAATTTTTATGGACAAAGCCGACATGTCCCTTCAGCTGAGCAGACAGAGGTATAAAAGATATTTAAGGGTTCAACCATCATCAGTTTCAGTTTGAGTTTAACGCCTAATTACCCTTCACACTTTCCCCTTAATCTTACTGCTTTATGCTCTTGAAAATAGAAAAGCACCGTTGCTCCTAAGAAATGTTTGTGTTTAAATTCAGTAAAGACAAATACATACTTAAGAGTCCTATTTTAACACTAAGACACTGAAGTATTTTACTCTGTGTTGGGAGATGATGAATCTATGCATCTTACAATCCTTTCTTGAAAAAAGTTTGAAAGGTGCCTTGAAGATACGTGAATATTTTATGTCTGTGGAAAGTATTAGCAAGAACTGAAAAACTTGAGTTTCTTTTCAACCTATAATCATCACATTATTTCAGTGACACTTCATCATATAATTCAGAGGGAGAAAGCCTGCTTTGTTTTATTCTCCATCCCCATAATTCAGATGAGAGTCTGAAAAAATATCTCTGGCAATGCAAGAGACAAGCTGTCAATGAAAGATACAGACAACTTTACCCTTTCAGTAAGGTTCTGTGCAAGCCTGGAACCATGATATGCTGCTATAATTAAAAGAGAATTACAATGGAGGATTAATAAAAGAAATGCCATCTGTCAGTGGTTTTGTTCAAAAAGACATCCTATTAAAGGAGCAGGCGCAGCTGGAACAGTCTGAAGGAAGAAAAGCGGTGCAGTGCTGCAATAGCATCATCCATGAAGTACCAGAGAGGTAGAGACTCAAGTGACCTGGGAAGACAGCGTGAAAGGATGGGAAATGCAGTGTTTTCCGCTGAGAGTCAGAGAGGGAACCTCACCGATACAGAGGTATAGTATCACGGGGCAGGCACAGCAAGGCCATTCAGTCCGTTTGGAGGCCTCTGCTTTGCATATGCAAGCACCCAACACAGAAATCAATCCTGCAAGATGCAGCATTTGGGGGCGTGCAGCCATTGTAAGCTGACATGGAAGTTCATATGGTGGGCAAGTGTCCTGCCATAAGAGCTGTGCTCAGAGCTGAACTGAGGGCTTAATTCTACAAGTTCAGGCTTGTATAGCAGTTTGTGACTTCTGTAGCACAGACTGTTACTGTCAGCACTGAGAGTAGACCAGCACGTTAGAAGGATGGATTTGTTTAGCGGGTGTTGTAAGAGGTGTTTTTGTGTTTGAACATGAAAGCCATACCTGGAATTCTGCAAAGGCAGAGAGAAACTAACTCCTACAACCTGGGCACAAGACATAGATGTTCTCTTGGAAGTCCAAACCAAACAGAGGAATTCGAGAACTGAGATAAATGCAGACTCAGGCAAATTTAGAGATGAGTTTGAGCATCTCAATTTATACCAGCTGATGTATAAACTCCTAACAATAGAAGGTCGTTGAGATGGAAATGTAAAAGTTATATATATTCATGTTCACTTATGTTTATATCAGAGTTTCTTCATTTCTCGTAGTTAATAAATACACATGTGTATATATTTGTAACGTTAAAGTGATTTACCATGTTTTGGGTTATTGTGGTAGCTTTGGGAACAAGGAACTTCAGAGAGCTCTGCAGACTTCTATCAGCAAAGAACACAACCCAGCTATGCCTGGCTTCACTAGAAATACAACAACTAGAGTTTCATATTTGTAACAATCTACAGCAACTGTCCCTCTCCAGAATTAAGAGCAATCAGACCTGCACATCTAAATATGCCTTTAGACCTTGATTAGACAAAGAAGAGAATGGATTTTTATTGATCCTACGAAGTCACATATTTAATTGTGGTTGCTTAGTCAGCAAAAAGAAAATTACAGGGTCATTTACTTATGTTCAAACATTAAAAAATGTGCAGAAAACAACCCATAAAGGAAGGATCTCCTTTCTCTGTTAATACTGACATGCTGACTGAGACTAGATGACAGGAAAGCCTTCCGATATAAAACACTAGTAGAAGTTTCTTGAAGAAGTTACAATTTTTTTTTTTTTTTTTTTTTTTGGTGGAAACTTCTGCGAAAGTCTCAACACAAGCACCTGCAACAGATGACAAAGTTGAACTTGATCCTGTCAGCAGGCAGAGGTATAGGTTAACATGGAGATCCCCTTCAGCACAGACTTCTGTCATTATTACACCAGCTTATTCACAGGTCCAGTATTGTTCATTTATTGCCCTGTGCCAGCCTGTGCAATGCAGGTGTGAGCTATCAGTGCCCTTCTGTTGAAGCCTGACTCTTGGCTAATGGAATATGAAGACTTTCACAGAAAAACCAAGCGCACATGGAGGCTGCTGGATCTGCAGTGGCGATCTGTTTAACCACAAAGCAGCTTCCACACAATAGACTCCCAAATTGCTTTGACGATTTTAATTTGGAGGATTGCTTCTTTAAAAATATGTTCATCTATGGTGCACGCTTCAAACATTAGTAGGCCTGAAACTCTCCAGCTTTGAGACAGTCCTGCAACTTTATCAGATTCTGTTCATTGTCTAACTAGATACTAGCCGTGCTCCGCTCATAGAAGCATGCTGCACATGTTCGGATTATGAGACAGCAGGAGCCCTGAGCCTTAAAACCATTCAAATGGTTCGAAACCATTATGCTCTGAATTGTGCTGTGTTGTACATTCCCCTGGCTCAAGTACAGCTCCACAATGTCTCTTATTTTATGACTTCATACACTGGACATCACCTCAGGTACTGTCTCAGCCACAGAAAAGGCTGTAAGAAGACTGAACGTGAGCAGATTGTGCGTCGTGGCATGCCTAGAGTTACAGATGTGATTGATCTTACTATCATTTTTCCAGTTTAGTCATAATTTCTAGCCCATTCCATTATTGTGAGCTGAAAGCAACACTTGAATAAGGTCAAGTGTTTAAAACTTGGGAAGAAAGGACTTTAATTCCCACACTTTTCTAGAGCACTCATCATCCTATATATTTTATTGTTTTGCAGTCGATTCTCCTCCATCTATTCCTGTGGTATTTTTTCATGTACCATTTCTTTTATTTACAGTATTTAAATCAATTTATTCATTATCCTTAGGCTAGACTTTTCAAGGTTTTACCCTAAAATGCTTTTACTAACACAAGAAATCACTTTTGAAACTAGCAGTAGAGTAGTGAATGAGTCTGTGGTGAAAACAAAGTTGTGGAAATGTCCAGTATTGCTCTCTATGCTAGGTTGAATCAGACATCTTGTAAAATAATATGTGCCTTGATTTCCCTGCTGGTAAAGCTAGATTTAACTTTAACTATTGCCAGACTTTCCTCTGGCTTGCTTAGAGAACTTGCTTTAAAAAGCTGCTAATCCTTCTCTAAGGAAAGCTACAGTGGGGCTCTGATCATGAGCATGGCCTTGAGACATCACTATTTTGACTTGCATGAAGAACTGAGAGGACAAAGTTTTCCACATCACAGTTCTTTCTTAAAAATGATATGTACAAAATGTCTAAATACTCACTATGTTCAGTTTTAACTGTGCATAAATTAATTCAGAAGATCAAATTAAAAGATTAATTTAATAACTGGACTATCTTCCTAGAATTACCAGAAGCTCCAAGCCATTCAGCAGTCCTGAATTCAACTTTTTTTCTTTATTTGTATTTCTGTCACTAGATGGCAGAGTCAGTACTGTAGCTGTTAGTAAAAATCCACAAGAAAAGCTGCTCCCCATCATGGAATATGAAATAGCTCTATTTGTCCATGCAGAGGGCAATTAAGTTTTACCACGCAAAAGCAACAAGATAGAAGAGAGATATGAGCAGTGATTAAGCAGTATATGTGTTATGTTTTGTTGCTGTCCAGTGCAATATCTTTGTGTCCTGGGTGGATCCCTCTAATCTTATTCCACTGATTACATCTACCTGTTAAACTCAGGATGCAGCAAAGAATCTCCAGACAATATCTATCTTCAGGTCCAACACCCAGTATAACAGAATTTTTGCCATTAGGTATCACTTCCCATTATCCATATCAGGGTAAGTTACTACGTGTGTTTTTGAAGACCAAGAGTGAGATCTGCTAGGCTGGCACTTGAGTGTTAGAAAGAGTCAATGTAAAATGCTTCCCAGACTTCTCTTTTGAAATCAGTAGAGGTCTAAAATCCTGCAATACAAGTATGCAGTATATTGTGTTGTAAATAAATCATTCCTACCTACTAATCTGAAAATCTTTTGGCCTCCTTTCTTGGGACCATTCTATAATTTTCTCACTTGTTGTGTCTATGCTGATGAATAGAAGATCTCCAAAATTTTTTTAGGGCAGATATAGGTACTTATAACACCTGAATACCGGCATGGAAAAAATAGTGCAAAGATTTATTTTAGCCACTAGATGGTAGCAAGAGTGCGCACCTGGAGAAAAACAGCAATTTCTATTCGAGTTTATACCCAAAATAACCAGATCTAATGGGGTGGCAGGTGGTCATCAATATGCAATTCAGCCTTCATAGGAGTTTTGCTAGCTTTAATATTTCACCACTACATAAAATGAGTGTTCATGTCCTGAAGCTGCATCAGCAATCTCTGAAATTCTGACTTCTAACTCAGATTTTATTTGTTTGTTGTTTTGGAGGTGTTTAGTTTGTTGGTTTATGAAAAGACAGAACAGAGAGAGGGAGAGAGGCCAACAACTGGACATTAAATGAATCGCTAAAAGGGTCATAATAAACACAAAAATTAGGACCTTAGAAATATCCACTGCCGTTTCCTTTAAATTCAGAGTGTTTACAAATATAGTTGGTAAAAAAAAACCCAAAATAATATTAATTATGAAGTTATAAACTCTTATATCATCTTTGAGAGGCATAGAGTTTGGTAAAAGCAAATATCCATTAACGTTCTTAAGCTCCTCAGATAATGTTAGGATCTTTTGAATATACGTTTCTTGAAAAAGACTATTCCATATTTCAAGGACATGGTTAAAGTTTTTTAAGACTTATGCCATCCACAGGACAACTTTGGAGAAGTAATGATGTGGGAACATCGCAGCAACATTTAGGAGGCACGTTTGCTGGTAAGTCAGTTGTCTCTCGAGCAAACATCTCGGGACTGATAAAAACCAACAGCCACCAGGACTAGTACCGTGCTTGCTAAGTCTTCTATGTAGAGGCTGAACCCAACTTCACATCCGAAGTGAACATGTGGATCCCACATGTGTTTACAAGTTAGCTGGGGCCTATGAGAGCCGCTGGCTATTTATTCATGTGTCTATCCATACCCTGCCTTCCTCCTCACTGGACGTCAGGGTGCTAACCTTCTTTTGAGCTCCTGAGTGCTTAGATTTTTCTTGTTTGGTTTTTTTATTGTTTTTACCGGGAAAAAAAATAATTATTTTAAAAAAAAGCTCTCAATGCCATCTTGCAGTGGTTGATGTATGTGCTATGATTGTTGCTACCACTTCATTTCCAGCACTGTTAGTGCTTTCCCGTCATATAGGGGCACATAAGAAAGAATATTCCTTTCACATAGATCCATTTTCATCTAAACTTTAGCCTTCATCATACCAAGAGTCAGAGACAGGGATAGTGGCTTATGCTGATGATAGAAGGAAATTAAAGCTTTTGATGTGGATAAGCTGTTCTGCCTTTGGGACTGAAAAGTCCTCCTGCATGGCAGAGTAACATGCTGTGAAGACATGGCTTTTCCAGGCAATTTGCCCTTTTTATAATGCTACACCATCATGTAGTGCTGTGACTGCCAATACTGAGTTTTGTACAGTCAGATAACCCATGCCTGGGAGAGCTCTGTGTAGGTGAAGTGTCAATAGGGCACAGGCAAGAAGTTGGGCTCACTGACAGGATTGTGACTGGACCATCAGGTAAGGTGTCTCACACATTCAGTGCACTCATTTGAAAGGGATGGCATCAGCTACTAAGGCCTGTACCTTCTGTGGCTTAATGAATGCCTTTAAACATCCTTTCTATAAATGCTTTGCATAAGGATTCTGTTGGCTGAAGTATGAGCTGAAGAAGAAGAGGATGGGGTTTGTGACAGCTTTTGGATAATGGGATTAGAGACTGGTAAAAAGAGCCCTTAGAAAATAATACAGTTCTGGTGCTTCTAAAAGAATTAAGATGAGATAGGGTTTATATATCAGTTTTGTCATTCAAGCCAGGGAGGCTTGATTCTGATTCCTTGCACTATGAAGTTAGACCAGGCTTCAGCAGAACTAGTCCCACATTAGACTTGGATGATCCCCCTTCTAGATTCAATGATTCCTTCTCTTGTTTTCCTCAAACTCCTCACAAAGTATCTTGTTATTGAGACTCTCACATTAAAGAATATCAAAGATCAAAGATAGAAGAGGCAAGGCAAATAACTTGTTTTCTGTATAGTGCTTCATTCCTCTGCAGGACTCACTATGGAAGTCCTTTAGGTTGATATTTGAAGAAATAGTGTATCTTTAAATTTCCTGTCCCAGTCCTGTAATTAGCAAAGATTAATATAATTAGAGAATATTCAGTGTAAAAGAACTGGCAGAATCTGTGGCTTTTTCCTATCACTACACTGTGACCTTAGGATCTTCTAAGATGCATAGGTAGCAGAATAGAAAATTGCTATTTGGATGGCTATGTGTCTTTAATCATTTTTTCAAATAATGCCATGAAGGGGGAAGAACAATAAAATTGTTGTCAACTACATCTGAGGTCTCATTGGCCAAGTACATACTTTTAATTTCTTATTAATTCAATTTTTACTGTTTCTTTTTCTTCTTTCAGCAACTGTTGTGTCACTATTTCAACTCTAAATTCACAAGCAGAACTGTTTATGTAAATAATGTCTTTGCTTTAGCACCTAGTTGAACACCACTGGCAATGTTTTCAAGTCTTGCTAACTACAGCAGCATTACAGAAATTATTTATTTCCTTTTCAGTATTTATTTGAAATAAAAATTCCCTGAAAAATCTCAGATTTACGTTTGTTTTAGAAAAGGACTCTATGTAATGAATACTAAGCCATCAGGTACCCCGACTGAAGTAGTCCCTAACCACTACGTAGTCATGTTTGCAAACTGTGAACAATTCTGGCCAGCCTTACTGCACTACCAGCAAATAATATCTTTAATGTTCCTTTGCCTTAGATCTCCAAATCCCTGTTCTTCATGATGAAATGGAAATAGCCATCATGCACCACAGATGTATTTGCAAGGGACATCTACAAAGCTTTGTCCTATAGCAAATAATCATCTTTATTAGAGAAGAGATAAAGGGTCTGGAATTTACAGTTTATAAGACCTTTTTAAACAGAAGAATGGTTGGGAAATTGTGCTTTAAATAGAACACGTAAAGAAACCTTTTGGGGGAACAGAGTTTTGTTTCCAAAAGAAATGATTTTGTTCTGAGTGACTGAGTTGCCTGACAGTGTCTTCTCCCGAAGACGGTATAAAAGATATTTAAACCCACAGGATATTCACCTCATGCAGCCTGAGCACTGGCAGAGGGAGGACATGTTTCAGAACAACAAAGAGGAAGACCCTTTCCTGCCAAACATTACTTTTTAGTAAGTCTGAAAACTCTGATGCTTTCCAAGTTACTGGGGTGGGGGGTGGGGTGTACCACCACAAACTCAAGCTCAAAAAAATCCCCAATTTCTAAGGAGTGGTCACAGAAAAAGCAATCTGAAATCCCCCCTTCTATTATTATCTTAGCAACTCACAGAATTTTTCAGGTGTCTGTTTTGAGGGCACCCTAATAACTGTAGAAGGGACTGAGCATTTCGGTCTCAGCACTTCCTGCCCTCATTAACTACACAATTTGTCCCTGCCTGAGAAATGAAACATAGAACAATGCAGGATGACCTATGAAGAAATAGAAAACTTTTCTCTTTAACTTGAAGGATTCCAACATGATGATGGAGGAATATACCTAACAGTTTAGATAGATATACAGAATTCCTTAAGTTGGTAAGACTGAAAATACTTTAGTAGCATAGCTGCAGCTATCCCTGCGGCATGTGAGATTTCCTCATCTCTCAGAACCTTAGAGTCAACCTTCCATAAGAAGCAGAAGGCCATATTGGATGGTTAAAAAGATGAAAATATTCATAGCAGGTGATGAGACAATCAACCACAGCAATACTAATGTGTTTTATGATGGAAGGACACCAACCTTGATCCCCGTGAAGTATATGTTAATATTTTTCAACGTCTGCTATCCATCTTCCTTAGAGTAGGATATAAATGGACTGGCCTTAGTTTCTTTTTGTACTGGCTAGACCTACATCTCAAGAGCCACCATGGACTGTGCTTTTGCACTGCTTTCACCATAACTATTCTTGGGTATCTGTAATTAAAACCATCTGAGATGAGAGGCATTTCAGAAACACAGGCTATTAAAAGAGTGATTACGTTAGATGAGTCATAGTGATGACTATGGAATTTTGGCAAACAAAAATCAGCCTCTCTTCCTCTTTTTTCTTAGTAATTTTTCAATGGACTTCTAAGAGGTTAATAATAAATACAAAAAAAATCTTCCTGTATTCTGTTCTTGACATTCATACGAATACATTCCAAAACATTAAAGTGACTTTCCCATGTCAGTCTTCAAGTAATTTTAGAGGGTGCTGACAGCACTCAGACTTCAAGGTTTATTAGGAACCAGCAGGATGCATGGGACTAGATTTGGCACCTGAAGATGCAGATAGGTATTAATTAGAATTTCCGTAAGTAACTGTGTACTCAACTCCCACAGTTTCTCATGCATTAATTATCAGGTTATCAAGGGAAATCTCAGTAGCTGCTCACCCTTAAGGTCTTCCCCAGGCTGCTATTCCGACATAAGTCTTGATGACAGAAGGCCTACAGTTGTCATGTTTTGTGGAAAAGAGAGGTTTTGGACTGCAGAAATGTAATCTTCTGCTGCCAATTATTTACCTAGTCTGAGTTGCTGACAGTTTCCTTTTCCTTTCATGCTTAGGCAACACAGTCACAGAAAATGAAGCAAAAGCATCAGGAAAGAAACAGAAAAATGACTTTTGGGAGAAAATAAGCGAAGCTCTGAGCCAACTCTCTGATTCCTGGTCTATTGAGAAGATTTAGACAGAATCTCCTGGGTCTGATTTATGAGGGAATTTTCTGGGCAAAAATGCATTTCTAAAGATCATCACATACATGAAATATAACAATCAAAAGAAAGGATGAATCTTGAGTATAATATAGTGAATTTACTTTTTTCCTCTTCTGAAACTGCTTTTCAGACTTGTGATGGTGGTTCTTTATCATACAGGAGATCCATAGCACTGCCGGAAGGAATAGCTAGAAAAAAGGGAGAAAAAATAGGCAGAGAACCGAAACCACACAAAAATTCAGATTTGTAAAATACAGTAGAAAGGAGAACACTGGAAGGCAGAATAAAACTAAGACGCATAATTAATTAGTAATGCCCTATGAAATGAAAACACCATGGAATTTAAAAAACAGTGGTAGGTCCATAAAGCGGGGGTTCTTTGCTTACTAAGAATATTTTGAGGAGAGAAAGAACTTGCCTATAGGATATTTGTATGTGGACATGGGGCGTGGCTTGAGGGAAGGAGGTTTCCTTCCTTCAAAAGATTTTGTTTCTTCATTCTTGGTTCTAACGATAACCAAATTTTTCCTGGATGTAATTATTTCATAAGGTCTGTTGAAGAGACATTAGAACTTTCACCTTTCATCTTAGCTTGTAATACAGCTTGCAATGAGGAGGAAGAGTGCAGCATCCTAAAGATTTCTGGAATGAAATATTCCAATTTATATATAATAAATCACTTAAAGCTGAAAACCACGTTTAGGTAACACCTCACTGAGCCTTTTTAAAAATATTTTCTCTTAGTCTACCACATGTATGAATAGATCTGAATAAAAATTATTTGTCTTATTGATAATGAGACTAAAAGCACCAGTAGCAGGTTAATAATACATGCTTTCAGAAAAATCCTGCTGATGTTCTTTAAAACACTTCCCATTGTTCAGACAATGGAAAGTTGTGTCTTTTGTTTGTTATACTGGAGGAAGGAAATACTAAAGGAGATAATCTATATTTTTTAAATGACAGATTTATTGGCTAATAGGAATAAAGGACAGTGTCTTTGAAGGAACATGGAGGAACACCTTCAGGAAAGTGCTATAATGGTGAAAGGTGCTAATGTCTTACTCATTGGACTTTACTTATTTAGATATCCCAGGATGAAACACTTAATGTCACAGTTAAACACAGAGGGTCATGACAGATATGCCAGGGAATACAGAGTTCTCTCTACTTCTTTTTTTCTCTTTCTTTTTTTTTTTTATCCCTCCCCAGACTATTCTGTTCTTAATTTTTCTTCCAGAGTAGATTTTTAGAAGCTGTGTTCACAGCCAGGCTCACCTTTCCAGAAATGGCTGAGAGTAAGGATTATTAAAGTACAAAATTATAAGGGCCAAGCTGGTAAATCAGTTATAACTGTGAAAGAGACACAGAGGAAGCTGCCTCTTCTGAGAATGAGGCAATATTTTTTTGGTGGAAGTGTCTACAACAGTAAATTATGCTCATCTATACCTGGTTCCCCTATAAAAGCCATTATATTTGAAAACAAAACCACTGATGAATTACAAAATATTAGAGAAAAATTATATTATGAAAGATAAAAATGAGAAGACATAGAGAAGAAGCAGCTCTGAGGAAAAGCTTTCCTCCACTATCTCATATTGCAGCCAAGTTGCATGATAGTACTTTGGTTGGTTTCTTTTACAAACATCCCAAAGTTTATTCATATGAAAATTTCTCTGTCAACAGTTAACTACAACCCGTGCCTCAGAGGTGCCCTAATGTCTGGTGAATATATCGGGGAAAAATGTCCAATTCTTCTTTCAAATTACCTTGCACAGTTTTCTAGTCTTCACAGTGAAAAGACCATACTGCAAAACAAAAATTACCACAAAAAATCTTTCAACAAGGATGTCTTGCTGCATTTACCTCTAGGGTAAACTCAGAGATGTTGTGGTATCATAACAGGGCTGAAGAGCCAAAGTATTGCTCAGGCTTTTCAGAGAACGTACATCTCCCCCAGAACTTGCTTCAGAAATTTAAGACATAGTCACGGTTCTTTTTGCCTTGTCAGTGCATAATGAGGTATTTTACTCAGCCACAACTTTTAGGAAATGAGACTGAAAAGCAATGAGCCATACTTAAGACACAAGGCGCACTGGCAATGCTCATTAGAAGGAAGTGAGACCTTTTCCTAGTAGATTCAAGGTACACAAGAAGTCAAAACAACAACCTCGTCCAGCTGCCTTCCTGCTGACAGCTTTCAAGCGGCTTCATCATGCACTAAATCTAACATTAGTTGTGTGTAAATCCATGCAAGAATGATAATTAAAACAATGTACCTATCACATACCCTTATGCCTTCCAGGCAGCAAGAACACAACAGACAGCTGCTGCTTCAAGTCACTGTGTGGGAGGATAAGAGGTAATTGACCCTGCAGTTGTTAAGCTAATTCACAAAAGGAAATCTCTTGCACAACTGGTGTTTCATCTGTTTTCCCATAAAAAACCAACTGTACCAGAAGCATTCTCTTCATATAAGCTATTTGTATGAAGACTAATTATTTAAACGAGGAGTTCTGCAAGCACAGGAAGCTTTGTGCTTCATGTACTTCTGCTGCATGGCTGACTGACTTCGGTGTCTAAGAAAGCACAGGCTTCATCTGAAACTTTTCCTGTGTCTGAGACTTGCTTAAACACTCTTCCCATGTGGGAGAGGCTTGAACATGAGCATCTCCTTTTTCCCTCCATTAGGCATACATACAGGTTCTCTTGAGGTAGCTGGTCATCCATTTTCACAAGACAGGTGGAAGCTTGATTATCTTTGATACTTCTACTTCCCTGCAGAATTCCTTTAATAAAGTATTGGTTTCACTGGGAGGAGGAAGGAAGTGCAAAATTAGGAATACACATGGGCAGGCACGCTCACAGCAAAAGCCTCATGTTGCCATCTCAAGTTAAAAACCCCACTTGCAGATGTCAGATAAGGTAATTTTCTTTACCTACATGAGACTATTGATTTTAGTCCAACAGTTCCAAAAAAATTAAGTTTTTTTGTAATAGGCAAACCCACAAAATCCTGCAGGAAGCCACAAAAATGTAATTGTACTCAGTGTGCAGAAGAAAACATGTGGGTTGGGTGAATTTTAACATTCCTTATTCCCTGACACAGGAAGAAATGATATTATGCCCCTTGAAGGTTCCCTCCAAGTAGCACGATATGATTTCCAGTTACTGCATGTTGAAGAGAGTCTAAGCCACAGCATTTGGATTCAAACATGAACCTGAACTCCCCAAAGGTGCTCAAGCCTGAGGTTTCAGTTTGGTTTGTTATAAAATAACCACCTACGTGTATTTATCTAGATCCCTGTCTACATTTTATGCTTAAAAGTGGGCAGAGTTCTGGGTTAAGATTATCAAGAAAAAAAAATCTTGGTCAAAGCAAGGTTTTCAAATACTTCTCATTTAGCTTAAGGGAAAAAAATCAGAGGAATTTCTGAAATGTAGACAGGGATTCTCTAACAAAATTAGCAGAAAAGTTGAGCCTAACTGTTTGGATGAAAGTCTCGATCAATGATTTCTAAAAAATTGTTGTTTGTCTTTTTTCTCTTAATTAAAACAAAACAAAACCAAACCAAACAACAAACCACAAAACCTCCTCATAAAAACACAGGGCTGCATCCAAGGCAATATAACATCTTCCCCTGCCCACTGGTATCCCTTGCCTCTACTGCACCTTGAAAAGGCATGAGCATATATTAATGAGAAGAATTTTAAGGGAAGTCAGACTTATGTATGCAAATACTTACAGCTGATAAATAGCATATTTTGTCTGAGCACTGGATACCTTCTAGAATACTTGAAGTAAATTTGGATTAATGATCAAGTAATTGGTAAGAAACATAATTTAAATTCATTATGACAGTTTTGTTCCGACATTTCCAATTTATGTGCTCAATGATACAAATTCATGCAACACTTACCTACTTTTATTCTGCCAAAAGTAGTTTACTCTGTTATGTTAGAGCATGAAGGGAAAAGCGTATCGGCTATACCATCTGATGTATACAGTAATGCTATCTGCAGCTGTTCATTCTTCAGCTGCTCTAAGGAACACTCTCCTCTTAATTGAGCAATTGCCTCTCATCTACCCACTGAGAGTAAGAGCTGAATATCTTTCATGTTAGCCCAAAGGCTGGTAGTTCAGATAGGAAGAAAAAAGTTAGCTTAGGTACCGCATTTTTAACTTACATGGCTCCCATAATTTTACTAAAAAGTCATAGTATTAAGTGGTGTTTCCCCCGTTTTCTTTAAAGCACTTGGTTTATATGAAATTGCAGCTTTCATCTTCCTTAAAAAGTTGGTTTACTTGTAAGTTGTTTAAAAGTTCATATTTGTAGTGTAGAAACTGTCATTAAAATCTTCTATGTGCTAGAATATTTATCATCCTTATTTTATCCTGATTTTTTGAGTGTGCTTGAGGCTCAAAAATATATCGTTATTTAGGGCTCCTGGGTGTCTTGATACAGTTATGTACTTACACAGAGGAAGAACAGAGTAGCTTAGCAGGGTATGACTGAACTGCTGATACACTAAACTTATATAATTTAGTCATCAGAAAGCTCTTAAGCCTGAACCCCTGTGTTTTCATAATAGAGCTCAGGTATTCTGTCCTCTTCTTGAGTGCCATGCATTAGAAACACAAAGAAACAAAAAGATTCCTGGTCAACAAAGGGAGGAAAGGACCTGCTAAATAGTAGTATTTCTTGTATCATGAACTAGAAAGTGGCCAAGGCTGAGATAGCATGTGCATTACTTATTCCTGATTTTCAAAATAGCTGTAGTAAGTGAAAACTATTTAAGGATCTTGCAACCTTACCTAGGAGACTAGTCTGGCATGTAGATACTGAGTGATTAGTCAAGTTAAAGCCACCTAGTTTCCCCTCATTTTGCAATTGCATTAATCACTGCTTGGATGGAGCAGAGAGGGTGGCTTATATCTGTATTCTAAAGGATAAAAAACCACAAATGGAAAAGGAGACTCAGTCTTGGCATGACTATGTCAGCCCATAAAGTGGTATGAAACGGGATAATATGTCAATATAGCTTCAAAGTACAAGCAAAAAATTAGCTATCCAAATGGTAAATATATTCAGACAGTAAGGCAGAGGAGGCAGGAAAGATATTCTGCTCATAAGAAGAGGAAGACTGTAGAGACCCATGCTATTGAGAAACAGCTGTGTGGTCCGATTTCATCACTCGCTCAAATCAGAACTGGAAGTTTCCCTAAGTACATGGAGAAAAAGTCATCCAGAGAGCTATGTTTTATGACATCCCAAAATGAGCTAGCACATTATATGCTACAGAAACACTCAGTGATTTGTCATGAAATTCTCTGCCACATGAATTGCTCTTTACTTTTTGGACAGCTTTCCAACTGTCCTTTATGGCTTAATATTAGAAACTTGTTGGAAAACACAACATCTGCAGCTGAGGAAAACCCTTTCCAGTGAAGAACTGCTCTTTTTTGAGAATATCTGTATGTGAAAAACAGTTGGTTACTTTCTCATGTAGTTGGTGTTAGGAGACTAACCTGTTAGGACAGTAAGGACGTGCTAAATATCACTAATCAGCCTAAGCCACATGAGTCTCTCTTTCCTATCTACCTCATGCCTCAAAACCTGTACGAAAGCAGTAAAATGCATATAAAAGAGATTCCCTGGATGGGATCTGTGGGCCAAAAGAAACTGAATCTACGTTTGTCAAAAATTAAAGACAAGACAGCTTGAAGCTGGAGTTATTAAATCTGAGCAAATCCTGGCATTGCCATAAGCTACTTTAGCCTGCTAACTCAAAAGGAAAAAAAAAAAATCCAAACCAAGCAACTAACTGGCTGGACCCATTAAGAATAATTTTTTCTTCCCAGTTAGAAGCTAATTAGCTGAAAAGCATTTCAGGTGACTTAAAACTCTTCAAATGACTGCCCAGGTTAAGATAATAGTTATAGGAGAACCAAAAATGCAGGGGAAAGGAGAGGGTCTGTGGAATAATTCATCAAGCCAATGTAGGGGAGGCAGCAGTTCTCAGATACCCCTGCTCTCTCTCTCGAGGACTTCTCTGGGATATATAGTGGATCAAGGTTCAGAGCCTCTTTCCTCCCAGTCCACAACCACAAATTTTATGTCTCTTACATTTCAGATTTATTTCTGAAACACTTGTTTGTAGTGAATGGCCCAGAAAGAGGAAGCAGATTCTACTGTCTAATAGACCGACTGACTGTAGCTGTAGCTCCAAATTAGGTAGAAAGGTGTTTGGATCCCTGTTTCTAGCATCCTAGTTGAATACCTGTGAATCAATTCAAGCTGATCTTTCTTCGTAAAATGATGAAAAGAGCACAAAATAATTCTGTAGTACTTTTTTTCTGGTTGACTCAATCAAATTTTCCAATGTTTATTTGTGGTTTCACCAGCAAAAGGAAACATCAACTTCTTGTCTTTGCTGATGGTTTAACCGTAATCACTGATCTTAACGAAAAAAGCTTTCTCTCTATAAGACTGCACCGGTATGCATGAAAGACTTTGCCTTGAGCTACTTGGCTTTCAACATTCTACATAAATTATAAGACTTCCAAGGCTGGTGTGAACAATCCTTAAATGTTCTTTCTTGGCTGCATATATCAGCAGTGTAATTCAGTTAGTTAAACTGAGAGATTACTTTAAAAAAAAAAAAGGATATTTCTTATGTATTTTTGTTCCTATAAAAGAAGATCTGCGTTTAAAGGATTACTGTTTTGAACTATGGACTTAGATTTTGGGAAAGTATTGTAATAAGACATGATTTGTGACAACAGGCCTATTCGTTCATGGTTTTTAAAAGCACATTTGCCACCAGGTGGCAAACTATGTCTACAGGTTTAAACTGAAAACGAGATTGTAGTGGTGTCAAGACATCTCTGAAAACGTTTTATTTCCTGTGCTAAACCAGAAAAGAGTATCATATCCATACCTGACATATTGCTACTATGTATGGAGAGGAGGAAATTTTGTTCTTATGAAAAAAACAGCATGCAGAGGGGGAAAGAGGAATTCATCAGGCTAATGCTTTTAACTCGCCACTTAACTCACCAAACGTGCATTTGAATAAACCTTCCAGATCTTCCTGAGAAAATAAATTGCAAAAGAAAAAAGTGTGAGTCTATGGAAGCAGCTGCTAAACTTGTGAATAATAAGTAGCATAATTATAAGGCTTGGCTTGGTGGAACTAAATTTTGCACTGGGATCAAAACTTTTCCAACCTAAGAGGCCATTTTCAACGATCTTCCATAGGGACCGGACATGTACGGCATATAAAAAAAGCACAGAAAGACTCTTTAGAAAAATATATTTTAAAATAAAGAAAGAAAGAAACAAAAAAACCAAACTTCCATAGCTAGATGATGCTAAAATACGCACGTTTCAAAGATATGTGTAAAGCTACAATTTAAATTTATTTGTGTTTCTGTGTGCATTAAATAGAATAGAGAGAAGGTTGATTGCACTGTTGGAGTTTCAAGGAGAAAAAAAACCACAGCAGCAACAAAAAGCAACCTTTTTGATCTTTAACAAAAGACTTTTATAATAAAAATGAATTTTTAATAAGTGTAGAATTCCTTATGGAGAAATCTGTAAAAAGGAAGGATTCTGGACAGTTCCACTTCTGCATTTTATTGCTTCACTGCAGCTGCATTTAGTAGCGCAGTGTTTGATAACTTTCTGATTGTAACCACCTAGATTAACTCGTGCAGCTGTAAATAGCAGTGCAGATAAGCCACTGTTCTGAGCAAAAGAGCAAGTGCAGTCTGAAGAAAACTTCCTGATATTTCATGAAGAGATAACTAAAATCCCTTAGGCGACCTGTTGGATGTTCAGAGAAAACAAGCCAACCAAAAAGAAAAAAAAGTAAACAGCAAATTTTCGGTCACTTCTCTGAGGTCAGATGCTTTGTAGTAGGATTGTTAGAACATTAATAAAGAAAGCTGGAATATGGATGAAAAGGAAGAAATTGGCACTTGCAACTTAACATTTAGGTGACAGACTTACAGAAGTACTGAAGGAAAACTCTGAGATGATTATTCCTTCCCTTCCTGAGATTCCACATTTAGCTTTCTCCTGTCAGATCCAGTCACATTGTATGCAAATGCGTTTTGAGTAATCCAAAGTGAACACTTAAGGGAGTGAAACCTGAGCTAGATGAGTCCTGTTAGGCTGCCTTCTCCATACAGAGTTAAGTGACAGACCTGCTCTAATGGCTCTACAAATGATCCATGCAGGAGTCTTTAAATAGTTGTTGACAGTTAGTGGATCTTTCTTTTTCATTTTTGAGGCATTCCAGTGCTAATGGTAAAAACAGGAGAAAGAAAAAAAAAAAATCATCTGTATCCATTCCAAGAGACTCTTCCTTTATCTGCCATGTCAAAACTTCATAAAATGTACAAACCCTCACTGACACTAAGGAGTTAATGTCTAGGATGAAATCCACCCTTGAGCCTTTCAGACCTTGCACTTAAAAGAAGACTTAAAACCTAAAAATAATGAACTCCACAGTGGATTAGTGTCATCGTGCTGCTGATAAAGACTCACAGTCCTCTTTGGAAAGACAAGTTTGGTTTACTGTATGAATGTACTTTTTCTAAGGAAGACTTTACCTTCTGACACAGATTTTCAGATTGAAGTACCTAAAAGTCTTGCTTCTGCCTCTGGAGTTTGGTGGCTGAAAAAACTGCAGTGTCCTAATAGTTGACAGATTCTGAGTTATTGCTCTAAACAGCTGTGCAACACATCTGCAAACAAGCTGAGCTGAGTGCAGGAATCCTTAACAACTGATGAGCCACTTAGTGGTGCCAGCAGGCATGGACTTCTGTGATAGATTGTAGTCACAATAAAGCCAATAAAGTCTGAAACCCAGGACAGGACCTTTGCTCAATTTGATCAATAAGGCAGAGCATGGGGCACATGGCAGGAATCAAATCATCAAGTAACAAATACATGTGTTAGAGGGAATGTAATGTCCTGGCCAACTGCAGATGGAGGTTTTCCACTTTCGCGTGTCATTAGACTTACATAACCAACAATGGGACCTGACTCTAGTTTTGGGAGGTTCAGCTTGTGAAATAGGTGCCACTAGCACTTAGCAGCTGCCATTAATTTGTGAGAGAGTGCATAGGAAACAAGTTGTGCAGAATAAGAAGGTAGAAACAAAGTGAGATGGATTTCTTAAGTTAATACTTAAGTATTCAGAAGAAAAACAGCAGTAGAAAAAGTTATCAGATCTCAGAAAAAAAGGCAGATTCAGATGTGGTAAATCAGCAATACTGAAGATCAGTTCATTTCAAGGAATGGCAGAACTTAACACTTCTGCACTTCACTGATGGCAGTATGGCCAGCAGACACTCATCAGGTGACTGTACCCCTGTGTGTGAATATATCTTGCCATGTATCTTCACCCATCCCAGGGCAAGCCATAGATTTTCCTCACAACAGAGTTGTCCCAGCCCATGTCTGTATGCACTAGCTAATAAATTATGGTGTGCCTCTAAGTGCTGTGCCTGATCCTGCCCTTAAGGCTCCACAGAGAAGAAGCCAAAAAAAAAAAAAAAAAAAAAAAAAGGAAGACCCAAAGGTTTGAGATCTCCAAAACAGATTTGAAAGTTATGACATATGTGATGAATGACTGTCATCTTGATTGAGTTAAACAGACAGATGTTCTGAGCCCTGGCTTTTTGTAAACCTTCAGTTTTGCTTTTCTTTAGTTTTAGCTACCCTCTATTTATGTTTTTGGCTGCGTATATACATTTTGAATTCTATTTCTCTGATTACCATCAGAGATATTTTCTTGGACAGCGTGCGATGCTTGCCTTTTTGTGCAAATATAACTTGTTGTTTAAATGTAACACTGCTGAGTGCATTGTTTTAATGAATTCTGTTTAATTAAGAACCTTCTCCCAAACCGTCCAGTCACACCACTGTCATTAGTTTACTCTGGATTTACCTGATGAATGTCTAAAGACTAGATTCACCCAACATCCATGTGACTGACACTGAGGTTCAAATTGCAGTTCTTCTGACACGCTTGTTGTTCTTCCTAGTCCTAACTGGTTTTGGCATCTTCAGATGTTGTTACCAAAAAGCATAAAGCTGAGGCCTCCAAATTTTTACGTGTTATTTTTTCATTTCAGCTGACTTACTCATGCCAAACAACTGTCCCAGAGAAAGTACACGTTGAAAGCGGAGAATGTGTGCTGAAAGGAGGATCTGCCTCATGTTCAGTTCACGGTGGGTGGTGACCCACCAGTCAGGCACAGCCCCTGAGAAGGCCTTCAGAGTAGATAAAGTAAGTACCAGGCACACCCACGACCTGGACTTCCAGCACCAGATTTCTTTTCCTGTGTAATATGGAATAGTGTACATATGTGTAAAAGAAATAAAATTCGAACATTTGCGTGTTAAGATTCTAACAGCGTTGAGAGAAGTAAGAAACGTGATTTCGGTCTTATGTTGATTTGTTGGCAAAAATTTTGTATGGAGCTTTGCTACATTCAAGTCCAAAGGTCGAACAGAAAAATGAATTAATGTTTTCTGCTCGTAGGTGAACTTTAGCCAAGAAACATGTCTATTAGGACATACACTGTATAATGTCTACTATAAAGAAGTCCAGCTCAGTGCAGTTATTAGAATCGTTTTTCTCTTTCTATTCAATGTATTTCTGTACAGTATTTTCTCCTCTGTATCTATAACAGGGATGTGCTGTTAGTTCTGCATTCATAATAATAAAATCCTGTTCTCATACAGTTTTCCCTTGTGACAGCTACATAGAACAGCTTATCAAAGGTGTCACTATTGCTGTCCTTTCTGCATAGCTGAAGAACTTAGGCATTGCGTTTGTTAGAAACATTTACATCTTATGCACATGAGCTCATGGTCATCTCTGCTCTTCACAATTGCTCTGCTCAGTCCATTGACCAAGTCTCTAGGAAAATGTAACACCTTCTATTAAAGCAACAGGTACAGCTGGAGGGAAATAATCAAACTAGTTTGATTGACAGTAAACAACCTGATTGAATGAATCTGATGTTTGTTTAGAGAAAATGAGTTTGTTTTGCATTTAGCTGAATTTACATAACAAGAATATAATTTATTGTAAATTCCTATACCCACAATCTCAGAAAGAAGTGAAGCCTGGGATAAAGAATAAAAGAAGATAATGCACGTGTACACGACTTCTAAAAGACCTCTGGGCACTTAGGCCCTAACTAATATTTAATGTCCATGAAATAGAGATACCTAAGTCCCATTTTCAGAACTGGCTGAGATCACTGAAGTTATTTCATTGGGTAATATACAGAAAAACTTGGAATTATTTCCATATGCTCAAAGTCTGAATTTGATCCTTCACCCCAAAACTACATGAACATTCTTTCTTGGGGATGAGTTTTAGGGAATCAGTGAATAATAAATCAAGATGCTAAGCACTACCAGCTCCTACAAAGGTTAGAAGTGCCTCAGTGCTGTACCTCCTAGTTGAAAGTGTCAATTATTCCCCTTCAAGGCTTCTGCTTTATTTCTGTGTTTTAAACAATACTGGACTTTTACTGCTTTTGGCAAGCAGTGAACATGTCTTTGATATAACACAGTCCCTAATTTTGCACACAAAAAGGATTTTGACATGAAAATTGTAGTATCTCTGGATCAGTCCTTAGGAAAATCAGAAGAGTATTAGGCTTTTATTTCTTGTTTTCTCTACCAATTATATATCTAAATTCTTCCATGAAGAGTGTCTTCACAGAACACAAGAGATAAGATTCATTCTCTGTACAGTGGTAGGAGATTATAAAATACCTTAGTAACAGAGTTTAGAACCACAAAAACATATCCCTTGTCAACAGTGGGGAAGTAACGATTTCCCTTTCGTTCACAAACTGATGATCTTCAAGAAACAGACTTTTCGAGACAAGTAGAAGAAAATTGAAATCCTCTTAAAAATTCTGCAGAACCAGCTCCTTACAAAGTTCAAAGACTGATGGGTAGCACTTTCTGAACTGTGGTCTGGAGCTCATGATCATTTAGGACCTTTTTAAATAAAATTTTCACTTAAGAGAACAGATAAGAGAATATGATGATGCATGGGAACAAAAATTTAGCTGACAACCTATTGATCTAACTTTTGGTGAACTGCTGTTTTGAAGCATGTGTTAGGTTTGGGGGGTTTTTATCTATTAGATTAAAAGAGTTTTGATTTCTTCTATTATGAATAAGGACTCTAGTAATACCCCTGCTCTGGAGTTAGTCTTATAAGTAAGGTCAGAAGCTTATTTTGCTTATTACATTATAATCAATTTAAACAAAGAGAATTCTTGCCCCAAAAAGTTTCAAATGGAGGTGACAGAAATATTTTATTATACTGAAGAATTTGTGTTTTGGTGTTCAGGCACATGACTATAAGTCAAACCATGCGCAACCGCCTTGCATTTAGTGGGGCTAAGGATGTATTAATGACTGGGCACTGCACCTAAGTAACCCTTTAAGTCTACATATTGGGGTGCACTGTTTAGAGACTTTAGTTAGGACATACTTGTTATTTGGTATACTTGTAAACCCAAACAAAACCAAAGGACATCATTGTGTAAAGAGAAATTGTGAAGCCTGTACTATTTAATACAGTTTAGAAAATTGTGTTTCTCCTCGTTCCCCCAAACTAGATGAATGAAATAAGAAGGAAAATTAAACTGCACAAAAGACAGCCCTGCTTCTGAAGAAAGAAACAGGTCACCACTCAGCAGAACTCTTGGAGATCATGTTTTGTGGAATGAATGTCATGTTGTTCCTTGATGTAGGAAGGAGACGGTTGTTGTGTCCTTCCCTTCATTTAAAGCCAAGGATGCCTAAAGAGGTGCTGACTGATCAGCTGCAGAAAGACAGGTGACAGATGGCTGAGAAATACTAGCATGATGAGGTGTATGCAGGTTCCTCCCTGCCAAGCAATCTGAAGATATGTTCTGTTAGGTCTGTGACATGTTCAAACATCTCTGGTAGTGGAACAGCGATCAGATACTTTATCGGATCAGAATGAAAACGGCAGTTGGAAAGGTGTACCAATGACAGTCAGATAGGTGTACCTAGGCAGAGAGTGGACGAAAGCAAACCTGAAATGGGGTCATCATGGGACAACTGTCAAAGAATGAACAAATTTTCCAATATTATTAACTTACAGACAGTTAAAGGAGGAATGAATATATTTCGAAATATTATATCCAGAGTTGTTTTGGGGCAGGGTGGGAGAAGTGGGAGAAAAGGGCAGGCAATATTGTCTCATTCAGAGTAATATCAGAAATACCAAGTTAGGGATATGCATAGTCATCCAACTTTATTGGCTGCGTATCTGTTAAAGCGTATGTCTTATGACTTCTCTACTTGGAGGAATTGAACATTTGTTTTGAACTCACATAGACATTTACCACTTAGGACTTAAGCCTTCAAATATTATGTTGCCATGGGCGCTAGCCTCAGATGCTCCAGGAGTTTTTCAGTATAATTGCAACAAAAGCATGAAAAATAAGTGTTTCTTGTATTTATTATTTTTCTCAAAGAAGAGTCTGTCTGTGGCAGGTACAGACCTCATCACTCAGCTGTTTTCTCCAGCAACAGGAGCAGGGCTATACTGTTGAGATGAAGTGTAAATTCCACAGTGGTGTGGCTCAAGACTGACATCTGGTTTTTGAAAGTTCAGGTTAGTAATGGGAAACAAATTAAGTACGCAAAGCCGCTGTTCAAAAAATTTAAAATATTAGTAAAACAACAACCACAACAAAAAGATGGAAAGACAAGCAGCACACCACAAATCTGTGTAAACATCTTATAAGGTACTAGATTTAGATGCAGAAAATGTATGCAAAGCCACAAAGCTATTTTCAAAATCATCGTCTATATTTCAAAGGCAGAAGAAAGTGAAGGTCCTTATCCAAATTCCACTGAGGTCATTGGAAAATGTTGTGTTTACTTTGATGAGATTGGATCTAACCTTAAAATACGAGCTGGTTTCCTCATATTACATGACAAATGTTGCTCAAGAGAAAGGAAATGTACTGATAGGCTGAGGTGTACAGGCTATGCTTGGCCAGCTGGCAGGGAATACATTGCTGAAGATGGTCCTGGGCAGATGGTTGGTTTGGATGTCTGAAAGTGATTAGATTTCCACTAGCTCAGAAAAAAAATCAGAAGATATCTGAGGTAACAGTTGAGGCCAGCACAGACAGGATCATGGTGGTTCTTGTCCAGGGCATTAGAGTATTTGTCTTTGAAAAGATTCTGGAAAATCAAGATCTGTACCTCCAGCGAGCATCTGAAACAAAGGTGGTCTGGGGTCTTTCTAACCTGCTGCATTTGTCCCAAGTATACTCTGACCTAAAGCCTGTCTTCTAGCTCAGGGCGTATCTAAGAAGCTTAGTTAGGCTTATAGAGAGCAGCTATGGCTTCTTTGCTTACTTCGACTATGAAAGTGTCCCAAAAAAGTTATAACTGGGTTCAGAAGGCTTCATATGCCAGCTGTTGCTGACGTTTGTCCCGCTCAACTCTGTTACGACCTGCCGCTCCCTTTGCTGGAAAGCCTGCTTCCCGTCTCATCCAGGTTTCTCACTCAACTCCACCCACTTCTACCCAACCTTTTCCTTCCCACGAGTAAATCAATATAACTTAATGCTTCTTCTGTTGAACAGTAAAATGGAGTATTTTCAACTTTGCCTTTATCTGAAGCCACAGCAAATGGAAGTTGATTAAAAAAAAAAAAAAAAAAGAAGAACCACCTTTTTAAAGCTTATCTGCCCAGTATAAGAATAATAGTTTTTTGTTTTTTTTTTAATCTAGTGTCTTTCTTGTTGCTAAGCCAAGCATGAGAAAAGCTTGACATTCTTTCACAGTTGAAAGACGTAATGAAAAACACAGCATTTTCTCTTTATTTAGCATTGCATCTTCCCTAGATAGTCTCCAGTTCAGGGAAACAGGATGTTTCTGTTTTCTAAGATGAGCTATTGTATGAGTAGAAGGACCATGACCATGGTTAGGACTAACTGACAGGATAGCAGATTGTTTTGAAAAAATGGATAATCTGGAAGAAGAGTCTCAAGTTAATAGACATGAGGTGTTCAAGCATCAGGAAATGGGAAAATATAATGAACAACAAGTAGAAGAATAGCTGAAAAATATGTTTAAGAGCTGACAAGTAGGGTGGGGTTGGGTGAACTGGTGGTAGAAAAATCCTATGGTATCAGCCAAAAAGAAAACTTTGAAGTCACCTTCAAAAGCTGTTTCCCTTTTTCTTATTATCAGCAAGTCTTGGTGGGAGAAAAACATAAACTTTTTAATTGGGAGAGAGTAAAATAGATAGCCTGATATCATTTGTACAAAGGATGACTGCAGCGTAATACTGCTACAGGCAACAGCAAGGCTAATGTCTTCAAGCCAGCTAAATCATGAAATGTTTATCTAACTTTCAAGACCCCCACAACTATCATAATTTCTTTTTGTAATTTCTCCCTTACCATTCCTTTTCCTTAGACGTCCTGTTGATGTTGCAGGGTTGACTTTAATGTTCTCCCAAAGGAAATAGTTGAAAGATCCAATATGGTTTCTACTTTAGAAGCCAAGAATGTTTTAGCTCTTTCAACATTTTTTGCATGGAAGTAGGAATAAATGACATGTGGAGACTGCTTCATATCACTTGTAACAATTTGACATTACTTTCCTGAAATACTTTATTTATATAAGAATCACATTTTAAATAAAGGTACATCTCTTATAAAGGGCATTTATGTGTGATATTCATTATTTGCCAACAGCTGCAGATTGTGAACCTTGGAACATATTTAGATCATGCTACTAGAGCCATAGGTATTATTTGGTTTCTCTAAGCTTGCTCTGCATCTGATTGGCCAAGTTCCAGTTTGTTTTTCAAAAGTAGAAGCCTAATAAAAATGTAAAGAACATAGTTTTGACTTCACTTCTTTCTGATGTTCTAGGGGTAGTTACACACACTGGTGTTTGGAAACTGTTGAATAGATACACAAGAGTATGTTGGTGACAAAATAGGTGAGAAGTTTGCTTTCCTGATCAATCCCTCAGCAGCCAGTAATATACCCAGGGGACAGGTTCATTACATGTGAATTTGATCAAGCTGCTGTTAAAGTTGGATTCAGAGCTGCTTGTTGAGTGAAGTGCTCAACATCAAAGAGAAGCTTGTACATGATGCTATTTTCTCAGCTCTACCCAGTCTCTTTGTTCTGAGGTAGTCTTATTTACATGTACTCAAAACCAAATGAGAAAATGTGCCAGTAAGAAAACTGAAATGTTTTCCCTAATTAAAATATGTAAAAATGGATGATTTCTTCTCTGAACTCTTCTAAATCTTGAAGTGTTAATTTCTTATTTATTACTTTTTTTCCCCCTTTCTTTTCCTCAGAAAATATTCCACAGAGTATTTGACTGCTTGTACCTGCATAACGATTGTTCCAAGACAGCCTAGATCACTGTGATGGTACCATGTTTCACTGATTATGAGTCTACTAATGTTAACAGATGTAATGGACAGAGCATTGCATGTTGCAATATATCTTCAAGGCAAATCACTGCAACATGAGTTTCATATTTGTAAAAGCAAACTTCTGCAAAGACCTGAACGGTTTATTCGGTCAGGTTGCTCTCGCCGTGGTAAGTGTAATGCAGATGTTTTCTGAAAGTTCAGTGGTTTTAATGGCATTAGAAAGATCTATCTTTTCAGGACCCTGGTGATATGGTTCCTTGTGTTGTAGTAAATTTAACCTTTGCTTGATTTCTGTCAAATTTAGGGAGAACTTGTCCATTCTTCCATTCAGAGGAGCTGTGGAAAGGCACAGGGTACTTTCAGTCATTAACTGCTTTAGCCCATTTTTTTGCTTGCAACGAGGGCAGGTTGCCATCCTGAGTGTACATGACAAACCATGGTTTAATTTACAGATTCAAGAAAGGCAGCAACCTGGCTTTGTCCCTCCAAACCCTCAAAGTTATGCTGGGCTGGTTCTTACTTTTGTGCTATCTGTGAGTGAAAGGACTTCTGCCTGTGCACAGGAAAACTGGATTTTATGGTATCATCGAAGTTAACTCTGAGTAGAAATGCTTTATAGGGCTTGTGTTGTGATTTGCCAAACTAAAGGCTCTTTTCTGCTGTTCCCTTTAATGGGTGATGCTGCTTTAACAGCACGCTACTGTAACAAACTTGAAGCTTTAAGGGTGGTTGTGCTGACGACCAACAGTTTGGTATTGCCCACCCAGCTCGCTGTAACAAGAAGCAGTAGACATGTGTGAGAAATACAACACGGAAAACTGGGAAGCTGCTTCCACTTTCAGCACTGATTCTTGAAGTATTAAGGTATGATTTTTGATTCAAGACAATCATCAAAGACGTTATTATATTTAGGAGAAACTAGTAAAATTTATACACAAGGTGCTTTTGAAATCTCACTGCATGAGCGGATACATAAATATCTTTTGAAATTCAGTGAGTCCAAGCTTGCATGGGACTAAATCTTGAAAAAGCCTTCAGATTTCTAAGCTGCCTTTTCTCTTTTAAGTGAGATATTTTCTTTTTCTTTTTTCTTTTTACTTTTTTTTTGGGGGAGGGGGGTGGAGGGGAACTGCATATAACTGCACTAAAATTGTTTAGCTGAAAAGAATGCAATAATGTAATTTGATGGGTTGATATTCTTTGTTTGCAAGCAGGAAAACTATTAAAATCACTGTGTACAGTTCTAGAGTACTTACTAGGTTTCAAAGTTTGGAGACCTATGGTTAAGCTAATAAATCCTGGATAAATTAATAAATACTTTTACTTATCTCATGATGGTGAATAAACCCTATTTCATGTATTTTTCCAGGACAACTTGGCGTAGGGCTGCTCTGCCTCACAGATTGCATCTTTGAAAAGGCTACATCCAACTTTCTGCATGCTTTAACACTCATAGGAAATCTAACAGCACATGGTGAAGTATTTACTGTCACAGTCTGAAAATTAAATAGAGAACAAAATCAAGGAAACAGCCTTGCTTAATCTGAAGGCTTCTAATATAATTGAGCTTTCTGGTATTCACAAAATATGTTAGGATCTTGCAACATATTGGGCTGGGCTGTTGCTGGCAAGCCACAATGCCCGGGCCTTCCTTTGGAAGTGCAGAACATCAAATGCTTAACTGACTCAGTCCAAAGACTAATCTGAGGTGAAAATGATTTCTTAAATTTCCTAAGGCTAAATTCATTGCATCCAGGTTTCACTGCTTAGATGTAGCAGCTGGTGCGGTGCTCAGTAGCCTGAGGTTTCTTCAGTACATAAGAGAGAAATGCCTGGAGTGGTAATGGTGGTCTTGGGTGAGCTGACTCAAGGATCCTGTCTGCATAAAGATCCTAAGGGACCACACTCCTAAGAGGGTTGTCTGAAAATAAATCAGATGAAACTGGTAGTTTTCCACTATTACTTTCAAATAATTTCTTTAAATGTTTTTCAGTGTAATTTTTAATAGTTCAAGTCATTGTTGATCCATCACATTCCTTCAGATGTATTTTTACAGTTGGATTCAGATTTTGCTAGATGAGGAGATATCTAGTTGCTAGAAATACTTTGCTATACACGTTCACTTGGATATAGAGGTGAGAGCTGCTGTATGTTCACCATACACTTCATTGAGTTTATTCCATAAGTTGCAATGAATATATAGGATTCACTCTTTGGTCTCAGGTAGAACAGCTTGAGGACAACTTCCACAGTCTCAGAATGGTTCTCCCTTTCAGCAAATTTCACTGTGCATGTGTGTATATACGCACATACAAACACATATATATGTTCATGTATCTATAATCAGAATACAGTACAGAAGGCCTAATTTCTCTGCATTTGTGTAGCTCTAGTCTTAGAATTCAGATTAGCAACTGTTTATGAAGGACTCCTGTGAGTATATGAAGTGGTGAAAACATGTGCTGGGTCTGAATTGTTTGTGAAGAAATGGAAAGAGGATTTAAACTTAAATTCCGGCTTGCTAAAATGTACCTGGTGTTGTCTAAAGAGCTTATATTGAATTTATATATTCCTGTACCTCATTAAAAATGTAAAGATGGGACTTTGGCTATATTTAGCAGTACATGAGGATTTGGTTTTTATGCTTGCACAGTAGTTTGGCTAAATAGGTGAAATGCAGAATGATTAACTTAGGCTGCGGGGTTATCTGGCGAAGAAATGGTGGCTGAATAGGTTCAGCGATGCTCATGACAGCATTTGATGACTTTTCCATAGTGCTTGCCCTACACCTCCGATGTTGCAGGCTGTGTCACAGCAGAGTTCTTTGATTCCCACCTACTTGAGAGAGCGGTAATGCATCTAAGCAGAGGTGCTGCTTTTGCTACTGTTCCAGAAGGCAGAAGTGGACTCAAGCTGCGGACACAGAGCGGAGCTGGCAGCCGCCCCTGTCCATCTTACAAACCCAAGGGGAAAGTGTGAAGAGCAGTTTTGTGACACAAGTAACACATGCAGGAAAACTCTTTGAGACATTTTTGTTGAGCGTTAAAAGACTTAGGTTATGAGGCTTTAATTTAGGAGTCGTCCTGCTATTCATGGCCCAATCTAAGCAGCTACACTATTAACAGCAACTGAGGAGCAATAATTAGTTTCTCACTTTTGCTGTAACTTTTGCATAGAGCTGTAACACATGAACAAGTGAGGAAAATATTTTTCCAGACCTATGTATACTGTGTACACTTTGTCATTATACAGTGATTTGTCAAGGTTCAATAACAGACTTGAAAGCTTTGGCCTCTGCCTGTTTTCTTTCCATTTCTTGGAGCTATAGGTTGCCTCCTGCAATGTTTGGATACAAAGCCAAATTGCTCAGTTTTGGGGTGTTCTTCCCACCTGGGCTTTGGCAGGGTTACATCTTCACTTGCTTCTAAAGACGAGTTATTCTTAGTGGCCTTAAGCAAGCCCATGAAAACCACAAAAACATTTTCAAGTTCAAGATTCAAATCAACATGGGTAAAACACGAAGTTAAGCCTGGTGGAGAAAAATTAAAGTATTTGATGATGTCTCCATGTCTGACAACAATATAGTAGATTTTGTTGAAAGAATGTGTACTCCCAAGATGGCAGTGCTTGCGGTTTATACTTTGTTTTTCACCATTCTCGTCATAAATGTACATGTTCACATTTAAAAAGTGCAAGTTTAAGACTGTGATTCTGCTTGTTTTATTTAGGCAAAACTTTACTCTTATTCTAATTCACCGACCAATTTGGATAAAAATCTCAAAGTTTTATATTTACTTTCAAGCATACATTTTTCTGACAATATCCTACAATCAGAAGTAGTTGACATGAGAGCAGCTGAAAGAAAAGAGAAGTCCTTGGTTGTTTTATATTGTTTAATTCAAGATAGGTTGAATTGATATTCCACAGGTGTCAGACTCTGTGCCTTCATACATTCCTTGTGATCCAATTGCATTTAATTGACTCCATTTTAGGCACTGCAGGACATTTTTACTAATCTGCAGATGCTCCTCCAGAAGACTGCATGTCTACTATAAATTCTGTCCCAAACCTGTTTGTCCTGTGGGGATAGTTGTCTCCAGTACCACCAGATACTCCACTGGTGTTGGGCACCTATGTTTAGCAACTAAATTGAGACTTGCTCCAGATGTAGAACAAACTAATTAATTAATATTGCGTGTTTAGTCCTCGAAGAAAGACCTGCAGCACTCAGAAGGAGAACTTAGAGACATCTTTTTTAAGCAAGAATCATTATTTAAGAAATCCTGGATTGCCAAAAAGGGGATTTACCTGATAACCACCTCACAGTGCGGAAGCAAGCATTTTTGGTTCCAGTCTTGGTCCCCATTTATAAGCAAGTACAATGGGCGTTGTTAGGATGACAAGAGGCAGGTGGATTTGCAGGGATCTTCAAAATTACTCAGGAGGACCTTTTATTTTTTAATTTTTAATTAGAGAAATGTGGGATTTTTTCCTAATAAACCCCCCGTAGCCAGGGGATTCTTCAAGAGCTTGTCAGGGAAGCAAAAGGAGCACGACTTCTGTCATTCTCTACTTACGAGTTCCTGTGTGTTTTCCTCTTCAGCCATACAGAATAGGTTGAAATTATAAGGGGAAGTGTCTGCTAAGAAGTAACTTAGCAGAATTGTTCAACAGAAAGCTTGTGCATTTCTCCTTAAAGGTCTGAAGAAGAATTGTTCTATCAGTCCTTTTTTGAGATAATCCTCCACATGCAGATAACAGGGATGTATTCTTCTTTCATGTATTCATTACATCTGTACCTAACCTATCTGAATAGATTTTATACATGACATAATTCTATTTTCTTTTCCTATCAGGAGCAAAAGACAGAAGTCTAATCTTTTTATTTATGAATGAGGGGAAGAAATATATATTTTTGTTAAATTTATGTTTAATTTTCAAAGCAGTTGAACTTCAGAGCATAACAAGTTTATCCTATTTTTTTGAAAAAGCTAAGAAATGAAAATACCTTCCTATTCTCACTCGTAGTCCATTGTTGAGTTTAGGAAAAAAACTTTCAGTGTAAATCTCAGTCTCATCTCTGTGTGTTTAAAATTAAGATTTTCAAAGAAGTTACTTTATTTTGAAAAATTAGTTTAGAAAATAACAAATCAAAACTGCAGTACAAAACACAACAACAGAAAGCTGAGTATGGCATCCAAAATTTAAAATTATGTGTTTTAAAACACATGCATGGATGAAAAGTAATGACAAAGTTTTTTAAGAAGGTTCTCATTTTGTAAAGAGGCCTTCCTCGGTCTACAAATTAATCAGCATGATGAATTTCAACAGGTCCTTCTTAGGGAATAAATAGAAAATGAGCAGCAGTTGAATTACCTGAACACAGCCCAAACAGACGGATGCAAATTTGACCATGGAATGTTAATTTTTCCCATCCACGGTGCGTGTATGGAAGGCTGTTCCCTCCAAATGACAAAACTGCTACATGCTACCAAACGTTACATGTCACATCTAAGTACTTCAGTTTCCATAGGTAAAGTCTTCAGCATCTGTAAGTATTTTTGCTGAGCACGTCCTGAACTATGAGGCTTTTTACCTCTAGCCGAAGTCCCCTCAAGATTCACAAGCTAGGCAGGAGAACATGTACCTTGTTTTCTGGCTGCAGTTCAGCCTCAGAGCATACTCAGCCTCTTCTTTTCTTTCTCTCTCCTTAGCCTCTTTTTTTTTCTCTCTCCCCTCCCTGCAGGATGACCAGGGTGAGGAAGAAGAGCTCTGCTTCTCCTCAGGAGCCTTGTAATTGAAGTGTGCCTCTGGGGAACAGGATACCTGACTTCACAGCCCCATATTCACTGCCCCATATTTACCACATTCCAGGAAAGTGCCAGGATTTTCTGGACTGAAAGCCCTCTAAATCTTTCCTGTGCCATCTTTCACAATTTGCATGAAATGATTAAATGTGCATTGGAACAGTGCCTGGAATGAAAGTTTTGGGCTTGTCTTACCTGGGAGCTGCAGCATCCTGGGCATGTTCCTCTCCATCTCTCTCTCTTGCTCTCTCTTTCTTGTCCTTTGTGCTAAATTAGGCTTTGCAAAGTGGGTAATCTTTCAGAGGAGAATCTGTAAGATATCAATACCAAAATACTATATATCTTGCAGATAGGATCCTATTAGACCTGCGGACTCAAGTGCTTGCAGGGAAAGGATAGCTTTGAACGGGCATTGTAGGAATCAATTGCTTCTATGTTAAAACAAAGTATAAAACAACAAATATAAGAAACAACAAAAATTGAAATTTCTGTTATTAATGGGAGGCTACAATGTCTAGGTAATAGAAAACCCAGATAACATAACTTTAAGGAAGACATCAGGCATAAAAACAGAGCAAGGCATAACTGAACTGTGGGAAATCCAGTGTGGACATCTGCATAGTTTGGGAAGAGTCACTGGAGTAAAGCTGGGATTATTTAGATCCATCTTAGTGCTGGCCATGCCAGCGGGACGGTTATATACAGAGCCATGAAGCATCTGTGCTGGTCCTTGAAGTGTTTTGGGAAAGCTGAGGTTCCTCCACGCAGGACCAGCTCATGTTATAGGGTTTTTCGATGCAGGGTCAGAGCAAATCATTCACTTTCGTACTGAGTTTGGTCAGCAGTTTCTGGAGGATAATAGCTCCAGGAGAAGTTGTTCATGAAATAATAAAGCTTATTTGACCTAAACTGGCTTTGTATTAAGACAGCCTTCAGTCTCTCCATCTAGGACATGGTTAATCCATCATTTGAGCAAACTGGCTACAGAGAAGTGAACTCTGACTGCAGGCAAGCTGGGACCTAACATATAGAGTAAACAGAAACAGTGGTTCAATTGGGAGAAACATTTAGATATGTCGAATGGTGGAGGGGATAGTGGTGTTCACCTTCCACAGACTGGGGTCTTGTGAAGACAGTGCATAAAATTCTATTTGCAGCTTTCAGCACTACTTATTTAAGATATAATCTGTCCTGTTCAAAAGGTAAATTCCCTAAGACATTGAAAAATGAGCAGATCTCTTTTCAGGAGAGAATGTACTAGAGACGAAGGAGTTATTTTAGCTACCTCATTACTTTGGGAGCCAATTTGAAACAAGGAGAAAGGAGTCCTAAATTCTGCCCTTATCACAGCTCTGTCTCTTGATTTGTGCTGTCATGAATTGCATGCAAAGGTTTTATTTGGTGCAATCAAATCAAGTCTCTTTTTATTATTTCCATTTTATTCTAATGCAAGTAAAATAACCGTAGATGTTAAGACAGTGATGATGTTGTGTAGCAGCAATTTTGCAGTAATGCATAAATTTAAACTCTCTAATTCCTGCTCAGTAATTTCCAGCTCAGGATGTGTGTGGTAGAATTCCCAGATGCAAAGTTCATCTGTGGTTTCCTTAATAAAAATATGAACTGCTGTTTATGAAAAGAGGTTTCAGGGAACTCCTAGGTTAGGAGGCTTCAAGAACCCAAATTCCTTCGAAGCGCAGGGAGGGTATGTGCCTAAGTCCCTCAGGGTCTCTTAATCTGAGACTTAGGCACCCATATCCCACCGATTCATCGCCCCTTCCTCCACCTGGCAGTGTGGGCCTCGCCTGAGCATAGTGTGTCAGTCATATATCACTGCTCGAAAGAACGCTTATTGCAGCCAGATAAGGAATATTCCTTTGGCTCTGGTTCAGATGGATTTGAAAAGTATGATTTTTCTTGGAAGAAAACTGAATCCCTTAACTGTTTTCTCCTGCCACCGCAGCACAACTACTGATTTACAGCAGCATGAGGTCTGCTTTTCCATCTACATAATATTTGGGGAAAGCTTATGGCAACATAACGTGTAAATGAGTATAAGCAGAACGTGTTTGCTTTTCCTTCCTGCTTGTCTGTACAGAGATGATCTTGACAGTATCTGTTTTGTGTTGAACACTGCCCGTCAGGGGTTCTTCACACTGATGTTTGCACTGCAGGTGACAGCTCCTATTTGCCTACTGGGAAAAAGCTTCACGGTTTGTTTCACAGGAGCAAGAAAACCCAGCAAATCCCCTCCCTCCTGGGGAACAGCAGACACCAGAATTGGTGCCATCACCTCACTGGATGTTTACCAGGGGAAGCCAACTTTAAAATCTGGATGACTCTCCTGAAAAATGGTGCCAGGGAAATGCTGTGAATCGATGTGTTTGGGTAGCCTAACCTTACCTCTTCCCTAGCTGGCACAGGAATTTTTTTCCTGGCCTGCTCTGAAGATTTCTTTGCCTTCTGGCCTTTCTTATATGTCTGGTCTTCCTAGAACAAGGTGTGGGTCAATCTTGTCAAGTTAATTCTCTGGTTTTAGACTTTCCCCAACGTACTGCTCATTTCTGCAATTACACATGTAATTAGGGTCAAAGGGGTCAAAGAGAAAAATGAAATAGCAACAGCAACAACAATAAAAAAAATTAATGAGCTTCAAGATTAATGATTGTTCGCTCATTCTGGTTTTTTTCCAAAGCTTTGCTACCTTTCTGGCATTTACCCATTGCTTTTCCTTTCCATGGCAGTGGTCGGGAATTGCGAACATGGTCTACTGGTCAGAGCAAACAGCTTTTGAATTTTTATGTGTTTTCAATTTGAAACTTTCCTATCTTCTCTAACAGGAGAAGAATTATAAAGCTCCCTTTCAGCTTCTTGTAATTTATTACTTCTTTCATGAAAGGTTTAAAAGCATTTGTTACAAGCTCAGTCTTGCATACAGTATAACCCCCAAACCTCTATCTATTGTAATGTGAATTTTTGTGAGCATGTTTTTCATGCAATGCACTTTGGTGGGTTCTTTGGGACAGCACTTAGAAACCTCACCATAATTCAATTTAACCATACAGTTACTGAATAAAACGTGGCTATCAACATGAATGTTATTTTTTTTCATAGATATGTTGAAATCTGGTGCAGCATACATCGGTCTCCAGAATAAGACCTTCTGCAACAAGAAATAGCACACAGTTACCTGGTATTAACATTATAGATATATTAAACTCTTCATCCCAATAAACCATATCATTAGATAAACACATACCCTTAATTAAGCATATTTTACTGATGGAGAAAATTATTATTGCTCTGGATAGATTGTATCAGTAGTTAATTTATCTCACTCTTACCAGGTAGAAGTTTTCTACATGAAGTCTCTGTTCCCTCAGTATCCTGCTCATATATACATGATTTTGTTTGCTAGATTGAAAAAAACAAACCAAACCCAAACTAAAACAAACCCCAAACCCCTACAAAATACAATATAAAATCATTATAACATTTCTGTGCTTTGTGTCAGTGTTTCATACTGCAGACAATTTATCTCTTTTCTCTTTCAAGAAAGCTAAGTCCCTTTAGCTGTTTGATCCTGTCACTCTCAAGCATATTTATCAAACTTTCAATTACACTGCTGACTTTTTTCTGAACTCTCCCTGGTTGTTTAAACATGCTTCTTAGAGCAGAGGCACTCTAACAAGACACAGTATCCCCAGAGCAGTAAACATGACAAACAGAGAGGTAAAGCAAGCTTCCCACTCACTTCCCTTGGTTGGCATGCTATCCTTTTTTGATAGGCATCAATCAGACCGGAATCATGTTCAGCTACATATCCACAGTTTCAACCCTACATTTTCCTGGTCACTGCATTCCAGGAAGCACTCACATTTTCTAAAGGCACTGCCTGCAGTTTTATTATAGCATGTAGAAATTTTCATTGTTGATATTAAAGGCCATATTAAACAGTCTCTTCATTACTCTCCATTTTCTTTTCACTCATGATTTACCATATGAAGGTATTTAGGAATTGGGTGTTTTCAAAACTGTTGATAAAAATACTGGATGGCAATGTAGTCTGAAGCAGAAAAAAATTCTCTAGAAACTTATCCACTTGATAATTCCCCATTAATCAGTGCATCCGGAGACTAAACAGCTAGCGAGGCTTTAATCTTCATAATATGCCACATGTTGGTTTTACAATGTACCTTTCATAGAATGTTGTGTGATAACAGTCAAATACCTTACAGCATTTAAGTATATTGCATCATTTACCTTTATCAGCTGGAATGTGTAATCTTATTGAAAGATAGTTTGACAGGAGTTGTTTTAATAAACCTGTGTTGAGTGACTTTAATTAAATTACCCTGCTTTAGATTTTGAGTAGTAAAGCCCTATATCAGCCATTCTATTATTTTGCCCTGCATCAGTGTCAAACTGTCAAGCATACAACTGTCTGATTGTCCCACTTACCCTTTTAAAATACTGGCACAGCATTCACTGTTTTCCAGTTCTCTGGAATACTGGAATACGTCAAGACTCATGGAAGAATAAATTTGTTGTTGTTGTTGTTGCTATTATTAATTATTATTATTATTATTATTATTATTATTATTATTATTATTATTATAGCAAAAAAAATCACCCAAACATTATGCAGAGGTTTGGTCACCTTGCTCTTTTAAAACACTGGAACTGTATCCTGACCTAGACACTAAATTAACCTTCCCAAACTGCCTTCTGTCTGTAGATAATCTTGCACTGGGAAGTGCTTATACTATTATTACACTGGTTTAGAGTTATTAGGGGTTTTTTTAATTAAATATACAATTAATACTGCCAATTCATACTCCAACACTAGCAGTCTAAGACATGTGTTTTGTTTTTATTTGGCTATAAAATCATCATATTTTTCTGTGATCAGAAGTAAATAAACCCAGGTATTCCTGACAATACTTTTAACACACTAGCTGGATCTAAGCTGTAAGTCAGATACAACCCTCAGTGTACTCCACCACTCTCATCATTTTTTCACCAGGATTGTCTGAAGCCATTGAAACGCACTCTTCCCTTCCTGCCTATGGAAAAAACATATATTCTTCCACAGAAAACACTGCTTGGCTTGCAGGGAAGCGATGCTCACTAAGTTCTCACCAAACAACCTGAAGTTGGCACATAATTAGCATCAGTAATCTCCCCAAGGATGTGGGAAAACCTTATTGGTTTCCTTGTTCAATGAGCTGAAAAACAACCAAATGAATAAACTGTAGATAACAAGTGCAAGAGGAATCATAGAATCACAGAATGGTTTGGGTTGGAAGGGACCTTAAAGATCACCCAGCTCCAACCCTCCTGCCATGGACAGGGACACCTTCCACTAGATCAGGTTGCTCAAAGCCCCGTCCCACCTGGCCTTAAACATTTCCAGGGAGGAGGCTCAACTTCTCTAAGCAACATATTCCAGTGTCTCACCACCCTCACAGTGAAGAACTTCTTCCTTAAATCTAATCAAATTCTACTCTCTCCAGCTTTCTTGTAGGCCCCCTTTAGGTACTGAAAGGCTGCAATAAGGTCTCCCTAGAGCCTCCTTTTCTCCAGGCTGAACAACCCCAACTCTCTCAGCCTGTCTTCGTAGGAGAGGTGTTCCAGCACCCTCAACATCTTCGTGGCCCTCCTGTGGATGCTCTCCAACAGGTCTGTGTCTTGCTTGTGTTGGGGCCCCAGAGCTGAACACAGTACTCCAGATGGGGTCTCACAAGAGTGGAGTAGAACAGCAGAATCACCTCCCTTGACCTGCTGATCATGCTTCTTTTTAGGCAGCCCAGGATATGATGGGCTTCCTGGGCTGCAAACACACATTGCTGAGTCATCAACCATCACCCCCAAGTCCTTCTCAGGGCTGTTCTCAATCCATTCTCCACCCAGCCTGTATATATGCATGAGATCGCCCCAAACCAGGTGCAGAACCTTGTACTTGGCCTTATTGAACTTCATAAAGTTCACACAGATCCACCTCTCAAGCCTGTCCATGTCCCTCCGGATGACATCCCTTCTGTCCAGCCTGTTGACTGCACCACTCAGTTTGGTGTCGTGGGCAAACTTGCTGAGTGTTTACTCAATTCCACTGTCCATGTCATTGACAAAGATGTTCAACAGTGTCAGTTCCAATACCAACATCTGAGGAAGGACACCCATCAGCATTCTCTATTTGGACATTGAGCTGTTGACTGCAACTCCTTGAGTGTGACTATCCAGAGGATTGTTTATCCACCGAGTGGTCCATATGTGAAATCCATGTCTCTCCAATTTAGAGACAAGGATGTAGTGCTGGACAGTGTCAAATGCTTTGCACAAGTCCAGGTAGATGATGTCAGTTGCTCTTCCCTTATCTACCAACGCTCTAACACCATTGTAGAAGGCCACCAAATCTGTCAGGCACAATTTGCCCTTAGTGAAACCCTATTGGCTGTTACCAATCATCTCCTTAAGAAGGTGCAGTACAAATGGTCTCAGAAACTCCTGTGCTTAGATTTTCTCTGGATTTACTTTAGGTTTATGTCTGTTCCTCCTGCTGAAGTTTTACATCACTCTCTGATGGCTCTTCATCTGCTGTGTAGAACAAGCTCCAAGCTTCAGATTTTAGGTTCATATTTAACAGCAGGACAGTAAAAAATTGAGCACTTTTATGAACTAGCAGGTACCTAATTTAAATTTGCCCCATATTCTTGAAAAGAGAAGAGAATCAGTTTGATATATCCATTGACTTCTCAGAATAAGATTTTTCTCTACCATTTAATGCTTTGTTGTTTTATTGAAAAGCTTTCTAAATACCTCATGAACGTGAGATGGTTCTATTTCCTTAAGTGATATTGTGAAAATTAAGGTTTGCAAATACTTGCAGACTTCATGTTTCTTAAATGACAGCAGCTCATTTTTTAAAAAAGAAGCAGGACTGCAAATTATCTCATGCGTAGAATTGAAACAATGATTAAATTTTTTAAGTGACTCTCATTCATTCATTCAAAAAATATTTGTACATCCATATTCACAAGTTTACTTTATTATTTTTTCAGTTATCTAAAAATTATGTTTGATTCCTGGTATGCTTATTTATATGACAGTCACAATTCCAGTCTCACCTGCCTGCACAGGATTTTTCTTTATATTCACTTCAAAACTTTCCATGAAAAAAGCTAATGTCTTGTCTGTCTTTGTTCATTGAAAGAACTTGTATTAGTTAACTCTGCAGAGGAAGGAAATGTTTTCTAGCAGTTGAGGAGTGGATCCAAATCTAGCTAAAATGAAGAGTAGAGCCAGTTCAAGAATTTTTTTGGTGGCATGTTTTCATCAGGAAATTCCAATTCGTTAATGCTTTTCAAAGGAGCATAATGGTTTTGATGAAACCTTCACTAGGAAAATCTTCTCATGTGCAGTGCGCAATTTTTGGTCAAAACCAGAAGCAGACATGCTTGAATCCAAGTTACCAAGATGCCAGTGGCTAGAACAAATATCTGTGATTTGCAAAAATTCTTCCTTTGCAGCATAGAGGGCAGCTCTGTGAACTCAGATTTCTCTTGTCCTTCAGGTCAGCAGCTATTTACTGTTCCTTTATTTCCCTTCCACTGCGAAGAGGATTATGTCCAACATCTCTGATTTCATGCAAGAAAGAACCACACTTTGACCTTGCTCCAGAAGAGAGTGTCCTTCCTTGGTAACTGGCTCATGTTCTGATTTCAGTACTTGTAGGCAGATCCATGATCTACCAGATCCAGGTCTAGATTCTGTCTAGATACAGAGCTGCTACTGTGACTTTGTGTATTTCTATTTGAAAATTACTTTAATTTCAGTGTATAAAATCATATCAAAAGGAAAGAGCTTCCTGGAAAACATTCCCTCTGATACATTGTCTTCTATCAATAACTCACCATCATTTTTGCAGACTGGTTTGAAGGAGGAGGTTTTAGAAAAACACCAAACAAAAGTTCACTGAGTAACTCAGCAATGGAAGATTAACAGTTCATAGGAAGGAAGTGCAAGAGAAGCATCAAGTGTGGGAGGAAAAGAGCACGCAAAAGGAATGTACAGATCAGACCGCATGGGTGAGAGGGTTAACAGGAGCACTTATGCAGTTTAAGAAACAACTCTGAATATGATGAAATGCGCCAGAACACTCAGGGATTTTTTAATGACATAAGAGTAGATTATTTTCCTATGATTTTCCTGATAAAACTGTCAATTTCTAAGGAAATTAGGTCATCAAACAAGTACATTTCTGGTAAAGATTTCATGGTACCTTTCCTTTTCACTTCTCACCCCTCCTACAAGTGAGTCTCCACCCTGTAAATCTGTAGGCTTAGAAGTCATGTTTAAACACGTCCTCTGCCACCTCAGAAGTCTGCCTATTGAAGGATCCCTTTTGCAGCTGACATCTTCTAGAAGCTTCAGGTGTACCCTGAGATCAGTTTTATGGAAGTGCAGATGAGGGGGATTTACTTACAAAAGCCAGACAGAAACCTTAGCATACCTAGTGCTTATTTGGAACACTGGGGCTTTCTTCAGAAGTTAAACATTGCTTCTTTAAAATATGACTGTTGTCTTTTCCTTTTCTTTGAGATATCTGCTCTGAAGTTCCTTCAAAGCAGCAGAGACAGGAATGAATATTTCTGTATTTGCTTCAAAGATTATCATTGAAGTCATAAAGTTACAGTGTTGAGTCTATTACATAAGGCAAGATGCCTTGTAATTCCGTCTTACAATTAAGCTCTCACTCAACAGATTCTCCCAACCTCCAAGGACTGTGCTCAGGAAAACCTTAAAAATCAAGAGAGAGAAGCAGGTCTGTGTGTAGCATTAAAGTGGAACATAGGAGCTTAACATAAAGCCAAGGTAACGCAATGTAGATAAGAGACTGACGGATGAATGAAGGACTGAATCGCTGGTTTTGTGAACCCTTAGGGCTTTCTTAGTATGTCTCGAATCTCTGCCTATCAACGTTTTTCTGGCTCCTGTCTTTTCTGCTGTCTGTTAGGTGGGAGACAGTTTCAGATGACCTGTATCCAGTGTTTAGGCCAGGTTTAGATTCAGTGGATTTAAACCAATTTGTGCCAGCCCAGCTTAGTGGCCTTACTGACGTTTCGGGCAAGGAATCATAAACATAGACAAACGTTGTCTTAAATTTGCCAATTCTCTCTATAAGGCAGTTAAAATACGGATTTTGTCTTCATTTGCTTAGCTTGAATTCCCTTAAGATGAAGGGCTGGATGTTTTGATTATTACAACATTCTTTCCTTTGGCTGGCAGTCATGCAACTTGCTGTGCTCAGACCCACTCAAAGCACTGCACATCATTTCTGTGCTTTTTCCACGTAACATTTCCCTTTTGCCCGGTTGCTGGCCCTCCCTTCTCTACCAAGTCTAACAGAGGCTGCTTGTCTTCAATTTTAAGGTCTTTTCCAGGTTTCCAGATTTCTTTCTCTTTCATTACCTAAATGTTAACTCTGTGACCATTCAGTGTTGGGTCTTTTTGTTTGTTTGTTTGTTTTTCCCCTACTTGCTCACTTTTGGACAAGCACCTTCATGTTTCTTCTCATTTTCCATGAGCTTCACTTGATTTTCAAACTCATTTTAAACACATTGTTCTATGACATTAGAACAATTTTTGGTACAGCAGGAAGTCTGAGAACCAAATGCCCAAATCCTCTGCCTGTCTCATGACTGCAAATACAGCTATTGTGATATCACAATACAGTCATTTTTTAATTCATAAAAGGTTCAATCATGTGATATGTGAAGAGCTTGTGATGGCCACAAATGCAGCAAGATTGCCAATGGCCATGCTAGGTGATTAAAATGTTGCTTTTTCTTTTGTGTACCTCGCTTTACATTCCTCACCCAGTAGGAGAAGCCAACATTTTGATCCATTGCTACAGAATATTTTGGCATGATACTGTGTTAAAGAGCAACTGAGAACAGACTTCCAGAACAATTTGTATGTCCTGCAGTACTTTCTTTATCCACATCTCAGAGCAGAATGGGAAAAAAAGGAAATAATGCAGGCTGGTAACTGAATGGATGGGTCAGATGGCCCAAACAGATCCTGCAAGCCTTAGGGTCAGGGATTATCTCTTTATTTTTTTTCCCTGCAGTGGATTTAATACAGTGGAGTTGTAGTTTGTGAAGGCAATGGAATATTATAAAAATAAAAATTATCATACTGTGAAACCTTCACGTGTTGCAAATACTTCCTTTCTTAATACATTGCCATTCAAAGAGTTTGTGTTAGATCTCTCTAGAAGCAGCAGAACTACTAACTTGTACCTTTGCAGATGTAGTTTCTTACTAAAGGCGCACAAAGCTCTATACGAAGTTAAAGGGTAATGTAGGGACTGCTGTTCTATTTTTTCCTGAAAAATCTGCCTTTTAAGAGCTACATACTTTCATGTTATCTGAGATTATCTACTTAAAATTCAGGTGTTCTGTGTGTGCTGTCATTTTATGTTTCCGCCATAGTCAATGGAGAGGGGTACCCATCTCTAAACACCAGTTGTTCACATTTCAACATCAGCGGGATAAATACCTTTAAACAGGCCATTACCTATCTACTAACTTTTAAGCAATTAACTTGTACAAGATGCTTAGATGAAGTCTGGTGAGACAGTCTATTTACATAGTTTGACCAATACAACTCATTCTCTTCATACAGTTTGACAGCATAAGTGAAGGATTAAGCTCATGTACATGTGATTCGTCTACCCATGCATGAGATTCATACAGTGAAATTCCAGCTTCCCTAAAGTTAACATGAAACTAACCATTTACTTCAGTGAGACCAGAACTGAAATCACCACAAGAATTTTAGCTGTAGTATATCACGCTACATGTCTCCAAATGATGCCTAGAACAGTCCCCAATTTAAAATAGCTTCACGAAAAGCAGTTCAATATACTAGGAAGGTCCCAAGAACTAGAGTTAAAGGCAGTTAGAGGTGATCCAAATTCTGTTACCTGAGGAAGTCTGAGCTTCCTCATTTTTCTAATAAAAAAATCAGTTGTTAACTCACATTTTAATTTACACTATTACCAGAAATAAGTAAAAAACCCACCATCAACAAAGAAGTACTTGTAGACTTAATACTTTTGCATACTCGTCCAAGCTTAAAGTACAATATATAAATGTCTGCAAGGAGCACAGAAAAGTTGAAATAGTAGTTCTGGCTAGACTGCTTAAACTGAAGAATCATGTCAAATCCAACAGTAAAACATAAACTTAGATAATCCCACCAAGGAAGAACCATTATGGTAATAATAATCATAGATCCTTGGAATATCGAGTTGATCTGTAAAGAACACATGAAGATGAAATAATGAAATTTCCATTGACTCATAATTAAAAACACTGATGCAGTCACCCTATCCAGACTTTGGTTAACATGAGAGGAGTCCTCTGGCTAAATCATGACATTTTAGTGCATTAATTCATTATTACACATACAGATTTTGCTGCAGTGATGCACTGTGCTCACTACGCAGTTCATATACCTGGCATAGGTAACAGGGAGCCTTCCCAAGAGATAATGTGTCAAAAAAAATCTACCATTAAAGTTATCTGAAAGGGAAAGCTACAGTCAGTAGCACTTGGTCCTCCATATACTCATCATCATCATGGCTTGGCTTCGCGGACGAAGATTTGGGAAGGGCTTTAAACGTGTGTACACCCTTCAAGCCTGCGCAGTGGATTTTTTAGGTGAGGCGCAGCGTGCGCGAGACTGGCCCCACCCTTTACACCTGAGGTTCATCTGCCAGGGCCCAGCGAGCTTGGACGGTGACAGCGAAGTCCTCAGGGCGTAGGTTTGGTTAGAGTATCCTTCTCTTAGATGGATGGCCTTACAGGGCTAAACGAGCTCCATCTGCCCGGGTTTGGAGTTAGAGTTGTCCTTCTCCTAGGATGGTTGCCCGAAGGCTAGTGAGCCCATCCTGCCCGTGCACACACTTTGTCTGACCCTTCAGCTGAGACCTGTCAGGCTTGGGAGACCCTACCGGAGGCATATGCCACCATCAGCATAGCTCTCAACTTCGCAGGGGCACGCAAGCTCTTTCCCCACGACAAGGGGGTGCCCATGAAAGAGACTCCATATACTAAACCCTTGATAAAATACCAAACACAACAAAATTGTAAGAATACTTCTTCTACCCACTCTTAATAGGAGATGCATTAATTAAAACAAGCAATGTGTAATAGGATGCAGAACTTGCTCAAATCTTCTCATATATTGAATTTCAGAGATGAGAATTCCTCCAGATTTCTGCTTTGCAGTAAAATGTTGGGGCTTTAAATCTTAGATTATAATCTAAGACTGCTGGCTTCTCTCTGCAGTTCTGAAAGAACTGACTATACACCAAAGTCTGGTTCAGGTCTTCATTCCACTTCAATTTTTTCCAAAACTCAGGGCATCAATCATTCATTCTCTCTGCTGGAGCTAAGCTGCTGAGACTTCTCTGCTCTCCAGAAGTATCTCCTCTATGAACCATTTGATTAATAGTCGCAAACTCTCAATTCTAGTGGAAAAGGTAACTTGCAACATACAGCTACCCCTCCCCAGCTGATCTCTTATGGTCTTTGTAGGAATTAGGAAGGACTTTATAAATAAAATATTGGTTCTGGATGATACGTGTAATACATTTTCCATCTTCTAAAGAGAAAGGAAAGTCTTCAGCTTAAAAAACTGAAATCTTCCCAACTCCTCTCTTTCTTTCCTCCTGTGAAAGAAACTAATGCCTAGCACATCCATACTGTCATGAGTAACAGCATTTCTACTACAGGTGTAGATTTTTTTCTATCGGATTACAAAAGCCAGAAGGGCTGTAGGTTCAAGTATGAGTTTCCTGAAGATACTTTACCCAGTATTTATTGGTTTAGAGAGCAAAATTGTAAAATTGAAAAACTTGGTTGTTTCATTTCTTCTGTTTTTGTAACTCCCTCTGTGAAAACAACAGACTTAAATTTAAATTGGCAGTTCCTCTTTATAACATAGACTGATTTACAGTGCTTAATATTTGTCATTATCATTTCATCATGCATTCAACATTTTCACTATCTGAATTTAATTGAATAAAACAGGTATCTAATGGTAAAAGAACTTTTTCATCTGTAAGCCAATATACAGTATCCTTAAGGCTGGAACTGTTCAATCAAGTGGTATTTAGTTCCATAATTAAAGTAATTCCATTTTTTTCTGCTGGATAAATGCATATTTTTTGAGAACATGAACTGCAATGTTTCAACATACAATGAACTCAATTGTCAAGCAGATAATTGTCTTAAATTTAGTGAGGTTTATCCATTACCAGAGGTGTCCCAAGGAACTAGGTTCAATTAAATCCTGTAAAAAACCCTCGCATCTGCAGACCTTGGCAGTCTAAACTCGTACAGGCTATTCCCACACTAGGAAAAGAAAGACCTAAACTCAAATTTCATCCCCCGTAAAAGTCTAAACTAGTTCATCTTTTTTTGTATTTATATTTCAAATAGATATTAAGCCAAAAGCAAAATTATTCTGAGATTAAAAGTACCATGAAAGCATTTTCTCCACTTCTTAACATCTCTTCTTGCCACCGAGGGTACAGGCAAACTTACTTCTTTTGATTTTTTTCCTGATTCTTCAAAAAGCATCACTGAGCATCAAGTCTCTAACTGAGGTTTAGAATGGCTGCTATTTTTGATGTTTTTTTTTTTTTTTTAACTTGAGGTTTTTTTGTCTTTCTTGAGCTTGAACTTCTACGGAAAAGGCTACACTGGGGATATATAAAGTGAGAAAAACATATTCTGCTCTCTGATCTGTTTGTTTTCCCTACTGTACCATGGCATCCTCCCTGTTTGTCTTCCTCTTTGGTGTTACAGTAAGGCTAGATCCAAAAAGAGCTTAGATTTGCTCTCAGAATGGAATCCAGATTGCTCTGCTAGGTGCCAAGGTTTTTTTTGCAACAGCAAGAAAAAGAAAAAGATTATGATAAGCTTTAGAAAAGTAACCCAGCCAGTCCCCTGAGTAAAACTAGTTGATTGGGAGATCTAGGCAACAGGAAACATATTAGAAATACAAGCAATGCGTTGTCTGAAATTTTACCTCTCTCTGGAGCTTAAGTGCATTACTCCCAAATTTGTGGTTGCATATTTAGTAGTAAGCAAAATAAGCCACAAACCATTCTGTGATCCTAGGATTAACTGGCATGTGACATTTCAGCTAAACCCTCTTCCCCGCCGCAACAGGGTAGCAACAACAATATGGTCTATTTGCCTGTTAGCTCCTGAATCATATCTGAGTATTGTTTACAAGAGTGTTACTCAGCTGGGGCCAACAGTTCCACTGCTCCTGCCAGTGACTTGGCTGTGTAAGTTAGTGTATGACAGTTCTTGGGTGCATGCCTTGCTTTGTCACAGTCGCTAATGTAGACGTAAGTTGTAAGAGTATCTCCATCATCTCAAAACAAAGGAGGCATAAATCCCATTCCCTCTCTCGAATAATATTTCTAATTGTTGTGCTACTTTTTTAAGGGGAGGGAGACCTCAGCTTGTCTCACGTCCACTTGTTTGTCTCTTAAGTGTGATAATGAAATTTTGTGCTCTCTACTTCCTGTGTGGTACTCACATGAAAATCATGTCAGCTGCTGTTCTCTACGTTTCTGCGATGGGACCTCTGCAAATACCAGCTTGTATCAGCCTCATTTTTCCCAGCATATACTGCAGCATTCGCATCTTCAGAGCCTGAATTAGTTATTATCTCTCTTCCCATCTGTCTCAATTTTGTCTGGAACAGATCCAAATTAGTATCTTATATCTTTACCTCTTTGGTTGATTTAGGAAATTGCTATCACAGAGTTATTTGCTCCCTGTTGTCCTTCTGACTGTATTAGTGCTTTGACACTGAAATCCAAAAGAGATTAAACAAACGTTAATTACTGTTATTATTACCATCCCTGACGAGCAATATAGAATATTTAGCATTTATGTGTAACATCTGATTTATGTACGGAAAAAGTGAGCAAACGCAGGATGATAACTGTGAATAGAGTCATCCCACAAGAGGCTGGAAAAGGTCACAGCTTACCTGCACCTTCTGCTGTGTTCTCTGTCAATAATCCTAAATTCAGGGTTTGGAATGTTATGTTACAAGCATTTAAATTAAAGTTCTGAAGTTCTTTCAGTATATGAAACCTTGAGAACATGAAAACATTATTTAATTCCACATAACTTTCAGAAACATGATCATCAAGAAGGTCACTTGAGCAGACACTCATAATAGCAATTTTACAGCAATGCAGAGCTCTTAGCAAACTGGCTCTTGTAGCAGCATTCAGAATCACAACAACCCAGATTCCCTGTACAAAATAGTGAGAAAAATTCACCAGTGTCTGCTTAACATCAAATTATTGAGTAGGGAGATAAAATAACCAAAAGGAAATATGCTACAAAAGTTATATAAAACCATTAGTAGCATGATGGCTTGGTTGCTCACTGTCTTCCAATACGAATGCACATCAAACGAAGCTGAAGATTTAAAAGAAACAAAAGGATGTCATTCTCTGACACTGGGTAGAAGTTCTCTGAAATTCCTTGCCAAGGAAGTCTATATGGATTCAATCAAAGATCAGGCATAAACTTAGAAGAGACATCTGTTGGAGGTTACTAAACAGACAAACTGCACCAGGCTTCAGAAATTCCTCAGCCTGAAAAGAGTTGGAAGATGGAACAATATGATGAGGGAAGTACCCTATATTTTGGCTGTCTACTTCCTCTTCCCTAGGTATCTCCTTACAAACACCGTTCCGTGGGTTTGCCTGTTTAGAAGTGCATCAGCCCAACGCTGACGAAACATAAGTGACATTCTTGCGCATTCTTCTTCATTCGGAGGAGTCAGAGAAATTCAGGGGATGGAAGAGACTTATCTGCATGTGCTGGGCATGCCACTGCAGCAAGGAGGTCTTGGGTGTACCCAGAGCTCCTGATCCCTTAGCCTGGGTACTGGTGGCCAGGGAGGTGTTACTGGATCTCATGGGAATTTGAGCAATTTGAGGATTGATGCTGTCGGGGGAGGTCATCTTTTGCTATCTGTAGGTGTAAAGGCTCCCAGAGCCTTTTTGATCATGGTATTTAGGTGATTTTCTGCTTCTTTTTATAAGGCACTATACAGAGAGAAATTTATGCTGGGCAAGATCTAGGGAAAATGGTCTGCCATTTGCATACCCCAACCACAGAGCAGCAGGGGGTGGGATCCATCCTCCTCTGATTAGACACTCTTTTCATTATTCAAGTTGATTAATGCTGATTTTATAAAGTATTCCCATTAGGATGAGATCTGCTGCAAAAACAATTCAGAGAGAAGTTCTAGGCTTAATCACCAGGCAAATTATGTTCAACATGTGTACACTGTTCACTGTTTATAACAGAGAAATTGATGTTACAGCCTCCAGCAAAGTCCGTACTGAGCATTTCAAGAACACATCAGAGGAGGACCTCAGAGGAGGGATGGCTCCAGCACACTCAGTCCAGACAATAATTGTCTACATTAAGAGAATAACAGCTTCGTCGCTCCTGTAGGGAATATAGGGAAAGATTGGCTTCCAATATATGGCCCATACCAAGCCTGGATCAGCCCTTCTAGTTGATAAAAGCCAGGGGATACAGTTTTGCAAAGGCTAGACATAGCATACTCCTAAACCCTTGCTACACTCTCGTGCTCCCCAAAGTACACTGCTGGAAATGGGAAAAGCAGAGTTGGACCCTTCATTTGAACCACGGCAGCTGTTCTTACGCTTTTGAAAGAGCTTGACATAGGTACTGAAATGTAGGCTCCCCATTCCCAGTCCTTTCTCCAAGACTAGAGACATATTTGCACTTTCCCTGCTTCTTTCTGATTCTAGACTGAATGTCTTAGATGAAGGAGGCAAATAAATGCCTACATACTGCTTCCAGAGTAGTATTTACGTGCAACGATCGAGTTTCTCAGTGATGTCAGGGATAAAGCACTTTCAGGCAGAGTTTTCAATGCCTCGAAATCTTGATCTATTAAATTTAGCTGCTGAAGATCTTCTGGCATCTTCAGAAGAAGGTGGTAACCGCATAACAGTTTTAATAAAATGCTGATTTTGGCCCAATGGTTTCCATTGCAGCAGATGAGAGCATTCAGGGCTGTGCTTGACCTTCAGAATGACCTGCTCCTCTGTACCTCAGGAAATCCCTTGACAAGCTGTTCCAGCAAAAGGCTGGGAATGACAATGTCAGCCAAAAGGGAGGGGAAGTATAGAAAGGTGAGGCAGGGACCGCACTGCAACAGTCCTGAAGGGTCACAGAGCATGAAGTGTGCTTTATGTCACTGTGTCAAAATTATCTCCCCATGGGATGGCTGTCTCCTGGTATCCAGACATTATTGCTACGGAGCGGACAGCCTACTCTAAATCCTCAAGTGGGGGAGGTTAAAATAGAATAGATCATATTGTGAGACTTCCTGTCCCAAGGGCAGCTTAGCATATGTCTGGACAATAAAACTTTTAAAATAATTTATTTGAAAAGGTTTGTCCTCATCTGTCCAGCATATTGCAGCTATACGTTTGCCTTGAGTAACGTTTTCCTTGATTTTCCTGTGATTTGTGTTTATATGTACTCTTTTAACATAGCAAGTTTTGTAAGGATGAAGGCCCACTCTCATCAGACCACTGCTCTGGTAGGACAAAACTGGTTTTGTTAATTTGCAGTCTTCGGAGTTGACTCAACAGAGAACAAGCACATAAAAAAGCAGCCTCAGTCTCTGATACCATACCAGCTCTGATATGTACATACTGCGTCCACTAACTTGGAAATCCACCAAAATTTTCCAGTCTTTTATGAAAGCAGCATATTTAAGATTATCTCGGTGTAGATATTTAGCATTTTTGGCTCATGTCTTCCTATATTTTATAGTTCAGCTATATACCAATAGTCTTGAACATAATGCAATGGATCTCTGCTCTTTATGCTAACATTGTTATCTAGAACAAAATGAAACTAAAATTGCATCCATTGGGATGAGCAGGATTCATTTATATTGTTAAAGATCTAGTGTAATTCGTATAATTTTACGAGTAATTGTGTTATACACATTGAGATTTTCCTTTTATTTTGATCATCAGTTCTTCTTACATTACATATACAGTTGTTTTATTAGTTCAACAGCATGGATAGTGGGTGATGATTTAAGAATATTTCTCTGATGAGCAGATTGAACAAAATTACTACAAAATCTACTGGGATTATAGCATTTAAATCACTTGCAATGCTATAGAGTTCAATTGCAGTAAAACTCATAAAATAGACTATAATTGAAATCATTCTTACTGGTGGACAAACTTTTGAAGCCAAGATTTGTACTTGATTAACTGCAAAAATCTTGAGGGCATTATTTATTTTATAGGATTGTGTATGATGTACATAAAAGGTGAGTTGTTTGCTTGCACCTGTTTAAAAGTTATGAGGACATTTATAGTAGTGAAAAAGATTGTTATTTTTTGTAGGTTGCAAAATAGAACCAAAAGGAAGCAAAAGAATTGCAGACTATGGCAACAAACTCTAAAGGAATGAGTAGCACCAGTTAAGCAATTAGGGATCTATTATGCCCCATCCAAACGGGGAGAGGAAAAGTACCGTTTCTAAAGGTCATGTGAGTCCAAGTTCTCTATTGGTAGAAAAATGTACATAACATTTGGAGAAGTCTCTGGTGCTCTAGACTAATATGCTGGCAAATAATTTTCGTTAGTGTATCTGCAAAATCCATCATCAGCAGAAGAACATCAGGCAGCTCGGAGCAGATTTACTGTCCCTGCAACACTAGCTAAGAAGCAGGGCTGCTGGTACACAGAGACATGGCCTCCTGCTCCCAGCAGCAGCCAAATCACAGCAGGTTTTGTATGTGTGCATGCAGTGTGAAAGCTGAGGGACAAGGCATTCCCTGCGTTATTAAACTCCAGGCTCGTAGTCGGGATGAAGTTGTTGAGGCTCTGCAAATGACAGTTACATGTGTCGCCGGTCGGCTGAGGCAAGCCGATGCACGGGGACGAGTCCTTCCCTATCCCTGAACCCCTCTCCTCCGGGAGAGAAAAGGGTTCAAAAGCAGAGATACGGAGAGGAAAAAAAATAAAAGATTTGTGAGACCTCTGAACGTTTGGAAAACTGAAACAAAACTTTATTAGAACTAGAACAATATATATAACATGCAGGAAAAACCAATGCAAAATCTGAGAATCTGTGCAGGATGGAAAGGTGAGGGTTTTAAACACAAGGACAAAGACAAAGGGGGACGGCGCCACGTGCAGTCCAGAAAAATGGCACCGGCCACGTGTGCGCTTTCGTGGAGCGAACAAAGAAACCGCGGCTGTTATGAACGCCAGGCTGTAATATGCAGGAAACGCTGTCCCTACCGCTTTCTCGTTGTGCAGTGACTAGGAGCAGAGAAGCAGGAAACCGTGTCGCTGGCAGGCAGAAAAAATATCAAAGCAGCAGAAAAACCTCCAGGCGAGCCGTCTGTCCCAGGCGGCGTGGCGGGGGCTGCCCCGGCGCACGGTCCACTCCGGCAGTCTGCAAGGTCCCCGGAGCTGAGCTGCAGGGTTTTGGAGAAGCCTCTTTCCCGGAACGAAGCTGAAGTCCCGCAGTGACTCCCGCAGAGCGGAGAGTGTCCGGAGCGCCGAGGAGCCGGGAACGAGCTGCGAATGCCCCCCGAAGCAGTCCGGAGAAGCAGCCCCGCAAGTCCCGAACTAGCCCCGGAAGTCTCGAGTAGCCGAATCGCCCCGAAGCCCCTCGGAAGGCAGCCAGGAAGTCCCGAGCCCGCAGCTTCTTAAAGGGGCAGCACCCGCGAGAGAAACTTTCTATTCCATAAGATGGGCAAACCGTAACATGGAAGGGAATAATTCAATTAATCAGTTTACACCAAAAGCCTTCGGGCAGGTTTTTTTCTTCAACCTGCCACATTCCACCCCTTTATTCCATACCATGTACGTTATGCGCATCTCATTTACATTGTATTATACAGAAATTAACATCATGAGACTCTGGTTCAGGGTGTTTCAGCCAGGGTTAACTTCCCCTGTGGTACACAGTGGACTTCACCATCCTCCTGCATTACCCACCAGGTGTGTCCAGGGCCTTGGGCTGAGACAACACCACGGATGGGTCTGTCTGGAGTTGCAGCAGGGGAAACCCAGACAGCTTTTCCCAGCAGATTACTTTCACATACCACAGGAACTCTATCCCCCTCTATGGTATGTAAAAGGTCTGATTGGGCAGGGCCGGCTCGATTGATTGATCCCCTCGTGTTCACTTGCCAGGTGGCTTCTGCCAGATGTTTATCCCAGTTTCTGAAAGTTCCACCACCCAATGCTTTCAGGGTGGTTTTCAGCAAGCCATTATAGCGTTCTATTTTACCGGAGGCTGGTGCATGGTATGGAATGTGATAAATCCATTCGATACCATGTTCTTTGGCCCAATTGGCCACCAGATTGTTTTTGAAATGAGTCCCATTATCAGACTCAATTCTTCCCGGAGTGCCATGCCGCCACAAAATCTGCCTTTCAAGGCCCAGAATAGTATTACGGGCAGTGGCATGAGGCACGGAATAGGTTTCAAGCCATCCGGTGCTTGCTTCCACCATTGTCAAAACATAGCACTTACCCTGGCGAGTTCGAGGGAGAGTGATGTAATCAATCTGCCAGGCCTCTCCGTACTTGTACTTCGACCACCGTCCACTGTACCATAAAGGTTTTAACCTTTTGGCCTGTTTAATTGCAGCACAAATCTTACAGTCATGGATAACCTGGGTAATTGCATCCATGGTTAAATCCACCCCTCGGTCACGAGCCCATCGATAGGTTGCATCTCTTCCCTGGTGACCGGAAGAGTCATGGGCCCACCGAGCAAGGAATAGTTCACCTTTGTGTTCCCAGTCCAGATCTATCTGGAACACTCTGGCTGCTTTGTCAACTTGGTGGTTATTTCTATGCTCCTCAGTGGCTCTGCTTTTTGGGACATGGGCATCTACATGCCTTACCTTTACAGCTAACCTTTTCAGGCGGGCAGCAATATCTTGCCACAGAGTGGCAGCCCAAATAGGCTTACCTTTACGCTGCCAATTATCTTTCTGCCACCTCTCCAGCCAACCCCACAAGGCATTTGCCACCATCCAGGAGTCTGTATACAAATACAGCCGTGGCCAGTTCTCCCTTTCAGCAATGTCCATGGCCAACTGGATGGCTTTGACCTCTGCAAATTGACTCGATTCACCTTCTCCTTCCGCTGCTTCTGCAACTTGGCGCATAGGACTCCATACGGCAGCTTTCCACTTCCGTTGGTTTCCTATGAGGCGGCAGGATCCATCGGTGAAGAGAGCATATTTCTTCTCCTGGTCTGAGAGGTCTTTATATGGGGGTGCTTCATCAGTACGAGTGACTATCTCGTTCGGTGGCATCCCAAAATCTTCTCCTGCAGGCCAGTCTGTAATAGCTTCCACAATTCCTGGGCGACCAGAGTTACCTATCCTAGCTCTCTGTACAATCAGGGCAGTCCACTTACTCCAGGTAGCATCTGTGACATGGTGGGTAGATGCTATCTTCCCTTTGAACATCCAACCTAGGACTGGCAGTCGGGGGACTAGGAGGAGCTGTGCTTCAGTGCCAATTACTTCTGAGGCAGCTCGAACTCCCTCATAGGCAGCCAATATCTCCTGCTCAGTGGGAGTATAATTGGCCTCTGAGCCTTTATATCCACGACTCCAAAACCCTAGGGGACGACCACGGGTTTCTCCTGGTGCCTTCTGCCAAAGGCTCCAGGTAGGACCACAGTCCCCAGCTGAAGTGTACAGAATGTTTTTAATCTCTGGTCCTGTTCGCACAGGTCCCAGGGCCATAGCATGTGCTATTTCCCTTTTGATTAAGTCAAAGGCATGTTGTTGGTCAGAGCCCCATGTGAAATCATTCTTCTTCCTGGTAACAGTATAGAGAGGTTTAACAATCTGGCTATACCCGGGAATATGCATTCTCCAGAAGCCTATGACTCCCAAGAAAGACTGGGTCTCTTTCTTGTTGGTAGGCGGAGACATAGCTGTGATCTTGTTGATCACATCTGTGGGGATGTGGCGGCGTCCATCCTGCCACTTAACCCCCAGGAACTGGATCTCTCGGGCAGGTCCTTTGACCTTACTTCTCTTAATGGAGAAACCAGCATCCACCAAAATGCGGATTATCTTCCTACCTTTCTCATAGACTTCTTCTGCGGTATCACCCCATACGATGATGTCATCGATGTACTGAAGATGTTCAGGAGCACCACCTTTCTCCAGGGTAGCCTGGATCAGTCCATGGCAGATGGTCGGGCTGTGCTTCCACCCCTGGGGCAATCGATTCCAGGTATACTGGATACCCCTCCAGGTGAAGGCAAACTGTGGCCTACACTCTGGTGCTATGGGAATGGAAAAGAAAGCGTTAGCAATGTCTATCGTGGCATACCACTTGGCTGCCTTGGACTCCAGTTCGTACTGAAGCTCCAAGATATCAGGAACAGCAGCACTCATCGGTGGTGTCACTTCGTTCAGCCCACGATAGTCCACTGTCAGTCTCCATTCCCCATTGGTCTTCTGCACAGGCCATATAGGACTGTTGAAAGGTGAGCGAGCTCTGCTGATGACATCTCGTCTCTCCAACTCTCGAATCATTTTCTCTAAGGGGCGCAGAGAGTCTCGGTTGGTGCGGTATTGCCGGCGGTGAACTGTGGAGGATGCAGTAGGCAACTTTTGATCTTCCACCTTCATTCTGCTAACAACAAAAGGGTCATCCGAAAGTTCGACCGATGTGGACAACCGGATAATGCCGTCGGCTCCCACGGTTGCTATCCCAAAGGCCCATTTATAACCTTTCGGGTCCTTAAAATACCCTTTCCGGAGGAAGTCTATGCCTAAAATGCATGGAGCATCTGGGCCAGTCACAATTCGGTGAGTTTCCCAGTTATGCCCAGTGAGGCTGACCTCAGCTTCTACTAAGGTAAGCTCTTGTGATCCTCCTGTCACACCCGAGATCATGATAGTCTCAGTTCCTTGATGATCCGATGGTAGCAAGGTACACTGGGCGCCTGTATCTACCAGGGCCTTGTACCTCTGTGGTTCTAATGTGCCAGGCCATCGAATCCACACAGTCCAGTATACTCTGTTATCCCTTTCCTCCACCTGGCTAGAGGCAGGGCCCCTCTAATGCCTAGGGTGTGGTCCACAGTCAGTGGAAGGGTCTATCCGGCTTGTGGTACCTTCTTCATAGGAGTTGCTCCTTGGGTTGCAGCACTGTTCGCCAAAGACTGGAGCGACAACTCTTCGGTTGCAGTCGTCATGTTGGTGTGGTCTGCTCTGCAACTCATGTGCTGGTACCCCGTGGTTAGCGGCAGGTCGTTGTTCCCATCTCCTCGTGTCTTCACGACCTCTCGAGCAGCACTGGCGGTCACATCGTGGCCTGTCCTGTCTGTTGCGCCTTGCTCTGGGAGGACGATTTCTCCTAACAGCTGACACGTGAGTATACACAGGAGAGGAAACGGTTCTTTGCTCTAACCTGTTAATAGAGTCCAATATTTTCTCTGTCATTTTGTCTGTCACTTTCTCCACTGCTGCAATGAAGGCAGAGGTATGGGAAAGACTGTCCTCATACTGGCGAATCCTGTTAGACACCTGTTCTATGGTGAGTGGCCGATTTTCACCCTCTCTTTCCCACAGCATTGTGGCCAATGTATGGGCATATGACTGGGGTGCACTCTGCACAAATTTGCGCAGCAAAGGCTCATTACTGTGCACCTGGTCCGGGTTGACATTAACATTCCAGTCACCATAGATGACCTCTTTCATAGCCAGCTCTCTCAGGTAGTTAGTACCTTTGCTCAGGACAGTCCATTTAGTAGGGCGGCATTCTATGTCATCTCTGAAAGGGTATCTGCTCTTCACAGCAGTCAGAAGCCGTTTCCAGAGACTGCACTGTTTTGCCTTTTTGCCCATTGCCCTATCAATAGCACCTTCCCGGGCCACATTTCCTAACTGTCTGGCTTCTTTGCTAGTTAAATCAATGTTATCAGCCCCATTGTCCCAGCAGCGAAGCAACCAATTCATTAGTGACTCACCATCATGCCTGCTAAATTCCTTTCTAATGCTTCTCAGGTCCTTCCTGGACTGAGGCTGGGTGTTTACCTCTTGGTCTGATGACTCATCCCGTGATGAGGATCCTTGGGAGGGCTGTGCTGGTGGAGTCGCTGAGGCAGTATTCCCTGAAGGCTTTCCTGGACGCTTTTGGGAGGTGCTTGGTCCTGCATCGTCATCAGAGCTATCTGTTGCATAATTAGTCTTTTTCTGGTGTTTAGCACCAGAGGGCTTATTTTTCTTTTTCACAGGGGCAACCTGTGCTTGTTTGGGTGGAGAGATGGCAGCAGCTGATTTAGTGGCTGTAGTGCCCATGTGATACTTATTCTTGATAATTATCCACCCCTGGACCATGTTACAGATAACTGATAACAAAGTTATAAAATACAGGAAAATAATACCATTTGCCGAATATCCAGTTTCAATTGCCATTGATCCAGTACCAAATGGAGAAGTGTTATTTCCCATCATCCATTTGCTAGACGAATCATAAGCAGCCACTATCATGTACTGTGCAAAATGCACTGGGAGCATTATAAACTGACTGAGTACAGACCAAAACACCGAAATTACACACGCCAGGGTGAACACCTTCTTTGCTAAGTGCCCCAGACCAGCAAACCATAAACCAGTACCAATTAGAAACAGGTAATTTGACATCACAGTTGGTGTGCCAGGCACCAGATCATAAAGCATTTTTAAACCGTACTGCTTAAGAGCTTCAAACAAAAGCTCGCTTAGCACCATCCTGGAAAAACCTCGTTTGTTTCAGTTTCCAAACTTTAATAAAAATATGAATTATTAAATTATTCAGAAGCCCACCCAGGGACGCCAATTATGTCGCCGGTCGGCTGAGGCAAGCCGATGCACGGGGACGAGTCCTTCCCTATCCCTGAACCCCTCTCCTCCGGGAGAGAAAAGGGTTCAAAAGCAGAGATACGGAGAGGAAAAAAAATAAAAGATTTGTGAGACCTCTGAACGTTTGGAAAACTGAAACAAAACTTTATTAGAACTAGAACAATATATATAACATGCAGGAAAAACCAATGCAAAATCTGAGAATCTGTGCAGGATGGAAAGGTGAGGGTTTTAAACACAAGGACAAAGACAAAGGGGGACGGCGCCACGTGCAGTCCAGAAAAATGGCACCGGCCACGTGTGCGCTTTCGTGGAGCGAACAAAGAAACCGCGGCTGTTATGAACGCCGGGCTGTAATATGCAGGAAACGCTGTCCCTACCGCTTTCTCGTTGTGCAGTGACTAGGAGCAGAGAAGCAGGAAACCGTGTCGCTGGCAGGCAGAAAAAATATCAAAGCAGCAGAAAAACCTCCAGGCGAGCCGTCTGTCCCAGGCGGCGTGGCGGGGGCTGCCCCGGCGCACGGTCCACTCCGGCAGTCTGCAAGGTCCCCGGAGCTGAGCTGCAGGGTTTTGGAGAAGCCTCTTTCCCGGAACGAAGCTGAAGTCCCGCAGTGACTCCCGCAGAGCGGAGAGTGTCCGGAGCGCCGAGGAGCCGGGAACGAGCTGCGAATGCCCCCCGAAGCAGTCCGGAGAAGCAGCCCCGCAAGTCCCGAACTAGCCCCGGAAGTCTCGAGTAGCCGAATCGCCCCGAAGCCCCTCGGAAGGCAGCCAGGAAGTCCCGAGCCCGCAGCTTCTTAAAGGGGCAGCACCCGCGAGAGAAACTTTCTATTCCATAAGATGGGCAAACCGTAACATGGAAGGGAATAATTCAATTAATCAGTTTACACCAAAAGCCTTCGGGCAGGTTTTTTTCTTCAACCTGCCACACATGTGGCTTTAGACTTTAGGTTAATCTAGCCTGTCATGGTGGTTTAGCAGTTTTGGTAGGGAGGGAGAAGGCTGCCGGTTTTTTTTTGGCACGGTTTCAGTAGCAGGGGATGGGGCTGCTAGCATGGTCCCCATAAGAAGCTTCGCGAAAAGAGATCCTCTGGGTCCAGTTCAGCCCCGCCTCTGGAAATAAACCTGTTTGAGAGGGGAAGCACCTTTGGGAATGCCTTTTGGTTTTGGAGAGCTCTTTTGTTTTGGAGAGCTCTTTTGTTTTGGAGGGGGTAAGGCAGAAGGAAAAGTGACCAAGTAGTCATCCAGGTAACTGAGGAGGAGGTTGGGGGAGACATGCCAGTACAGACATTTTCCTTTGGCCTGTGGCAAGTTGGCAGGCTGAAACCCTACAACCCTCAGAGCGCACTGGTGGGAAGATGGTCGGGCTGCAGAGGGGCAGAGATAGATCTGAGCTGCAGAGAGACGGAGACGTAGCCCCAATACTGTGAGCCGGGAATCCTGGAAAAGGCTGTGCTGTGGAGAAGATTGGTGCTGGGTAGTTTGGTGCTGGGAGAGCCAATCCTGGTGGGATACCCCGCCACATGAGCTGGAGTCCTTCATGGACTGTCTCCCGCAGGGGATACACCACACAGTTGCAAGGAACTCTGAGGAGTGTTTCCTGTGAAGAGCAAATGGCAGGAACAACCTGGAGAGAGCTAAGACTGTCTGCCCACCCCATCCTGCGATCCCCCCAACCCGGCGTCAAATGGAAGGTTGGGAGGGCGGTAAATCTGGGTCCGAGAAGAAGGGAGGAGTGGGGTGAAGATGTATCTAAGATCTTGTTGTTCCCTTCCCGTCCTACTCTAATGTAATTGGTGATTTGACTGAGGTTTTGTTGTTTGAATTGAATTGATTTTGTTTCCCCTAGTTGACTCTGTCTTTTGTCCTTGACCGTAAGTGGTGAGTGAACTCTCCCTTGTCCTTTGTCTTGATCCTTAAGTAGGTTATTGTATTTTCTCCTCCTGGAGAAACAGAATGACTGCATGGTGCTTAGTCACCAGCTGGGTCTAAACCATGGCATTTTGTTAACAGTATGGACTGTTGCTTACCAACATTGCTAATTTTTGGCTTGTTTAGGTCCATTACTAAGCAGAAAGCCTTGTTGTGCTCCTGTTTTTCATAGTGTATATTGTAATAGCAATCTACTATGAGTTAGTACCCTCAGTAACCTAAATTAGCTTGTCCCCATTGAATTAATTTTCTCTAAGCTAACTTTACACTAGTTTGTCCACTGATTTTGCTTGAGAAGAACATAAAGCAGACATGAACTAATGGAGTTACAAGGAAGCCTTTCAGACCGACATGTACATAATGGGTTATGGGAAAAACACCACTTGTTCCAATTTTTGACTTCTTTCAAATTCATACTTGTGAGCATCCCTCTGATGTTTAAATATACTTTTCTTGTACTCATTTGTGAATAAAGACAGTCTCCTTCCAGATTTTTCATTAATGTTGATTTGTACAGTGTTCCCACATCAACAGCTCTTTATCAGAGTTTCATAGTACCCATGTCCCACTTTCTGTTCAGTAATCCCATTTATTCTTTGAGATTATCTTTTCACTTAGAGTGACTTTGTGCCTGGTTTATAGCTTGTTTGCAAGGATCTCCTTAGTTACACAGATGTTGATGTAAGCTTTTGGATGAACTTTTCAGGCAATCCTCTTGGGGCTAGAATTCACCACACCTATTTTCTGAGTGGTGTCCTCGTTTGCAATCGCCGCCAACTCCTCACATGTTTTAAGCTTGTTGTGGGTAATATTACACTAGCTAAGAAGTCAGTCGCAGAAATTTTTCCTATGCAATTACTTGTGATGTTACCTACTGCTGTTGTATAAATCATCATATCTTTGCAGTTGAAAGAAGTAGTATAGCTAAAACATCTCTCAACAATAAGTTATTAAAAATAATCTAATGGTGACTTTAGATCAGGTAGAGATTTTATGTTATAATATTTTGTGCTAAAATGGAAGAGGGTATTATAAGTCACTCTTATAAGCTGGAGACACACAATTTTCACTACAGATAAGGAAAGAAATGCTTTTGCTTTGGCTGCACCCACCGAAAAAATGTTTCATTGAATCACAAATTGTCCCTACTTTTAGCATTTTTATTGGGAGGAGGTGGAAAACAGGATGTCAACATCTTATTGCTGAAAGACTGAAGCACTCAGAGCTGTGAACTAGAGCAAGATCTGATTTCTGAGAGCACAATCACCTGCAGAGAAATGTGCTGAGCTGGCCTTGAATTCAGGCTTGGTTTGGTTGTATACCTAAGCACGTAATGTCACTGAAAAGCCCTGAGGTATCCTTCCTGATTTCCAGATGCCTCTTCAGGAGTACAAAAAACTGTGTCATCTCTTGGCTGACCTGTGGAATCTCAAATTGTATAAGGTGTCTACATACACACAACTGAACAGAGACTCTTGTCTTTACAAAAATTATGGTATGATTCACGTTAGCATATAGGGTCAGAAGTAAATAAAAACATAAATTCAGCCTCTCAATAGCACTCTGACTCAAGAACAGACATTATCATGAGAATAACATGACCTGTCATTATCAATAGCTCTCCCATACCTTAGCTTAGCTATATAGATGTAAAACAGAGGATACTGAAGTTGAATGTTGAAAGCTGTACTGGCAAAGCTCTTAGACTCAGAATTTGACATATCTTTTGTTTTTAAAACCTGTTTGTAAAATCCAAGGGATCTTTAAAAGGTTTATTTTCCCCTCAAGGAGTCTAAGCAATTGGTGCCAACAGGCCAGCTGTCAAGTTCCAGTATTATATGTGTATGTAGAGGGGAGTTGGATTAATGGAAAAATTCATACGAAAGCATTTCAGTGTCGAGATTTCCAAATGGTTTGTGTTAATACTAGAGGGGCGGGGAGATATCATTTGAAATGATTGATATCTGGATCTGGTTTCCAAAATCTCAGTCTTAACTGGACTAATATTAAGACATGTCACACTGTTATGGCTTTGTGTTAAAGGGAATTATAACCCTTACGGACTCTAGAATGGATAATGAATTGACTGTATGCTATTATCAATCTTTAAAAAAAAATAAAAAAACCCCAATAAAACCATTTAAAAATCCAGAGGAATATGTAACATCCATTTATATGGATCTCATTAACCCCATATAAAAAAGGGCAAATATGATTTTGAATGTTAATGTGTCACTTGAGACTGGGGAATGTAAATGAGATGGATTAAAAGGACAAACTATCTAGAACATCTGCTAATTTACTGGTCTTAAAATAAACTTATGGTAACAGCAGCATGTGCAGTCAACTCTGCCAAGTTTCAGTTATTTATTAAGTATTGTTGAAGATTTTGGATAATTCCTTTAATTCCTTTTTTAAGGATATTTTCAAAAAAGACATTTAATTGTAGGATTGGACAACATCTCCTATTAGTCTAATACTCTGGTCTATCACTTACAGGTATCTTAAAATTAGGGTGGCAATAGTTGGATGATTAGTTGTCTAGTTACAATCATTTGTTAATTTCTCTGAAGTAAAACTAATTTTTCACCCAGTCTACTGTATAACCTCCTCCTCTGTAAACCAGAACATTTTTTGCTGTGCTGTATTGTCTTCAGCCTTTAAAGTCCTGTGATGTTCGACCAGCAACTTCTGAAGGACACTCTCTCATCTGTCCCTGGGCAGGAATAATCCCATGCACCAGCATGGACTGGGGACAACCCACTGGAAAGCAGCTTTGCAGGAAAGGATCTGGCAGTCCTGGTGGACAAGAAGTCGGCCATGCTCCAGCACTGCACCCTTGTGGCAAAGACTGATGGTATCCTGGGCTGCATTAGGCAAAGTATCGATGGAAGATGGGGGGAGGTGGTCATTAACCTCTATTCACCATGTGAATAGACATGTCTGGGTGCTGGATTCCATTCTGTGCTCCCCAGTACAAGGCAGACAGGGACTTACGGGAGCCAGTCCAGCAAAGTACCATTGAGAGGATTAAGGTACTGGAGGCTAAGGGAACTGGGAATGTTCAGCCTGGAGAAGAGAAGGCTCAGAGGGATCTTACCAGTGTGCATAAATATCTGATGGGGAGAAGTGGGTTGAAGAGAGAGGTAGACTCTTCCCAGTGCTACCCAGTGAACAGACAAGAGGCCATGGGTGCAAACTAAAATACAGGAAATTCCATGTAAACATAAGAAAAAACCTTTTTATTTAAGAGTGGTTGAACACTGGAACGAAATACTCAGAAAAAGTGTGGAGTCTCCATCCTTGGAGATATTCAAACCCTGACTAGACACAGGCCTGAGCAGTTTGTTTTGAGCAGAGTTGGACAAGATGATCTCTAGAAGTCCCTTCCAACCTCAACCTATTCTGTGAGTCTGTGATTCTTTTAGTTTCACTAACAACAGATACAGGTGATCCTTTAAATGTTGGAATGGAAAAAACATTATTCTCTATGCTTCCAATATGACAACAAAATATTTTTCCAGTGATAAATGTGATTCATCAGTTTACAGAGGAATGCCACATTTTTAAGAAATGCTGCCTGCAGACACAGGCAGCTAAGTAGCCAGTTCCATTTAAAAAGTATTGAACTTTGTCTCCCTGAAATGCTAAGAAAATCAGACCAGCACTGGTTTTGCACCCAGGAATCCCAGGTGTATCAGGTGGTTCCTTCACTCTTTAACTCTTGTGCATTTTCACAAAAATTGTGTCTCTGGTCCTGTTTCACTATTAGACTGAGATTCATGGAATCCTCTGCTTCTCTGAAGTGAAACATTTTTTTCTGCTTGCTTCAGGCAAGAGGAAAAGGGTTAAAAATTAATCAGACTTTGAAGGCAGAAGAAAAAAGTGCTCTGGAGAAAGAATTAGCACTCTGAAGTGGAATTTGAACCCTGAAAAACATGTTTGTTATAGAGGGCCAGGTGACAAAATCCTTACTGGCTCTTCCTTCCAAGGTGTCTTTGTTATACTGCTATAAATTTAAAATGCACTCTCCTATTTGTTTGTTTTGGCAGGACTGAGCAGAGTTGTTCCTTAATTGTGATCCAGAAAAATGGAAGTTCCTGCAAATACGTTCTCTGAGATGAACCGTAGGTGTTAGGATCCTGGCCAAATTCTCCTCATGCCACCACTTTCTTTTAAAATGTGACTAACAAAGATATCAATCAGTGTTTATGCCATGCCTTAATGGTTAGAGCGCTGTCTGCAGAATTTGTAGAGCTGGGTTTCATTTCCTGTTCAGTCTGGAGGGTTCCAAATTCAGAAATTCTCCATCTTAGGGAAGTTCCTTAACTCTGAGGCTGAGCTGGGAACAAACACTCCTGCATCCTTCTTTTTAGTACTATGTTATTAAGCAAAGGAATGAAAGACTTATGAGATCAGCAATCAAAACACTAAAAGTAGTTTAGTCTTTCAGCTAAAAATGAAGAATTTTATTTTGTTTCCTGCCTCGGTCCCTGTTTAAGGATTTTACATCAAGCAGTTCTTAAATGGAATACAGAAATCAGAGCCCCAAACGTCATGGCGTCTTCTGTTCAGCAGGGATGGATTCTTCCTTTAAAGCACTTCTGAGGAGGAGGCCATGATGCTTGCACAAGGGTCAGTTGCTTCCTAGCAAGTAACAAACCTGGATTCCAGGTCTGGCTTAACACCGGGGATGTGAAACTCCTTTCCAGACGACTGCCTTACTCCCAAAGACAGATTAGCTATTTTGGAAGGGGTTAACCACCGTTTTCCAGTTGGCCCAAGGTTCAATTCACAGGCCAAAGACAAGCGCAAGCAAAATGGAAGTTTCTTTGTGTTACAGCATTTAGGACACAGCGAAGATCTAGTTTCTAAACTCTTCTTTGTGCTTCTTTCTTTTTTTTTCCCTATTCCAATGACTGTTTGATGTAAACTGCATAAACAGCTAACAGAGCAGGAAATTGAATTCAGATGTAAGTTGGAATCCTCCAACGGGACAGAAACCGTGAAACCATAATGTCCACGCTTTTGTTGGAGAGTTGTCTGAATGCTCAGCTGTTATCAAAATGCTGGCATAGCACAGTTTAAAAGAGGTGAGCCCGATTTTTCTCTTCCCTCCCCCCCCCCCCCCCCCAGATAACATTTTCATGGCGCTGGGATTTCAAGTGAATACAAACATCTCTATCCTATCTCTGATGCAGAGCACAGACTGGGTGGTAGGGAACATTCAGGTCCACACTTGTGATTGATGTTTTTGATAGGCTGCTCCCGGGTATCTTTCATTTTGTTGTGTAGGTACTAGATCGCTCTAATGAGACACCACATTCTCCCATGTTCTGTATACACAAACTTGGTTCCCAATTCAGGGTACTGTGATCTAGCTCCTGGGGACAGGCACCCAGCAGTCAGAAATGTGGTGCCTAACTTGGAGCTGTCTCATCCCTTCACCAGGCTACACACTCTTCATCTGTTTTCTCACCTGGAAGGACTCTAATCATACTTATCTGTATATTTTTAATATATTTGCACAGTTCTTTGAAGATTTCTAAATGTTGACTTGCAACATAAACATTTTTAATCCCAGAGTAAATCTCCTGGGACTCATTAAAATGAATAACATACATTTATACGGGTATAATTCACTCTGCATTAAATAATACAGCTACAGCAAGAGCTACAGCTGTAATACATCTTACGAGGTAAAGATCAACAAAAAAGAAATGTATATGCTGTACCATTAGCAAATCTGATTCTTTCTGCAGGTTGCAGCAGACATCTCAAGGGGGAAAAAAATATTTCTAGAATGACAGTACATTAGTTCAACAGTAAACATGCAGAAATGCATTCCTCAGTTAGAAGAACGTGGCTCTTCTGCTGCAGAAATCAGCCAGGGTAGTTGGAAAAACTACTTGGATGCATTCAGAAAATATCTCAAATGGCACCTCAAACTTTAAATGCAGAGATAATTTTCAATCCTTGTTTAATTGTTCTGTGTATATGAAGGAGAAAAGGATTGAAAACGATATTGATGTACAGCAGAAGTGAGGGTGCCACGAAAGAACAGCTCTCTGAGAACCTGACTTTGCATTCTCACGGTTACGGGAGAGTTATCTTCTCATCTAGCTAAAAACTGTCCATCCAAGACATATCGATGTATCACACATCGTGATTGGACCAAGCACAACTTAAGGGAGATAAACAATGCTGTCAGATATACAGCTGGTTTAAATCAGTACAGAACCACTGACGTCAGCGGGCTTTTGCCAACATCACAAGCTAAGAATCAGGTCCTGTGTGTTAGCACCTCAGTCTGGGCTCATTTTTAGCTAATATGCAGAGTGTAGAAGATGTTTCTAAAAAGCCACTCTATTCCTTTTAACCCAGATCATCTTAGTGTCAGAGTGGCTTCTTGTCTGTTTTAGGATCAGGGTCTGTCTGGGGGACATCCTTTGGTTGCTGCAGTGCAGCAGCTTTAAAGATGAAGCTCAGGTTGATCCTCACAGGAAAGAAACAGCTTAAGAAGTGTAAAAGGTGAAGGGAAGAGCAGTCAGGTAGTTACAGAAGGAAATCTGGATGCTATTGTAAATTTTACCACAAAGTTTCCTGTAAACAGTGGACAAATATTGACTTCACACTATTACCCCATATTTTTCCAAGTCATCAACTAACTTTTGAATTTTGTTATTTGACTGAGTCACTACAGAATTTTAAAGCCATCCATTATTTCGTTCTCCTAGTCTATTGCCTCTGTAAGAGCACCAGAACAGCTCTACAATTTATTGCAATGCCTTTTTAGATCTCCAAGCTCCATCACAACTTTTGTCATTCATGGGAAAAAACCAACCCCGGATTTCCAAGCTCTTCCTTCCCCAAAGATGGCTGATGTCTAAATTCACAAAATGTGTTTAATTAATGATCATCATCTCCTGATATCAGAACAAACCATCCGATTCTTGTTAATATTTTTTTCCACATTTACAAGGAGCCTTTGTTGTCACAGAATAGTTCTATTAACTACATAACCTTTTCCTTCAAAACAGCTCCCTTTTTCTACAGATCTTTCTCCATTTTTCTTTTCCATTAATTTTATTATTTTCTTTCAGTTGCCTGTATTAGTTTTGGTTTGTTTGGGTCACTATTCTTCTGTGTCTCCTCCATTCTTGCTTCCCACAGCAAATGAGGTAAAACAAATAGACACATAACCAGTGCAGAAAAGGAAAGTTTATTACTGCTTTTTAAATCATGCCTTTTTTTTTTTTTTTTTTTTTTTTTGAGAAACATGGCTAACAAACAAGGGCCTTCATCCTAGACCTGCTCAGATTCATTGTACACATTCCAGTGAGAAACTTTTAAAGAAAAAAGAAATCAACTGTCTGCTTCCCTCAGGAGATTTCTAAAGGCAAATAAGTGATTATTTATACTTTCCACCTTATCATAAATCAGTCTGGGTGTTATTTTTTCTTGAGTTTTATTTTAAAAAGTTGAATGAAATTCTACACTTGGAAGGGACTGCTCTATTACCTCACATATAAAAATTCATGACAAATTTTCATATTCTTCTGGTAGTTGAGGTTATTCAGTATTAACTTTCTATCTTTACGTTAAATTCTGTCATTTTGTTATTGGGAGCACTCATCTGTGAGACGGTTTTAAGTGACCAAAACCCATCCACTGTTTATTATCAAGAAATATTTGAGATTAAGAAGGCTGTCTTCAAGAAATAGATGGAAACAATGCTGAGAGATGGAAAATGACTACAGGATTTATGCCAAGCTGTACTGCAGTCTCACCCTTTTCTCTTGTCTTTACTGGCAGCAATGCACAGTTTGCATTAAAATTGGTGGGAGCTACTCGAGTGGAGACAACCAGGAGGGCACATATTAACCCAATGTGTTTGACATATGTGTAGCCTTGCACCAGCCATGGCAGAACAGTCTCACGCGATAGTTGTTGTCTTCAAGTACGCAGAGAAGGGCCAACTATTCAGTTCATGTGAACGAATAAATCTCTATTGACAGAGGATTTGCGTGATCTTGTCTTGGCTGAAAATCTGGTCCTCAGGCTGCTACAAGCAGCACACTTTCCTTCAAAAGAGATTCCTTTTATTTTAGTGGTTCTGGTACTCCTGGGAAACAGAGACTGAGACAAAATCTATTATCTTCATACTTAAAAGTTAAATCTGGATTTTGACTCCGTCTACATGACTCAATGTTGTTGGAAAAGTCAAAATGAGAATTCAGGCTTATACAGAGGAAGGTTTTTCTTGGGTAGAACTCTTGACATTGTCTTCTACAGATCCACACTTTTATATCCTACAGAGCACATCCCTTTTTTCAAAAGGAATTTCAGTAGAGAAAGAAAAAAATTCATCTATATATACGTACTGCTTTGCTTATAGTATTCTGATATTTCATACACTAAATGTTGCTTTCTGCTGAGCATGCCCCCTGGAAGTCAATAGAGTTTGCACTGATTAATTAGTAACAGAATATGACCATGAATTTACCCTCATAATTTTTTCCTGAAAACATGTGTTTAAAGAATAAAGAGACACTGAGAATACAGAAAACAAAAATGCTTGCACATCCACTTTTTTTTCCAATGGCTACATGTTACATATTGAAATATGCTTGAACTGTTTTACTGTTTTGTTCTGAGATGATACAAAACGATAGCTTCCAAGGCGGCGGGGGCGGGGGGGTGGGGGGTGGGGGGGTAAGGTAGGAGGAAAGACAAGCCAAATAAATGCAGAAAAAAATTATTTCCAGACTGGACTTTCCTTACTTTTTTAAGATCACTCATGGAAAAATATGTATTTTGGCTAACAGGCTTTGTCTCAACCTACTTCAAGGCAACCTTTATTAAGATCTCAGGCAGGCAAATACAAGCTGCTATAATGCTACTGATCACACTGGTCTACATCTCTGTTGATTCTGGCCTGTGGTAACTACATCACTGCGTAATTAATGAACGCATAAATTAAGCAATAAAGTCACCAAACTGAATAGCAAGTTAGGCCTGAGAAAGTACTGTTAAAAAAGTCTAACTCTGGGCTGAAAGACTTACCTTAGCAACAGTTTTCCACTTTTAACAACTGGAAACAAGACATATTTCTCACTTCTTTGAAACACAGTGGATTTTTTCTTTTCATCTCATACACTTTTAACATATATAAGCCATGCTAAGTACTTGGTTCTGTAATGTATATAACAGCACACAAGTGTAATTTCCTTGTGTGTGAAAAAGGTTATTTTTTTAATTAACTCAATTAATTTATAGTTTTATATATGTTTTTTATGAGACAGCTATTGAGCACATATTCCTTTGAAAATCCTGTGTTCTGTCATTTGTTCTCTAAAAAATAGACATTTGCAAATAAACTAGCTCATATTCTAAGCATGTCAACTTCTACTTTCAGGAATGTGCTCTCGTTGGGGGGAAAATTTAATTTTCTGTGAAAGTGACTGTATACTTATCTATTTTTCTGAAAAATACACTGTCAGGGAGAAATCCAAACATTTCGGGAAAATGGGTGCCTTGTTTTGCACGCCTGAGGACATAACCTACTGTCAGGCATCCAGGTGTGTTTTATCGTGTAGTGCTGAACAAGAGCTACTGTGCAGGTCCATAAATGTCACAAATCATATCAGAGATCAAACCACATCCCTGACTGTTAAGCTGTGTTTTCACTAAAACCCCATATTCTACTCTTTCTATCTGGCTAGTTTGAGTTTTAGTGGTGATATATTTTTCCAAAAATCCAGATGGAATTTATTAAGATTTGGACTATTAGAGCATTATGAAAATATGACCTTTTCTTTTTTTAAGATTATGCTGTTTTCTTAACTCTTTGCACCATGAATTCTATATTTCTTCTGACTGTACAGTTAAAACTAAAGTCTCAAAGAGAAAAAAAAAAAAAAAAAAAAAAGAAGAGGTTTAAGGATGCATTGATGTACCTGAGGTTTGCAGAAGCCTGAGATTTCTTTCTGGTTCTGACTGCAGTGCTTCTGTATCTTTGACAAAGCTGTTTGGTCACTTGTTTTTTAGGTTGTGACAGTTACAAATTTACCCTCTGACACTGAAGTGACACGTTTGTTGATTTGATAACATGTAATTAGGAAAAAAAGCTTTCTTGAAGTGTACATTTGGAAGCTGTTGGAGACACAGAAATATCACCTAAGTGATTTAAAAACTTGGCCCAGTTCTAAATCCTGTTTCTTCACTTATTTAGGAGTTTCCTGGCAAGGGTTAACTAAAGAGTACATGACGTGCAAATGCAAATTTGGTGAGTTAGCACTGGAACTATCATCTTTCCCTGGGCAAGAATTAGGATGAATTTTTGAAGTGATAAATGATCCCTCGGCGTTGTCCATAATCCCAAACCCAACAGCAAAGTATTCGAAGGGTTAGCATTCCAAGCAGAAAAGAAACTTCAGCTGCTCCAGAGAAATAAAATTATGTCATACTTGTAGTTGTTCAAAAGACCTGGGTCATGGAGGAACTTCATGTAAGCGAAGGAAAAGGAGTCGGATCCTCAGCTACTGCGAATCAGTACTATTGTACAGGATTGATTAGATTAGCCAATTAACAACACATGGTGTTCTACTCAATAGACTGATAATCAGAAGGGATCGAGGAACAGGGAGCTTTTCCTTCAAGACTGGTTTTCATCTCACATCAGTTTGATGTAGAGGTACATATATGAGCAAATCAGCTTAGAAGTAGTTCTCTTAGAATAAATAACGGTTTCACAGCATCTGTCTTCTTCCTTTGATTAGCCAAAGTGTCTGTGCAGCTCATTTAAATTACATTTATCTTTTAGACCATTGTAACAAAGTAGAATAAGTTCTCTCTCAAAAGCTTTACATTTGGGAGAGATGTATGAAATAGACTGGTAGCCTAAATTCAGTGTCTATGGAAAGGTGCAAAAACCAGAAAGAAACCACCCTGCAAGTCAAGGCAATGGAGAAAAGGAGAAAAACTAGTTAAGGTCTTGCCAAAACAGTCATTGTCCAAAAATTGTGTCATTGTAAGTAAAGAAAATTTGAATTTTTATGTCAATATTTTGCAATTGCTGTTTAAAGTGGGAGGTGTATATTTGCTTTCATTTAAAATATTTTCCATGTTTGAGTTATTTTTAAAGCACTTCTCCTCAATTTTTTTCCATTTACAAGCAAAACATCTTGTTGTCTTGCAGTGGTGATATTTCACTGAGACAACCTTGTAAAGAAGTATCCTGATGCTTTAAAAATTTGCCCATATTTCTGCCAACTCCCACTTCCTTTCCCACCTTCTCCCTCCCCTATGTCTTTTTCTCTTTTTCTTACTGTTACTAAGGTGCACTAAATAAGAGGTTATTTTTAAAAATCTCTATATTTGAACCCAGCAGAAGCTTTACCTTTGGGGTGATTTTACTATCTCATTTAAAAAAAAAAAAAAAATCCATATCGAATTATAACCATGGAGAGCAGTAAAGAAAAATCAGAGGAATTGTCAATGCACACACACACACATAGTCTCTATACTGTTATAATCGCACAACTTTTTACTCTAATTTTTAATAGGGAATGGAAAAATCGTGCAGACCAGCTCTGTGTTGCCTGAAGGTCTGGCATGGTCAGGAGGGGCTCAGCCCTGGCACCCCTGTCCCTCAGCACAGCTTAATGAGTGCTGCCATGGTCCGAGCCAGATAATTTAGGGACTGTTCTGGGGTCTCTATCCTATGTTGCTGTCCATTATGCAAGCCTGGTTTCAAATAGATTTATGCACGTGTGCATTGCAAGCACATTTCCAAATCAGATTTTTTTCTCCTCTAAGTTCCTTGGAACAACTTGCCAGTTAAAGGAGTGTTTGTTAATTGCTTTATAAAGTACATTTCCTGTTACCACCCTGCTCCTTCTGGAAAAATTATATTTAGTCTGGTTTTGTCAGTGCCATATATATAGGGTCTTTTTAAAAACCTCATAACCAGATTACTGGACAAACTGGAAGGTTTCCAAGACAGCCGTTTCGAGTTCCTTGGTAAATAGTGTGTACATTGTATATATTTGTGAAATGTACATTATTTACTTTGTGAAGTCCTCTGATCTTCCATAAATCTCTGCTCACAGAGTACGTTTTAATGCACTGTGTCCCTCTTGTTAGGAGCTGGCTATTCATATCTGTAACACCACACATGTAGCCACATGAAAAAAGGTTCATAAGGGGGGTCTTTGAAGCATAGCCATTGGAAATCAGATGGACCTGCTTTTCAAAGTGAGAAATACAAATCATCACTATTTATTTTCACTGTGAAAGAAATGCAGTGCTTTGTTTGGAGCTTATCCTGTTGTGAACACATGCTTGACAGTTGTCTCTGAGTGACGATTTTTTGGTAACAGAAAAAAAATTGGTGAATCCCTGCTCTTGTATATGGTTTGAGGTTTTTGGGGGTGGGTTTTTGTTTGATTTTTTGTCTTTTAATTATACTACTTGATTGAAACACTGTAAAAAGAAATGATACTGCACTCATGTCACCCTTGGTGCTCATTTAAAGCACACCGGCAGTTGCAGACAAACCAAGCTAGCTCTGCCTACCTTAAGCCTGGGCAGAACAGGCAGATTGCAAGCCAGCTTGTGTCTGAAAGCTGCCTAGCTGCATGCGTGCGATACTAGCCTGAGCTGGTAACCCTGGAGGTAAAGGTTTGCCTGTTACCTTGCCTGATTTCACAGTGTAGACATGCTCGCCATAGAGTCCTGTTCTGCAGCACTTGTCTCTGCAGGCAAGGATCACTTTACCATGCAAATGTCTATCTTCACCAAACTGTAGGGAGCTCTAATAGAATTATTCTTCTTCCACCATGAGACTAGACATCATGACGTAGCTTGACAGTGCCTCAGAGGAACATCTGTGACAAGCCCAGAAACTGAAGCCAAACCTCCTATAGAGCCCTTAACTCTTGTCACAATATGGGGTATTGAGAGAAAGTTCAAAGTCAAAGGCATTGTTTGTCTTTAAAATACAGAGAACAGGCTGAAAAATGAGGTACGAGACCCCAAGAATTCCCATGTTCAGCAGGTATTTGTCCACTCTGCAATGTCATTTCGATTTAAAAACATAGCATCCTTCAAATAGGGCACTCCTGCCCTGGAAGAACCATATTTTAAGCTTCTGATTCAAAACACCTCAAGATTGGCAGAAATTCAAAATCACACTTAGATCCAGATCCAAATATTGTACTGTTCCTTAATAAGTTAAGCCAAGGACCCCTCTCCCAACATCTGTGGATATTCGGATATTTGAAATTCAACTCCAAATTCCAGCTTAAGCCATGCTCTAATGTAAACAAAGTTAATGGCTTGTCAGCATGGGGCTGTAAAACAATGTGGGTACTGTCATAATATTGATGTAAGGAAACTTTAAATATATAGCCATTTTTCTGAATATAACAGTGGATTTTCCTCTTACGAAAAGTCATTAAATCAGTATGTCCATGTTATGTAGCAGCCAGAGAAAATATACAATTGTGGCAGCCAAGAAATTACATGGAAAAGAAATTGTGCCTTGACCCATTGACTCTACGCAGTGCCAAACAGTGACTGCCATCCTATGTTGTATCACCTGGGCTGTATACCCATGTGCTATAGCTAACGTGCAGCTGTGGTTGTACGGAAACAAGGGGAAACGGGTTTGCTCTGCAATAGTCAAGGGACTTCTGCAGTAGGAGCCAAGCAGAGAGTTTGCTCTATTTGACCAAAAGGATTGAATAAAACAAAAAAGAAATACTGCACTGGGATATACCCTCTATTAAGGTTTCTACCATTGAGGGGTTCTCAGCAATATATCATTAAATATTGAATCAAAGTCAGTTTTAAAGACTTAGGTAGAATTTTTTAGGTGATGTACTACAAAATCATGGTGTAGTTGTTGTTCATCTAAAGACATTGCAAATTGATACAGGAATCCTTAAGGATTACCTTCTAATACAACATAAAATAATTTTTTATACCGTCTTAATGATTTCCAACTGTTGGAAAATAAGCTTAATTTACTTTGCAATGATCTGTACAAGCTGCATGTATTTAAGTATTTCAGCCCATCTCTGTAATCGATTGTTTGAGCTCCTGAGTTAATTTATACCAGTCTTCTTTTATTTTCTTCAGATTTGCTATCAATTTTTAATAATGAAGTGCCAAAAAAATGCATTTTATATTCAATAATCCTTATGCATATTTGCGTTTCATTTTTAATCACTGCAACATATCTTTTTAGTGAGAATTTGTGGCCAAACAGCTTTTTTACATGCACAGCAACAGCTACTCAGTGTAAAATTCATGCTTGGACACCTAATAATTGTGATGAGTTTTCACGAGGTGTGCTTTGAGTCCGTGTTCAGTCTGTACCTCTATTTTGATTTATACGAGCAAGTAATCTCACGGTTCTTGTCTGTGTTACATTAAACTCAAAGACATACATGATGGGACGAATTCAGATAAAGATTTGGACCAAAAGAATTAATACTTTCCAAAATTTTAGCAATGATTTATATTTGGGTAAGGGCCCATGTCTGATTATGTTTAAATATTTTGAAATGCGTGGTATTCTATTGTATAAGATAGATAGATCACAAGAACTTCATTTGTGCTGTTAGTCTACACCATGGAAACAAAAGACATGTTTCACCCATATTGAAGAAATCCAGCATGAATAGATCACAGTGCAAACCATGTTAATGTGTAATACATACACAGAAATTTCTGGGTGTCTGTGTGCTCAATATGATAGCACAGGATCCTGACATTTTCTCAGTCACTACACTTAATAATTTAAAGATATGTCTCAGGGATAGGCACTAATTACATGAGAGGTAACTTATATTAAACCCAAGCTTCCAACTTAGTCACTAAGAGTTTTCAGCATTCTAGGCTGGTGTGAGCAAACATTGTGGTAATGTATCACCATCCTGGAAAATTATATTTTAATAAAGATTGAAAGTAGTATGGTAAAGTTTCAGCTTCTCTCCAGCTCACTGATTTGATGTTGGACAGTCTATTCTGACTCTATTCCCCATTCCGAACTGGGATTCTCCAAAGCCTCTGGGCTAGTTCAGTGCCACCAGTTGTGATTATCTCTAGATGCTCATTTGTGGCATCTGCCCTAATATGCATTTTGATTTGCGTCCTGACACTGATTCACCAAAGTAGAGCAGTGTCTGACCTCCCTCTGCAAATGTACCTAGCTTTAAAGAAACTTGGCCGAGAGTGCCCCAATCCAAGCAAATAGAAGCTCTGCAAGGTGAGGGATGAGAAAGATTTAGCTGGTGCCACTGATTACCAACATGCCAGAGGACGCTGCAAGCAAAATCTGACAAAATGAAGGTTGATCACTTCCAACATTTGCCATTGCTTTCTTCAAGAATTTTCATATATTTTTAAACCTATTTATACATTATTCTTTACAGAGAAGGTTCTAGTCAAGAACTTACACCATAAGCACAATGTGTAGTGACAGCTGACATTTAGCTCTCTTGCAACTCACCTGAATGTTGACTGAAGTTCTCTGTCTTTACATTATGCACTCCACCTTGTTTTCCCAAATACCACCATGAAGGAAGTGCATTAAAGGTGAGATGATATTTCAAATAGTATTTCAGTTATGATGTGAACCTCAAGTCGATTTCTTTTTAAATTCATGGCTATAATATTAAAAGTGCTTATTTAATCCTGACCAATATTTCTCACTTTGTCTTCTCCATTGCCCTTTACCTATAATTTCACCAGCATTTAATGGCAGTAACTGTGTTTACAGTTAGCATGGATTATCTTTGCATCACAGTTGGTATTACTCCTCAAAGAACAAAAAAAAATACCAGACTAGACTAGATTCACACTTCTCAACTCTTCCTGCTGATTGTGTTAAACATGGAGAGTCTTGAGAAGCTGCAGTAATTCCTGGACAGGAAGAGGTGAGCTAATCTACCCTTCTTCTTTCTCTCCCTTTCCCTGTATTCTTCCTTTCTAATAACTTGGAAACTGTCTTAAATCCATATCACAGAGGGACAGATGTAATAATTAGCCTTGAAAAAGGCATTGCGCTGCTTATATGTTGCAAAACCAAACACAAAACCCAGAGTCAAGAGACTAAATTCTAATGTTGGGTGCTAATTTTAATTCTGCTTAAGTAAATCGTTAGTTTGTTTAAACATGGTTAATTGTCAGGTATTCTTCAGTGTCGTTAAATCATAACACATAAAGTTAGAGCACAGAATCATGTTTTATGTACATGTTTTTAAAATTAATGAATGATGAATAAGCTCACTAATTGCTCTGAAGTACAGATGGAAGCAATCTTCATGAAATTATAAATAATCACCATGCTGCTGACTGCAACAAGTGGAATTTAAGCTTGCCAAACAGCCTTAGAAGTTTAATTAAATGTACTAAAAAGCAATTTGATGCTTTAAAAGCCAAACTGTTGTATGGCACTGAAGCAAATCACAATTCCAGTTAGGTTTGCAAATCAATCTTTGCTGCTGGTCTCAGAAATGCCAACATTCCCACTTTAGACGTTTTATGCTTTACAAGTTCAGTGCCTTGAATAAATGTAAGGCTTGAATTTTGGAAGTATTATTTAGGTGAAGACATACAGATAAGCAAGAATGATTCTCAGGCATTACAGATTCACATGCTTAACAAGACTAGTAATTTTATATAGTATTGAAAGAACAGACCCTCTGTATAGGAGGAAAGAGTAAGATGTGCCAGAAATCATGAGGCAAGTTTAGAGTTTACGGAGTGTAGAGTAATATAAAGGAGCTTATGTTTAAGGTTGTCCCTTGGCCCTTCATGACCTTCTGGATCTGTGAATCTACGCTCAGGTTAACTAGAGCAAGAAGAAGAAAAGTTTTGTCAGAATCTTGGCTCCATCCATCTCCGCTGAACTATCAGCCCTGTACATATGTACGTATGTAACCTGGTACTTTTGCTCTTGATAGACAATTCCTCCCTTAGTGTGTTCTTCAAGTACTGCAGTTGAGCAAAGCAAAGGAAATGTAGTGCTTGGCTTGGTAAGTAAAGCTCAGACCCCCAAAGGGATTTATCTTATATTCATTCTTAGATACTTGGGTTAGAACTTAAATGAAGCTTAAGTACAAAAGTTGAAAGTTGCGATGTAAATAAACTACATGTATATGCCTCCAAATCGCACTCTTCTATGGCAGATCTCTACTTGACTTTTGGGGTTTGTTTCTGCTTCAGATTTATTTGGAAATGACGCTAACCTGAGAAATTCAGAGATTATTTCAGGTTTTTTAACATATGTGACTAGACCCTTTATGCAAGACTGGGTATCCTGTATGGTTTCTTCTTTTAGTCTGAAAGGACACAGATTTTTTTTGGTAGGTATATGTGTGTGTTCTGCAATTTTAGGGCATCTCGAATCAGGACAGCTTGAATCAACTAGGCAACTGAACGGATGTCTTGGTGTTTACTTGCTACCTAAACGTAATCAAGATTGAGGCAAAAAGCTACTTCCCCATCTGAGCTTTTGGCTGACAGCATATGTCCTATTAAAGTGCATCTAATGCATAGAAAGGTGATGACTCCTACAAAATCCATCTGAGTCAAGCCCTAATGTGCAGACATAGAATGAGTAAAGTAATTGCAGAATGGCTTTTAATATAATAATGTAGCACTTAACCTACACGCACGGGAAGTGAGGAAGCTGGTTTCCCTTCCTTCCTCAGACAGAGGGGATCGGACCCATATTTCCTTATTCCCAGGAGAGTGGTGACAACAAGAATTTATTTCAGGAGGGTTAATAGGGGAGAGCAGAGGCACCTCCTACCTCTCCAATGGGGAAATGGATAAAAGATTTACTGTCCCCAAGAGTGAGTTAGAAGAAAAGAAATAAGATGTAACTGTGTAATTTAATGGTTAGGGCTTCTTAAGAAATAGGGAGTCACAAGCTTTGTTTCCCCATTTAAAGATCTAATTTGTTTTTTCCAGTGAATGATAATTGGAGACTATTAGACTAGAAGTCAAAACTCCTTGCTGTCAGTCGAGTGTCCCTATTTACAATGTCAGAGAACTTTTCTTTCCATATCTCTGCTCTGTAAAACTGTAATATTTTTGAAAGGCAAACGTAACTTCAATAGGAAGTGCAGTGTCCTGTTCTATATTTCTATTTGTTCATGATAACACCCATTTTTGGAGTAGAGGGAAGTTCTCTGAATATGGGATAACACAGCCTAGCCACACATTGAGTATGTCACCAGGCACCATCCCCAGAGTGAACACTGGTTGTGTCTAATAGGCAAAACCCAGTGTTACACCTATTTGACAAATTATACTACATGCATGTACAGACGTGTAAATGACACAGCATTTAGCTTTGCAGGGCCTGATAGGACAGGAGGCATGGCTGTGAGGGACTTAATTGGACTCCACATGCCCAATTACTTCTTGTAGGGCTACACGTGGGAAAACATGGACTTATTGTAATAAGAATTTGTGAGGTCTACCTCCTGAACTAATTACTAAGCAGAAGGTGTAAAAAGCAATTCACTCTAATAATTACAGCTGTAATGTTGCTAATTCAGACAAATAAAATATCCCAAATGAGTGATATATTTTTCCTGTGGAAAAATCTTGGTGCCTGGATAACTGGGAAGTTAAAAATGCAGATGACTTTTTTCGTGGAAACTGCAGGATTGAAATGTATATCCACAACTATGTCTTTAAAACTGCAGTACATCTTTTTAGAAAAACATGTGGAAATGGTTTAATTTGTCATTTGAAAAGTAACAATGTAGTTTGAAAAGTGTATGACAAAGACTGTTAATGTCTTATGGTTACCTTCCCAGTTAACTTCAAAATAACCATCTGCAACTGCATGGGCAATCTGGAGCACACCTTGGGTTTCTGTGCTATACGTTAGCTCTGTAGCTGGATGTAGCATAGCAGTAGATTTTTTGGATGCAGCACAAAAAATAAATGGGAAAGCAAGAAAGTCAGAATCGCTCTAAAAGATCGTATTTTCAGATCTGCCTTGCAGGATATTTGGCAATTTCTTTTCTCTGCAGAAGTGGCTACATAATTAAAGTACAAAGTTCCTTTGATCTAAAAAATCCCTGTGGGATTTAATAATTTATATCAGAATTTAACAGCACAGTGAAAACCCTTTTTATGTACTGGAGTAATTTTGCTTCTCTTTGTCAGATCAGCTCTGCTCAAAACAGAGGCTTGCTATTAATGGAACTGAACTATATTTCAGTGTCTCAGACATTTTGGTGGCTTTCATTCCACCATATTTCACTCTGGTCCCAGTTCAGCAAAGATCTTAAACACATTTTTAAATCTAATAATTTCAGTGGAACTGAAGCCTGTGTGTAGATATTTTATGAAAATTGGGCTAGATCATGAACTTTCCTTTTTGATACTTTTGATGGAAAAAAATGTGTTGAAACAGATCCTTTTTCTTTCATTTTCTGTATACCTTACTCAGCTGGATTGAATGTGAAATAAGGCAAAAATATGAGGGCTAGAACAGAAAATCTTGTCATCGTCATGTCCATAAGCCTATAGTAATAAGACTCATACACATCTGACCTAACCTATGGAATAAATGCCCTCATTTGAGATGTCTATATTTTCTTCGGTGTTGGTGGGTAGAAATGTATATGTGTACAGTTCAATTCGCTCCTCACCAATAGAGATGCCTGAAATAGTCCAAACTTCTGTACTCCAGGAGTGACTGTGGCTCCAATCTGACTATGAAGAGGATGCACATTGTCATTTACACCATAGATACCTAAGGGTGATGGATGAGGTGACTAGCATCTTATGGGACAATAAGAGTAGAGGGGAGAAGACCTATCAGACCAAGGTCCTCCATATTTACCACCCTGTCTCTGAGACTGGGCAGTAGTAGACATGTTGGCAACGAGGGAAGAAACAAAGATATGTACAAAAATATCTTGGTCTGGCAGATTTTCTAGTAATCAGTGGTTTCAGAACTTCCTGATTCAGAATTTCTTTCTGGCAAGTCGTGTTTAATAACACCAGTTGATTCACCCTCCATTAATTTGTTCCTTTTTACATCCATGTATATTTTTGACCTCCATGAAATCCTGTGGCCACAAGCTCTATAATGTAATTATATGTTGTGTGGAAAAAATACTCTGCTTTGCTGTATAACTTACTCCTTAATGGTTTCATTATATGCTTTCTAGTTCTTGTGCTGTGAGACAGAATGAATATTCACTCTCTGTTCATGTTCTGCATATCGTTTATGACTTAAAGCACTCTGTCATTTCCCCCTATAAGCCATCTCTTTTCCAAGCTTAAGAATCCTAATGTATTTGGTCTTTCCTCATATGGAAACCATTCAGAACTAGGCATTACTGATGTGAACAGGATTTGCAAAATCTGAATTCAAGTGGGTCTCATATAAAGAAAATCAACAACAGCAGGGGAACTAGATTTCACTAGAACAAATCCTCACCCTAACTGTGATATGCAGCAAAATCCACACAAATATTGAATGTTTATTAATCACTGTGGAGTCTGTTATAGCAAATTTATTTGGTGATTTTGGATGCATTTTACATAAAATAAATTGAAGCTGAAATTGTTTTGACTATTAGAAAAATAAATCCCTTCAGAAGAAATTAAAATTGAACACACTAGGTTACTTTTTTAATCTCCATTTTTATGTTTGAGACCTTTCAAGTTGGAATGAAGGGCATGTTGACTCTTATATCTGATGGTCATTTGGACTTTTCCATCATTGTAAGGAGATTGTATTGTGACATGAATTGGTGGACTCAGTCCAATGCCTAACTGAAAGTCATCGTTATTAACTCACAGTAACAGGAGAAAACAAATAATTGAACATACATGAAGGTACTTCACCTTTCTTCATGTGTTTTTGTCACTCTAAAACAAGTGGTGCAGCTAAGCTTGTGTTCTGGGTTTGTTCCAGTTATTTATTACCAGTGCTAGTGCAGCCCCTAGAAGCTCCTATCTAAAATGGAGTCCCATTGCAGAATAACGTGTTGGTTTCCAACATATTTTATGCACACATCATTCAATAAGAAGTGTGTTCTCCTACAGCAAAACAAAACAATGTGTTTTTACATGAATCACTAAGCTTTCCTGCAAGAAATACAAAATAATTGAGCAAGACTGCAGTGACACTGCAGTACTTTGTTATGACTTTTAGCTGTATTCAGCAGAATAAAGTGACCCTGGTTCACAAACTCACAAACTGTAACTTGCAAAAGTGAAATTGCACATTGAAAGATTTCTGTAGAGGATGTAACTCTGAAGGCTGACATTTTAAACTCGTAGAGTCCGTGCAATGATACAATGATCTAAAATAGGATGTCCTTTTCTCCACAATGTATGACAGATTCGAGTCACTGCAATTTCACTCTCAATGGTTACATTGGAGAAGAACATATTCTCAAATTATCATCTGCACTCACCATGTGAATTTTGAGGTGTTTAAAGACCTGCGCTTGTCAGCTCTATGAAGAGGGGAAGCACATTACTCCCTTCTCTAAAGAATTTGTGATTCAAGTATAGGCAATAATTGGAAACAAGTAGGTGGGTGTTCAGGTGAGTGGACTGCTAGATAGGCAGTGGTCTTGGTGCACTGGCAAGGAAATCCCTGTCAGGGAATATTTTAACCTTACTTCGGTGTTCAGTACTTTATCAGAGCAGTATTCTGCTGAGCTGCTCTGACACATGTTGGAGCAATCTTCACCTACGCCTCTGTGTTCAGCAGTTACCAGCAACGTGGCCATATAAAGGACAGAAGAGTAATCTGTGGCAGATTTGATGACAGCAGGAGGAATAGTCCTGAGAACTGTAATTGTAAGGGCTAACTGCAGACCCTGAGATAGCTCTCAGCTGATGGGCAGAACAGCCCAAGAGTCAATGGCTACTCAAGTTTAGAAGACAAGAACGTGCTCTAAGAGCCTATTTCTGCGGGCTGTGAACTCTTTACTGCCATTGAAGACATCCATCAGCCCATTGACTTTAGTGGGACTAATTCCTGGTTAGAAGGGCAGCAATCTGGCTCAGTGACACTGATAAATTTCTGGTTGTGCATTTTTTCAAGCATGACCAGGAAAAAAAAGATATGAAATGCCTAGAATATCTCTGCTAATTGCAGAAAAATTCTGAATTCAAGGTTGTATAACAAACAAATATAGTTCTGAGGATTGCTATCTCCAGGATCCTTTCCTCATTGTCATCTTATTTCAGCTTGGATGAATTTATAGATCTTGGCTCTAATGTCATTGTTGCCTGGTGTGTGGACAAGGAGAAACTGTCTATTTCCTGTTACACAGAAGAATAGAAAAGAAAATAATGTGTATTATAGAAAAGGTCACCTTTAGCCATGTTGCATACTAATCTGTCAACTTCTTTCTGAACTGGTCTTTTTTATGTTGTCTTAAGCTGAGGGTAAGCACAAGGCAACATCATTTAAACACAGTACTGATGTTCACAAATTCAAGGGCAGTAAATGTTCCTTTTTTTCACCTTAGTTTTATATAGTGTTAATTAATCACCTACTAAATGCCTGCTTAAATTACTAAATTCACTTTGCAATGGACTGTTTGTTTGTTCGAATAGAAAAATATGAACTGCATAAACTTTCCCAGGTGCCTGGAGTGCTGGTCCCCATGGAATATTGACCCCGTCAGTGTTTAGATGTTCTGGGGATTTCTCCATCACCTTCAGCTCTGTCAGTAGACCGTAATGTTTTATTCAGTTCAATTCACATAGGAGGAGATGCTGAGGGCTTGATTCAGGGTCTCGCATTCTCAGGCTGAGAGTGGGACTTGTCTTTCTTAAGATAGGCCTGTAGAGACATTTGAGATAGCTTTGGGCATCCAAGACATCCACATGGAGTGGAAGGTATGACATTGGATTTATAAGGCAGCTGTGCCCTTCCACAGCAACAGCTGAACACCATGTGTTTCATTGCACGTTGCCAAAAACTATACTAGGTCCTAGTATTTCAGCAACTATTCTTCAGCAACCTAGCTTGCCTGTAAACACCTAAATGTAGGTATCTTAGTCTGGAGCTGACTCTCACCATCTATGAATACTTAGTTAAGCTGGTTTACTCTGGAGCTGTAACTCTGACAGGAATGTCTTCTTCCCTAGGATGAGAATTAGATCAATCTCTCCAAACCACTGTTGATGATAGAAAAGCAAATTCTACCCTCAAGCTTGTGGAATTGAGACATTGGACGTCAATTGTTGCCTATGCACGAAGTATTCCTCTTCTCTCTCCTCTCCTCTCCTCTCCTCTCCTCTCCTCTCCTCTCCTCTCCTCTCCTCTCCTCTCCTCTCCTCTCCTCTCCTCTCCTCTCCTCTCCTCTCCTCTTCCTCTCCTCTCCTCTCCTCTCCTCTCCTCTCCTCTCCTCTCCTCTCCTCTCCTCTCCTCTCCTCTCCTCTCCTCTCCTCTCCTCTCCTCTCCTCTCCTCTCCTCCTCTCCTCTCCTCTCCTCTCCTCTCCTCTCCTCTCTCTCCTCTTTTCTTCTCTTCTTTCCTTTCTTCTCTTCCTCTTCTTCTCTTCTTTCTGCTCCTTAACTGACTGCAAAACAGCTACATATAATAGATTAATGAAATTGTTCTGCACGTGAACCAGTAGAACTGGTGATATTTCACATGACTTCTTGGGTTTCCATCCTGATTAGTACAAAAGGACTGGCATGCATTTTGCAGGACAGGAATTGTAATTCAGCAGCCAGTCTCTGCCATCCATGATAAAGTCTTCCATAAATATCTAATGCTAAACTCATTAATTAACATTTTGAAGGTGGCAGCTGGAACACACCCTTCCAATTCCAAATTTTCACATCCATTCCACTCGTATGAGATTATTTTCGTTCTTATTAGTCAGACTAGGAAGACTAATGAACAGAGCTTCCACAAGTAACTCCTGTCATTGTGCAATACATGGATTAAACTATTAATGCTCTGCAATGAGGTTAACAGGTTCTTGTCTAATTTCAGCAAATTAATTTATTTTTTAGAATTTCAAAGTGGATACTTTTGATAGAAGTATGCAATTTTTGCCTCTGACTGCTATATCTAATAACCATATTTTTGGCTAGTGTTAAGAGAGTGAGATAAGGGCCTCTGGATCAGACAAGCCTAATTTTCTGTCGTTTGAGCTAAAAGTTCATCACTGAGAACTACAACAGCTCCTCTTGATTATGAAATGGCCCAGAAGAGGCCCTAAGACATATCAGTCAATGCATTACATGAATGTGCAGCTTGTGCATACTGCGTGTATGGAATATAAAAAGGTAATTCAATTGTATTCACATTTTCATATGCTCTACAATAAAAGCTATATTACCCTATAACATTACACAAGCATGGTGTCATGAGATGAAGCAGAAAATCTCCCAGATCTGTTTCTTCAGTAATACTTGTGTTTTGGTTCAGTCCCCAAGGTCTCTAGCTTATCAGATGCAGACAAAGTGAAAAGAAACAGTACAAATGAAAACTGTTATAGATCCACACATAACATGATGCTGTGTGGAATGAGACTGAAATGTGTTCTTTAATAATGAATACTAAAGTCAACATTTATAATAGTAACAGGAGATACTGAGTTTTCTTTTCATTTGAGGGTCAAGAGTTAATGCCATATCTCAGCTAGGGACCTTAGACATACAGTGCCCCATTTATTACTACTGGAGTGTGGCAGTCGGACGCCGACAGACAGTGTTAGTATGTCGCATAGTTGCATGAGGAGTGAAATATTTGAAAAGACATGGTCCCGTCTGTATTAAAGTTTGATAATATTATTTCCGAGGTAAACTGCAACATCTCTGACACGTAACGTTTTCCGTCTGACTGACACCTTTGTTATGAATGACAATTTTTTTTCTTGTATCCACTGCTCAGTTTAATCATGGAAAGGAACAGAGTGGGAGAACACTGTCCATTGTAACATTTACTAAGGCAAGCCCCGTGTGTCTGCTCTGAACCCACTATATTCCAAATCAATAAGCTAATAAGCCAAGTCCTTTTGTTCATCTCTATGCTTGTGTGCATGTGTTCATAAAAAAATTGACATTTGACCCCAAATGTTTGCCAAACCCAGACTTGTAGTGTCAACACCAGTTGGGTAAATAAACAGAGAAGTGTGCAGAGCCTCATGTATACTACAGCGTATACTGCACCAATCATGTAGGTAAAAATAGGACCTTAAATTAAACAAAAACCTTCCATGACTGTCCCTCCCTTTTGGTTTTCAGCACCATCTGCACAGCATCAGTGTTTTCATCCAGCAATAATGTGAAATGAAGTTTTTTTCTAGATTACTTCTGAGTATCTCAGTTGATATTAACCCTCAGTTGACTGAGGCATCACTTACTTGCTCAGTGGTGAATCTTGACTAACGTTTGTGCTCTTTAATATTCCCTGTTTCTTCCTGCAGATGTAGAAGTCATGGGTTAACCAGAACTCCTATGTTACCCAAACAGCTGTGTTATCCAAAATGCCTTTAAAATGATAAGACATCTTGAACAGAGGTACTTTCGGATGATTTTCTAATATAATGATGTAAGGAAATACTGAGAGCAGGTGGAATCTCCACTTAACACCTTCTAAACCGCCACTACTGTATATTCAGGATATGCAGAAAGTCCACTGCAGTTGCTAAGACAGAGGCAGATGCCTAAAATATCACACACAACTTCAGACATATCCTATACAGAGCCTTGAGATATCAATTTAAAGGAAAGACTTTAAAAACCTACTGTTTGTACCTAATTTAAGACTTTTCAGAACTCTTCACTGACTGATCAAGGTACAGAAGTTTGACAGTACAATCACTGAGACTTCTCAGTAGACATCTAAGTCTGTGATAGCCAGCGGAGACGTGAATAGAAACCCTTTCCCCTGTTTATCTTCTCAAGAGAGGCATCTTTTCACTCCTCTGAGGTAAGGAAACAAAGAACTGCACAGGCAGCAGCTTGGAGAGGGTATCTGTTCCTGTTGCATGACTTCTGGCAGGGAGGAATCCACCCTCTCTTTTTCAGAACATCACAGAACACAGCTTGATTTCTGTGAGTTGGGGCCAAAGTTTTCTTTCTTTTTTTTTTTTCTCTCCCTGCTCCCCTCCTTCCTTCCCCCTACATGGTGTCTGCTTTCAAGATTGTCTCAATAGCCAGCATTAAAACATACAGAGATGGATTTCCACAAAATTAATTTCAGCACTTGGATAGAAACTGATTATGACTCTTTGTAGTCCTAGAGATGAAGTAATTAAATAAGAACTTCAAGTGGAATGCAGCCAAGGTTCTTAGCAAGAGCGTTGCAGTGATTGTGTAGCGCAGAGTGTGGTAATTGTAAGAGAAATGACAGAACATAATTATTTTATGCTGTTCATTAGTTTCTCCAAGCAATCAAAGAACACAGTGGCACATGATAAACTAAACTAGGCCTCTAAAGAAGGTAGAGACTACATGTTTCCAGCAGGATTTTGAGGTGAAAGCTGTTTGGTGATCTCTCAATTCTCACAAATCTATTTTAAATGCATCCTTTCTATTGCAATGACTCCTATGATATTTGAAAGAATCATAAAAAGTTCTTCGGGTCTAGTAATGCAATATGGTTAATGAGAGTTTAACGGTTGCAATAGTGTGTATAACTTGTGGTGCTATATACTTCATGACATTTTAAAATAGATAATTATCCATCACATTTTTAATAGAAATTTTTTTTGCTAAAACATTATTTTTGGTGGAAAAGCAATAACAAAAAAAATGGAGATGATAAGTTCCTTAATTAAACTAAGTTTTAACAGTTTCTCATGATGCTCAGTTAATGATAGTACCTGCAACATTCCTTTTAATGTCATTTATCCCATCACAGGTGTTACAAGATGGAGTTTGTTCTAAAAAACTATGGATTATTTTTCAAATTGGTATTTAATCTCCAGAACCTGCATTTATCAGATACCAAAATCCCCAAGCAATTTCAGCTGAATGCAAAATAGAGAAAAGATTTGGACAAGACACATGTTCAGGATGGATTAATTTATTCCCTTTTCTGTAATTAAGCAGCCCAGTGTTTAGGACGACCACTTGGAATCTAGAAGACAACTCAATTTCTCAATTGATCTGATTTGCACCAGGGACTTTAAACACATCTGAGGAGAAGACTCTTAAACATTGTAGTCTATATATATTAAAGCATCCAAAATCTGTGATTTGTACAGCTCTGGGACAGGCTGAGTAGTTCAGACAGAAACTAATGATCTGGTAAGCAGCAAAATGACAATTCTTTTTTTGAAGTTGGTGAAATCTACAGATACAGATGACCATGTTGTAGATTACTTGAGAGCAAGTGTTTCTCATTCTTTTCTGCTAGTGTTATGTCCCTAAGTCCCATATTCTAGCTATGTGACCTAAGTAGTTGGCCATAATTACTCCCTTTTGGATATTTACTCCCTTTTGGGTATTTAAGTGTTTTGCATAAAGTGTAACTGCTTCAAGGGAAAGGATCATGAGAGAGCCGTGTACTCTGAATTGTCTTCTGAATTTTGAAAACTGTACACTACAGTGTCTAAGCAGAACTGAACCATGAAATCTTTGATGTCTTAAGGCAGGAAATGGGATGACTCCCCAGTGTACAAAAATGTTTCCAAATATGTACCAATCCAACCTACAATGTCTGTTCCATCCTAGATCCTTCAGCAGATGAGATGGAGAAATGTGACTATTTAACAGCTCTTCTGAATCCGTCTGCTCTTGAATTTATTCTGAAGTTTAGAAGATGCATAACATAAAAATAATATGCGGAAGAAAGTAATCTCTATAGGTAACTGAAGCACATTCCCACCAGAGGACTTGAGCATCAGGCATTATTCCATGTAAAAAAATTTCATTTCTGTTGCAGATTACACCTACACAACCCAATGAAGTGTTACTCAGTGAAATTATTTTTCTCAAAACCAAATGGAGACATCATAACAGAGTTATACTAAAGCCATCAAACTCTGTTTCTAAACTGGAGTAGCTTTACACTGGCTTCTCCACGCTAATTTCAAGGCAATTCCACTTGCTCAGGTGTCTCTGAATCACAGTCCCTATCAGGGTTGTTGAAGTGGCCTCAGATAACTCAAATGGAAACAGTTTTGCTTCTTGACATAGTATGGAGAGTGTCGTTGATTCATGTGAATAACTGTAGGTCTCTAAGGTTTGGATTTCTGTCTGTGTGACTTTCCCTGTGCTCTTTTTATATTCAGTGAAGAGAAATAGAAACTTTTATTGCTGAATTTGTCTCATCCTGCTGAAATAGTTCAGATGGCTTGCTAAACTATGCTTTTTTCTGTCCAGCTACTGTAAAGAGAGCATCTTTGCTGCAGCGGATGTTTATACTGTGCTTATGTGAAAAGATTCTCACCTTAGCTGTCTATCACTTGTTTTACAATGCTTGTACACCATGAACACACCATTATACCAGTCCTGAGCATCTGAAGGCTCCAGACATTATTCACTGATATACTGGGGACTGAATCTCACAAAGGAAAATCAGATCTGAAACAGTTAAAGTGACAGTATGGGTCTGATATTATGGGATGATAATGCAAGAAAGCAAATAAACAGCAGAATTGCAGAGAGAAAAGGTTCACATGTGCTGACATGCCTGTCCTGGCTTAGTTTAGCTTAATCCACCCTACTTGGTTTTTTCACTCTATTCTTCAATCCTCCCTTCCAGAAACAGATTTAGGTATCACTTTATCTCTCTGAAACTGTACTTCAGTTACCTTCACTAGTAACTTGTTCCATATGCCTCTTTCTCTGAAAGTGAAGCAACCCTGCCCCAGTCCCTCTTTGCTCATTGTTACCTAATATTTCAGTTTAGTCCCTTAGTTTCCCCCTTTAAGTAATAATAACAAAATCCCACTCTTTGAGCTTACTTTATAATTTGACTTATCTCCATTTCTTATTACTGAATATTTCAACTACACTAACTCTCAGATTTTTCTTTTTCATGGAGAATAAGACCAGTTCCCACAGATTTTCTTTGATTTCTGTAAAGAAAAATAAATCCATACTTTTAAGAATAAAAATTCTTTTTTTTCTCTTTTATTTTTCTTTATCATAGAGGAAGAACTTGATCCTGCAAAACCCAATCTTTAATTAGGTGAATAATCTAATTAACCAAATGTATTAGGCAAAATGTAAGAGTTTCTGGATGATAACCTGAAGAACAGAGAAACAGGACATGGTCTGAAGTCAGCTAGTTGTAACACACATGGGCTTCTCCAAGTCGTGGCACAAGGAATCGATGTTCCAGTATAATATATGTAGGACCAGCAGGGAAGGAGAAAAGGAAGGTCTGACAGGCTTTGACATTTCTTCTTGGAGGCAAAATGTGTTTTAAACATTTTTGCCATTACCTTTGGAGTTAACAGTAAAAAAACCAAATTTTTTTATATCTGGAGAATTATAGTGAAATAGTAAAAGACTGGGGTACAGGCATAAGTCTGTCTTTTTTCTTTTTTTTTTTTTAAAGTTTATATTTAATATAATTATTTTCATATACCTTACATGAGGATTAAAATTGAAGAGTTAAGAAATGGAAAATGGAAAAGGAGTAAGAAACTTTTTACTGCCTGAATCTCTTCTGTTTTACACCGGGCTTTGGTTTACCCTGGTATCTCTCCAGTGGGTTACTGATGATTTATACCTTCATTTGTGAACTTCAGGCTGCTGTTACAGTTAAGACACTAGACTTGACTTCAGAAAATCTGACTTTAATTCTTGGTGTTGCCAAAAATGTCCCAAGAAAGAACAGCCTATTAAGAATGACGTTTCTGAAAGTAGATATGTGATTCGGAAGCTTCCTGATCATTTTGCTTAGTGGCTTAGATACTTTCTCCAAGCAGTTCTTCTTGAAACAGAATTCTTGGCTACAGCCATGAAGGGATTTTTAGGTCCGCTTCTTTAGATGCAGAAGTCAAAATTGAAATCTTTATGGACCGCCTTTTCAACTGCTCCTAAATTTATAAGTACTGTAGAATGTTTCCTTCTTTTTGACATATTTTACAACCATCTACAGTTTTGCATAAGAATCTGCCTCAACTACATCTGTCTCTTATCTCTCATGTTCAAGTTTGCAGACCAAGACCTCCTGCCCAGAAGGGTTGAATTCACTTGGTGTTCTTCAACACACTTGGAATACGAGATTCTGCACAAAATATCAGTGAAGATATTTCATTCCCGGGCTCTGCTATTAATGCATAGTTCAGAGGTTAGGACACTTACATGGGAAGTAGAAAGTCTGAATCTGACTTTCTTTTCAGCTACAAGGAATTTGAACTTGACTTGACCCACATTTTTTTGTTGTTGTTGTTGAAAATGAATATGGAAATATGAAATGAATATGGAAATGAAAACCTAGAATAATTAAACTGGGCTTGAGACAGTGAACTGGTCTACTTCTTGCCCTTGCTCTACAAACTAGTTAATATAAAAGAGGGAATTGTTAATTATAAAAAGAAATAGAACCCAGAACTACTTCCGTTTAGGTGAGTCCTTGTAACTGTCCAAAAAAAAAAAAAAAAAAGGAAAAATTGTTTTCTCTTGATCTGACATAATATTTAAACATTCCATGCAAAATACAGCTGTTTCCACAGAAAAGAAAGGCATCAGTCTTGCAGTATCTGGGTCATGTCAAGTTTTCTCCCAGAGAGTAGGCACAATGGATCCAGATTCCTGTAGGCGGTGTGAAAGAATAGATTCATTTCAGGCAAAAAAATAACTCCAAGAATTATGTATAAAATGGGAGGGGGGAAGGGGGATGTCCTACAATCCTACGAGCTAATTTTTCTGTGGCTCTACTTTGAAAGACAAAATCTAAATAAGACTCAGATCCTCAAATGAGGAGATGATGTTTGTCAACTCCAAGAACTTAGAGGCCAGGGTAAGGTAGCAATGTCACTGGAGGAGTGAAGTAGAAAACATGACCTGGTTTTAATATTTCCTAGAGGCCATATTAGGTAGTCACAAGCTAGGGGATCTTAGGTATTAGAGCATAGTAAGGGTGTTAGACACTAGAGGTGATACATTTTGCGTATATAAGCTCCCAATGGAATTCACCATCCCTGCAATAGTCACTTCAACACCCCACACGAAAGAAAATAATAGACACCTGAAAATGGAATTTGGAAAAGCCAGTACTTTGAGTTAAGTGCCTACAGCCACAAAGGAAATCCTTAGGAGAAGATGAGCATTACTTAAGCAGTAAATCCTTCCAAGCAAAAACAAAATAAACCACTTTCCCTTCACAGTACATAACTGAGCACACAGAGATTTCTGACATTAGGTTAGATAGCTCGGATCCTAATCTCATTTAAAGGATTTGAACCTACAAAATATACCTTCACTGTCAAAATCTTCAAGCAATGAAATACACTGAGGCATAGCTCTTCTTGAAAGTGACCTAAAGTAACATCTAAGAGAGAGGAGAAAATAACTCTGCTGCAGGTGACTGGGATGCTTTCGAGAGAGACAGATTTAAGTCTCTTCTTTAGTACATAATCAAACAAGACGTGAAAAAGTTTCAGCAAAAATAGATTCTTGCCTCAGATGATGTTCTAGATCAAGGTACAGGACAGCTCTGAGAAGAGGAAGAGTACTGCTTGTAGCAGTATGTGATGTGGATGCACAACTCCACATCCTGCCTGAGCCACCACTGGGTCATTTAGCAGTATAATGCAAGGTGTGTCCTGGATCATAGTTCAGCACCTCCACACCTTCAAGGCATGATGCACTTATTCTAGAGAAGAATGAATTGCCTACAGGAGTTACTTTTTCCTTCCATTTCAGCATATTTCTTCCATTTCAGGGATATGCAGTTAAGAATCCTAGACAATACCTTCCATAAGCTCTCTGAAGCCTGGAAGAGTGATGCTTTGTCCTACCTTTGTCTCTTCCAGTCTAAGTTCTTTCTACCCTGTACTACCCACCCTGTCTTGTGGTGTTTCCCAGGCTTGAGGCTTGTGACAGCTATTTGCTATTGCAATAAAAATACTAACAATAGGACCATCTCCTCAAATCAGTGATTCTCTCCATTTCTGACCGGTTTAGGCTGCCTGTGAGGCCTAAATCATACTATCAGCAAATTTTCTATCAGAGCTTTTGCCTAATTTGGTAACAGCTGTCAATATGTGATTATGTGTTGTGAGCTGGTTCTGTTATAAAATGGCTCTATAATGTTTTTATAGAAAAAAAATCTTAGTTTATTTCATCATGCCATGGTTTATATTTAACACCTCTGGTTTTCATTGTCAGCAAGACCCAGTACTTCCAAATGTTCATTTTACTGATCAGAATTCTATGAACAGTAGAAAAAGCACTCAACAAGCTGGTATCCATTACTAGAAGTATAAAATTTTAAGATTAAATTTATAGTTTAATAACTCACTGATATTTTCACCAGGAATGTGTTCAGTGTTGGATATCCAGTTAGTTTTTTTTTCATTTCACCCAGAAATTATGGCTTGTTTTTCTGAACTTAATCTGATTTATAAACTACAGAGGATACACACACACACGTGTCCACACTCTCTATCATCTTACACAAAATGCAAATGATATGTGACATGACATTGCACAGCCTGTTGCTTTAAATCCATATTGTTAAACCCGTAGAGTTTAAAGCAATAGCTTGCAGGAATTCCAGTAACACATACAGCCTGTTGTTTCTTTAACTTCTGTTTCTGAGCTCACAGATTCGAGCCTTTCTCAGTGATGGAAAAAAATAACAAAGATGTTCCCTACTGTCAAATGAAGTAATTGACAGCAATATCTTCTCACTGACATAATACGCTCGGGCTGATTCGTGCTCCAAGATACACGTGTTCCTAGATGCATACATAAAGAAAAATATTGAACATGTTAACCAGCTCCACACTGAATGAAGTAGTCCTGTAAATAAAACCTTTTCATCTACTATAAATATACATATATATGTAGCTGTGTTGAATCCAATAGATCTATATCCAGTGACACTGAATAAATATTTGGCCCAAAACTTCTGAGTTTGACTTACACAGTGTAGTAGTCTCTTCTCTAACATAAGTTGCTGGCTATCAACTCAGGTAAATAATTACTAATTCTACTGATACCATGATGAAAATATTTTGATGTTGAATACTGTTTAATCCTTTTAAATCTGAGGTGACAAAGAGCAATATCTACTCATGTTTGTCTTCAGATGAATGTTCTTAGTAATGAAGTAAGATGGATTGAATCAATGTACAGGTAATGGAAGTGAATAGTATCAATAGAATAATCAGTGTAGGAAAAGCTGCATTTTTAAGCACATTTGTTAAACAGCTGAGGAAATTTGTTCAACACTCCATAAAAGACAAAAACAAATTTTCCTTTCAAAATATAAAAAAAAAATTTGTATGTTGAAGGAAAAAAATTATCTGACTTGAAGTAAGCACTGGTTTTGTAGTTAGATTTAAAAAAAAAAATTTAGCATCGAAATACAGGTTTTTTTGGGAAAAAAAAAAAGGTTAAAATGTAAAAAAAAAAAACAACCCCAAAACAAAACCCCAACCCAAACAACTACCTTTGCCTTCCTTTCATTCATAAATACATTAATTTTTGAATATGAGACAGATTTTCTTTTTTTTGTGAGATATAAGTCTTTATCTTATTCAGCTGATGATTCCTTTAAATTAGTATTCTTTCTTCTACAGAATATAGACATAAGGATTTCGAGAGATCTTATGTGACATATGATAAATACAGTATTTACCAAAACCATGAAGGTTTCCCTGATATAAACTGAGACAGTAAACTGAGTTGAAATTGGTGAATGCTTTTGATTTGACAATAATTCTGGGAGAGTTTGATTCGAGGCTGAGTGAAGAATCGGTTACTCGCAGAGCCATATTGCCAGTGACCTGGGCATGGGTCAACTTCATTTAAAGATCTGTTAGCTTGAATTTATGTAGTTAAGATCCATACCATTTGCCGAAGTAAGGACATTAAGCTTTGTGACCTAGGAAGTCAAGGCTCAGAAATTCCTGTGACCTATCTGGAGAAGGCTTTAATCACCATGAGGATCAGAATTCAGGGTTCATGGATTCTTTTAGCAGATGAACCAAAAACCTGGTCAGCAGGCTGTATTTGTCAGCACAGCTCATTGGAGTTCGTAGCGGTGTTTTAGTTCAATTGCACACAGGCATAAATAGCTACCCAAGAGAAATCTGGGCCAGTGAGTTTCAAAGCTGCGTTTCTCTTCCTCTCCTCAAGATGAAATCCTCAAACATATGTTTCCCATTCAGAATCATATTCTTTTAGAACTTTAGACACAATGTATTTCTACTAATTTCAGTCAATCTGTTCTAGACTTTTTCTTCATTTGTCTGGAAAGCATCCAATATACCACATTTTCTTTTTCCTCCACATCAGTTATTCTTATGCTAAGGGGAGATATGAAAAGCACAGAGAAGTTCCCAGTATCACTTACTCCTTTGCCCAGTCTTTTACCCTTCCACACTGCCTGCTGTGCTCAAAACCTCTTGTCTTCAGTTACATAGTTAGTTAAATAGCTTTAATGTTAAATTATTTCAAATGTAAATCTTGAAGGGCGTGATATTGCACCATTGAAGTCTTTCCAATGTGTAAAGATGACCCAGCAATAGAAAAATACCACCAAAGGAACTCTGACGCAGTAGGGAAGATGAAATCATTGAACTACAGGCTGCATGAAGACAGTATTTCATGAGTGACTGTGTTCAAATGTAGATGGCAATGTATCTTTTGTGCTCCTGGTGGATCTCAGAAGGGCAATCTTTGCGAGACCAGAAACTTGACTTTACCATCATGCCCTTCTTTGTCAGACTGATCAGCAATGAAACTATTTCTAAAGGTGTCAGGATGCCATAAACAACGCACTAAAGATACCCCTGCTTTTTTCAAAATCTTTCTGTGAAGATTCCGTATTGAAGATTAGACCTGGTATACTGGGACTCTGTGCCTCTTGCCTTGGCCACAGACATAAAACATGGGGAGTGGATGAATGGGGCTGTCCAATCAGGAGAACCAACCTGGTGAATATTTCCACAGAGACTGTTGTAAATCAATAAACATCAAAACCCCAAAACCAAAGAGCTGGAACTGATTATTGGTTTTAGTTCCTCCAATCCTAGCCTGTCTTGTTGTAACACCACAGAAAAGTAGAAAGTATGCTAATGACCACTGTGGTTATATAGGTCAACTGAGCTCTTAAGTGTTAGAAAATTATAAAGAAAATGGAACTAAAGATTCACTGCTAAGGAAGAGCATAAAGGAGCAACAAAACAGAGAAGAATAAAATGAGGCAGAGATTCACAGTAAGTTTGAGAGGCGTGAAAAAAAGCAAGTTAGAAAATTCAGGCAGATACGTGAGAATTCAGGCAAAAGAAAAAGTTTGTCTGCTACCTCTCATAGAAATAATGTGAACAAAGACTGGATGCTAGAGATAAGGCTGAAATACTCACTGCCTTCATCATGTCAAATTTCATGGAAAAGAACACAGGAAGCAGGAGGATTAAGCTGCATGATTACATTGGCCAGTTACAGAATTCATTGAAATACATGATCTACTGAGTACTTGCATGTCTGGATTTCCCTAATTTCATTTTATAAATTTCAAATAGGATTATCATAATTACGTTAGTTAAGTTATTCAGCAAAACCAGAAGTTTCAACATCAAACACTAATCTGTCTTTTCAAAATCAAATAGTAATGTTTTCCTATAAAAAGGAGAAGATTCAGATGACACGAAAGGCATTGTCAGAGTATTGCTGGTTTCTCTAAATGACTTGAACTTCTGGACTTATTAAGAACCATCAAATGTCTTGCAAATCTTTGACATATGTATCCAGATCTGAATTTTATACACCAAAAAGATGCAAATAACCATTTAGACTGGAAACAGTGGGATAACATTTGAGGTGTTGTTTCCTGCCTTCAGCTATGCGTATCTTAAAATTCACACTTTCAATTTTTTTCTCCACAATTATAAAGACAAGAATTACAAATAAATAGATACACATTAGCATTCTTGTATAGTAAACTGATTCTGGGACTAGATTCTCAAGAGAAAGTAATGCACATCATGAAACATGGTATTTTCTGAAGAACAGACACTGCTGTTCACAACTTGAAAAATGCAGCAATTTCCATTCCTTTCAGTAATTAATGCCACTTACCAGAGTTCTATGGTGATATTAATGTTCCAGACATTTTACTTGGTTTTACTTTTTAGTCACATGAAACATTTTCACATATTTTCCAAGCTACAGTAATAAAAACCTAAAACAAACCCTTGGCTGTATCATATAACTGATAATGCATAAATGTGTTTAACAAGAATTTTAAGCAACTGGAGTTATTCATATCCTTTTATTCGTGCTCTTTAGCTAGCTTAACTCCAGAATGAAAACCAACATTTTGAAGCACTGATTCACAGCTGAGGGATTTGGTCTCCACATCTTGTTATGTTATGGTAGATTTGGAAATGGAAACCTTGCAAGCAAAAAACTTTCATATCACTGTTTCCCACAGCTTTGATAGCGTTGTTTTCAGTTAATGGCATGCAATAAATATTTTGTGAAATATAGAACATATCTGTGGTTTTATTAAGGGATATTTAAAAAATATATAGCTCCACAGCATTTCCTGAAGGATTTAACCTTGATTCCCTTTAATGAGCAAGTAATGCTTATCACAAGCCTGAAACGTATTACTACAGATTTTCCAGTGGTTATAAAACACCTTTTTTCCAGACACTTGCTTTAAAGCACTATTGCAAAGAAGCATGTCATGGGCCTTGTATTTGCTTATAGAAAACTGGAAGCCAGTATATTACTCTGGTCACCCTTTTTAATCCTCAAAACTGATAGTTGAAAAAAAAAATATTCTGAACAGAAACAAAGCTGACCATTCATTTCCATATATCTAAGTAAGTTTAAAAGAGTGACAATTAAAAAATACAGTTTAGGGGGAAAAAAAAGAGGGAAAACCCACACAAATTCTTGTCCTTGGTATAGTAAATGTATTCCTCTAGTCGCAGAATATAGAGATGAGTCTGAATTGTAGTCAGGTTAAGTCAGAAAAAACCTCCAGAGTTCATCTGATCCAACTCCTTGCTCAAAGAAGGTCTAGGTAAAGAAGGTGCTCTGGACTGTCTAGTTAAGTGTTGAATATCTCAAAGTACGGAGTATGCACAGACTTGGTCCTTTTTCCAGTGTTTGACTATCTTCCTGATTAAAAATAAAATAAAATCCTAACGTTAAGAAAAATTTGTTTTGCAACTTATCATAGAATCATAGAATTCTCTGGTTGGAAGAGACATTTAAGATCATCGAGTCTAACCATTCACCCTGCACTGCCAGGGTTCCTAAACAATGTCCCTCAGCACCACATCCACACGTCTTTTAACCACTCCCATGGATGAGGACTCCACTGCCTCCCTGGACAGCCTGTTCCAACGTTTCACAACCCTCTCTGGAAAGAAGTTCTTCCTGATAACTAACCTAGGTCTTCCCTGGCACAGCTTAAGGCCATTTCCTCTTGTCCTGTCTCTTGTCACATGGCAGAAGAGACCAAGCCCCACCTCACCACAACCTTCTTTCAGGTAGTTGTAGAGAGCGATGAGGTCTCCCCTTAGCCTCCTTTTCTCCAGGCTAAACAACCCCAGTTCCCTCAGCCGCTCCTCATAAGACTTGTTCTCCAGACCCTTCATCAGCTTTGTTGCCCTTCTCTGAACATGCTCCAGCACCTCAATGTCCTTCTTGAAGTGAGGGGCCCAAAACTGGACATTGTCTCTTATCCTTCCACTGTGACCTCTTGTTTCACTTTTGTGTTAAAGCCTGATATAATTAATGAGAAGTATAAAACTTCCTTATATGAGCTTTAGTGCAAGGAGGAAGCAAACAGCATCTTTCAGCATCTGTAATTTACACCTAATTAATTAGCCTCTTTCCTCAGAGTATGAACTACATAAGACTGCCTGCGGTTCAGAAATCCTTAGAATGATATATAAATTGTGATCCTTGGTGCTCTGTATAGCTACACCTGAAAGCCTACAACTTCAGATTTGATACTTCTTGGAAAATAAAATAAAATTGTGATAGAAGAGCATTAGTTAATTGCTTTGAGGGGAAAAAAATCACAAAAATAACCCACAACAATAAACTTGTGAAATAAAAATGCAGTTATAAGTAAAAGATATTTCTCTGCAGTTTTGAACTAAAATTCAACCACTGTGGCACTCCAAAACCTGGTGAGAAAAGCATGTTACACATATTAGAAGTGTGAACTTCCAGTTAAGAAATATAATTCTCTCCTAGAGGTTCCTATTGAAGAACCAATACTAATGTGAAAGATTAGAACTCAGCAGAAGTCAGGGCTGTGATGCTGTCCTTGTGTACAAATGTTTCCCTATGAAGTTGCTATGAACCCAGGTGTTTTGTGCTATGCCAGCCATGAGACTTTTTTATTTCAGATGATGTCTAGGTGAGACTTAATTCTCTTCCTTCATATTTCCCTGTATTTCCTGCAGAAGTAAAGGTGTGCAGACACTGTCAGCACAACCATAATCTCAGTCATTTCTAGTTGGCTATTGCCTGTTCTTTTGCTAACTGACAAAACAACATCCAATAAATAGAAGATTATTCAGGCCACACAGTTTTTTTATGGTTACTTACTGAAAAGATAATTGAGTTTACAAGAAGTCTTTCTCTGAGTCTTTAAATAGTGCAACGATAATAGAAACAAATACACTGTAGAGACCGGATGATCATTTTATTTACAATTTTCCTTTGAAAATTGGAAATTTCATGAGGAAGTTGGATTGTGAACAGTTCTGTACTTTTTTAACAAGAAATATAATCTTCCTGGAATATACTTTCATGTTCATGGGTTCATGAGCCTAAAAGGAAAAGGTAAATCCTGTCCAAATTAAAGAAAGTTTAAAAAGAGATTTGAGAAAGACCTGATATAAATAGGTAAAAAGTCAGTAAAATCAATGAAGATAAGTTAAGTTACAGCAGCAGAAGAGCTGGTCAGAATTGTTTCCTCTAAGATTTCCAGCAAGATTTTAAAGATCAAATTACTCCATTCTCCTGGAATTGTATGGAAAATGCTGTGACATTCAGAGAAACTTCTTGGAGAGATTTTCATTTTTTTCTGGTTTTGGGTAGGCTGTGAGGCTCGTAAATACTCTCCCTCTGAGCCAAACATAGTAATGTAGAAATACAAACACATAGCTGATCTTCATTTTCTTCAGCCTCAATGAAAGAGTTTCAGCTCAATTGACTCTGAGTTACGATTCATTTTTTTATACTGAAAAGTTACCTGTCCATCTGTTCTACACATATTCTTGAAATATATACTACATATTTGAAGAAGATATTGAAGAAATTCAGGTTTAATAAGTAATTAATGAATCAAAAAAGAGGCCTGTGGTCATGAGAATTAAGATTTCTCATTAATATGGTCCCTGGTTTAAACATATTGCACGGGAATTGTAGGCTTACTGAAGCCAATGGGATTGTTGCCACTGTTTTCCATAGCTCTAGGATTTCAAAATTCCTTTGAATATATCTTGTAAAATATTCCTTTAGAAACTATTTCTATGAGATTGAAATTCTACCTTCTGTATTGGGATATGGTCATTATTATCTTTTGTTGGGTTTCAGTCTGTCTTTGGAATAAATTTTCAGAATTACGTTCTATTGCTTTTGGTTAGGTGACATGACAATAACTGATTTTTCGCACTGGCTGTTCTCCATGCATTAAATAGGACAATGGGAAATAAAGCCCAGTACTTTCCAAGAATCTAAGGGAAGCAGTATTCATTCTTCCTTTGGAATTCAACAGCAATTTTACTCCTAACTCTTTTAGGCTTTTTTTACTATTTCATGCCTCCAGTTGATAAGAAAGTTAAAGTTTCTTGGCCTCCTTTATAACAAATTGTTCTGTTCTATTCTGAGTGTACCTTCCATTGCAAAGGAGTTCTTCCCTTCTCATTTTCTAAGTTTCTTACTTTCATCCACATGGCTTTCAACAGTGTCTGCAGCCAGACTGAGAAGTGCAGTCTGTATCCAAATGTATTTCTAGGAACAGATTGCAGAGCCTATCAGGCTTTAAAACTTCATTGGCCATCAGCTGGCAATCGTTTGCTTATTTTTCAACCTCAGCAAGACACAGAGAGGCTCAAAGCTGAGGTTACAATGTGTGCAGTTTAACTTTCTCTTCTTTTTTTTTTTTTATTTCATATTGTTTTTATGAGTCATTCTATAGCATCTGTAAGACAGGATCTTAGCCCTGGATTTCTGCAAGTGGGCATTCCCTGAAGCACTCTAAATTCAGTAATGCTTACATACATGAAAAGGTTAGAACAATGTTGTAATACCAGGGGCCTGTAGCCTGCTAGGTCTTTTTGATTCTGTTCCTGATTGTATCTCTATTGATACAGCAACTTGCTCTTCACTACAGATGGTAGGGACAAAACCACCCAGCAAGGCAACTTTCTGTGAAAAAGCACTGTTCCATCAAAACAAAATTGTTCTGTGAACATGCTTCAGTTCTGACTTTATTTGTTCAAAGGGAAAAAAGGAGAGAGGGTTGCACTGAAAAAGGGGCAGGCCTGGAGTCTGCTTCTCCTTGACTTAATGCTCTTCTTTTTTTGGGCCAGTGACAATATGCTGTTGGAAGTAAAACCAGTATGAGGAGCAGAAACCAATATGAGGTCTTCTCCTCTTAACTGAGAGGTCTAACCATTAAGAGGTAGAAGAGGCTCACAATCCCTCTGGCCCCAGGGTCTTATGTCTAGAGCAGTTGCTGCAATGGTCTGGCTTCAGCAAAGGGGTGGAGAGGAGGTGGTATCTGCTGAGTGGTTTGGGCTCTTGCCTGGGAAAAAGTAACTTTATGTCTGGGTAACTTTAAGTGAATTTACACAGTCTGAATCCTGCTCCTTAAGCAATTTCATTAATCCTTTCTCATAAGAAGCACACAAGCTCAACTCTCAGATATTTAATTTAACCATGCATAAAACTGAAAAAACCTTCCCCCAGGCTAAAATGTCATTTAGTGGCAAAATATTTTGCAAATTGAGAAAAAAAAAAAAAGGTACTTCTTGCTCTTCTGTAGCATTAGATTGTTCTGGAGTTGCACTTACATACAGACTTTCACAGGTACAAATAAGAAATAAAAATTTACCCTTGATTTTTCTTAATTTTATTTTGATACATTGCTAAAAAAAAAAATAGCCAATCTCTCAGCTAAATATGGTTTGTTCTAGGTCAACATTTTTATAAAACAAGTAAGTTTATCTTTATCTAGTGTGTCAAATATACATCTATATGTATGTTTCACACTGTAATCTATTATTCTGTCGCCGGTCGGCTGAGGCAAGCCGAGCACGGGGACGAGTCCTTCCCTATCCCTGAACCCCTCTCCTCCGGGAGAGAAAAGGGTTCAAAAGCAGAGATACGAGAAGGAAAAAAAAAAAAAGATTTGTGAGACCTCTGAACGTTTGGAAAACTGAAACAAAACTTTATTAAAACTAGAACAATATATATAACATGCAGGAAAAAACCAATACAAAATCTGAGAATCTGTGCAGGATGGAAAGGTGAGGGTTTTAAACACAAGAACAAAGACACAGGGGGACGGGGCCACGTGCAGTCCAGAAAAATGGCACCGGCCACGTGTGTGCTTCCGTGGAGCGAACAAAAGAAACCCGCGGCTATTATGAACGCCGGGCTGAAATGTGGAAATCGCTGTCCCTACCGCTTTCTCGTTGTGCAGTTAAAAGCGGCAACGCTGGCAGGCAGAGAGAATATCAAAGCAGCAGACAAAGAGGGTAAAATCTTACGGCAGCAGAAAAGTCTCCAGGCGAGCCGTCTGTCCCAGGCGGCGTGGCGGGAGCTGCCCCGGTGCACGGTCCACTCCGGCAGCCTGCAAGGTCCCCGGAGCTGGGCTGCAGGGTTTTGGAAAAGCCTCTTTCCCGGAACGGATCTGAGGTCCTGCAGTGACTCCCGCAGAGCGGAGAGTGTCCGGAGCGCCGAGGAGCCGCGAACGAGCTGCGAATGCCCCCCGAAGCAGTCCGGAGAAGCAGCCCCGCAAGTCCCGACGTAGCCCTGGAAGTCTCGAGTAGCCCCCGGCCGTCCCCGAGCCGCCTGAGCCCGCAGCTTCTTAAAGGGGCAGTGCCCTCTCGAGAAAACTTTCTCATCCCATAAGATGGGCAAACCGTAACATGGAAGGGAATAATTCAATTAGTAAGCCTTCAAGCAGGTTTTTTTTCTTCAACCTGCCACATTCCACCCCTTTATTCCATACCATGTACGTTATGCGCATCTCATTTACATTGTATTATACAGAAATTAACAGCATGAGACTCTGGTTCAGGGTGTTTCGGCCAGGGTTAACTTCCCCTGTGGTACACAGTGGACTTCACCATCCTCCTGCATTACCCACCAGGTGTGTCCAGGGCCTTGGGCTGAGACAACACCACGGATGGGTCTGTCTGGGGTTGCAGCAGGGGAAACCCAGACAGCTTTTCCCAGCAGATTACTTTCACATACCACAGGAACTCTATCCCCCTCTATGGTATGTAAAAGGTCTGACTGGGCAGGGCCGGCTCGATTGATTGATCCCCTCGTGTTCACTTGCCAGGTGGCTTCTGCCAGATGTTTATCCCAGTTTCTGAAAGTTCCACCACCCAATGCTTTCAGGGTGGTTTTCAGCAAGCCATTATAGCGTTCTATTTTACCGGAGGCTGGTGCATGGTATGGAATGTGATAAATCCATTCGATACCATGTTCTTTGGCCCAATTGGCCACCAGATTGTTTTTGAAATGAGTCCCATTATCAGACTCAATTCTTCCCGGAGTGCCATGCCGCCACAAAATCTGCCTTTCAAGGCCCAGAATAGTATTACGGGCAGTGGCATGAGGCACGGAATAGGTTTCAAGCCATCCGGTGCTTGCTTCCACCATTGTCAAAACATAGCACTTACCCTGGCGAGTTCGAGGGAGAGTGATGTAATCAATCTGCCAGGCCTCTCCGTACTTGTACTTCGACCACCGTCCACTGTACCATAAGGGTTTTAACCTTTTGGCCTGTTTAATTGCAGCACAAATCTTACAGTCATGGATAACCTGGGTAATTGCATCCATGGTTAAATCCACCCCTCGGTCACGAGCCCATCGATAGGTTGCATCTCTTCCCTGGTGACCGGAAGAGTCATGGGCCCACCGAGCAAGGAATAGTTCACCTTTGTGTTCCCAGTCCAGATCTATCTGGAACACTCTGGCTGCTTTGTCAACTTGGTGGTTATTTCTATGCTCCTCAGTGGCTCTGCTTTTTGGGACATGGGCATCTACATGCCTTACCTTTACAACTAACCTTTTCAGACGGGCAGCAATATCTTGCCACAGAGTGGCAGCCCAAATAGGCTTACCTTTACGCTGCCAATTATCTTTCTGCCACCTCTCCAGCCATCCCCACAAGGCATTTGCCACCATCCAGGAGTCTGTATACAAATACAGCCGTGGCCAGTTCTCCCTTTCAGCAATGTCCATGGCCAGCTGGATGGCTTTGACCTCTGCAAATTGACTCGATTCACCTTCTCCTTCCGCTGCTTCTGCAACTTGGCGCATAGGACTCCATACGGCAGCTTTCCACTTCCGTTGGTTTCCTATGAGGCGGCAGGATCCATCGGTGAAGAGAGCATATTTCTTCTCCTGATCTGAGAGGTCTTTATATGGGGGTGCTTCATCAGGACGAGTGACTATCTCGTTCGGTGGCATCCCAAAATCTTTTCCTGCAGGCCAGTCTGTAATAGCTTCCACAATTCCTGGGCGACCAGAGTTACCTATCCTAGCTCTCTGTACAATCAGGGCAGTCCACTTACTCCAGGTGGCATCTGTGACATGGTGGGTAGATGCTATCTTCCCTTTGAACATCCAGCCTAAGACTGGCAGTCGGGGGACTAGGAGGAGCTGTGCTTCAGTGCCAATTACTTCTGAGGCAGCTCGAACTCCCTCATAGGCAGCCAATATCTCCTGCTCAGTGGGAGTATAATTGGCCTCTGAGCCTTTATATCCACGACTCCAAAATCCTAGGGGACGACCACGGGTTTCTCCTGGTGCCTTCTGCCAAAGGCTCCAGGTAGGACCACAGTCCCCAGCTGAAGTGTACAGAATGTTCTTAATCTCTGGTCCTGTTCGCACAGGTCCCAGGGCCATAGCATGTGCTATTTCCCTTTTGATTAAGTCAAAGGCATGCTGTTGGTCAGAGCCCCATGTGAAATCATTTTTCTTCCGGGTAACAGTATAGAGAGGTTTAACAATCTGACTATACCCAGGAATGTGCATTCTCCAGAAGCCTATGACTCCCAAGAAAGACTGTGTTTCTTTCTTGTTGGTAGGCGGAGACATAGCTGTGATCTTGTTGATCACATCTGTGGGGATGTGGCGGCGTCCATCCTGCCACTTAACCCCCAGGAACTGAATCTCTCGGGAAGGTCCTTTGACCTTACTTCTCTTAATGGAGAAACCAGCATCCACCAAAATGCGGATTATCTTCCTACCTTTCTCATAGACTTCTTCTGCGGTATCACCCCATACAATGATGTCATCGATGTACTGAAGATGTTCAGGAGCACCACCTTTCTCCAGGGTAGCCTGGATCAGTCCATGGCAGATGGTCGGGCTGTGCTTCCACCCCTGGGGCAATCGATTCCAGGTATACTGGATACCCCTCCAGGTGAAGGCAAACTGTGGCCTACACTCTGGTGCTATGGGAATGGAAAAGAAAGCGTTAGCAATGTCTATCGTGGCATACCACTTTGCTGCCTTGGACTCCAGTTCGTACTGAAGCTCCAAGATATCAGGAACAGCAGCACTCATCGGTGGTGTCACTTCGTTCAGCCCACGATAGTCCACTGTCAATCTCCATTCCCCGTTGGTCTTTTGCACAGGCCATATAGGACTGTTGAAAGGTGAGCGAGCTCTGCTGATGACATCTCGTCTCTCCAACTCTCGAATCATTTTCTCTAAGGGGCGCAGAGAGTCTCGGTTGGTGCGGTATTGCCGGCGGTGAACTGTAGAGGATGCAGTAGGCAACTTTTGATCTTCCACCTTCATTCTGCTAACGACAAAAGGGTCATCCGAAAGTTCGACCGATGTGGACAACCGGATAATGCCATCGGCTCCCACGGTTGCTATCCCAAAGGCCCATTTATAACCTTTCGGGTCCTTAAAATACCCTTTCCGGAGGAAGTCTATGCCTAAAATGCATGGAGCATCTGGGCCAGTCACAATTCGGTGAGTTTCCCAGTTATGCCCAGTGAGGCTGACCTCAGCTTCTACCAAGGTAAGCTCTTGTGATCCTCCTGTCACACCCGAGATCATGATAGTCTCAGTTCCTTGATGATCCGATGGTAGCAAGGTACACTGGGCACCTGTATCTACCAGGGCCTTGTACCTCTGTGGTTCTAATGTGCCAGGCCATCGAATCCACACAGTCCAGTATACTCTGTTATCCCTTTCCTCCACCTGGCTAGAGGCAGGGCCCCTCTAATGCCTAGGGTGTGGTCCACAGTCAGTGGAAGGGTCTATCCGGCTTGTGGTACCTTCATCATAGGAGTTGCTCCTTTGGTTGCAGCACTGTTCACCAAAGACTGGAGCGACAATTCTTCGGTTGCAGTCATCATGTTGGTGTGGTCTGCTCTGCAGCTCATGTGCTGGTACCCCGTGGTTAGCGGCAGGTCGTTGTTCCCATCTCCTCGTGTCTTCACGACCTCTCGAGCAGCACTGGCGGTCACATCGTGGCCTGTCCTGTCTGTTGCGCCTTGCTCTGGGAGGACGATTTCTCCTAACAGCTGACACGTGGGTATACACAGGAGAGTAAGTGGTTCTTTGTTCTAACCTATTAATAGAGTCCAATATTTTCTCTGTCATTTTGTCTGTCACTTTCTCCACTGCTGCAATGAAGGCAGAGGTATGGGAAAGGCTGTCCTCATACTGGCGAATCCTGTTAGACACCTGTTCTATGGTGAGTGGCCGATTTTCACCCTCTCTTTCCCACAGCATTGTGGCCAATGTATGGGCATATGACTGGGGTGCACTCTGCACAAATTTGCGCAGCAAAGGCTCGTTACTGTGCACCTGGTCCGGGTTGACATTAACATTCCAGTCACCATAGATGACCTCTTTCATAGCCAGCTCTCTCAGGTAGTTAGTACCTTTGCTCAGGACAGTCCATTTAGTAGGGCGGCATTCTATGTCATCTCTGAAAGGGTATCTGCTCTTCACAGCAGTCAGAAGCCGTTTCCAGAGACTGCACTGTTTTGCCTTTTTGCCAATTGCCCTATCAATAGCACCTTCCCGGGCCACATTTCCTAACTGTCTGGCTTCTTTGCTTGTTAAATCGATGTTATCAGCCCCATTGTCCCAGCAGCGAAGCAACCATACCATTAGTGACTCACCATCATGCCTGCTAAATTCCTTTCTAATGCTTCTCAGGTCCTTCCTGGACTGAGGCTGGGTGTTTACCTCTTGATCTGATGACTCATCCCGTGATGAGGATCCTTGGGAGGGCGGTGCTGGTGGAGTCGCTGAGGCAGTATTCCCTGAAGGCTTTCCTGGACGCTTTTGAGAGGTGCTTGGTCCTGCATCATCATCAGAGCTATCTGTTGCATAATTAGTCTTTTTCTGGTGTTTAGCACCAGAGGGCTTATTTTTCTTTTTCACAGGGGCAACCTGTGCTTGTTTGGGTGGAGAGGCAGCAGCAGATTTAGTGGGTGTAGTGCCCATGTGATACTTATTCTTGATAATTATCCACCCCTGGACCATGTTACAGATAACTGATAACAAAGTTATCAAATACAGGAAAATAATACCATTTGCCGAATATCCAGTTTCAATTGCCATCGATCCAGTACCAAATGGAGAAGTGTTATTTCCCATCATCCATTTGTTAGTGGAATCATAAGCAGCCACTATCATGTACTGTGCAAAATACACTGGGAGCATTATAAACTGACTGAGTACAGACCAAAACACCGAAATTACACACGCCAGGGTGAACACCTTCTTTGCTAAGTGCCCCAGACCAGCAAACCATAAACCAGTACCAATTAAAAACAGGTAATTTGACATCACAGTTGGTGTGCCAGGCACCAGATCATAGAGCATTTTTAAACCGTACTGCTTAAGAGCTTCAAACAAAAGCTCGCTTAGCACCATCCTGGAAAAACCTCGTTTGTTTCAGTTTCCAAACTTTAATATGAATATTAAATTATTCAGAAGCCCACCCAGGGACGCCAATTATGTCGCCGGTCGGCTGAGGCAAGCCGAGCACGGGGACGAGTCCTTCCCTATCCCTGAACCCCTCTCCTCCGGGAGAGAAAAGGGTTCAAAAGCAGAGATACGAGAAGGAAAAAAAAAAAAGATTTGTGAGACCTCTGAACATTTGGAAAACTGAAACAAAACTTTATTAAAACTAGAACAATATATATAACATGCAGGAAAAAACCAATACAAAATCTGAGAATCTGTGCAGGATGGAAAGGTGAGGGTTTTAAACACAAGAACAAAGACACAGGGGGACGGGGCCACGTGCAGTCCAGAAAAATGGCACCGGCCACGTGTGTGCTTCCGTGGAGCGAACAAAAGAAACCCGCGGCTATTATGAACGCCGGGCTGAAATGTGGAAATCGCTGTCCCTACCGCTTTCTCGTTGTGCAGTTAAAAGCGGCAACGCTGGCAGGCAGAGAGAATATCAAAGCAGCAGACAAAGAGGGTAAAATCTTACGGCAGCAGAAAAGTCTCCAGGCGAGCCGTCTGTCCCAGGCGGCGTGGCGGGAGCTGCCCCGGTGCACGGTCCACTCCGGCAGCCTGCAAGGTCCCCGGAGCTGGGCTGCAGGGTTTTGGAAAAGCCTCTTTCCCGGAACGGATCTGAGGTCCTGCAGTGACTCCCGCAGAGCGGAGAGTGTCCGGAGCGCCGAGGAGCCGCGAACGAGCTGCGAATGCCCCCCGAAGCAGTCCGGAGAAGCAGCCCCGCAAGTCCCGACGTAGCCCCGGAAGTCTCGAGTAGCCCCCGGCCGTCCCCGAGCCGCCTGAGCCCGCAGCTTCTTAAAGGGGCAGTGCCCTCTCGAGAAAACTTTCTCATCCCATAAGATGGGCAAACCGTAACATGGAAGGGAATAATTCAATTAGTAAGCCTTCAAGCAGGTTTTTTTTCTTCAACCTGCCACATATTCCATGTCTCTTGTGCATTTTAGCATAACGAGAATTATTCATTCATAATTGTTTATTGTATTTTTTTCTAATTGGAACATTTTTGCATCATTGCGACAATAAGTGTGACTAAAACCAACATATGGGATACTCAGAGCAGATAATCACTCAATAGAAATGTTATGCACCTCCAGCCCTAAAGTACTACAATACGTGTGTAGCAGAAATTTAAAAAACATGCCTATACTCTTTCATATATTGATCCGTGAACTGTAGTCAAGTGGCTGGAGGTCCTGGGATAATATTGATGTCCTGTACGTTTTTGGCATATCAGAATCTCATAGTGACTTAAAATTGAATCAAGCATGTCAAAGGGAACCAGAGTGCCTATATCATATTTCCCAAAGTTTAAAAGGGCAGACAACATTTTTTTCAAGCTTAATTAATACAGTTCTTCACTAAATGCCTCCGGGTCATTGAAAACTCCTTCCCAAAAATATACACTTTTATAAGAAGCTGAACAAGAGCAGATACTGACAGCAAAGATTGTAAAAGGTTTGTTAATATGTAAACTCTACAGAAAAATGGTGCATAGGCAGCGGATTCCACCTTAAATTTCTTCTACCTTTTTTTTTTTTTTTAAGGAAAAAAAATGGAGTGGGTGCATACATTCTGTCTCAAGATGAAAAATATCTGTAAAAAGCTGGTGCCATCCAAGATAATCAGATGTTGCTGATTATCTTCCTCTCCCAAGCTTCAGAGAAAAGGAAGAGATCCACTACATTGTCTTTACAGGCATTATTTAAATCCATGGAGACACTAGAGATATTACAATTCATGTAATAAAACCGTGGGTTTTTTGTCAAGCCCAGCAATATTGATGCACATTGCAAGGAGCAGTCCCTCCAAGGGCTTCCACTAATAAGTAGGGAGGGCCCTGTCAGATGAAGAAGGTTTGTCATGCCCTTATAACAGGGAAAATAATGTCAGGAAGGTACATTCTAAATATCAAGAAGTCCCATAGGAAATCCCTCCTGAGCACAGCTCATGACTTTTGACCAGGACAACAAGATGTAATAGACTATGATAGAATACTCTGCTGTTGGGGACAGAGGTGTAGATATGGACCAAAGCTATCTGGTTTTGGGGTCCTGATTTCAGTTTATCTTAAAATTAGGTATATGTGATATCTGTGTGAGTATCATACACTTTCAATAGTAACAATTTTGAGGAACCATCCTTTAAAACTACACAGGAAACAATTCTTTAACATTTTTTTTTCTGTGACTGCAAAACATAGTGTCCTAGTATCCAGGCTTTATGTCTATGTCTTCTTTCAAAGTCTGCCATTGGTTTCTATATCATCTGTCTGTAAAGCAGGAATTTTGCAAACACCTGGAAAAATAAATAATGAAATTGTAAAAATAAAGTTTTAAAATGAAATAAAAAGGAGGCTGACTTATACTACAGTGAACTATTTTTCCTTTCCCCACAAAAATGTAAGTGTGATTGGGTTTTGAGTCTCCCAAAGCTCATACAATCTCTCTTTACTGTTAAATTCTTTCATACCTCAAAACTGCTCTAATATCAGTTGAACCTGTTTGAACTCCGCACCCAAGAGAGCCTTTGGCTGTTGCTTGACTTGCAGTTCACATGAGTCACTATACGGAATAATCAGTCTGTTATTTTACTTCTATATCTTTAAAAAAAATACAGTATGTCAAACACTGGTAAAATCAATTTCTCCTCTTTCTATGAATTTTGTTCTTCATACTTTGTTCTGCCTCGAACTCCATCACTGTGTGCAGACAAGAAGTGAATTTCCAGCCCTTGGAGGGTGGTGGTGACCATGTGCACTCATCTGCTCATCAGATTTTGAACTACATGGAAAGGTAAATGTAGGTGTCCTCTGGATTATATTGTTTTCTCCCTACATTTTGGTCATGACTTGTTTTCTTAATACAACCAGTCTGAATACACAGCTAAAACTGCCCACTTGAGTAGCACTGCCCACTCAGGAAATACTTTAATGAGTGAAGTTAAGTGGTAGAATAATATTTTGCAGGATTAAAATGCCTTTTCTGAGTTTTCCACTATCACAATCCTGGAATACATAATGCCTCCCATAAAAACTAATCCAGGTTTTGTTTTGTTTTGAAATTACTTTGTAGCTTTCCAGCTCATTAGAATTCAATATATTGTGAAGAGTTTTTTTCCTCAATTCCTTCTCCTAAATATATATTCAAATGTAATTTTAAATTCCATAGCAGCTCAGAACGAAAGAAAAATGCATCAGCTTTGCCTCCAACTTTCATAAAAATTCAAGTAATTAAAAAAAGAAAAAGTCACATCCAATTTCAGAATCATACTGTCACAGTCATGCATGCTTAAATCTGTGTAGTAGAAGTAATCTGCTCGTACTGACCATGGCTATTTCAGGGAATAATTCACACGCACAAAATCTGGGGAGGCATAAATGACCCCGAAGACCAGGGCTGTTGTTCTGCATGGGTGAGGTGAAACATGGTGGGCTTGTACAAGTCCTGTCAGGGTCACAACTGGAAATATAATATTTCCAATTTCCACATGTAGTTCTTCAAGAAGGAGCATAAGTTGCCTCCAACAAGGTGACACAAAGTGGATGGAGAGAAAACACATTTGTTTGTAAGTAAACTGCAAAATATATATATTTTGGACCTGTATTTACATATATATACATGAACAACTATGTTTATGTACATATAACCAAATACATAGTTATGTACAGACACACATACATTGATTTGTTACACAGTCAATATTTAAAGTTGTACGATTTTGTACATACAAACATACTAAGCTTTTTCTTGTAGCAGTCAGCCACTGACAATTGGTAATGAAGGCATTAAAATTGACCTTTTATTGGTTTTTTCACTTCTTTCTTTACTTTCTCCTACCACTTCTTTTTCTTTTTCTTTTTTTTTTCTTCTAAAGATCTTTTACTCAAACATAAGCTGTCTGCTAGTATCTAAACAGGATAGAGACATTTTAAAGTAAGATGACCAATGTGCCAAATCAAATAACATTTATTTTACCAGGGGAGGGGAAACTGTCAGAAGTAGAGATCTGTTTTTACATTTAGAATATATTCAAAACGTTTGAAGGGAAGCAGAGTAATCTCCCGCAGTTTTCTCTGAAGAGAACATACTGTGTCACCAGCAGCACTGCATCCAAAATCAATAGTTTCACCTCTCTCTTCTTCCAATTTGCCTCCTCGGTTTTTTTCTTCCTTGAAATGGTTCGCGGAGAAACTAGAATAGCCATAAATCAATGAGTCTGCGGCACACACTCAGATCAGCTGTGTACTGACTGTCTTCCTCTGAGAGCACACAGTACGCTGAGCATCAGCAAAGATCGAATTCCCTTGAAAATCAGTCTGCCGTGATAGAGGTGCTCTGGAGGAGCTGACCCTCAGTGTATAGAATTGCTGTAAAAACTTTACAAAGCAGCAATCACTAGCAAAGCTTCTTTTGGTTGTTCTCGCAGCAAAACTGACCAGCAACATTAGTCCCTTGGCGGATACTTTCCCTCCAAGTTTTTTTGAACAAGAATGTGCCCTGGCATTCTCCAAAATACAAATTATAAGAACATTCAACACTTTGTTCTTAAAGTTGTTCTTTCTAAATAAGAAAAACAGCTGAAAGTAACAACATTCCATTTTTTCAAAGTTATTGATATTATTTTAAAAGAAACAGTTATTTCAGAAAATCCTTTATACCGGCTTCATTCTTCAAGAAATATTCCAAAATAATCTGAGAATATTATTTTTTTAGATTGTGTCAGCTAAGAACAAGTATTTCTAGATGCAATCTGAAGTGAGTAACACATGCTTATCTGTGTTCAAGGATGTCCATGCTTCCATAAGTGAGTGGTGACCCTGTATGTCTTTATGTGTGTTAGAGAAGGGCTCTTTACTTCTGTCTCATAATGTATCTGCCACAAGGTATAATGATGGGATTTTTGACAAATACTTCTGTAGATAAACATGTTTTAACTCTTAGCATATTTATGTTAAATGAATTTTACATGTATCGGACTCTCTTCCTCTCTTTATTACTTTGCTGCTCGCTAGTTTGGCTTCCACTTGCTTCTTGACTCTTTGTTTCCAGACAATTCTGTTACGACAGAACTAATCACTCAAACCAATGAGCAGGAAGGGGTGGTGAACAAGGTGCCTGTTGGAGTTTAATAAAAAGTGTTACTGAGGGCAGATTAACCTAGAGATCAGAACCGTTCTCTCAGGAGCTTGGATCCTCCAGCAGCGCACATCACATGCTATTGCCACAGCGATTCGTTATGAGTAATTACTCATTATACTCATGACATTAAACTATATTATCTCAAGTATCTCTATTTGCTATTCCAACTTCTTCACAAACATTTCCCTCCCATAACAGCTTGACATTATAGCTCCATAGCCAACATCTCCAGGACTCATTACTCTCTCTCTTAACCTATGTAACTTCTAAAAGACTGCATCTTTAAACCACAGAAAGCTGATAGAACTCTGAAGAACATGGTTCAGTGGAGGGGCTGGGGACTGAACCACAGTGATTTCTTCTGCTTCCATGAACTTCTCTAATCTCAGCACAAGATTTCAGGAAACCCTTTGCTAGGTACACATGTACCTGGAAGGAATTTTTCTTCTTAAAGTTTGGATTCTGCTTGGGTCTTGATTGGTTTCTTTCTGCTTTTCTCTTTCAAGTAGTTATTTGTTCTGCTCTGGTAGTTTCTTATTCTATCATTTAATGTGCTGTTTTATTGATTGAAATACCTGCTTTGCTTTAATAGAAGGGGGTTTTTTAATAATCAAGAATATAGAAAATTCAGCAGTTTGTAATTATAATTTCACTTTTTTAATATTGTTTTCAGTATTCATGGAACTTTTTATTGAAGTTTATGTTAGTCTATAAATAACCTCATACAACCAGAACACCTTGCAATTGGTGATTTTACTTTTATCCAGGTAGCCTGAAGCTTTGCAGCCGTGTTTCCACAAGGTCAGTGATAAAAGGCTGGGGCTCAGCTTGGCTGGAAAAATTCCAAGGTCCCTACAGGTGCTACTGCAAGCATTGTTGGCAATTTTCCTCCTTTTGTCTTGCATAGCACCTGCCTTAGGATCGTAGAAAAACCAGGAGGCATCCTGCTAGAGGGTCCAGCTCTCAGACAAACTGGAAAATCGGAGTCCTGAAAGTTAGTCCATTATACATTTTGGAAGAGGGACTGACATATGTGTTACCTCGTATTTCCTTACGCACTGAGCATCCTGACTCAATCACTTGATTTCTAGTTTCAATTTCTGTGTTCTACAGACAGATTAATCCTATAAAATGCACACATGAATTAATGTTAAACATGGTGATTTGTTGGGGTTTTTTTGTTTTTTTCAAAATTATGAGGAAATAAAGAATTAGAGTCTTTTATATAATCAAATACTACTTTGGAAAAAAATCCAGCAAGTTCTTTTGGTGCACGTGCAATGCCTAAGTACATAAAGCACTGAAATCAACGGCCCTCTCCCGAGATTAATGCTAGCAATGTGCTGAGTCTGTATCAGTTTCAAAAGCTATGAGTCGAATTATGAATTGCTGATACATGTGTACACTACTGATCAGCTCATGTCTTGTGTGCTCAGCAAAAATGGTTTTCAGCTTGTCAGCTACTCAAAAGATCACTTGGCAGAAGGTTTGTGTGTTTCTGGGGAAAAAGTCACATGCTTTCATGAGCTTTTTCATAATCTTTGCAGCAGTAGCCCGCAAAGTCCTACATTTGGCCCTTTAAGTTGACTTACTTCACAGCTATGTTCTGTGGGTGCTTTTCTGCCATCTAGTTTCATATTTTATTATATTTTCCACTTCTTGAAATTTCCCCTTTTCTTGATAAATACATTTTATAAATTAAATCAGCATGGCCTGACCCAGCACATGCTAAAATGCCATTTGAATCAGTTCCAAATTCAGGTGCTTATAAAAACAAATTTGAGGAGCAACCATAATTCCTATCCCTCCTATGTTATGTCGGCAATTTAAAATTATGGAAATACTTCAAACTTTATAGGCAATTTGAAATGGAAAGCAACCAGAGTTCTGGGCATGTGCTCTGTATATAGAGATTTTGCAAATAGAAATGCTTTTAAAAGTAATTTCCATGTGCACCCATTTACCCGCTTCTGTATATGTTCCAAATGAAAATTGCACGTTTATACTTTAAAATTCAAAATATTGCCTTTACTGGTCTTCTAGCCAATAATGAGACATCTGTTACTATAACTGCAATCTGTTCAATTTGTACTGAATTCATGGATTTTATAACGGATCTATATATTTACTATTATTTCCATATACTAGAACACATTTGTGGGGGAGAGGAAGAGAGAAGTCTAAGTGCTCATTGGTTCTCTAGGCAATAAAATATTATAATAAAATATAAAACATTCCACTTATGCCAATATATTGCTATAAGATAAGCATACAAAATCCTGACATATAGACAGATATGTCATGCTTAGCTTTTCTTTGTTCTTAGTACACATGCATGTAATCTTGTTTGGGCAGATCGTTTTCCTGCCATATTGAATCTGTTCTTTACAGCTGATTGACATGGTAGAAGAATTAGGTTCGATGGTAGAGCTTTTAACACTGTCGCTGTTTATTCCTACATTAAACAAACAATTATTGTTTACACCCTAAATACCCCTACAGAACACGAAAGGTTGTATAATAAAAAATTAGGAAATCTTTCCTTTGTAGTAAGAATAAATCTTTAGCAAACTATAACTACCCGTAGTCCATGTGGTTTATATAGATCTGTAGATTGTCGTAATGATAGCTGTCACTGAGGATTAATGTTCCAGTTAATCACTAGGTGAGACAAAGGCTTATTAGATCATCTCAACATGGACTTGCCAGTGTAGGCTCACCCTTACATTTTCAGAAGTGTCTAATCAATGACAGACAATTAAATAAAAAAATCAATAAGAATTTAGTTGTCTTTCAATAAGGAACCTGGTTGTACCTGTGTATGAAAGAATATCAAAAAAAGAGTTGTTAAAGGCTTGTGTTTGCAGGCTCCTCTCTGGTGCAGACCACAAAAGCTCCACCGGTGGTTCCTATGTGCCAGGTGTCATCAGTAGAGGATATCAGCACTCACCAGCAGTTGGGGAAAAAACTGAGGCAGCTGGAAAGTGAAGAACCAGAGCATTCACAGTGGAGGAGGACTATGAATTACTCTCCACATGAGCGGGCAGAAATTTGGAAAGGTAAGTGCTCATAATAACACTGAGACAGTAGCACAGGGAAGAGTGGCTCAGATTTTTCAGGCACTAAGTAATTCATTAGGAGATAAAGCATTAGATACAGGTTTTGTTTTAACCAAAATGGAACTAAGGGGTTAAGGGGAAAAATTGAACTGAACATTACAGTGAGACCAAAGGTGCAGAGAGGCACGGCGTGCAGAATCATACATCCTTTAATGACGAAGATTAAAAGCTTTATTCTCAGGCAAAAAAGAGTCAGTAAAATTATAAATGTTGAAGTCTTTGAGGGAAAACATGTTCAAAAGGCGGACAAAAATTCCATTGAAGACATTTTCTTTTGCACAAGAATTTTGTAAGCAACAAAACCTGGGGGTTAAATGAATGCTTTAAATGAATGCTTTTTAGAAGATGCACTCCATTTTCATCCTCTCTTTAAATTCTTCCCTAGGCAAACATCATTGACTGCTGATAGAATAGGTGACTGGAATGACGATTGGCCTAACCAAAACTAGCTTTTGTTCAGATCTTCATCTACAGCTGTAGCAAATGCAGCTCACCAGAAAGCTCAATATCAAACAAGCATACACCAAAACAGAACATACATAATTGTTATTATATATTACTCTGTGCTCCCATAGGTCAGAAATCTTCCTCTAAATTAAAGTGACTTTGACCTAGTCATGCCTACTGTGAAATGTCTCACTCGATGCCAGTCGTTCCAAAGAGAGATGTCGGGGAGGTGGACAGAGGCTGCCACTTACCTTCCTCAGGGAGCAAATCACATTATGTCAGCACTTCAGTGCAGTTGGAGTTTTTGACATTTTCAGTGGGTCAAACATTAATAATTCAGCTTTGTTTTTATTATATGATTCATGTAATATAATATTAATTCACATGGACTTTATGAGATGGAGCCTTGATCCTTATTTCTCAGAGAGACACAAAAGCCTATCTTTAGGACATGCAGTCTGAATTCCTGTCACCTGTGTCTGGGGCTCAGCTTCCTTCTTCCCAGCTCAGAACTCTGAACTGTGAAAGGTTTAGATGTTTGTATTCTTCTGTCAATACTGTTTCCTTTCATAAATCATAAGATAATGGAAACAAGCTTCAATAGAAAGAAAGGATTGATTTTTTTTTTTTTTTAACGGCATGGCATTTTGTATTTATTTGTCAGCTTCTTCATTGGAATCTGGTTGTGGAATCATCCAGCAATTTCACCATTCCAATGTAATTTTGAATTTTTAGAAATAAGTTTTATTATTTTCTTATGTTTTTACCCAACACTTTCCCAATCCTAATTCGTAGTCAGTTTTGCATTTCAAAACTGAATTCTCAAATGTGAGTTACGAAAAAATATTTGAAAAACACCTTCACCAGTTATGGCCATGGTATTCCCCATTCCTCAAAGGCAAGTTCTGCTTCAGAATGCAGTAAGCCACTGGACTGAGCTGCAGTGGTTTTGTTCCTTCTGCTGGTGCCTATAAACACCATATAAACCTTACTGACCTCAACAAGGAGAGTCCAGTGACTTCCACGAATATTTTACAAGGTTTATAAAAGGCAACTGGTCAGCACCATATCCAGTCTTTTCGCCTAATTCTTGTATTAAATCTTATCTTCGCCCATGATGATGGCAACTTCTCATGATGGTAGGTGTGTACTACAAACAAAAAAAAAAAACAGTATTTTTTGTACCATGTAGAATTTATATCGCAATAAGAGACTTCTGTGCATCTCTAAATGGGTTTGCATTTTAACAATAGTCTGTTATACTGGAACAGAAGGGGTCAGCATCTGCAAAACTGTGTCAAAATGCTTTAAGAGCTATATCTTGTAAAAGCATACTACATTTATCAGTCTAACATCCATATTTATAGTCAATAGATAGGACTCTTCACCTTACCTAACTTCGATAGTCTCAGAGTTGCCATCAAACAAGCAAGGCTTCTATGTCCCTACAGCTTACTACATAAAAGCGGTCACTTCCATATTCATCTGTCTCAGGTACCTCTCAGATTATCCCTCTCATCCTCCAGAGCAGACTTGTGACACCTGACTCTCTTGAAAGTGGATGAAGTCTAGATGACCAGTTTAAACTACATGCTTACTTTTACACAGTATATTTCAGGTGAAATAAATCCCATCCCAGAAACATTGCCTTGAAAAGTCCTCATGAATACTGATATTTTTTTATTATTATTTGTTCCCATTATTCATAGAATCACAGAATCATAGAATCCTCTGGTTGGAAGAGACATTTAAGATCATCGAGTCCGACCATTCACCCAGCACTGCCAGGGTCCCTAAACAATGTCCCTCAGCACCACATCCACACGTCTTTTAACCACTTCCAGGGATGGGGACTCCACCATCTCCCTGGGCAGCCTGTTCCAATGCTTCACAACCCCTTCTGTAAAGAAATTCTCCCTGATATCTAACCTAGATAGCCCTGGCACAACATAAGGCCATTTCCTCTCATCTTGTCACTTGTTACGTGGGAGACAAGTCCAACCCCCACCTCTCTACAATCTCCTTTCAGGTAGTTGTAGAGAGCAGTGAGGTCTCCCCTCAGCCTCCTCTTCTCCGGGCTAAACAACCCCAGTTCCCTCAGCTGGTCTTCATAAGACTTGTTCTCCAGACCCTTCATCAGCTTTATTGCCCTTCTCTGGACACACTCCAGCACCTCAATGTCCTTCTTGAAGTGAGGGGCCCAAAACTGGACACAGTACTCAAGGTGTGGCCTCACCAGTGCTGAGTACAGGGGAACAATCACTTCCCTACTCCTGCTGGCCACACTAGTCCTGATACAAGCCAGGATGCCATTGGTCTTCTTGGCTACCTGGGCACACTGCTGGCTCATATTCAGTTGCTGTTGACCAACACCCCCAGGTCCTTTTCCATTGGGCAGTTTCCAGCCACTCTTCCCCAAGCCTGTAGCGTTGCAGGGGATTGTTGTGGCCCAAGTGCAGGACCTGGCACTTGGCCTTTTTGAATTTCATACTATTGGCCTCAGCCCATCGATCCAGCCTGTCCAGATCCCTCTGTAGAGCCTCTTGATCTTCAAGCAGATCGACACTACCTCCCAATTTGGCGTCATCTGCCAATTTACTAAGGGTGCACCCAATCCCCTCATCTAGATCATTGATAAGGATGTTGAACAGAACAGGCCCAAAACTGAGCCCTGGGGGACACCACTTGTGACCGGCTGCCAACTGGATTGAACTCCATTCACCAGCACTCTTTGGGCCCGGCCATCAAGCCAGGTTTTATCCATTGAAGTGCACACTCAGCCAAGCCATGAGCAGCCAGTTTCTGCAGAAGAATCCTGTGAGAAACAGCGTCAAAGGCTTTACTAAAGTCCGGGTAGACAACGTCCACAGCTCTTCCCTCATCCACTAAGCCGGTCACCTTGTCATAGAAAATAATGATCTTTACATATTATTATCATAACATCTGTCTTGAAAATATTTTCTAACTACAAAACAGGTTTATAAAACATCTGAAAATAGATTATTTGAATTCCTTTTGAAGATTTAAAAACCAGAATCAGTGTGAAATTTCAAAAATCGTCAAAGTATGTCTCTTTTTTGGCAAGCTGCCTCCATACTTAATCTTCATAAAATAAGCCATTTTTAAGCCTTACCTAGAGGAATTTGTTAAATTGAGGATGATTTAACACCCATATAAGTTTACAATGCACAGTTCAATGATATGAAAGAGAAAAAGAAGCATCATTATTCACACTCAGTGTTGTTTTTACCCTTGACATCAACAGATTAGAACACTTTTAGGTTTTGACTAATTCAACTGTTCCAATCTGATTTTATTCTATGTCATTATAAATGTCAGAAGTAATTAAGACAGTCCTATCAGCAAGATTTTTACCAATATGTCTCTTTATACCCTGAATACCTTTCTAGGTCTCCAAGAATTCACTGCATTTGCAGTTTACCCTCCAAAAGAGTCAATCAAGATTCCTGGATGTGATAAAATAGAAAATGTGAAAAGATAAAAAGTGACAAAACAAAATGATTCACAGAGCAGATATTAGAATTAATTAGAATTAAAATATGTACAGTGTAACAGTTTTGGACACCTTTAGATGCAATGAATCTGCTGAAGCTGCCAGTGTCTCGCTGTTGAAACTAAAGATCAGATGATGAGTTAAGGCAAAATGAGTAACATTTGAATGGTTAAAATTAGGGTGAGTTAAATGCCACCTACATACTTACGAAGGAAATGTGAGACATGTTTATGAATTGTTAAAACCACAGTCAGACTAAAGATGGTAAAGTCTTGATGAAAGAAGGGGAAAGCAAGAAGGAACACTTCAGCGATTTACTCAACCACCCCGTCCCAGACAGCCCTGCTGTGCGTGATGGGGATGATTCATTCAGTCAGTCCCAATGCCAAGGAAAACAACTCCATGCAATCTGAAATGAAAATGGGCTGTCATGAAGTTGAGGAACAGCACATTTCCCAGGGTGGATAATATCCATGCAAAACTACAGAGGCAGAGGGGAGACTTTAAGACATTTGGTAGATTATTCATCATTGTTACTTTCAGAAGTGAGTTGGATGACTGCCTTTCAAATGCTGAAGCAAGAACAATCATGTAGTGTGGATATTTGAGAAAAATATCCCAGTGACTTGGACATACAGTCCCACTGGATTTTGCTGAGATCTGAGTGCAGACTATTTGTTTAATCACACCAGCAGAGGAAAACACAAGTCTACCAAGTAATGTAGCAAAAGAGCATTTTTGGCATGATGACCAGGACCAGGCTGTCACTGAAGGAAGAAAGTTGGTTGTGCAGCTTAGGAGACAACACACTGGGTAGTGACTATATGAGATGAAAAGAGATACACAGGAGAGGCAAGGATTGCTGAGGAAGTTTAGAACAGCATTAGTCTGCCACTGGGTATGTATATCAGTATGCCAGTGTTTTACCACTATACCAATATTATGGATTTATCAATATATCAAGTCTCACATGAATATCAGGGGAGATATCTCTGCAGTAGCACAGAGAATCTTACCTCAGTTCAACAGTTAAGGTAATTGACCTGATTGTCTTTGGCTTCTTTTTGCTTTTAGTAGACAGAGAGGTGGAAATGAAAATTTGTCATCAGAATAGCAAGTGTATTGAAGAGATGCTGCTGAAACAGACTTAAGGCTAGGTCCATGCTTATGTACAAAATAAACACGTGCTTACGCAAGAGCCTGAACTTTATTGTAGAAACTGCTGCAATAAGATTAACTCAATTAATAGCTATGCAGACTTTGCTACAATCTACGCTGAGCTAAAACACATGTGTCTGGGTGACCTTGGGTCCAAACACCTGCAAACCTGTTTGCATTTTATTTAATGTATTTATTATGGTTTTATTCTATTTATTTTGATTGGGTGGCATTTGTTTTTACACAGAGCCCCAAGTATTTTGGAAACAGAACTAATATATACATAAATGTTTCATTATTATTACTATTTCTATTACCAGTGTCTGTAGGTTCAGGAAGTGGTCTGGAGAACATTCCCACATGTTAAGCAGAGTTTATATCTGTGAGCAATGAGCAGGAGAAATGGGATAGAGCGAAAGTGACATGCAAGAAGCAGATACAGAAGTAAAAGGAAAAGTGTCAGAACCATCCAAGGAACAGATCTGACACCTTCTGAATCTGCAACAGACCTCTCCACCACAGGGGAGAGCAGCATGATGGAGTGTGTGGTTTAGATTCTGATTACTATCTTAAATTTTTGATGTCACTAGCCAATCTAAGCACCATTAGTATTATTAGGGAGAAGAAGGAAATAAGGGCACATATGTCACCTTTAGAGACAGTTCCTAAAACTTCCACACATGATTTCCATTCTGCTGACATATTATTTCCTCTGAACAAGTTCGAGCCAGCTGCTTTACTTGGAGTCCACATCTAAGACAAGGTCTTTTTCTAGCAATGGAAAGATCAGAAATTGAGTTAACTTGAAAGGATGATTGTCATTTAATAACACAGACAAGCCTTCACATAAAACTCAGTTTATGGGACTACAGCACGGTGAAATGAGAAGTGTGACTAGATATGTGGGAAAAGGAGAAGAGTATTTGGAGACATGGCTACAAAGCTGAGTCTTCTAATGAGCTTTTGGGGTCTGTGGTGTATTTGATTATAGAGTCAACATCTGCAACATGCTTCTAGGGTTACTGTCAATACCTTTTGGAGACTAAAAGTGGAGCTTCTGTCTTCAAGAGTTTTCTGGAATTAGTCTTTTCCTCCCATTCATCATTTTTTCCTAGTCAGCAAGTTTCCCTACATCCATTGCCTTCTGCAATTAATTGATAACTGTGCAAACAAATCACAGACATGGGCCAGGAAGAGATTCACGATTGTGCCTAATTTTACACATGGCATTAGCTTTAATGGGATATCTCTTATGCCTGTCCTCAAATTTAGACCCTTCTTTGGGTAAGGACCAATGATTGTTAACATACTGAAGCTCTGAGCCTTTTTCCAGTTGGGTGATATTTGTACCGTGTTATTTTTTGACATAATCACACAGTAATGCTTTTGTTTTCTGACTTGAAAACCTGTTTCTGCCTTTATGAAAACTATTTATTTTCTAAATGCATTTTCCTTTGAAATTAAACAAATCTCTATTAACATCTTGAGATTTAGTTGGTGTGAAAATCCACTTAAAACCTCCCCAAAGAACTGTCAAGAAAGTAGCTAAAATAGTACAAGTAATTACTTCCTCTTTACACCCTCGTTCCTTCTCTTCTTACCAGAAATCCTCTTAAAAATTAAATACACTCCTACAAAAACTTAAATTTGCTCTTTTCAAGTAGAGAAATGGATAATGCAAGAAACAGAGAAGAATAAACTGAATTGAGTTGGATTTCTCCATATCTTTTTAATAAGCATTTATTTGTACTTGGAAAACCACTTCCCTTCTGAATGCTTCCCTAACACTATGGCCAGAAACTTTCATAAATATTTTAAAAGCATACTTTTACTGAATGGGGTCAACCCAATTATAACTTCAAGGAGTTAAGCTTATTGCAGCTGAATGTGTCAATGCAAAATTGTGATGAAAGGAGAGATAATTTTTGTATTCTTCTCAGAAGAGCATTTAAAAAGTGAGCTGGTTGGTGCTTGAATTTGGAGCTTGGTGTTCCCAAAGACTTTGGGGTAATGTTTAGTATTTTGAATGTGCGTCATGGAAGTTTTACCATTGATTTGGAGAAAATTATTTTGTACAAAGTTATTCCTCCTCAAATCTTGAGTCCAGTTTGGGTTGTGATTTTTACGTAAGAGTAAACATACAGTGTCAGATTAAATGTACATCTGGCCCAGTCTCCTGTCTCTGACATGTCAGACAGTGGGCATATCAAGGATGGAGGCACAGTATGAACAGCTCTAGGATATAGTCACATTTTGCAGTTACGGTCCTCCAACTTCCAGGGATATCTCCAAGCTTTCAGGATTTTCTATGCCAGAAATTGTAACCTTGTGGTTTTGGGAATATTAGAGAAACAAGTCCAAAATTTATGATGATTAAATCCAGGGTTTTTTTTTTTTTTGGGGGGGGGGGGCGGTGTTGGTTGCGGGGTGTGGGTTGAAGGTGCATTTCATGATCCCCCGAACTATTGGAAATATGCACACAATTTTTTTATACTTGATCAAGAAAAGCATAGATATTTCTCTCTTGTGACTTATCATATGTCACGGGAATGCATTTCCTTGCAAGTATGTATTTTCAGGTTTCTAGCAGAAGCTGAAGTACTTCAAATATATACGAAAAGAAAAGAGAATGTGTTGTTTGGAACAGTGCCTGCCTTACTGCAAGAAGGAATTATCAGAAATCTCACAGGAAAACTAATTCTTGTGAGATTTTTTTCCCTCCATTTGTAATAAGATTCAGGTACTTTCTACTTTTCTTAGATATTTCATACTTAAAGGAAAAGATTACTCTTATTCTAATAAGAATTTCATATTAGATTAAATTAAGATGGAAAGAAAAGTTAAAGGGATAAAAGTTTATACCAAGGTACTATTCTACTGTTATTGTAGAATACTGCATACGAAGACTACTGTATATGAAGAATAATAAATTAGATACATAAATCTATTTATATATAAAGCTAAGATGAAATGATGGAAGTAATATAGATGTATGTAGAATCATAGAATGCTTTGAGTTGGAAGGGACCTTCAAAGATCATCTAGTCCAAACCCCCACTGCAGTGAGCAGGGACATCTTCAGCTAGATCAGGTTGCTCAGAGCCCCGTCCAACCTGACCTGGAATGTTTCCAGGGATGGGTCATCTACCACCTCTCTGGGCAACTTGTTCCAGTGTTTCACCAACCTCATTTCTTCCTAAATTTTTTTTTCCCTTCTTTCTTATAAGTCCCCTTTAAGTACAGAAAGGCTGCAATTAGGTCTCCCCGGACCCTTCTATTCTCCAGGCTGAACAACCCCTAGTCTCTCAGCCTGTCCTCATAGCAGAGGTTCTCCACCCCTCTGATCATTTTTCTGGCCCTTCTGTTGCCCTGCTCCAAGGGGTCCACGTTCTGAGGACATTGTGCTGAGGATGAGGACACTGTCCAGAGCTGGACTCAATACTCTAGCAGAGGTTTCACCAGAGCGCAGTAAAGGGGCAGGATCACCTTCCTTGACGTGCTGGCCATGCTTTCCATAATGTAGCCTTTTGATGCAGCCCAGGATACTGTTGGCCTTCTGGGCTGGGAGCACACATCGTCGGCTCATGTCCAGGCATAGTTTAGTTTTTCCCTCATATTGTTGTGCAAATTAATGTAGGACCTAGCTTTGCAAGCAGATGGGAGTCAAAATTCCCTCCAGGTCCCTGACCCTGATCATCTGGAAACCAAATCCCCAGAGTCCTCAGATCTCTCTCCAGTTGCAGAGTATAACTGTCAGCCAGCTAAACATACATTACTAGAAGGCTTTTCTTTTTCTATCTAGGCATAATTTTACATTTTATATGTAATTAAGCTATAAAATAGACTCACAGGAAGGACCACTGTCTTCATACATACTTTCTTCGTTGGCTACAACTATCTTGGTGAAAGAAATGGATCATGGCCATTTCTCTGGCCCTGTGAGGTTGTGGCACAGCACAGCTCACATTCACCTTCCACTGAGAAACAAGGTCCTCTGAACACTGACTAAACATTGCCTAGGAGAGGATTATGTGGCACAGACCAAAACTGTGCCAGAGCTCAGGCCAACACGCTGCAGAAATGAACGGATAGAGGTCCCTGAATCCTGATCATGTACCACTATGGTACTTATGGGCTTTTCCAACAGGGAGTAGCAATTCAGACTCATGTGGTTCCTGATGACGTTATTATAAAGAACTATAGGTGAAGATCAGAAATAATGCATTTAGTTATATTATAACCTGTCCTACTTGAAGGCTTGGGTGTGCAAGGGCAGGAAGGCCATTATCTTAATCTATGCGGTTTAAGAAAGTAATTTCACAGCTAACCTTGGAAAACAGTGTAGACCTTGTCATCACTTCGTTTTCTTTTAGTATAGGAGTGGGTGGCTATGTTTGTTGTGGAAAGCTTGTAAAATTAAACAGTGCAATTATTTTAATCTCTTAATATGTTTGGAATTATGGCTCATGGCTGTTCAAAACGCTCTAGTCACTGGGGTTTGCATAACACGTATGCCATAGAGTCAGCAAATGTCTACCATATGAGCAACAAATGTAGAATGATAAAATAAATTCAAAAGAAGACCTTTCCAACCCTAGATACCCAGGAGATAAGGGAAGCAAAAATGACAGCTGTCTTCAGCAAGAGAAAATGTATTCAAATACTGTTTTTCAAAGAGTTCCCCTAAGTAAGGAAGATTTATTTTATCATGTGCATGCCAGAAATGCCATGATGTTAGAAAAAATATTACAAGAGTTATCTGAGACTCAAAACTCCACCATACCATGAGTCAGTTATTAAAAAACAAATAAATGGATCTTTCAATCCTCAGGCACACAAAGGAAAGCAGAAACGATCTTTGCAGCCATTTCTCCTTTTCTCTAGGATGAATTACTTTTCTATATTAATGTAGATTAGAGCCAGATCATGACATCCATATTCACATTGCATGATAATTTACTCATTCCCATGAAGATTGCTACGAGAACTTCTGGATTAAAATTCCATTCAGAGGTAGTTATGTATTTTAGTTTTACTAGTTGTGAAAAGAACAATACTGTTGAGATAAACACCTTTGGCGCTTTTTATTAATACGATACATATCCTAAACTGTAATATTCCATTTGTTTGTTATATGGTATAGGGCAAAGTTAGTGGCGTATGAGAGCCTATCTCCTCTATATCTTAGCTCTGAGCTAGGATTTCTGCTGACTCTTCCATCTCACTAGGCATGATTGAGTAAAATATTACTTAGAAGAAAGGCATACGTTAAGACTAGGAGGATAAATAGGATACCTGCTTATTTACAGAGATATTAATGAAATTAACATTTTTTGAAGATAGTCATTCTCCATGTGGGTAAACTTCCTAAAACATGGTTCATGCACAAGAACACACTGTATCTTCCAACCATACATATGGGATTGGACCCCATTAAATGCCCGTTTCCAGTCTCTGAGGATATTATCAAAACTTTCCCGTATCACTCCCTGGTCTACTCTTGATCCCCTGGTCATTCCGATACAAGCTCTTCTGTGCCGTTTTTCAGCATTAACCTACTTGTTTATTTGTTTCCATTGAAACTTTCTCATTTATTGTTTCTAGAAAGCAGTTTTGTGATTCAATAGAACATCAATTAAAAAAATTATTTTTTCTGCATAGATTGCTGAACTTCACCAAAAAAAAAAAACCTCAAAAAATTTTAACATCTACAAAAATGAAAAAAGTCAACACAAAGGAAAAGAGACAGTCACCACTTTTGTGACAAGTAACAAATAATTTCTCAGAAAGTCCTTGATCATGATTACTGTGTTTAGAAGGCAACAAAGAATAAACTGAACGTCACATCAAGCACTAAGCAAGCAGCCTCCAAGGGAGGCTAAAGATAGATCACTTTCTATAAATTTACAACACAGCAAGAGAGTAAAAAATCCAGAAAATTATTGTTGAAATACAGCATTACACTCCTTTATAAATCATTTTTAGTAGGGCTCTTGCAGGTAATTAAGCAGAGGGAAAAGCCATAACAATTTGAATTAGATTTGGGACTGTATTTTACAATTTATTTTGTAATATCTTAGTCTCCAAGAAAAATTTTCGCTTGAAATTTATATTCCAAGTGAGAATAATATAGTCCATAAGTGAAAGATAGCAGGAATAACTTGATGAATTGAAGTAAAGATTTGATTGTTCTCCCTGTGGTTTAGGATAAAGTTTAAAAGAGTAAATAAGAACAAAAATGTCTTTTTTTAAAAAAAAAAAAATCTAACACACCAAGAAGCATAATCACAAATGGCTGAAAAAGTTTATATTGTATATGATACTTGTTTAAAATATTGCTTGTTTAATTCAGCAGACAACCTCAGTCTAAGTAGTATAGACTTATTAAATCATTCCCAAGGAAAGAGAAGAGAAGCTGAAATTCAAAGAAAGCAGGAACAAAGCAAAGGAAAACATATGACTGCAAGAAAGCTTTGTCAAAATAAGTGTTCATTTTATTTAAATTTGAACAATTGAACTATTAGAGATTATCAGATATCTATGGTTTTATACTCCTGCTTACCATCAAAGGAATTGAACGTGTGCTGGAAAGTTAGCTAGTCAATTTTGTGAGGTCTCATTTGGGAAGATAAAATATAAATACTGGAAGGCAAGATGTCAATAATGATTGATTAGGACATGTCTGCTGTCTGTTCTGAAGGATTTATGACTGTTGTCAGTTCTGAAGGACAATATTACAAAACCAAACTACAAAGGAAGCATTCGTTATACTATCAGACACTAAAGAATGTAAACCTCTGTGTTTTAACAATTACTTAGATAGGAAAAAATGGTGGGTTTGAAGAGAAAATTATAAAGCTATTTGGAGATAATGAAGGCTCTTCCTGAAGATGTGTTATATTCATCTTGAATTTCATCTAACAAGGTTATTCTAATTTTAACCCACTTCAGCCTAATGCTTTTAAATTGAATTTAGAATAATGATGTTTTACATTAATGACATTTATAGGAGACTGGAAAAAAGCAATGGCATTCCCATCTGGATTGTCCTGTGCAAGCAAGCCTTGTGGAGCTGCTCATTCAATTCATTCTGTCTGGGCTAAGATTTGCCCGTGCAGGGACTGCCTACACAAAGACTTTTGTGTGTGAAGGACTTCAGGCAGCAGGAATTGAGATGCACCCAACAAATATATTTTCAGTTGAATCAGGTGGAAATGGTGTCGGGCTTTAGAAATTCCTCCTCTATAAAAGTAAGAATCACAGTTCAGCAATGAAGTGAGGTCTGGGTTTGTGATGGTGTCTTTCAAAAGAGGGGGACCATGTGGGGCCAAGACAGAAAGAACAAACTCAGTCACATTGGGGGCTTGATGCAAGTTCTGAGGCCAACTCCTAAAGACAGTTGAAGTTAACAGCAAAACTTCCCGTGGGTGCAGTGGTCCCCAAATGTATATTTGAACCTTCGCAGGCCTACCAGGACTAAACCAAAGCTCTTGAGATTCAGTTATCACTCGTTCTGGCAAAAGTTGTTGTTAAATCCATTCAACAACTAAAATGAGACATTGCTAAAATTTCCTTGGCAAATAACTAGTACATTGAAGCTGCTTTTTGAAACAATCCACAACTGTATTTCATAAGGATTAATCCTTAATGATATTCATTGAGAGTTGAAAAGAGGGGAAGTATGACTGGGGTTGAATATTCGAGAAGACAATTTTAGTCTTAGAAAAGGAAGGAGGTAATTTTAAAAGTTCAATAGCTTCTAAAATATACACTTATATAAGTATGTATATATATATACACAGAAGTAGATATATTATGTGTATATATCCACGTATATATCTACATCAACATATCTAAGATGATAAAAGCATTTTCCCAAATTGTAACAAGTTTCTTTTCTCTGAAAACAAACCATTAAGCACTCTGCAAGTGTGCCAATTGCTGCTTTGAATAAAAAAGAGAACCACTGACATTGTTTCCAGTCCGCCAAAATAAACTTACCCTGACTGCTGAGCTGTAGACCAATGGGACATATGTGTGTGATAACCCCATTCCAGAGTAAATCCAGCCACAATATTAAGGAGCAATTTGAGTAATAAAAAAGTTTCAATAACTATAAATCAAAACACATTTTATGCCTGGAAGGCCTTTTTGAGCTTTCTTCTTCTTCCTACCCATTTCTTGTACCCTTCATTACAGTATAATCAATTAGGCATGAACTTGAACAAAAGCTAGGATGCCAGGCAGCCCTGAACACCAAAGAAAATTTGAATTTATGTATATCCACAGTCAGTGCATGACTACACATTTCTGGCAGAATTTTAGTAAAAAAGAAAGTGTGTTTTCACCAAAGTGTAGTTTTCACATGAGTGGAATGGCTTTTGCACTTGATTAAGGTGGTTAGTAATAGCTCTCTGTGTGACTCCTACCATCTCCTACTTGCAAAATAGTGTGTTATGTCTTTAAGCTCCTGCATAATGGTTTATGCTATAGTATTTAATTCACATTTGCAGTTAGCCAGAATGCTATGGTCAGCAATCACAATTCGGCTGGAAAGCAGCAATACATTAAGCTGTGATAAATTAATCACTTGGAAATTTGTGAACATGTCCTAAGGAACTTATGCTTGCCCCTTAGCATAGTATTTTTTCCACTCCATCATTTTAATGGCTTTAGCCTCTCAGCACTACCATGACAAAAGCAAAATCTCTTTTCCTTCTTTCTTTTTTTTTTTTTTTTTAAAAAATAAGGAAAGTTGAGGCACAGAGAGGAATGGTTACGTAGGATGTATAGGTCTGAAAAGGAAATTAAGGCTGAATCTTCTCTATCTTATATGGATTCAGTAATTACTGGACAATGCTTCCTTGGGTTATTTTCAGCCACCAGTTTTTAGGCATTTGGGAGGGTGAGGAGGGAGAGGAATCATTTTACCATTAGGAATCATATTACCATTAGGAATAAAGAAGACAAGATTCAGATAAAATAACAATTGGCTGAGATCCTTCCTCAAACCCCAAAGCCCTTATGAGGTTTGGAAAAGTTTAGCACAGTCCTTTCATTTTCTTCATCTGCTTCAATGGCACTTCCTGATACTGGCAGGGACAGAACACCAAAAATACTATGTGAAAAGCTGCAGTTTGAATAAATTGTGCCAAGTGTACAGTCCTTCCATGTTTTTGTTGGTTTTGAATTTTTTTTTAATTATTTTTATTAGGTTTCTCTAAACAGAAAAGGCAACATCAAAAAGTGCACTCAGATATAATAGATATCTGAGTATCAGGCCTAAAGAATGTTGTGGTATGTGGACTAGACACAGAGCTCCCTGGGTTCTTGGTTTGAGCCCTTTGGGTGGACCCTGGCATTACACAATGATTTCAGGACAGCTCTAGGGAGCCCATGCTTTTCAGTGGCATCACATACTTAAAACCTTGCATAATAGTTGTCAAACATGCAAGAAGTAGGATGGAAAGAAAGGAGGTTCAAATTGACCCCCGACAATGTCTTTTCATTTTATTAATGGTCTTTCAAACACAAATTCTGACAGTCACAGAAACATCAAAACTACTTCTGGGATGTCTGGATCAATCATGTTGATTATACATTTGTCAGATTATTGGCAAAATATTTTTAAAAGCACATATATGCAAGCACATTCGTATTGTCAACATCAATCTTCTCCTGGAAATTCAGAAATCAGAGGAACTTCTTGTAATGTTTGAGTGAAATCATATTTTGTGAGCATAACAACTGACACCCAAGAAATCCCCTAAGCTGTCATGACAATGATGTTCAGGTTTTTATAATAAATTGTACTTTAAGGTTTTTAAAAAGTAATGCATGTGTTCAAGGTCTTTCAGAGCCATAGTGAGTTTTAGGATGTATTTGACAGCTACCATTTCTCACCTAGCAAGTCCACCTTTTAGTGTCTATATATGAAAATCACAAGTGAGAGTTTGTGATTGAAAGCTCCTGGCAGGTTTTGACCTGGATGAAATGACTAACTGCTATCAGCCCACCATCTAGAAACCTCAGCAATTCAATTAGCTCTAATTGAAGTGGTAATTGATAATGTCAGCTCAAAGGCCACAAAACAAATGGGCTTTAAATCTGAACTGTTTCCTTACCTCCAGAATTTAGATATATATTCTAGAAATGCGTATTGACACAGAAATGCATTTGTTGGCAACTTCATTGGAAAAAACACTGGCAGTGTATCAAATAAAACCAGAAGTATAAAACTGGAAGAAGTTGTAAATGTACTGTAAGGTATAATTCTGCCCTGGTAGGAAGGAAAGCAAAATGTCCAGATGCTATCTGCTATTTCAAGGTAGGGTTAATTTTGCCTAACTTTAGGGAACACGAGCTTCTACTTCTAAGATAAGGTTTCAATTCAGTTGTCTAGTAATTGGCACCTAGTGCCATTTTCAATGACCCATGAAATCCTGTCTGAAATAAGCCCATGTATCTCTTAATTTGCAGCTATATCTCACCTTTAATGTTAGGTGAAGTAAATCCTGTCATTTACGTCCTTAATTAGGAGTATATTCTGCATGTATTCCATGATTCAATACCAGGAATCCATGCAGAAGAGAGGACATCAGTATTCCATACTGTGGGTACACCACTCCCACTCAGCTTTGAAACTGAATATTTAGAAATGAGAATGATTCTAGTACATGTGGATCTCAGCAATTTAAGACTCTAACCTTCCTCTAACCTTGCCTTAGAGGATTATTTAAGCAGCTGCCTTTGTTGCATTATTGACATACATCTGTCTTTGGAATATCCATCCTGAGCTATCACGGTACACTTAAAACACTTGGACAAAACAAATAAAATAGATAAGGACACAGAGAGTTAGGGTCAAATCTTCAGCTAAAGGAAATTCAGCAGAGCCGTGTACCTGGCTAAGAATCAGTCTTCATGGAAAAGAGTCTAGCAGAAAACCCATTTGCACAGTTAGTGAAGGGATGAACATAAACATGACACCTGGTGTGTTTCAAAAGGAAGCCATAGGACAAATGAGTTTCCTAAACTCGTAATTTATTGAGGCTGTGGTCCAGAAAGACCCTTAAGCATCCCAGTATCTTTCATCATTGCTGTGAAATGGAATAGTTCTTCAATCTTGCACGAGCTTGAATATGTTATTCCAGTTTGTCAGAAAAACTGCTTTGGCTGGCTGATTTATTTAGTTGCTCTACCCAGCTGGAAAATGCTCTGCATTTTCATGTCCCATGTCATTCCACTGTTCTGTTTATTTCTCTCATTAATGAGAATACTTTCAGAGTGGCTTAAATATAATCAAATTATTATGATCTCCCCACCTTCAAGGTCTGACAGAACACAAAGCATAGGCCAATATAGCTGACCAGCCAAAGAATAGATTATCTGTCGTAGAGAGTGTCGTGATGCTGTTGCCAAACAATCCCTGCATGTGAGTTACAGGGTTAGAGAAATAAACTTACACAGAAAATAAGATGTATTTGTAAACATAAAATGCTCATCTAGGAATTGCACAACCTAATCACTTCCTATGAAAGTCACTTGAAAACCTACTAATATACACAAAACAAACTTTTAAATGAGATTTTAATGATAAGATGACAACATATTTCCTAAGTGAGTCCTACCTCAGAGAATGTCAAAGGTCACCAAAAATGCCAATCTATGAATGAACAAAAATATCTGTTAAAATTTTTTGAAATGGCACCAGCTTCAGACATAAAATTTATCTTGACTTATTGCTTACATGAGCAGTGAACAGTCCTATATTTCCCACATAACAATGGATAGGATTATTCTGGTGGTTACAAGTACACAGAGCATTACATTTGTATTGCAGACCCTTATAACGATCAAATTGTCATAACACACCAGAGTAGTCTAAATATGAGCAGTGCCATACTAAAATAAATGAGCCCATAGTGTATGTTCATATAGTTCCTTCTCTGGAGGCAAGTGATAAAGCAACTTGATGAATGACAATGAAAAGACAAAAACACTGTAGTAAACTCAGTCCTGCTGTAAATATACACAACCCCATTGACGACTGAATCTGTTCTTGTCCAGAGCTATATTTAGTATGTGGGGTCTCCATCCTCACACTGCATTCATTATTCCTGTTTCACGCTAAAGCAGCTCCATTGCTTTCACTAAATGGAGCATGTCATTTTCTTAAATAAGTGCTTGACCATAAAAAACTAAGCATATATAAAGCATAGCGTGAGGAACACAGCTTCCTATTCTGGTTCGTGTCTTTGATTTCACAAGCTCTATTTCTGTCAATAATCTCATTTAAAGCACATCCATTTTAACTCCCCAAAGTACTGCATTTATATGAGTGAACAAACTCCTGTTATCAAAGCAGAGTCTTGACTGCACAATTAAGCTGGTGTTGACCGCGGTTCTTGAGAAAGTACACCAGGTAGATTGTGTTGGGCCTGGGAATCCAGGATCGTTGGGAATCCAGCCCACATTTCAGGCTCAGAGAGCAAAGCTGGAAGTGTGAAGCTTTTGCTATCAATCCAGGATCTTTGGGACCTGGCTATACCTGAGATTTCTATCCTGGGGCTGTGACACAGAATCCAGCCTATTTCCAAGTTTCAAGAAATGCCAGAACTCAGGTAGCCTGGCATCCCAATGTTCCTACAATGGTTCAGTGTTATAAGAAGTGACCAGAGACTTCACTGGCACATTTTTTGGTTCTCATTCCCCAACTATTAACACTAGGTTTCTCTTTTGCATACTGAAGTTCCTGGCTGGGCCATTTGCCTGGATTTCCTTTCTGCAAAAAGCCTGGGCAAAATCAAGCTCCTCCTAAATACCTAAGTTGCTGGGAGATAGGGGCATTTGCCGTGTTCAGTCTAAATTGCAAATCTAAAATTTTCTGATGGGTCAAAATAGGGTTAAGGAGTTTGGGGGTTTAATAGTCTTTCTAGTTCTAGATATAAAACTTATTTGCCATCACTACATAGTTTTCATTACAGATCTTGATTCCATCAGCATCATAGTTTATCACTAATTGGCAGATCATGTTATTTCCTCCTAGCAATTAGGAATTTTGAAAGTGTGCCTAACATTTTCTTTGTGTCCAAAGAAGTTTCATCAACCTAAGAAGCATGTGCATCAGATATATGGGGAGGAAATTAATTCAGTCTGACTGTCAGGAGGAGACAGCATTGAACAGATTCCTCAAACTGATTAAATATTTGCAGCAACCTTCACATCCCACAGTAGGTTCCTCCAAAAGACGTCCCTTTCTTCACTCCTGTAGGAACAAGTTTCCTACTCCCATATAAAAGGGAATTAAATTGGTGTGGAAGTAACTGAGATTCCTCCCTAATTTTAGAAAGTATGGACCATCTCTGCTCTGACATCACAGCACGTAGACACACCAACATGAGCAGTAATGGGTACACATCGCAATGTCACACTGAAAACAGTCCAGACTGAATAAAACTCAACCTTACTCATCTGTGCATCTTTACCCAGTCTCTTCTGGGGTGGAATTGCTGTGTTTGCATCATGGATGCATAAGAAAGGCATTCATATTAATGACCATACTTTAACAGTTGTATGAAGTGTATGAAAAATAAAAATAAAACCACTGTTACTGCAAATCCTGCATTTAACTGAAGTAACTGAAGCATAAACCAGGGTCAGGAGAGGAGTATACAGCAGAAAATAAAATATGTCAATATATATACATTTAAATATAGAAAAGCATGGAAACATATGGTTAGTAAAGACAATGTGACATTCTTCCCTCTCCAGTTCAGAGTAAATAAAACAACACGATTTTCTTTCCAACAAATCAATCAAACTGCACAATGACACCCTGTTGTTTCTTATGGCTTCAGAATGAAAGTGAAGTTATGTATGTTTTTCTTGGCACAACTGATCTTCTCCTTGAATCCCACCACGCGGGTCCCAAGTCTTATCTTTCTCTGTCAGAATCCCTTGCAAATCATTATTTTTCAGTTAAAGAGTCTCTCTGAAATCTTCCCTGCACTTCTCATTCCAGGCAACTTCAGGGTTGTTGTATGGTTTTGGAGCATGAGGAAGCACTGTCTGTTTTCAGCTCCCTTGCTGTCTACACCCAGCAACCACCAGTATTTTTAAAGAAAAGTTGGAATAGTTCCCTCAACATCCTTCTCCTTCTGAGTTTAAAAAGTGTATAAAGATATGTCAGAGTATATAATTCAAGGCATACAAGTGTTATATTAACAGATCATATACCGTCCAGAAATAAGGTGGCCTCTATTTTTAGTCTCCCACGCTGCAACCTTCTGTTAGAAAGCAGCAGGAGTGGCTACTCTGCAATAGGAGATCCAGGAACTACAGTGTCAGGCTGGGGTCGTAATTTTGCCAACACAGGGTACAGTCCCACAGTGCTATAAGAGGACGAGCAGAGAAGGTTCAAGGACAGTAACCAGAGTCATCCAAATGATCATCAAGGCAATCTGCTGTGATGAGACAGACCAGAGGCCAAACTAGGAAGTCAAGTTAGCAAATCAAGTTCAGGATCAGCAAGGAACATATGGGAATGTCTAGAGTGAAGCTCAGGCAAAGACCAAGACCAAGGACATGGCTGAAGTGCAGCTCCTGGGATAGGGAAGCAACAGAAGAGGATTCTCACTGCTTTCTCATGCACTTCACTATGTTTACAAAAGTTTGATCCAAGATTACATGGCTTCAGCATGTCAGAGCTGACCTTGAACACAAGCAACTAAACCCCTAAGAGGGAGGGAAGGGGGTTGCTGACCCTGTTGATGCACTCGAAGCCTTGACACCCTCTTGATCACCATGCTGTTTACTTATCTTTCAAAATGTCCTTCTCAGAATGTCCCAAGAATGGACACTTGCCTGCAAAAGCCAACATCTTCCTCGAAGGGAATAGGTGAGCATAAGTCCTGCAGAGCTCAGTGGCTGTGGATGAGCTCTACAAGCTGTTTTGCAGGATCTTCTGGATCTTTTTTTATATCTACAGTGATGGTACAGAGGAACTGAGCTTTGGCTCTGCAAGTCATGCTCAGAAAACTTAATATGCCTCTTAGGATAGGCTTCAGCATCTGTTGTGCTATCAAAGCTCAAAAGTCAAGGCATGTCAAATCCCCTTATTTCCAGGGGCATCAGATCTTATACAATTAGAGCAGAAGGGCAGGATCTGTTACTGAACTTTTACCATAAGTGATCTGCTTATGAATCACTTGTGAGTCTGTTGGACTTCTATGCCATTGCAAATCCTTACCTCAATTTTAATAGGTGATTTAGGCACATTCTTGTGCAACCAAATTGTGGAGTTCATTGCTGTAAATATTCATATGCAAATATTATTATTCAAAAAATAATACAATTATTACTTTAGCTGGCTGAATATGAGCCAGCACTGTGCCCAGGTGGCCAAGAAAGTCCATAGCATGCTGGCTTGTATTAGAAATACTGTGTCCAGCAGTACCAAGACAGTTATCATACCCCTGCACATGGCACTGGTGAGGCTGCACCTTGAATACTGTATCCAGTTTTGGGCCCCTCACTACAAGAAAGACATTGAGGTGTTGGAGCGTGTCCAGAGAAGGGCAATGATGCTGGTGAAGGGTCTAGAGAACAAGCCCTATGAGTTGCAGCTCAGGGAACTGGGGGTGTTTAGCCTGGAGAAAAGAAGGATGACAGGAGATCTTATCACTCTCAACAGCTACCTGAAAGGAGGTTGAGTGAGGTGGGGGTCATTCTCTTTTCCCAAATAACAAGCAATAGACAAGAAGAAATGGCCTTAAGTTGTGTCAGGGAAAGTGTAAGTTGGATATTAGGAAAAATTTCTTCACTGAAAGGGTTGTCAAGCACTAGAACAGGCTGCCCAGGGAGGTAGTTGAGTCACCATCCTGGAGGTGTTTAAAAGATGTGTAGATGTGGTGCTGAGTGATGTGTTTTAGTGGTGAACTTGGTAGTGCAAGATTAACAGTTGGACTCAATGACCTTAAAAGTCTTTTCCAATCTAAATGATTTTATGATTCTATGATCATACAAATAGGAAACAAAGGCAAAGCTGGATCCATAAAAAGTCTTCCAATCTCAATATTTGTGTGCTCTAATCAACGTTTAGGCAAATGAAAGGAGAGCTACTCAGTGATTACTCACTTAGCAATCTGTCCTTTTTTAAACATGTTCAGTTCTGTAGTAAATATGTGTTTAAACCATCAGTATTGCTTGTATGCTCTCTGCTAATGCTCCTGATTTCTCTGCTCAGCTCCAGCCATTCATAGAAATAAACAATACAGAAAGGGACTTGTCAAAGTAATCGGCCTGTCCGTGATGTATGCTGCAATAAAGTAACAATAAAGATCAAGAAAAAGGGCTGTTTATAGTAATGATGGCTAAGTGTTGAACTCCTTCAGCAGCAGATTAAGTAAAAGGGCTGTTTATAGTAATGATGGCCAAGTGTTGAACTCCTTCAGCAGCAGTTGTGAGACACCAAGTTGTGGCAGGGAAGCTCCTAGGATTTTCTTCAACATTTAGTATAGCAGCACTGACTGCAGTTGTTTCACTTGAATAATCTCCTAGTACCTTAAAATGATATTTGGTGTGACCATATGTTTATTACAACTACATTAATTGCATGTAAACATTTCTGTTTGGCCATGTTGGAAAAATAAGAATGCTGGAAGTCTTCTGCATGCTCATTTCTTCTTCCAATTTCTTATTTGCTTGAGGCAAACGATTTTCTGAGAACATTGTCTGTGATTAAAGATGTAATAATTCTTCCCAGAAAAAGCAAAAAACCATCCAAGAGTATCACATTCCCCCTCCTTAATTAAGGTTCCATACTTTTGCTATTCATTGACAGTAACCAACATCCAACATGCACATACTTCTGCATAATTATACCGCAGGTTTGTTAGGGTCTGTGCCTATGTAAGTGTTTGCCATTTGGAACTCACATCCATCCAAGCCTGACAAGTCTTAAAACCTAGTCTTAAAATGAAACATCGTGACTTATGGGTAAAGGCAATTGAACATTTTAGGGAAATTGGACTTTATGGAGACTATCATCTTTCCGCACTAATTATAGAACACAAATGTTCGTAATATAAATTTGAGAGATTAACAGTGACAACTGAGAGACAAATCATCGTATAGACAATGTGGAAATTCTGCTCCTAATATTTCTTGATGTGAATTGTAGTTAGTTGGAATAGTGTAACCTTGGGATGTCACACTGGGATTTAACAGTTATTTAACATGACTTTTTAACAAGAAAATTTCTGCAATCAACAGCAGAAAGCAAAAGCGTGAAGTTTAATGACTATGGCCTAGAGTTCATGAAACAATGATACTTCATTTAAAATGCCCTGTTCAGCTGCTGCATCTGTCAGGGTACATCTTTATCAAAAAACTCTGGAGGCTATTACGACCAGATCAAGTTTGCCTCAAATAAACATTTTATTGAGACATTTAAGAAAGGGATATAGTCATTGCAGACTCATCAAAAGAATTAAGGAGGACAGTGAGAGACCTGCAGAGGGAGAGTTGGTTGGTAAGTAGATTGAAAAAAACCTGACGTACATGGAGTTGAAACACCCTCTGAAATGCATGACTTTCTATTGCCTGCTGACTGGTAGGTGAAGTAGGGAGGAAGGAATCCAACCTCCAGAGTACTCCTTCTGCCCAGTTAGACATCTTCCCCAGCTCAAATATTTCAGTGATTGTGTCAATTCAGAACGGTGTTTATGCTTTCTGGCAAGCAGGCAGTTTAGATCCGGCTCCCTTCCCAGTCTGGAAAATTACATCGTTTCTCCGAAAAGTGACCTGATCACCTATAAGTGAGATTGCAAGCAGTCATTACCTAGTCCTCCTGCTGAGAATAGATCACTGCGTGGAAACTAATACAGAAAAAGAGAACAATGAAAGACGACTGATTTTAGCCTAGCTAAATCTCACTGCCACCCAAATGCTGATTTTTTACAACCATTTCCCTTATGGATTTGGCACTGAAATACCCATTTGGGACTGGATATTCACATGGTACAGGAAACATTGGGAAAAATCATCACCTTGGTCCTGCTGCAATAAAAGATAGATATTAGGTATAGATATAGATGATATAGGTATAGATATGCTGAATAAAAGCTTTATGACTTTAGAGATATCTCTTAGGTGTATTATAGTTCAGGTTGGGTTTATCTAAATCCAACCAGTGAGTTGGGAAAATTCAATCTTCAAATTAATCTTCCTTGTGTTCTTATGTGATTCTCTTGCTCTAAGAAAAAATCTTAGTAAGATTAATTTTCTCAATTTTATAAGGGTCTTTTAAGAGAACATTTCAGCAACATTTATAAAAAGAAGGGAGAAAAACGACAGATGAATTTCAGCAGTATCTTGTGAGGTCCTATTGCCAAATTACAGGGAAATGGGAGCATTTTAAAAAAAAAAAAGGGAAGGGAAGGGAAGGGAAGGGAAGGGAAGGGAAGGGAAGGGAAGGGAAGGGAAGGGAAGGGAAGGGAAGGGAAGGGAAGGGAAGGGAAGGGAAGGGAAGGGAAGGGAAGGGAAGGGAAGGGAAGGGAAGGGAAGGGAAGGGAAGGGAAGGGAAGGGAAGGGAAGGGAAGGGAAGGGAAGGGAAGGGAAGGGAAGGGAAGGGAAGGGAAGGGAAGGGAAGGGAAGGGAAGGGAAGGGAAGGGAAGGGAAGGAAGGGAAGGGAAGGGAAGGGAAGGGAAGGGAAGGGAAGGGAAGGGAAGGGAAGGGAAGGGAAGGGAAGGGAAGAGTTTTTTGGGTTTTTTTTTAATGACAACTTAGGGAACATTTCGTTCACAGCAGGGCCTTGAGATGTAACTAATTATAATCTTCCCGTAAAAACCAGGAATGGAACAGATTTTGCTTTAGAAACTTCCCAGGATTTGCCAGCTGCTATTAGCAATCCCCACTAAACAACTAAGGAATGTTAGAGCAAACCTTAAGTATGATCCTAATAATGAATTTAATTTTCTGAGATTTATCAATTGTTGCTCTGTTACCGAAGAGTTTTTAAGTAAACATATGGTTTTTAATTTCAAAACAATTTTCGATAAAGCTGATTCTAAATAATGTTGCAGCTCCTAAGACATCTCTGTCCTTTACAACAGTGATTTTTAAGAGCAGGAGACTGAAACACTTTCAAAGTAATCAGAGCACTTGCACAGATTCCCCAGGGTTTCGAAGAAATACCTTGGCTGAGTTGAATGAACTACTCTGAGTGCTGGTAATTTGTGGATTTAAAGAGAAGACTGTAAAGTAGTAACTAATATTAGCCAAAAAAAAAGTTCTGTGGCATCCTTATTTTTGAACCATAAGTGTCCCAAGAGAGTTCATAACATCTGCCTAGAACTCTAACAAGGTTAAGTCTACCAAATGCTCAGTCAGGTTTTGTAAAATGAATCATGACATAATGGTAAACTAAGTATTTCGCTTCCACAGCTTTATGTGCAGAGCACAGAATTCAGCTATAAATCTATCATCTATTTCCAGATACTTAACATCTACGTTTCCTTCCATAATCAAGAATTATAATAATAATAATAAGAAAGCCCAGTTTACTCTGTTGTTATTCCATGCCATCTTAGTGATGTGAAACAGAAGCAAGTTAGCAAGGTTTTGCTGTCTGATACTAGATGTCCAATATTCTTTTAAAACTCTCTGTGTACATACATTTCTTTTTGGTTGTATAAACCTATCTAGTAAAACTGATTCTGTAATGTCATTAAAGTGTAATTCAACAGAAAATATACTTTAATCAGAGTAAGATGGGGTTCATATCTGATTACATTGTCTTTCTAAAAAAATCATTGCCATGATATGCTCTAGGGAATCTCTGCAAGACTTTTCAGTCTATGTGAATATAAGCTATTGAAGTTAGAATAATAAACAGTTAATTAACTGGTCCTTCCACATGGTAGCTAGTGGCTACTGCAATAATACAGAATTCTCTCATGTCATATTATCAACTTTGCTGGTTTTTGGAGAGTTTTGTTTGGGTTTGTTTGTTTTTTCTAAAGGAGATCACTGTGAATACGTTGGAAAAAAAAATTCAGTGAGTTGGATTCACAGATGTTTTATGGATAGTTTATTGCCCATAGTATTTAATTCATGCTTGACTCACAGAATTACCCAGTTACTGTTTTCCTTGAAGTCTTTTTAGATGAGTAAGAAATCACTAAATGGAATTCAGATGAGCGTTCATAACAGACGGGGTTTTTTTCAAGCCACCATTCATATGAAATTTTCACTTAAATGAAGACTTTAAAAAAAAAAAGGTAAGTAAGTTTTTGGATTCTAAACAGTGTTAGAATCAGGAGTGCTCTATTTTTAATCCACACTGAGACTCAGATTGAGCTCGTCAAGCTTCACACTAGAATTTATGTGTGCAGTCTCAATCATCATGGTAAGCTCATTCCATAGCTCAGAAAACAAGTGGAGACCTCCACCGGGACAATAATTTTGTCTATTCTCAAAATCTACCTTCACATAAGTCAAATCATCTTCTAAAAGTGCCTGTATCTTTGGAATGATGAAAAAGAAAGCTTTAGTGATTGAGTCTGGACATCCACTTTAAGTCACGAAAGTACTGTCAAAAAAAATCCTACCCTCAATAATCTCAGTAAAGTCAAAATTAAATGTGACTTCATGCTTAGATTCACAGAATCACAGAACTGTCAAACTGGAAGGGACCTCTGGAGATCGTTGTGTCTAACCACCTGCTCAAAGTAGGGTAAACTAGAGCAGGTTGCTCTAGGTTGTGTCCAGTCCAATTTTGAATATTCCCAAAAGTGAAGACTCTATAGCCTGTCTGGGCAACAATAAACATCTATTGTGTAGTTTGATATGTTCCTTAATCTAATTATTTTAATGCAATTTCATAGAAATGACTATTCATTTGCTAATTATATTCAGAGATATGGCTGCAGCTACTGCAGATACATAGAAGTTAGTTTTAAACGATCTACTTCGGGATTTGGTAGCAACGCAATAGTAAAAAGGATGCTGTTGGAAGGGAATAATTTCACTTTTGCTTGATTTCTGCAATCCTGACCTCTTATGTGCTACGGAAGCAAGGTTTATTAATAATAGTAGGCACTGACAAAGTATTAGAAAAATTTCCATCCTAACAGAATTCATCCACTAGTGGAAATGCAGCAAAAATTGTAAGGAGTGTTGTTTAGTTTTGAGAGCTAAATCTTGCATGTTTTGCTTTTTTATAGGAAAGTGATTCGAGAAAAACACAGAACGTTTGTGAACTTACTGAGCAGCCTGAATGAAACCTGTCAGTCCTTGGTCTGCATATTCAGCTCTCCGATAAACTCCAATAAACTGCAATCTCTTACCCAGCGTGACCCCTTATGTGTAGCATAACAAGTTTCCAGATATTCCAAATCTGCTGGGCTTTCCTGTGATCTCCTTACCCAGCACTTAGTTGACTGTTGTCACTTGACTGTGTTGCTCAGTTCCCCTGAGTTTTCTCAAGCGGGGGTGACTAGACAATTGCTTTCTTTATATGATTATGCGTAGAGAAGACAAGCTGTCTTAAAAAGAAAGAGTAAAAATGACTTTTGGGAAAAGGAAAGCAAAACAGGAAGTGCATTAAAAATTAGAGAAGAGAGAAAAAACAAGATTAACCCAATGGAGTGATAACAGGCATTCATATGTGGTCTAGTAAATCTGAGTTTCCTTTGTAGTCAGTGGAGAGAATCAGGTATTTCTAAATTTCAGTTCAGTCTAAAGCAAATACCTGGGGCAGGTTAGATAAATCACGTTACAAAAGTGCTTATTTCTCCCTGTCGACTGTAAATGGAATCCAGGGTGACTAGCTCAGCTATTGACACCTGTTAATGTAAAAGCCTAGAGTTACATGAGACAAATCCCACCCTAACAGTCCGCAAGAGGATGTCTTTTCCAATCCTCTTTTTCTGACTGTGTCTCTCTCTCTGGGGTAAGATGGAATTTCTGGAAAAACTGGGTTGGTTTTTGGGTTTTTTTTTTTCCTTTTTCAGGCTGTTGGATGCATTGTCAAAGGAAAGGAAGCTACGATCACAGCAAAAACATTTGGGTGTATAAAGAGCCTAGGAATGTTTAGGCCTCGAAAGACCCTTAACAGCATCAACAACAATGGTTTGCTTTTGTTTCCTAGGATTAAAAGGAGAATTATTTTTATTTTGTTATGCAGACCTGGTTTAATCCTCTCAATTATCCATATTGACTTTTACAAAGGGAAATAACTAGCAAACCGTATTGTACTGTGGATCACATCCTATCATTAGTTCCCATTACTTGAACAGGGGAAACTCTATGTGGAGATAAAGACCATGCTGTGTTACCACTACGTGGAGACAACATGAGCAAAGGAAATGCCTGAAGAAACATGTGTTCCAGCCTCACTGCACAGAAACAGCAGCAGAGCAATGAGCCCAGTGTTACCCTCAGTTATAGACTCCCCAGGTTCCCCGGGTGAGGGAAAGGCTTATCTAAAGACCAGAAAAGAGTCAACTTTAAATCGACTTCTGAAGGATTCAGTTTTTCCGTGGGACTAGGGTTCTTCAACAAATTTAGCCTTTGTGAAGATAATGCAGAGTCCTACCTTGAGGGCTGAAGTTTTTTTTCCCTTTTTCGGGATCAATTAAGTGTTATGAAACAGGCAAGAAAGGAAAGCTGCCTGCAGAAAAGGATGCACGTCAAGTTTCTTCTCCTTCTGGGCAAAGGGGTAGTAATAAAGCTGTAATCCAGTAACGATGCTGAGACATGGCAAAGCACTGGCTAGTTCCCCCTTGATGAGGTTATTTCACAAGGTAGATTGACTTTATTAAGAATAGAAAGTAACATTTTATTTTTCCCTGTAACTTTGTAAGTAATCGTGTTAAAGTCTTTCAAAATCTGTTCTTCCAAATCTGCTTGCTGAGAGCTACACAATGCCATATATATGTATTAACAAGCCATCTGACCTCTTTAAAATATGTGTCTATGTAGTCTAATAATATTAAAGAAAGGGATTAAAATTCAAATGATAGACTGTTTTATATCCATGCAGAGAGATAATCCAGTCATTAGGCATGTGGGATATGGGGAAAGACTCAAGGCTGTGCAGGTCTGGATTAGAAAACAGCTTCCAATTGCTTCTGTTTGGTGCTGTGGAATTTATTAGCTTTGTTCTTGTAAAGTCATAGGAGAACTGGTAGGGAAGAAATATAAAACTGTTTGAACCCAGAGCAATACCAGGTGCACATGATTAAACTAAAACCTTTAAAAAGTTCATATCAAGCAGACTCTATGAAGCATGTAACTCAGATCTATCCTTCCCTGGGTAAAAATTCAGTGAAAGGAGAAAAATAAATGATGCAGTGTGTAAGAACAGAAAGTTTACAATTTTCCCTTCTGTATTTGACATTTAAATTAGATGGACATGGGCCAAGGACTGGAAGAGTACGAGTTACATGGGACAAGTTAATATGCATTGGCACAGAGCTTTGTGTTCATGCTTGCTTGTACTGCTCCAAAGCTCTGGATAACCTGTTATAAGACCCATGTACGTCAACAGTCCATACTGTGGAGAGGTTTACCGAAACAAAATAATAGCTTTCTTCTAGTAATGTCTTTTTTAAATGCCATTTTCTTGCCATGGCAAAGTTATTTGGAAGATCTGATTTGTGCCGCTCCTTCAAACCAAAAAAAAACGTGGAGACAAATACATATACACACTTTTTTTCTTCTCCTCCCTTTCTGTACAACTGTAGTATTTAAATTCCTTAAAACCAGTACTCCAACGGGCTGCTTAATACGGCATTTCCATATTCTATATCAATTACCAAAATAAAAATACTCTGTGTTTCTTTTTGCTGACCACAAGCTGAATCCTAGTTTACCATCATAAAGACTTGTTAGTATTTTACTATTATGAAGTTGAAAATATCATCCTTTTTACAAATTGGAGTACCTGTGGCTGGATCCATTGTCCATTTTCATTTTTGGTCTTCTTCCTAGGGACATATCTTCCTGTTCCAGTATCACCAGGTGGTTTTGTAGTTTGCTTCTGATCATGTGGCTGAGTATATGTACATGTATACGTGCATGTCAGTCCTCCAGTTATAATGGTATTGTGATGATGGTTAGATTTATACAAAGGAAACACCAGCAAAGAGAAACACTTTATCTGTCGTTCTTTCTTCACCCAAAAAATAGGAAGTATTTCTGTAATTTCCAGAAAGTAAACAAAGATCCTGATTTGAAGACTGACTGTTTAGGATAGGATCCAGCCATAAATTCAGACACAAAACTGGAGAGTTACAGCTAGACTTCTATACATGAATGAGGTATCCAAGCCACTGTTGAAGCCCATGAAGGTCTAGTCAATACAGTTAATAGAGCTGAAGAGGAAGGGATATCATGCTAAACTTAGCACATGGTCAGGTCCACAGCTCTCTGGGCTCAGTTGACTTTACTGACTCTAAGTGGATTTCAGTTTCTTGAAAATGAATATTTAATGCCCTATCAGGCAACGTAGGTGTCCAAGATATGTTCATAGGACCTACAGATAGGACACAGAATCTCCGTGAGATCAGTGCCCTTCTTGAGTGGCAGCTGGAGGTCAGGAGAGAAACCCTGAAGTTATTAAAATGGCGTTATCTGTCTATGTTTAGGCAGCTGAACCTCTCCTTAGAGTTGAACTGACTCTGGTAGGAGTGTAGATATCTAGAGTGGAAGGAAGCTAAATTAAGGAGTCTGAAAAGTCTGGAGCTGAATTCTACCTCTTGGGCTTGATTTGATTGCATAGTCATAGTTTTATCTGGAGGGATCCAGTCAGATTTTGGACCACACTGCAGTAGGCATTGTACAGGCAGATGTAGCTCTCCTGCCATAAAAAATGGCTTTACTTTACTTGTGCTATCCATCAGGCCATATCTGAATTAGATCAAGGCATTTCTGAGAGTGCAAATTGACACAAACCAAATGAAAAATAAATCAATTTGTGTAGCTACAGCTCAGTGCTTGAACAGGTTAATTGCTACCACAGATGCACCTTGACAGACCAAGGCAACAATGCACACTTTCTTTTTAGTTACATGACCCCAAACCCCCCATTTTAATATACACACAAACTGGCTTTTCAAATTACTTTGGTGGTTTTTTTGAGGGTGGAGAAAATACATTGGTTCAATAAAAATCATGGTCTGACACTGGTTTTGTCTATGCCTCTTTCTTGTCTACTGTCAAATTGGGGAGGATGAGGGAAAGGATAAGCACATTGCTTTTTCAAAGAAGAAATCAAGATTAAAAGAGCTTGGGGGGGGGGGGTGGGGGGGGGTGGGGGTTGGGTGGGGGTGGTGAACCAAACCACAGCTTCAGAAAGGATCAAATGAAGTATTTCTTTCATCCTTACTTGCGACTGAAATTATTTACTACATCAGTATTCACTGATTTAATTGCTTCTAAATTACATCCATGGAATTATTCTATTGGTCTGAGAAAGCCAACAGAAACAATCTTAATAGTTATAAGTTACTATTGACTTGTCTTCTGGGAAATTATTTTCTTGAGTTCTCATGGCTGCCTATGGTAATGTGCAGGGCGTCTGGTGCATGTGAAAATCCAGGTATTAAGAATCTAGTTGTGTCAAAATTCCAAGCAAAATTGGTCATTTCATTTTAACCCTTGTGCCTTTCAGATATAAAATAATTATTTTTATTTTTCAATGCCTTTACATTTTATGTACAAAATATATTTTTCAAAGATGGATAGTAGCACCTATTACAAGTGCCAGTTTAATCTGATATTATTGGGAAATATGAAATTTCCCTCCCATTTGCCTCATTGGAAGCTTCTGCAAATCCTACTCCCTGAGAGAATTGTGTCTGGGAATTGTGGCTTGGCGTATGTTAGTTTAGGTTCTTGTTACTGCTCTACAGGGCCAAATCACTGTCATGTCTGATAAGTTTCCCTGTTATTTGCAGTGGATAGGTACATAATCTTGTTTCACCTGGGGTAAAGACTGTGTTATTTATTGCTGTTTCTAAAGTATTCTAGGTGCTCAGATTTAAGTCATGCAAAAACAAAACATGAGAAGGGAAATCTTGAAATCTTGCCAGCGTGTGTCTGTTTCATAAAGATGAGACAAAAAAGAGGAAAACATTGCTCTTCAAGGTTTTTTCTACAATTCCATAATATTCTGTTTATTTTAGAATGATTCTTAATTTTGTATCCTGGATGTGCTATGTAGTCAGTGCTACATGGGTGCACATGAATTACTCTAATTTTCGCTTCAAATAATTTAGAGATGTATATTGATAATTATATTCTGATTAACAGAAATCTTGACAAGCAAAATGGAGCCAAACAATTCTTTTTTTATTTGTTTTAATGGTATGGTCTGATCTCCTACACCAGACTAAACAATATCAAAGTCCAGAAATCATGTCATTTTCCTTTGGTCATCCTTAAAACCTGATTCAACTGAGATAACATTGGTAACGATTAGGCATCTGATATGCTGAGCACTGCTTTTCTCTCTTCTTCGCAGCTTTTGGCTTGTGTGGAGTTTGTTGTAGTGACAACCCTTCAATTACTCCAGTGCTTGTTTGATCACATCTCTCTCCATGTTTCCAGAAGCCCACTTAAGCAAATCACAAGAACTCTTTGCACCTTTTTCACCCGTTGTGTTTGTTATATAGGTGACAGAAGTGAAACTGCAGCATGATTAGGAACATTGGCTCAGAGCATTTCACAGCAAACGAGGGAAATTTGCTGAAAGAGAGGAGATCTAATAGTGTCCCAGTTCATTCTCCAGAAAGTTGATTACACATCCAACCATATTTTTCATTCATAAGTGCTCACTTTATTTTCTTTCCTCTGGTCCTTTTCAACAGTTAATAGCTAAGTCAGGACTTTGGAAAACAGAATGAGGAGTGGGAGTGAAAGGAAAAAGTAGAGCTAAGTCTCATAACCAAATAACCTCTTTCACAAAAGCAGAACAAAAAACTAGAACTCAAACCTTTTGTATAGACTTGTTGAGTTTCCTCCTGGCATAGACTTATCAGCCTTTATACCTTGTCTAGGTTTCCTTCCTAAGAAAACTAGTTTCACTCCAACACAGAGATCATTTACATGCTCATATGGTATGTGTGGATGCTAAGACAAGGATTCGGGGTGAAAAAGCATGAATCACTTGATAGCATAGATGCATCTTCAGTCTCCCCTTATGCAGCACTAGAGTCATGATAAAAATTGCCTGATGCATTACAACCACCTTCCCAGAATCACAGAATTGTTGAGTTTGGAAGGAAGCTCTGGAGGTCATTTTCTCCCTAATCCCTGCTCAAGCAAGATCACCTAAAGACAGTTGCCCAGGACTGTGTCCAGACATTTTTAAAAATATTTTCAAGAACGAAGATTCCACAGCCTCCCTGGGCAACCTCTTACAGTGCTTACTCACATTCACAATAAGATAATTGTTTCTTGATGTTCAGATAGCGCCTCCTGCATTTCAGTTCATGCCCATTGTTTCTGATCCTGTCACTGGGCACCACCAAAAAGGGCCTGGCTCTGTTCTCTTTGCACCTTCCTTTCAAGTATTTATACACGTTGATAAGATCCCCCCTGAGCCTTCTCTGTTGCAGCCTCAACAATCTCAGCTCTCTCAGTCTTTCCTCACATGTGAGGTGCTCCTTGCTTCCCTGTCATTGAAAGAAAAACCACAAAGAACTGTAATTCACTAAGCATAAATCATGAGATTTTTTTGGCTTAAAAATATTACTACATTTGTAGAAAAGCCAAACACCAAAGAAGAGTAGTTTTTAATTAGTCCAGTTCAGTTGGCCAGTAGCCTGAGTGTATGAACAAGCTGAAAATTATGTTTTAAAAGGTTCAGAGAAGGACTGTGCACTGTATGATGTCTGCCTCATTTCAACAGAAACCTCTCCGAGAATTTCCCTCTAGCTACATCTTGTTGGACTAGTCATTATTATTTATAATCTAATATTTCAATACAGGAGGGAAATGCAGTGAATTTTATCCTTCACATTAAAGCACACATGGGATCTGGGTTAGGTCCCTCTGCTTTTGTAACATGCAGACAGCCTGGGCCTTGTTGTTCACTCTGGTTTGTGCCACTAGGAGTAACTCTTCACTGGATGGTGTTTCACTGCGTGTCATTTTTGGCATTTTTTATTTTTTGCTCTTACAGCAGTGACTACTAAATATTTATCCAGAAACCTATAAAGCAGTTTCAGACCTACTTTGTAAAAGGAGATCATTGCACAGAAGAGATCAGCAGTGGGACAGACTCAGACCATTCGTCTACTCACAGTATAAAACAAAGTGCACTTCTCTTTTACATGTTCACTATTCCGCTCCAATAAACATAATTCATATTAGGGTTTTCTCGGCAGAGTATTGAAAATGCTGTTTGTGCTAGGAGTTCTGGAAGGCTAAGAAAAGATGGGTGTGATCTAAGTGTTACTTGGTGTACATCAGATAACACATTTATGTGAGAAGAAAATAAGAAATTGTTCATTAGAAAGGGGCTGCTGTAAATCAGAATGTAGGTGTGTGTGTAGGAGTAGCTTGCTGCCACTGCTTGTGTAAGCTGTGGGAGGGAGACGGCATCAATAAATCAATATCACTCTCATCTGTGGTCTTTTGCAAGGCCAGAAAAGCTAGCCAGATGCAGCTATAATGCATCCCAGGTACCTCCTAGTTTGTGTGTTGGAATTCAAGTCAGACTGCGGTTAAAAGGCAAAATAAAGCATTCCTCCCCTAGCAGACATCTAACCACTATATAATAATTTTGTCCCAGAGGGCAGCTTGGCAAAATGCTATTAATAAAGGAGTGTAGCAAAGTGGAGAGCTTCCTGGCACAGCTTCTGAATACTGGCTGGTGTTACACAGTTGTAACTGGAGCTGTTCGGAAATGTTGTGGTATGACTCTGTTCATTTAGAAAGCTAAATCTGAAATCTTCTGGTCACAACGTTTGGTGAACATTTTCTACCAAACACAGTGTCTTCACTTCTGGCCATCTGCTCCATCCAGTGGCTGACAGAGCTCCTGGTGTAGAAACCTTCACCAGGGGATCAGTCTGGATGCTTGGGTCACTGGAAGTATTGTATCTGGGTCTGCAGCAATATGTCATGGGAAATGCCAGGGACAAGAGAGACTCCAGGGACCCCATTGACTGGGACACACCAGCTGGGGGATGTTTAGGTGTAGGCAGCTAGGGACGGTTGCCAAAGGCATCAAAATAAGGGGATAATATTAGCAGCTCCAAGGGAAAACCAAAAGCCTACTGCAGGATTTGTGGGGTTTTCCCTCTGGACTGCTGCGGAGTGGGTGTAAGCAAGATTGCAACTAGACAGAAGTTTGTGCACCCTTTTCTGCTTGGGGAGGAACTTGTACTTTGTGAGCAGGTAAATCTTTGCATTTTTAGCAGGATTCTGTTCAGAATAAGGGGCTTATCTATAATTCAGTCACTGTTAAACATCTTTCATCACCCTCCTGTTCAAGGCCATCAAGTGTAGCACTAGTTTGCATTGTAGCTATGCCTACCACCACCCTCCTCAAGTGACATATCCTGATCTGCCAGCATGTTCAGAATTGTTGGGGTTTAGAAAAGGGATAAAAGGGCAGAAAATTCCCTGGCTCCGCTCTGCCTGTAACCTGAGTTACCTTTTTTGTCACTGCTACAGCAATTAATTTTCCTGCAGTTAGAATGGGGGCAAAATTGAGAAAGAAATAATAGACAACAAAGTGTGCAGTGCCATAAATGCACAACTTGATAGAAAAGGCATATCAGACATCTCTCTACTTCAGAAAGCTTGGATTCATAATTCTTTGAAGCTCTGGATACTCCCACTCTGACTGCCATCATTGGACACTGTACACTTCAGGAGTTTTATGAAATGGGTTTAGAAAAGACCACATTTTTTTTTCAAATGTGTTGTATAGAGCAGTGAACCTGCCCCGTCAATCTTGCATTGTAAGTTCTGTATTACCTACCTTACGTATTTCTTAGACATTGCTCCTATGTTGAAGATGTCGTGTGCTAGATAGTTTACCACATCTTTCAGCGAGCTGTTGCAATGGTTAATTATACTGCTAAGAATGCATGCCTGCGTGAATTTCTAGTCTGAATTTGCTCAGGATTTGCTTCTGGCTATTAGATCCCACACATGCTATTTCTGATCTGTTAAATACATACTGTCAGAAATCGCTCCTTCCACAGCACCTTGCAATACCAGATCTCAAGATAACAACACATCAAAGGAAAAGGGCTTTTTAACTATTTGTGGTACAGATACCTGGCACTCTGAGTCTGACTTTTTCTCCTACCTTCAACTCAGCAGTCTGAAAGCTATCCAGCCAAAGCTGTCCATGAGCAACAGCTCTCACGAGTCTCATGCCTCCTCTGACTTCCACGACGAAACTGCGGTAAAAAAATACACGTGAAAATTAACCCTCTGGACAGGTTTGTCTCCTCACCTTCTGTGCAGAGGGAGTCTGGTGAACTAGAGATGCTAGGTAACTTTTAGAAAGCTGAATATGAGTGAGATGTGTCCCTCTTTACGTGACACAGAACGTTCAAAAGGACAGCTAGTACCACAGTGATTGGCATTCTCAACTGAAAATACAGGGAATAGTTCCAGCACACCTATAAACCTCGCTTTCTGACTGTCAGCTACGACATTTTAAAGCTCCAGCATTGTATGTGCACTAGGGAGACCCGTGGGAACCCAGGAATATCTGACTGCAGCATAACCGAGCAATCCTTGAATAACTTGCCATTACTAACGTTCATTTAACTTCCCAGCTCAGATCTGTCCAGGCGTGGACAGCACTCAGAGGCCCTTATTCAGCTGAAGAATAGCATCACAGGGTGAACCCACAGCATTGTGAGGGCTGACCACAACCACTGAGAGATGTGTGCCCACGCGCGGCTTCCTAAATGAAAGGGAGATATTGGCACTGGCAGGCTGAGGGTCCAGATGTGCGCCTACAGCTCTAAGGAGTCTAAGATAGGAACGGAAGGAAGGGGACCCGACGTGAGCCACAAAACCAGGCAATGACCTCATCATGTTTATAGTGGAAAGTTAATGATTTAGGAGAAAAACAAAGCAGCAGCCTTATTATGAGTATAGTTTTCAGCGTTGTACATGGCAAACACTCGATGTGGTGAGGGGCTCGCTCTCGGCATTTTGTGAGAGAGTTTGGTGGTGTCTCAATGCATCTTTCTGTATCTGTTACAGCAAAAAAAATATTGACCCTGACTCTCCTCTAGAGAATCTCTACTAGAGCTTTCAGTGAAGCATTGTGTGCTTGAGAGTGACCAGGGATGTCCAGGGCAGGGTGGAGTTCAGAGAACAGCGGGTAGCTGAAAGGAAACGCTGGATTCTAAAGCCTTGGAGAAGCAAGCCAAAAACTTGATGGAGGGAGGCCGTAGTTAGAGAGAATCTGCCTGTTGTCACCACCTGCAACTAATTTAAATTCTGAAGGCCTGCTGGGACCTCAAAACAACCAATCAGCCATAGCTATGCTTGATCATTTTAATCGCAGAAAAGCTAGAATTTTGTTGTAGGTGCTTTGCAATATTTAAAGTGAGTACTTGACTGTAGCGCAATATCCAGAGAGGGCGCAGTCTGAAACAGTGAGCTGCAGAGCATTATGGACCAAAGATCTCACAGAGGTCCCTACTGATGCAGCTGAGTTCTTTGTAGAGAATTCCCTTCTCATGGGGCCAGAGCCTGAAGATACCAATGATTAAGTGCCTTATGGAGGAGGCAGACATCTGGGTTTTGTTCTTATCCAAGATAAAATGTTCTGCATTTTAGGTGACAGTCCTGATCACTGCACTATTGTATTCAGCTATAAGGGGATAAAATCTCTCCCCCTTCCTTGACGTTCTGAAATGCCCTTTTGTGTCTAGCAATAAACAGTGTTTTCTTTCAGCATCTCCAAATTTATTACTATTTCTTGACTGAAGAAAGTCCAATTTACAAACTGCTTTTTTTCCCCAAATGCACATACTAAGCAAATAAATAATTTTTAGAGGGAGAGAGAGGAGAGCTGCCCTACTTTCAAACAAATTGTGGTGACACAGTCAGGCAATTCCCCTCGAAGCAATGTAATTTAGTAGTATTTTGGGTACCCTGTTGGTACCTAACAGTAACCCAGAATTAGGTTGTGAGAGTACTGCGATTGTTGCTTTACTGTTTCCATGCTTCTGTTTTGTCAATTCACTGTGCCTTTCTCTTTCATTCAACAATTGTCTGCTATTATATTTAGATAATCAATGCTCCTGAACTTCTACAGTCTCTTTCTTACACTCAGAGAGTGTTTGGCACAGTGGACTCTTACTTTCTGTATACAGATATTTCCCAATATAGCGAGAGTCCCAGCATAGCTGACAAAAGCCACTTTCATGCTAACAGCAATCAAAAAATTTCAAATGATGGTAAAAATAAAGCAGCCAAGACTTTCCCAAATGAAAAGACAATAAGTTTGCTTTTGTGCTTAAAGGTTGTACATGGGAAACTGGAATCGTTTGCAAAGCCCAGTGGCAGCATTGCCCTGCAGATCCATTTTACTGTGCTGTGCTTTAAGGCTGTGGTGTTGGCTACTACAGCAGAAAGATTTACAGCTGAGAGATGGATAATATGATCAGAGTGAGTTGTTTTTATTACTCACCCCATACTCCCGTACTCTCAAATTCAGCACTATAATATTAGGAGGTCTGCTTAGACCCATACTGGACTGCATTTTTATGTTTATGATCTGCTCTCTGAGATTTACTACATGCTCCTGGCTGGAGTTTGGCAGGCTGTAAACACCAGAGTTCAGGCAGAGAATGAAGTTTTATCTCTGCCTGAGTCACCGGGACAGGGTGGGTGACCACAAAGCCCTGTGTCTGTCCAGCCACGCTGCTGAGTCAGCAGTCACATCCAGAGGTAGCTCGTGGCCTGGCTCGTCTGATGGCATGGGCTTACACCTCCCCATAATGCTGAGTCTCAACAAAAGACTAAAAGAAGGGGTCCCAACTGAAACCACAGGAGCAGAATTTTCCGGTCTGCACAAACCCTCTGCGTGACTCACATGCAAGGCTAGTATGAGGAGGGCAAAAATTACTGCTAGGAGTATAGATGCATTAGTTTACTTCAGGCACTTACTGGGGGGAAAAATGCATGCCAAGGGTATAGTAAGCACAGACACACAAAGCATGCTCTAGTTTGCTTCGTAAAATTAATCTCCAAACACAAACATACCACAGCTATTATGAATTGTAAACTCCATAGTGTGCAGGGCTTTTCCAGCCTCTTTACATCCCTCCTCATGTTGGCAAGTGCACAGAGATGTGAAAACCGAGAGTTTAAATCATGAAAAGAGCCACAAAAAGGCAGGGACACTGGCTGATGCAGCTTTTGGCTTTGGGGAGAAGAACCCGTGAGCAGGGCAGCGGAACTGGCATGGGTGTTGAAGCAATTCTGCATCTTCCCTCTTTCCTCCTTTTCAGTCTCCTTGATTTGCCATCCCTTTACCTGTCATCTCTGAAAAATCAATCGATCAATAAATAAACAAATAGATAAATGCCCTGCTTTTAACCTGGATATGTTCCTACCTCTCATTCAAATCCATTCACTCAAACAGATGCCTGAGAAAACGTGCGAGCAAGCCATGGGCAGGAGTAAGTAGTGCCAGAAAAAAAGGAGAGGAGGTGACAGGTACTGAAGTCATGGGTGTAGCATAGAAAAACACTTATGGATCATCAGTCTAGATGGTCTAGTCTTTTAATCACTCCAAACCACTGTATTGCATTGGTGGGAGGTACTGGGATTCCTGGTAAGAGGCCAGTACATCTTTTACTTAGCTGTTGCACAACCTTACTGTGTAAAAAGCTGTTTCATGCCCTGATCTGGTTAGAACTACGGACTGTAATCAGTCTTGCTTTTTTGGATGTTGCAACAGTAGTTTAAGATGGCACTGCCTCCTGCTGTTTTTCACAAACTCTCTCATCAAGTTGGCCATGCTTCTCACAAGAGTAAATGCCCTATCCAACTTATTACAACTCTCAAAGCCTCTCAGCCCATTTTGCCCCTACCTAAGCTTTTACCAATTCTCTGTTACAGAGATGACAAGTGCTAGATCGTGGACAATCACTGACAGCTCTAGGTTGTCCTTCAGTGTCTTTGCTCGATCTACCAGAGGACATGTGAGTATGCCTAAGAAACAGGACAAAACGGCAGGACCTTGCTTGACCTGGTAAGAAAACCATAAAGTATTCTAAACACTGGAGTTGAGAGACATTCACGTACACAACATAAACCAAAGATCTCATATCATACTTTGACCATCTCTTTAAAGGTGATGCTGTACTCTTGGAAATCATAGAGGGTGCATAATCAGTGTTATACTGCATCATTAACTTCGTTCCTGTAGAATGTGTCATGCTTGTCTAATGCAGGTGTAGATTATGAAGAGGCTTCAGGAAATGGGTTCAGCTCACAGATCAAAATGCTCAGTCTAGGTGTCTGAAGGTAGGCATCGGACCTTCCTCTCTCACCACTAATGATCTAGTACACATTGTCCAAGCAGTTATGCAGCTCTTCATAAGGCACACACCTTCTTTGGCCAGCTGCTGAGCTCTATCAGCAGCACTAAGTGATTAGGATCTTGACTTGGTTGAGCTGGCCTCTCACAGGAGGCTAATGTCACCTGTGATGCTCCAAGGTACCCTCCCTGGTCGCCTGCTTCCCCCCCAGGATATCACAGGCGTCCCTTAAGCACCTGTGTCTTTTCTGCTTCTGTCTTGGACACCATCTAGCACCTCACTGCCTAGATGTAGGCAACTGAATCCCATCCCAAATATGTTTCATTCTAAAAAGAGTCACATTATGAAACAAGAAAATCAGTAGAGTGAAATTATCCTATGGAAAACTTAAGTGAAGTCTGTGGGGTACACATACATGCTCATTGGCGCAGAGTCTGTTGTAGGGCTGGGGTCTACAGAATACACAGAATAAACAGTCCATGCTTTTGCTCCACAACCCAAAGTCATGATCCTGCGACTACTGTGATGAATAAATCCAGTGAATGGTCCTGTATAAGTAGTTGCAAGACCAGGTGGAACTATGAATAGTGAACTAGAGACCAGCTTCAGCTTGTGGTTAACAGAATTCTTAGAGTAACTCTGGGAAGCTTATACTGGAGCATACATTGATGCCTAGCTGAAAGTTTCCAAATAAGAGCCAAGAGGAGCTGCCTCTTTGCTGCCAACACCAGAATCAAGTACACATTAATTTTTATGTATTTTGTGTGTACATTGGCTCAGAGATGCAGTTATACCCGAGCTTTAGATAAAAGTCACGAACTGTATCTGCTACGGAGGTGCAAAGGTCTTCAGAACTAGCTGAATATTCTGCTAACACGATGTGGAATTAAGGGGGATCCTGTTGGCGTACGGCACAGACAGGCAGAGTGTGTTATGAGGTGTGATGCATGTGCTGTGCAAACACGTGGTAAGGGTGGTCCCTGTGTCAGTAAACATACTTTTTCCAGAGAAGGTTGGGAGATAACAGCTACATACGCAGTTCCGTGGGCAAGAAGACCAGAGCAAAGCAAATGCAGCCAGTCAGCCTTTAGGATGATCAGCTCTTTAGGATGACACTTTTAAAAGTCTCTATCACACCTTTCAGGAGTCATATGAGGTTGAAGCAACGAGTACTGTGTTAAAAGGTGTAGTTTATCATCCAATCTTTCTTTAAAAAAACCAAAAGTATAGCACCAGATCAGAAAGACAAAGTTAGTTCCTGAAATGGAGACTCCAGAAACATGCAGAAAAGTGTTCAAATGCAGTTTGACTTTATCAAATAACCTCCTAAACTAAGCAAGCATCTTGGGACAATTCCCTTTCTGCATGCTTCTGTCGAGTTGCACCAATAGCTCTGTCTTAGCTATAAAACTAATCTATAGACTAGATCAGATATGACTTGAACATCTAAACAGGACAAAAGTGGATGGTAAGCACTAAAATTCAAAATTCTGATTCTAAAATTCTTCTCTTGGAACCGCAGTTCTCCTTCGACCTGCAAGTTTTGTAGAGGCCTGCAGCTTTATTTTCACGTGTGTGTTTAGGGGTGGCTGCTTTTCTTGTAAAGTATGGCCTGAGTTCTCCCCTCTGATGAGACATCTGTGCTCAGTTTTCTGATCAGTCTCAGGGGATTCTCAGCAATACCTGTTACTTTGCTAGCACGTCTTCAGCAGATAACTCGTCAACGACACTATGCATCTTACCTGGAGGGTCTGGGACACTGTTCAGAGAAAAGTGCAAATTTTGAGGGGTAAGAAAGGAACTTCTGTTCATAGCTCAGTTAGGATAATTGATTGAGAAAGGGGAGTCCTACATATGAATCCTTGTTAGTATGATGTAATTTTACATACTTGAGTAATCAGGCAAAAAAAAAAAAAAAAAAAAGAATAATGATTCAACTTTAACCCTTCACTATTATAGAAGGCCTTGGCTAACTCCAGCCAAAAGAAGCTCAGCCTTTTTGGACAGGCCACTAGACACATTCTGGTGGCAGGGAAGGGCTGTATGCTGCCATCTTTCCTCTGCTGGGCTTAGACTTATGGTGCAGTATAAGCAGTTGTATGCAATAGGTCTTATGGCTCTCAAGCATGCTGGGCTTGTTGGATGTGTTACATAGCTACTGCAGTCACTCCCTGTTTGTGTCCAGTCACCTTCTCACATAGTGGCCCATTCAGAAATGCTTGTTTTATGTATCTTTTGCAAGAGTGTGCTGGCAATATCAAAGCATCAATGAGGATCTCTTCCAGATGTTTTCTTTCTCATCAGCAGTTCTGGGGACTCTCCAGCACTGCCCCCAAGGTTGGAGTATGAACATATGAGGGCTAGTTCCTTGTCTTGTCTGCTGCCTAGTCCTTAAATGTCCCCAAACTTAAGAAAGGAGCAACACACTTGCTACCTAGCTACTCATTGAGGAGGAAAGCAGCAGCTAACATCTGTAAGACAGTCAGAAACATCTTCCTAAACAGCTATGACAGCTGTATTGCCCGTGCTAATGAGGAGCACCACATCTTTAGTTGTGAAGCCACCACGTCTTTCCAAATCGTAACCAGAGAAGAACACAGCCCAGGCAGAAGTCTTTAAAAATGCGAGCTGGAGACAAATTAAGGTATAAGACCCAGCCCATTTTTTATGCCAAATACATAGTGTAGACAAAAATACAGAGTTATGAAACTAGAAAATTTTGAGCTGCCCTTATTTCCACACCCATGTTTCAATCTGGCCTTCATTGAAAGTACGTTGTTTTCCATGTACTCTGTATTTCCTTCAGGAAGAATAGACATGTCATCTAGCAATTTTATGAAGCAAGTTGCATACTTGCAAACAATTAATGAGCAAGCTGTGAGATGATATCAGAGCATGCCTATAGCTCATATTAAACTGGATTAATAAACATCCTCGGACAGTATTTATTTATTTACCTGTTTTTTTTTTTTTATTCAGACCACTTGGGAACTTATTACTTGGAAGCTAAATCCTTAATGTTCCTAAACTGTAAGCCTTTGCAGCCTTTTTCTGTACAGAAGCACACAGAAGAGTATTTAATTTTTATTTCATCTGAATATTGTAATGAAAACAAACCAAATGTGTACTATAACAAGAATAAAAATATTTTATTCCAGAAATTCACATGATTGCATATGTTTAACATCCCAGTACTGAATTGCAGCTGAAACACAGGGAAGTATGAGTAAGTCAGTTCTGTAGTTCCAGCTCATTTCAGTATTTTAATAGAACAGCCTCTAAAACAACGAGGAAAGTGCGTCTTTCACAGTGCACCTGCTGGGACGATGTGTGAGTCACTGGCTGAGCACTCTTTGGAAGTCAGCTATCATATAGCCATAACATTAACAAAACATCTTATTACTGTCATCCCCCATCAAGAATATGAGTAATGTGGAAAGAAACACACAAAGGGAATAAATATACTCTGCTTTTTCATTTACAGTAAAAGTAAGTTGCCATTTTAAACAGAAGAAGCCAAAATAGCTCCAAAGTAATTGCATCCCTTGTGTAAGGCACCCCGTGTAGCCTGCATCAATAACTGGAATTTATTTACCTTATAAAAACTACCTCAGTGCTATAGAAGCATCATTCATGCTGCTACGGTTAAGGTTATGACAGTGTTTCCACTGAAAACCTCACTTTTCAAACATAGAAGATTCAGCTGTACAAATCTTCTCGGAGTTGAAATGAAAGTACGCAAACAAAATCGCTGCTATGGTGGGATCTCATATAGAAAAATGTGTAAAGAAGTGGCATGGACCCAGTAGCCTTTAAATTAAATAAGTGCTCTACACAGGCAAAAAGGCAGGAGGAAAGAGCAGAAAGTGCTCGGAGTCAAACGCTCTCCACCTTCCCTCAGCTCCCGATAGCCTTCAGGGTGCATCCCATCTCTTATCTCCCAGCCGGGAAATTTTTTGGTTCACTATGTAAATGGGAGCAAGTGGCTAGAGTATTTTGGCCTCTAGGTTCTAATTAAAGGATGGGGACCACAGAGCTGAAGGTTGCCCAAGACTGTCCACCCCACCCCGAAGCAGTGAGCATGCAGGCAGAAGGGTTGCTCATGAAAGAGCTTCGCAGTGACCACAATTTATAGAGCCACAGATTAAAGCAAATTAAAAATGCTGGTATTTTGTTTTAAAATACTACACAACAGTCCTGTCCTTTCTGCATCAGCAGCTGACTTGGCGGATATTTTGTCACAGAAGCTCTACTGTCTGGCCTCATGACCCTTCCAAGCACATCTTCATTAGTGTTTTAATTCACAACAGGAGTGAGAACTTGAAGCAAGTCACCTATTGTCCCTAAATATTGTGCTTTTAGTTTGCTGAGAGGAGCAGTCCCAAAGCACACAAACTGTTTCCTTTCACTAAGCCGCAACTGTTTTCCTAAACAAGAAGATACAGCCTGGGAATGCACTAATGCCAAGGGGCTTCCTGGCAGATTAGAACTAGTTTGAAGTTTTATCCTACAGATCCACCCATCCTGGGCTGGATTTCAGGTAAGGAACACAGTGTTCATACTTGTAGGTTACATCTCTGATTTCCTGGAGGATTTGGTTTTCCTGAATTTTTTAAATGGTATTGGTTCAAAATGAAAAGAAAAAAAATCATCCCATAAAAATCTAAACTTTTCAGCTGATAAAGACAGGAAGACATAAAAGGGATATATTATGATTGATGTGGATGAAAAATGACATGTTGAACAGAATTATACTAAATACCTGTCAAACACGGGCTTTTAAAATTCTATTCTCTTGCAAGGAGCTGGTTTTATTTACTTTAGAAGATAACCAATGCTTTAGCTGCCCGGGAAAGAATACATTTGGACTTTTTAATATTCTTTTTATACTATTTCCCTAAATTAGGGAAAAAACTCTTCTGCCTTTGATTAGGTTACAATAGCATGAATGTTATCTCTTGATATACATTCCTTAGTATATGTTCATGTTAAATTCAATGCACAGTCCTGTAGTTTCACTTAAAGTCGGTAGATGGAGAAAGGATAAACCTATTAGAGAGCGTTGCAGGTGACCTAAGAAGCAAGACGGGGTACCCTTATGGATCTGAGTCGCAGTTTGAGAATTGCTGTGCCTGCTGGTGTAAATATGGAAACCATCAGAAAGTTAGGGATACATCAAAGGTCTGACAAAACTTTATTTGACAAAAGAAAAGTACAATCAAAGCCCAACCATCTGCACTTATGTGGTTGTTGTTGGCCATTTAATGACATGCTAAGTAAGCACAGCTGACCAAAGTGTCACTAAGTGGACAAAAATATATTGCCTGCTTCTCAGAGAAGCACAGCATAATATATATTCTTATTCTCAGTACAGTATAATATAACATTTAAGAGTACATATTTTTTATATCTGTCTTCAGAAGCTGTGTGTGAAGGTTGCGTGTGGGTTACAACACTGTATAGCTCTACAGTTTGTAAGGGTGTTTTGTATGTGAACAACGTATAATACAGGCTGTGTTATGTTAATTTTTCCACAGAATCTTTTCAAGTAGAAATAGCTCTTCATTCATTATACATACTCAAATTGAATAAAAGCTTCAGGTTTGACCCCTGTCAAACTGATGTACACTGTCACAAGCTGGCGTTACATACTACCTATCCGTACAAGTGATCACAAGCAGCAGATAAAGACTTTTGAAATTAGGAAAATGAGACAATAGGAGTCTCCATCCAACAAAAAACCCACAAATGACTAAAAGAATTTTGCTGTCTTCTTTGTTAGGAATAATTCTGCCTGTGGCCTGTGAAGAGAAGAAAATAATATATTAATGAATAAATAAAAAGCCAGTAAAAAAGAATTGAAAGCTGAAGGACAATGCAACAAGGAAGACACAAAACTACCGTGCATGATTCTTAGAAGCTAAGAGTTTGGGATTTACTATTTGTTGAAAGAGGTATTTTGAGCTATAAGCAAAAACACTCTTCTAGTACTACCTTTGCTCCCTGTGAAATAAGGCTTCATTCATTCTCTGTAGGCAGAATTTCAGCTAGAAATTTCCAAATCCATACACTTCTTTTATCTGGAACAACAGACCTCTGACTTTACAGCTAACTCCTCCAGAAAGAAAGGAGACAATTATTTAATTATCAGTGAGCAGCTTCTAAGTCATCAAGCCCTTGAAGCCACCTAACCCCCATTTAACACTACTATCTACCTGTATTAATCAAAAGCTTATGGTAGACAACACAGGACTGAAAGTGAATAAATCTGAGTTGTCATCCTTGTTCTTGCATGAATAGATGATCTATTCCATTTCTCTTTGCTCTTCTTTCTGCTCCTGCCCTCTGTGCCTGGAGCTAGGACTAGCTTTGAGGAGAATAATTACTTTTCTTGCATATGATGTCAAGTGCTCTGGTCCTTGCTCTGCACAGAGCCCTGAGCATGTGCTTTGTACCCTTACTAGCAGCAGCAGAGTCAAGGGTGAGCCCTCCACACTGCAGGTGAGTTTCAAGCAAGATAAGCTTGAGATCGCCCAAGCCTTTTCAAAGACAGAATGGGGTGCAGCCCTGTGGCTCCGGGAAGACCCCAGCCACATGAGACCCTTCCCGCAGAGCTTTCCAGGTATGGGAGACTCCAGCCTACATGCATGTGGAATGGAGCCAAATAACGTTTTACAGGTGAGAAAATGAAGCCCAAAGTACTCCCCCAGCTTTCTGGAAGTGAGTCTGTCACACAAGCAAGAGAGCAAGACCATGCCTTCATCCCCAGCCATGTGTTTTTTTGTTTAAGTCCCCTAAGAAACTGGAAATTACTCTGTCAGTGAAACTGCACCACTGAGGGGAAAATCGACATGATTATAGTAGTTGCTGTGAACTCCAGCTCTTCTCAACAGCTGCTGCCTTTGAAATAAATGAAATAATTAATAATAAGACAACAGTGCCAAAACCAGCCAAGGTAGTTCAGATGTGATCATGTCAAACCTAGCAAACAAGTTAAGACTCTAGAATCCTTCTTACCAGCTTGCTAGACCAAATAGTCAAGTCCCTCTGTGAAAGGTATAGCAACACTTTGGGAATTTTTTGTTTCCCTGAAGATGAAAAGCAGTGGGGAAGCTCCCAAAGAGACTGAGCTGTTTGTCCTTTCCACATATCTGCTAAAATAAACCTCCCACTTGCATGATGTGTGCATGCTGCTTATGCTCCTGTAAGGCTGGGCGGACCACGTAGGAGTGAAGGCGTGTTTGACATTTTGTGTTGCTCTGATGGTCTGGTGAAGTTGCCTTTTAGTAACTAGTGAAGAAAACAGGTTTTTCAGAGCTAAATCCCTCACCGTTACCATATGTAGGAGGGAAATGATGGGGTGCTGACTAACACTGTGGGGAAGCTAGCAAAATCCTCTGAAAACTGAAATAGGAGACTATCTTAGGCATTTCCTTCACCTCTGTCTTTTAGGCGTTTTCTCTTCCCATCTGCTCAGTCTACAATTGCTCCTGTGTTCTGCCATCTACATTGCTTATTTTGGGCTTCTGCTGGAAATTGGCTTGAAACTGGAAATGTGTTTGTTTTTTAAGCTAGACAAAACATTGGAAATACATGACTCTGGAGTGACAGGAGAAGTAGTAGCTATTTGAACATAGAGTTTTATTATTTGTACCGTGATCCTTTTCCATAAGTTAAAAATGCGCTAAGAAACATTTAGCGACACTTAAGAAAATGTTTAATTTTATGCTTTTGTTCTCGTGGAAGATAAAGGAAAAATACCACTGACATTACTGGGACAGAAATAGAAACATTATTGTTATTATTTTCAGCAAGGACATTTTACATTTTCACTCTCTGGCACACAGAGAGAAATACAAAATGGAAATGGCTACAAACACGTTATTGTTATTATAATCATAGTTGTAAGTTATAAATTATAATTACTAGGCAAGCTTCTTCATTTCTGTACCTCAAAGGTAACCTGCCAGCTTACAAGCACAAGCCCTGAGGGAACAGATTTTCTGCAAAAGTAATGTAATGGAGGGGTTACTCATCATAGAAAGGGAGGAATGACAAAAGACATAAAGCTTTCATAGCACATCACAATAAAATGGACGTTAGGATTCCCCTTGGCCAGTTCTATGTCCCTTAAACTTATTTTTCCTTATCATGCTTTCTCCCCCTTCTCCTGTGGCTCTTCTATACTAGCAGGACAACAACTCCTTTCTTCTCCAGGGTATAAAAGTCATTTATACTGTGGGGAGGAAACTGTTTCTCTTTGCAACTGAAATTTCAGTGACATTTGTAATCTGTAGAATATTGGCACATAACATTTACAGCCATTGTGTGCCATCGGCAATTTAACAACTTTTTTACTATCCCCCTGAGCTAAATGTGTGAAGCTTTTATATGTGTAATGAACAATGTATCACGGCTCCCAAAATGCCAGTTTTTTTCAAAGGAAGGAGTTTATATTCATTACGTGGTAATATACAAAGGACAGTTTATACTGTTTGTCAGAAAGTAGCAGTCTCCAACAGCTCAGACCATGCAAAACCTGTTTGGGTTCATACAAAACAACTTAGTCTTGTCTGCAAGAACCACAGCACTTGTGTTCAAAGCATGCAACATCTGTTCCCCCTTCTGAGGTCATTTTGCTTTGTTTGGAAGGATAGTATGTGTTCTCTTTAAACAGAATGATGACAAAGTCCCCATAGCTGAGTCCAGAAATGGATACAGAAGACCCGTGTCAGCTTAGTGTTACTGACCTAAGCCCTGCTGAGCAGCAGAGCCACTTAGACAAGATGGTAAACTATCAGTACTCTCCTTGCATCCAGGCTGGTGTATACAATGTCATGCTGTGGGCTGCAGACCAACAGGTTTTCTTGGAACAATGTCTAGCATGCAGCCCTCAGCTCTTGGAAGGAGATTTTCCATGCAGGTTTTATCAAATTTATCCAACTAGAAAAAACAAGGAATCATTATTGGAAAACATGACTTGCCTTTTTCTCTCCTGTTTTGAACATAATGTCAGGAGATACTATTATCTAGCTGGTTACACGGAAACAAATACTGGGATCATGCTCCTGGCTTTCTCCAGGATGTGCAGGGCAATTATCTTTGTAACTGTTTGTGTGCTGACACTAAGATCTTGTTGATTGTAAAAGTAAATCTAACAGAAGGCAAAAACTATGAATCCTTGGAAATATAGGGATATGTTAAATACTATACCATTTTGTAGGTGGAAATGTTCATTTTAGAAAGGCAAATTCTGTCTTTTCACCTTTTGGAAAACTATTTCATCCATGAGCACATTGTATCTTTTTCAAACATCTGGAGAATGTCGTTTAGGGACACACTAAAATTGTAGAATAGAGAAATACAAATAGCATAATTATGGCTTTATTTTGGTCCACTCATGAAATTGAAGGATTAGCTGTACAGGACAGTTGTTAGTTAGGGAGGTGGCCCAAGGTCAGAAGGTTATTCTCTTGACTACAAAGAAGATCCCTGACCAGAGAGGAGAAAGATTCAGCTAGTAAGAAACTGTTGGTTTAGCTTAGCCTCTTAGGAAAGGTGAGTTTATGGGATCGCTTACATATATCTACACATTTTTGTCTCATTCTCTTCCTCATAATACCTTTTGAATACATTTGTCAAATTCAGGGCAATTTGACAGAGATTTGGAATTCGCCGAGATATTTTGTTCCTTCATGTGTTGAGGCAATAGGCAGCTGACTAAAGGGGGTAACCTTATTTATTTTCCACTGAGTGAAATACTTTACTGGGAGCTTGGATCCTACAGAAAGGGTTAGACATTATGAAGATTACTACTGAAGGGGGAATTTCTATTAAGGTTCATGCTAGAGACTCCAGCTGTGAAGGATCCATCAATAAGAAAACAGATTTACTTAGTAATAAATTTTATGCTAGTGCAGATGCAAGAAACAGATAAAAAGTTTACACGAAATACAAAATAGTGTGTATAGAGAGACGGGTGTAGTTTTATCATCTGGCTCTACTTGTCCTTTGAGCTGACAGAGGCAGTCCCAGAGCATGTGTCCTAACCATAATAATGCAGAGATTCGTTTGAACCGATGTCTGCCTTCCCGCAAGGCTTTTATTATCTCAAACGCAGAATGATGTCATATCCTTATGTTTGAACTATACATGGGCAGAGAAGGTGAACGCTCAGAAAACAATACCAACAGTCTCTGTGATCAAAGCTTTCTCCATTTCGGTTTAGTAGGGTGCTTTAACCACAGCTTGCTACTACCTTGCCAGCCTCCATTGCACAGAGCTTTTATCCTGCTCTATGAAAAGCCTGATGCTTAAATGAGGAATGATGTGAGCAATGAAAATTGGCTGGGTTTTTTTACTGTTGAAATTTCCAGTGTCTAACAAGGAGAGAATTTTGACTGAAATACTGCTTGCTATCAAGCAAGAATCTCTCTGTCCCTCTTCCTCCTCTCTCTTCTGAGGTTCACCCATAATGATCTCTCTCTTTCTTGTGTTTTACTTTGCTTACTCACCTTCTCCTTCCCCTGCTTTCCTCAACACCCCGTTATTCCTCGAATTAATTTTCCTCACAGGCAGCAGCTAACTCCATGCTTATCTCATCTTTTCTGTTTCTCCTGCCATTTTCGTTTGGAGTCATTTCCATTCGCCTTTTACTTCTTGTGTCTGAAATGGCTTTGTGAGACATTCTCATCAGGCAAGACCCATACTACTTTTGCAGTGATTACTCTGCTTCAAGATCTACAAAGACGCAAGTACAGGGAGAGAATCTGGGCAGCTAACCCTGTAACTGCATGGCATGTATACATGACCTCATATATCTGTGGTGATACGTGTGCTGGGAGCAGAGTGAGATCAGGAGGAGCCAGGCAACCTCTTCCCTCTGGCAGGTGGGTTGGAGAAGCAGCAGAAGGAGCTACCAGACTGCACTTGAACCCACAACTCAAACTCCCAGATGTCTTCCTGCCTCCCCATCAGCTAAAGTTTTATTCTACTCAATTTTCTTTGTAAGAACACATTTTCGCCTGTGCCACCAACATAGCTCTGATAAGTAGTGCACGCAACTTGTGTAATGGCATAAAAACTCCAGTAAAAACAAGAACTGAGCTAGATCTGTCAAATTCAGTGGCTTTATCCTTGAATAAGGCATTCAAAGCTGGATGCCAGAAGTTAAGCATCTAAAATAAATATGTGTCTGGCTCATTGAAAGTGCGGTGCACCTATTAGGTGCACCTATTAACGTTGTTAAAAGCTGAAAATCAAACACAAAAGCCAATCAGAAGCAACACTTGTCACTGCCAGAAAAAGAAAGGAACCACAACAAACAACTACCCACTCCCAATTTATACAGATATCAGACTATAAGTTAAAAAAATATATATTAATATTTTTCACTGAAATCTATATAAGGTTGTTAAAACAGTGAAACAGCAAACTGAAGAAATAATATACAGGCCTACAGAAAAACAGGATTCATTTACAGGTGCCGAGGATCTAGTCCAAAGTGTTGAAACAGATAATACATTTTAAAATTTGCATTACCTACCAGGCATGCAGAAAATTCCAGGTGTTAATGGAAGAAGATGTAGTTGTTTCTGAATTCTTTCTTCTGCTTTCCAGACCCTCAAGGCAGTTCTTCCTAAAAAAAAAAAGGTCAAACCCCCCTCTAGCTCAAGAAAGGGGGTTGCTTGAGTCTGCCCCTGAGGGGTAGTGCCGTGCACATTTGAATGGCAGGTTCCTGGACAATGGGTTGCGTGAACATCCACACTCCCTTTAGCAAAGAAAAGAACAGAAAGGTATGAGAGTTGACAGAATACAGCAGGACCCTTTTCACTGGATTATCTCCAAGGTTGCTACCAATTTAAAACAAACTTCTTTTCTTTGGGGGATTTATAGGGGGTTTGTTGTTGTCGGTTTTCATTATGCATAGGTTTAACAAGATTTTCTGTCAGTGTCAAGAATGAATAGATTTGCAGAGACTCTGAAACCTACCAAACCTGAAGGTGCTGCACATAATGAGAGGCAGAGTTTCCTGAACGTGGGTTGCTGTGCTTGGGTCAGGATTGTCCAGCTGAAATGAATAACATCCCTGCAAGACAAATGTTTATCACTGTATTTTCGAAGGGCACTCAGAGAAGAATAAAAATTCTTGACATGGTTTGTAAAAAATTGAAAGAACAGGAACAGAAGTAGAAAAATCATGTCCTATATGTGAAGGCGAGCTACATCTCACCTCATTTCAGCTGTCTAAGGGCTAGGCATTGAGCCTAAGCCAGTCATGTCAGTACTCTGTAGTTTATGAAAAGGCAGGCACCCACAAAGGACAATTCATCTTCTCCAGGAACAGATGTATATGAGGGATGAAGGAGAAGTCTGTCTTTCATCAGAGAATACCAGGGGAGCCCAAATGATGAGCTGAGGCCAGAAACCTAACCTTTAGACAGCCGATGTTAAAGGAGATGAATCTGTGACTTTATCAGAAGATGAGACATGACTGTTCTGCTGTGCAACCTGACAAAATGACCTGGTTTCTGAAAAATAGGGGCCATGGATTTTTTTTTTTTAAATCAATCTGTTTTCTCTTCTTCTGATAAGAAAAACACATCAATATTTGATATTTAATTCACTGGACTGCCTTTGCACAAGTTTCTCCATTAGTTTTGGACAATGCCTTTTCAGAGAGCAGAACTAGAACGTGTCTATCAAAAATTCCTTGGAAAGGATGAGAGAGGAGAGGACCATGAAAAGAGACAAATTTGCTGTTAAAGGGCATGATGCTAAATAACTGCTACTTTAAGGATTGGAGTGTTATGCTGTTACTCTGAAGTGCCAGCCTTTTAAACTATTGCAGGACATGGAAATGCAGAGGAACACAGGAAATAACAGAGGTTTAGCAGTGTTTCATGCAGTCGTGGGAAGGGATAATTGGGATCAAAGGTCTCATTAACCCCAAAACAATATTAATGCCACGAAATAAAATACCAAACAGTGGAGGGCTTCCTACCATAAACCTCATACAGCTTCAAAGCTAAATCTAAGAAGGACTTAAGGTACCTGGAGAATAATACAACTGAGTTGAACACTCTAAAAACTCCTTTACTTGTTCATGGCGTTTAAAGATGCTCGTCTGCAGGCACCCGGACCATCCAAATCTCACACCTTAGTGTTTCTTCCCAAGACAAAGCATCATATTGCAGCTATGCATACCCTTCCACCAGTTTCCTCTGAAAGGTTTACTTCTCAAAGTGCATTTAACACACACAGACAAAACTCATTCCATCACCCAGACAACTGTGTTAGCCCTAGTAACAATAACAGCTCCTCTTGACTTCTTATGTAGATAGAGGGGTGGCCAACTTCTGAATCTTGAGCTGTTCGCATGAGATCTCCATGATGTATCTGCCACACCTTATTGGCAACAGGATCTCCTTGATATGACAGTAGCGCAAGATAACATAAAACTACAGGAGCACACAAGCCAGGTACTGCTGCTCACATTTCTCTCCTTAAAACATCTTTGCCACCTTTAGCAAAGCACATACTGGGATTGTGGGATCCTTAGGACTTTTCTTCTTGGAATCATTCCCTTCCTATCAGCTTTTTTAAAGCTTGTCTTTAACTTTCAAATTCAAAGGTAAACGGCTTGCTGGATTGGCAAGGTTGCAGCCATACTCAGTCTTCTGAGCTATCGTGTAGACACCTATTCTCAGGAGAAAGTCTTGAGCTTTGGACTGCCAAGAAGTAGAAGTGACTGCTTACAACCTTCAGTCAAACATCAGACTTCTCTGGATACAACCCTGTATTCCAGTTTCTATAAGGTAATTGCAAATGACCCACCTGGCACACAATGTTTTTAAGTTACTTCATTTTCCCCAAACTTTCTGTTGGAAAACTTAATCTCTGCTGTACGAAGACATAGTTGTAATTTCCACTCCAGGGGCTTAAGACGCATTTAACTTTCACATTTAACTTGTGGACAATGAAACCTTTTACTGGGCTTAGCTCTTTTCCCATAAATCTTGTTAAACGTAAAGGAAAAGAATTCACTTGTCACTATCCAAACCTTCTACAGCTACTTACAGTAAAACCAGGGCAGGTATGGTGCAGTGTTGGGTTTCTTCCTATAGGCCTGCAGCCATATGATTCTTTGCAGAAGACAAGACAGGAAATTTATAGCCGTGCAATTATGGAATAAGCTGCAATGTGTCCTGGGGAAATCTCTATGTAAAGGAATTCCTGCAGAAAGAGACAATCCCATCGAGTTTTCATGCTAGTCTTCTGCACTGATAATCAAAACAGATATCTCTACAGTAACTTTCTGCCTACTGATTTACTTGGGGGTATTTTGGTTTTCCTGACTTCAGAGGAGAACCTCAAAGCTGCATTAAAATCATTAATTCTCATTCATCTGCCTGACAAAGTAATTTCAATCTCTACAGAATACTTCTCATCAAACATGTTTAGTCCAATGTAGATAACTGAAATAGCTACAATCAGATGGCAAAATAAACATATTTAATTCTATTTTTCTTCAACTGGAGAAGCCAAAACTGTTCAGCTCAAAAGACACGGACTGTGACTTCATGAGACAACAAATCTATTTATAACACTTTTAATACAAGCTCAAAAATGTTGCAATCATATGAAGCAAAACACTGCTGTAGTTTGTGATTCTGGTTTACTCACTGTGCGGGTCACTTTGCCAGTTTCAGCTCATTCCAAAAAATGTAACTGGCTAACTTTGTGCCAGGAGGTCATCTGTCACCTCTGCTCTTGCTGTTGACATCAAAGCGGAATTAGCTGCTCTATGATTGCATGTCCCTACCTGACCTCATGTGTCCTGCAGATTGTTGTAGGACATGTGTGCTGCTGGAGGAGTCAGCCAGGGACAGGACATTACTGTGGCAGCTCTCTGCACATAGGGGCAGGGAATCTAGTCAAAGACTTTGAATGCACAGTTTTGGCCTTTTCTTACAAACACAGAACACATGAAGGGAAAATATAGTTTGAGTTGTTTTGGGGGGGTTTTTTGGTGTGGGGTTTTTTGTTTTTTTTTTCCCTGTAAATGTGCCCAAATGTGTACTTGGGGAAATATTAACATCTAATGTTAAAATTTTCTTGTAACATTCTGTAAAGGAAGAAAAAAGGCGTCTTTTAGAATAAATAACTTCTGGGCTAGAAAAATAAATTTTTAAGTAAATTCAGCTTTTAAGTAAAACAGAAGGTGAAAAATTATCATTGTAATCAAAACACATACTTCTGATGGTTTCAGAGCGTTTTCACTGTCCCAATTTGTGTTTATTTACTGGTACTGAAAAAGTTGGAGATTTTCATTTGTCATTCCAATCTGTGAAAGGGGCTCTTAGATTTGTTTGTTTAACTTTTTTGAGAAGTCCAGATCTTACAGTTTGGGGACAACACCTTCTCCCTCAGCATCGTGCTCCCCATCGACATTAGAAGCCTGTCAGGTATCTTTCTGTAGTTCTGATTTATTGACGCCATGCCAAAGGTGGACAGCGCAACTCTTGTGCTTACTTGACCAATTTCAAAGGGGGTGTTTATGGGCAGACACTGTGGCCTAGAGGATGTTATCGCTTTCCCACCCCCTACCAGGATGGAATCTGACACTTCTCACTTCACTAATGTTTTCTTCTCCCTTGCCCCTGGCTGTGGCTAAGTGATTGTTTATGGCAGATACTTTAAATCATTATCACCTCCTGGGCCTTTGAGCACTGCTACACAATCTGCTTTGGCATCAAGGAAACTCTTCTATCAGTACAAAACAAGGCCAAATGTTTATCTGGTGAGATGATAGTCAAAGTGTCTTCTCTAATATTTAAAAACAAACAGCAGTACCTCTGCTCCCTTGCAATGAACACCGGCTAGTTAAGGCTGAGCAGAACTCGTGACACTCCTCAGTGAAGGACGCAGGACACCTTGGATAGCTATTCGCTATTTCTTTTTAAAATACCAGAAATGTCCGGGGAACTCGGAGGATGATGGAATGTATGAATAAGCTTCACGATATATGGCTGTGTTTACGGCATTGTATTAGCTCTTAAACCCTGGTTTGCAGCATGGTCGTGCCATCGTAACAAGGAGAGCTTTGCTCTGGTGACTGTCTGGCAGTGACTCCAGGCACTGCCAGCAAGCAGCTGTGCAGAGCAGGAGAAGGTGCTGGGGGCACCAGGAAGGCCATGACCTCTCTGCCCAACTTGGGAAACCAAAGCTTGCTGTTGCTCCCAGGGGAAAGATAGAGGTATAAGGGATATGATTACTGATTAGCAGGGAAAACAGCCAGTGACTACAGCTATGGCACTCCCAACCCCCTGGGAAGAAGCACTCTTCAGGAGTGTCTTCCACAAACACCCCCTAGTTCTTGCCTCTTTGGTTGTGCCTCTCATCCTTAGTTCTTATCTTCAAGGTAGTAACATTCAGCTTTTTTTAAGGGGTTGAAAGACCCTCAGCAGGCTCAGTCAACTGCCATAGCAATCATCACAGCTCACCAAGGGTTTCTAGCACTTTGTCAAGTGGTTTTTTGGCAGAGTAGAGTTCAAAGGAAGCAATTGGACTGGTAATATCCCTTGACTGTTAATAATTACAGAGCTCCTCTTGCACACTGAGGCCAGTGGTATATTCTGGAAAGCTTCTATTTGAAGAGGAATTTGAAAACAAAAGTCTCACCTTTTGAAAGCGCTCAAGTGGGTTTGAATAGGTGCTAAATGGAAATTGGCCCAAATTTCCAAGTCTCAGAAGTTTTAAATCACTTGTTACTAAGTAAATGAGAAAAACACTGTCAAATATTTCTGGATAAAACCCTAAAATGGGAGTTTGCTTTAGATTCCATGGGAAATTTCATATTTGGAATGGAATTTTAATAATTTGCTTGATAAGAAGTTAGTGTTAGTGTAGGAGTTGACATATAGGCTTAAATCCTGATCCAACTTAAGTTTCTCAGGGTTTTGGCACTGACCAGAGCTATTTGGAGCCTTTTTCTAAAGAAGGGGATGAGGAGAGAAGAGGGGGAATAGTGGACAGTGTTTAGGAGAGAAATAAGCAGGTTTCACAGATATTCACATTCCTCAAAGGGAAGGTGGCTGTCCAAAGCCATTGACATCCATAGAAATGTAATGCGTTTACATTTCTGGTTAACCTCACACAAAATACAACACAGCTGTTTCCTCACCTCACTGTTCAATATTGCAGGTTTAGCATATGAAATTACTTTGACATCCAAACCAATCCAAAACATGGTAGCAGGAGTAAACACAACTAAATAAAGAAATCCTGGCTGTGGCTTTGAAAAACTCCTACTGTTGTACCTCCTTGAAAATGTCCAGAGTTTTCAGCACAGCCAGCTGAAGGCTGACTCACAGCATGGGTGCCTAGGAAATGTTTTAAGCAGCTAAAGGAGCTGAAGTTACAGCTCTCTTCAAGCCAGAGACACAGTAGCTGTTTTGTCCTTTCTATTATATTACCTCTTTCACAGTAAATGCCTGACAAAGAAAGTAGTGGGGAACAACACAGGAGCATTTTTGTTGACTTTGCCCCTGTGAGCATGGATTAAAGGAAAATCTTTCTGTGCATAGGAGCAGTTAAAAGGTAGCATTGTTTTCTGGCTTGGGCTATCAAGGTCCAGACGTGGACTATATTGAAGTAATGAGGTTTATATTTTAAACATTCAAAGAGAGAGTGAGTCTGTCCCTTTCCATGTTCTCTTGGCTTTGCATTTAGTAACCTATCCATATTGAACATGTCATCTGTACTCACGTCTTTCAGTCAAAGTATTCTTGCTTTTATAGCTGCATCTCTGAGACCTCTATATACATTAGGCAGTGGATTTTTAGTTTAAACAGTATTTCAGATTACCCTAACCATAGAGTTATAAGGAACCACTTGCTCTAGAGATGTCAAAATTAATAGTCAACATGTAAGGATCGTGATCTTATTAACTTCTGCCTCATTTGGCCATACTTCTGAAGTTACTAAAACTCCTTGTATATAGCGAACTCGTTTTTGAATCTCACCCAGATAATTCTATCTAATGTGACTGGGCTTTCATTTCTAAGGCGCAATCTGACTTTGGTGGCATTTTTATATGTAGTAAATTACATTGATCTATGAAATCCAAAAGAACCAGAGGAAGGATATTGAATAGAGTAATTGACATTTTCCTGTTGCTGGAGTTTTTGAAGAGATTTTGTTTTTTAGTTTGTTTTAGTTTGTTTTAGTTTGTTTTCTTTCACTGCTTGAGTAACATTATTTAACTACAATAACTGGTGGAGGAAAAAAAGGGAAAAAATTTAAAAAAACCCAAAAAACAGAAAAAGAGAGAGAGGAAAAAACCTTCATATGTGGATTATGAACACAAAGAAACTGGCCAAAAGCTGAAAACATGAATTTAAATTCTGCTTCCAGCATGATAAAAACTATGCATAAAGCCTGAAGCCCTTTTTTTAACAAGAAAGATTTAGAAAAATGTGTCTTCATTGGAACTGGGTCTCTAATATGGACAATACTCTCGAACTTTATTTGCCCTGAGGAAGGAGTTCTGCTGTACTTAAACTTTTGGTTGAAATATTAATTGTGATGAGTAGAAGGAGAGGGTTATCTTTTCAGTTCTACCTTCTAACTTGATGAGCATTTCCCATTGACTGTAGCCACTGCTAGTTGTTTAAATACACAGTGTGATGGAAAGAAACATCAGCAATGCATCTCTGGAGGACACTGTTCGTGCTGTCTTAGATCATAACCCAAAATGGGCTGTTGATCTCACCAGTTCTCATTTGTTCTCAGCATAAAACCACCACATGGTTTGGCACAGAAAGAATTCCCTGTGCAGGGAAAGCTGTGGCTTTTGAAGGGTGTAGCAGGTTTAGTATATAACTAAACAGAAGGAATACACCAAGACCAGTGCTGTTTAAGCACTGAACTACTTTGCACATGGAAAAAATATGTTATTTGTGTTTTCTACCACCAGCTACCTTGATAAATTTTTCCTTCTTTTTTCATTCTGTGATCTTTTCTCATGAAGGGTTTCCTTTTTCCAACCAGAACTGTGGAAACAGTCTAGTCAGAGTATCTGTGAGTTCGTTGTCTGGATGTTTGCTAATTTGCTAATTTACTAATAAACACAGCTGACATTGCTTTAGCTGATCAACTCAAATTAAATCTTTATTTCTCAGCAAACAAACATGACCTAAGGACAATAACACCTTGGACTATTGCATGGCCTCTCATTATTTTCTGAAATTAATGTTAAATGAATAGGATGTTGAAAAAGGTTGTTTCAGCTTTTGTGCACATGAAACTTGATCCTGCCCTGAACTATTGCTTGCTAATTAACTCTTCACTATTGGAAGTCAATGCACAATTACATCTTCTATGCCAGTGTTCAGATTTTGAAGAGGAAGTGTTCAATTAGCATTGTCAAATGAAAATGTAGACATTAACTGTATAGAAGGAACCTTTTGTTGACTTAGAGTCAAGCAGTGTCAAAGGCACAGCAGGAAATTGCCTTTAGCCAATCTGGACTTTCTCAACATTCAGCTCTACATCCCATAACCACCAGCTTCTGAAGGAGAGCAATTTAGGTAGCAAGTCAATCACATCAGTAACTTCGGTCAACCAATCTATGGCATGCATCCGCAGATGGGACAAAGATTGCTTACACATTCCAGCTCCTGGGCCTAGTGTTTGACCCTTTATCAGAAGTTCTAAACACCATTTGGAGACTGTTGTTATTTTGGAAGCAAGAGATTATGATTTATCTTTAAAGTTGCAACAGATGTTTCATTTTATGGAGACTATTTTTGCAAATTTCATGGCTGCATTTGGTAATTGATATTTATTGTCATGCTCAGAAGATCAAATGATTGGAAATTAGGATTAATATTCAGATGGAAGACTGAGTCATATGGAATGTTTTTAAGCAAACTCAGAAAGATGTGCTGAATATAAGCCCTCATGTCACTTCTAAAAAAGGCAGTATTGGAGCCATGTGTCATGTTCATCCCATTTTCCCACCCTACAAGTGATGTTCTGTGCCGTGCCTGCATGCAATAATTGTGAAGTGGTAAACTCTGGCTGACATTGGGCAGCAGCTGTACTAAGGAGAGGCAATAGACTTCCAAATGCCCCCCTCACTCAGTTGTGAGGAAATTTAACTCACATGCATATCCTTTGTAGAAAATCCTTACAGAAATTTATTTTAGATTATGGTGCTGAAGGAAGACTGTGCCCCTGTTAAATAGTCTGCAGCTATTTTAGTTTTAACTAGTAAATAAGCTCAGTATTGAAAGATGTAATGAAGATTAATTTGGTTTCTCTAGAAGATTCAGGTTATTTGCAAGCTCAAGGATTAGAGTTAAAAATATCTATTAGTGAAACCCAAACATGCTGATATATCTTCAGATTCTTACTCTCATTTTACTTTGTGTATGTGTGAAATGATTCAGCTCAGAAATAACTTCTCAAACTTTTAAATTCAGTTGAATAACTGGAGAAATTAATACAAATGGTAAATACTTTGTTTAAAACTGTACCTTACCTGGAGGGGGAACTTTGTTAAAGATGTGTAAGTAACTATGGCTAGCGATAAATATCATGAGGTAAATGATATCTCAAAACAGCACCCTTTGTGTATTTATTGCCTAAAGAAGGCACATCAAAAGATAAAGATAAATATTCCTTTAGGCTATAGATACAGAGTACCATAAAAGCTTAAGTATGCTCTTTGCAATACAGTGCCTCAGCGAGGTTTAGCAAGATTGCCAAATCACTTTATCTTAACCCGACTTGCTGGGGGTTATTTGCATAAATTTGTCTTTACATTGGTTTAAATAACTACAGAATGCAAAAACCAGGACAGTTTTGACAAGAAGTTGCAGAAATGCTGAAAAGACTAATATACAGGGTGTTAGAATCATAATTCAGTTGACAGAACAAATTCTGGTAGGCTGGACTATACCTGTCCATCACTCTGGCACAGAAGAGTGGTTCAAATTTTCATGGAGTACTTTTCAATTAGCATATAACACAAAAGCATGTGTTTTTACCTTGAGTAGATATGAAAAATTTAGTTTAAACTTTAGGAAATTGCTGTTGAGTAATGAAATTAGGTTTGATCTACTTCTGCTGACACAGTTGCAAATCCATGATGACGGAATAATTGATGCTATGTCACACTACCGATGAGATAAAGTCATTAGTGATTTACATTTTATTAACACAGCAAACACCATGATTACCTTGCTACTGGTGAACTAATCTCCCAGTTCTGAAAGAGTAATAACAAATCACCTTAGATGATAAAACACACACTAAAGTAAAACATTTTAAAGGAAGCTGGATCCCTACTTTCCAAGTTTATGTCATGCAACCTTTGGTTACAATATGAGCAGTCAACAGTTATTCCTAATTGGTGGAAATATAGCTATGATTACCATAGAGTAGAAAAACTGGTTACTTGATTTTTATAACATTAAAACAATATTTTACTAGATATTAGAGTGGGCACAACCTCCTCTACAGATGAGATCAGTATTTTAATACAGCTGTATTAGTATACTTTAGAAGACCCAAAATTGAGAAGTCTGTTCTATGGGAAAATTCAGTATTTCAGAGTTTTGTTCTAAATCAGAAAAAAAAAAAAGGCAGAAAGCCTGAAGTTTCTCCTGGAAAACAAAACTTCTAAAAATTCTACCAAAGATGCTGACATCGGGTATTTATCTGCTACCCTAACTCAGGAAGACCCTGATAGAGCTGAAGGAAGTAAGCTTTGCCAGCATGGGGAAGAAAGATTTATCTGCATCTAGATAAGAAGCCCAGAAGACTAAGAGAGCCAGAGAGCTGTCCCAGAATTACAGATCCATGACACAGGCCTGGAAAGTTTTCGATCTGCACAGCAGGGGTGTTCCAGAGTATATGTGAACCAAAGAAATATCTCAGCAAGCAGTCTTAGCATGAGGAAAATATTCTATTGGGAAAGTACCAGGCAAGTGGGACCCACTTAGGATCAGCTTTTATCTCATCCACCTTTCTGATCCAAGTCCCCTATGACCAAGGTATTTCAAAGAAAATAAAGAGAGAGAGAGAAAGAGAGAGATTCATGTTATATATATAGATATAGACTCATAGAAATCAGTATGATTTCCTCAGAAGAAAAAGGCTCTGCTGGAATTCAAATTAAAAGGTTCTATTGAAGGTATTCTTTTTCAGAACTACTTCTTTTGTTTTGTTCAGTCTTCCTGTCTCAGAAAAAACCTTTAGAACTAAAGTTGTGAAATTTTAGATTTTTCTCTCTGCTGATAAAATTAAATAAAATTCGTTGACTTTAGCGCCACATACGAAGGAAGTCAGGATAAAGAAATAATTGAAAGGCAGTATCTTACTTGCTCAGGTGTTATTAAGCAGGGATTGAGAATTAAAACGTGGACTGGTTTTCATACTGATTTTTACAACCTGTTTGTGTAAAGGATGATAGATGTTTTTCTGGCTACTTGTACTAATGAGCTGGAGACCTCTACATCTGATAAAGTGAACCTCTCCTTGCTGCAAATGAGTAGAGGCATAAATCTCCTTGTCTGCTTTTTATAAGAAGTAAAATTGTATATTAATGTGCAGTTAATTCCTGGTCTTTTTTTGTCATGGACAAGTTAGCGTCCAGAGAGTACAGTTATCACTATAACTGACTGAATGCTTTATCTATACTATTTATGGAGTAGGGATTTGAATTAACCATTGACTCTCTCTGATCCAGTCTGAATTTTCTACTGGAGAAGGGGGAGTACTTTTTTCCTGAAAATTCCTGTAAAACCCAAAATATTTTTTAGGTCACTTAAGAGCTTTAGACAGTTATTAAAACGAATATGAAGAAAAGGCAATACACAGAGGCTAAGGAGCCAAAGTTAGAAGACAGATGAATGAAACTGGTAGTGTGGGTAACAGATCTGTCATTCTTGGCTCTATTGGGTGATTTCATTACCGAGAAATTAACACCCTCCTGAACTTCAACATGAAAATACATGTAAAAGAGAAAACCTGTGCATACTATAATTTCAAAATCTAATTTTCAGGTCTTACTATGACTTTTACGATTACAAATTCTGGTACTGAATTACTATTTCTTGTTTTATTAGGGCTTCAGCTTTTCAGAGCATGTGCCATTCCAGTTGAACCAATGAAAAGCATATCACCAGCTGGCTCTTTGTCTTTCCTATGGCCCAGTTAAAAATGCTTTTCACTTCACTGACACATTGCAACATGCCATGAAATGAATTTCCTTTCACAGATTCTTGGTGTCATTCATACAAATGTAATTAGATCTGCAGCTTGGTCATGTAAGTAGCCTCAAGAAGTAAAATTCTGAGTTCAGAGACTCACTGTTTTTAACAGCGGTACAAGTCATGAGCCGTGCCCTTCAGCAGTTTTGAACTGTCTGGAAAACAGCTAAAAACACTAGTTAAAGCTTCTAGCTCTTCAAATGTGCAAGTAATGTAATCTCCTGGTGAGTTATCACTCTATTTTTCCCACTATTAGCCTGCTTGTACAATTCCTGCAATATGCTCAATAAAATTAAATCAGATGTAGACTGGTCTCAAAAGCCTCCTGACTCTGATCACTCCAAATCTGCTTGAGAGGAATTAGTAATCAGTAATAATGCATGCAGTATTTTGATGGCATTATGTAAGATAAGTGCAAGCTATGTTTATGGGCAGGCCAAGACAGGTGCAGTGAGAGGTTGAGAATAAAGAAGAAAGAAAGAACATTTCATGGAGTTTCCCTGAAAAGTAAAAATATGGAATATTTGTTATACAATGCTAGCAGCTAAGGTCATGATATGTTTATACTGATCCCTTAGGGAGAGTCTATTACCATTGGTCTTCGATAAAGATCCCAGTGATGGATGTAGAACTTAGTAAAATTCCTCTGCTATTCTGTGAATTTATTGTTTTGTCACATATTGGTTATTAGAAATGATGGTTCGGATGATACAAGTTATAGTTCTGTTTCAGATTTTCATAAGCAATTAGATCTGAGATTCAGTGCATCAAAGCCTCTTCAGTTTAGATTCATAAAGGGCAGGAGGAGCCCTTATCATTCAGGAAGATTTTCAATAGAATTCGGTTTCATAACCATGTGCGTAACCTTCTTTTCCCTCCTAGGCTGCCTTCCTACCTTCTCTTCAAGTTGGTGTATTGGCAGGTATGGTATAACTCTCTTAAGAGTGGGACCCTATGAGGTTTTACTTCAGAAAATAGGGAGTGGAAATTATGAGCCTGAAAAATAATATTTCTAAACCAATAAAATTCCATGACTTTTCATTTTCTCATAATAACATGAAAAAAAAATCAGAGAATGTATTTCTCATAAATGAAAACATGTTACATCTATTGTAGGCTCTGATTCAGTTTAACAGCAGGGTTACATGCACCTGAAAAGCAGGTTTGTAAAGGAAAGGCTTCCAGACATCACCTTATAGGAATGACAACAGGCGCCACTATATTGGAGATACAGATTACAGCTCAGTTAACAATGGTTTTCTTTTATTGTAGTCACATGCAATTTAAAACTGGCTCCTGAGTTTTTTTCATGTGTCAGATTCATAGTGGGTGAAATTCAATCTTGTGATTTTTCCTTATTTATATACTTCTTTATACTTATTTTCTCATTATTTTTTAGCCATCGTTACTACCAAATTAGATTCATTAACCATCTCTAAGATGTAGGACAGTATGGTCTCAGCTGAAGAGGGATGTTCAAAAGCACGGCTTGCTCTATCCATATCTATTAATATTTTGGCTAATGTAGTTTATTACTATCTGACTAGTATCTATAGACATCTTATTGGGCAGCATGTTAATACTTCTTTTCTTTGGTTCTGCCAAGAAAGCCACTCACACTATCTCTTAATGAGAACACCTTTCATCTACATTTAGGTCTTACAGTTATGAACAATGAACATACTGTCGGTGAAAAAATCTTATTTTACTCACCACACCACTCTCTTTTTTGCCCTTTTCCTCTTCCTCATCACAATTGAAACTGTTTATTTAGTAAAATACTCCTGGAAACAAAGACTAAAATCGTCTTAACAAGTCTGATAGTCATCAGTTGTTCAGCAGAAACTACAAGACTGTCTTATCTCCTAATTATTCAGGAAGGCAGAAGCTGCACTTTCAGGGCTTTCCTGAAATGCAGTGAATTATTTGTATTTCAGTTGTACATCCATCTTTTGCTTTTAGAGAAGCAAGAAGATGCTAGAAAAATCTTTCATGAAACCACTATGCAGCTTCCTGCCCCAACTGATTTTGAAGTCTCTGATGGTGAAATCTGACTTCCTCAATGGTAAATGCAGACATCTACAGAGGTGAGATGAAGCCAGTGAAGGTCTACTTGAGGCTATGCATCATAATGTGTAATGGTAATGGGAGAGCTAAGATAAAATGCTTGTAAATCGAGAATATTAAAATCAGTATATGGAAGGAAAAGACTTGGAAGATTTAAGAGTCTGTAGGAACAAAACCTGATGGCAAGTTTGTTTCATCACTCTTGAAACTTACAGGAAAATTGAAAAAATTGTTCTCCCTAGGTGATAAGAAGGTGAGGGTTTAAGTGTGTGAAGAGAAAGGAGGTGTTGGGAATGGTATGAATTTACTGGACTGAGTGATTTAGTTCCTTAGAAGCTGTGTTGAGTGATGAGGAAGGGATAAGGGAAAATGAGGAATTCCATTCTAGTCAATAAAATATTAAGGACAAGGATTGCATGAACAGCTCATTCTTTTGTATCTTGATTCCTCCCTGCTGAACGTAAGGGCAATAAATACTTTGGTGTTTCAGAAGAGAATGCACTGAAAAATTTTGTTCCAGGAACTGTTCCATTTTTTTATCAACAATGTATGCTGCATGCAAACAGCTACCAGGAGGGATAAAATGATAAGAAAAGGTTTAATTTACTGATGGAAGAACTGCATGGACAAGTCTTAAAGAAATTCAGGCTGGAGATATTATTTTGAACTAACTGCAGCATGTTTCCTTCGTCATAGTCTGAGCAAAGCCACCTTGTTACTCTCTCATGTAATTCTAGTTTTTGAGATAGAACGCTGCCCTAAAAGGATCTGAAATAGCCTCTTCTAAACTTGAATAGGGTGGGGTTTTGTTTTTCTGTTCCTGAACACCTTGTTCTCATGAGTAAATGTTCTTCTCTGAGAGGAGATCCAGGGAACTTCCAGGCCATCCTGGAAATGGGAATGAAACAAGACCGAGGTACAATATGCGCAGTCCTTCTGAATCTTGAGCAAAAATCTGTGCATCCAGAAGCAGGCAGATCAACAATTCGTCCTTGACTTATTCTGTTTTCCTTACTTGGATGAAACGTAGAATGATAAGCATGAGAGCAGGTCAGGAGGACAAATGGCAGATGTAATAAGGAGCTGCTGTCATGCTTTTTATCCCTTGCAAAAGCATGTCTTAATAGTATCTGAAGGCCTCTGACTGTCGAGTTGAAATTTTCAAAATGGCTCTCCTGTCTTTATAACACCAAAAGTTATGAAGGATGGGTATTCACTTTGTTGCAATGTCCCTTTCTCAGTGATTCTTTCTATAGAGGAGGGTGAGTGACCTTTCTAAGCCATCCTGAACTTTTTTCTCTGCATATACCACCATGAAACATAACTACAATCGAGAAGGTGAACCTTTATCTGTCTGTTCTGTATGAAATTTGACCTGTGATTTGTGAGAGGTGATCCACACTTTCCAGGCTGCCCCTCTTCCTGAAGACTGCCTGCTCAGATTTGACTGATAAGTGAATTCATTTTCCAAATATGGTTTCTTGCCCCTTTCTTTTTTGTTTTTTGCTTTTCCCCTCTCCCCTCTTATTCCTCATTTCTGAAAAGAAGCGATGAGGGGGAAGGAATGGACTGTAAAAGAAGCACAACATCAGAGATTTGCTGAATGGTGAGAGCAGACACAAGGGGCCTCCGAGTAAAAATGGGGTAATTGGACAGCACAATATCATATGACTTCAAGACATGATGTGACTAGAATCCATATGGCATTAAATTATACACGTCCAAATATTAGCCTGTCTTCAACCGCCATTCTTCTGGGGCCTGTCTATCATTTGGCTCACAGTGAGGGATGCTTTGTTCCTTTAGGCATCAAGAGGATGTGTCAGATATCCTTCAGCTTGTGTTTAGGAGGAGGGGAAGACATGTGTTTGCAGCCTGTTTTAGCAGCACTGCCTGTCGTGGCAGGTGTGGCAGGTCTGTGACAAGGACTGCCCACACAGCTACTCAGTTTCCTCCTCTTCCGATGTGGTTTTGGTATGTTTGCATCCAGTCCTACTTTCCTCAGCCCATCAATCTTCCTGGACACACATCCCTTGGCTCCTTGACTTTCAGTACATTCCAGTGAATGGCTTTTAGATTTATAGTTGCTTGAGATGAGTACTTCTCTTGCAGAAGTTTTAGCCTACCACGGTACTTCTCTGAAGGTATTTACAAATGAGGGTGTTGGGAATAGGGCCTAAAGAATGGAAGACCAACGTGGTGTCTGAGAACATTCCTATATGTTGGGTATTTCACAATGATGAAACATAGACCTTCTTCCTTTCTTTCTTTTTAAATCTTTGGTTGAGCTGAATGAAATCTCTCTGTAACACAGGTTTACATATAGTGCAAGAGTCTCAAAGTGCTGTGCCTAATGAAGATGCAGGGAATGGGAATTCCCGTCTAATCACAACACGAGATCCACAGCAGCTTTTAAAAAAGCATCCTTTGAGCTAGAGTGATTAACAGCTGCTCTGTTGGTTAGAAATGACTGAGAAACAGTCTGTATTTACTATATTTTAAAATGTGCTTCTATTTCAAACTGTATGAAATATTCAAAATATGTTTTGTATATGTGTAACTACATCTAAAAACAAATGGTATCTATGAGATACACTGTGTGGATGACTTTACACCGTGTTGGTCACATAGGACATTCATTTTTTAAATATTGCTTTTTTCCTAAAGATGATTTTATTTTTCCTACTTCTATAAAGCCTCTAAGTACTAGGAATAATCTTTCTTTTTTCAAAATTGAATATACAGAAATTTCCTGACACATACATCATGTCACATAAATCAGCTTTGAATATACCTCTTGAGACAGGTTTTGTCCAAACCTAGCTTATGTGGAGTAATTATGACAATTTTTCTAGGTCTTCAGGAAGGAAAAAACAGCCATTTATACAAAATCAGGAAATTTTATTCCTATTTCTGAACCCTATAAGTCATCAGTAGACTTTAAATTCCCATCGGAAATGCCTGCCTCAAGGCAGTGTTGTTGTGCCCCTCACCTGTACCCGAACATTGGAAGTTAGCTGTAGTTTGTTTAAGGTTTATATGCTGATACAGAGGAACATTAAAGACTTTGAGTCAATGAAATTTACAGCCCCTTCTCGAGCAAGTTGCATCCTTTCCAGTCCCTTCTTTCAAGAAGGGAGAGGAGAGAAAGCTGAATGTTGCCTTATTAGAGGAAAGTGAGTGGAGAAGATCTGTGGAAAGTCAAGGGTACCTGTTCTGCTGTCTCCTTTCCTGCAACTGACACAACTTTAAAAGAGTTTTGTTTGTGTCAGGTAATACACAGAGTATTTCAGTCCTGCAGCAAGACAGGGAAAGCACCCTGGGAACAGCACTTACCTTCTGCAACAGTAATTCTGTTTTATTAGAACCATTGGCTCACAGTGGCTTCTCTCCCATCCAGAGAACATGGAAAAGGCACAGACTAGAGGGTTTGTGCGCACAGAAAGCGAGAAGCCTCATCCTTCTTTGGGTTTCTCTCCAGAACTCTTCTATTGCATCACCTTTTCCTACTGCAAAACCCTCATCGCGGGGTTGTGTGCAGTATGGAATTCAGTCTGTCTCATTTGCCAGTCATTGTACTTGTCTTTTTGATTGTTTGTTTATTTGTTTTGTATTCATAATTTTGTGGCTTTGGCTCAGACATAAATGTTTATAGATTTCTGAATTTCTTTTTGCCATAAGCATTGTTTTCAATCAGTATAAGCTCCTGGCAAGCCCTTGTTCCATAGACTAACATTTTCATTTCTCTCTCTATAATATAGCAAAAGAGGAACATAGGAATCTGTTCCCACTTCTCAGCTAGGAGTCATTTCCTTTGCTCTCTGTGTTAATGCTTTTCAGACCTAGGCCAAAACAGGAAAGCTTTATATCTGCGATGCTGACCCCTGTAACATTAGTCAATGCGACAGAGATATTCTGTGTTATATTCCAGTGGACAAGGAACAGAGATGAAACTAGCCACTCTTTTCAGAGTGGCTACCCTTTCATGATGCTGGGTCATTGCTGAGCAGGAGCAGTAGCCTTTATGTCCCATCAATTATCCTTCAAACCAAAGATTCCCAACTACAGTCCCAGGTACCACATCCACGCTTTCATCTTCATTCCAGCACTGTGGTTTAGGCAATGCCATCCATGGGCAGTTACCCCATCCACTGGTGAGCTGCTAACGCTGATCTGCTGGTGGCACGATTTTGTCGTTGCTCTATTCGCAGTACTTGCCACAGGAATTTACAGACATAGGAGCGTAAATATTGGTTCCCATTTTCATACCAGTGAAATGAAGGAATTTTAGTGTAAAGTAGGGACTACACTGTGGACAGTAATTCCTTGAGGGAAAGAGGTGATGGTATGTGAATGGAAAACCAGTGGTTACATACCTGCTGCTGAGAGCTTGACACAGAGCCAATACCCTGGGCTTTCCTGAAAGGGTCTCATGGACAGCAGAGACACAGCAAATTAAACCTATGTTCTCTTCCCTAAAATTTTTCATCCCTCAGTTTCACCTCTTCCAAGACATTCTTTGTAACCTCTGTAATATTCCAAGAGAGATAGGATTCATATTGATCACAGCTGCCTGTTTCTTCAAGCCTCAAGAAGCCACATGTTGATCTCCAAACCTGCACATCTGCCATGCCATTGTCATGGGGATTTTCAGGGAATTCATACTGATCTGATTGAGGATGAAAAGACCTTTGCAGTGCTGTCTGCCTACATGAAGGGCCTGTTTCCAGTGATGTTGTTGCATCTCGGGTATGCAATAGCCACTGTGACAACAGATATTGAAAGTCTGAGAGATCTGATCTGAAAGAGAGATCTGAATTTGTTACATGCATGAATATCCCCACTGCACTGACTGGGCTGTTTAGGCACTTGGAGCAATATCCCCATGGCAGGACTGTACACCCCAGGTTGTCTACAGTGCTTCAGTGCTCATGGATAAATGTTCAAACTCAGTCCTTACTCACTCTCTTGCTGCAGATGAATAAATTGTATTACCTCCATAGATCATTTAATCTGTTAATTTACGAAGAGATGAGATTTTAATTCTTCAAAGTTGCTACTTTTAACACTAGTTTGTGGTACTTCCTCCCCATCTGTGCAGTTTGACTCTGAGAAGGGCAATCTTTTTGCTATAGATAACGTGAATAACACAGTATAGGAAGTGTTAATCTGTAAAACTGTGTAGCTCCACCTGGCCTAGATCACTAAACTCCTTGCATGTCCAGCTGCTCCTCATGTAAATAAGGAAAGCATGCTCTTCGAAGAGGAAATACACACATCACACTTCACATCCTAAAGCACTCAAGATGTTTTTTTGACGTGCCAGAGATAAGTAGCATGACTCACAAATACATATAATACTTGATGAGGTTCCATGTTACTTGATGAGATACCATAATATATACAAAACTATTATCACTCATCTGTCTTCCACTATACATGTTAAGACTATCAATAATCACACTTGGTTTGGATTTCTGGGTAGTATCTTGAATTGAATTCAAATTCAAATATAACCTGGCACTAAGCCTTTTCCCCTGCATTACAGGAAAAGCAAAGCTAATTTAAAAATGTTGGATGCGCTGAGAATTTTGAAGCATGTATCTGCAACTGCTTTGTGCAACTGGAGGATTTTTTTTGAAAAAATGCTTTACATCCTCTTTTTTTCTCCATTTTTCCATCTTTGGCTTAGAAAAGTACAGCAGGAAGAAGTTAATGTTTTAGTTTTCTTATATTTGAGAAAATTATAAACAAAACAAATTGAGTTTGGCTTTTTTTTTTTTAAAGAAGTCTGGCTTTGATCAACTGCCTTTGAACAAAAAAATAATTACTGCAGAAGCTTGATCAGACTCAAAGGTCATTCTAAAGCAAGGATCATAGTTAGAGAAGGAAAATAAATATTACAAACCAAAAGTATTATAAGTATTTTAATGAAGTCATAGAATTTTTAAAAAAACTATATTGACTGGTAGGCTGAGCACATGGAAACTTGCAGCTGGCAAAGAAAAGAAGTAAATATGTTCTGTAGAGTATTTTAGACTCTTTGACCACTCCAGCAATTTAGAAATAGGGCTTGTAATAGGACCTGTAATCCTTAGCTAGTCGCTAGATAGTACTCTTGTTTTCCACATTGCCAATGAACCAGGAAGAGAACACCTAAACTACATGGCGAATGACTGTATGTTTTGTACTCATGCTCTTAGTTTGGCAAGGGCTGGCTCCTGATCTACTGGTGTATCTAAACCACTCATTCGTACCAATGGATACATACGTATGAAGAATGCTGTGTTTGACCTCATTTCTGCTTGGAGTAAGACAGAGGAAAGATTGTTTATAAGTGGTATGAAATAATCACTCTACAAAAACATCTGTATCTGGAGGTACATGCTGCATTCGAAGAACTACAGCTAATTATCTGAAAATGGACATCGTTTGGCAGACAAACGGATAAAATTACAAAACAGATGGGCTGAGAGCAAAAATAGTAATTCTGTCTAAGTACTAAACTGATCTGAGTTGTAGGTATGATCAGAGAGGGTAAAGAGATGAAACAGCACAGTTCATCTCAAGTCCCTCCTTTGACATGTCAATTGGACTCTGAATCAATCACATTTTGGTACTTCCTACCGTGTATAGTTATAATTCTGATTTTTTTTTTAACTGCTTGCATTTTTTTGTATAACGTTATGGTTTTTTGTGTCATGTTATGTTTTTTGAGTCATGTTATGTTTTTATTGTTAGGGTCCTATTTCTATTTCCAAACACTGTGTAAAAATGGGCTTACCTTTTGCATTGATTGAGTTACACTACTCCAGATTAGAAGACCCAACACCGAACAGGAAAGCCTGTACTCTGGTACCCATGTCCATGTGATGCCACCGCAGCACGAATACAAGACCCTAACTGTCAATAATTAAGATTATATCATACTTAAGATTTTCTTTCTTCAAGATATTTACAAGAACTGATAAGGAAAAGCCAGCAGCAGGAAAAAATGTGAATCTGAGTATTCTTCATGTAGAATATTGTCACATATGTCTGGGCATTGCAATGGCTTTTGATATGGGGTATCCTTTTCTCAGACACAGTTAGGGTCAATGCCACTCTTCCACTCTACCCATAGAGTTCATCCTATACTACATTTCCTTGCTTATTAGATGATAAATTTTCAAACTTTTGCAGGTTTTGCTGCTGGCTCAAAAACTCATCCTTTCCAGTCAAGTATTTTCCACAACTTGGAGAGAAACAACAACATGAACAAATGTTGCTGAGGAAACTAAAATAAACAGGAAGCACTTAGTTAGAAAAGCCAGATGATTACATGCTCCCTTGCACAAGTGTATTTCAATCCTGTTTTATCCTCTATTTCCTGCAGTACAACCCCATCCATCAGAGCACAAGATGAGCAGTACTTCGCAAATGAGGTGATTCTGAATTATTTTTTTATTTGTTACTCTTTGGTATAACCTTATTCTTCATTTGCTCCGTACTAGCTGAAGCCTGTACATAGGAATCTTCCTTGTTAGTGCCTCCCTGATTCTTGCTGCTATAGTATTTGTGCACATCTTGAACAAGAACAAACCCCTTAGCTCCCAGTTTGGGGCAGAAAAGTATCATCTACGTTTGACAGAGATGAAAGAAGAGATTAAACCACTTTCTCTGCACGATATAAGGAGCAAGTGCCAAGTGCCCAGAAATCATCCAGCTCTCTCAGATTGCACTCCAGTGCCTTAATTCGTAGAGCGATTAGCCTCTTGTATGCATGGTGGCTTAAATAACTATACCTCATGCTCTCTCCCCAGTAATGTAAAGACAGGCAAACTTTATCAGGAGGCAATGCCCTGCAGGATAGTGCTAAGTTCAGCTTTCCCTGCTTAGCAAGCAAGCTGCAAGTAAGCATTGTGGAACAAACAGTACGGGCTTATCTAGCAAAGCCCCAGCAGCAAGGCTAAGATCACTTTGTTTTAACTGCTGTTTCCCAGCCGAATGTGTCACTGAGTCAGGCTCACACTGGTTTTATCGGATTGTGGACTGGTAAATAAAAGCATCAATTCTACTTTGTAGCAATATTTCCTGGGAAAATACTGGCTATTAGTGTGGAGAAAGGACAGTACTGAAATTATAGAAGGGACTCTATGATTCGACACTGAGATGGTGTCAAAATCGGTGAAACTGCCTTCCTGCATTGTCAGATGCTGCCTGCCACACCAAAGAGCCTGATCCTTCCATTAGCCTGTCCTGCATGGAAGGAAACAGACCTTTGGGAAAATTAAGCTTTACCACCTTTGGTGTTTGCTGACTCCTAGCACTGGAGTAGGGCAGAGGAGCTGCTACTCACTTTTACCCCTAATGTTGCTCCATCCTCACAGCACTTTACTTGCTCTATTCCCACTACAACTCTGATTCACAGGGGAGAGTGGGGAGGCCTTTTCTTCTTGCAGGTAATGAAAATTTTCTGCAAGGAAAGAGTATGTTTTATCTTGCAGAAAATGCAAGTTCTCAACAAGGAAAAAAGACGTTTACTTTTCGGCAGCTTGGTTATGAAAAAACTGCTCTGCAATGTCTGAAATTCCCTAATAGGACTAATCGTTACCATTGGACCTTGACAGGCTTGGGAAGTGGGCCAAGGCAAACTGTGTGAAGTTCAACAAGGCCAAGTGCAAGGTCCTGTACCTGGGTTGGGGCAATCCTCAGTATCACTGCAGACTGGGGGGTGAATGCATTGAGAGCAGCCCTGTAGAGAAGGACTTGGGGATAGTGGTGGATGAAAAATTGAACATAAGCCAGCAGCACGCACTTGAGTGCAGAAAACCAACCATATCCTGGTCTACATCACAAGAAGCATGGCCAGCAGGTCAAAAGAGGCAATTCTGCCCCTCTATTCCACTCTCATGAGATCCCACCTACAGTACCACATCCAGCCCTAGGGTGCCCAGTACAGGAAAGACATGAACCTGTTGGAGTGAGTCCAGAGGAGGCCACAAAAATGATTGGAGGGATGGACCAACTCTCTTATGAAGAAAGGCTGGCGCTGGGGCTGTTCAGCCTGGAGAAGAGAAGGCTCTGGGGAGACCTTATTGCTGTCTTTCAATATATAAAGGGAGCTTATAAGAAAAATGGAGAAAGACTTTTTACCAGAGTCTGTAGTGACAAGACAGAGGGCAAGAGTTTTAGACTGAAAGAGGGTAGGTTTAGGCTGGGAGTAAAGAAGAAATGTTTTTATGATGAGGGTGGTGAGACACAGGAACAGGTTGCCCAGAGAGATTCTGGATTCTTCATCACTGAAACTGTTCAAGGCCAGGTTGGTCAGTTCTTTGAGCAACCTGATCTAGCGGAAGGTGTCCCTGCCCATGGCAGGGAGTTTGGACTAGATGACCTTTAAAGGTCCCTTCCAAACCAAACCACTCTATGATTCTGTGATTCTGTGATTTAAAAACCACTCTACAAAATCTGCTACTCTCATATAAAATGTATTATACATGTCCTTAATGCTTTGACACATAATTCAAGTTTGCACTTGTTTTCCAACAAGTCTCTGACCTTCTTATTACATTTCGAGTGTCTACCGTCCAACTCCTTCCATGATCTATTTGAAATTCAGTAGTAAGCTTTTCCATTAGAGCAAAATACACAATTTTTCTTCCATCTCTTAGTTTTGAAGATTGGATTTTCCAGGGAAAAAATAATTTGGGACTACTACTTGGACTGAGAAGGAACAAGCTATTCCAGATGGAAAAATTAAGACAGAGAGGTATAGGGGATTGAAAGAGGTCTCACAGAAATCTTTGTGTAGCTTTAGTGACAGGAATTGCTTTACATTCTGACTATAACAAACACACAATTCATTGCAGCTTTAACTCCAGCTGGGAGACTAAGTATGTATGTTGTAAAGTAATACAGAGTGAAAGAATAGTTGTATGGTAAAAAACAGTACTGGGTGTCAGGATGTAGAGGTTTCAGACCTATATTTGCCCTGGACTATGTATTGAACTAATCCATTTGGTCTCTTTCTTTCTCCTGAATGATGATTTGTAAAATTAATGTAGTGATTACACAATTCCTGGAGGTGCTGCTTACACACACCTTGGAGGTGCTGGTCTTCGAAGTTGGTTTCAGGGAGGGTAATTTTGGGTGAACGCTACAAACTGCTGAAATATCATTGCAGACATGGCAAGAGTATTTGCTTTCTGCCTTAACATCATTCTCAATCATTTAGCTAAACAGTTTTCAGATAGCTACAAGCTTTAGCCAGACAGTAGAAGTGGTATCGCTGATGAGTGCTTAAATGTATTGTTTTAATTCTGGGCAGGGTTTTGTGTTTTGTGTTTGGGTGGTTTTGGTTTTTTTTTGTTTTGTTTTGTTTTCTTTTCTTTTGGTTTTTTGCATTTTATTGTTAGATATCGAAATTTAAACTACTGAAAGTCTAAATTTAACCTTCAAGGACTGTCTTCCTCCAAGGGATAATTTTGAATATCTAAATTAGGTTTTCCTTTTAATCAGACTTTCAGAAGTGTCATCACTGGCTATGCAGAGACTAGAGGGTAATTAAGTGTGGGGTGCACTTCACCCAGTTTCAATGCCTGATACCTACATGCTTTCACACTAATTAGTCACTTAAGCTCAGTGGGGAGAAATAGGCACTTCAGAGGGAGAAATACACATTTCTTAGAAAAGATATGTGTTTGTCCAAGCAGTCAGAAATAGAATTTATGTAAGCCCCTCAACTGAAGAAGTCTCAAGTTATATTTTGAATTCCTCTTTCTCTCCTGTTCTCTACCTGTCTCCACTACAAAACAGACATACTGATTATCCTTAGTGTCTCTTACTCTGAAGTGGCAAAACTTTTCTTGAACAAACTTCTTGGGTTCAGGATTTAATTTTAAGGTAGGAACGCCAAACCGAAACAGGCCAGCACTCAGGGCAATCTGCCTGATTCAGAAGAGGAACATGAGGCTCGGTTCTTCTCGTGCCAGATGAGAACCTTATCCTTCACATTGTTGGCAGCTCTTCTCTGGGCCTCTCTTTTTCCTCTGTCCCCCATTCCGTTTTCCTCCCTTCCCCCACCACTGAAAAAGCTTTGCCAGTTTTGACTTGCTTTCCTTCTCCATCAGAATAGAAACACATTTTACAATCTAAAATCTGTGAAAAAAACAGAAGCTTTGTTTTCAAGCCAGCCTGCCTAAAAGCATCAGCAGGTTGGTATAATCAATTTTGTTTAACTGGTCAAAACCTTCTGTTTTAAAACAGAAAAACATGCACTGAGGCAAGCATTAAATGGAAAAAAAAAAAGATTTAGGAAACAGAAATTAAGCTAGTCTTTCAAAATAACTTATATTAAAAAAAATTGTTTCCTTTAATTTTCCGGCTTCTCCAAATTTTCTGTTTCTATGTTCCAATTGCATTTTAGTAAAGAGATGTATTATTGCATTCTTTTTGCTGTAGATACTGCTTTGTGGTAAACAAAATTCAATCCCTCTTTTTCCAATACTTTTGTCAAGCTAAATAAAATTATTCTAACGATTTCTGAGTTTGTCTAACAAGAAGTATGCTTACATCTTCTGATTTCCTTTCTTTCAAAACATCAAAGAATGAAAAAATCTCTCAGTCAGAATGTTGAACCTTAGTTTTTGCCCCTTTTTAATATGACTCTTTCCCCTCTCATTAAAACAGTAGCACTGTCTTGGGTTATGACCTGGGAGACTGTCACAGAAAAAATAGCTCCTACAAGGAAGATTTTGCTGACCAAGAGTTATGAAAGTTTTTTATGAGACTCTAGCTGATAACACAAAAAGATGACAACAGCACAGTTGGGTTCTGAAGACCCTTAAGTGACAAAGCCTGTCACTGTTTATCATCACGCAGGTTTTCTCCTTGCACTTGGCCAGTCTTCATCTTTAGTCTTGCTGCTCCCTGCCTTTTCTATGACCCTCTTTCTAACTTTTTATTTCTTAGCTTTCAGGGCCTCCAGAAGCAAGGATGCTCCAGAGTCTGTGTTACAGCTGGGTAAATCAGTCGCTTGCTCACCCTAGTCACTCCCATCTCTCCAGTCGCTTGAACAGTGACGTTACTACGAAAAATAAAATCAATGCACTTACAGCATCGATTACATGTTCTCTGTGTACCAGGTTCTCAAACTAGAGGAAAGCCAAGGTGATTTTCAGGCAAGTGACCTCTGTTCTGTTCCTTGCACTATAGCCTGTACTCAGTATGTTGTGTCACTGCCAGCACAAAGTACAAGTGTGGGACGTTTCTGCTTTTTCTGATTCTCAGCTGGGTGTTGACCATTTGCCCAGTCTTGTACAATACTTAAGAACATATTATTATCTCCCAGAAGGTCATTACATATGTATTGGACATACAACACAATACTGGACCTCAGAAGAGATCTCTCAAAGTGATTTTCTTTTTCTCGCTAGTAAAAAAGGACAAAAAAACCACTGCATTTTTCACTCTGAACCAAATCAAAAGCAGAGTTGGCTGCTCAGGAATTTGTTCTGCCAGAGATGCTGTTATGCTCAGAGCACAGGGGTCATTAACTATACCAGTATGCTCTTACAAGAATAAGGCACAAATGCTTCAGATTTAGTGTTACGTACTAAGGATAATGCCTATTTGAATCAAAGTCCTGCTGTGAGTTTTTAGGTCCATCTAATAGTTATCCAGGTACCTCAAACTTTGTTATCAATTTCTCAATTCCTAAATACTGTCAACTGCATTTTAGAAATGGATTAAACTCTTATTGTCCAAAACACTTTGTGTGAATAAGGGTAAATATATGATGGTTTTCACCAAGAGATGATCTTCTCCGACCTCTTCCAGAGGACGTGTTTAACCCAAACACATCATGACTTCAATAGGTGAGCATCTGCTGTCTGGATCTTACCCCCTTACTTCTCTGCAGTTACAATGTCCAACCATTATAAAGTTTCTGTTTAAATGTTTATGGAGAACATGACATTTTGTTCCCAATATAATTGAGAAGAAGACAGATCTTTATTCTGCTCTTCCAGATCCTGAGAAAAGAGATGGTCTTTCACTACCCACACTGTCTTGCACAGAGTTCTTCTAGTATTAATTAGCAAGGATTTACAGGACAAGCAGTATCTTTGGAATAAAGCTTTGGAACAAGATTACAGCACAGTCACTTCTCAGCTATTTTCTGGAAGTGTTCCTGAAATATGAATACCAACATCAAAAAAACTGCAAAATCGCCTGCAGAAGAAAAAGAATTTCTCTTTTTGAAATGGCAATGCAGACACACAAATATTGCATGACTTGACATGGTTGAAAGGTAGGCAAAAAGTCCCCCGTTTCAGACTTCACCATTTGTACCATATTTTCAGGGCTAGAACCTAGGAATGAAATCTTTTTCTCATTGTGTAATGTAAAAATATCATCATCTGCTTTGAAATTAGGTTTTCACAATGGGCCTTTCTAGTAAATTTATTTGAGCTAAAGAAAACCTCTGTTGGTAAATGACAAGGGGAAGTTTTTTTTTCTCTCTGAAGTCAGCTTAGTGAAAAGTTTTGCAGCCACAGTTTAGCCTATACTTAACTATATATATCCTATATGTATATAGGATGAGATGAGTTGTTCCTAAGGAATGTCTCTTTTCTTCATCACCTTTCAAGTGACTTTGTGGCAGCCCTCATATCCTGCATCTGGCCTGATGAAGTCTTTTCTCACTATCCAACTGTGCTTTTACGATCAGCCTACATTTTCCAATTGCTATTGCACTTCCATTTCATCTTTCCAATCCAGCTCCAAGGCTTCTCTGACAAACAAATCCCAGAGCGGTTTAGCATCTGTACATGTGACGTATTGCAGACACAGTACACTGAAATGTATTGTAAAAATTCAGATTTTGCATGGTACCTTGAGATACTTGAGTGAAAGTACAAACTGTGCAACCCAAGAGCAGATGTTCAGTAATCAGCCTTGTATCATATGCATTCTTTACTCTTTATTGTGCTGTTTCAGAAGCATATTTCCAGACTAGTTCAGTTACCTCCAAGACAGCTTGTGTCTTCTATTGTCTCATCAGTCTAAAAAAACAGTCAAATTCTTACCTTTGGAGAAGATATCCTGTCTGAGAAGTTCCATGTGTGCTAAAGCACATCCATCTGGCATCCCTGACGAGAACTCAGTGTGATAAATAATACTGTAAATTAGCAGTTTGAAACCTTGACTCCAAAATAAGGTTTTAATTACCTCTATTTACTGAATGGTCTTGGGATGTGTTTTAAGACTATTCCCTGCAGAGAGAAAGGTAAACAGAGATTTTGACGCTGCATGCATGTGTTTGCATGTGTGGACACGTCTCCTCTGATCCTTTTTCTTGTCCAAAACACAGCTTTCATTTTTTTGTTCCAAATGGAATATTCAATAACTTAGTCATCGCCAGTAAAACTTTCAGATGCTTTAACTCTTCAAAATAAAATGTCAATAGCTGGTTTTTCTTTTTTTTTTTTAGCACGACTCAGGGTAAAAGTGCTATTGCCAAGATTTTTCAGTCATTAAACTTTCACTCAGTGCAGATACAATCTGTTTGCCTGGGAGTTGAAACAAGAAAGAACATGTATTCCAAAGTGTGAACAAAGATCTCTTATGATTGTAGTGCTGACTTATCTTTGGTTAAAATACTTCCCAGAACAACAATGGAACACTAGACACATACTTATGGACAGGTATTCAGTTGGTAAATTGATGGAGGGTTTCCTTTAGGCAGCAGCCAGTGTTAGGTATAGGATGAATAGCAGTAAAGAACCAGACAGTTTTTGGAGAAAGGGTAAAAATAACAGCAGAAGATAATAAAGGGCAGCTGGAACCACTTCTAGGAGGCTAGACAAATGGAAATGAATTCATACAGTTTCAAAAGTAAATTAAATTATAAAACTCAAGTATGAGGGAAAATTAAGAAACTAAAAGACATTAGGAAAACCTACAAAATATATTAGAAAATGAATCAACTGCTCCACTTTGCTGCTTTAAGTGAAATAAAACTCCAGATAGATCAACACCAAGATAAGTAAATATAGTAAAGACACTTCAGATTCACATCCTGGAACTAGCACTGTATGCTAAATGACTGATCCACTTGCAAAATCTCATACACTCACCATATGTTTTCTGGAAGACAGGAGGAATATCCTTCGTTACAGAAGGATACTGGGTCAGGTCCTCAGTTAACAAAAATTGACCTAGCTACCTTGATTTCAGTGGAGTTATGCAAGTTAAGCCTCATTTTGCAGCCATTAATGCCTTCTGTGAATTAATTAAATTAGAACAAATATTTTCCAGGAAGATATAGTTAGAATAAGGAATGTACCACTTGAGTTCATTTGCAAGGCAGAGCAATCCTTGTCAAAAGGGTGTTTCAGTAACTCATTTTTGGGAATCTACACTTACACTGGTATTTGCCTTTTATTCTTTGAAATATGGAATAGACCTTTATCATAATTTTGGTTCCTTTATAAGGCCCTTGACTTGAGCCAGTGCTGTACTATATTCAATTTGGTGTCAACATAATATGCTGATATGTACATGGTCTGCTTCTCATGACTGTATCTGAAAACAATATAATTTTAATATATCATTAGAAAATAACCTATTTATAAGATATAATAAGTGGTGAGATTAGGAATGATAGGGCAAATCTCTATATATTACCCACAGTCTTAAGAAATGGAATATGCAGTTTCTAGTTCAGAATTTTTCTTTATTATCCTTGGAAACTGCTTACTCGCTTTGCTTCAGTTTCCTTTTACTTCAGTTTCCTTTTACTTCAGTTTAATGAGTCATAGTTTCCTTCCTTATCAATAGATAGTGAAGATAAAGTTCCTAGTACCCAAAGTGTTAATTTGACATGTACAGGTGGTATTTGATTTATACTAAACCACTTTGCCTTCTGTGCTGTCTTTAGTCTACCTTTATAGACAGCAAAGGAAAAGTTACTTCTTGCTTCTTCACACCCACCTCATATTGCTCTCCTGCTTCAAGGTGAAGCAATCCCTAGGATGCCCATTTTGTTCTTCCTGGGCTAGAAACAGCCCAGATTTCTAAACAGCTTAAACTTTCAGAAAAACTGAAATTAGAGGACATAATCACCTATATGGTCTATATGTTAATGACCTCTACAGCCAAAGAAACAGGTTTGAGAAGACTATAAATTGTGATATACATAAACCTACTCACATAATAATTAATGTCCATCACCAGCTGGGAATTTCCCAACAATTCACAGCAGAAGTGTCTAAAGGAGGAATTCGAGGGGAACAGGCTATTGCAATGTGCTATGGTTCAGATTAAATCTTTATGGAATATTTTGCAGATCAGTCATGAAATATCTCTTTATTATAATCTCCCTGTTATGGTGTGTGTCAGTGCTTCTGACTTAAAGGGGGCAAAATATTCATGTCTGGAAGCAAAACCTATGTGTGTTATGATAGCCATTAAGAAGACATAAAATGGAAATCAGTCCAGTTTGGAGAACCATTACAGAGCTATTCCAAAAGCTTAAATGATGTGTCACCCTTAAGATCTATAAACTTGCTTGTTTCATGGGCAACCCATAAAAGTGATCTCTCATACCTGGAGGGTTTCAGCTGTCCCTCTTGGGTTTTTTTAACTTTTTCAATAGTTAGGTTATTGGGCAGGCCATAAACTCAAGACCACTGCCTGGAAGGCAGAAACTCCCTGTTTGACCTGCAATTGCTCTGTTTTTGCCAAAGAAGACTGCAGGAGCAACATGCAAATAAATTAGGCCTCTGCCAGTAGGACACATTTGCCTGACCTCAGCTAGCTTTCCTATTGCAGTAGTATATGCCTGGAAACTAAATAAACTTCTTTAGTTACCTTGTCATTCTTCTTTACAGACTGTGTCCTGTTGGTAAGATGAGGTTTTGTGCTCCCTTCAAATCCAGGGTTCCTACAAGAGTTCTTGAGCAGATCTTGAAAGATATGCCTGTGCACATGGCAACATATAAGTATTCTTTTTCAGCCTGATCAGCTCCAGAGTTTTTATTGTGTTTATTGAAAGTTCATCTTCAAACTAAAATTTTAAGGTGTTTTATGTTTTTTGCAACCAAATCTTTCCTGCACACAAAATTAAACACTGTTTGGAAAAGAAAGATTAAAAGATTAATCAGTTTCTCAACTTATAATGGTGTTCAGGAACTAAGGTGCAGGGGTAAGCTATAACTGCTACCAATCCCTATTATCATCAACTAGCACAATATATATTCCCTCTAATCATACAACTAGGGTAGAATGCATTATGAGATCTAGAACAAACCTGGGAAGTTACCTAGTCCCTTACTGAGAGCAGGACAACCAATATTCTTCTTGTAGGGATAGAGAAGCTTGCGTGATTTACTTCGGTAAAAACTGAAAGGCTCGTAAACCTTCAGAGTTGTGGTCATTCACCACCAACAGGATAAGCACGGCAATGCACAGGCAGTGGTATTGTTTATTCTTCTGATCTTTCTTTTTTCTTCCTTTCCCTTCCCACAGCTACTTTTAGAAACTAATAATCTACATCCATACATTTGCTAATATGAAATGTAATACTTTCATCTACATGGCCATATAAAGCACTCTGTTTTTCCCAGATACTGTTGGCTATTATATTGCAATTTAGTTTCTGAATAGTTAAGCTGCCTTTATTGACAAAATTTTCTCCTTGTTTATTATCACTTTAGAGTCTTATCACTGTACCTAATGCATTATCTTTACAATTTGGAGCTGTAGGTTTCATAACCTGTTTTGCTGAAAGCAAAATGATAAGGGAAGGAAAGTATCCTGCATCTAAGGGGAGAGTTAATTGAAATTGAATAATTCATGATCGTTCTGACTGACTTGTGTGATGGTCCAAATCTCAATGGTTTACAGTGCCAATGATGATAGATTAGAAAACCTGAGCTCCGAATAATAGCTAAACCCCATTAGCATTAGCAAATACATCTCTCTTCTCATGTCTGTGATGTGGTATTTTTGACTTTCTGATTTTGTGTTATTGCTGTGTTTGTTCTATCTTTTTGTTTCTTCAAGAGCTAAAAGGAAAGGCACAACATCCTATGTTAATTTGCAGCTGTTCTTGTGTTTTAATCTCCGATCAGTACTCTGAATTCTCTCAGCTAGTATTAGGGATTCCAGCAGGTCTAGGACATGGTTGGGCTTGTAGTGTAGATAAAGATCTACAGCTTCAGGCTTATGTTTTCCCTAATATGCCACTCTTGGGAGGACTGCTCTGCTAAAATCTACTGACCAATTCAGTGGGAGATTACAGAGATATAAAATCCTAACAGTAATCTACTGAAGCTTATAATTTATATACCTGCCAAGCTTAACTTTAGTAAACTGTGTAGTTGAACTGAATTTTTTGCTTCATACCAAAAATTAGACTCCACTTTCAAGGTCTGTTTCTCTCACCCATTTGTTTTCTCCTCTGGATTTTCCCTGCCTTCAGAGATGATATACTGGGTCTCTGCTGCAGTTCTTCAGACAAGCCAACAGTCACTGACATTGTCCTAAAATTGAAGAGAGAGTCATATTAAGAATTCTGAAAATGTGAGTATAAAACCCACTTTATGAATATTATAATGAATACTTTAATCTTCTTTACACCTTACACCAAAGCTCTGTGTGTTGATACGTTTTAATATTCCATGGAAACTTTTAGGTGTTTTCATCCACCCAATTTAGAAATAAATACCTGAAAAATATTTTAAATTAAACCCACTGCTATATTATAAATTAAAACCTCCCCTCTCTACTGACACACTGCATTAACACAACTCTGTTACTTCCTTTTGACTGAAACTGAGAGCAGCTCCAGACAAAAAGAACCCCTGAATTAACTTTATCCTTGCACACAAATTCCTCTTCTTGGTTCTAACTCACTACTGACTAATCAGCTCTCTGGCAGGGTCTAGGGTATAAAAAGCATCAAAGTAACTTTTGTTCTCTCCTTACTTATATGAGGAGCTACAAAACGCACAATCCAACTCATTGTGCTTTATACCATTTCATAACCAGCCATCACCCAATGGTCCTGACTAACTTGGGAAATGTATGGCCTTAAATGCTCATCGTTTCCTGAACACAGTTCAGATGATACATACACTCAACCTTTGTGTTTCCTGGGACGTTGGCCTAACCACCAAGAAAAGTACAAAAACTTCATTCTTTTTTTTTTTTTTTTTTTTTTTTTTTAGTGACAGAAAGGGATATTATGTCACTTTGGAAATTTGATAGAGATTCAGATTCACAAATTGGCTAGTTAATGGAAGCATTCTGATTTCCTCAAAAGGACTACGTCTCTTTGCCACAATCATGACTAAAGAGTCCCCCAGGGCTTGGAGACCTCTTCTGTACTGCTGAAAGGATAATATTTAGAACACAGACAGTCAACTATTTATTCCCTGCTCTGATTTATGTTGTACACTTTGGATAACACTCACCCAGTGGTGGAAATTTTCAAAGCTTTGCCTATCTTATAAGACCTGGGTAAGGATGGAAGAGGAACAAGTTTGAATGAATCACTGAATATGATACACTCTGCTGCTGTGCAAAGTAGTTATAGACACATTGATACAGTTCTCTGGAAACGGTTTTGGCCTCAAGGTAGTCAGAGCCTCAACTTACTACTGCTTTTGCCATGAATAAGAGCTATTTGGCTATGGAATCTCTTCTCTCAGGGACCATAGGGAGTGACTACTATAGTTTATTTACAGTGTGACATGTGGCTTAAGGAAATGCCCAGAAATATACATCTGGAAGAGGAGAGAATGCCAGAAGGCAAGGAAGACTGGATTTATCACAAGTGAATAAGGAAATCCTAAGCTTAGAGGAAAACCACAAGATTAGGAAATGTCTGTACTAATTCTGACGGTTAATTATGACAGGAAGAGAGAAGTTTTGTTCAATGATATACTTCTGGCTGGGATGAGAATGATGCCTGATAGGTGAGGGGACTTGTTCACATCAAGTTTAATAGTTCTGGCATAACTCAAAGAAAATACGGCTATAGCTTCTATTAGGCTCTGACTGACCCAGTTTCACCACCCAACACGTACCCTGTAGGCAGCAGCAGGGGGTACTGCAGGGAGTATTCTTCAGACAGAAACACCACAAATTTTTTTGCAGATAGGTCAGTGATTCTCAAACTAGTTTTTCTTTACTTCTCAATGGGAGGCCTTGGGATAGGATGCAGTGATAATGTTTTGGCTCTATGGCTCCCAAGAACTATGGCCCCTATCTGCTGCTTCTGCTTGTGCGGTCCATCTCTGTCCCTAATCAAAATGACTTCTACAACAGATTCTTCCCCTTGACTCTAACTGCCACTGCTTCTTGTGGGAATCAGTTTGGCAATGTGACTCCTTTTCTCTCCATCCTCTTCACCCTAGCTTGAGAACTGGGATCTTAAGATAAGTTTTGCTGATTTTTTTTTTAAGTAATATTTTAATTCAAATTAATTGGTCTGCTGAGCTTACAACTTCCTCAAGGACTTTAGAGTTGATCTGGTGAAGCATTTCAGACTTTCCGCCTTGCTAGTATCTTATTTCTTCCTTCTCTGCCTTCCAACTTCTCCTTCCTCATCTTCATTATGTTGATGTGACACCCTTGGGGAATTGGGGAGGAAAGAAATAAACCCTCTATTATTCTCTCATTTCTCTGTTTTACCTCTACTACCCTTGTTTTAACACTAAAAGAAACCATTAGGGTGTTTTCATTTTCATTCATTGACACAGATTCAGAGTTCTGAAAAACGCCCTCACTGTTGCTCTAAGGCGTCTTTATTTGCCGGCAAATGACTTATTGGCACATGAGTGCCTACAGCCCTTGCTGAAGCTGTCAGGTATTCTAAACACACATGGAAATGATCCCTATTTTTCTGCTTTCTTATCAGTTCCCTTTCCTCTGGAATACATGGTGTACTACCAGTTTTGTGAAATTTTCTCTTAAAAATCAGGACTGAATCAGTTACATTGTTGAATTATGGTGAGATGATATCAAGAATACATAAATGATACTAAGCTGGCCTGGCCCATAAGACACATGAGTATTTACAAACAAGTGCACATTTTTACCTGAATACAGAATATCAATATTAGATAATAAATATTGAACTTCACATGGATTACTAATTTCTCCCTGACATGAGAGGAATAGCTTTATCCACAGGGCGATGACCGAACTTTTACAATTTTAGTCAGTAATCATATTTTCTTGCGCATATTCATAAATACATATATTAGATGTAACAAGCAAATGAACAATATTAGAGAAACAATAAATTTAAAACTATTTTTCTTCTCCTCTACTATGCATATTATTTGACTCTACAGATGATAAAAGAAAACCTTCAGATTTCATCACAAACCAAGTGACTAAAAGGCAAATGAACATATTTTATGCACATTTTTATGTTATTGTGTTTCAGACATAAAAAAGTTTCATATGTCACAGAAAGTCATTTCAACAATATTAAAGGAATTTTTTGGAGAGTGGAGATAATGGCTTAGCTGGCATCTTACCTAAGATGGAATACATAGCGGTAAGGTGGAAAGGACCTTCTGGAATTAGAAAGATTTGCAAAAGTTTAAAACATGAATTTAAAGAGAAGGGTGAGAACCTTACCAGTCATATTCTTTACTCTGTCTTGAAAAACACAATTATCACCAAGTTAAACCAGGCAGTCCCAGGGAACAGTGCCCACCAGCACTTTGTTAGATGAATCCTCCACTTAATTGGGGGTTACTTTGCTCCACATATCTGACAGCATGGTGGGTTGACCTTGGCTATCATCTGCTTGACCACCACCCAGACACTCTTTCATCCCTCCTCCTCAACACAACAGAGAAAAATATAAGACAGAGATGCTTGTGGGTTGATATAAAGACAGTTTAATAAGAAAAACAAAAGCAGTGTCTGGAAGCAAAGCGAAAAGAGGAATTTGTTCACTACTTCCTATCAGCAGGCAGATGTCCAGCCTATTACTGGAAAGCAGGGTCTCCATATGTGTCGCTTGGGAAGGTAAATGCTGTGAATGTTCTTGCATCCTCCTCTTTCCCTCAGTTTTTATTGCTGAGCGCAATGTCGTATGGTATGGGATATCTTGTTGGTCAGTTTGGGACAGCTGCCCCAGTTACGTCCCTTCCCAGCCTCTTACTCTCCACCAGGTACTGGCCTTGGTGGGGTGTTGTTATTGGAGAGAAGTTCTTGATGCTGTGGAAGCACTGTTTAGCAATAGCTGAAACACTGGGGTATCAACACTTAGACACAAAACCAAAGCACACCACCATACTGGTTGTTCTGAAGAAAAGTAACTCCATCCTAGCCAGATCCTGTACAGACAGCAGTTAAACAAGTCCATCACCAAATAATCACAAAATTTGAAAATACTAGCAGTAGGTGATCAAGTACTGTCAAGAAGTACAAACAACTGAAAAGTGCTGCAGGATGAGTATCGTAAAAAGTTTAAGGAAATAAATACAATTCTGCGTTTATGAGATATGCATACATTTTCATGTATTTCCCTGACATCCCTCCTGGCACAAGTGAGTAATGCTCTTATAGACATTGGCTTGCCTACTAGAGTGCCTGGCCAGAAAGCTTTCACATAAGGAGAAGGATGATGAACAGGAATTCTGTAGAAGAGGAAAAATTTTCTGGCGTTAATTACCTGATGTTTCTAAGCAAGATTGGCTTTAGCACTTGGTATGGGCAAAGTAAACTCTTTTGAAGGGAAGCTTTTTTCTGTTGCCTTTGCTTTGGCAAAGACTAGGACTAGCTGAATAGAGGATAATATTTGAATGTTCATGTCCATAATCTGAAATTGAGATAAAATCACCTTGCTTCTGAAATTATTTCTTGGTTCCCACTGACCTTTTTGAAGGTGGAGACTTCCCATTTCATGAAAAGGGTGTTCAGTAGAAATTCATAATGCTGAACAACAATATTCCCTGAGATCGGTGTACTAGCAAGTGCACTAAAACTAAAGCCCTGGGTTCATTAAATAGTAATGATAGTAAAAAAGAGTAGCAGCATGCTTAAACTCTTAAGCTTGTGAAATATAATTTTTTCATCCATTTAATGTGAGTAGATGAAGAAAGAATGCTCTATTAGGCAAATTCATAACTATCCAAAAACTCTTGCTGTATCGTTAAACAGCATAACATTTTTATGCTGAACGTTCCAGAGGAAACCACTGGAAGATATTGGAGAGGATAAACTTCACTGTGAATGTTGAAATATTGAGACACATTCATAAGCTTTGCTATAAGAGTGCTTACTCTTTGGGGATGGTAATTCTTACCAGCCATAAAAATCACCAAGTCACAACTCCACCTTCATTGTCTAATACTGCACAAATTCACTGTCAATCATTATACGCAATACTGAGATTTCGACATTTTCTACATGACTGAAAGTGCCTATGTGACTAAATCAAGCTCATTAAATTACTGCCAGTTTCATACCTTTGCAGACAAAAGGAGGAAATGCCTAATACAGAGGCACTTAACCCAGTTTAACCCTCATTTATCTTGCAGGAATAAATCTTTGGGTTTTATCACTGTAAAGAATAATTTTGTGTGTGTGTCATTGTCTTAAGTATGTTGGATACAGACCCCATTTAAACCAATCCAACACTTTAAACATTCACCAGGCTTTAATCATGCTCTCAAGTGTTGGCAAGCTAGGGCTTTCAATTCTAAGAGCACGTCCCAGTGGAAACATTAAAGACCTTGCTAGTGGAAATAGGCTTTCTGATCTCACATTAAATAGGAAACATAAATCTGCATGGAAAGATCATGACTATCCTGAAAGTCTAACAAATTGAGTTACTTGTTTATTGGTTAAGAGAAAACCTTCTAGTTCTGCACCATCCGCCCAAGTTAATGCGCCACCACATTCATTCCATCTCATGCCACACTTTTAGATTTATGTTAAAATGAAGTGTGCAAGAAGATTTAATTTTTTTTTTTTTAAATTATCAAAACATTTTAGAGTTTTTATGGCTGAAGGTGGGTGTATTAAAATACAAGCTTTATGGGAATTGGGATTAGAAAAGCTTATTTGATCAGAAAGCAGAAATTTAAAAAAAAATAGCTCATCTTTTACAGTCCATTATTTTTATATTACCAGTATCAGACATAGAAAAATGACAATGAGCTGTGCTTAATATGTAATTTAAACCTGTCCCGTGTCTAATCCAATGACTTGATTCAAATAAACATTTTGTGTGACTCCTATCTGCCAAGGAGACATTTGTGGAAGCCTTATGCCCTTATAAATATTCATCTCAGATCTTATAAATTCACTTGTGCACAAATAAATCATTGTTTGGGAGTAGAAGACAGAAATCGTTCATCCAAACCATTAATTTTTTTGCCATTAGACTAGTCAATAGACTCCTGAAAGGAATCTTCCATAAGTCAAAAGAAAACAGACTTGTAGGGAAGAAATGTGGGTTTTTTCCTTTGATGTAATAAAAGAAGACTCTGTGTTTATTAGATGTTATTCAGGACTTTAATACAATGGACCTTCTGAATAAATCCAGGAAATATTGTTCTGGTTGAAAAACTACCAACTCTCTAATAACTTGGATGACCATTCCAAGACTCTGTTCAAGCTCTGGATCTTACACTGGACTGACACATATCTATTCTTGGTAAATTCTATTACTTTGATCTCTTCTGGATATGACTTAAAATCATAGTTTATTTGATGATACCTTTATATGCCTTGAGTTTAAGGGTTTAAATTATTCATGCAAAGTGGAAGTTAGTATATGATACAACTGACAAAATCTAGACATCAAAATTGCGACTGGTCACTCAAGAATCTCTTTGCAGACAGCAGAGTTAGTTAGCAGAAGTGTATTTCATCACATCTTAAAACAGATCTCAAAAATAGGTCAAATGTATCACACCCTGGAAGTGCTTATTTCTATCAATTGACATTTGCAAACTCAGCTATTGATTTTCTTTTTTTTTTTCAAAATGAAAGCAAGAATAGGGCTCAAAGAAGACTGAATGCCTTAAAGTACTAAAAGACAACAAACTGAGGAAAGACAGTGTTAGAGAAAGAAAATAAGATAATTGTTGTAGTGGAGAACACACTAGGATGTATGAAGACAAATCACAAGTGAGAGAAGGCCAGCTTGTTCTTTCCGGGCCTTTCAGAGTTGCTGATAATTGACAGTTCTTGGATTCAAATCAAAAAGTTTTGGTATATTTGATCTAAAGATAACCTCAATGTCTTGAAGGGAGTTTCATGAATGTAACTGGAACACTTAGTTCATGTCATGAAAACAATATGTATTTTTAAGTGATAATAGTTCATTTCTTTATAGTAGGGGAGAAAGAAGGTGTGGAAAACTGACTCATTTCCAAATATGATAAGAAAATAAGATGGTGTTTTGGTTAGAAGGTGTGTCTGACAGCAAAGTTGGTGTGTTCAAAAGCCTTGGAAAACCTGAAAATAATAATAACAAAAGAGAAACCTTAATAAAAATAGAATACTATAATTCTGAGATATAATTTATGTCCATTAAAGAGGTAACACACATCATGTCAAAAAGGAGTTTCGAGCGAAGCCAATGGATGCGTGGAAATTAGATCCAGTAGCAATTAAACCACTGCCTCTGGAACACTGTGCATTTTCAGGTCTGTGACACAGGGTAAGGAAAAAAATAAATTTATTCAACTATATGAGGGAGAAAGAAAGATAAAGACAAAAATGGAAACGCATGTATGCTGTTTTTCCAGTATTCAAAATAGTAGTATCGGGATATGGGCTAGAAGATTGAATAGCCTAGCTGTCTGCCATCTATCTCAAATCGTTCTCTGGACAATAATGGGTATTATTATCCCACCATCAGTTGTGAGGTTATAAATTAGTTGTGAAGATCTCTCAACTGATTTACATTGCCTCACATCTGAAAAAGGCTAAGTGCAAATAAGTAGACATCATAGTGAATATGCAATAACTTAACCTGCCTAAATCCTAATAGGCTGTGTTCTCAAGTCATTGACCGATTAGATCTACGTGCATTCAGATGCATTCAGGAGTATGGAGGATTTCTTCCAGAGTGATGGAAAAAATAATTTTTATCACCACCAGAAACAACTTTATAAATTGGTTAGGACAACTTAGCCCTTCCAAATCAACATGTGTTTTGAGGATGGCAACAAAAAAATCTCATATTGACAAACTTCAGACACTCCAGTTTCTGGAGAGTTATGTTTTCCTGTGTAAACAGATTTAGTCCAGTCAGATCAAGATCACACTCTTCCAAAGTATCGCATGCATTATAAATTCTGCAGTGTTCATTTCTGGATTTTGGTTTTTCTCCTTGTTCACAAAACCCTGATGTACAGTGACCAAAACTGAGTATTTCACTGAACAGTTGCGTCTCTTTTCAAGGAAGACCCTCACTGAAGACAATAAAATCATGAAAGATCACGAAAGACTGAGTAAAATCAGACTCTACTTTTGTAAACTGAGGTTTGGGGCTACAGGACTCCACTGCAAATCTATGAGTTTAGTCCAGCTACAGGTCTGGGATTTACAGATTCAGGGATTACAATCTACTGGATGAATCACTCTTCCAAGGGAAAGCATGGAATCTGTGTCTTGGTTGTTTTTTACAGGGAGAGGGAGCCAAGGGAAAAATCCGCTTAACCCTTTCCTTGAGTAAGCAAAATTGTCATTGAAATGCTTCAAAAAAATCTGAATTCAATAAACCCCTCCTGAATTTATGCTGTTAATTCAATTTTCCAACAAGTTCTGAAGAAAAACCTGAAACACTTCAGTTTCTGGGCCTTTCAAATCATAGTGACTGAAAGGAAATTACAAATTTATAAATTTCTTTCCAATATAAATTAACCAGTTTTAGTGTACACACAAGGATCCATTTAGAAAAAGAAGTGAGAAGGGTTTTTCATCGTTCAACAGACTTATCTGCTCCCAGAAGAGTCTCTTTGGTTCTGACACACCACTCTTGTGTCTAAATAGAAAGAAAAAAAACTGTTTCAAGAAAATTCATTTGTTGGTATTGGGTACTCATGAAAGACATGACTTTATTAAGGAAATATGTTAGTTTCCTATATGCAATTACAGTCATGCTGTGTTTTTTTCTTTAAATCTATTGTAGTTCAACATAAGCCTGCTTGGCAACCTACAGAAAAATTTACATGAATAGATACAATCATCTGTTATAATTTGCAGTGATATAACCTGCAGTGATTATTTCATAATTTAGAACTGTGGAGGCGTTGAATCCACACCTGAAAGTGTATAAACAACTTCAGTGTCAAGTAGTCTCTTTTCCCACAAAGATTAATCATAGCATTAAAATTTACACCTGAAGCTTCAGGGCAGGGAAATTAATAGCTGAATTGGAATAATTTATACTCCACATAGAGTTCATTCTATTTGACTGACTTGTCAGAATTAGTTTCACTTTGTATTCTTTCCATAGAGCTCAACGAATGCAATGAATGCATTAAATGAAACTTGATTCTTTTTGTTTTAAACATAGTTCTGAGTACAAATAAACATTTCCAGTCAATGTACGGCTATATATTCTGTAGTGCAATGACATTTTACATAGTTATCAGCTGCTGATGTTTTAAAAAAATACATTTTTAAAAGCTAGACTAGATGTGGTCATGGACTATATCTGGCACTCTGAGAGAGAGCCCGTCACACCAAACAAGTTATTTTTCTGTGAGTTATCTGATAAGTGGCCTGTATTCCTGCAGAGGTCTCATGTAAATCTTTAAAAAATGTAAGAAAATCTTATGATCACAATATGGTCCTGGATGTTTTGTAAAGCCAGCAACTCTTCCATCCAACTTAATATTCAAGCCCTGGGAGGGACTCCTCCCTGTGTTTTGGGAGCTCTACAAGTTGTTTCTGAAATTCCAATATAATCACCAGTTTTATACCAGAAATCCCATGGAAGAGGCCTGATTGGAATGTTTGCATTTTAGAAAACTGTATTATTTTTTTTTAAGACTTCTTTCTGTAGCTCTGTTTAGTGGAATTGACTCAAACCTCAACTTTACAAGTACGGAAATACTTTCCTTCCCAACCTGTCAAAATATGGTCGCTTGTTCAACTCCAGAAAGAACATATTAATATTCCTTTTCATGCTGTCTCTCATGCCACATCCACAAGGTCATCTCTTTAACTTTCAAATCGTTCCTTAAAATTGTTCCCTGGGCTGCTTACAAATAAGCAAGCTAACATCAAGCTAAGACCGCTATTAGCGATCACTAGATTGACCAATGTTATCTCATTTCCTTAAAAAAGCCCTTGGCTGCCGATGTATATCTGTTTCACCTGCAAATTTATTTTTCTTACTTTGGTGATTTGAGTTCAAGATCCAGTGTGCTTTCTTTCTTCATACAATGTAGTCACCATGGCACTTTCAAAAAAAAAAAAAAAAAAAAAAAAAGATTTGACATGGCATTTAGATCAAGATTAATATAATTACATGAGAGATAGATATTTAATTTCTTTATTTAGTGATAATATAACTGATACCATCAGTAGAATTTACTGAGCAATTCAATTCACCTTTAAAGAGACACACAAAGTTCCGTTCAGTATCCTAGACTTAGTCATCTGAAGCCTTTTGATGTGCTTTAGAATATTAAACAGACAGAACTGGCAGGTGTGACACACTACCAACGATCTTCTGAAGCAGCACTTTAGGCCATTTCAAATGACACTGGAGGTCTAAATTGCATCCTTAGTCTAAAACTGAATTCCACATTTGACATGTAGAAGGTAGTCTAGATTATGTAAGATTCTTCTGTCATTAAGACAGTCAAAGTATCTCTGGCAGACAATTTGGAAAACTTATATGAGTGATGAGCTACCTGGAACTCATTAAATATTATGTCCATTCAGATGGATATCTAAATTTCTTCTTTTCTATAGACACTTTCTTGGGTTATAGAGAAAGTTTATCTCTTAACTTGGTGGTCCATAATCTGGCAACCTCTATATCTCTAAACGAATCAGTTCCGGTGAGTAATTCCTGATCTCAAGGCTGAGTGGATAGACAAGCCTACACTACTCAGAATTCTTTCCTTCTAAAACAATCAGTCTATAGTGGAGTCCTATAGACTAGGATTTCCATCTGTGGTTTTGACTGTTTTCTGTTCCCTGAGCTTTTACCTAAAGCACCCAGTGCTAACATCACTCAGACTGGGACATATGGGGCATCTGAGCGCATGAAACTGAGTCATGTTAGAGCAGATATTCCTATGGATGCTCTTGCGGTTCCTCTGAATATCCTCCTAGTTAAACCACTGGCCCCATGTATAGATAAAAGCTACCAGCTTGACAAGTCACCCATACCTTTCCTTCCAGAAGATAAGACTTTATACAGGACTACTAAAGAAGGCTTATTCTGATCCATCTGGTGGTTAAACTGGTACTGATCTAGTAATTGCTCTTTTAAAACACGCTTGCTACAGGCCTGTAGTCTAAATTTAGCATAGTGAATGTTTTTATTCAAAGGCTGTGCTGGTCAACAATTTCCAATGCTGGAAAGTATTATAAAGATGACTGGGAGCAGCAGGCTGTCTGTTTTTTTCCAATAGCATTAGAAATTACCAGCTCTGAAATGAGACCCAGGCTCCCAGTTAGCCTGGAAATGAAATAAGAACCACCTATTCCTCCAAGACAGATCTTGAATTAATTCTGGCTTCTGATTGGAAACATAATTAATTACCTTTAATTTTTATGTTCTTGAAGGGTTTTTTGATTAAAACTGGGAGGTGATGTGACAGGATAATGTCAACTTTGTGCTGATGATTGCTTGAGAAAAGAAAACCAATTCCCTGAAGGAGGTGTCATGGGAAAAGGTCTGTAAGTTTGAAAGGAAAGAGAGGGAGAAGGAGAGAGGAAGAGGGGAGAAGAGAGGTAGAGCGAGGGAGGTTAGTAGAAAGAAGCAGCTGAAAACAGAAAGCTATAAGATAAAGACTAGATGATTGTTGGGTTGCTGCTTCCAGGATTTCTTTCTTGCTGAGCTCGTGTCCCGCAGCACCCAGTGAATCCTGCACACTTCGAAAGGAGCAAATGAGGCAGGAATACCCTCTGGCCTAACCTCTCACAGCAGATTGGTTGGGCTGTTGTCGTGCGTTAATTTTACAGCGGAGATTGGACAAATTTGGAGATGGTCTTGAGCACAGACGAGGGGTGAACTACAAAAGCCTCTGGTTTTTGAAGCGAAGAGGGGTGGCTAGAGGTTGTGCAAAGTGTTGCAGAGTATCTGACTTAAGGACCTTGGCTATGCTGTTTTGGTACATATACAACTGCTTTTTGTTTGCTAGGTATTGACAATCAATGTTCTTCAGAAATTAAGGTGGCCATATTCTAGTGAAAGTCAATCAGATCCTTCTCTGTATATATTGCTACACTTACATGTCTCAGAGGCTTTAAATTTATTATATCCACAATTGAAGGTAAATACATTTAATGAATAGGAAACTTTGAGGTATTCTAAAAAAGCATCTTAAAAAAAACCCCCAAACTCAAACAAACAACAAAAAACCAATGAAACCCCTGTATGACAAGTATTTCTTTTTAGTTTATTCCAGCCTTGACTAAAGGAAAATATTTTGTTTTAGGAACATGGTTTAAGAATAAACCTCTGTTCAAGACAGCACTGGTGTAGTTGCTTAATTTCCATTGGCACCTGTGGGACCTAAGCACATGATTCATAATTTAGGACTGTGACACAGTGACCCAGCCTCAAAAGTGTATTAATGTATTATATGCAGTTTCTATAATATGCCAGTAAACCAGAAATAAAATGGCTGCTTTTGCCGAAACCACCTCATGATCTGTAGCTTACAGAATGGTATATTGTACGTTTACTGTACCAGTAATTCAGCTGATTTCCTAAGAGAAAAGGCAAACAGGAGTGAAGAATCAGTACTCCATGATTCCTCTGTACCTCAAGATTAATTCCCAAATAAGCTTAAGAGTATTCTTTTTGCATTTTGATAGACAGCAAGCAGCTAGAAGAATGTCCATGCTATTTCCAAAGCTCTCAAACAGTAGAGGGATAGAAAGATTCCTAAGACATGGCTTGAAGCTTTGTTGACATTCAGCAGAAAATCTTCAAATGTAACTGAAGGGCAGAAATCCTCTACTCTGGAAGAATAAATTTGTTCAGCATCTTCTCAGTTCACTACTTGAGAAATACCCTCACATGTGAGAGCTAGGTTAAGATTAAGATTAATTAAGATTAATTTTAAGATTGTTTACCTATTTATACCAATTAAATAAATAGTTTCCTTATTTATATCAATTTCTTTTGTATGTATTTCCAATTTAATAATTAAGAACCCTACTCTTTTGCTTAGCTGGATTACAACTTGTCTTCATATCAAGTTGAGAATTCAAACTGCTTAGATAAATCTGGAAGAGTACACGACATATACTCAAGAAAAAATCCAAATAAATCAGCGTTGCAAGTAAGTTTGATACAGGGTCTAGAGTTTAAGAGGTATTAGGGGATCAAAAGATAATGGTATGCTTCTTGCTGACTTCAGTGCTTGATTTAGGGTCTGAAAGAAACACAAATTGCTCCTGGATGGTATCAGGCAATTTGTGACTTTGAACTACACTGTTTCAGGGAAATAAGTCTTGAACTGCTCTTTGTATTGAAAAGCACTGAAGCTGGAAGACTAGGCTGGAAATACAGACAGACATTTAGAGCTAGAGGAGTGATGATAGGTAGGTGAAGATTTGAGTTCAACAAGGTGAAGTCCATCCTGTGCAAATGGAGGGGGACCTCAGAGCACAGAGGAACTCTGGTCGGAGAACCAAAAAGCAGGAGTGTAACTTGAATGTGGGGATGCCGTGTGGAAGATGGATGCCATGTGAAAGGGTGGTATATGGAGCAAATACCATCGAGGAAGAAATGTCTACAGACTGTGATGAAAAACATTATTGCCTGCAGGAGGGTATCATTCCTGTAGACCCTTTAATTTAAGTGCAAAGAGCAGAAAAAAGTTGCTACCATAAAGGTTTACATCTGGGAAGACTTTTTGCTGAGGTGGATTCAGGGAGAGATTTCCAGAAGATCAGATTATCCCATCAGTGCAGTTTTATAAAATTCCTGCAATTCCCTTGATTTAAGGAGGCAGTAAAAATGTGTTATAGAAGCAAACTAGTCTGTTAGATTCACTCCAGAAGCTACAATTATGAGCTATGACAGTACCGACATAATCAGAATTACTTCTTATCACCTGCTCACAGATGATGGCAAAAGCATTTCAAAAAGACATCCCCAAATATTTCCACAAAATGAAATTCAACAAAAACATAGTGAACAAAATATTGAAAAGGTTTGGAAAGCATTACCAAGGAAACTGCATGTGTCATGTTGTGCTGAGAGCCGATTGCTTACTACAGGACAGAGGAGACGAGGAGGCTCCTCAGGATGGAAGGGCAGAACATCTCAGCCAGGGCCAATCTCTCTCTAATCAGGCGCAGGGCAGGCTGAGGGGCCCCAGCCCCGGGCATCAGACATCTCCATGGGGATGGGGAGAGGATGAAGCCAGTCTGGGACATTGGCCTGCAGGTGAGTTACAGGATCCAAATCAGGGAAAGGAATCACAGTCAGATCCAGCCTGGGATGTCTGTGCATGGTGTGTAAGGAGCAATCTGTTATAGATACCTGATTCCCAAGAAGCCATGTGAATACTGTTATGTGTAACCACGGCAACAAGTTCACTCAGAAACAAAAATGCCACATCTGAGAATTTCTTATTTTAAGTCTTAAGGAGGATTTAAACAACGGAGTTTAATTTACTGTGTTTAAACTGACTTCCATAGTTCATGAACTGAAACTTAATTTTGATATAATGACTGAACTGTAATCTAACCGACTATTTCCCATGTTGCTGACAAATACCCAGTCACTGCTCACATAGCATTTCTTGCTAAATGTTCTAAAGGGTCTACAGCATATATTTGCTCTGACTTGTCTAATATTTCATATAACTGCTTTTTATTCATGGAAACTGGTTCTATTTTATGCTGTTAAGATGGGCTTGCAAGCAGTTCTCTTATGTTCATTGAAATTACCCCAAAGATTCACAAATGGGGGAAGGGGGCTTGATCCCCACCTTACTCAATCTAGGCTCAAAGACTTGGCTCTGGTGGTCGTTTCCTTCTCTCAGAGGATTTACACAGAAGACAACCTCTTCAAATTCCTGTGTTTGTACAGGTCTGAAGTCATCATCCATCTCTCTTTTTATTACCCGCAAAAGAATAAACAAAATTCCACTCATCCATTTAAATAAGCTTGAAATCCAATGTATTAAAATATTTCCCACAGAAGATCTCTTGAGTAGAACCTGTTCTATCATACAAGCGTGTTCAAATCCACAGTTTGCATGTTCTTCTCTCTCACAAAAACCCTCATACGAAACATTAAAATAGAATATGAGTTCTCTAAAAAAACCACAAAAATGCTCTAGCTTGATTGCAGTTATAATATATTAGAGTGTCTAACATATCATTACTGTGTTACTTTGTGAATAAAGAAATATTTTTATTTCGTGACATTCTTTCAGAAATTCTAATCACCATGAACAATTTTTTCCTTTGTTACCTCGATATGAATCATGTCAAAGATCCTGTTTACATTGGTGTGGCACAGACCAAAATTTTGAATACCACAGGTGAAATGGGTTGCGAGTGCCTGTGATATCTAATATTCAGTGCAATGTTCAATAGGTTGCCTAGTGCAATGTGGGATATTGAAGATGCCTTGCATAAATAAAAAGGCACATCATACCTGTTATTTCGGTGTGTTTCCTTGCAAATGCAGATCTGCTCTGCAAGGTAAGGTCCTAGCCAGGTTATCTGTGCCTGAAAGTAGGAGGAGAGGAGGGAATTTTCTTTCTTACTTCATTTGGTCTTGCTTTGTCTTCTTCCATAAGCCAGACTGAGTATCAAGTATATAATAAACACTTAGAAATGGAAAAGGGGAAAAAAAAAAAAAAAGAACACAATGCATTACTTAGCTAAGATATTTCTTCTAAAGCAGACCTCTTTTAGAATATGGTGTTTGGCACGCGATGTCTGTGTTCAGACAAGGACTGTGAGTTGCGTGATAAGAAACTTCCTCCAACCCAGACTTTTCCTCTTGCAATCTGTCAGATGCTATTTGTCCATTTCCCTGCATCATTGTGAGCCTTAATCACTTAGGACAATGCTCATATAACCATCAATGGGAAAGGTTAAGGGTCTTAATGTGCCCCAAGCACTCTAAAAGCCTCAGAGGAGAGGTTCAGTGACTGAACAATATTATCTTACAAGCTAAAGACTGTTTGCTGCTTAATGTATATAAGTAGATGCACTTTTACTCTAATGAGCAGAAGTGACCACGAAGGTCATTGATAATAGTTTGCATTTATAGAACCATTTAGAAATATTCCTACCTCTTCACAGCATCCATGTGGAGGAGTTTTACAGTCCTCTTCTTTCATCAGGTTGGCCAAGGGAGCAATTCTTTCCTACAATGGATTTAGAACATGGGTAGAGCTAGGAGCAACAGTCAGGAATTTGGATCTGTGTGGTTAGGCTGTTTCATGTTCTTCAGAATTAACAAAACCTTTAGCTATTCAGGAACTGTGGAGGTACGATTCCTGCCCCCACTCATGGGCCGCTTGATGCAGGGTGCAACTGCTCTTTCTAGGTCACACAACAATACATTGAAAAAGCCAAATGCAAATCGTGAAGGGTAGTGTACAAGAGAGTAAAGGTCCACCCCTTAAAATTTCTGGGTCCTGCCTCCCTCTGTTCTCTGGGAACAATAACAATAATCACCTCCTGCAGTGGACCAGAGCATTGAGGCACCCCTGCGGTGCACCTAGCTCCTACTCCCCACCCCTCTTATTGTCTTGGATGATCTTCTTATGATCTGTACGCTCATGACCCAGGAGGGAGAATGCCAGGACCTCAAGATCCAGCAAGTTCTGGACCTGCACAAACCAAAACATTACACCATTCAAGTTGGCCGCAATGGAAAAGTACCTAATAAAAGTCACGTACTTTTGTTTCAGGTACAGTCGTCTCAAACTCTATAGTGAACAAAAACAAGATCCTTTGAGCTCTCCTGGTTCACAGTGGGCTGCAGCCAGCATCTCCCTTGAGCTGGGACACCTCTCAGGATCTTCTGCTGCTGAGGTCAACACAAGGACTGGGTGAGGACCACCTTGAGACTCAACTATGACCTGTTGAATAATGCCGACGCATTATGAGTATTTAAACTCAAAGAGGGAAATTTTGACTTTGATTTAAGGTACCTTGTAGTAAGCATGAATCTTGTCATTCTCGAATCTGTAATCAAGTCTCTGGTTTACTTTGCTCAATCACTTGCTAGGTCTTAAATTGGTTAATCATTAACTGCTCCTAAAATCTACCCTTTTGATTTACCATAGACAAACAATAAAGTTTGAATTGTCGAATCAAACTATGTTAAATATATTCATCTGTGATGGGAATTTTAGGAAGATTTTCACAGTTCCTTACACAGAAACTAATGGATTTGGATAAAAGATCTCTGAGATTGAGGAGGTTCAAGGAATTTACCCTCTTCTGTCTAGTTATGAAAGAAGTCATGACCTACCTAGCTGATATTTCAGGTTCTAGGTTTAGTAACCTTGTCATCTGACACTCTCTTTGTGTTTCTGTGTTGTTTGAAAACAATGAATGTCTGATAGTCAGCTACTGTTGTGGCAGACACTATAATAGGTCATGGAACTTTTTTCTCTGAAGTGTCAATTTAGATACAAGAATGCACACCCTAAATTAAATAGTTCCAATAACAGTATCAGTCTAGCCAAATTGGCTTCAAATTGACATAAGTTAGCCTAACACTCTGAGTAAATCCTCAGGGGGCTGTGTTAAGATACCAGCTACTCTACCATTGACACCCAAAAAACTTCCAGTAACTCCAGAAAGTGGTCGTACATTTCCATTTGAGCATAGGCACATCCAGAGGGGAGGAGGGCTCAAGTCCTAGGCAGTTGATTGGGGAGGCCTGTGAAGCTTTTGTATGCAATGTGGATAAACAGAGTATTTCAGGCTCCAGAACCGCCATTTGGCACTTCTTCAAGAATGTGAAAAGCAGGCTTGAATGAAAAATTGAATGTTCTGAAACAGATGAATATTTCTTAACAGAAGAAGTAATACGAGACAAAACACTTTCCTCCTTTACTGAAAGCTAAATCCTTAGTCCAACAAAATAATTCTAAAAGCAACAAAATCTCTTTTTTCCCACATGATGTGATCAAGTGTATTTGTCATGGGTAATTTGGAAACTGCGTGTGTCTGACACTGTGTTCATCACAAGATTTGTACATAGCAAAGGCCCAGTAAAAGCTTAGAAAACAAATCTTCGCTCGTTATAAGTAGAGGATGGAACAAGCTGATATCTGAGCAGTGAGCTAACAAATGTCCCATTACAGAGGTTATTGAAATGTTTGGAATAAAAATGATAATGACTCCTCAGGTATTGCCAGGGGTAACTCAGTACTATGAATACTCTGTTGCAAGAACAAAATGTTAATGAGAAAAAACCTAAACTATTAAGACCTATAAAGGCCATGTTAATTGAAATCTATGTGTAAGCCATTTAACTACAACATCATGATTTTTCTTATCTAAATGTTTTACACAATACCATTATCTAAATGTTTTACACAATACCATTGATACAGTTTCTCTTTTATGAGTCAGAGAATTAACCTACTTTTGGTATGTCCTGATGGCTTTTACAGTTCTGTATTTTTATCTACATTTAAGTTAGTATTTTAAAGCACTAAATGTTGACAACCCCATCACCCACAGTAGACCATCATCACCATACACAATCCTAAAGGTATGGATCTTCAACCAAAGACTGTGGGTTACCACAGTTAAAGTAATACTATGCCATGAATAAAAAAATTAGTAGGCTTTGAAAGTATCAAGTGTAAGGGGTTTTCTTGAGAGCTGAGAGCACCCGAATTCCAGACTGGATGGAACAATATTTACCTTGATCACCTCACATCCGTAGTGGAATTCTATAGATACTGCAGTCTAGACTCCCTCTGTGCAGTGACATGTCCAGAAGGTGATTCAAGACCCCCATTATGACATTGTCCATTGAGTACAGACCAATAAATATAAAGTCAGTTTAGGCTGACTATTCCTAACACAGATGTCAGGCTACAGATTACAGTCTGTGTATTTATAGTGCTACTCATTAGCATTCCTGTAACCTGAATAATAGTGTGTCTTAAAACATAAAGGAAGACAATTTTCCCATGACGTTTCCCTGAGTGTGGATCCTCTAGAAAATATCAGTTAATTTACTTTAATATTAAATATTCCCATTTCACAGAGAAGCCAGTAGGATTAATGAATACTGACACCTGGAAGACTTGGACATCTAAGTATTACAATGCAAACTCACATCATCATCTTACTATCATCATCATCATCATCATCATCATGGCTTGGCTTCGCGGACGAAGATTTGGGAAGGGCTTTGCCCACGCTTATTGCAAGCGCGTTGATGGCTGAAAAGGCCAATGCGGGATAGGCAAGACCGGTTGCAAAGAGCACACCGGAGGGTCTCCTTGGCTGGTATAGTCGAGGCACGGTTCTTTCTGCGCTGTCTTTTCTCCTCGAGACGGATTCTACGCGTGCTCTCAAAGGAGACAGCAGCGTTATGTATGGTGTGTCTCCAAATCTCCCGATTGGAGGCCAGGGTGGACCACTGATGGTGGTCAATATGGCCTAGGCTGAGGTGTTGTTTCAGGGAGTCCTTATATCTCCTCTTTGGAGCTCTTCTCTTGCGGCAGCCGGTGGCAAGTTCACCATAGAACACGATCTTAGGGAGGCGGTGATCCGCCATCCTGGAGACGTGCCCTGCCCAACGCAGCTGCGTTTTCAGCAACATGGCCTCAATACTGGTGACGTCTGCCTGTTCAAGGACAGCAACGTTAGTCACGTAGTCAGTCCAGTGAATGTTTAGGATTGTGCGGAGGCAGCGCTGATGGAAGTGTTCGAGGAGTCGCAGATGGTGGCGGTAGATGACCCATGATTCAGACCTGTACAGAAGAGTAGACAGTACCATGGCTCTGTAGACACTGATCTTTGTACTTTTCTTCAGGTGTTTATTGCACCAGACTCTTTTATGGAGTTTTCCGAAAGCTCTGTTTGCCTTTGCTATTCTGTTGTCTATCTCTTTGTCGATCGTGGCATCTGAGGAGATGATGCTACCCAGATAGCTGAACTGCTGGACTGGCTGAAGCTCTGACTCGCCAATGGTGATGTGGGGATGATGGTAATCATCTTGTGGTGCTGGTTGGTAGAGAACTACTGTCTTCTTCAAGCTGACTTCCAGCCCAAAAAGCTCAGCCGCCTCTGCAAAGCAGGATGTTAAGCGCTGCAGAGCTGCTTGTGTGTGGGCAACAAGGGCGGCATCGTCAGCAAAAAGCAGCTCGCGGACAAGGTGATTCAGGGTCTTGGTGTGGGCCTTCAGTCGCCTTAGGTTGAAAAGGCTCCCATCGGTACGGTATCGGATATAAATGCCGTCTTGTTCGTCGAGGTCTGCCGTGGCCCTTTGGAGCATCATGCTGAAGAAAACTGTGAATAAAGTGGGTGCGAGAACGCAACCTTGTTTCACACCATTGGCTATTGGGAAGGGCTCAGAGAGTGCATCGCCATATCTGACTTGGCCGCGCTGCCCCTCATGTAACAGGATAATCATTTTGAGGAACTTGGGGGGACATCCTAATCGTTCCAAGATCTGCCACAGACCTTTTCTGCTCACAGTGTCAAAGGCTTTGGTGAGATCAACGAAAGTTACATAGAGACCCTTGTTTTGTTCCCTATACTTCTCTTGCAGTTGTCTGAGAACGAATACCATGTCTGTGGTACTTCTGTTGGCTCTGAAACCACACTGACTTTCAGGTAGAAGTTCTTCTGCGATAGCGGGTACCAATCTGTTCAATAGTATTCTTGCGAGGATTTTTCCAGCAATGGAGAGCAGAGTTATGCCTCGGTAGTTTGAGCAGTCTGACTTTACTCCTTTTTTCTTGTACAGGGTGATGATGATTGCATCACGGAGATCTGGTGGTAGTTCGCTTTGTTCCCAACAGCGCACAACTAGCTCGTGAAATTTAGCATGGAGCGTTTGGCCTCCATGTTTCCAGATTTCAGGCGGGATTCTGTCGACCCCAGCTGCCTTGCCGGTTTTCATCTGCTGTATGGCCTTAAGGGTCTCTCCCATAGTAGGGGCTATATCCAATTCATTTTTCACCATTTGTTTTGGGATGAGCTGGATTCCTGAGTCTTGGACTACACGGTTGGCACTGAAGAGAGTTTGAAAGTGTTCAGACCATCGATTCAGGATGGAGGTTTTATCTGTGAGAAGCGTTTGGCCATCTGCGCTGAGTAGGGGGCTTTGAACTTGGTGTGTGGGTCCGTACACTGCTTTCAGAGCCTCATAGAATCCTCTGTGGTCACCCAAATCTGCACATAGTTGAGTCTTTTTTGCTAGGTTGAGCCACCACTTTTTCTGGATGTCTCGAAGTTTCTGTTGGAGTTTACTGCATGCAAGACGAAAGGCTGCTTTTCTTACATGGCAAGATGGCTGAGCGAGGTGTGCTTGGTGAGCAGATCTCTTCTTTGCCAGCAATTCCTGGATCTCTGGATTGTTTTCATCAAACCAGTCTTTGTTCTTCTTTGTGGAGAACCCTAAGAATTCTTCGGAGGACTGCAGGACGCTATTTTTAATATGTTGCCAAAGCGCTTCAGGAGAAGAGTCTATGGGATGGTCTTCAAGCCTAGTTTGAAGGTTTGCCTGGAAGCTGTCTCTCACTGCAGCTGTTTGAAGATTGTTAACTTGGAGCCTCCTCCTCAGAATGCCGCCCCTCTTAGGTTTGGGCTTGAAGCGGAGGTTAAGTTTGCAGCGCACAAGGCGGTGGTCTGTTTGACATTCTGCACTAGGCATCACTCGGGTGTGACAGACATCGCGAACATTTCTCTGGCGCACTAAGATATAGTCAATGAGGTGCCAGTGTTTAGATCGAGGATGCATCCAGGTTGTCTTCAGGCTGTCTTTCTGCTGGAAGATAGTGTTGGTGATGGCAAGCTGCTGCTCAGCACAAAACTCTAGCAAGAGGCGACCGTTGTCATTGCAGTTTCCAACTCCATGCTTGCCTAGTACTCCTTTCCAGGCTTCAGAGTTCTTACCTACTCGGGCGTTGAAGTCACCAAGGATTATGATCTTATCATCCGCAGGAACCTTTTGAGTAAGGCAGCGCAGATCGGTGTAGAATTTGTCTTTTTCTGTAGGGTCAGCTTGGAGAGTTGGGGCATATATGCTGAAGAGAACAACATGTTGCTTGTTGTGTAGCGGGAGGCGTAAGGAGATAATGCGATCGGAATGACCTGTTGGCAAATTTTCAAGTTTAGAGGCGATGGAGTTTTTAATCATGAAGCCAACTCCGGAATGATGACTTTCGGTTTTGGGTTTGCCTGACCAATACAGTGTGTAGCCGGCACCATGTTCTTTAAGGCTGCCTTCCTCATGAAGGCGAACTTCACTGAGAGCAGCAATGTCGATGTTGAGTCGTGACAGTTCGTGAGCAATTATAGCAGAACGGCGTTCAGGACGCCCACTGTCTGCTGTATCGAGCATGGTTCTGATGTTCCAACATGCGAGTGTCAATCTGGACACACCTTTGGAGGCAGGTGTATGCCTTTGTCTCTTTGTCTTTGGTTGACCGCAGAAGAAGATGTCCGTTGGCCGCGGCTAGACAACCGGATTGGAAGGGGAGATGAGCTTTGGTTAGGCCACCTTTTCTAGGCCCCTCTCCATGTGGAGCAAGCAGTGCTCTCCTTGAAAAAGGCTGCTTGGTCATTCAGGATGCTGCCGAACGAGACTGTCATCTCCCGGGTCAGTCTCAAGCGACCAATGTCCTGAACCGCCTGCATGCAGGGTTGGGTCTGCGGCTTCCAGTGACATCTTTCCACCTGCCGTTTCGTCCCTTGCCTGTCGCTACAGGGCTTTGCAAACGTGAGTACACCCTTCAAGCCTGCGTGGTGGATTTTTTAGGTGAGGCGCAGCGTGCACGAGACTGGCCCCACCCTTTACACCTGAGGTTCATCTGCCAGGGCCTAGCGAGCTTGGACGGTGACAGCGAAGTCCTCAGGTCGTAGGTTTGGTTAGAGTATCCTTCTCTTAGATGGATGGCCTTACAGGGCTAAACGAGCTCCATCTGCCCGGGTTTGGAGTTAGAGTTGTCCTTCTCCTAGGATGGTTGCCCGAAGGCTAGTGAGCCCATCCTGCCCGTGGACACACTTTGTCTGACCCTTCAGTTGAGACCTGTCAGGCTTGGGAGACCCTACCGGAGGCATATGCCACCACCAGCATAGCTCTCAACTTCACAAGGGCACGCAAGCTCTTTCCCCATGGCAAGGGGGTGCCCATGAAAGAGCATCTTACTATACATACCTAGAGTCAACCAAACTCCCTATCAGTCACTGGATAAGCAATTCCACTGACTAGGGCTTGTTTTCTTTAAATTAAGGTTGTTTCACGTGGGCCTCTGAAATGTAGCAGAGCAAGCCTACTTAACATCTTCATGTTTCACTTGACCGAAAGGACCACTCTGTTCTTTTCTCTTGGAGATTTTTTTTAAGTCCATGGTGGTGACTAGGGTTTGGATAACTGTTTTCTGTCTGGTCGAACAAGTTATCTGATACATGGATAAAACACCATACAACCCAATCTAAAATAAACAAAACAAAACAATACCTCAACTAAAATGGGAACAAACCAACAGGAAATGGAGAAGCATTGCATGGGATGTGCAGCATCAGCAGGCTTGCTATGACAAGCACCATTTCAGTTAAAGAGCTAAGAGGTTTAGACAACTTCTTTTCTTCCTACCTATAATATCATGCTAAATTTTATATCATGGATGTGAAACTGGGTTCTGCTAAAACAAAGAGAAAATTATTTCAATAAAACTGAATTTGTTGCAATAAACAACACTTCTGCTTTGTGCAAGTACAAGGACTCAGAGCATTTATATATATATTTACATATAGTACAATAACCAGACACAGTTCTTTACCAGAAAAGTTTGCTTTATAACTAGACTGTAATGCAGAACATGGTATAAATGAAGGGACTTCACCAAAGAAAAGATTATTCATGGGAAACCTCTGGCTGTACAGTAGGTTTATGGCTAATATTAGAATAATTTAGAATTAAGTAACACTCTCTTTTATAATTAGACAAAGTGATTTCAGACCATTGTGACTTGTAGCTATCGAGACTACTAAATCCTGAGCAAAGGTTCATGCATTTAGATCTGTCTTTCCATTGGTGATGACCCATTCAAGGAAACTGTGCTAAATTAGTCTTCTTCATCACATTGGAGACAAGCAGCTAAATATGCTCTTTCATTTCTTTCCAGATCCTGTTCTTTTGCTAGGCTTAATTCATAGATCTGTGTACAAGGTCCACCATCAAACTGTAGATCATCTGTGATCATGACAATGTTTGCTTTTTTTTCATGGGCAATATATCAGCTGTCATCTGCAACATTTCACCATCATTCATTTTTAATTAGAATGTTGAATGATTATCGCAATATTCTGCTTTTACTTTTGCATCTTAAAAATCATTGTACTTTATGCTCTGTACCTTTAGAGGTGCTCTTGTTTCTATTGATTCTACTGTTCTGGTGATTGTCTGATTTAAAAAATACACTTCCAAATCACTGAATGATTAGCCCAAAGTTTTGCCAATTTTTCTGTATTACTTATATCAAGCAGACTAAATAGAAAAGAAAACATATACCAGAGTAAGCAGAAATTCAGAGACTAATAGATTTTCGGAATGGAAATCACAAAAATTTCCTTACCATTGCAATAATTTCCATGACTTAAACTGGAATAGTCTTGTGCTTTACAGCCTCAAATAAAAAAACAAATTTTCACTTTGAATTTAAAAGGTGAGATGAACCAAAAAAGTATTTTCAACAGAACAGTTAGTTAGAAGGATCATTTGTAAGACTCAAGTGTGAATTTGGACACCTAAAGATAGGTGTTTATGATGCAAGTATCTCCAGGTGAGAGAGGCATTGCTCAGTCTCTCATGGCAGTGAGTGGAGACCTAGGGCATGATTTAGTCACATTAGATGTTTGGTGGCATTCGAGATACCTTATGGCAGCTGCCCAGACTCAACCTGTCAGTTGAGAAGTACATGGTTCTCCTGTAAGTACTTTGCTATACCTTCCAGTTCTGTGCAACAGTCTCATATTCCCTATGGCACTTCAACTGATGTTAGACACCTAAATTTAGATAAATTAATGGAATCCAGTAGAAGCTAGAGATCACAGCTGGTCAAATGCCAGTTTGCCTAAACATAGGAGTTTAATGTTATTTGAAATATTTTACAGTATTTCACCCGGGCTCCATCTGTCACTCTGTATGAGCACGCATCTTTCTGTTGTCCTGCATCACCTGATACACCAGCATGTCTGGAATGGCATCAGATGCCTATATTCAGGCAAATGAATCATGCCACAGGTGTCTGAATATCTTTCCAGGTGATGTCAACCATATTAGCGAAATCTCAGTTGATCACTATGAAATCTTAAACACCTACAGAGTATCTAAAAGTCTACATGTATATTCCTAATTTAGACACATTTTAGACAATCTAAATCTACACTGTCATTATTTTTCATTTATACCAGTCTTTTGATGGTTCTAAATAGTCCTGCAGAGGGACAGTCTTTCCACCTAACCACATTCAAATATACAGATTCAGGAAAATGGAATTGAGAGCAGAACGTGATGAGTGTATTAATGGAAGTCAGCAATGGACAACAGTAGCTGGTAGTATTCCACACTAATACCCCAGAGACCAGCTGACCTTGGGTTTTGGCTTTCACAGTCAAAAACATTTCTGAGTATGCTCAGTCCAAAAGTGTTGCATTTTGCTGCCTAATGACTTGGTTAGACAGCAGTTCCAAATGGAATTCTGTCCAGGCCACCTGATGGGAGGCTGGTCTTAGTTTCATAGGAGTAATAGCAGGTGTGGAGACACCCCTTCAGCTACAAAATGGGACAGCACAATTTTTGCATTAATACAACATGTGTTCTTAGTTTCATTTGCATGAAACCTTTTTCATTCATGTGAATTTATTCCATTTAAGAGAAATGCTAACATTATGTAAAAGTTCACAATGCAGCTTTTGGAAAGCAAAGTGTGTATTTGCGAGACAACTGTTCACATCAAGGCTGAGTTAGATGTTTTTGGGTTTTTTTTGTACCAGGGCAACTCAATAAAGCCAATGAACCATCTTGCTTTTGTAACGAAAACAAATTATCCCTTACGGTGTGATTTTTACAGCTGCATTAAGTGCTCATAAAGGTCAGAATTCTCTCAGGCTTTTACCCCATTCCCCAAAAGCTCAGCTTTCATTCAGCAAGGTCACAAAATCCTTGGGAAAAAAAAAATATAGAATTTAGTCAAGAATTTGTTCTTGTTCTTCTGTTTGTTGTATTTATGAACTAAAAGCTCATCTTTGAGCAGTATGGGCACTTTATGTTTATTTTCTGCCTGACATTGGGCTTTCTGGGAATCTTTGATGTGATTTGAGTTTACTGTGTGCCTCTTTCCATCAACCTTATAATAGTGCTTGATATTTCTAAACATGTACTTCTGGTGTTTGAAACCTGAAAAGTAAAAAAGAAGAACCAAACCAACAGCAGAACACACTCAGAGTAGAGGAAACGTAAGCATGGAGGAACTCTCGGTTGGAATGTAATGGTGAAGATGGAAACTAAATTAAAGGGTCTAAGGAAAAAGCTTGAATCATGTTAAATTCACATTTTTCTGTGCTAAGGATTTTGGGAACATTTCTGTTTAACTAAGGCTGTTGTAACCTGGAAGAAATTATAGCTGTAATAATAATCTGTGAAAGTCTGAATAAACTAATTATGCTTAGGCATGCCTGGGCTGAGGTGTTACCCTAATTTAAGGCAACTTTTTGTGGCTTAGAGTTGCAATAGTCACAAACCACAAGAAAACATCCAAGAGACTATTAAGTCTCCTTCTAGCAGGAAGAACAGTGTGTGGTCCTTTGTCCTACATGTTCTCTCAGTAAAATGCAGAAATCACTGGAAAATAAAGATGATTAGTGGCTCAAGAGCAGCTCAGTACAGTTAATGGCAGCTCACATTTCTAGGTCAGTTGAAACTTAGATGTGCCCTTGCTGAACTTCAGGACTTTTGTCACAGCCCTGGAAATTGTGAACTGTGAATGGAGCATTAATATAGAGTGTCTGGGAAGCAGCCAGTTGCCCAAAAGTTTATCTTCCCAAGAAATTAAAGGAGAAGACTTAGTATGGGAACTACTTTGAGCAAAGCACATCTTCTTACTATATATTATGCTATTTATGTTATTGCATTTCTAAGTCTTCCTTCAAAAAATGGTCTATTTGTCTCCTTGATTGCAGGACTGAAGTTTAGTTCATCGAGCACCTAGAGATTTCACTATAATTTCACCGAGATCCTCACTGGGGGATATAACTGGTTTTTGTCAATGATCCTCAGAAACTACCTGGCCTATATAATAACTGCTTGGCTGAGGGATTACACATATAGTACTTTATTTACTCTTTTAAACTCTACTTAGCGAACATTTCACAAATGCCCACTGCATTTCAGTGGAAAGCAATTATTGCACTGCCAAGGATTAAAATGAGGGTCTCCATCCTTAGCTGCTGTAAATTCGCCAGTCTTCTGGTTGCAACACTGATTAATCCCAGATGAGTATGTGACTAATTGTCTAACCAAGATCATTACTGTATTCTCTGGAGCTGTGTTCATAGCGTTACATGGAAGGAAAAACTAAAGTTTACGTTTTGTTTTAGAGTGCCACATTCACATCTCCAGTTGCCTTATGTTCTGCATACCTTAAAATCAACAACTGACTTTCCTAACCTGGCAAGAATAAAGCAAAACAAAACAATAAACGCCCAAAATAGTCTTGCGAAACAAGCCAGCATGACCTTTGTATTTGCCATATCTTGCTGACTGTTCTGCATTCCTACGTTATTACAGCAATTTCTGAGTATGAAACTTCCTTTTTAGTGGGGGGTGTGTGTGGAAATTACAAATTAGACCTATAGACAAATACAAATCTGGGGCAGTGTTTTAGTTTGGATGAGAAAATTTCTCTATTCACAGCAAAAGAACGAGCTGTCTTCATTACAGATGTCAGTGACTCCATTATCTCACACGAATTGCAAGATAGTGGTCTGTAGGACAGAACTCTACGCTGGCAACCAGCTCAAGTAAAATTAATAGGTCTCTTCTACCTCAATTTTTTTAAAATTCTTTCAACACAAGCACGGTCTAGTGGGTATCTGGGGATATAAATTAAATATGGCCATTTCATTCACATTCTAGAAAAAACACGTACATCTGAGCATGATCTTTTCAGTGACTTAACAAGACAAGTTCTGCTCTAAGGAGTTAAACCCCTGAGCACATTTATTGTTCCTACCCTGTATGACACTTTAATTTGCCTTCTGGTTTCCTTTCTCATTTGAAAATTCTGTTGCAAGTGTGGGGAGATGGTGCTCTGGTGATTAAACACAGATTTTAGTGGCTTGCTGTACTAACAATGTTTCTGTTTCTGCCAGATGTTGCTGTCGCTTGAGGATTCTTCAGCATGTACCAAGAGCTGGCACATCTTCCTGCATTTGTTCTGGCACTTTTCAGTCCCCAGAGCACAGGAAACAGAGGAGTAACCCAGCAAATCACCCCAGGGACAGAAATGCCAGCTGACCAAAGTCTAACTTCAGTAATGCAGCCAGAATACTTAAACTGGCCTGGAAAATTAGAAATGGAGGAATAGAATAGAATTTTACAATGGATGTTATTATATTTAAAAAAAAAAAAAAAAGTCTGAATTGAGCTCAGTTGTAAAGCTAGTGTGAGCCTGAGCAAGTAGCAGAGCATAGGTGCTCCTGGGATCATTGTGGGAAGGCTGGCAGAGCACCAGGCTGTGATTTGAAACCAATGTTTCAGCCGTGAAACCTAAAGTCCACACTGTAATCTGCAGTGTGTAATGGGGAAATCTCCGAACTGCGAGCAGTTTAATCATGGTCGGGTAACAACTCACAGAGATCTCCCTGCCACCGAAGACAGACAGCTCGAGGTACTGAAAGTAGCTTTGTTAAGGCAGCTTGGCTTCACTCTCCTGGGGACACCAGACGTGTTCCAGCTCTGTTCCCACACTGATCCTGGACTTTCAGGGTAGTTGCAATGAAGGCAATTTGTCGCCCTACCTGCAGTATGGGAACTATAGCTCTTGCTTAAAGTGCTCTGAGATCTGCAGCTAACTGTGAATGAGTGATTTCTTCGTTCACTGCTCAGAAGAGCTCTTTCTCCCATTTCAAAACGTATTTTCCCAGATCAGCAAGTCATTTTTTGGCTCTATCCCAAATAAAATTAGTTGGGGGGATTATTATTTATTTTCACTTATTCAGACACATGAAACATCTTATTAAACCTTTTCCAGATCATGAACATTCAATGAAGATTTTAAAATAAATGTAATTTACCTGAAGAGTCACTTCTTAACACAGTATTTCTATAGAAAATAATTCATTTCTTTAGAAAGGACAGGTGATATTTTCTTTTAATTCTACTTACTGACATTTTGGCACTCTTGCTTCCCTCTACTCTTGGATAACACAGAATAACACTTTAGAAATTACAGGAGATTTATTTACACTGAGTGATGCATTCATTAGTGAGGTGGCAATAGCCACTTTAGTACTCATTGCAAACATAAGAGCTTAAGCAAATTCCCTAATAGACAAACGTAATGCCTACTGCCTCCAGCTGTGCTGCACATGACTCTTTTAAAGATCATTTACAATATTCATGTAACACCAAACCATTACAATCTGCATGAAAGGTAAAGGTTCTCAGACTAAAATAATAATTTTCCATTGCCGTTCAAAAGTGCTATTAATGGTAGGGATTTGCATATTTTAAAATATCATTATATACTCAATTTGTCGTTCAAATTACCCCAAATATACAGTGCATCACTAACGACCCTTTTGACCGTTTTCTGCTATTTTGCTGAATTAATCCTGTCAGCTTCATCCTGTAAGAAATCACAGATTAGTTAGCTGGGGTATTGAATCTGGGTTTACTTGTCATGGCTGCAGCTGACACTTTTCAAATCTTTAAGCCTTTCTGCTACTGCAACACCTTTTCAGAAGAACAACTTCTCCGTGTCCTCCAGCAATTTGCTATCAAAGCAAGGACAGTTGCCATAATCCATGGAATCATTGAAGCATCAGTGAGGAAGCCTTTTTTCCCCTTTATTTGCTTGTTACCTAGGAAGAAACCTCACTGTTTTTGTTATTGATTCTTCCTTGATTGTTATCTACTTACCTACTAGATTATATACTAGGGCTCTGTAGGATCATCTCATTCCTGCTGCTCATAATTTCCAGTTCTATTAAAAAGATGCTGCCAGTTTGCTTCAAACTCACTAACACATGTTTCAATTTAAAACTGAAATCATGTCATGCAGACGCAAATCTTGTTGCCATCCCAGGGATTGTGTGAATTGGCATACATGATATTTCCCCCACATTGTAACCTCTCCGGCTTGCGTGTTCCCTTAGGGCAGCCACTTAAATTCCTCTTTCCACCTGCAATATTATTCCCTTGAGAAGGAACTGCTTTCACTCCGTTAGGATTTGTCAGAATTAACTTAACAAAGGCCAGAGGAGCCTTCAAAGAATTTTATTATATTTAGATTTGTATAATAAATGTTTCTATGCAAGGCTGAAGATTATCTACAGTAGAATTAGAGCAAAATCTCTTCAGCATTCAGGTAGTCACGTAGACAGGAACTCAGCCACCTAAAGAAACTTCTTTCCACTTCATCATCATTCTGGGAAGCATGCCCTGAGACTTGTCCAGCAGTCTGATCCCATGGAGTTAGTTATACTGGTGTAAAACTGGTGTAAGAGGAAAATCAGATTCAGAATTTTCAATTTTTCCAGCTGTTAAATGCCTTCAAGTTAATTTCCTTTTTGCTATTAATACTAAAATATATCACTTCCCTGACCTTTTTTTTCCCCCCCTTTTCCATTTGGATAATGAAAATAGAAGGGTAGGACTCATGACAACATTACAGAAATGAAATCATATTAGCACAACCTTCAGTTTCCCATTGCTGAGCACCATGCTTTGCTAGCTAGTTGGTATATATCTGCTAAAATTATTCATGTAAATAGTATTAACACAGAATCCCTTTTCCTTCTTTTAAACAAAGTAATATGGAATCACTTTTATCTACTTCCAAAAATGACTCACTTGATAGATTTCTTACGCATGAAAGCTCTTTAGCAACTCAGTGGACTTTCAGAAAAATTAAGGAAGGATGAATCAGGATTGTACCTCAGCTAGATGTTTGCTGTGTACAGATCAGTTTAAGGAGGGGGTTTTTTTTCACATTTTTACATCAGAGCTCCTACCTGTGCAGTTGATGACATGTTGAGGGTGTAGCACAGGTGTTTGACTTCTGCTTCATTGAAACACATCACCATTTCCCCAATTCTCAGGTCAATGATATACTTTCCATTACAAAACTTACCAAAGAAATTTATTAGCAAGAAAATATTCTTACATTAAAGGATGTCCCTGTGAGTAAAGGCTACTCTGTGTAAGACAATACAAAATCTGAGTCCTTAAATTATAATGTTGGCATTTCAGCGCTTTGGTTTCGGCCTCCTGAGAGAATGGTATAAATGTCATTTTCTTTTTGAGATGGACACATGAATTTCTATTACCATGTGGGAATGTAATTCCATATACAGTGCATTTGAGGGAACTTCTAAGACTTTTGTGCAAAACCTCTTACTTGGGTCAGTAGGTGATGGGATGCTCTAATGCTCGCTTTTCATGGTTGCTTGGAATCCTCTGTGACAGAGAGTTCTGTTACATTCTCTTTTCTCATTGCGTGTCCATCCTGATGGGTGTTGCGATGTACACTACCCAGTGTCCATTCTGCTGCCACAGTTGAATAAACTGTAGCATTGGTATGCAGACAAATGTGTTCCTTTGTTTATAGCAATCGCATAAATCTGTGTGTATTGATACTGGTGCAGAGGTCTCTAATGATCCTGAAAGAGAGAATTTGGGCAGGATATCAATCTCTTACGATCCTGAAATAATGCCATGGGATCTTTAACTTCCACTTGAACAAGCACTAAAGGCAGAGAGATGGAAACTTGGATTAACTTCTTATCCAAGTGACACCTCTCGCAATGTTTTTGACCCTTACTTTAAAGCTGTCACTGGTTGCCTTGATTTATGGAAACACTATCCTTTTAAATCCTCCTCCCTCTTATCTCTGCAGGCAGTTTCCTGATTTGCTTTTCTTTCTCTGAGATCATCCATATTATTTCTTGACAGGGGCTGTGTGGACAGCCACACTTTCGATGGTACTCAGAAAGAAAAATGATTCCCTGTTTTCCAGTAGAACAGAAGATATTTTGGACATTTTTAGTAGCTGCACTCAGAAGAATCCAAGCCTTTTTGTTTCAGATTACAGAAAGAAAAATAATAATAATTTTTTAAAATGCAGAAAAAAAAGCACTGCAAACTCCATTTCATCTTACTCTAGTTTCACAAGCTAAGTTTCCCAGAAAAATCAGAAGTTTACTATAGTAACAGGATACTATTTCCACCATTCCAAAGAGCTTTCATCAGTAATAAAGAACCTGTTGGGCTAACACTGTTTAACCAACAAAAATAAAAACTGGTCCCAGCCTCAGAGATTATGTCTGTGCTAATAAATAGTCTAAAAAAGCCATGACCAAGGAGCAAGTAGGAACATGAACCCACCTACATCAATGTTATTTATCAGTTGCCATGCTCCCTGCCAGTGTTTAGCCGTGTGCCGGTTGGCATTGTCCAGGCAATACCTGGGCACAACGCAGGAGACAGCATGAGTCTGTATTTTTTTCCCATAGGCAGTTTGGGTGTTTTCAGCCTGGTTTTCTTTGGAGAGAAGCTAGATGCAGTGTGTGAAGGCAGGCCATGCCGTGTCATTGGAGGTCAGCAGCACAGAACACTCTTTGTCCGTTGTTTGTAACACAGACGCAGTCAGAGTCTGCAGCTGAAACACAAGAAAATTGGCGACAAAGGAATGCAGTGGAGCATCATCCCATGGGAAGAAACATTCGGGAGACACTGCATCACCTGGAGAAATGTTGTCTATGTTAGCATAGCCTTGCTGGTGTTTAAAAGGATCTTTTCAACAATGTGATGGTCAAGATGAAAGAAATAATGAAGCCTGGTTTAAATACTAAGAACAGGTATTAGGGTAAAGCTGTTAGTTTTTGCTTTTTAGGCAGAAATGCACATTAGTTTAAAAAGTGATAAAGAAGGTACCATTGGCCATATTGTTATTATCCATTGCCCATACTGGTGGCTTTCACATTTTCCTTTGGAGAGTGGACACTCAAAAAGATAATTTAGCAACTGTACAAAAAAGGGAATGATGAAGTGGGACAAGAATGGAGCAGAGCACATTTCTCCTGCTCCACTGGTGGCTGATCTGCTTGACCTTTCCCAGACACTCATTCACACACACCCCATAAAATACTTTCTGTTATGTTGATTTCTGTGCCATGGGTTGGGAAAATCTTAGAACAATACCAGAAAGGTATCTTTGTAAAGATGACTAGTGGCAAATTTGTTATCGTACAACAGTCTTATGGTAGAGATTGACATCTCCTCTGGGATCTGTGAAACTTTAGAAATAAACTCATCAGACTTCGAAAATACAAACAAGCAAGTTGTACTTTATGTACTTCTGAAGAAAAACATCCACAAAAGGAATAAAACCAGCAAAAAAGTGTAGAAAATAGTAAGTCAAATACATCACTTGAATTTGGACTGGTCAGACCCCCTGCAATGTGAAAACGAAAAATAAATCTACCTCCAGCAAAGTAACTTTCTTTCTGATATTAGTATTGCAATGTTCTTCTGCAAAGAGATCAAAACCCTCCCGCCATTATATTGCATATGGAAAGTAAATTAGGGAATTTTGACACAAAAACTATAAGTGGATTCATAAGGGTTTTCCTGTTGGTTTTGGGGTGTTTGTTTGTTTGTTTGTTTGTTTTTTAACATGAATCTGAAGTAAACTTTCTTTCCTTTTTTTTTTTTTTCCCCCCAACACTGGTGAAGAAGTGAACTTTAACATGAACCCCAGATCTTTCTGCAGACAACATCTCCTGCTGCTCCAAACCAGCCAGCCTGGGTATGATCACAAACAGCATAATCCCAGTAGACTCCAAATATCCTGAACTTCCACTCATTAAAACTGGGTCTTAAGACAATACAGTATGGCCTCCTCTAGAGATATTTTTGTCCAAGAAAAGAAAAATAACACATTGAATATTTTAATTGGTTTTTTTTTTTACTCTGTGTTTTTTGTGATGAAGCTGAGAAAGTGCAGCATGATTTCATTATATCTTGAATATATACAGTGTGAATATTGACATTTTAGCTGTTAAAAATGTAAACATAGCTTTCAGAGTCACAAAGCTTCGATACATGACTAGCATAGTTACTCAGACTATGGGTATTTTAAGAACATGACAAGATTGCAGCTATCAGGATCACATCATTCTACTCAATAATTTATTGCAGCTTTCTAAAACAGCTTAAAGCTTGCAAAGTTGAAGTCCTTTTTTCCCCAAATTCAATCACCACAAAGCTATGGGAGAAAAGCATTTTTTTTCCACATGAAGCTCAAGTTCTTAAGCTCTGTTCACACAGCTGGGCATGCAGAATCAGCAAAACTCTTAAAATTTCCCCAGAGTTGGCTTAGACCTCTGTGAATTAATGACAGTGTAACAATGGGATAGGGCTTGTCACAGTCTTCCCAGTAATTTCCAAATAAAATAAAATAATAAAATGAATAAAATGCAATTAAATAGCCATTCAATCTGCTCTGACAGAGATAGCAGTTGCAATGGTATTAACTAGCAAATTTGTTCAGATCAAGACTGCAACCCTTGCTGTGTTTACTGCAACGAGACCACTACCACAGTCATTGGAATTGTAGTATGTGAAAATTCTTCGTTGTTTCTGCACTACTTTGTTCTGCTACGGTAGCTGAGGCAATTTAAAGGCCAACTCGTGGGACTTACTGCAGCACAAATGTGTAATGTGAACATTATGTTAATATCAGAAGCCAGCCTAATTTAGCACTTCAGCATCTCATGAAGGCATAGTACTAGATGGCACGTTGTTTCCTTTGAACTGAAGATATGCTTTTTCTTAATGAGTGGACAATTTTTAACTGATCCCTGAGAGAAATTTTGATGGAATATTTTACATAATTTTACAGTTCTTATAATTCTGTTTCTTTTTTAATAGAGAAAAAATGGCTGGCTTTCTCATATGAATCATTCTGGTGTTGGGAAAGGGAAAACAGGCGGTAAACGTTACATAAAAACAGGGGAATTAAGTTACAGAAACACCCCAAGCATCCAAGCCAATAAAATACATCACATATTATTCTTGAACAGTGCAGCTTCTTCACAGGTACTAGACTTCTTCCCTGAAGTCCTGTTTTATATGTGATTGACAAGAAAACTACACTCCCTTATCTTGAAGCTGACTTGACTACTGAGAGTCAGGCTTTTGTCATCCATGGAGGAACCTCCTTTCATCCTACCAAGACTGAGCACAGACAGGTCACCCTGTGTCCATTATCTTTTTCCTGCTGTCAAAGCATCAGCTTTATCTGCATTCAGTTTGGGTTTCTGTTGCCTATCACTCCAGTCCCAAGTGACATAGCCTGGGGTGATGCCCTGTGCCACCCTTGTGGGTTGATGGACACAGCTAGTCCACAGCTTGCCCTGGGAGAGGGCAACCTCTTCTTCCTTCAGTCTTTCCTGCAATCATCTCAACTGTAAGGCCCACAAAAGACTTCAGAATGATTAGGCAGCTGGTATGGATTATGAGGGGGCTGTAAAAATAACAGAGCTGTAATCTGTTTATTTTAGTTCCGTAACAATCAAAAAGAGAGGGAGAAGATGATGGTATATGACTCGATATGGTAGGAAAATCAATTCAGATTTGGAAAGGTAAAAAACTGAAAACCTGTTCTTTTGTCTGACAACCCAACCTAAAAGAAAAGATAGAATTCCTCCGAAAGAAAGCTACTACTGGAAAGCAACTTGACTTTCCTTCTGATTCAGTACCCTGTCAGTATAGGTTATCAAATCCTTGGGCAGAATTCAAGAGTTTTTTAGTGTCAGGGTGAGTCAGGTTCAGTGCATCACTATTCCTGAGGATATTTGAACATAAGTCACCCTCCCTAGAAGAATGTCATAAGTACAACTTCCTGGCAGCATCGTGGTTGAGCTCTTCCACTTTCTATAAATATTCACAAGAATGGAATATACGTATTATTTCCCAAGTGAGTGTCAAAAAAAAAAAAAAAAAAAAAAGGGTGGGATAACTAACACTAATATTTTTGTATGGAAGAATGTATATTTAACTCAAAGCTCTCAAAGGAGAAACTAGAGGACACCTCCAAAATTTCTGACATTATGAGAATGCCATATTCACTTAAGAATATACCCTGGTTTTCTGAATCATAAGAGGATTGCTGTGCGAGGAGAAAGACTTGAATTACTTTTTGTTGTTAGAAACAAAATTTGATCCTGTGTTTTTCAATTTCTGGATGAATTCTATGATTACTGAGTGAAAAAGGAGACATTGTTTCTGTTTCTCTTTAAGGTAGATTAAAGAAACCAGCCCTTTTCTTTCCAACTTCATAAAATTTTCTGGACACAGAACTCAAGAGAGATACCATTTGTCAAAAAGGAGAAGAGGAAAAAAGAAATGAAATATTGCCCAGCTTTCACTGTAAATCTTGTTCTTGGATTTAATCTAACCTCACCTAATCCAAGCTTCTCAATTTCCTCAGATGCACTGCACAGGCCAGGGCCTTATTACTGTGTCCACACATCAGTATTTTGCCATTTATTTATTCTGAAAATTCTCTGCATTGTCCTATTCATATTGAAGCTATGTATTTGATGTATGGGCTTCTTGATACAGTGAGGCAATAATTCCTGATGGGAGGCACACTAGGGTTTTCTGGGAATGCAAGAAGGGAGAAATCTGAAGAAGACCGATCAGAGAGTGACAAAGTATATATTCAGTAGAGGCTATTGGTTTTATTGCCTGGTGATATTGCAGTAAGACTGTGTTCTGCACTGCATCTTCTATGACATACTTTATTTGAAGAAATACAACTCCCATGGTATAATGCTTCCTACAGCCAAAATTGAATATACATACAGAACTCTCTTAGAGAGGAGTCTAACCCCAGCTGAACTAGAACAATGACCTACAAAAAATAGGTGTTCCTGCACTAAATATTTGAACTGCTTACTTTGGAGATCACATCTCAAAGTAACATAGCTGCAGATCATGCTGTCCAAAAAGTAACAGTTTGATCTGTCTTGTCTGGGTCGTAAAATTGTTGTGGAAGGTTATTGTGGAGCATGTTCTTTAAACAAGTGTATTCCAGGTTAGATTATTGGACTCTGAGATGAAATCTTTGCTTTGGCAGTTGCCAAAGGGATGTGTTCTTCAAAAAGATGCAAGTCCAAAAAAAGACTTGGGAAAGGCTTTGGCCATCTTAAGAAACTCTTTCTAATTGCTTCTTCTATGAGGGATGGAAGGGAAGGCTGGAGGCACTGCAGAGATAGAAGGAGGTTTGCTTGGGAGGAAGGAAAGAAGCAGAGCTAAATTATGGCTTATGAATAATTTTTTATTGTTGTTGTGGTCATGAGTTTTTATTGCATTTGGCACTGAGGGGCTGTGTCATTATAGGAATTTATGTTCACGCCTCATTCAAATGAAAAAAACCCTGAATAATTATTTTCAAAAATAGAAAGAAGATATGGAAACATCCACAAGGAAAATGACCTGTTTCGTTTGGTCTGGTTTTAAATATGTGTAAAAGCAGAACTTTACTGTCCAAATAGTTTGGCCAAATTCTGCTCGGTTGTCCTTGGGTTTTATAATTAGTTAAAAAGAGGAAGAAACCTGTTACCCGTGTTCAAAACTGAAGAACCATGGCGAAGAAAGATTTTAAAAACTCAGAGTAGCTCCAAAGACTTTTTCACACAAGTTTTAACTACAAGAATTATCCACCCCTATCAGAATTTATCTAAAGAATCCCTGAGAATCGAACACTGGGCAGACCGTGTTAGGTTGGATACACAGACCTGAAGAGCTGGTCAAGTGGAACCAGTGTCTGTAGAACCTGGTGTGAGAAAAGACAATATCTCACCTCTGCCTAAGCTGGGTGTTCTATCTGGTTTTTTTCTGTCTCATCTCAGAGGTGGAGCTATCCAGTGGCTCCACATGTTTCCCCCAAACCTCCTAGGTTGCTTTTAAAGTTGAGTGACAGCAACACTTCCACTAAAGAGAACTAGAGTTAGGATTTGCTGAACTGAAATTCAGTGTATGTGGGTATTCTCCCAGTTAGACACTTGTGTGCCCATGGCAACACACTTCTCATGATGTCTACTTCGTTGTGTTATTCTTGGATGGCTGAAATAGAAAATGCTTTTAGAGCAATTTGCTTCACTTGACTGAGGATGGAATGATTCCAGTTGTGTAAATAGCTCCTGGTGCTCTTCCCATTTTTCTCCTCACTACCCCATGGAGATGAATTTTCTTAAGCAGGGCATAGTATGAGAAGAAGCTCTGCTGGATTCCTCCTTCCAAACCTTCCAGCACATCTCAGGCCTGATCTACAGTATCTCTGTCAGTACAGCCCTTGACCCCTCCTTGACAAAAAAGAACCAGTTTTACCACATTAAGTCATGGTTTCATCTAATGGACAATTAAGAGGGATAACTAAATGCCTGTGACTCTTGGTAGGACTTTAACTTAGGCCTCCAGAGACAATCGGTTAATATCCCAATCAACTACACATTTGTCTATTCTCATATGAGTCCCTTGAGGTAACAATGGTACAAAAAGAAATATTATCTAATTAACACATGCAGCTGGAATCTGATCTTTCATTTTCCCTTGGAATGTCTCAGCTGAAACAGCGCTCACATCACGACAGGATTTATGAGGATTTCATAAAACTCTTTTTCCCATACACATAGTGAACATGAGTTCCATCCATCAATGCAAGCTTGCATAATCCCTGTGAATGAAGCATTATGCATGACTTTGAAATCCTATCTCAAGTGGCAGACAAAATGGAAATTGTATAGAATGCAATATACAATGCATGGATATACATTTTTTCTCACATATAGTCTTTATCTATTGTTTATGAATGTTACACTGAGGCTGGAAGATATAATGTTTTGTATAAAATATTTGTATGCTTGATAAACTGAAAAGCATGGGAATTACAAACCATGTTTTGGTACTCTGTGTCTGAGTAACAACATCTGAAGCTTACTGCTTATTTTAGAGGCTTACTTCCCTCAAAATATCTGAAGTTACGGAGAAAGAGAGTGAAAATTAGTACTTACAAGCCCCTGGCTCCTCGTTTTATGGCCACATGACAAGAGGTTTCCTGGGAAATGATGGAGAAAGGAAGATGCCTGAGGCCTCGACTTATATAAATTCCTGTAGTTACATTTGTTTCTGGCGCTGTGTTGTTGATGGCTGCTGAACATATGACACACTGTTAAAAAAGTATTCAACAACAACAACGAAAGCATTCACTGCTGGCTGGTAAATATTACCCTCTTTCTCCACAGATATCGAACACCACAGTGTGTTCAACCTGTCAAACCATGGTGTGAAGGTTACCATTCCAGATCAGACAAAACGTCCATCGAGCCTTTCCTCATCCAGTGACAGTTGCTTCACACACATGAAGAAAATACACACTCAAGAAACAGTACAAATATAAAGTGGCATTTGCCCTTTTATAGCCTTTTAGCTTTGCCGAGGTGAGGTCTCTCTCTTTGAAAAGAGTGGAAGATACTCAAAGCTTTAGAGATCATCTTTCCTTGATCTTTCTTTCTCAGCATTAAGTTTCTTCTTAAGCCTTTCAGTATACTTAACCCTTATTCCCCAAGGAGGTAGCAGTAACAACAGAAAAAGGCCTCACGGAATGAAGTCCCACTCTAGAGGCCACAGAGCCAGGGTAGGCAGTAGTCTCCTATTGAGGAACAGCTCATCTTTGGCATCCTTTGGTATTTCCATAGAGGTGAAAATCATACCAGTTCTTGGGTTCTTTACAAAAGAAGCATGAAAGAAAGGCCAACATCCTCCTTGCTGTCTTTAAGGGAGCTGTCTTAGTGAAGAGAGAGCTGCTAATCGTAAAATCAAGTTCCTGAAAGAAGTAGGTTTTGAGTCCAGCTTATGTAACTTTATTGGAGTCCTAACTTGAACGAATGCTGAGCACCGGCCTGGAAAATCAACTGCCAACACAGATATCTAAAAGGAGGCACCAAAAATCTCTAGTTTTAACAGCTAAGCCTACAAATTATGTTGCTTAGAGAATTCTTAACAGCTAAAAAAAATCCTGTCTCCTAGACTAGATACTGGTCAGGATGCTTTGTTTGAATAATTTCTGAAAAATAAGACCCTCTAATATACTTTCTGGTAAAAAGATTTTGATTTTATTTGTACCTCTTTCAGTCCAGCTGGATTAAGATCATGCTAAGCACGTCAGACAGCTTTTATTTATTTCTTGTCATGTTAAGTAGGAAGACATTTAATATTAAAAAATAGCTTAAAACCTACATAAATCTTTGCAGCTGAAAAAGGACCCCCTCAGACTGAAAATCTGAGTCTAAAGACCCAGAAACTCATTAAAAGAAATTTGTTTTCTTAAAGTGTTTTCAACCAAAATACCCAAAGTAATGTTTAACCCTTGTCTTTTTTCCCCTCTTCTAGGATATCCTCGTTCAATTGTTGCAGTATACTTGATTTAAATTCCAGATCTTCACTTGTTGCTCAATACACTGAGTTTTGAGCACGGTAAAGTCCCATTAAAGCAAATAAATGTTTAAACTCCAGATCACACTCCGGCTTTGGAACTTTGTATGGCAAAACACTAATTGGTGCATGTCTTTCACTATGGCGTGCTGTGTAACAATAAAAATGTCTGGAAAATTAAATAGACAAGCCTGGATCCGATATCCACTCCAAAATGCCTTCATTGTGCAAACCTAGGAAGCTCAATATGACACTTTACATGTCAAAAATTAATCATTTAAAGGCAGTGGGAGCATAGCCTGGACTTTGACAAGTCCAGATTTCAGAAATTAACAACATACTGTATTGTTTACAACAATATATCTGACAGATATAAATTTGCATCTGGCTATGTTTGTCATATCCAGATGTAGACTTTCTATTTTATTTTCGTAATTCAGTTTTCATAATGAAAATGTTTCTGGATTGTATGATCAGCTAGTTCAAATATCACACTGAAGAAACACAACTCCTCTTTTTAGAAATTGTGCAATTTTTGTGTGTTTATAAAGTTCATCAGTCTTAGAAATTTTTTTGAACTATCCACAAATTGGATTACAGATTATATTTTGAAGAAAAAAAAATCATTACTCACGAGGAAGAATTGATTTAGCAAACAATTCAATCAGAAATACTAAATGAAGAGAGAGGAGTTAGTGTTGCATCTGGAAACCACGTGTGTTAGAAAAGGATGCTCATTCCAACACTGGTCTTTGGCTTAGGTTTCTCTGTTTAGTTCTGTTCACTCTTGACATGTAACAGGCATGAGCTTCATTGTTAACTATAAATGCAGATAGCTTTAGCAGGATTTATATAATCTGTGTGCAAATTCAACTACCAAATGAGCTGGTTACTCCACTCCTAGAAAAGATCTGCTTGATTAAGTACTTGCATGCATTGGTTTTTCACTCTGTGTTAGTGGAGAACCATGACAGAGGATTGCAGGTTGATTGTTAGCCATCACCCAGATTTTCTACTCTGAAATCACAAGTTAGTTTTTCTGGCTGATATTAATCTGGGACATATCTTTCAAATGGCAGCCATGATCAAACAACCAATTTAATTTTTTAATGTGTATTAAGGAACCATATGAAAGACCCCACTAGAATAAATAAAATGTCATGGGCATCTGTATGAGAATGAAAATGAACTACACGGCCAAATTCTTGCTGAGTTTATCTAAATATTCCTACACCTCTGTTTTTAATTTGAAGATTTGAATTTAATTTGACAATTTGAATTTAATTTGACAGGTGTTGTAATGTCATGTGTGTAAAACTTTATTCACACAGTCTTCATTTCATGTCTGCTTTGCTCAGTCAAGGCTTAGAAACAAAGAAGAAATTTTTAAAATGAACAGGAACAAATTCCAATGACAAGAAGATATCCCTCAGGAGTTTCAAAGGAATATGAAATGAGTAATATTAACAGGAATTCTATGAGCAAAATTAGTCATTACCCATCCCAAGCACTTGAAAAATCAGTCATTGGTTTATGTGAGAGACTCAAAATACACAATGTGTTCCAAGTGTTGTCTTCAGATACCTTTTATTTGCTTTTTACTTTTTAAGCTGCTATGGTTTATATTTCCAAGCTTTTCTCTGCTATGAGCTGTATTCTGATGTTTTATCTACTTGTAACGGAAACTGATCTCATGAACACAAAACCTGGAGCTGAATTTTCAGAAATCCTTCTATTATTGTAAGACTTGAGATAGTACGATGAGGCTTGGCATCACAGAGACAGGTAAGAAGCCTCCCACTTAACACTGAAAATATATTGTATATGACACACCATGCTATAAAATCAGTAACACTGCATGAATAAAACTTTTACAAAGTGCAGACCTTTTCTGTGCTGTGTTTTGATGGGTTTCCCAGGCTGGCAAGATGCTGAGAATAGCCTAAGATTTTGGTAGTTGCATTCACCCCTTAAAAACATCCCCAGATCTCCTTCATTGACCTAGCGATCCATTGGGATGACGCTTGGTGGTAGGAAGCAGCATAGCATTTTCTTTCTCTGATTCAGAGGTGGCTTGAGAGGTTTCCTTCCCCAACACCCCCAGTGTGTTATTGGAAAACCTTAGAGTTGTTCCATGAAAGGCTTGGTCAAAAGAGAGGACAGGGTCAAGAAATAATCCCTTGGGGTCTTTTCATCAAACCTGGGTGCTTTTACATCACGTAGACTCTCTTACTGCAGTCTCACACATGGTTATTCAGAGTGCACTGGCTGAGAGAGACAGCAGAAACCATGTTGTTATATGTGCTGCATCAAGGTAAGCTCATAGCATCACTTGATCTCTCTCTATAAGAGAAGAAATAAAAACCACAATGTGTGAGGTACTACAGCAGAGTACTCCAAAACCGATGCTGGAAAAGCTCAGTATCCATGAAATGCATTGCATTTCCTGCATTAGATTGTAACAACTGTGAACCTACACTAATCATATGATGTCTTCCTTATCACACAGCTTTGTGTATTTGTCTTCTCAGTAATTTTCAGGAAAACGGTATTAGACCTTCCAGTACACTGGGAGATGGCACACAGAGATTAGATTACCTTGGACAAGTCTTCAAAGGATCTGAACCTGGGCCATCACCAGACCTCACACTTCTTCCTCACCCAGCCAGGTGCAATTTACTTTTTGTCTCTGTCTCATAAAAATGGAGCTCCTTAAATTTGCACATTGAGTTTAAACTGCACTTTTACTTCCTCTCAAAGAAGACACTAAGGTTGTAGCAGGAGTTTAATCTGCTTTTTTTTTTATTTCTATCAGGAAAGTAGCCTGACTTTTTACACCGACCTGCCATGATTTCTAAGTTGAAGACAAACATGAAAGGATTTTGTTAAAACCAAACTGCTTAGCTTTTCTGAAACACCCCTGCTTGCTATTTGCTTTCTACACATAAAAACTTGTTTTTCTTTTATCCCTCCAAGTCGGTTTGATGAAAAAGACCCTCAAGCCTTACTATTCAGCAGTTGGGCCTCTAAAAACAAGTTTGGGGTGATATGACTTTTTACACCGCATTTATATATTTATTTCTTGGATTAGTGTATTTAAGGTCTGAGAGGAGTTGAGGGGACTGACTGCTTTTTCTAAACCACATGGGGTTTTTTGGCACTAGCGATGAAGCCTTTCCATACCAGATAACTAAGGCTTATGGACAAAGCTACTTAATATAAAAGTTCATGCACAGGTTACAGAAACACCGGTGGTGTGAGCAGGTTTTCTTCCCCTTGCCTCTTCTACACCCTTAAACACCTACTTTTACAACCACAGCTAACTCCAGCTAAGGGGCATACTTATCCTTGAAGCAAGAAAAATGCCTGTGCTCTTGTTTCTCCAGGAGTGCTCAGTAAACCTGGACACAGGTCCTGTGGCAAGCCCTCATTTACTGTTTAATTCTTTTTACAGGCAGCAGGTATTAAGCAAGCTTGCAGCAGCTGTTCTGGGAAACACTGGCACAACTGTAACCCTCCCGGCTGAAATACTACCAGGTATTTACTGACTCACTGCTCACAGCTCCAAGTCACTGGAGCCAAACTAACCCTGGGGTCTCGATGTTAGTAGCCAAATGTAAAAATGGGGAAAAATGTATGTTCAGGGTATGAATTTTGGGTTAAATAGGAAAAATACCCAGCTCAAAAACCTCCACTATGAGACATCCAGGAAGGTTCAGTTTAGATCTTGAACCCTTTTCAAAACCTGTCTTTTCTTCTTTAAATTTAATTCAGCTTTTAAATAATTTCAAACTGGAATTAGAAACATATTTGCTTATGCCTCAAAAAGATAAATTGATGGGGTTACCCCCCCCCACGCCCCCCCCCCCCCCCCAGGTTCTTTGTTTCAGTTGAAGCTACTTTTCAGATTCTGTTTTGTACTTTGGTAACCCTGAAGTTTGGGTGGTTTATAACCGTAGAAATAAGGTATTTACCGAAAAACATCTCCCAGCGCTGGAAAATCACTTTGGGAGCAAATATAATGAAGAATGTTCTCAAAGAAAACACTGAAAAGGAACTAGCAAATATCATACACCAAGATGAACAGAAACATAATGAATATAGTCTTCAGCTGACAGATCAGTTCCTCATGGTAGCCTAATCTAATAATCAGGCTGACAAAGGACTTTGTATCCTTTGGTGAAAACAAGAATATAAGAAATAACTGCATGCTAAAGTCCTGGTTCACTGGCTTCTTGTAGACACGTCAGTTTTCAATTACAGCCTCAGATGATTTTTTTTTTTTTTTAAAATACTAGTCTGTTTTAGCTTCCTTGTCCAGGGACTAGAGTTTTGTGGATTGAGCAGACAGCATACTAGTTAAAATTCTTCACTTATTATTTTATAGACAATCAGATCATTTTGAATGGAAAACTTTTATAATCTTTGAAACTAAGATGGGCAAGATGGACCCCAACATTTTCCATCCACAGAATACTTAAGATGCTTGCATTTGTCTTTCTAACTTGGGACTGAAATAGAAGCAATTCTAATATGAGCATAAAGATAGTTGAGCTTTCAAAGACTGGGTAATATTTCAGGTAAGGGTGGACTGAACTGTTGCTACATTCATTCACTTATTTTTATGGACTCAGATCGTACTGCTGGATATGGGAAACACATAAATGCAATGAGGTGGTGAAGTAGTTTGTGCAGAAAATCTTCTGGTGAAAATACAGAGATTAACATTACATTTCAGCCTTCCCTGCTTCTTCTTCAGCACAATGTGGTATCTTTGAAACATTAATGATCAGTGCTTCTTTAGGTTCACTGTGCTATTGGACACGCTCTCACCTGGCCATGGTTCCGCAGAGTTCCAAAGTTGTTACTGTCACAGGCAGACTAAGAATAGTTTGTTTTTCGCAATAAGAAGCAAACCATAACCAGTACTTGCAAGTTTTCAAATGACTCCCATATTAGGGTGCTGCCTGAATATTTTGTTCCCATGTTAATCTATCCTTCTACTTGAGTATCAAACTACGTGCTCTGCACCAGATGAGGTCTTACCATTACCGTGAACACAGGCATTTTTCCCTCATTCTCTTTGGATCACATCTGCCTTTACACAGCTTTACCACACTAGCAGCTGGTAGTCATGCTGTGAGTCTCCAGTCTGCAGTCTTCTTTTCTTCTTTGTTACTTTCAAGCTCTCAGCATCCAACCACTCCAGCAGAAAGTTTTAGTACTGCTTAAATGAATGTTCTCACTTGTCATAGTACTGAATTTTCACTCATTTCTCTCTCTGTAGCAAAAGGCCATCCAATTCTCTCTCTATGGCACCCCCATCTTTCACTACAGTGACAATGACTTCCAACTCTGTGTTGTCATGTTTCATGAGATCATTTCTGGGTTTCTATGCCAAAGTCATAATGAAAACATTATATGAATTTAGTCCAAGTTTGATCCTCGAGAAATTCCACTGCAATGCCCGTGTGTTCCAAGGATTCCCATTTAGATACAGCTTGTCATCTCTCATTTAAACAATTCTTTAGCCAAGTTCCAGTTCCTGTATTAATCGCCTCTGGCCCAAGAAAATTCCCCTGTGACCCTGTGACCTGATACTTTACTGATGTCCAGGTATGTCACTGTATTTACTAATGAGAAATTGAAGTGTTTTACCAAAAGAAGAATGAGGATCTTTAATACAAGATGTTTTGGACAATCTGTGTTTTCTTTAACCCTTGAGTAATACTATTAAGAGTATCATTCCCTTATCTCTCTCTTCTTTTTTTTTTTTTACTATTTAATAGACAACTACTAGGTTTTCTAGTTTCTCATCATGTGATACCACTCCAAACTGGCAAATGCATTAGAACAGCATTGTATCAGAGCTGTTGTTTTACCAGCATTTTTTTTCTTTGGTTGGTTTTCTAGAGACCTTGAATGCATTTGTCCTTCTTCTGTTCACTGCTCCTTCAGGTCAAAACATCTAATGCTGAGTCTTCCTTCCACTTCACATGCTATTTCCTATTTCAACAGTTGGACTTGAAGATCTTAAGTAGCTTTTCCTAAGTAAATGATTCTATGATTTAACTCTTACGTCCTTTAGTTACTCCACCTTTACGAACACTGTTGTCACTGAAACATCAAGATTCATAAGGTTTTGGGTTCCATTCCTTTAATGTTAACTTAGTCTGCCCTGCAGAGCTGCCACTTTTCTTTCTTTGTTCCTCTGCGTGGCTGCTTTGTAAGATTGATATTTTTGCTATACCTTTGTTTCTTTTTTTTTTTTTTTAAAAGTGGGCTTACCTCATCCTTACATATTCTGACCTGCATAATGTAGCTTTTTCATTGACGCTTTTCCCCTCTCTTTACAGACTCTGCATAACATGTTCTTCTATAATGTCTCTATCATCTTCTACAATGACTCTGCCATTTTTAAAATCAGAGTTATTTCTCTCTTGCTCAGTGTCTATTCTTAAAAACATCTGTTCACTGGAACAACTGGAACATATCAATAACGCCTATAGCTTTTCCAGTTTGTATGGAAAATTAAGCTTATACTCGCATAGTATTAGAAATGGTGGAATTATTTAGAAAAGAAAAGAAAAGAAAAGAAAAGAAAAAAGAAAAGAAAAGAAAAGAAAAGAAAAGAAAAGAAAAGAAAAGAAAAGAAAAGAAAAGAAAAGAAAAAAGAAAAGAAAAGAAAAGAAAAGAAAAGAAAAGAAAAGAAAAGAAAAGAAAAGAAAAGAAAAGAAAAGAAAAGAAAAGAAAAGAAAAGAAAAGAAAAGAAAAGAAAAGAAAAGAAAAAAGAAAGAATAATATTTTCAGTTAGAAGGGACCTACAATGGTCATCTAGTCCAACTGCCTGACCAATTCAGGCGATATATTTATTTATATTTCATATGACTTCTCTTCTGGACTGCTGTTTCAGGGCAAACAACTATAGCATTAATACAACCAGTCTTGTGTCACCAGCTCTCTGAGGGAGGAAATTTAACTGGAATCCTTGAACTCTGCTTCTGGATGACAGCAGAGAATGACAGAAGTCCCAGCCAACTCATTAGTTTTAAGAAGGAATCAATACAACAAGTTTTTATGCCAAAACTTGATGCCAAATAAACTCCTTCTGTGACTCATTTCTCAACCTCTTCGGTAAGACTTGTGTATATTTTTACTGTTGTCGTAGGGCATCCCTGAGTTTCCCATTTTCATCTGACATCAGAAAGGCTAAAATGATATTATAACTTGGCAAAACCAAAACACTACAGTTAGTGAGTTTGAAGATGAAGGATTTCCAGTCATGTGAAACTGAAAATTGTGTGCTTAGCTGTAACACAAAAAAGGTCATTAGGTCACTGTCAGCAATGATGCAGAGGATGGCGTAAATTAGATCCGGGCTTTGGTGAAAATGCAAAATGAGCATAATGTTACATTCAGAAGAAGACAGTATTCTTTTCACAATACACAGTAGAAAGTCCACTTGTGATGTTTTATTTTGGTTTACACAGATGGAGTGCTGCTGATTTAACTACAGTATTACTTCTGACCACCACAGCTCATGAATGCCGTAGTCATGCTAAGATGTATGCTTCTGATCAGATACTTCACCCTCCTTACAAATATATTATTGAAAATTATACATGTTTACAGAGAGTCACAGAATCACAGAATCATCTGGTCAGAAGAGACCTTTAAGATCATTGAGTCCAACCGTTCACCCTGCACTGCCAGAGTCCCTAAACCATGTCCCTCAGCACCACATCCACACGGCTTTTAAACACCTCCAGGGATGGGGACTCCACCACCGCCCTGGACAGTCTGTTCCAATGCTTAATGACCCTCTGTGTAAAGAAATTTTTCCTGATATCCAACCTAAATTTCCCCTGATGCAACTTAAGGCAATTCCCTCTCATCCTGTCATTCATAACATGGGAGAAGAGACTGACCCCCACCTCCCTACAACTTCCTTTCAGGCAGTTGTAGAGAGCGATGAGGTCTCCCTTCAGCCTCCTCTTCTCCAGGCTAAACAACCCCAGTTCCCTCAGCTGCTCCTCATAAGATAGGTTCTCTAAACCCTTCACCAGCTTTGTTGCCCTTCTCTGAACCCACTCCAGCAACTCAACCTTGTTCTTGAAGTGAGGGGCCCAAAACTGGACACAGTACTCAAGGTGTGGCCTCACCAGTGCTGAGTACAGGGGGATTCAGTATCGGTGACCAAGTATTTTTTCATTAAAGAATCCTAACCTAGCGTTTTAGAAAATTTCTGATTCAGCTCACGTGTCCCACTCAAAATCTCGAGGCCATCACAATAGTAACTTTGATATATTCAATTTGGTTTTATCTTGATGATAACCTATCTCTTGATCTGCTGTAGTGAGCAGAGCATTTGTCTTCTTATACTGGGGAGTCAGGAGTTGCAACAAACTCTTGTCCATTTTAATGCTCGTTAACTGTTTAAAACTCAGAGTTATGTGAGATGAACCCCATCCTCCATTTCTGAGTCTAAACATTACCATTCATCTGGAATAAGATTTGTTATAAAAGCCCACTTTAGTGAAAAACAAAAGGATTTGAGGACAACACCCATCTTCAATGCCCTAGCAACATGGGTATGATGCCAGCTATGAGGTCATCTGGATAGACTATATAGTGATATTTAATATCATAGGAGCCAAAATGAAGAATGAATAATGTAACAAAATCAGCGCTGCAGTGAACATAAAAGATGGATATGAGAATCTATTTTAGAGCAATTGATGTTAGATTAGAGCTAATCAAATAGCCATGCAAAATACATAATGACCACTATGCAAAGACATCGTACAAAGGCGGTAGATGGATTTTTGAAGAATGCCAAAAAGACTTAGAGACCCAAATACATTGACTTCCATTATCTCTTCACTAAATCTTTTTATAACCACAAAGTAATTTCCTTGGCTGTCATACACTGCATGGGTCAATTGAGCTGAGTGGAACTAAACAGATTTATGAGAGCTGACAGTTAATTCCTTACACCTCTTTTTTCCCCTGGTCTGCTTACACAACATAGCTTTCCTTGCAACTGCAATTTCTTTTGGATGGCATCTATGTTTTATAAGAGGAAACTCCATGCAGAAGTTATCTTTTAAAATAAGTTTTTCTACTAGAAAAGTTTCCTTGGTTGAACATCTCCTTCCCACCTTACACCTATACTTGGTGATCTCTGAATTTTTTCACATCTATAAGTTGGGCAGGGGGGTATAATTTTTTTTTTTTTTTTTTTTTTTTGTTTCCCTTCACAATATGCAATTTCTTTAACATTTGCTCTGAACACTTGCACATGTGAGTGGTTCTGCTGACTTCATTATGTGGGAGCAAAAAGTCTTGCAGAGAAACAGTCCTCTGTGGATAATGAAAAATGCTTAAAAGTACATTATAACCCCTAGTCATTAGACTCAAATTTCCAAATGAGCCAGCTTGAAACCTAATGTGAGCTCCCAGATTTCTGCATCTAACTTCAATAATTTTAGCTGACATTCCTGCAATGATATCTTGCACATTCAAATACTTTATATAGCCCACTACTCTAGAACTGATTTTTCACACATTTTCTCAATACAAGCAGAGTGAAAAAAAAAACAAACCAGGTTTAAAATTATTAATTTACTTTATGTTTCCCACCACTCATTTGCTACTTCTTTATATATCAAACCGTCACTAGAAATAGTGGGAAAAGGTTAGAAAAGTCAAAGGTAATGGAAGTCCTCATAGTAAAGTCATTATGTTTTTTATGAAGCTGTCAAAGAAGTACGGACAAGTGCAAAATTTCAGTATTAATCATAGATTAAATAGGGGTTTTTTGTACTTTTTATTGTAACTCAATCACCTTTTAGATTTACCTATTGATCAAAAAAAGGGGAACTTCTAAATACGCATTATGAGTGACAATGTATAGTTCTGTACTTTCACATAAAATTGCTTAATATACGCATTTTTAAAAAAGCATTGCATCTCATTCTCCAGTGTTTGAAGCTAGGACGAAAACTGTCAGTGAACTATTAAGTCTGATGAGAACTGTATTCTTCAAACTTTAAAGCTGCCACTGCTGGTTTGTTTTAATCATTCTTAGCAACTCTATCTTGAATTGCTTATCATGATTTCAATTTATAATGGTATTAACACAGCTGTTCGTTGTATTACCACTTTTGGGAACCATGAAAAGAAACACACTAGTTACTAGATTTGTTTGTAGGCACATGGGAAAATTTCATCATCACAAAAATCATTCTTTTGGGACTGAACAGTTCAGACTTGGATTTTTTAACTAAAACTGGATGGACACTAAATATTTCAGTAAAAGTCTGCTTTGTATAAGAGCTTCTGTTGGAAGAAGAGCCATGAAAGGGTGAATTTTAATTTAAGTTCTATATTTGTTGTTTGTATTGATACAGAAAAATCTCAAGTGAGCACTGGGATCCCAGTGACAGACCTGTGTCCTCATATCAATCATTCTATCAGCAAAATACTTTTTTTATTTCTCAGCCTATAGAAAGAGGCTAGGAAGTACCCTAACTATGTCATGAGTATTGTGTGCAACCTCAAATTGGTCTACAGCATTGACTGCGACATAGGACCTTTCTGATGTAAAGGTGGGTTTTATGATTTTTTTTTCAATGTATCTATTTCCTATTTTAATTCCTGTAGTCTTTTGACATCCACTACAGCCTGCTACAGTATATATCATGGTTGAACACCGCACTGTGTGAGCAGGTGCTTCCCTGACAGTTGGAACCCACATTGGGTAATTTTTTTGACACTTACTGTTTCTCGCATCGCAGGAAACACCAAATAGGCATTTCCAACATGCTGTGACTAAGAGTAGCACAGCTAAACTGTATGATGTACAGATGCAATAAAGAACCTAAAGGACAACTGCCAGCTTCAAAAGTACTAGCAAAAAACATTGGCAACATCACATCTTACCTTTATGTCAGCAACCTCACCCAGAAGTATTGTTTGTTCAAGCTATTTGAGATCTTGTTCATGACCTCCACTTCTATATCTCTTCGTCAGTACATTGCTTGTCAGAAAAATTCTGTTCTCCTCCAGTATCATTACTTGGAAATTGTGACACAATGACCTAAAGAGCTGGAATTCTTGGATCTTCTGCACGCTGAGAAGGTGAAAGGAAAGATCTATAACACACATGAAATTATTTTGAGGTGTGTAGCAGAGAAAAGGCAGGTGGGTGTTTTAGCAGTGATATCTGGATTATGTCAGGCATATGGTCTAGGGATTCCACTCACAAAGACCCATGCCAGCTGGGTCAGCATGGCAGGCACATCACTGATTTCTATGAATGTACACTCAGAATCATTTCCAGATTGTCCAGCCTGGCAAAGCGTAAGCACTTGGTGATGCTGAGTAGTGTTGATTCATAGCAAACATCTCCCCTGCCATTTTCACCCCTGCTGGGACGGTTCCACTTGTCACTGTCAATGCAAAAGCCTACAAACAGGAAGAAGAGTCCTGAGAGTTTTGTGCCCTGTTTGTGTAGCAGCTCTGGTCTTCCTCAGCTGAGGATATCTCGCGGGTTACCTTTCACAGATCTCTACGTACACTGCAATGTGTAAACAGCAGCACTGCCTTTCCCTGGAAATGTTCGATATGTATCTGGTAACAGGAACAATTTCTCTTTGCAAGTGTTTCAAACTGTTTATTAGTCTGTTGCTCAGGATACTTTGAAAACAGTGTTTCTGGGAGTGAAACACCATATCATTATGAAACTTGAAAAGATGCCAGTTTGTTATGAGAATAGTTACAAAATATTTTAGACTGGCATTCTAGTTAATTTGATAGCTAACCTATTACCTAGGTTTCTTGTTTCCTGCTGCATGCTAAGTCCTGAGAACTCCACACAGTTCCTTCCAGTGCAAATGAAACTCTCTCCTTATGTAGCAGAAGATTCGGTGTCCATCCTTCTTCATAAAGAAAGAACGTGACTGCTTATTGGTACTTAGTGGCTACCGAAACTGTTAGGATGCTTGTTCAGTATCCTCACTTAACGTCCCATACTTTAGGAGCTGGATAATTACTATCTAAAGCACAGGTCGTTACATTTCCAAATTGAAAAACTTCGGATAAAATCTAGACAAGGCTAATTATTTTGCCTCTCAAAATGAGATTCAACTCATGGACAAAACCTAAATTTAAACATCTACATATAGATGTCCACTTGTGAAACCATGTGCTGAGGTTGACGCTGTAGCTGCATATGCAGTGATATGTGCAGAAGTATATTAGGGCACCTCAGACAGCACTAAATTCCTGTATTTAAGCAACTGTATTGCATCCACAGTATACAAAAAACAAAACAAAACAAAACAAAACAACCCAAACAAAGTAAAAACCCACCAACCCCACCTCCCCCCCCCCAAAAAAAAAAACCCAAAAGAAAACCACCACTTCAGATTATCCTAGGATTTAATTTTGCAACACTAATAATCGTGAAACCTGTCAGTTGAAATAAGAAAGATCAGTAAGGTTAGAAGGAAGCATGAAAAAACCCCCGATTATAGCTTGTTTACAGGATGGCAACACAGCTTAGAAGAACATGCTAGGACATGAGCACTGTGTCCTATTATTTTGATGCCTCTTTTAGCTGAAGATGCAAGTGTGCCAACACAATGGTGTACTGGGACAGAGCAACTCTTAGAGCATTTTAAGAACAGTGAGTGAAAGCAGTGGGTTGAGTAAGTGCAAACATGCTCTGTAATTTCTGCTTTGATAGTTTATTTTTATAGTACTACCAGCCATCATGATGTTTGTAGACTTCAAACATCTAGAGTGAAAAAATTTAACTAAGATATTTTCCTTCCATGAAAAGGTCTGGCTACCTTTGCACAGCAGAGTATGCTGTTCGTAGATGTGTGATACTGGAAAAGCAGTGGGCTCTATACCTGTGTAACCCACCCCCCACCCCACCCCCCCCACCCCCCCCCGAAGGCTTTCAGGTTGTAGTAATCATCCTCACTGACTTAGATAAGTAAAAATTACTTTGTCATTATATGGTGTCATTATTTGGAAAAGAAATTTCATGTTCAGTGTTCCTTCACGTATGTGATTTAGATGCAGGCTGCAGGAGGGGTCCTAGACTGATGTAGATGAGCAGAAAAGGCAGTTCAGGCTAGCTGGCAACAGTGAGTCAGCCAGCTCTTTCTGGGTTAGCACAGGCTAGCTCCTGGGATTCAACATGTTGCTTTTGGAAATGCTGCAGCAGAAATGGGTGGTGTTTGCTTGGTGCTACAGTCTGCTTTGCACCTGGTACCCTCCACTCACAGCAGCTCCCATGCTCCAGCAAGACTTCTGCATTCTCCCTTTATCTGATGGAAAGAGTAATTTTTTTATATAACAAAGCTGCTAATTAGTTCCTGACAAGATTAAGAGGGACTTGTTTTGACATAATTAGAGCTAATTCCATTACTCCTGAGGCTAAGGCTGTGCTAGAACAGAGGCTGATAAGCTTTCTAGGTAAACACAGATTAGAAAGTAGTCCATAAGCAAACTTATTTTACAAAGGTTTAATAGACATATGCATTCAAATCTGTGTATACAAAGTGTGTTCTACAAGAACACATTTTGTGAAGGAAAAACAGTTTTTCATGGAGTGTAATGAAGTATAGTATACCAAGTAGTTGTTATTTCTCACAGACTTCTATGTTTGTAGGCTAAATCCCCTGCCTTTATACTTTTGCATATTTGGTGCTAGAAACACAGCAAATTAGCTTTTTTTTTTTGAACGCTTAAAATAAAAACTTTGCTAAGGCTAAAACTCTGACTTTGAAATCCTATCTAAAACTATCATTTGCTTGACTAGGTTATTTGGATGATTAGAACACACCAGGACATATTTATGGGTAAGTCAGAAAGGGGGTAACCATCCATATTTAAAAAAAAAAAAAAAAAAAATCGTTGTTTAGACTCTTCGAATGATTTTTGTCAAGATCCATGAGAATAAATGCAAGGCAGGCCCTTCATTTAGCCCTTCTCTGAATCCTTTTCTCTTCTCTGGAGGAAATAGGGACTTCAGAATCATAGGATCATAGAGTGATTTGGGTTGGAGATAATTTTTAAAGATCATCTGGTCCAACCCCCCTGCCATTGGCAGGGACTCCTTTCACTAGATCAGTTGCTCAAACCTGATCCAACCTGGCCTTGAACACTTCCAATGACAGAGCATCGACAACTTCTCTGGAAAACGCGTTCCAGTGTCTCATCACCCTCATCATAAAAACATTTCTTCTTTATGCCCAGCCTAAACCTACCCTCTTTCAGTCTAAATCTCTTGCTCTCTATCTTGTCACTACAGACTCTGGTAAAAAGTCTTTCTCCATTTTTCTTATAAGTTCCCTTTATATATTGAAAGACAGCAATAAGGTCTCCCCAGAGCCTTCTCTTCTCCAGGCTGAACAGCCCTAGCCCCCACCTTTCTTCACAGGAGAGGTGCTCCATCCCTCTGATCATTTCTGTGGCTTCCTCTGGACTCACTCCAACAAGTCCATGTCTTTCGTGTTCTGAGGAGCCCAGAGCTGGATGCAGAACTCCAGGTGGGGTCTCACAACAGAAGCAGAAATGAGGTGTGAATTAAATATAGAGAAATAACGGACTCAGTATACACTTGCTGGATTAAATTTATATCACTTAAAAATAGATACTGAGTCTGAGTTTTACTCTGATAAAAATATGTTTTTAAAATCTATACCAAAAGAGTATGTCATTAGGAATTTGGTCCAAACTTCATTGATTTAACAAGAAATAAGCATCACTGAAAGGTTTTATTGCATTTACAATACTGAGGTTTGGGTTTAGACAGCTGAATCTTTCTAAATTTAATGTATTTCTTTATTATTAATTAAAGGAGATTTGTGTGTGTGTGTGTATTTAAAATTATCGCTATCTTTAATCCAGTTGCAAAGTGCACGTTCTAGATCCAATTCTAAATTGAACCAGCCCACAAAAAAATACTTTATTTATGTATGTATTCCACGATCTCTACTTGCTCATAGTCTTTGATAACCATCTGCTTGAAAATGGCTGCAAAAATGCTTTATATCTGTAAGGTTCTTCCTGAGACATAATCAGCACTTGTGCAGTTAGTTAAAAGCTATGCTCTATTGTACACTTAGAAGATATAGGATATATTGATGTCATGTCAAAAAAAAGATAGGGTCATTCTAGAAAAAGTACAGAGACAGCTGATGTTCATTGATTTCTGTATGAGAACTGTCTGAACAGATAAATCCTGTTTGTCATGAAAAACAGAACACTGAAGGGAAGTTTATCACTGAGTTCTGCAAAATCATAAGTAGTATGGGAAAAGGTCAATGGGGGGAATGCTGCCAAGTTATCATTGATACATGAGGTTTGGGGTATCAAATACTTTAGCAAGATGCATGCCTAAACGTGGAGCTCAAAGGGAGGTGGCTATTAACATATAGCTAAACAATAGAACTCATTAAATGTAGTAGTTCAAAAAGCACAACTGACCAGCTAATGAAAGGAATGGACCTTGGAACGTTTTCTCACATGAATACACCATGTCAAACTTGAGGAGGCTATTTCAGCTGCGAATGAAGTCTTTGGCATGGGTCCTTCAGGAGTGCTCTTGCATAAAAGTACCACCTGCTTTCCTATTTTCCTGTGACTACTCACTGTTGGAGACCAGATACTGATACAGATGGACCTTTGTTCTGTTCCAGGACTGTTCTGAGGTTCTGGAAGGATTTTTTTTTTTTTTTTTTTAATTAGACATGATGTTCAATGTATTAAGTCATAGGAGGCATTCCTGTTCAGATAAATGATGAAGGGTGGAACTTAAGGAGGGAAAGAGTCAAAAATAGACTTGAAATTCTGACTCCCTGGTGGTTTATATAGTAGTTTAAAACAACCTGTGAATTAAGGAAAACAAAGCTAGCCTGGGTGTGGGGTGTTTCGTAGGCTGGATATGTCCTTGGGAACCAGCCTGGACAGATGGCCACTATACACTGATGCCAATGGAGGAAGCTGGGCATTTAGAAAAGTTTCCTCCTGCCCTTTTTCCTGAGCTTACTAAGTGTGTTTAGAGTCAAAGGGAGTCATCATCATCATCATGGCTTGGCTTCGCGGACGAAGATTTGGGAAGGGCTTTGCCCACGCTTATTGCAAGCGCGTTGATGGCTGAAAAGGCCAATGCGGGATAGGCAAGACCGGTTACAAAGAGCACACCGGAGGGTCTCCTTGGGTGGTATAGGAATCTGGGCATTTAGAAAAGTTTCCTTCTGCCCTTTTTCCTGAGCTTACTAAGTGTGTTTAGAGTCAAAGGGAGTAGGCTTTCTGAAAAGTCCCGTTTTTGCATCCTTGGAACAAACGCCATGCTCTGACCACTTAACTATAATTGCTTATGGGTTTAGTGCTCCAATATGAACCACCTCATCTGGTGCTTTAATCTCAATGCTAGAAAAGTGCACTTGGCTTAGAAGGCAAGAACAAAAGAAAGTGTCTTGAGAGTGTGGAGCTATGAAGTAACCACATGTAACATTTCTGAGGTAAAGCACATTTGTAAAGCTTCAAACTGATCTCTTGCTAAAAAGAGAACACATTTTTGTACAAAGAGTATTCCCTTCTTCTTAAACTCCGGTACAACTGTCCCAGTCTTGACCTTATCCATCTGTACAGAAAGTTTTGTCTGTGATAAATATGACTTTAATTCAGATGTTAAACCTTTCCCCTCTATTTTTTCCAAGCCTTTTTTTTTAACCACATATATGAAACATTAAATCTTCAAAACTTTAAACCAAAATTCTGCAAGCAGGTCGTTTTATCATTAAATGCTTATAGGGAAGCACATACTCAAATTGAAAAAACTGTGTGCCAGGAAAGTCCGAAAGCTGTTTAAAACAAAAAAAGTCTTCCTGAAGTTAGTATTCACAGCTGCAAAGAGATGACAGGTGATCTCAGAAGGTGCTTTCAGCATCCGAATGGTGCATTAAGGATCCCAAGTCATCATTTAGGTGCCACTAACATTCATCAAATTCCCACGTAACCCTTAAGTGCCTAATTTAACAGATTAAGGGTTTAGTCACAGAGCTTTAGCATCATCATAGTTTTTCTGTTCTTAATGGACAGAAAGTAGTTCCTACAGGCTGACTCCAAGCGGCTACTGCTCTGAAGTGCCCTGCAGGGCAAATCCTTTTTCTCAGCAGGGAATGAAAGTGGAATAGTGTATATTAGTCTCCCTCACATTATCCTTTGTAATTATGCCACATAATTTCCCACGTGACATCTAAACTGAGAAACTCCAGAGCAGAAGGTTCCTGATCTGAGTGTAAATCTTAGCCTGTCCTAACACCACATGAAAGCAGGATTTAAGCACACCCCAGACATCTCCCAAATCTTGTTTACCGGGGAAAGATAACTGAGGCACAGGCTGACTGTCATCTACACTGAAGTTTTAAGAAGTCTTTGTTTTGAAACACTGCAGGGTACTCCATGGTGCAGAGCTACAGGTCAGCTGAGAAGCAGCCCAGGACATTTGAATTTCTGTGACAGGAAATGACCATTTTGAGGATGTCCAGGACCAAGGTACTAAACTCATCCCTTCATCCTCCTGCATGACTTCATCCTCTTGTCTTGCCTCGCCCACCTCCATGACCTGACCCAACAGATCTGCTTACAGCATATCTAACTCTGAAACAGATTAATAAACACAGTATTGGTGCCTTCCCACACACTCAATATATTCTAGGTTGTAGATTTCCTTCTGAGATTAAAACTCATTTTGTATGAAAAAGTCGACTATTCATTTGAGTGGCAAGTGGAATGTAGTTTTCTGTACAATCCTCTCTGTATTTTTGTTAGAATTAGCTATAAGGTTAATTGAATCTTGGGGAAATGCACATTCAAGGCTATCTGTGTAAATCAAACAGAAAGATTTCTTTTCAAAACCTCCTGCAGACTGGAAACATGGAAAAAACTTTTCCAAAATTAGTTTTACAAAACCTAGGGTCTTTTTAATGATTTTTTTTTTTCAGAAAATAGAAAGTTTCCTGAAATCCTGAAACTAGTCTTTGAAATTGAAAGGGGCAGAACTAGCAGCCACCTCTCTCCCCTTCCTCAGCACTTCCTAGAGTTATTCTCACCACCCTCAAACCCCTCACAAACCTTTTCCCCTTCCTCACAAGAATGCTCCAATCCCAAACCTGTTAATTTCTAGGGTTGGTGTTCCTGCCTTCTGCACCTTCCAGGGACCTCACCATGAGATGAAGGCTGTCTCTTTCTGCAGGCCTGGGGTGGCCCAGACAGCAAGGTGGGCTGGCCCTTCTGTGTCTACTGGCTGAGCAGAGAGCAGTGAGCTGGCTATTGCTCAGCAGGGAGCAGGAAGGCTGAATGAGGAATTTTACTAATGAAATTGAGTGGCCCAAATATGCTGCTTGATAAGCCTGAGTTGTTAATCTGTGTGATGTGCAGAAGTGAATTGGATGTCTTCTCTGGGTCCTTTTCTCTCCTATTTTCAAATCTACTTTTCTGGGAACAACCCAGCCTCTGCTGTTACCAAGGGGAAACCTGATGATAAAGGAACAGAGCAGCGTTCAGTATGGGCTTCGGAGAAGTCAGGGACACCACAAACGTTGCTTGCTTTGAAAATGAAAAAAATCTACTTTCCTATTTAACAAGCAGAAAAAACAAAACCAATCCAAGAAATCACCTAACAAAACATTGCATAGGGCATTTCATTCTCCACCTTGGCAGAAGACAATGGTGGAGATGACTTGCATATGAGACCTATTCATCATACCTAGAAATGGTTATAAAAACGTTGTCAGCACATTTTCATCTGAAAAAGCTGTTTTGGCAACAGTGATATATTTAAATACAACATGTTACACTGTTTCCAACAGGAGATGCTTTGATCTAGAGAAACGAACATTTCATTTACCACTACATTAAAGAATGCCCTTAGTAAACAGCTGTGATTTTTCATCTTGTATGTTAGTTTTGGCATGGCCCTTCACAGAATTTTGTAACTAGCACATATGTAATAACATAAAAAGTAATAATAAAAATTAAAAAAATCTGGAAAAAGTATTCAGGGCCTTTCAAAGTTCCATTCAGGTCCAACAATCCCCTTTAATGCACTTAGCGCAGAGTTACCCTCATAACTATGCCTATATGCAGGTAGATATATATGGCTATCCTCACAGTGGCACACAAGTCTACCACTGTTTTTCCACCTCTACCAGCTCTTTCTTGAAACTTAAACACTTAAATTGAATTTATCTTCTATCAGGTCCTAAAAATAAACTTCTTGAAGAGGTTTATTCCACACGGCAACTACTCCTGTATTTATAGTGATTCAAACTACATATTTTTAGATTTTGTGTATATTAAACTTCCTGCCTCCATTTGTTGTTCCTAAAGTTTTAAGAGCTTGCTTTGTCTCTTGTCCCATCATTTTCCTACAGTTTACTTGAATTTAGTTGATATACTCAATAACTTACGCCCCTGAGTAAAATCCCTTCACAGATTTCATTCCATATGGAGGAATTAGACGTTTCTTATGTGCATAAATTTAAGATATTCAGGAATCGTCTTTCTTATAGGCTTAGATTGAGAAATAGGGAGTCTTTTCTTTTTCCCTTTCAAGGTAAGAAAAAAACTTATCTCTTATTAACAGTGAGCCAAAAACTTGTCCTGTTCTCATTGTGCTCACACGTAATGAATTTTTAAGGTTTTCAATAACAATCTTAATGAACAAGTCAGGGAATTATTTGGCTGTGTAAATGACTGCAATCAGGTCACTTAAAGGGTAAGACAATCTTAAAATTAGTGAGGCACTGGGGAAGGCTATTTAGAACATTTCAAAACGTATATGTTGAGATATTCAAGAAACCTTTTTAACTCCATTTTTCACTATAAAGAGAAGGTCTCCCACTGGCTGAAAAATGTCAAACCATCCATATATAATTTAATTTGTTTTGTATTTATTTTATTTGGAATAAAAGACACAAGCTTCTCAGCAAGTCTCTACTTTATTTGAATTTCTGCGTTTTGGTAGTGCACAGCAGGATAAATATATGCAGGGTTTCTTTCACCATTTAAATAATGGAGACTGACAGTGGACTGGAAAAATATGTATCTATGAATAGTGCTTGGTACTTCCTTTAGTCAGGCAGGTCAGTGGCATAGCAGAGTGGCAGCTGATAACACCTGGTTGTGATGAAAATACCACGCACAAAGTGTATGTATGCCTTTCCCTCTCGTGGTTGCTGGGTCCGTGGATGTCAACCTGCTGCTGATACCCATGACTGGAACTAAACTGCGGGTTCAGCCAGTAGAGACCTCATACATAAGACATTTTTCAGATTCTGACACCTTTTTTTTCTCATGATCAAAACAAAATGAGAATCCTCAGGCTACATTTAATTAAATATTTTCTCTGGTTTTAAATTTTATATATGCTGTGTTATTATCAATCAGGACAGACAGTTAAGCGTCATATTTAAATAAGAAAACTTTTTTGTGTTACGTAGAGTTTTATTCTCATTAGTGGTATCATTTTATGTTTCAATGTTCTACAGCAGAAATTCTGAGTCTTGTACATATGTGAGTGTATAATCATAGAAAAATAAAATGACAAAAGGCAAAACTGAGATGACAGTGTGGGTCTGTCTGACAAACAAGCAAAATAAAGCAAAGATAGGATGAAACTAGTATGGAGCAAAAAACCATTATGACCATGAACAGTTAAGAAATGCCTTTATATGAACATGAAACACATTGTAAACAGAGCTGATATTTCACAATAGATTCTTTCCACTCACAGCTTGAAGAAGATCTGTGTAGAATGAAGATGGTTCAAACTTCAATTCGTTAATGAGGATGAAAATCCAAAGGCTAAAATCATCCCAAGGATGTTGAAGATTATCAAGGCAAAAATGTTTCTGAAGTTCATGTTTTCATTTGTTCTGAAAAAAACCCAAAACAACCCCCACCAGAACTCCTCTTGATGCAAAATATTGACACTTTAAAGGTATTTTATGGCTTTCCCTTCACATGTCAAGTGGGGTTTGCCTACAGCTAACCATTCTGTATTGTAACTGATCTCTCTTAAGTTATGGCTAGTAACATGGAAGACTAACATTTTTAATATACTTTAGGTCTAACCTACTCTTGCAATGGAAAATGAGTAATTTATATTTTTTTAATGAATCATTTCACCACTCGATTTTTTGGATAAAACTCAGTGTATGACTTGGCGCAAGTAGTAGGATGTTGTGCAATACACAACAGAGTTCATACTTTCAGTCCATTGCAATGTTTCTGCATAGCTTCACTGAGGTCAATGCTGCTGCAACGAATTACATCAGTCGAGGATCCGCTATTGAACTAAGCTGCAACTTTAGCTTGTTGCATACAGAGACAAAAATAATGCCCTATTCATAATGAAGAAGTAAGAACAAAGGCTTGAGTCCCTCGTCAAAAAAGCTCCTGCAATCAAAAAATTTTACAGTTATTGTTGATTTCAATGACTTATGATTCACTCTTCACTAAGCTGTACTAGGTATTTGTTTGGGGGTATTTTCTTCTATATACCAGATACAGAAAATAACATACCTGAAGTGTCCTGGAAGGGGTAAACTGACATAATGAAGCACAGAAATAGAGAAATCAGCAGAGCTACCTGAGAGATAAAAAAAAACAACAAAAAAACCTCCCAGAAGCCTATTGCTTATGTCAGCAGAAGGTTTGTCATGGGAAAAAAAAAAAAAGAAAAGAAAAAAAAGAGAAAATTACAAATATTTTCATTCTATTTTTTAAATACAAAAATATGTTTGCCTTAATCAGATCTAAAAATTTAAAGTACCTAAGTTAAATCCCTCTTTCTGGTTCCAGTAATGCAAAAAGAACATGACTGTTCAAAGAAATAATTAATCTTTTCCTCATCCTGGCTCCAGCAGATGCCACTTTTTTCAAGTTTCAGAGGAAGGTACAAGAACTCCTCTAAAAGACACATGCAAAATAATCTGTTAGAAGGGAAGCTCTGTTTAGAAAAATATAGGCCATTTTCAAATGCTGCTCTCACTGAAAAAGAGTAGAACTGAACCTTAAGTCTACTTTCACACATCATCTTTCAAAACATATATCAGACCGTGAATGAAAAATGTTAGTGCCATTGTGGGGTATCAATTAAGAAAAATATGTGAGGTTTTTATACTACAGTTTCCTCCACAAATTGGTGAGTTTACGTCTGCCAGAAGATTATCTGCTCTTTGGAGAACATATGTAATAAGACAGTTATAAATTCTATCATATTTTTCTTCCTGAGTGTTCACGGACAGGATGCTGCCCTTTAAAGCAATACTATGAAGCTAAAAATTTAAGGTCAGTCGGTCTGGTTGACTATAACTGAGTGGGGTTTCTATATTTAAGTCTCTGATCCTGAGAAAACAATCATCTGCTCCTTCCACTAACCTGAAGATGTGACTACTCAAGACTTTTAGAGTCATTCCCTAACAGCTGAGATTACCAGTTGAAGAATCCATCCTGCTATTCATGGGACCTCATGTTCAGCCCACCATAAGTCTTCATCACCCTTGCTTTGCAGGGGAGTAGTGAAATTTGCCTGGTTCTGGGTATTCTCCCTGGAAGTTTCTATCTTGCCTTAATTAATTTGCAGACTTCTAATCCTCCCATGTACCCCTTAAGACTGCGCAGGAATAGCAGTGACATTCTGGAGCCAGGGTGTTCCCTGCTTATTCCTCTACTTACCCCTCTACTGCAGCAGTATCTATGCTGAAAGAGTGCTATGTAGAGGTCTTGATGCAAAGCAAATTTTTGCAATAGCCTTGAGGGTGGCTCATAGTGCAGTAATTGCAAGACAGAAATTCCCTCCTGCACTTCTGTCCCGCTGCATGGTACACAAGCTCCTTTCTATAACTGTGCCTTTCAGTGAGTCCTTTTCAATTTGGCTTAGGTGATAGTGCACCTCCAGTTTACCTCCTTCTTGCAACGGTATGTTCTTCCACAGATTTGTCACTTTACCCACTAGCAGCCCCTGGTGCAAAGTAGATCATTAAGAAACTAAATTAAAAAACCAACATGTCCTATACTGAAAAACTAGAGAGCGTTAAAGATTGAATCTCTGTAATCGTTCTGTTTTCTGTTGCTTCTTGTGGATAAGGATGAAAATCTGGATCTGTTGGTTGCCTCTAGATGAGAGTAAAATAGAAAATTCTGTTCCCAGAGGGATCTCCCTTGGTTGTTCCTGTGTGTATTTAGTTTTGCATTGAAAAATTAGTACAATGACTTCTGCTAATTCTTTTTTTGTGTGTAGGGTTTGCAAAACCTCTCTTTGTTCTATCCCAGAAATGTCTGACATACATGAGCTGCTTCTTTCGGTACGCAGTACTTGATTCTGATGGCCCCATATGAAAGGAGTGGAACTGACAGGCATTGTCCATTACAAAAATACTAGTTTGATGATGGCTTGTGTTTTGCCTCGTCAGTGGTGTGGTATCACAAAACCAGGCCTATATTTTTTAAATGAACTCCAGGTTAACTGTTTTGGAAAAAGAGGAATGTATTTCTATATAGGCATCCAAAGATACTCCATAAAGCCATGAGCACAGAACCCGTTTCTGCCACAAGCACCACAAAACCCGGGAGTAAGTTGCTTCAGATCACTCCAAAAACCACCCAGATCCTTGCCAAGTCTGTTTTCCTTTATAGTTTAATTCTAGATTCAATAAACACAAAGAAAAGGCCATCAAATGAACAGAGGCCATGTAATTTACAATTCCAACATGTAAGTGGTGTTTCATAAATATATGGATACAGTTATGTCTCTGGGCTGAACTGAAAGAACCACAAGTTTTGACAACTTGCACCTGCAATATAAATATTCCTGATTTTTAGAAAAGTTAAATACTACATTACATGTACACAAAGTGCACATTCCTAAGCTATGGTCCTCTTTTGAAACGTAGTTTCTAATAACGTTGCCAAAAGAAACAGCTTTTGTGTTTTCAGACAGCCAACATCTTATAAAACCAGGCAGATGAATGATGTTATGTGTAAGGGATGAATAAAAATATCAAAGATCTGAAGTTCCAATCATGCTCTGCAAGCCAAGAAAACTGTGTTAAAATTCACCCCACAGAAAATAAAAGCAAATAACATTGGGCTCAACCTGAGCATTTAGTCCTGCTCCAGAAGATAAAGGCTTGTGAATGTTCCTGAGGCAGAATGATCCCTCATTTTGCAGTCAAATTTCCTGAGAATTTTGAATTGTGTTGCTACGCTGGGCTTGTTCATTGGCAATAAAAAAATTGCTATGAAAAAAAATTCATGAAAGTTTTATGTAGAATGTATATATTTATTGTAATTTGAGAGAGACAGTACTCAGACCTCTTAAATTCTGGTTTTTGAATTTGGAGGGAGCCTTTTACCATCAGAGGCAGAAGACTGGAATTTCATTCACATTGAAAGTCAGAAGGAAAAATCTTGATACCTCAGACTGACAGCCTTTATAATATAAATTACAGGAATATATGCAAGAAAAAATTAGCACCTAATAATTAAACTACATGAATATAATTCCTTGGTGATGTCTAGAATCAATGTACAACTTAAATAAGAGATACATATTCCTTAATTTATATAAATGAGAGAATTGAACCCAAGAAAAATCAACTAAGGCACACACTGCTTTTAAACATTCTCACACCCGTAAAATATGCAGGTGAAAATTTCCTCTGCTCTTCAAAGTAGTTGTCTGCTCAATCTGCTTTCACTTATAGGTATGTAAAAGATAAATATTGATACCATAACTAAAGGTTTCAGTTAGATCTATTTATTTATCAGATGTTACACAAACAGACAGGAAAATTTGTCCTTTTCCTAGGCTACACCTGATTTTAATCAGAAACTAGCAACTGGCCATTAAAAATGATAAGAAGAACGGCAGTATAAATAAAAGTTCACCCATGGGTTAGTTCGGGGTGAGAGCCATCTCACCTGATTTTACATATCTGAAGACTAAGGTTCTCACAATGAACTAGTCACCATAGATCGCCTTTGTGGGGCTCATGCAAAGAAGAAGTCGTGTGACCTCTCTAGAACAGAATCATGTATTCTTTGGAGATGCCTATTTCCCTTCTTAGACTAATTGGTAGTCTCAGGTGACTGGATCATAATTAATGCCTTACTTTTGGCTCATACTTGCATGGTTGAACTTTCTGCATGACCAAGGAGTATCCCAAAGAGAGGAACAGAAGAAAAAAGGTCACACACTGAGTAATATGAAGTGAGGAAACAGAAGTGTACTTTCAGCAGTATTTTTTGAAAAATGTCTTCTTTTATAAGAATATTCCTCTTTTATTTTATTTTTTGTTCTCCTCTAGAAAAGGGTTGCTCAAATAGAGAGGGATTCTGGCAGGAGTCCTTACGGTTATAATAACATCACGGAAGAAAGTAGGAAGCTGGATCAGTCTTTGTCCCTCGGTCACAGAAGTTACAGCTTGGATATATATTGGAGCTCTTTATGACCTTGCAGATGCTTCTATTATGAACAAACACTTTATTTGTTTCTCTCATTCTGTCGTACTTGTGTTTTATTACTTTCTATTGAAGTTTAGATTTTTAACCTTGTTTTTACTGTCTTTCTCGACAAATAGCTTCACAAATAGCACAGTGTGATTCTTTGATCCCTTTTGACATCCAAATATAGGATAGAGGTAAATACTCCCAGGTAAACTCAGAAGTTATCAGGTGTTTTTAGTACTACTTAGATGTAACCCTCTGTTTCATAGCATACATCTGGATCTACTCTGGTTTTTGGTTTTGCCAACGGTATGTTAATGTCTGGTAAATGGTCTACAGGGTGTCCTGTATTCAGAGACCTTAACATGACGAAATAATTTGCTGTTGTACCTTCCAAAAATCAGAATGATGAATCATACAGCTACAATGGGGTTTGCTCTAACATTGCTTTAAAAATCAGTCGTCTTGATAATAATCATGGTTATTAGCCATTGGATCAGTTTCTCCAGGGATTTCTCTTTCTCTTAGTTACTTACCTCAGGACAGGCATTTTTTCTTGTGCATCTGTTCTAGTTCAGGCCGAGGTTGAAGGCTGAGCTCAGAGATCATCCACTGAAACATCCGAGTTAGGTCAGAGATAAGTAATCAAACCGTAGTTCTGGCCTTAAAGTCTTTCTCTACGTAAACTATGTCTTACCTGTTACTCACTATGTTAAGTAGCTTAGACTGCAATAATGAATAAATAATAATAAATTAAGGAAATATGTCTACTGGTATCAGTGACAGAAGGTATTTAGTTAAGCTTAATTTCCTTTTCTGCTGTCAATCTAATCAATATTTGACTACAGAAAAATTAAACTGATGATTTTTTCTATGATGAACAAAACTGTTGAAAAGTTTACCTGATTTGTAAAAATTGCAGTCTTCCTTGATAACCTAAAGCACTGTTTTCCTTTTCTTTTATTTTTACTTCTGCTTCTTTGTGATCTGAAAGCACCTGGAGCTGTGCATTGAATTGGAAGTAGAAGAGCTTTCCACATACACTTGGTGTGCAGACCTATTTTCGAAAACATTCTCCACAAGTACTTTCTGTGGCCTCAGGGTCTGCTCTCATTGCAATCGGTGACAAAAATCCTCATTTACTGAAAGGAGAAAGTCAGAAAGAGAAAATGGTAAAAGCTATCTAACCAAACCGATCTATACACCGCATTTCACTGCATATCTGCAGTTTGCTACAACAGAAGACATCTGCCCAAACCACGGTATCAAATGCCGACTCTTGAATGCACTGGGATCTTTCCTATCTGAGTTCAAGTTACAGTCTTTTCAGCTGATAGAACCACTGAATATATAAGCATTTTATATAGATGCACATGGTTTCAATGATGTTAAGCATATTAGTTTGCTTTGCTTTTTTTTTTTTTTTTTTGTGTTTTGAATTTTTTCAGCCATAGCCCTGAAGACTGAATGGCAGCCAGGCATAGCCACATCTAGAAATGTTGCTGATGTAAACTGAATTAAATCTAGTATAAAACCGAATAAATGATTTATACTGAAAGTAGAAATAAACAAAATTAATTAAAAATCTGCTTGTTTAGTTTGAATAAAACATCTTCCCGTCAGACTCTGAAGGTAATTTTGCTCCACAAGAAACACCAACATGTGGTCACTCTGTTTCCAGGTTGTAATGCTGAGATGAATAGCACCTTTCATAACAGAGTCCTCAATAACCTCTGGACTTGATCCTGAAAACACTTTGTATGTAATTATGTTGGCTTCAACTGTACTACTTCAGGGTGGGTTTCACTCACTTAACATTAGACATTTAGAAGTAGACATGTAGGCTCCCTCTGCAGTCAAAGGAGAGATACAGAAAGCACTAAGGAAGAAGTTGTGTTCCATGTCTGAAGGTTTGGGGGTTTTTTTTAATATTTTATTTTATTATGGGATGCATCATCAGAGAGGGAAATTGACATCAATCTCTGTTGACTGCATAAGGAGCCTCTAAGATTAGAAACTTAGGTTTTAATAAATAAGTCTATTTGCAAATTCAAGTGTGTAAGTTTTTGATGAGTGAAGCCTGGGATCTGTACGCCAGTCAACTGAGCTACTTGTGGAGAGAACCAATCACTTTATTTAGCTTAATAAACATATACGAGTAATGAGTGATGCCTCCCTTAGCTAGAAAGGTGGTAGTGCAAAGGCCATAGAGATGCTATAGTACAATCAAATCTGGTTATATTATAAATATTGTAAATATATTGTAAATGGGAGTACTGTGTAAGAAGGACACTCTTCATCACATGGACCAGAACCACAGTAATGGGATAAGGGGGCTATAGGTCCCACAGAAACCAGTTTGTCTATAAATCTACACTTAACAATGTGGGGAAGAGTGAGTTGTGCTCCTCTAAAAGGTACCAATGGGCTGTGAAGCAAAAGAAAGTCAAGAAAATAGCACTGGTGTTTTCCAAACAACTCCCCACAAAATGCTCTTCTAATTCAAAATATAGCTCTCTGTGGATTGTCAAGATACTCAAAATATGATGCTGTGTGCTGCAGGGATTTTGCTAAGCTTTGGGGGGATTTGGCTTCCATTCACTGGCATTTAGCTGCCTCACTAACCTCTTTTGGCTAGGCTAGGTTTCTGGTACAGAGAAACCCAGACTTAAACCTCTGAAGTTTTCCTTCAGAGCTTGCAAAATCCACAACTTCCATGAATATATGCCTGTCTACATTAGAAACGATGCGGTAATCTTCAAATTAAGAGTCTATTTCCTTCAAACCTGTTGCACAGGTATTTCATGAAAGGATTTAAACAGACTGCCAACACAGAACAGAGTGTGTAAACAAACATACTACACCAGGTAACTGGTTTCAACCTTCTGACAGTGCTGATAACTCTCATCTTTCAGGGAAAATTTGTACTGACTTGGCCAGTGGTATATTATCATAAGCTACTAACAACAATCTGTCCTCACTGATGAAGCTATAAGAAACTGAATGTTTACAGTTTAAAGGAGACGATCTTTAATGCAATCAAAACAGCTATTTGTTGAGGACAGTGAACATGAGCCCACATAACGTGTGCTGCAAATCATTAAGACATGTGGTTCCATTTAACACTATTTTGCTTGCAAAGCTATCACCTAGAGTTAAGGTTTGCCCTAAATTGGGCAGGAAACAAAAATATCCAAGAATAAATAATAAATAGGGTGTGTTTTGGACAAAGCTATCTTTTAGAGCCAGAAAGAACATTTCTATCTATAGAAGCATTGCTTGCATGTTTGTCTTCTGTAACCACAAGTACATATTTTCACCAGAAAAAAAGTGACTTTCAGGCATTCACAAAGATTTGTTCAAGCTAAGGATAAACAGAACTAGATATCCTGTGTTCTGAGATAAGAAAATAGATGGAACCGTTTCTTGTAATAGCACTCATGTTTTATTAAAATGAGGGGCTTTTTTATTATTGCTACAGCCACTGCTGAGGGGAACTGGAGTTCTCTGGACACAGCTCAAAGCTGATTTTATTCTTACTCTCCCCTGCTTGGTGCTGAGGCCAATAAATCAATACAGCAGTTGTTGCCACTGAGTGAAAGCAGCATAATGCCTTAAACCAATTAGATCAGCCATTGGTTTCATTGGAAGTAGAAGCAGGAGGTAGAAATGCCCTTCCTTAGAAATACAGACCTTTAATTTTTACAAAGCAAGAAAATGAGCTTCAGTTAATTTGTCATGAAAATTAATTTCTTGTCTGACTCATAAAATACATAGAACTGTGGGCTCTCAGAAGCTGCTTTCCTTTCCAAACCAGAACATACATGGAAACACAGCAAACCTTTTTCTTGTTGTACTATTTATTTTGTAGAAACTGAATTCATATCCCAACAATGATCTGTAACAAAATTTTTATTCTTCTTACAATATTTGGGCCAGATCCCACATGCACTGTGCAACAAAGCTTGAACTGAAGTCAGTGGAAATTGTAGGTTCTTCATGAGATAGTGGAATTCTTGAGAGGACAGGGCCTAAATTGTGATGAGAAGGTACCTGGGATGTGACATTGCCTAATTTGTACCTCAGCATGTGGCCTGCTAAACTATGTTAAATATTGTGAACTCCAGTGGAGTTTAAACACGTTCAGTAATTCAGGACCAGATCGTCTATGACTACATTTTGATAATAAGTCATGAATTTGACAGCAAGACAAAGATGGATATTCTACTTTTACCTAATACTTCTAAGGAATGTTTTGTCCCCTTTTAAGTAATGTGCCTCCAAGTTGGTTTTTTTGGGGGTTTTTTTTTGGTTTTTTTTTTTGTTTTTTTGGAACATCAACTCAGCGGAGACAGATTATCTTTTACACCTTATACAAATGAATGAAGTGAGATCTGCTCTTATTTGGGAACCACAGGGTCTAGAAATGCCTCCTCTCATGCACTCTAACCCCCAGTAGGGTTTCTCCTGATGTAATCTACAGTACATGCTGAGCTTCTTCACGAACTGGTAGACTGAAGGAGCCTTGACCTCCTTTTTCTGCTCTGACTGCTTCTTGTTCTCAATGTTTAGATCAGGTAGAACTTGGGATGATCAGGTAAAAAATAAAACAAAAGGGCTTATAAAAACCCTTGTCATTAAGAGTTTGCAGGCTTAGTCAGTGTTTGCAACTTGATGATCTTCATCAACTGTGCGATAGGAATACGAATGCAGTACAGATGCCTGATTCTCTGTAATGACCAGCATATATTTATCATAAAGGAAAAATCCCCAAACGAAACAAAAAGCTATTTGATGAGAGATACTGATATGAATAAATGAGATTACAACTACGATGTCCAAGTTCTATTAGAAAGAAAGAAAGGAGCAGAATCTGACTCTGGCTTTAAGTCTTGTTGGCGTGGGAAAAGACATGAAATGAGTGTGCGCTACTGTGCAGGTGCTGCATTACGCTTAGCAACACTAGCGTAAAACAGATTCTCCTCTTCCCAAATTGGTGAGAAAGGGAGTGAACAGAGTCCTTTATCTTGCTCTGGAGACCCCCAGAGGTCACCTAGCTGCATCAGCACAGGGCAATGGGCAAACTCTGGCTATCCCTGTTCAGACAAGGCAAAAATTGGAGTTGCCAAAAGAGTGCAGAAAAAGAGCCTTTACCTCCTGATGGACTGCAAGGTGGCAATTCAGCACCTTACTAACACTATTCTGTATCTAACTCATCCTCTTTAAATCACCTGACTTTTAGTAACTCTGTGACTCCATATAGTCCCTCATCAATCCATGCAGGTCCCATTATTGTCAGTGGAAATACACCTGCTGTCTTCAGAGCATATTGATCCATATTCCTGGACAGTGTTGGAGTCTAAATTTGACTGGGTTGCCAGTGTGGGACCCAGCCTGCTTTCACAGTAACTGTTGGAGCTTAGTGACACAGTCACTAAGCCATTTGGTCACTAAGCCACATTTGGTGGCTGAGTCATAAATACAGGCTCTTCGGATTGACTGGATGAGGTGGCTTCTGCCCCCAGCTGATTGCTCCCACCCTCATCCTTCCAAAGGCTTCCCCACTTCTGGATGGGGAGTTCCATTCCACATGCAGCAGCTCCTCCAATGCTTCACTTTGCAATCCAGCAGGTGAACGTAAATCAGTTATGGGCTTCAGCAGCTTGGTTTAACATACCAGGTACAGAATTTGCTCCATGTTAGGCACTTTCATGTCTGCTGCCGAGAGTGGAGGCAGGGATGGGTGGCTGGTAATAAACACTGCCAGACTTCAGGCCATCCAGGTTTGTAAGTCAACACCCAATTTCTTGGTCTTGTCAGTAAAGAGTGGGATGTTCCTTTGAAAATTTTCAGAGTTTGACATGAGTTACAGGATCTTCTCATTAAGGACCTCAAGGGTTCTTCAGCTGGAAGAGATTCACTAGGTACAATTTGGCCTTATATTTGGAAAACAGCCTCTCTCCTTAAGAGATTGAAGCAACATCACTGCATTGCATAGTGCTGCAGGCATTTCTGTCACTACTTACAGAAAGAATAATGGTGCTCAGCCTAAAGACAAACACCTGCAGTATGGCAGCAAGCTGCTCTCCCATGGTTCTCCTGCGGCCTTTACTAAGAGACCATCTATCTGTCTTGACATTTTATCTCAGATGAAAATATTTTTCTCTGAAATATGCCAGTTCGGCATTACAGTGTCTGGACAGTGTTTAGAATTTCAATCAAACAGAAAAGGAATAGAAAGTAACAAGAACAGCTTACTTCTCTTCCTAATTTTAGTTACTTGCTAAAGATCTATTTGATCATTTAATTCATGCTTGTATTATTGTTTGATGAAAAAAGAAAAATGCAGATATCTGATGTTCAACTTCTGTTCTTTTATGAGCCACTCAGCCTTACAGGAAATCTGAACTGTTGCCCGGGGCACTGGGTGTGGAATTTGGTCTTAGGGGAACCTCAAATTAGCTAAAAAAGACAAATAAGGAGAAAAAAAAAACCCCACTTAACAAATTCATGTTTATAAGAACCTGTTGAATATTTCTTCCACTCTATAGTCAGTGTCCTTTTGGCAGGAAAAATAGCATCATCATCATCGCCATGATTATAATCATCCCCTCTCCGAAACATTAAAAGGAACCCTGTTAAAACTTTAGAAAGTTTCTACAAATTTCACAGAAATTCCTGTAACTTTTGGGGCATTTCAAACACCATGTAAGGGGCAGATGCAGTCCTGAACAAAAAGTGCACTCAAAGAGGCGGCATTAATGCAGACACTGAGAAAGGTAAAACTCCTTCTAATGTCGCCCAGTAGAACTGTACTTATCTCCTCTGGGATTTTCTGAACAGTGGTTTAAAATACAATGCCAAGGAATGCATCAACTGATCATTTAAAATGATACCGTGCAGATGGTGAATGTCTTCTCAGCCCGTGTCCATGGTATGACCTCATGTAACCTTGTTTTACAGCCTTAGTAACACGGATAAAAAGGCATGTTCCTTCTGTCCTGCCTGCATAGGAACTTTACGAACTTTCTCAGTTTTCATTCAGCCAACAGCCACAAGAGGGCATCTTTTTTCTTGGTTTCCTCCACTTCAATAAAAGAAGAGCTTAATTATTTCACAAATACGTTTTTATAAATCTTGGAAATGAATCTTCTCTTATTTATTCCACCAAAACCATGTATTCTCATGATTTAAAAGAAGAAAATGTAGCTGCTAAAATAAAACCGTTTCCAAAACCATTTGTTCTTCATTTCACAGGGACTGCAGACTGGTTCCACAAATAAGAGAAGGGGACATTCACACTGATTTCTTTTTCACAGCAGTCTGAAACATCTCCAGTACATGAAGCAAGCAGTACTTTTCAGCATGCTCCTTCCTTTTTACCAGTATTCATGTTTTCATGGTACCTCAAACCCCAATTCTGTCGTTCTAATGAATGCTTAAAAAATCAACAGGGATTTTTCTCTCATCAACCTGCTCCTCGTTTTCTGGGTGTTGAGCTGCTCTTGGTGCAGGAAGTGTTTACCAGCAGAGTGTCTGTAGTGTTCGGTGAGTATCTGGGATCAAGGTGTCTGGGAACAAAGTGTAAGATTCATTCTACAGGAATTTACAAGATAAACTGGGCCCTAATCTTCATCGTACTGATTACAATTTTTATTAAACAGTGCCATCCAGGGATTAAAGCAATGGAAAGTTTTAGTTATCATAATGAATGTACAGAAGGTATAAACCCCCCTTCTTGAAGGCCTTAAACAGCAGAAGTTAGTGGCAACTAGGAAACAAACTGTCTTCAAATTATCCCATTTATTTTGTGGGAACATGAGACACATGCAGACAAGTAGAGTCTATGTGCCTACGCGTGCAGAGTTTATAAAAACATTATCAGCTTGGTACTATAATAACAAACTGTTTAAAAAGCATGGATAAAAAAAGTGTAAAGCTGGCTATTGGTCAATTTAGAAAAAAAACCCCATACTTAGTTCCTTCCTCTATGCCCAGACCACCCATCTGACTTGTATGTGAACGGTAGGTGAGGATAAAGTTCTGCTGAGGTGGGTAATGTGGAAACTCCAATATATTCCTCTGGACTTCTTTGGTTCTGCTGTTATTTCATGGGTGTAACAGTCAGGGCCTGTTCTGCAACTGAGCATTTAGCCGAAGACTTTCAATCTGAGCTCTTCACTAAGGGAAATAGAGTTTTTGAAAGAACCCCACTGTATCTTGTCTGGAAGTGTCTGATATTATCTGTGCCATGTGTTCAATGGCTCTCAGCCTGTGGGCAGAAAGGCTCTTCCTCGGGCAGCCACAGGAGGAAATATGTTGGAGAGAAGGGTTTGGTGTGGGAGTGGGTTGGTCCAGGCGAGAAATTTTGTCTTAGGAAGTGGTCTGCAGCATGCGAAAGCTGGAGAACCACTGATGGAGCGCATTCCATGGGCAAAAAAAATAATTGCAAAGACATATGTATCCCTGGCAGATACAATTTTGCGCATGGGCTACTCTTAAACATGCACCAACCCCTAGTGCTGGGCCACTGCCCAGCTGCTTTCTCCTTATCAGTACGTGGGACGAGCAGGCATTTTTTTTCCATCCCCAGTCGACAGGCAGTGACTTGCAGCTCAGCCCCAGCGCAAATGTCACGGGAACAATGTGAGTGGACCTGAGGATGCTTTAGACATTATGATCTGGACCAGCAGCTGTGCAGTGACCACAGTATCAGGTTGGGATGTCCCTGTACAAACTCGCAGTTGCGTGAGCAGTCAGTGAGGGAGAGGTCTGTGGTCCAGGAGCAAGTACATGAGGACCGGGTCCCTCAGTGCCCGCTCTCAGCAGGGTGGGCATACTGCTGCCACAGTCTGCCTGTGTGCTTGGGTGTCTGAGTGGGTGCTGGGGTGTCTGAGTGCGCACTCCGCCGCTTTTCACGGAGTTAATGTTTCTTGGTGTCCGGGGCCGTGACCTCCTCCGGGAGCAGCAGCAGTGGGTGTGTGTCTGAGCTGACACACACACACGCACACGAAGCAGCCCATTTGCTGGAGGGGTGTGCATGTGCGTGCGAGGGAGTGGAAAGGGAAAGGGGTGGCGGGGATGGAGGAAGGGAAGCCAGGGGAAAGTCTGACACTCCGCGCAGAAGGAGCGAGACCCTTCGCTGCCGCCGCCGCCGCCGCCGCCGCCGGGGAGGAGCCCGCCTCGCTCGCAACGCCTCCCAAAACCCGGCCACCGGCCCCGGCCCCGCACCGGCCTCACCCCGCACCTCGCCGCCGCTCCGGCTCCCCGGCAGGTACCAGCCAGACCCCCGCGGGCCCTCGCGACTTCGCGCCGCTCCGCCGCGCGCTGCTGCACTTTTCCGCCGCCGCGGAGCAGGGGTGGAGGGTGCGTGCGTGCGTGTATGTGTGTGTGTGTGTGTGTGTGTGTGTAAAAGTGCATGGAGTCCCCTCTGCTTCACTCGGACCCTCCGCTTGCCTCTGCCCCGACGGCCGCCAGGGCTGCCGCGGAGCGGGTGCCGGCGCCCGGCACCTGGCAGCGGTCCCCGGGCCACCTGCCCGGCTGTCATCGAGGCGGTGAGGTGCGCGGGCTTGGGAAAACCCCTCGGCTCTGCCAAGGGAGCAGCAGAGGTGGGTTTGGGTGGTTAAGGGAGAGGAGGAGACAGTTTTGGGGAGCAGGGGTTAAAAGGCTGGGGAGGTGGTGCGGGTGCGGGTAGAGGGAAAGGTGTTTCGTTCTCTGAGCCCCGGCACGGCTGCACCTACTTCTGCTTCACAGAGGTGTCTCAGGGCAATGGGAAGGGCAACACGGGCATAATCAGCCCATGTTCATCAGCAAAACTGTTGCGTGCTGGAGCGGTGGCAAAATTCCTTCCTTTCTAAGCAGTCCTCCAGCATTGCTCCGAGCGCGACTCTGCAGACCGTGTCCATCACTAGGAGCTGCAGAGCACCTGGTTGGCCTGGGGTGTTCACTGAAATGAGATTATTCGTCTTGTCACACTGGCAACGTCTACTTTGCTTTGTGCAGTAACACAGAGGGTGGTAAAGCTTCTTGTTTTGCAGTGGATATTACAAAATGAAAGTTGTTGCTTCTAGAAGGGAAACATTCCTGAGCGTGTTAGGTAATTGGAGACTGTGTACTGAAGAAGCACAAAGCAGCCACCTATGTTTCCTTTAAAAAGGCTTCATTTTGACTTGAATTGGGAAAATTTGTCCAAGAACAATAGAGATCAATGGGGCAGCAGTCTGACCATAAGCAGAGAGCACTTTGCTGAGAAAGCAGCAGCTAAATGCTGCATCTGTGGCTCTGACAGTGGCCATGAAGATGCAGGCAAGAACTTTTGCAAGAATTTTAGCATTTTTTTTACTACTTACTCGCAGATCTAGGGAACAGGTAGAAAGACTTGATTTCACTGTTAACCATTAGGAGGTGTTTTACTGTATGGAACAAAAAATTAATAATGTTTTTCAAACCAATATTAGTATAGTTGTGATTTTCATGTTTGCATTTAAATTTGTTTAGTTTATTATGGGCCCGATCCAGAAAAGCATTATGCATCATCATCTGCAAGATGTGTAAGGGTCAAGGTCTTTCCTAAATCTGTAGAAAGCTGGATGTCTAAATAACTTTCTAAAGAGGGTTTTGGGTATTTTAATCCATAGCTGTAATCCTGCGGTCAGAGGTACCCAATTTCTTCAGGAGACAAACCTCTTTTTCTTAAAGTTTCCAAGACAAGTCCTGCTCTGAGGTGCTTCCTAAGTTGAAGCGTTTCAGCCTTGATCAGGCTGAGCAGCTTGGCTTCACTTTTATTTGAACTTTGTTTTGGCTTGGACATCCAGACTAGCCTGAGATCCAGGATCTAAATTTACTTTCCCTCTTCTTACCACTGGATCAATCCAACGGGGATTCTCAGGGTACAGGCAACAGAGCAGACTCCCATTAGGTGCAGTGCTGAAGCACAGAGAGATGTGGTCCAAACCAGGCAGAAGTGTTTTGAGCCAAAATCTCCCACAGCCAGTATGTGAGCTCTGCCCATGAAGCACTTTAACCAGAAATGAAAATAGCAGCTTCTCCAGTAACCTCTGATACATCTCAAGATTTAAGAATGACTGCAGCTATAAGAGCTGGTGTAAGGTGCTTTCAGGACAATAACCCCAGGAAGACAGAAGTGCCTTCCAATAGGGCTGTGTAAGGTCACCAAATCTCAGAAAGACATTTTTTTGAGTTGTGTTCCTGGCCACAGCTTTGGCTTGGTGGGTAGCTGCTGTAGATCCCCCGAAAAGTGGTGTCTCTTGTGGACACTGCTCCCAAGTACCAGCCTCCACCTGCTTCTCTTCAGCTGCAGGCTGTGCTGTCAGCTGACCTTACAAAACACTGTAATAGCCCTGCTTTCACCCTACCTCTCAATGGTTTGGGATTGGTTTTGGTTTTTTTTTTTTTGTTCCCAAGAGGTGATGTTTTCACTGTAGATACCACCGTGTTCGTTATGTAAATTATGCTGCACCCTGAAATTCTACTGGGATTTTGCAAATGAAAGAAGGCCCTAGGAAAAAAAAAGTTTTAATTAAGCTAGAATATTAAATGGAAATAGATGTTGTTCATTGGGAAAGAGCCCTTTAAAGTGTTTGAGGATGCTGCACCTTTTTTACTCAGAGAATAAATAACATTAATTAGGCAAATCAACACTGTAAACACCAAGGTTTTAAAAAGCGAAGCCAAAGAATGAAATGCTCCCAAAAAAACCTGTCCCTATTTTGATCCTAGCAGAAGGTATATACTCAGTATCTCTTTCCATGTTCTATAACAGAACAAGTGGAGGTGCAAATGTCTCAGTATCTTTACAGTTTAATTTGCAGAAGTTCACAAGAAGTCAGAGTCCCTCTGTGAGCATGCTGTCAGCTTAGGGTGTTCAAAATAACAACGTATTTCTGGAATTTTTTTTTTTTTTTTTTTAATCCCTGTTTTGCTTTTTCTCTCATTCTCATTGCTGTTAAAAATACAGAAGTTGTAATCTCAGGTGCCTCTTCACTCTGCACCACTGCAATGTCGACATACCGGTTACCTGTGGCTCCACAGAGGCTGATTCATCAGCTGGGTATCAGCTGAATTCCCAGCACATGCCGGCATTTCTTTGGCTAAACTCCCTGGTACTGGAATTGGCCACTGAGCCACCTCTGTACTCTTTGAGGTTTCCGACATGAGGGAATCCTTCGATGCTGGTTAAGCAGGCTTCCCCACCGCGCTCTCCTGGCAAAGCAGCCTGTGGGATCGCCAGAGCTGTATTTGGCCAATTGTCTTTTTAACCTGTGGAAAATGCTTAAGGTGCGTGTTACGTGTCATTAAATCAAATAGACACCCCAAAGTGTGATGCATTTGTTTTCCTTGCTTTCTGGCTTTTCTCCAGCTACAAACAAGCAACAGAGAAGCTCATAGTAAAGCCGTGTTCATGAGATGTGAAGCGTGGTGGCTGTATTTAAACTACGTGTGATGCACATTTTTGCTCCCTGGGTGTGCTACTTTCATCCTCTTTATAGTGCTGCACCTCTGTCATACTTCTTAAGACAAGGTGTTGCTGCCCCAACATTTCTGTCCGGGCTTTATGTGTTTTATAGACTTAGAAATGGCAATGAGTCAGTGCTTGAATTACTCCTGTATAAATCTTTAGTCTTTTTATCTTCCCCTTTCTATCCTGTGTATTCAGAAAAGGACCCTCACTGATATTGTTATTTTTCACATCCCAGAGACATGCTGTGTGAACATCCACGTGTTAGTTGACAGAGGGTGATAAAAAAAATCAAGCGAAGGAAAAAAGCAGCCGTTCTATTCCACTCTCCCCAGCTTAGACAGATCCAACGTCACATGGAGGGGATCCAGGATGAGTCAGGGAGCAGTGCTGTGGTCCAAAATTCCAGTTTGGATTACAGTTGGGAGGCAGCATTTAGCATCATGTGGATTTATTTTCTTTTAACAAGATCTCCAAAATAATTTATGGAAGTCATATAGCCTAATGGGAAGAACAGATAACAGTGAGCCAAGAAGAACCTGGATTCCCATCTGGGTTGAATTATTGACTCAATTTGACTATCAGAGTGATGGGTGTGGTATTTAAGCCTAGAACATTATACTGGCCTTAAGAAAATCATTGCATTTCCCAGCAACATAACTGGAAAATATGATTAAGATTCAGAGCTCCGCTGGTACCTAACAGTTTACCTAATAGTCGACTTCACTAAGAAGATTCAGACTAAGCACAGCACATTCGAGGCATTTATTTGCAACATTAACTTGCAGGATGTATCCTAAAGGGATATGACTAAAAACAAATTCATGCTCTTGAGTTTACATGTACATGGAGACCTGTAACTCATAAGGACCTGCAAGAATTTCACACTGGACATATTACTCAGCATTCAGTAACACGGATCCTTTTGTATATCTTTGCATATTTTTCTTCCCGCATTATTATAAACAGAAGGAAGAGTCATGTGAGCCTTTTCTTTTACTGTGGTCAGCTTAAAAGCAAAACAAATATCCATAATTAAACCATTTCCAATCTAGTTGGTCAGTGAATCAGGAGTCTTGCAGGAAGCAGATGTTATGCAGAAGAGAGGCTAAAAAGATCTGTAACATCTGAGCATACCCCAATGATATGCTAAGGTTTTTTTGTTGTTGATCTTTTTTTTTTTTTTTTTTTTCCAAGAGGATGGGGAGGAAAGAAGTTACCAGTTTTCCTGGAATGTCCTCTTCCAAAAATTCTGGAGGCACTGCAGCCCTGAGCTTGATGTCATCTTGCATCAGCATAACTGAGGACTAAACACACTGGAAACAAAAAGCCCAGGATTAACTGAAAATTATACAAAACTAAGGCTGTCATGAAATGAAAGACTTGTGCCAGCTCTCAGTCTATTTGTACTTAGTGACTTCAAGGGACTTAAGCATGTGTTTAAAGACAGTCTGCTGTGTAAAATGCTCTCTTGAAAGAAGTACTTTCCTAAAGTCTAAACCCAGAGTCAGAGCAAATCTTTTAATAGTTAAGTGCGGTCCTGAGGGCTGATGTGGCCAAATATTCCAGCCTTAACCTTGGCTAGAACTTTAACATTTTGAACAGCTAGATCTAATGGTATGTGCCTACCTAGCTTGTTATATTCCCCTGGAATTTATCAATGACACACTCCATATAATTGTGGTTACTTTTTGTCCGTCTAAAATCCTTTTTTGGTTTTGCAAGGGAGAGACTGCAAAGAAGGAGTATGTAAAAAATCCTTTCACAACCAAAAGCAAAAAGTTGTTGTTTTTTTTTTTCTTTCCACAATGAAGAATTAAAACAATGTCTGTTGCTCTCATGCTCAATGTCTGAATCTCTGCTAAAAAATAGTATGAAGAAATACGTTGAATTTTTCATATGGAACTTATTCCCCATAATTTTATAAGGCACATATGTGAGGTTTTATGAAGACTTATACTAAAAGGCTTTAGAAGAGTGTAGTAAAGGAAAACTGTTCATAACACACTTTGGTATCGAAAGAGCAAAACAGCTACACTTTGAGAGAGGAAAATAAAACGAAGGGCACTGACAAGTAGTGATAAACTGATGCAAGTGCAGTTCTTTTTCTCCAAGATTTACAGAGAGAACCAGCCTTGACTGTAAGGTTCTTTGCACTATTTTCGCGACTTTCTTCATAATCTTTAACTTTGCAAGATGTAACATTCCTGTATCCATTCTCTCACTTCTGAAAGGCACGTTCCACCTGCATATAAAATACCAAACATTTACTTAATTTCATGACTTCTTTTGTTTTTTAAGCAGGTGCCTGAAAACCTTTGTGAAGGATGTAAATAAGACTTCAAAGCTATGACAGTGTGTCCTGCTAACAGGGTGATTGCGTGTCACATCTCTGAAGCTCCGTTGTTGATTAATAGAAATCAAAGGAGACACAGGAACAAATTTCTTTGTGTCTGTCTCCTATATTTCTTAACATCTTGTTTTCAGTAGGAAGCATGCATAAGATATGGGTAGTCATGATTTATCACTTTTGTTTGTGTAGTCATTAGTTACAAGCAGTGGACTTTTTCTCATTCAGATAAGTTCTTATTAATTTAATAGCCATATTGCAGTAGCATTGGGAGGTCCCAGTCCAGAAATGAAGGTCCTCTTGTGTTTAGCGCTGGTGATGTATCCGATTAAACAAAAAGTCAAAACCTGTTTTCAATCATAGTGTAGGGCAAGAGTCAGCAGGTGCAGAAGACTAAGAGCTGTGGGTTCCTCAAGAAGACAGGTAACAAAATCAATTTTATTTCCTAGAATAAACAGAGGTCTCAGCCTGTTTTTCTGTTGTTTAATGATACTTATATCATCAGGGCAAAGTTGAATTTGTGATGGCTTTATGAGATTCCCGCACTGTGAAAGATAAATAGCAAATTTGGCCTAATGCCTCTTAAATTAATTATATTGAATTAACTGGAATTTTGGTTCCTGTGACCTCTTTAGTTTAGCAGATTAATTTCTGAACACTGCAGCTTCAAAGAACCCACTTTATTCTGGGGAGGTATACTATAAGGACGTTAGAGGATTTTCTAGACGTGCAAAGTCTCCCCATGAACAAATCTGGAATTCTTGGATCCATTGAGCCATGTAATGTTTTGAGTCAGAGACTAAGCATTTGAGTTTCAACTGGAGCAGAACTCTTGTCTTTCAAAGAAGGAAAAAAGCCTGCTAGAAATTCTATGCCGAAACACAAACTTACCAAGAAGGAGAAAACACAGTTCAAGTTTTTTTTTATCTAGGGAGTAGGCATACCATTTTTTGCCTGATCTTCATGTAGCTCAGCACACAGTAGTGGAGGCAGTGTGTGTCATCCAGTTTGCTGTCTAAGAGCAAGTATTCTAAAAGCCACTAATTGTAGAAACAGGTCAACAGAAACCCAAGTGTAAATGGTGATCTAATAAAAGCAGATATCTTTATTACCTCTATCCCCTTCCTAAAGCCAAAATGTGATAACACTTTTTTGTGAGGATTTTTTTTTTTTTTTTTTTTTTTTTTTTTTGTTAATGGATCTTTAAAACTGCATGCCTTTGTTTCAGAGTTCCTGAATGGGATCCTGCAAAAGCAGTCCTGGATGGGGGGTTTCATAATGGTCATTTTAATGACAGGAAAACCATCCACAGATGGGTGGGTTTTAATTTAGCACAAGCCGCTGTACACATCCCACTAATGTGATGTACTCTGGAGCTGAGGGGCAAACTTCTGGTACAGCTTGTAGATAAAACTAACTGAGGAAGTTGGACAGTGTCCATGGGAATGATGGTAGCGCGCAACACTTGTTATAAATCAAGATATAGCAAGCTGTGTCCTCCTTTGGTGTAAATTAGAGACATGTAACTGAAATCAGTGAAGTGGTTTGTAACAGCTAAGGGCAGTCCTGTCTTTAGAAGAAATGAGCAGCTCTAAAAGCTGAAAGAGGAGAGCAGAAATTCAAGCTAGCCATTATACGCTGAGAACATGTAGGGAGAAGATTTGTAAGGAGGAGCTAGAGACAGAAGTACTACGCAAGTGTTATCGTTTCCTGTGCACTGACTGGGTGGTTGTGGTGGGATCCCTAAAAGCCTCTAGTCCTGAGGAAAAGCTGTGTAAGCCAGCTTGCAGAAAGGTAGGAGGAGCACTTTGCAGCTTAGGCCCTGAGCTGCAGATTTAAGTGTCTCAATTCATTTGGGATCCTCAGCCATGAGTTCTCCCAGCAGATAGGTACCTGTGTAGGGTTAGTCTTTTTCTTGTGTCAAAATTTAAAATAAAATAAAAATTAAAGTTAAAAATTCTCTAGCATGTTTTACAGTGGTTTAGGTGCCTCCTCTTGCCCAAGGAGAACTGCAAGCGTGGTTTTCCAAGTGCGTGTCTGAGCGGTGGTGTGGCTGATGCTCGGGAGTGTGGCTTTCTCAGCCACCACGGTTCTACGTTGTTGCAAGTGTTCTGTTATCAAAGGCCCCACAGAAAGGGACTGTGGTTTGACATGATTAGAGCATCATCTTTCAGGGATAAGATTTCTCTTACTGCACCTGCTCCAATTAATGTTGTGGTATCAGTGTTGATATTTCTGATGTGATACTGAACTACACTGTCAGATTAATCATTAGGAGTCCAATCCTACCTGTTCATGAAGGTGCGTACTAACCTCAGGGCTGCTGGATAAAAGGTGTTGGGAGAGGTAGATCTTCTGATTTCAGTCTATGGGAGAACTGGGCATGCTTGGAGCCCACCCTGGCTTTGCAAGCGAGGTGAGCAGAGCTCACCTCAAAAATACCTGTTTTTGAAGACCACAGGCACTGAACGGTTTGGAATAACCATGACTTTGTTGTATGGGCACCCAATGGCCCAAGTGCCATTCGGGGCATGTTGCTAAGCAAGTTTGGCTGCATGCAAAGGCTGCTAACAGCAGAAGACAGGTTTTATACTGGTTTCCAATGCTGAACCTGGCTGACTGAAGAGGTAGGTATCATAAATCTCTGTAATTAATCTAATCTTTTGGCTAAAACAATTTTAATAGACAAGGATGCTTTACATAACTACTGCCTGAATCATTGTGATTTGTTGATCTGATGTCTTCTACTATATTTAATGTTGTCAGAACTGAGATTTTCTCAGACCTGATGAAATCCAAGGTTCTTTATTTTAAGACTCAATTTATTATTTTGTAAATTGAACTCAAAGTTTTAAACGCTTTAAGAAAAAGCTGACTGGATGCAATTTTTGGAATGTCAGTCTCACCTAACTGAGGAAAAATTGAAAGAATTGATGCATCTAAAGAGATTTACTAACATTGTTCAGGCATAAGTGTCTTTTAGGCCCTCTTTCTTGAAGAAAAGGGGCATTTACCTCTGCTGCTCTGTGCTGTCTATCTTTTTAAAATGAGTGTCCTGGGTAATATTATTTGCAGTCTACAGATTTGTTCTGGAGTTACGACTCAGTGTTTATAGTCCTTTAGTGACATCTACAAAAAGCAGACATATATTATCTCATAAAAATGCCTTGGCTTGAAAAAAGTAAAAAATGAATCTATTGTAAAGAGATGCCTTTCCCAATATAACACCCTGACAACCCATGCACTTCTCAGTGAAATTAAGGGAGTTTTCACCTTTAGATAAAATCATTATAGACTGCTAAGGCTAAAGATTGTTTAAACTCACAAAATAAAATATATGTGAGGGGGGAAATGGTAGACTGATATTCTTATGGTATTCCTCTGACAATTCATGTACCAATTTTGTGGGGTTTTTTTTTCTAAAGAGATTTACACTTTTAAGTACAGATCAATTATTACGCTGTCCTCATGAGCCTGAAGCTCCTGTGCTCTTTGTTTCCTGTGACTTTGCTATAGTTCATTGCTTTCCTAAATGGCAACACGAGCACTGTTATGAAACTCCTAACGCAGACATTGTTCTCCTTGACGGTGCTTAAAATCAAATCCTGGCTACTTGGTGATGGATGAATTATTGTGCTTTGGCTCTTACAGTGATGGAAGGCTTGGCTTTTTTTCTCATTTTATTGCTGTGGTACACTGATGTGTAAGGATGAAGAATAAATACTTAGGCACAAACCACTGCTGAAAGCTCCAATGCCAATTTCTGTAACTTTTCACAGCCTGACAGAAAAGCGGGAGGTACATACAGCAAACAGTGCAGGGAGTTTGTCTCTCTTAATCCTAAATATCTGGTTTCAAAGCAAGTGGGGAAAAAAAAAAAAAAACTGGAAAGAAATTGCCATATTATGTTTAACACCCAAGGTGAGATTCTATATAATTTACCCCTGGTTTTTTCATTGTGCTGGGTCCGTGGTGGTTGCCAGTGTATCCTATGGCAGAAGGGCTTGGTACTTTCTAGCTGGAAATGCCCGTCCTCACCTCTTTGCTGCAACAGTTCTCCGTCGTTTTGAGGCACAGGACAAGGTGCACCTGACTCCAAACTCTTCTCTTCTCTGAAATACCATCTCCTTCCTACAGTTTAACTCTCTCTTAGGCTTTTGTAAAAACTTCAGGCACAGTTATCCTGTGTTATCTGAATCCTCAATTCCCAGGAATGGTCCTGACATGATGAGAAAACTTCACTCCCTAGGGGTACTCTATTCAGCAGCGATCTTGCATGTGGGGTCTTAAGCTGTTAAAGGGAGGGAATTCAAACAGATTTCAGGTCTTGTGTCAGGTTTTTGTGACAATGGTAAGAATGGTTTTGTTTACGATTGCATTTATGCCACCAATACCACAGGCACAGCTGTTCTGCAGTTGGTCAGTGCTGAAGTATGGATAGTAATTTTCTTAGTAAAGACAGTTTTTAGTTCTATTTTTATCCCAGGTGACCACCCTGATTTAAGGATAATAAAATCTGATCTAATAAATGGCAGATATATAAAAAAGTACTTTCCATCCTTTCTGTCCTTTCCTTCCTTCCTTCCTTCCTTTCCCTGCAAGCAAGGTAAATGCCACTAAAGTGATGCGAGAAGAGCGTTTTGGAAGGTGTTTGGATTCATTGTGTTTTGTTTTCCATCCAGGAATTCCCATGACACAATGGAAAGTGGGAACCGGCAGTTCCAAGATAAATTATTAGATTATATTTAAAGTGCTCCACTCATCTTTGTAAGTGAAATTGTATGTAAGGCCAGAATAACTGGGATGTGGTGTCTTTGAATATAAGTAGCTCTGTTATCTTTGGTGCAAGCATCAGCAGAGATTACAATGGCCTGCTGTGGTGGCCCTGGGGGAATCTCACAGGACTTTGCAGCAGGCTCTGTACTATTTGTTTTCATTCTTTTCTCAACAAAATAACATTTTGATGCTTGGAAGGCATGACCCTTTTTAAATCATGTTGTCTTCATTCTCCTTTGAGCCACATGGGAGAAGAGATGTGAGCACAAGTGGTTAGAAAAGTTGAAAAGGTGCTAGTGGAGGATGGAGAAATTAACGACTGACACTGTGGAAACAGTTTGTTCTGTAGACCCACCAAGACTCTGTGGGTGTTATATTCAGATGGATCCAGGATCCTCAGTCAATGTCTCCAGTATTTTCTCCTAGTAGCTTTTCTCCAAGAAGTTTCATTAGATCCCACTGTTGGGATCTGGTCTGAGCTACAACAATGTGATGTTACAGAAAGCTTCCCAGGCTTAGCCCGTGTGTGCCACCCCTAAGCAAGAAAAGCCAGCTATACTGTGGAGGCAGCAGCAATTGCTCAGAGCTCTTCTTGGGCATGCTCACATGGAAGACGTGACCTCAGTCCCATGGTTGTCTGTTCTTGTGTAACTGTCATTTCTACCTCCTGCTTTTCTGTTAGGCTGGAAGAAAGTCCCAAAGCAGTGATTTGAGGTTTTAGTAGTGTTTGCTATCGAAGTATTTGGTCTTCATTCCCTATAGAAATATGGTGGTGCATGAGATTATCTGGTTTGTGTAAAACTTTGATGTAATGTGCTCCTCTTGTGGTACGCAAGACATAGGCTGGAAACCCTGATACAGAACAAACATGTTTAATTGTTCTGAAGTTGGGTGATTGGGCAAAACTTTCTCATTTTGTTGTAGGACTTTGATCTTTTTCAATTTCAGGAGGTGGACCAGGCAATTCAATTAAAAGTGTGTTGCAGAGTCTCATTTTCTTGATGTCCCCAGAAACTGAATCCTGTTCGGACAATAAGCAACTAGTCCATAAAATATGTACCGGATTCATTACGAGCAACTCTGTAAGGTTTATGTGGTCTGTTTAATACAGGAGTCCAACAAATGTCCCTCGAATAATCTGAAGTCTGGAAAATCTTTTGCAATTGTTTAAACATCTTTCTTGAAAGATGCATGATACTTTACCGATATGTATCCCACAATTTGTCCATACTCTGTGCTTAGAGTTTCTGGAAACAAAGCATGGGTAGACTTTGATGATATTTTGAAGTTGATGTAGGATTGTTGTAATCAGAGATAAAGGCTGCTGTCCTAAAAGGGGAGAATCGCATTTGTGTAGTACCAGAAAGAGTGTTATATGTTGTCATTTGTCTGAATAGTTTGTCTGTCATCTCTCATGCTACAGATTCTTGTTTTTCTGTTTCACCTTACTGAGATAATTTAAAAAAAAAAAAATCAACACAGAGGAAATTAATATAACCTATTTTATAAATTGACCCTCATTGTAACAGAGACGCATGTCTCAGGGAAGTCAGAGGACATGCTTAGCATTCAGTAGTTCTCCCCAATATTATTCTAAGAACCCCATATCGCCCAGTGCTGAAGTCTGCTCTGGTCTGATAAGGTTTGTCTACATGTGGAAGTCAGCGTGCTGTTAAACCAGAATAACAGTGTACTGTATGGTTTCTTCTTCATACTAGCTCTCTGCATGCTCAGTCACAGCATTAAGTCCTAAGGCTGCTTTTGAAGCGAAGTAAACTACTTTCTAGTTAAAAGTCTTCTAACATAGTCTTCTGTGTGATGTGATTGCAGAGCAGTCAGTATGCTGCTGGTTCACATCTTACTCTGGTCTCTCAGGTTGACAAGTCCAAAGCATTTCAATTTTAATGTCTTGGTCAATGATTTCTATAAGTGCAACAGACAATATCAGTCCACTGTGCTGTGATACAGAGTGCTCAGATGCTACATACCAGAGTAGAACTCTGTGCTCATTGAAGTGCATATAATATTTTCACCGATTTTAGTGAAAGATCCAACTTTGTGATGATGTTCATGCATTTGCTTGTATCACAGTAACACCTAAAAATCCAAGCTGGAATTTTGGCCTCTTTGTGCTATTACTGGTAAGTTAATATCTAAGGATTGATTAGAGAAGAGCAATAAAAATGAGAAGGGAAGTTTTGAGTCAGGTTTGATCTATGAGGAAAAATTAAAGGATTTGAGTGTGCATAGATTGTTTGAGTTTGACAAAGAAGACATGACTGTAAATACTTCAAACGTTTAATTCCAAAAACAGCAGAGGATTTGCTTAATGTTAAGGGCATTCCAAAGGTTAGGACAGCAGCTCAGGAGACCTGGGGTTAATTCCATGACATACGTCCTTAGGCAAGTCATTCCTGCTTAGATCCTAGCAAATTCCTAAAGGCACCCAACTGCCACTTCTTTGTCTACATCTTTGAGTGCTAGTCAGCTGAGACTGAAAACCACCTAATTTAGACAATTAACTTGCTAAATGCCTTTGCAGGTCTGGATCTTGGCCTTTACCTGCCTCAGCTGTATATGTCTGTAAATGGGTAAAAACTGCCCTTTGTCATGGAAAGAGTGTGAGAATAGTGGATTTGGAAAGTATGGGTGTTCAGATGTTGTAACAGTGGGAAATATGCAAGTACACTGAGTAGAAAAACTAATTAAGACAGGATTTACTTCACTTGTCTGTAGTGTAAGGTGGTAACCTAATCTTCCTCTGTCTTCAGTACAGAGAGGTGCTCCCAAGGGCAGCGCTCCCTACTCAGCGACAGTATCTGGGAGTGGAGATGAATTCACCAGAGCAGCGTCTGTCTCCACTCTCTCTGGAGGGAGCCAAGACAATGCTACAATGCTTGAATTTTAGATGCTTCAAATAAGGCAAGATGAATGTTATCTTAAGAACAAAAGGATCGAATAAAATCAAGTCAGCTTGATTTTAAGGGAAAAAAAATGTCTTTAATGAGTGTATTTGCTGAAATGTTCCTTTAAAAGAATTACAGAAACCCCCTCAAAGAACTTGTATTTTCCTCCTGTTTTTTCTCATAAAGCATTCAGAAAGTCTTTTATTAAAAACTAACTACTTGATAAAGCTCTGACTTCTGTTTCTCTGAAGCAGTCCTTGTGCAGACTAGTAACATCCCAGAGGTGCTATGGTGCGCCTAATGAATGCTGCGTCCAGTAAGACCTATATGTCCCAAGGTACCTAATAGTACATCCGAAAATCCAGCCCTTAATAGCCAAATGGGAGACAAGTTCTGTTGGAAATCTGCTCCTAACTTCTCTTACTTTCATACAGCAGCCTCAAGCTAGTTGGAAATACTGTGTTACATCTAGGTGGTAGCTACCTCCTTGAAAAGGGCTGATCCTCAGGGAAAATATCATTGTGGGCACTGTGAGCTTAAAGAAAAAAAAATGTCAGAAAATGAAGGTGATTCAGAGCAGAGCTACAAATATTCTGGGAGCCTCTGTTAGAGCTGCTGGAGGTCTATATGGAAAACAGCTGTAGGATGCTGGGCATCTGAGGAAAGTTTGAGCAATACAGGCTTAGGAGGAAGACCGGGATGACCAAGCTGAGGTCCCTGCTAACTCCTTCAATTGCACAAATTCGCATTCCAAAGAAAGATGAGCTTAATGAGTTTATCCTGCTGTAGGCCTGACTCCATGATAGAGTCCTCCCTTGTATTATTACATTCGTTACCGGGCAGGACAGCAACATCTCTTTGTGACTAGTTTACGCTTTTCGGTTTGCGCTTTTGAAAGAAAAGGCCTGCTTTCAGGCTTTGTCCCTCTTGTTTTCGTAGCTCCCACCTCCATCCTCTCCAGAGCTCATCTTCACACAGCTCAACTCTTATTTCCCTCACGCTGCTCGTCACTTGCCTGTTTCACTGGCTCTGCAGGGAAGGGAAGGAGAGTCCCTTTGCTATTCAGCCCCCTGTCTTCTGATTCATCTATCGATGAAGAGGCAGGGATGAGTGAGCAATCAGTCACTTCAGGGGCAGGGACCTGGCGTCAAAGAGGCCGCGGCTACGTATGATTCTGGACTAGACATGCTTTGGAGTGTCTAAAATATGTTTGATTCAGAAGAGCAAAATATGTTTGCAGGAGTTTATAACTTTTTCTTGACCTTGCAGACCAAGCACCTATTGCTTTGGGAAATCAGAGATGGACTGTCCTAAGAACTTAGAGGGGGATTTAGGGTTTGCACAGAGGATCTAAGCATGGTGGTGATTTTATCTAGGTGTGGAGCTATCTTGACTTAGATCGGGACATGAAGAGGTGTATTTGGATCAGAAGGATATGATCTTAAAATCTCATCTTCAACCTGAGTGAGAATTAGCGAGTTAGATAGGAGATGCACCTATTGCTGGTTCCCCAGCGAGCCTGGGCTTGGACTAGTCACTGTGATCTTGGACACTGTAAGGACTCTTGTCTGTTCCTGCTGCAGAAACACAGTTATATATATTCTGCACTGTCAATATGTAAGGGAATAAAGGTGGATGTTATGTGAATTGCACTGAGACCATCTTCTTGTTGGTCTCCCTCGACACCCCACAGTCTTAATCCTTCCCACAAGTGATTCCAAACCTGCAAATTCACATCATCTGCTTTATGCCCTAATCCAAGTATTATGAATCATCCCCTGTAAGTATTTACTTCTTTCCTCTGGTTTACACCCTCTGAATCTCACCTAGATACCTGATGTGGGCAGTGAAAGACACTTCCAAGCGCCCAGTGCTTCAGGCACACAAAGGATGACTCTGTATGAGTGCTTGTCCACAGGTCACTGCAGGTTGTAAAACAGAGGACAGAGAGAAAGCAGACAACAGTGACAGGAACAGCAGATTGCCTCCATATAGCAAAGGAGCCATTGTGCTCTGCCTGTTACTGTTATTAACAACTAACTCACTTTTTGCTCCCTCTGTTTTATCCATCTGGTGTCATTCACTGTATAGTTGGACTATAAGCTGCACGGAGAGGGTCTTGTATCCTCCTTCATAGTGTGTAGCACTAAGGGTCCTGCCCCTGACTGGGGCCTCTAGGAACTATCCCAGTATAAATAATACATAAAAATAGATCAGCGGTGTAACATCCATCAAGAAAGTCATGCAGCGATCTAAGCAGTGCTTTAGTATGGAATTGCTCTACTGTCTGATGTGGCATTCGTGTAATAGCTTGCTATAGTTTTCTGAATTAGAAGACAGATCATGCAAAGCCTTACATCTATGGGCAATGTGCAGGGAGCTTGGGGGAAATCTATAATTACTAAAATCGGGAAGTCTGCCAAAGATGATTTACAAGTATGGGGAAGAATGCATCTTTTGTGATGTTCAGGATTTATCAGGTTTATTTTGGAGGTTTTCCAAGATTAATAGCACAAAACAGCCAAAAATTTTAAAGTGAAGCAATCAGACCAAATTTCAGCTGCAGCAATAGCTGCAATAACCCAGGGGTTTACAGCAGCTTCCTCTTTCTTGACACAGCACTGATTGTTCGTGTTGCACCAGGTTAGGATCATATTAAGCAAAACAATTTAACTGAAGGATACAGACAGCTTTTGAGGTGTGCAAGGGCAATACACAACAGAAATGGGTATTATTAATATTATCACCTGTATTACAGCCATTGTTGTAAAGTTCATCTGCACTCAGAGCCTTGCTAGACCACACACTATGTACAAAGAGCATGAGTTAAAATTCATGCAATCATAGGATCATAGAATATCGCGTTGGAAGGGAGCTCTGGTCCAACCTTTCTTAGCAAAAGCCCGGTCTATATAAGATGGCCCAGCATCCTGTCCAGCTGAGTCTTAAAAGTGTCCCATGTTGGGAGTTCCCTTGGGAGGTTATGCCAATGGCTGATTGTCCTTGTGGTGAAAAATGTTCTTGTGTCTAGTCAGAATTTTCCCAGGGGTAACTCGTACCCATCATGCCTCGACTTCTCCGTAAGACTTCTTGTAAATGGGAGGCTCCATCTTCTTTGTAACCACCCTTTAAATACTGGAACATGGTGAGAAGGTCTCCCCTAAGTCTTCTTTTCTCAAGGCTGAACAAACCTTTTTCTCTCAGCCTTTACTTACATGGCAGATTCCCAGTCCTTTGATCATCTCTGTGCCCCTTCTCTGGACCCTCTCCAGGCTGTCCACATATTTTTTTTTGGTAAAAATCCCCTTTTGTTAAGAAAAAAAACCCACAACCCTTTTTTCCTCTGAAAAAATTTAACAAGTATGTTAGAGAGCAAAGATGTACCTTAGAATTGAGGTATTGTTATTCTCATTGACCTTGGAGTCATGAAGGTGTAGTGATTTGCTCTTGCATAGTTGTAGATAATTGTTCCTTTCAATTGATTCGATGGGATCACTGCGGGGGGTTTTGGAAGGTGGAAATGGACAAGTTCATGGCCGCTAAGGATGTTTCTTGTGACAGCAAAGCATTGGACCTGTAGCACCAATTCTCAGATGCTTTTTGAGAGAAATCGAGTGTAGCTACAACTTTCAGGTCCCAGTTCCATTTTCATTTTAAAGATCCTTTCATGCAAGTACTTTTCTGTTTGACCGTTGACTCCACCTGTTGGAGCTTCATGTCTATTTGGTAATCCTGATCCAGGGCTCCAGGGGGCAAGCCCTGATCTCACTAAGAAGGTCATATAGGTTCTCAGACTAATAAGCAGGAAAGGAGACACCTCAGCTTCCCATCCAAGAAGTCTCAAGTGCCTGGGAGTGCCTGTTTCTCTCTACTGACTGTAACTGGAAACCAGATGAACTGACACCTAGTTTTCAGATCACTAAATTTAGGATGAAGGAATTGCAGTATATCTCTAATTTAACTGCTTTTACAGACAGCAAGAACTTGGAAAGCAACATCTCTGACAGCAAACTGTGGTCCAAAATACATAGTTCACCTAGACTGCAGCACTTTGAGTCAGTAAGCTGGGCAACATGGAAGCCTGTTCCAGTGCCAGAAGGTTCAGTCCAATAACTTCTGTGCTAGGTCTCTCTTTTTATTTATTTTTTTTTTTTTTTTTGTCTCCCCTTCTTCTTTGGAAAAAAATGCTGTTGCAAAATTGGAGCAGTGGTGGTATCTCCAGTCTCTGCTGCTGAACTGAGGCAGGCTTCTATGCTGGTGGACCAGGATGGGATTCCATGCAGGTGGCTGGTGACTGCTGGAGCTGATCTCCCCCATTGTTCACTCACAGCGCTGCAGGAGCATGTGGTATTTAGTAGAGGAAAACCACATAAGATTTGATTTAGGATCATCACTGCCATGGCTGTTGAGCATCTGGGTGGGTGTTGAAGGGAGTGTGATAGCTTGCTGGGTGCTTTTATGTCACATCACAAATGACATTAAAAAATGACATTAATAAATGACATTAATAAATCAAAAATTGTGTCTACAGGCATAATATACACAAACAGAAAAACAAAGATAAACCTTATTGATCTGCTTTCTGTAGCACCTGCATTAGTTTATGGTTTAGCTGGAACCATGGAGGCCATTTTCCCGCTGTCCTTCTACCCAGGTTGGAAGAGGAAGACCTCTCTGCGTCATTACATAATTTAGTTTTTAATTAGCTTTTTGGTGGTCCAGCATCGCTAGAGGTTTAAGTGCTGAGAATTGTGCAAGCCAGACTCCTGATTCTTTCTATCAGACAAACTGGTGGCTCTTGATTTCAGAGTTTCTCCCCACTAAGCAAAGTCTGTCAGTTCTGCAGAAGACTTTATAAATGCATGTAGGAAGACTAAGAGTCTGGTTTCCACAGATCCAAATAAACCTATGAAAAGAAAAAAGTCTCTTTCATTGCTCTCAGGAACAGTTAGGCAAATAACTTGAGCAGCAAGAGAAGAGGTAAGCAGGTGGGCAACCTCTGTTCATATCATTCACACTCACACGTTGGGAAAAGAATTCCCAGCTCGAGAGTGGGCTCAAAAATAAAAGAGAAACATCCCCAAGGCTTTTGGAACAGGAAAAAGAAAAGAAGCTGCAGAAGCTCAACTACTCTGAATTGTTAAAACAAAACAAACAGCTGGATGGCAGAAGGGCTGTTCTTTGACAGAAAAGATTTCCTGAAACTCTTTCTTCCAAGATCCATGCTGATTATTTATTTGTTTTAGTTTTTCTTTCTCAAGAATTGATTTGATTAAAAAAAAAAAGGTATCTTCTGAATATGATGAGGGGGTGCTAGCAATAATTTTGCTAGTTTCTTAAGTGTGGACAGTTTTTAATCTGTTCTTCTGAGCATGTGGTGGAAGAGAGCAAGGGTTTCATCACATATCCTTTGTCTGTAACCCTACAATCTAGAAATTTATTTCCCATTTCTACTCTCATTTCATCATAAGTCTTCTGTCCTCAGTTCTGCAGATCCATTTCCAGCAAGTAAAGCAGCACTGAACTTAAGGTGCTTAAACCAGCCACTGCTGACTGCAGCTGAGAGTGACTCCAAGAATGGGTCCTCTGGCAGAAGGGAAGAGGTGGTGACATGTGGCACGAGGGCTGTGACAAGTACCGGAGGTCAGTAATGCCCCTCCGTCACAGTGCTGCCTGCATGGCTTTTATCTCCTGTCTTTTATAAGGTCTGTATCTCCTGGAAGGTGAACTAAGAACTTCCTTGCAGAAGTCAGTGAACTTTTGCTCTGAGCAGTGTCCTCCTGAGCAGGATCTTGAAGGAGGACAGTTGTCTGCACTGTAGTGGATATCAGCTGTTTGCTGTGTTTTTTTTCCAAGTTTGTTGAAGCTTTTCTGAAAACAGAGTTTCTGTGATCACAAAAACCAGCTGATGTTTTAGCCTAGTACGGCCCTTTTTAAAACCAGAGTTGAATTTCAAAGATTTCACCTGTAATTTATCTGCCCACTCCCTCACAAAACCTAGAAACCCCTTTTCCTTTTTAATTTCTACCTGATGGTCACTTTAGCCTGATTTGACCATCTGTAGTGACCCTGTTGGAGTATTTTGCATGGTTTTACCACGTCTCGTGTTTTCCACAGACATTACACAACGAAAGGCGGTATATTTTAAAGTGCCAAAACTTGAGGGGATGTTTTGCTGTGTCTGTCTCTGTCTACCTTTCTTGGTTGGCTGATGGTGTTAGCGGCATGTTTCCCTTGTGGGTGCAGGGACTCTCAAGTAGATCTCAAGGGAGACAGATGGGTTGCATCTGTATGGCTAAGTTAAACACGGCCAAAACACAGTATTTGCCTGCAATCGCCCGTGATGTTTGTTAGCGAGATCACTGGACTGTTTTTTGCTCTTGTCAACCAGACATTTCCAAACTGCCCTGTCATAAGCTGGGGCAGTTGGGAGGGCTCCCATGAGGCAATATGAGTGAGACCACTCGTTTTTGAAGGGAATGAGGGTTTAGCTGTATGGATAGAAGCTGTACCAAGCTACTCTGTCTCAGGATCTGCAGATAGTGTCTGGCACACTGTATTTATTGATACAGACTTAGCTCAGGGTCTGGAAGCTCAAGCCAGAGCTGCGGTAGGGGCAACTGTAGTATATTCCTGTAATTACACAGGCTTTTCCTCCACACATTTTTTGTTTGTTTTACTTTCTTAGATGTAAGCTCATCATGGAAGGTATTGACACTTGCTCTTTATATGTAGAGTATTTAGTACCACTGCAGGTAAAAGCAGTTGAATATGTTCTTGCCTGTTTCCTTGCAACCTGCGATGTTTTCCCTGTCTATAACTGTGCCATTAACGAAAGAACAAAGGGTAGCTGCTTAAGAACTGTAAAAGCTGCCTCACTTCAGCCCTGGCTATTTAATTTTGTAGGCTTATTTCAGACCCTTAAGGTTAGAAATGTTTCTTTTCTTGTCTTGGCTTGAACACCAAATGGAATGTTTCAAAGGAAAAAAATGAGTCCATATGACACAGGCCAGAGTGATGCAGCCTTGCCTGTTTTTCTGATCTGAAACACTTTATTAGCTGGAGCAAAATACGGCCTGTCTGTCTCAGTTTCCATCCCATTTTTGGACAGCAGGTTGCACACCAAACAGGCGCAGAAGCAATCATTTGCTTATGAACGGGCAGATGTTTGCTCATTTTCTTTGCAGCATAACGTTTGCTTGGTTAGATGTTTCCCCATCCCTTCCTCCTCCATGAATTCTCCCCGAGACTGCAGAGTAAATAATTTTGACTTACAGTGAACAAACCTCTGAGACGATAATGAGAAGCAGTGAATAAACTCCCCATGTCTTACATGATACAGACTTGAACTCCGCTGAAGGGGCCGTAGGCAGCAAGGTCAGCAGTGTGATGAGGTATAAGTTTGGAAGGGGAATCTGCTGGAGAGATAGTATAACCCACTGAGTGATAAGTGCTGACAGACTGGCACCCTGATGTTTGAAGTGCTTTCCCTTGCGGCAGAAGTATGTCTCTGATCCTGTTGTGTTATGGCCAGACTCGGTCTGTTTTGAAAGTCTATACTTTCTTCACATGGAAACTCAAAAAGATTCAAGCTGAATGTCTTTAACAGAACCCTGAATTTTGGGCCACAGTTAAAGATAAATTTCAAAGATTTGATATGGCCTTTCCTAAAGGCATTTATAACAATAATCATAAGCATATGTCAGTACATTTACATTATTATTATTATATGTTTATGTTAATATTTTTCTAATACTTCACCATTAAGTTATGATGTTTAGTGCACTAATTCACAGAGAATAAAAGAATTAAGTTATGATTTCAAAAGAATGATAGAACAATAGCACTGGGGAAGTTCAGTCATCTTCTAGTGGTTAACAAATTGGGAGCATTATTCAATCTGTCCAGGCAGGCTTTTACACGGTTCCTGTTCTCTGTTTCTTTCCTGTGGGTTTAGCTCGTGAGCGCTCCCAGTATGGCCACACAGGGAGAGAAACTGAAATATGCTAGTGAGACCCAGACCGGAAAGTGGAAGATTAAGTGAATAGTCCTGGGACCTTCCAGGAGAAAGCTGCTCTGCTCTTTACCCAAACCTCAGTGACAGAAGTAGTATCAGAAGCTAGTCATGGATGGTTTGAATAATATGGGGTCTTAAGAAAGAGTTGTGATATGTTTTCAGCTCCCTGAATCAGCTTACTTCAGTTACATTTGCAAATTTATATATATAAAAAGAAAATAATTACAAATTTTGTAAATAAAAAAGCTTGGGAGTAAGACAAAAGTTATTTTTGGGGTTTTTTTTTACCTTTAGTTTCTCATCTAGGACTGGGACAAGTTCCCCATCCCATTACCTGTATCTCCAGAACAGCAATATTCTGTCACATTTTCAGAAGACTCCTGGCACCTGACATGGCAATTCTGTCATCTAGTCTCATTCTTTCACAACCACTGATCAGAGCACTTCACTGCTTTGGAAGACAAGGGGAGACCGGTATATAACCCTTAATAGTATACAAGACTAATCAGGCTTCCCTTTAACTACCTGAACACAGACAGTGTGTCTGCAGAGATAATAGAAGAAAATACTGTATTCAGTTTGATTAATAATAATACAGCACTAACAGGCATGTAGATGTGTCTGTTTTCAGTGATTTGCAGCCGTGGTCCCCTCCATTGGAAACAATGAGAAATAATTTACAAGTGCTTCCATTAACAGCATCCCAAAGGATAACTCTCTGCACTTTCATTCCTTCCCACTCTCTAATGTATACGCACTAGACTGCATTTTTTAACCATGCCATCAGGAAGCATGTGTTCCTCAAGACCTCTGTGTCATTCCTGCAGAGGATGGACACTGAGTGAGAAAGACACCAAGGAAGCAGAAAAGTTGTCTAGTTATTTTTAAATAAGCTTAGTAAAATATTGCCTTTATTTTCCATCTGCTTCACAGTCTTGCTGCGAGAGGCAGGATCACGTTGTTTGACATCACGTTCCAGCTGTAGCTCTGACATTTGTAGCTTTTCTGTTCTTGGCCCTGTAATTTTCTCTTTTCATTTATCATGGAATGCCTTTTGTGCAGCATGACATATTTCATTTCGTCTCAAGTGAAAATACTGCCACAATAAGGAGACATACACCTAACGTCTCTAATATACTTTTCATTTTTAGTAGCAGGAGAATAAGATCCTGTAACACAACCATTGGAGGAGGGATTCATTCCTCTACCTCCTACAGAAGAAGACCACGCTCAGACATGTCAGGGCTTTATGATGGTTCAGCAAATGATACTCAGTGAAACTTGGGAGTACCTATACATCAATCTGGAACTGGAGAAACAAAAGTAATTGTTCTAGAAATTAGTTTTGTTGGTTTTGGAAGCATCTATTTGGTCTGAGTATAGTTAAATAGCTGAATAAGTGATAGCTTAGACCTACATTTTTTCCTCTCATATAGGATCTGGTACTTCACTAGAGTGAACAGAAGTCACTAAGCAGCTGACGTTGGCAGTTTTGTTTTCTGGTGGATACTGTTTTTTCTGCTGGTTATGCTTGTAGCTTCAATTGACCAGCCAGCTTTCATTTTTCAGGTACTAAAATTAAGTAGAGATGAGTCTGAATCTTGGAGGTATTATCAAATATTTGTACACTAAATTTTTTAAAGATAAGATCAACTTTCATTCAAATCAGCTGAATGAATGTGCTCATTAATTATTGTGTCAAAAGAATTCAAAACTGGAACCAAGATAATAAATTTAATTTTTGAACACAAGTATCACCAGTATTACAGGGCCATGGTGGTCATGATCCTTTTATACCTAATTAGTTCAACTTCAGGGATGTCGGTGGACACAAGCCAATGTATTCCTTACGGATTATGCTCTGCGCTACTCTGATACAGCTCCATAGTGGAGACTTTGTTATGAATTTTTATTTTAAATCTCTGCTACTTTCACTAAAAATGTGAAGACATTCAATAACATACAAATAACTGCTGAGAAAAGAATGAAGAAGGAAAATGAGAATGAATAATCAGATAATCACTGTTTGCACCTGTAAGCTTTTCTAAAGTATTGATCATCATGATTTAGGCAAAAATTTGTCTTTTCACGTTAACATGTTTAGAAATTGCATAATCTCAAGAGGCTTGAAAACCTTCAAAGATATTGAATGTGGGCAATAGTATTACCATGGGTGGCAGTGTTTTATATACTTGATCTAAGTAAACATGTATCTTCTTAAAAAAGGAAAATTATCATTCATCTTTAATGTCAGGTGTGGATTTTAGAACATGGAATCTTCAGTATTTATTTCTCTAAATTTGATTCAGTACAAAGCTTTCATGTTTACTTCTGCAACTCCCTTGCTCCAGAGAATCAGTTTACCTGATGACGGACACTTCTTTTGTTATGAGACAGCTCTATGGCTTTCTAGAGATCCAGTTCATCTTTGTGAAAACAGAATTAGGCTGCCAGTACGCAGTTGTTTAAAATAAGCTCCATGCTTCCTCGATGTGGTGGGTAAGATCATGACATAGTTTACAGATCTACACGGGATTTTAGAAGGAATTCATAGGGATTCCTACGGGACTTGACCTTGTTGACAGTGCTATTGACATAACTCATTTTCTTCTCTGTTATGGGATGGAAATCTAAAATGCAGCCTTATTAAATAGCCTTGTTCAGTTGTAGAAAGGTTACAACTCCTTTCTACTTTTTTTTTTTTAAATTATATTTTATTTATTAACAAACACATTTTCTCACTAGGGGAATTTTCTGTGGACAGAAATGAACAAACTATTTCAAACAAGATTCTGGGAATAAATTTCCTACCTTTTCTTGGTGAGAAGGGTGAAAAGGAAAAAAGCGTACGGGGGTAATTCTGTTTTTCATTAAGATGCTTTTTCTGTGACAATAGATACAACAATTATAAAAGCTCTGTAGGAACTGAAATTGAAAACTACAGAGAAGAGAAGGCAATGTTGTTTTGCACTTTGACTCTTATTTTCTACTTTAAACTTTTTCAGTATTGCACAGCAAAATTCAGTGCACAGTTTAAAAAACAAAGGGACTGCTAATCAGTGACACTGCTTGTTTTTCTATTCTTGTGAGTGCTTCTGAAGAATCACTAGCTATATTATGAACATTATTTTGCAAAAAATCCTCCACCTCTGTAATTGATCACTGTTTCACTGACTTCTCCCTTTTACTCTAAATAAAGAACCATGGCCCTGCATTTAAAAAAAAAAAAAAACAAAACAATTACATTTCAGATTATATTGGCTTTGTGTATTGAACATGTTCCCAGAGATATGTCTCAGAATCTATCTTGTTTTGTAGTGATAGTTTATAATTAAACTTCTTGTTCCCTGGAGGGCCCTTGTTTTGGCTTTCTAAGAGTGAAAATGCAACATGATAGATGTATCTTTGTTTTTTCACCTCAGATGAATGGAACAAATATCCAGATTTGCTTAAATTGCTGCCAACACATAATCTTTAAAAATTTTAAAAAAATAAAAAAAAAGAGCTGTTTGTTTATTTGACAGAATTCTGCCAGTATTTGGAAGCAACATAAATGCAAGAACAAATAGTTATTTAATTGTTTTAAAGCACTTGTATTGTATTTATTGGCCTATTGTTTGTGCTAAATTGAGCTGTTGTCATGACGTTAGTCTTCTTAATACAACACACAGATATGCAGTTAATATCCTGAGGATTTTTAACAAAGATGTTGCCTTGTCAGCCGTTGTCTTTCAGAACTGGCTTTGTTGTGACAGTTGTGTTAGATCGTCTTTTGTTTGGGTATTGTTCTGTAATCAGTTCACACAGGGAATCAGCCCTTTTCCACTTCCAACCCTTATTTAAAGCTGTTTTACCAAGTCTGAAGTGTTCCTCCCTGCCGCTCCGCTCCTTCTGCAGGTGCTTTTCACAGAGATGCACTGCAGATTCCTGGCAGTGGCACCGGGCAAAGTCCAACCCAGCGGGGCTGAACAGGGCTGTCAGATGGAGAAATCAAGGTCCACAGTTTGGCTGATCAGGTTGAGTGGGTTTTGTGATATGTTTGCTCAATACCTTACTAACGCCTGAGTTCCCAGCCTTGGCCGTGGCTGCATGTCATAAAGGCGACAGTGCCTTTTGGTCTCCCTCTGAAGGCTCTGCTTTTGTTCTGAATGCTCCAATTAGTGGAATTCATGCATGAGGGTTTTACAGGCAACATCCTACCCAGAACCACATGTTGGGCAAGGCTGAACTAGAAGATACACTCAGGGTCACGGTTAGTCTGACACACAGGAAAGAAGGAGAGGAGTTGTAGGTATTTCAAAACTTCTGTCCTCCAACTTGGACATCGGATAGGGCCAGATTCCAGTGTCTGTATCCTTTAGTTCATTGCTTACACCTACTGAATTCTAAAAATTAGAGCAGACTTTTGAGAGCGACCAAGCTCCTCACAGTTGTTTGTTTGGTCTCTGTCTGTCTTTGGATATACGAGGCAGCCATAGCTAAATATCTTGCAGCAGTAGCTTTCTAAACTAAAAGTCAGTTTAGAATTAGGTGCTTAACACGAACACAGAGTTTTTGCGTGTCCTGTGATTGAGTTTGATAGTCTCCTTGGATAAGACAATCTGCCAGCAGCAGGTATGTGTGTTCCCATTCAACTTTTGCTATTTGGATAGTGAAAAATTTCTGTTTCATCTAGGTTTTCCTCCATTTTTGAGAGGAAGACTAAGAAGAGGCCATACTCTCTCCTATGGCAATCGCCATGGCGTCCCAGGCATAGACTTACACCAGTCCAGCTTGACACAGTTGAATACAGATGCAGTGCTGGCTAGGGGCAGCTCTTGCAAGAACAGGTGCTGCCCTTCAGTTTGCTCAGGAAGCCTCATCCTTTCTTGCTCTCATATACCCTTCATCTCCCCCAGTTCTCTTCCACTGTACAACAGCTCCAGCTGTCCCCTGGACTGGGACTCGCCTTTTGCAATGGAACAGTGCTGCTTTACAGGCAGCTTCACTCCACTACTTGTCTTTCTTGCTGGCTGCCTCGCACCACTGATGTTGTCCGTGACAAATTACAGCACTGTTTCCTAGTCCAGTTTCTGAGATTTCTTGCATGCCTCCTGCCCCCAGAGTTAAGCAATTGCCGTTGAATGGTTCTGAACTCTGCATGACCAGTTTGAGGGATTGCTCACTGCGACGTCCTGCGGTACAACACCAGAGCCTGCCTCCAATTAGCTCAGGAGCACAATTCCAGACAGATGTATTTGATTCAGCAAATGTTATTTGTTTGTTGGGTGATGATGTTTTTCTAAGCTTATGATTTATTCATAGCATGCGTGACATGAGTGTTTCTAGGTCTTAGTTTTTTTCTGATTTTGGAAATATACATCAAACAGGTATAGCAGTGCACAGTAGATAACTTACGCATGAGTAAAATTGCAGTGACAACCAGGGACTTACAATTTAAATTAAACAAATATAGTCACTAGGTTTTAAAAATAATATGTCATTACCATGGTGAAAGAAATAATTTTGATTCAAGGATGTCATAGATTCTATTTTAGTATTTTGTGATTGTCATTGTTGGATTACTGATGGGATTTAAATGCACACATTTTAAAATGAAATGTAGAAATACAAATATTTAAACAACTCATTTCAAGATCACTAGGTACGTTATTACCTCATCTACCAGACAATTTCGTATTTGCTTTGATTCTCTTTGATCTCAAAGAGATAGCAAGCAGCTTTCAGTATTGTCTCTTCAGAATGTTTCTTTTTCAATATTCCCATGCCTTGGACCAAATTGCTTCCACTGAAGATGTTCAGTGGCCCAAATGGCAGTATTTGAATTCTGAATTTGTTGGATCTCTCCTCCTGTTTCTTTCTTTTGGCCTGTTTTCAGATTAATAATGTGAGAGTAGATTAGCTTCAGGAAAAAAATAAAATAGAAAGAACACATAATTCAGTATGTTGGCCCAATAATACTGTTATGCATCACGGAAAGAATAAAGCTGTCTGTTTCTCCAGCACCCTGAGAGGACTACCTTTTTTAAACCCTTGCTTCGCGTAGATTTATATTCCTGTGGGAATGTAAGTGATACCAAGGGCAGCAGCTTTTGAGTGCAGCTGTAGTTATCATTAAAAGAGATAAGTATTTGAAGGAATTTTGATATTTCAGCCATGCTTTGATATCAAGGGTCCCTTTTGTGAAATGCAGAACTATGCCAACAGAAATATGGATGACTATGGATTGGTACTTTGTTCTGCATTAAAAAAAAAAAAAAAAAAGAAAGAAAGAAAAAGGAAAAAAAAAAAAAAAGAACCCCAACCTGTACAATGCATTCTGTATTTATTATTTAGGAAATAAGACCATAATAAGCTGGAAACTCATACTGAGGTGCTGTGAATCACAGTAATTCCCTATGAAACCAAACACACATATACATACCTTGCATGTATATATCTGAGTATGCACAAGTTACTTCTCTGTGAATCTTGCATCATTTATATCCTTACACTGTTATGGATATAACAGCATTACAAATCACTTGAAAGCTGCTTTTACATTGGCAGCCAGAGGTTTGGATCAAATACATCAAAAGAAATACAGAGAAGTGGGCATTTCTGAGATTCTAGAGTTCACGTATTACAAAGAATTACAGAGTATATTCTCCATTTGTATTTAACTCTCCTTAATTAGTAACTATAGAAAAATGGGATTTTTATATAAAGTCTAAAAACCTAGAAAGTCATTAATCTCTGCAGATTGACCACGGCAATGAAATCTGTGTCCTGCTTACATGATAAAACATTAAAACACAGCTGATGAAACAGTAAAACATGGCTGAAAGCAAGCTAATGTTATATTGAGAGGTTCCACGTTCACTGTAACTCCTGCTTCATATATTGGATTATCAGTCTCAGAACTTTGCACTTTGACAAGAAGCAGTGGTGGAACAGCAATGGGAAGTGAAGCTTTAGCTGTTGTCCCAAGGCAAGTTTTGGAGACTCTCTGAAGCCTTTTGCCAGCATTCACGATTAATCTACAGCCTACACCTACATTTAAAATAAATGTCTTTTTGAACCATATTCAACCAATTGGTCATATGAATAAGTCTGCTATCCAGCCATTATTCATGTGAGAAACAATGCAACATAGTTCTATTGTGTTTTTCCTATTGCAAAATCTTGTCTAGTTCTAAAAATCATTATTATTTTATTTTTCTGGAGGCAGAATAGATTCAGACACAGTACCTGACAAACCAGGAGAGACTTCAGACACAGGTTCCAGTTTTTACCAGTCTCTAGTGCTTCATGCACCCAGATTGAGGCATTCTAACTCTGAATGTGCTGATATTTTTTAACCGTTTAATATTTGGGAGTCAAAACTCATATTGGCATGGAGGAAAATCAAACAGTACGTTCTATAAGCCCATGAAAGAATGTTTTACTACAGCTGCTTAACAAGTGATTGTACATTAGCTGAAGTACTGTAATTGTCCGCCCATGCACTTGAGCTTGCCCAGAGTGAGGTAAACAGCCCTGTGCTCCAGGGATTACTCATTAAATGAAGCATTATGTTTTGGTACTGAGAAGTCTCTGCTGTCCTTCCATTATTGTCTACTTTAAAGACAAATTTACTCTGCATAAGAGCAATTTTAGTTATGTGGTTTTCTGTGTGTATATGTTGGATATTTTTCAGCTGCTCATGCAGACTCTAGACAAGCACATTCATATGTGTGCGCACAAGATTTTCCCTGCTATAATTAGGAATTTCTGGCACTTTGCAATAACAGGATCTAAGCCAAACTGTAGCTACCTTTGGAAAATCTTAAATGTAGCTGTAATTGCAAAAGGCGATGTAACTTTTCTGGTTTAAAACCTAATGAGGAATTTTTTTCAGAAAATGTATTGGTTTCCATCATCATTTTAATGTTAGTTTTTGATAAAAAACATAAGGGAACTTTTGAATATGTGTATTTTTTGAAACAGCTTTGAAACTCACCAGGCAATGACAGAAATGTCATTACATTATTGCAATCCACTGCAGATACTAACCTGAAACTTGACTTAGATATGATCAATAGAACTAAATATAATTCTAACTAAGTAAATATAACTAATTTGATCCTTTGGAACAATTACAGTTTCTAATATTGACTTAAAGTCTTTGTTGTTGTAAAAGGAAAAGAACTTTTTTCTATATGGCTCACTGTAGTATTTCTATGAGATATAACCCACGTGGATATTTACTACCGCTCATGATTCACTCTGTGGGATATTGCTAAAAAAGCTGTATTCTGACAGGCCCTTAAATTAATGACTATGCGTGTATAAAGTATAACTATGGAGTATATAAAGTACAATTTTTTTTAGTATTTATATTTTTTCTACTAATCAAATGAGGAATCCCTTTCATGAGCTGTAAATTTCAAGTTCTGACATATTGACTTAATGACAGTAAAAATTCTCCAGCGGGAGTAATGTTCATCCTGTCTTAACATAAAGTCCAGGAGTCAAGGAAACACTTGGCTGGAATAAACAAGTAGCTCATCCAGTCTGCCATTCTGGCACCAAGAGTGGGTAAGACCAGATGTTCCAATGGAAGGCATAAATCTTTGCAATTTTACTGTTCTAAATGGGCAAGATGCTGTTTCTTACAGCACTCACACCTTGAAGCATGAAGATTAATAGTTTGTAACTGTATTTCCACATAGTCAGTTTGTAGCATAAATCTTAAAATACATTTCTTAAGTTATTTTTCTTACAATTTTGAAAAGAGAAGATTTTAAAGATATATTATCAACTTGTGCAAAAGTAAAAATCCTCCTCCTCCTACCCCCTCTTTTATTTCATTTATAATGAGAGTAAAATTTCTGGATATGCGTAAAACATGGCTGTTTCAGTACAATAAAATCGAGTTTTGCTGCAGGGTGAGAGAAGCAGAGGTCCTTGTCAGGGAGAGAGGTGACAGAGCTACCCAAATGCTGGGTGCTGGGATGCTTTTTCCACCCTACTGCCTGAAGGTGTTCACCAAGAACAGTGAGTGGGAGCCCTTCTGCTACTGGTGTTGAGCCACTGTCAGCCGTGAAGACTGGAGGGTTTCTCTTTTACTGATCTAAGCTGTGATTTTCCCCCACCCACGTATTTGCCAACCTAGGAAAAACTTCTTTCGTTGAATGTTCGAAGCTGGTCCTAGATTCTGACTAAGCATTTAGTTGTGAAGTGTTACATCACATGTTGGGCAGTGACCACAGCAGGATATTTTTCTTCAGCAACAAACACTCATGGGAACTGTTCACTACTATCACATTCTTAATTATCTCTGACCAATTTTCTCTTAATTTCCCAGTCACTTTGTGAGCCTATTATACCAAGTAAAATAATAAGGCAGCATATATAATGCCTCTAATGTTAAAACAGTTGGATGATTATCACAACTAAATAAGAATCTTCTGATTTTATTGCCCAATGGGACCTACTTTCTGGCGAATATTATGAAGGTGGTGGTATATGAAGTGAAATTAATATGCTGTCACATCGCATTGTTGGTATTGGAAGTGGTTCGTCACACATTGGGTAGTAGACATACAAAATTGTTTGCCAGATGGTGTTGCAGATGCAAGAATTTTATGAGGGCTCAAAGGGAGGCTGAACAAGTACTTGAAAGTGATACCTACTCGGGGGTTACAAAATAGATGTCCACAAAAGGCTCAGGAAATCTCCTGAACTGAAAATATACAGAAAGAAGGGGGAGCACTAAGGATGGGGAAATATCATATATAAATTTTCTGTTCTTATTCTTCCTTACACTTACTGTTGAAAACAGAGTACTAGACTGGATAAGCCTTCAGTCTTGCCATTACAAAGATTTTTATATTCTTCTTTAACTAAGGAGTTGTTGTGTGAGAGTTTTTTCTGGCACAGGAAATGAATGTTGAAGGTGGAGAAAACCCAGAACTGCTTAAACGCAGAAAATCAGTAACGTGTTTTGTGATACATATTGCTAAGGAAAGCAAATTGAGAGACAGGTTTAATGTTGAAAGAAGCTCAAATGTGATGACTTTTTCAGTTACTGGCTGCACAGGTTTGCAGTCTTGCTTTTTTAGCTTTTCATTTCATCTTATATTACTGTGAGGAATAGATTTGCATTGGTTTCTTGGTGATTTCTCCTGGGAGTTTTCCAAGGAACATACAGAAGGCATTTGCTGATCTAGATGCACATCTACACCCTATGTGCTGCTTCCTAAACCTGTAGCCAAACTCAAGTACTGTAACTTAACACTGCAATACACATACACTACTGATAAACAAAGAAACAGTCAGCTGTAGCAGCTATGTCTGATAAACATGTTCCTCTTTTTCAGAAAGCAGGTCATTATGTGGAACAATTAATAGGGACATGGTCAGTTTAGAATTCATGAGTCAATTCAGTGATTCATAATATCGAAATTTATTATGCATATAAGGCATTTATTTTAATCTTGTTTTTTTTTTCATTTGTGTCATCCTTTGTTAGGATTGGCCTTGCGTGATGGATTCTTATCTTTTTATTGTTTTGGGGGTTTTTTTATGTTTATACAAGCACTTCTAAAAAACAAGAATGTGGACTGAGGTGCCTCTAAAGGAAGAGAGATGCCAAGGAGTGGGATTTTTGAATTGACTCACTGAGCACGGCTGCCAGAGCTGAGTTATAACTTGTAAATGTCACTGCAAACAGCCTACTTTCTTATCATCCATAACAGTAAATTTGCCTCTGGCAGAACTGTTGTTGCAAAAAAAAGTCTAAAAAAACCCGTTATGGTTATCAGTGTTGTTCTTGTTGTTCTTAATATGATGAATATTAATGATGAGGGTAAAAAGTATAACTGTCCTTACTCTCAACATTGCCCTACTTAAGAAGAACAAAATCCTGCTGAAGTGTTTTTCTTAGCATATTTTAATGTTTTGACAGATGATATCAGCCACAAACTTGTATCAGCCATGTGAAATAACAGCTTGCTGATCATTAGTGTGATTATAACCCATGAGCTTATAGATACTCAGGAACCTGTCAAGAAAAATATGCTGTGAGAAGATATTTTTCCAGAAAGACCATCTGAAAGAAAAACTGCTTTTTGCCTCCTCCCAGTTTATTAATGGTGCGAGACGGTGAAAGTGTAGCAGTAATTTTCTTGATACAAATTGGTAGTCCTCTTCGTTCTTTTTAGATGATGCTTTCGGTGGGCTTTTTTTTTTTTTTTGGCTCTAATGGCTCTTCTGTCACCATATGCTTTAGTCAATCACAGATCTCCAGAATAGCAAAACTCACAGCTTACATGTATGTGTCTATGTTTCTTCCAGGGTTCTGGAGAAATGTGCCCTTTCTCTGTGTCCTAGAAAGGCAGTTGTGAGACCTCACCCTACATTTCACATCACTCAGCAGGAATTAGCAATGAGCTCTCTCTGTGCCTCAGGAGAAGCACAGAGCAGCTGCAGTGGGACTGAGAGTCTAGACAGCTGATCTCGTTGAGGATGGAGGATGCTCGGTACAAGAGCGAAAATGTTCGATAGCTTGTCAATTCATGACCTTAAGGTCTAAGTGACTTCCATTCCCTCAGACAAATGCTGATCCCCATTAATATGAATGGTTGAACTTCATCTGACATCAGTCAATCCTGGGTCTGAGTGCAAGTCCATTATTTCCTGTGCCATTAATGCAAGTCACATACTCCAGCTGAGCAGACAAGGGAAGCAGAGCCTCCAGTAGTCGTTTTGTTTTTGCAGTACTGTGTAAAGATGGTCGATAGGTTTATTCCTCTGTAACCGTGTTCCATACTATAGTATCTTCAAGGTTTTTGTTGCACTTTATAAAGTTCATCTTTACACTTGTGCATGTTTATTTAAAACCGATACGCTGCGTTGGGTGGCACATTCAACTGGGTAGAAAGAAGCACATCATGTTTAAGATAGTGCCATTGGTAAGTATTAATTAATATAATCTGATTCCACTCCTTATTCCCTTCAAGTCCTCCTAGGATGGCCACTGAGTACGTTTAGCACCAGCTTCCCCAGCTGTGAAACTGAATAGTAGGAACACATTTCCATTGCAAAGACTCGGTATTTACTATTCACTGTATATTTTAAATTGAAATAATGCATGAAATGTATTATAAAAGTTTTAAAAACTGCATCTTAATAAAGTTTTATTACTCTCCAGGCACAAGAATTTAAGTTTTCCATGGCAGATCAAAAAAATAATATTGAAAAATCGAGGCTTCATTTGTCTAACAGGTTATTACCTATTTCCTCATTTTTGAGGTGGTTACCATTTAGTTTGCTGAAAGATCCATGGACCAAAGTTCCTTTTGAACAGCCAATATCTCGTTTTTTGGATGATTTATTCCTAGTAGTTCAGTTTTTTCTAGTTCCCTGTGAAGAAAATGCCCTTCACGGGGTCTGTCCATGTAAGGCTTTTGTATAATGCATGCTCATTTAGTTAGTTGTTATATTTGTAAGCTCCAGCTGCAGCCATCACTCTCTAAATCTGTCATTGAAGGATTTTGTTTTAAATTCTGCCTGGCTTTGTTTTCAGATGTCTCTGAATTCCTCCCTATGTTGAGTCACAGCTGTGAAAAGAGAAATCTACCTCTTTAATTCAAGGGGTCAGTGGTTTAAAAGCACTAAGCCCGGTAGGGAATAGCTTAAGGAAGATAGTTAATCATGATGATCCCAAGGGATTTCACAAACTTACACAGGGCTCATCTGACATGAAGAGCCCTGGATATCTTCAAGCCATGGTTTCTTTGGGGCTGCCTGTTTTACCAGGGAGCAGGATCCTCTGTAGAAGAAGCACCTGCGGTGGATGTTTGCCACCTGCTCAGGCGCGGCTATGGAAACACAACTTAAATTTCTCCACCACATCCCTGTTTTAGCTAAGCCGAATTCTTTCTAGTCACTTTTCTCCCCATAACCTTGAAAAGCATTTAATGTAGTAACAACAGCAGCTTCCACCTCTTGATCCAAGTGGGAGATAATAGACTGGCAGGAAGGACTTGCTAATTTAGACAGGAAAGAGAGGTCAGGCTGGAACACAGAGCTGATACTTTGTGTTCTGGGTGAGCAGAACTCATTGGCTTGGTTTGGGTGTCAGCAGTCCATCCAGTGGTATTTCTCACGTAGCTTCCTCTTCTAGCTCCAATGGGGAAACCCTGGAAGAAATCCCCTTCTTTTCAGTGCAGACAAAAGCATTATTTCAAATACGGTGTCAGAAATTTTGACACGCAGTTCTGTGTTTAGTTCTCATGGGATAGGCAAACCAGGATTGCCTGGCTGAACAATATCTGGCATCCCTGAGATATTGGATTAAGTCATATAGCTAACGCAGTGTCGGTACCTATTCTGTGTGTACGGCACTTGCCCTATGCACACATTGCTATTTTTGATGCAGGGGTTTAAGATCTGCTCGTGAATCAGCTCTTGAATTACTGCAGCTTTTGAAGAGTTTTATAAAAGGAAAGTATTCCTGATTTCAGTCAGATTTCACTAGTAAAGAAGTTGATTTATGAGCAGATCAGCTAGGCATTGCCCTCCTCAGAAGAGTCCTTGGAAAGGTAAGGGTGATCACTAAAGCAGGAAAACCATTTGATGGCTGTCAGAGCATTAAGTTGATCAGTGGAGAGGTGTTGAATGTTGCTGAAGACCTTCAAAATGTGATCCAGTTCTGTTATTTCTCTATGCATTAGATGTTAAAAGAACAAATAGAAAAATTTAGACTGGAAGGGACACCGGGAGGTCGTATAGTCCCATGTTCAAATCAAAAGATGGGTAACTTCAGTTTTGAATCAGATTGCTCAGAGGAATATCCAGTTTCAAATGCCTGCAAAGATGGAGAATCCACAAATTCTGAGCCCCTGTTTCAGGGCTGACCATCCTTGCAGCGAATGAAACCTCAGGACTGCCTTAAGATAGAGACTGCATTATCACCTTAGGGAGCAAAAGTCTACTGGGGAAAAGGAAATTAGAGGTAATGTTTTACATCCTATCCTTTTTGTATAACTCTTCTGGTTATGGCAACTCCCCAGTAACTAACAGGTTAACTATCTAAAAAGCTTTGCTAGTTTTCAGCGAAGTATTGATTCATCTGTGCACGCTGTGTCCTCACTTTGTCCTCACGAGACAAAGAAAAGTTATTGTGGTTTTAAACCAAAGTGGAAATAGTTCTGTGTTGAATGGAGGTGGTGATGCCTGAATTCTTGTTTTCTTTTTCAGCAGGGCTGTCTCAGATTCCAGGAACTGTCATGCTAGCACCCTTCACAAAGCAGCTTAAAAATAGACCAGCAAAACAACTCTATTGCACCAAATATAAATTGATTTCTGTTGCAACACAAGCAGAAAGTTCTTGTAGGGTCTGATAGCAGCATGTTCTAACACTTACAAATGGCAAAATCTGTGATCAGTGAACACAGAGTGTTAAACCTTCGATAACCTGCCGTCTGAACTCACACTGGCCACACGTTACTCCTTAGCCAGTTCTGTGAAGTTCTTGTTTATGGAAAATGAAACTGTGATTGCTTGTAATTTTCTGCAGTTTGCACAAGGACTTAAATCAAGAGTAAAACACTGGAAGAAGAGGTATGTGAGTCATGGATCTCACCACAGGAATCACAGCCAGCAGGCTGCAGTCCCTAGTGAAAAGGGTGGCCGGGTGACTAAGGCACTGCCTGGATATCAAGGGGTGTGGGTACTGATGTTAACTGCTGGTGTGACCTTAAGAGTCCTGTCATCTCCTATGGTAACAGTAAAAAAAAAAAAAAAAAAAAAAAAATCAATTAAGTCCTAATGGCAAGGACAGAGGATAGAAAATAGAGGCATTAAAGCTTTCAAACTGCTCGAGTACTGTAGAGATACCCGAGGGAAACCTGTCGAGAGGAATAGGTCCACATTACAGTAGTGAATTGTGTAAGCTTACAAATGGGATGTGTTACAGTGGCTCTGCTGGTTCTGTCACACATCCTCCAAATGTAATGAAATAAAACATTTAAAAAACTAGGAAGAAAGCATGTGTTCCGCCTAACAGTGGAATAACTGGGTTAATGTGCCAACACAGATCACTGCACTTCAATGTACATGTTAACACGTATATTATTTTAAGTATTGGCTGCACAAAATGTTGATCCAAAATTAGTTGGATGAAGGATATAAAAAACCCTCCTCTAATAGAGTTCAAGTGTATAGTCATGAATTATTAAATCAAAATTTGTTGGAAGTGTAAATTAAAATCCTTCCGGCATGTCTCTCCCTATACTGTAGTTTATCTATTAAAGCCCTGCAGAACCCCAGAGTTCACTGACAGTGCATCAAATAATGAGGCCATATATTGATGAAAGGAATTCTATGAAAATATGCCATTGGATATACAGCAAACACATTTGATCAAAGCCCAGCTGTCATATGATGTGCACATTTTTAAACCATCACTGAACTGTATTAGCCTGAATTCTTTTCAAATCTACCAGATCAGGTTTTTAAACAGCTGACAATGAACTAAGTAATACTGGCAGTTAATAAAACATCCTGTCAGGGTTAGTACAATAGAAATAATTCAAAAAAGGGTAATTATGTTAAGAGGCCAACTACAACATGCAGTTGCCTGTTCTTAATATTTGTAACACTGTAGTTTTCTCTGAGGGTCCCACAGGCAGCTTTTAGATACAGCTGGGAAATCTACTAGTGCCTACAGGCATTTAAGCAAAATGCCAAACCAGTTGACAGTACATTTCTGTTTACATCAGATAAATCTAGCTACAGTTTATAGCACAATAAAGTATTTGCTGTGTAATTCAATTAACATTGTAAACATATTTGTAAATGTAAACCTTTATTTCTTTCAGTTTTGGGGAGGGTTTGTTTTAGGGTCCCTCTGCTTGGGTTTTTTTTAGTAGAGTGTACTGGGTTGTGATTTTATGGATGGGCTGGTTAGCTGAGGGCAGAACCAAGGTATTTTTGTCTGCACACAATGCTGGCTGGCAGGTGGTGCCTCTGATGCATGTACAGCTGAAATGTGTCATGTATTGTTTTATAGTACGAAATTAATGGAGCCATACAACAGTAGGAGCTGAATTAGGTATGGATTGCTTGGATCAAAGTCAGAAGAGCCCTACATACTTGCCTCTATATGTATATCCCTGCAGACAGCTGACTGACTATATGTTTTCAGAGTATGTACTATTATTTAACTTGCTGCTGCACTGTGCCTGGAAGTAAGCCTGGACTTGATTCATGACAAATTTCACCAGAACACCACACTATCTTCCCATCAATCTGGGGTTTTCACAAGCATGAAAAATACATGGTAGGGCAAGTCTCCACTAATGTAACTAACCTAACGTAAAGTACGCTATTGCCAGTAGTTATTGGTGACCCCAGAAACCCCAGCTAGCCCAAACCTCTGGTAGCTGGAACAGTCGCTACTAGAGAACTCATGCAGATGTTGGAAGGTCTCCTATGAAAGGATGTACAGAGAACAGTTTTTCCATAGCAAAACACTGGCAAGAGTTCCTGGAGGTGAAAAAGAGAATGTAATCCTTCCTTGGAGTTGGCCATTGTACTTATGTATTTCTTCCAGCAAAGGGATGGTGGTTGCAGGGTCAATGATTTACCTGGCTTAACAGTGCTACAGGGGTTAATTCAGGTTTTAGCAGGACAAATGCAATGTTATTGTTTAAATGCTCAGGCAGGTCTCCTCAAAACGAGCATTTCTTTTCTCTGATGGCCGTCATGACACATTTCTGACTTTTCAGTATTTTCTCAAGAACAGGCCAAGGCTGTTCCACAGACAAAGCTTCCTGCATGCATTCCCTCCCTGACTACTTTATTCAGAGCTGAGCCAAGCCACCTCAAGTGCTGCAGGTGGTGACAGACATTTCGGAGGAAAATTATCTGGCTCTCCTCGAAAACCTTCAGACGTCACGGTACGCAGCAGGAAGCGGTTTTCATCTAGTCTACCTTTTCATTAATGTCACTAAGAATTTTCATCCTATTGCTTTTTTCTGTTCTTGGATACCAAAACCCATCTTAGAATCACTTTTCATAGCCTGAGAGGTTTTTTTGGTCTGCTGAGGAAACATGCTGTACTTAAAATAATGTAACACTGAGGTTTGGCTTAGGGTTCCTTTTGATTCTTCAGTGTTGCTAAATCATGCCACACTGATTTCTTCTTTGGCTTGTGTTTTCGGTTGGGTTGTTTTTGTTTTTTTTTTTTTTAAATGATCAGACATGTAGGGTGTTCTCACGTTATTCTAAATAAAGAGCCTATGGGAAGTTGTTATTACAGATGTAATAGCTGAAGTCACAGCTCCTTCCACCAAAAAAAAAAGAAAAAAAAAAAAGAAATCCATCTGAGAAGCACATGCATCTAAATTTAGGGTGAAAGGCATGCAGATATTTATGCATGGAAGATATCAGTTGCATATCTGACTGGTGGGACATTTTATTCATCTGCCTACCTCTTCTTTGCAATATCCTTATCAGATGACAAGTTGCCTTCCATCCCATCCTTTTTCTTATACAATAGATACTGTGCTTGAGAAACACAATACAGAATGTAAAGCTATAGGTCTGGTGTTATTTTTCTTTTTTTTTAAGGAGACACAATATGCAAAGAATTAGGGTTAGAAAGTAACATTTGTGTTATTGTCAGTCTTGGATTTATGCATTATATGAACAAAAGACACAATGCCGCAGACAAAACCTCTCCAAATCACTGTTCCTAGTGGTATTAAACATGTCTGTGTGCATGGCTGTCTATCTGGCACATTCTGAAAGGATTTCTTCTACGTCTGCGTGAAATCTTTGGGTGTAATCCTGACCCCACTGACACTGACTTGAAAAATCTCTCTGTATCTTTTGAGGATAAAGTGCTCATTTCCTCTGTGTATAATTTTAGGTGCCTGATAGTATATTTCATGGCCAGAAAAGCTCTTCATAGCAGTGTGACACAGACTGCTCTACAAAGGTTACCCATTCTTACCAGGATTTATCTCCAGACTATATGCCTTTTATAAAGCTTCCATCAGTAGACTAGCTTCAGCAAGATGCAGAAGACTATAAAAAATAAACCAAATAAGTGAGTAAGTCCATTCTCCTTCTCTCAAGTTTCACTTAGTCACCATTTTTACTTTAGCTTGAGTTTGGCTTTATCTTAATGAACAAAAAATCCAATGTAATCCTCAAACAGATTTTCTGTCCTTTGGGGAGCATTATTTATTATCAGATGGTTCTTTGCAATAAACCCAGACCTTTTTGTTGACTCTTTGTTCCCTCAGTTGCATCCTCCTTGTCTCTCAGCCCCTTCATTTTTCTTTGCTCTCTTTGTCTCTTCTCTAGTGGGAATCAGGGCAGAGATTTTTCTTGCCTTCCAAATTACTGGTGTTGAATGGATGAGGTATAAATCCTTGGTAAAGGTAAAGCTTGTAAAGCTTTGTAAAACTCTTTATAAGCTGACTTATGCTTCATATGGGTCTTTACTATTCATCTGGGTATTTATCAATAGTAAGGTCTGCTTTATAACAGAATCTTGTCTAAACCGGATATACTAAACCCAATGATTTAAGCAAAGCAAAGCAATACAAAACTATCAGCTACTCTATGCACACATCATTTTTTTTGATTGCACCGTTGCCTTTTTGTTCAGTAATTTTTGCTAGTGTTAGGAAGTGATGTAATACTGATCTGGGTTTTTTGTGAAAAGAAGTATTTCTCAGAGTCCTGGAAGAGAACATTTGCTGCACTATAAACAGAACAAAATCTACTTAACGAATGGGAGAACAGTGATGAATAATACTGTTTACCAGCTCTTGAATGGTGTTAGCCTTAAATTGAGATTTCAAATGAAGAGAAAAACATCTTCTGCCAAATAATGTATCAACAGACCATCTATCTAAGGGGTACAAGAACATAGTTTCATTGTGCTCCAGATGAAGGTCATCTTTGTTATTTAAGAAGTAAGTTAAGAATGTTAAGTAAGTCTGGAGATGTTATTTTATTTTATTTTAGGAGTTATTAATCTGACTCATGTATGCTTGTATTTTTCCCTCATATTGACAGGGAATATTCAATATCCAATTTATGATTATAGTACAGTTTTGAACCACACAGCAGACAACCATAGTAATTTTACTTTCGGAATATGTATGATAATTTATAAGTGATACAACTACAAGTAAATGCATTGGAAACATATCCCTGTATACCTGTAGTTGAAGTAATGTGTTTTAAATTTGCACAAATGTATATAAAACACACATACAATATGAGTAAAAATGTAACATATCTTTCAGTAAATTTGAATTATTGGTGGGGTACTTTTTGTTTCATTTTGCAGCTAATTAGTTTTAAATCTTTTAAAGCAATATGTTTGTCTTATAGGCCACTTATGCTATTTGGTTGATGACTGCAAAGGACATCTTTTACTCTCTTCTCACTCTATGAAAAAATAAAATAAACCCCCCAGATCTCATTCAGGTATAGACGAGGAGGAGAAAGAAATACTGTGACACCAATGTTAGCAGATGACGTACTGAGACTAAAGGGCCTAGGTAACTTACTCAGTCTGCTTATAAGTCCAGAGTGACTATCAGACGTTCTCTTCTCTTCTCTTCTCTTCTCTTCTCTTCTCTTCTCTTCTCTTCTCTTCTCTTCTCTTCTCTTCTCTTCTCTTCTCTTCTCTTCTCTTCTCTTCTCTTCTCTTCTCTTCTCTTCTCTTCTCTTCTCTTCTCTTCTCTTCTCTTCTCTTCTCTTCTCTTCTCTTCTCTTCTCTTCTCTTCTCTTCTCTTCTCTTCTCTTCTCTTCTCTTCTCTTCTCTTCTCTTCTCTTCTCTTCTCTTCTCTTCTCTTCTCTTCTCTTCTCTTCTCTTCTCTTGTCTCTCTTCTCTTTTTTAACAAATATGAGCCAGCTCAAAGGTTACTCTGGATTTTCAGTGGTTTCAATTTGTAGTATTGCTGTGAGATTCAGTATAACATAGCCATACAATTCGGTTAATCACTTTTTCTGTATTCGCTGCAGGCTGTTTTCATTGTCCTCTTTATTGGAGTACAAAATTCTGGATTTTAAAATGGCTTCAGAAAACTAGTGTTGGAGACAGGTTTTAAATTATCCTCCAATTCCATATGGGTACTTGTTATGTAATAAACAGAGTTACATGAATGACTGTTAAAAACGTGTGTGTTTGCAGATGGGTCACAGTCCTTCCAGGTCTGGACTTCATGACGCCAGGAGAAGTCAGAAACCTACACTGTATTTGTGAATGTGAGATTTTGCATTTAAGTAAGCTTGAGCTGAACAATCTGAAAAAACTCCCATACGTACCGAGCTCTCTACTGTCTGTGTGTTTGAGAGGGCTGAAAAGCTCTGTTTATTGCAACAAAGGGCCTGGAATAAATTATGTTTAGTAAATTGGCTCCAGGTTTTCCTGCTTCAGACAGTAGCTTCAGAGCAATCTGTTTTACAGGCTTCACTAAATCTGACCAATTGCAGGGAGGTGACACCTCATTTCAGGGACGTGTCATCACGCATGTGCCAGTTACATCCAGCCACCTCTCTCTGGCAAGATGGCAGGACACCAGGAGATCAGCATCTTGTCTTTTGGCGGATTTAACCTACAGACCTTTACAAATTTATGAGCCCTGCAGGGAGGTCCTAGCAGGATGGAGCCAGGATCCTTGGCCCCTCTTCAGCTTCCCACCCCCACTTGGGGCAAAGAAAAGCTCCTTTATTCCACTGGAAATACCCCTGTTTCAGGGAGGTGTATGCATAGTTTCCTTCCCCAGTCAGTCTCGTAGGTGATAATTAACAGAGTGCAGATATTTCCTAGCTGAATTCAAGGTGGGAAAGCAACTTTAGGCTCAGCGTTTTTCTTTTCAAACACTTTTTCCTCATTTAGTTTGGGTCTGGTCATGATGAGGAAGTTTTAGAGTGTGTTGGTTCTTAGCAGAAGTATCAAAAACCAGTAATTTCTCCTCCTCTGATGAAACTCTTCTAACTTTTGAGAAGAGGAAAGAACAGGGGAGTTAGTTGTGCTTTTGGGTTTTATATTTTATTTCTGTTCATGAGTCTGATCATTTCTGAGCAGCATGACTACGGCTCTTTTCGGCAGAGGACACTTATTGACATTGCATATGTTACAGAGAGGAAGGATATTTCCTGAAGATTAATGGCCAGTTAGATGGTCTGAAGTTCATTAACCTGAGCTAGTCATTAGGATTCTGGAAAGACTCTGTGTAGAAGCTGGAATTGTATTAGGACATCATCATAAACTAAAAATATATATGACAATCTGGCCACATTGCAATGAATCTAGGGCAAGACAGCGTTGGCTCGACCTCACAGAGCAGCTGCCTCCAGTGTAAACTAACTGCCTTCCATCAAGAATTAAAGCAAATGGTTTTTCACAGACATTTTTTTGAATAAAGAAAAAAAAGAGGTTGTGAGGTATGGTCAAAGGGCCAAGTCTGGTGCTGGTCCTCAATCAATTAAGCAAATGACAGTGCATTCAGGCAACCATTTTTTTCTGTAAGTGGCAAATTTAGTCTTGATTCTTCACTGTACCTTGCCTCGAGAAAATGAGCCCCAAACCCTCTGGTGAGATCCCTACTGGCTGAGGCCCAGACCCTCTAGCTATGATTTCTCAGCATATTTGCAGTGTGACTGGCTCCCTCTTAATTGCTTCTTTTTGAAGTATGGTTTGTCTCTATCGTCCCTCTGAAGATGAACAGGGCTGATGTCTCTTGTCTTAGTATAATCCTCCCGCTCCTCCCTCCCCTTTTTCTCCCCTTGTCCCCCAAAAAATAATTCTTTTAGCTGATATAACCTTGTGATAGTCTAGTCAACAGCAGTCCCTCATAGTCAAACCACACATAGACATACCTCATGGAAGAAGTAAGCCCTTCCCTCAGGATCCTAGACTGTGATAAAGGGAAGGGGAAGGTGAACCAGAGACATTTCATATTTGTTTTTTCTTTCCATGTCATCTTATGAATATGTAATGGAACTTGGCCAAAAGTAATGCTTTCAGATATAGAATGTGAGTGTTGAGGAAGGCACTGAGAAGAGAGAAGCTCAATGTTCTGCCATAGGAAGGATGCTTCAGGCATTTTACGAATCGTTTCCCACTCTCTCTTTCCCTGTCACACCCTTCCTGCATGCTCCCTTGTCTTTTGCTGTTGGCAGAAGGTCTGGAGGTTCAGAAACCAGCTTCATTTGAGAGAGGTTTCCTCTGGCAGAGAGAACTGAAAGAGTCCTCTTTCTAATCCCTTCATGCCAGGAAGGATGTACTGCCTGCATCATGAGGTGCTAAACTGATTCTGGATGCCTCTGCCGCTCACAGAGGTGCTCTGGCACCAGTGCTGCAGTGAGCTTAAGTGCCAGACCTGTGGAGTGGCTCTGGGGCCACGAGCTGTGCTGCATCTCTCACGGGCTCACAAGGGGCCTTTCCCTCGATGTCCCTGCGAGTGCTGACTGATGTGGGCACTAGGATTACTCTAGATGAGACAGTTTCAGTACCTTTCAGAAAAGAATTTTCATGGCAAGTCATGAGCCATTAATCTCACTACTAACCATAACATTTCACTTGTCCTTGATTTACAGCATTACTCAAACACTGACGTTTGTCATTTCACTAACTATCTCCCTTGGCCCCCCTTCCCCCTCGACTTGCAGCAGGAAGGGTCTGGTCTCACAAATATTTTCACACTCTGATCTCTGTGATTTATGAACCATCAAATTATGCCTTCAGAACTCAAGATGCCATTTCAAATAATTTCATATGCAAAAGTGGAGTTATTGGGCAAAAGGGATCCCTTGTAAATGGGTACAAACAGGAAACCAGAACTGTTGCTGCTTTCTGTTAAGCTGCTGGGGTGGCAATGTGACCTTGAGGAATTAGGTTCACTATAGTTTTATGATTCCATTTTTGCATAGGGAAAATAAAGACAGTGATAATTACTTTCATTTGTAAAACACTTTAAGATTTATGGAATACGGATGACTGTTATTAAGTGAAAAGTGTTGCAAAGCTGGCTTCGTCGCACACTCTGCTAAGTCCCGTATCAGCCTATTGACCTCAGCATGAACCACTCATTAAAGTTTATAGGATGTTTTGGTGGGTGTATTGAGGCAGTTATTCTGCTGGAAATATCATTACAAAAGCACATTTAAATCCATCAGCCACATTGACATTTCTCTCTATTAAAACTAATCACAACAGTTTGTTCTATCTGATTTTCTTAGTTTATTTGTGGAAGTTTATGACGGGTATGTATTCACTGTTAACTCAGCTTGTACACCCATGGTGTTACAGTTTATTCTAGTCATAGCACAAACATACATTAGCCGTTGCACTGAGATGAAGAAAGAGTTATAAAACATGAAGATATCCAATGGAGCGGTATGAACTAAGGAGTTGCGTGGTCACTTTTGAATGGCAAATATTCTTTTTATGGATACTGCATTAATTTAATTTGTGCTTAAACTTTAGCTATGGTAGGCATTGATGTTTGAAAGGGTTATGTACTTTTTCAACCTGAAAAAGTGTAAGTTTGATATTAAAGAAACAGATTTATGCCATTTTGATTTGTACTAGAGGAAAAAATACTGTTGTAGCAAATGTGTTAAATGAGCTACTCTTTAAGGATAGGTCTGGTTTGCTTTCAGAATTCTAATTTATATAATAATGAAAAATAATTACAAATATTTTCTTTTTGCTTCCAGATTAAATTTGGATTGTTTGAAAAGTGGGGAAATATTTTACCGTAGTACAAAAGAATCACAGAAACACAGAATCGCCGAAGGATCTGGTTGGAAGAGACCTTTAAGATCATCGAGTCAAACTGTACACCCTGAACTGGAGATAGAGAGGAGAGCAGAATGAGAGCTCACCAAGTACCACATGCCTGTAGCCTCTTATCTTTAGTGATGCTGTTCCTTCCAGTCACTGGAATGTCAAAACAAAATATCCCAAGACTCAAGCTTTCCTATAAAGGTAAACTTTCCAGCAGTTTTTCTGATTCTGTGACTTTTGTTTTGATGTGATGTTGCCAACAGTTCATTTGTATTATTAATCAGGAAAATTAAACACAGTTGTCCCTGCAGTTTCCAGAAGTGTGTGATAGAAGCCTTAAAGATGGATGTTCTGTCTAGGGACAGTATTAAATTATCTTTTTTTTTAGGTGGACCTGTACATGTTTCTGAAATATAACTGGGTTTTTAAATTATTGTTTCAGTTTGCTCCTAGAGGGTGTTAATATACCAAAATAAAAAAGGGGATTCATTGCCTAAACATGGGCTTCTAGTGATACTTGAAATACCACGAGGCCCAGTGGAGACACTCCCTGTGGCTTGTGGGAGTGACGTGGGACAGGGAGGACACTCAGACCTTTCTAGAGCAGCAGGGAAAGTCGAGAGAGCTGCCCCAAGTGTTTCAAATGCTGTCGATATTTTAATTTTGTAATAATTTTTTTCTCTATCACTAAGTAGGTATCTGAAACTCTTGAAATGTTTTCTTTCTTCCTACCTCTTTGGATCACAAAAGCATGTCTTTCTGAGGACTTTCTTAACTTTGTGTGTGCTTATTGTTGAGCATGTTGCAGGCTGAGGGGTTTAAACACAGATGTAATTTTTAATTCTTTATTGGACAAGTTCTGCAAGAAGGTAGATTTCTTGTTGCTTTGAACGTACAGTACACTTCCACAGTTTTTACAAGGCACAGAGATGCGTCACTTTGATGTTGTCTTCTTTAGCTTAAGCAAATGCTCTCCAGTTAGTTAATTTTTCTCTTATGTCAGCACCCTGCCCTTATGGGAGCTAATTCTGTTCTTAGTTTTTCAAACTTAGGAAGTCTTCCCATGTACTACAGAGTTACACAGGATGGTGTGATGGGATAGGAGGTTGTAAAGCCTTCATCAGTGGTTATGATATGTTTATTGTGAGTTAACACACAAAGGAATTTATTGAGTAAGCACAATGACACACTATTTATTTACAAGCTTCTCTTTTGCTAGATTTGTGTGCCACTGTGTATGGTATTCCTCTGTGTACAGATGTGTTTGAATGTGTTTGTGCGAGAGAAGCAGAGGAAGAGAGATCAAGGGATCTTGACAACGTTTTTATAAATTCAGGAAACAGTTGCACTCGCTTAAGGCAATGAATACAGAAACTGAAAGACCTGACATGAGTTATGAAAGTTAGCAATAAAAATCCCCTAACATATAGCCAGACGTTCACAGCTAGGCCGTTTGAGATAATTCCCAACTGCAGCATATACCATATGGTGATGGCATTTATTGTGGATTTGACACTCACGATTAGTGAATTCCTCTTGACTTCAAAAGCAGAATGCCTTTGGCTAAATCCTGATGGATGCATTTGACAGGTAAGGAGGGGAAGAGAGAAAAATTATTGAGGTCAATGCAGGAAAAAAAAATAATTCACTGAAATCTCAATTTAAAATAGTGGCAGAGACCTGCTGGGAGTGGTTGGGAAAATGCCTGAGCTAGTTTAAAAAGACAATGAGCAGATGATTGATATTTAGGCCCTGACCCAAACTTTTATTAGCAACTTTATAAACCTTTCAGTTTGGCTTGAGGGATACAGTTTCCTATCCAAACTTATCCACCTATGTCCCTGTAGAGGGAAAAAAAAGCAACAACAGATACAAAATGGTACATAAATCTTCATTTGGAGAGTTGTGATGGAACTATAAAGCCAAAGGAAAGAGAATTAACAGTCTTTACTGTGCCTTTTCTTGCCTTTTTTTTTTTTTTTTTTTTTTGAGGTAGGGATAGTTTTTTTCACAGGGAAGGAGAAAAAGCTTACTGCTTTGTTGCCACAATTTTGCATCATAAATTGTGCAGGTCTTGCTTGTCATGATTAAATCATGTTTATTTTGTTGATAATAACATGGCAGGTGTCCCGACTATTTAATATAGTGGTCTGAATTAAGCTTACCTTCTCCCCCCATCAAGTATTCAAGCCAAAATAACTCAAAGGTTTCTGAGAACAAGATGTAGGAGAAATGAACTGGCTTGCCAGTTCTCATAAAATTGTTACGTTTATGCCACTGACAAGTCCTGTCATCTCTATTCTTTGGAATTAAGACTTAAAATATCATGAGGAGCGTAATAAGGGGCCCTTTTCCTTCTTTATGGAAAACTGAACAGAATTTGCCACACCAGGAAGATCTGAAAACCTGATCACACACACGAGTTCACCTGGCTGCTAAAGATGTTGTCTTTCAAGGGAAAGTTTCATCCTCTTCCAAGAGCAGTGTTTTCAGGATGGCATAGCTCCATCTTCCCAGAATGGCTGAGCATTTGCTCAGGCAGGAAAGCTGGAAGTGAGCAGGACATTCCCCTGCAGTTACTTCACCTCACAGCTGCACTCCAACACCCCTCTGCTGAGGGCTAGGAAACAGCTTCTTCCATTGCCCTGATGGTAAGGAGAAGAAAGGAATGCCAAGTAATGAATTCTGAGGATGAAGAAACGTAAGGGACAAGAAGAGTGAAAGAAGAAGCAGGAACAGTATTAAAGGAACACAAAGAAGGAGAAAATTGAGAGAGACAAAGAAAGTCAATAGTGGAGAGAGGAAGGAGAAGGAGCTGGGTGCTGTAGCTGAAAAGCGTCTAGAACTGCAAGAGTGCCTCAATAAGCCATAGCGTGTCACAAGTCATCTGTGTTCAGACAGCCACTGAAATTTTAGAGCTTGTCTACATGGCAGTTATCAGTTTTGATCTTCTGCAAGATGGCTTAAAGGGTGGAAAACCGTGCTGGAATTGTTAAGAGACAGATATTCCAGTGAATGATGTGGGTATCAACAGGATGTCATAAGATAGATTTCCTTTACTGTTTGCCCAAGTTCTAAAAATCCATTCTAAAAATTTATGCACACATAAAACTATGAACACACACAAGTAAGTTAAAACGTCATTTAATACAGAGGCAAAGTCATGTATACTCCACCCTTGTTAATATAATACGCTATGATCTTTAGTTACATACATCATCCTACATTCCCATATTTCCCCCATTCATTAATTGAATAATTTTTTAATATTTCTTTTTATCTTCTTCACTTAGACTTTTAGAGATTAGTGCATGTCATTCATATCCCAGAAATTATCACTGCTTTCATGATGCTTCTAGGGTGCTCTCATTACACAGACCTTAATTATTCTATATCTCTTAGATAGTTTAACGAAATTAAGAAGTGGTTTTATTATTAAGCTATAGCTTTTCTCTTAAGAGAGGGTAAACAGTCTTCTAGTAGAGATTACCATCTTTAGAAAACTAGGATTTTTTAATAATATTCTATATTATAATAGTGTTTGTATAACATTACATCCAGTCTCAGAGCAACAGTGTGCATTTATCATTCATTCTCATGTGACTGGAGATACCCTATGACCATCATCCACACTGCAGAACTCCGCAAGCACAGAAGTGACATTCAGCTTCCCTAATATTACTGTCTGCTACCTCATTCAACATCCTCATTCCCACCTCTGTAGCAAACACAGAAGGTTTTTGTACATGAGTTTCATTCAATATTGTCATTTACAGGGTGGCATCGGTTCTGTTAATGAATAATGGAAGGACTCGTGCTGTGATTCTTACATATGGTGTTTAATTCATATTGTATAGACCGTCTTATTTCTGTCTATCTTTCGGGTAGTAGTCTTTGCTGATGTATTGGCAGGTACTTTTATACAGATTTTTTTCCTGCCTGTTTCTATATTTCACTTTATAGAGAGAGACAGAGAATAATCAGACTGGAATATTGATTGCCTTCTAGGGGGGAAAAAAATAAAACCAACCTCTTTCAATTTGTGGCCCTCTTAAAATTTTCCAGTAGGAATGCAAACTCCTAACTGCAAATTTAAGCCTATCGATTAGCTTTCTTTTGTTACTTTGCATGGACATCTTAGGAGTAATCTGTGCACTCAAAGAATCATAGAATCATTTAGATTGGAAAAGGCTCCTAAGATCATTAAGTCCAAACATAAAACTAACACTGCCAAGTCCACCACTAAATCATGTCCTTAAGCAGCACGTCAATATGTCCTTTAAAGCCCTCCAGGGATAGTGACTCCACCACTTCCCTGGGCAGCCTGTTACAGGACTTGACAACACTTTCGGTGAAGAAGTTTTTCCTAATATCCAGCCTAAACCTCCCCTGACCCAACCTGAGGCTGTTTCTTCTCATTCTATTGCTTGTTACTTGGGAGAAGAGTCCGACCCCCACCTCACTACAACCTCCTTCCAGGTAGTCATAGAGAGCAATAAGGCCTCCCCTGAGCCTCTTTTTCTCCAGTCTGAACAGCTCTCAGCTGCTCCTCATAAGATTATGTTTATAACTCATAAGAATACATGTATATTAAGAAGGGTGCACCCTGCTTTCTTGGCTAAGGGGTGTGCCCTGGCCCGGATTTGGACGTTGTCAGCAGTGGCATATCCACATTGACATCCACAAACATGTATCATTGCCATGCGAGAATGTGTCCATGCCCCAAAAACAAGTCACACTTGCTGTGACCAGTGCTGATTTGGTCTGAATACCATGATACTGTGTTGCGACACAGCACATAGGAAAAGGCAAGACTGAAGGCAACCTTTGGCTTTTAAAATAGAAGTTACTTAACACAGTTAAAAACAACTATGGCAGTAATTTAAATCTCATAAACAAGAACATTATTCTCAGCTGACTCTTTTCTTCTTCACATTGAATGAATTAAGATGCATTTTCATTCCTGCTAAAGCCATGGCAAGAGTTTTGCCACTGAAATAAATTGAAGCAGGATTAAATTTACACTCCTTTTCACTTTTTTCATCTTAACTAAAGACATGCAAATCTGTCTCCTCTATTGAAGGATGACAGTGCTAAATCATAAGCTCCACATGGAAATTAGCCACGTCTAAGAATTTTTTAGCTTCATGCAGTGTTTTGCATAGGCGATTTTCTTCTGCCGAAGAGTAATCCATTCTTATAGTGAAAAACAAAGCAGAGTATAACATTCTGGTGCCAGGAATTCTTTTGAAAACTTGACTGGATTAGGACATTTCCTTAATGTTCTAAAAATTATCCTTTGAACATGCTAATTTACAATAACAAGCATCCTGTTTCATAAATAATTTTTGCTTTAAATATGTTTCATTTTAGAACTGATGAGATGCTTAACTGTTGCATCAGAGCAGTTAGTTTGTTCTGTTCCGGTAAAGCTGGCTTATTTCAATGTCAAGCATCATTTAATCTTGCATAAAAAGTATAGTTACAGTTGTATACTTCCATGAGCCTTATTTAAACTGTCTGACATTGTGGTAGTCCCAGTACCATGATGGTGGTGTTGCACAGCTATGAATGGTTGGAACGTGGTAAACTGGTGATGTACAAAAAAAGCCTAGAAATGAGCTTGCATTTCTGCAGCTGTGCTTGCTCTACAGGAAGAGGAAGAAAGATCAGTAAAAACATGCTTTTGTGGTAATATCAGCAGCTGTAATTATGAATGCCTATGAAGATCAAGGAAAATGTGCTAAGTGAGGAAGAGCTGCTTTTCTTGAATTCTTTATTTGTTGTTGAATTCATTTTGGATGATTTGTGATTTGTCTGAAAAATCTATCACAAATTCATGTGATTCATTCAAAATCACTTCATGTGATTATGTTTATGTGTTTATGTGAGAGTTATGATCCTAGTTTCAGATGCTTGTCTTGTTATGAAATAGACTTTGCCTATTTTGCCTCAAAAATGCTTTCTGGAGGCAATGAACATTGAGACTTAAAATGTACCACAGGCTGCAGATGATTGGGCGTTGTTGTCCGTGTGAGGAAAGACTCTTGTATATGCTGTAGACTAAATAAAAACTTGAAGGGGTTTACTACCCTTTAGTAACGGGAAAACCAGCAAGTTTCTTTCAGACTTTTTTTTTCCTTTTTTAAACTAGTGAACCTGGAGGTCAGATTCAACTGTATGTTGCATTTACTGTCGTATAATTATCATATATATAATGTCCTGCAAAGCAGCCTCCACTCAGTGACATCAACAGTTTACATAGCAGTTGAACTAAGAATAACCTTAGAGAACTGACCCGTATCAACCTCTTAACAGTGTAAACAGCCTGTAGCTCACAACAGTTTTCTTTTTTTCATGATCACAAAAGGGCCTCAATTGGAAAAAAAAGAACTATGTTCACAAAATACCAAACTATTGTGTTGAATGTTCACTTGATTATATCCCAGAAGATGAGAGAAAAAAACAAAAGAGTAAAACTTTGGGAAGACAAGTGTCCCTTTGGAGAAAAGGAGGATGAGACAACACCAAAAACCTCTTGCCTAGAAGAAGAATGTGGGGAAGATACATAATCAGTGGCATCAGCTTCAAAGATGGTACTTTCAGAAGTATTTGTCTCATTAGACTTTTAGTAAAGACATTTGTAAAGCAGAGCCAATCCTTTCTATGATTCCCTTTCTATACACTAATTTGAGGGCATGATCCTTTTGACGTCAGTGTGTGTCTAGTGGTGGACATCTGTGGTTACAGAGCAGGTCTTGGAGTCACTTCCTACTTCCCTTTCCTCCCTCCCCATTTCTGCTGTTCCATTTATAGACAAGTTCCTCAAAGAAGGGCTGAGGCATGCAAGGGAGGTCTGTTCTGTAGTCAAAGTCCTGTGGAGATAAATACACAAAGAGATAGCAAAAAGAGACAGAGACGAAATTTCCTTTATCATGCCAGAGCACTATCAAAGAAGTCAGAGGAATTGGCTAGCTGTGGTTAAGAGAGGCTTTTAGACAAGGGTGGGAATGACAAAGGTACCTTTTTGCCACTAAATCAAGAAAACAGGCATTCTCCTTTGTGATCCAAATCCTGGCTGTCCCAGAGAAGTATGGTGTGTTGTATCACAGAGTCTGATGGCTTAGAGGTTACTAAAGACACTGAAATTTTTGTGTTCAACTTATCTGGCAACTTTGAAAGACTATACAAATTCCTCTGCGTTATCCATGCACCCTGGATTTCTTTGAAAAATATGTCTCACTAAATGTGCAACACGACAGAAGTCTATATGACACCCACTGGTGGCCCAAAATAGATAAATAAACGTGAATATTAATAATCAAAAATATCACACCCCCTTCCAATATTAAATAGTTTATGCCTATATACTGTTGACTGACAGGAGGTAATATGGTGGTGCACATGGTTACCTTGTGCAGACACCATCCCTGATATTCCTTGCCCTGCAATTTTTAGTTAGTATGGTCCTATCAACATTGGCTAAGTCTACAAGGTAGATATTGGGTCCACCTGCACTCCTGCACGTGGGACTCTGAATCTGGCAGAGGTTGCTAGGCTCAACTCCAAAACAAGCAACTAACATATAAAGGAATTAATGCAGGTGTTCAAGGTCCTCTAGCTTTAATGGTTTCATAAGAACTTAACACCTGTCAATAGCAGAAAGTATAACTGATAATTATATTTCACTTTGCCGCTTTGCCAGGAGAACACTACGCTAGTCCAAGCTATTATAATGTGAATTGGTTTTATTTTCATTGATGGAAGAGGTCCTTTGTTATTGCCAGTGCAAAACTATTTTGAAAACCTGACTTCACGTTAGTCAATTGAGTTACCTTTCTACACTTACTTGCTTTTTAATCTAATAAAATATATCTGGAAAGCTGGAAAAAGAATATGAGGAGAAAAATCTTTGAAGTTTCCTGAAAATTGTCATTCTCTACATTTAAATGGAATTTTCTTAGAGAATGTCCATCTTGTGAAGCTACCCCAGATAATGACTAAGTGATTAGTGCTTCCCTGTAGCAATTGCATCTTGGTACTACACTTCTGTAACAGTTTAGAGCAAGGTTATAATTTTGCCTTGTGAGCTCAGCCAGTATTCATGATGGTAGAAACAGCTAAAATATTAATTTTCCCACTGTCATTATAAAAGTTCTCGTTCCTCATTCAGAGCATGGGAAAAAAGTATTATTTGGCCCTTGTCAGAGAGGGAACCCCCCTGCGGGGACAGGAACAAGCAGTTACGTGTGGGGGGAGAAAGCAGGAACATTCTAAAGCAGGTTTGCTGCCAACAGCGGAAATAGCTGTTCCACTGACAGGTAAATCTGCTTGCAGAGGTCCCTGCCCTTCGTCTCCTTTCCTGTGCAGGCAATCCTCCCACCACAGCCCCTTCAGCCCTGCCAAACCCTGTCTTTGCTCCCTGGGTAGCAGGTCACGCTGGGATGGTTATTGTTTCCCAGACCTGGTTTTACCTCCCTAACGGTATCTGCTCTGCCTCCTCGTCCATCTGGACCTGTCTTGGTTGAGTTGAGAAACCAGAAGAGCTTTTTGAAGTCTGTTGTGAGGAAATTTCCTTTCCCTCAGGAGGATTGTGGGAAGGGCATTGAAGGACTATCAACACTTAAGATAAATACGGCTCTTTCAGATGGTAGTTGCATGGCACCTGGGCAAATATAATAGCATGCTGCTTCTGGAAGGAGGACACCTCCTTCCCTGCTCCCTTCTCCCCCATACTTTCTTTCTCCCTTCATCTGCTCCCATATACGTGGACCCGCCCTTCCTTTTGCACCAGCTCCAGCTCTCGTCAGCCCCTTTGGCAAGGACATATGCTATTACTAGTTAAAACTTTATTCCTGTGTCTTATTTAGTTTTACACCCTGACCATACAGCTTGCGCAGGCTCTGGTCCAATGCTTGGAGACGGAGAGAAGAAGGGCCCCCATGGCTGCTTACTATACACTCAAGGCTAGATCCTGAGATGATACATTCTTTGCAGGTCCCAGTGGTTAAACTGAGAGTCTGGCTCCGAGTCTTGATGCAAGTGCAAGTGGGGTGTGTGTCTGTGTTTCTGTGGAGCATGCAGAGGGTGGGGAAGGGTGGGACGTACAGTTATGGAGTGAATGCTTCCATAAAAATCTGCGTTGCTCACAGACACTGGTTATAACTGGTGTGTAGTACACAATCACACTAGTATGGAAACTGAAAATAGTTTTCAGTAACAGCAATAATAGGCAACAACCCTGGATTTTTCTGTCTGGGAGTTGTTCTTGGAAGTCCCTCTTGAAAACAGGCACTAATGAAGTAACTGAGCAAGTAGATCCATTTAGCATTAACTCTCCTTTGCACTGTCAACTCGCCTTCTTCAGGAATCGCTCATGCTGCTCTGTATCTCTCCTAAGCCTGTTAGTGTCGATAGTAATACGTTTTACTGGCCCATGCCATCTGACACTGTTGTTACAACAGTCGTTCATGCCACTGCAGTTCAGCTTTTCTCATCTTTTAGCACGAAAGCCTTGCCTACTTTGTTATAAACATTACTTTCATTAGGAAGCTGGCAAATACATTTGAACCTGGGGAGAAAAATGTTAAAGTATTACTTGGATATCTGACCATTTTATTGGTAGGCTCAAGGAAGAAAGTCCTGGTGTCAGATGCGCAGTCTGAGAAAGCAGGTCTGAGTAAAGTGAGTCAGACTTCCAAAGAGATCTGTCGGCATCTATTGGTAGTGTCAGACTAGCTACTGAGTCAAATCCAAGTTTCTGCAGCCAATCATACCTTCGGTTTACGTGAGAAAATTTGTTGCATGTTTAAATCCTGGATACTGAAATCCACAACAAAGTTCTCATTTGCTCAAAATGTGACACAAAGTCCACTTATCTTAATTCCTAAGGCTGGTATTTAATCTACAGAGCAAAAACTGAGTAGGGAAATAAAAATATGTTATGTTCTGTACAGCTGCTACCAGATAGCATGGGCGGAAGAAATAGCACAATCTGTGGTTGTTTTACCAGCCTACAGATATAGGGGCTATAAGATGTAGCAAAGAGCTCCTCTGTCTGTCCTCAGGGTGCTGGTGCATCTCCAGAGAATATCATGTTCTCAGAAGTTACTCTGAAGGTGCTGTAGCTTGAAAATTGCAGATACAGGTGTTTGAAAATACTCTAGCCATTTTTGCATCACTCTGAAGAAAATTAAGTCTGAAATGAAAGGTTGGTACTATTCTGAAGGCAAGTAATGACAGTAATTTGTTTTGAAAGGAGGGATAGAACTGCATGTAATTTTATGAACCATACTTGGACAAGGGAAGAGCTATGTGCCTTAAAGTGCTAAAAATGGTCACTATTTTGCATTTTTAACACCTGGACATAGTTGCAAAGTGCAATACATGTCTCCATCCAAGCAGGAAAGAATGAGTCCACTGCTGCAGAGTGGAATGTGTTCATTCCTGGAAGTTAATGCAAGTCCTAGATCCCTGAGATGGTTTTCACGCTGGATGTCTGCTATTGTCAGTGCATTTTATTTGTATTGCCTATACCTCAGAGTTTAGACTAACCTTCACACTTTGTTCTTCATGGCTATGTCCGTAAGATTCATGCCTTTCTAATGGCAGGTCATATGATTATGTACCTAAAAGGCAGCTGAAATGTTTATGAGATGAGGCAGACTAGTTGGAGCAGTAAAACTGATTCACAATCAGTAGGTCTAACTCAGCTTTATCAAATCAGCCAGTCAAAAAGGATTTTGCCACTTCCACCTGAAGCCTATCATCTCTCTCTTGCTTTCTATATACTTGATTGGCTGATAGATTGGGTGGGACAAGAGACTGGGAGATGGTTAACCAGAACGTGAAGAAAAGGACTTTGAGATACTGTGAGAGTGCTAAGCTGTCTTTTCATGAGGTCAGTAAACTCTTAGGCCTTTTCTACAGCAAGTCTAGTAATGTGGGTTTTCAGAATAGTTTTAGGAATAGGTGAATTTATAAACCATCACCCTCAGAATAAGACACGGGTTTTGTCTCAACTGCTTGACACTCTGGTCACTGGAATATAGTTTTAAAAGGCAGGGATAGGGCTTACTCTTTAGTTAGGTTGGCAGTTCCTCTTCTATATATTAAGAATACTGGCCTCTGACTTCAATAACGGCCTAAAATTTTACTCTTCTAGATATAAGGAAAAAGTCTTATATTAGAGAGCAATATCCCTTTACCACTGGGATACTTTGAAGGGAATTTGAAATAAGATGAAGTGTAAGAAAGCAGATTTCATTCAAGTTACTCAGATTATTTACCCATTACACAGGCTGAGGATCTGTGAGAGGTGAAGGGAAAAAAAGATAGGTTTGTTCCTGACAACTGAAAATGAGGAAATAAAGGTCAGGAGTCTGTTGTTTGCATGTTCTGCCTTTCACTTAAGGAGGAGATTTGGTACTACTTAAGTCCGTCAATGTGCCAGGCACTCTTAATGGACCCGTATGTGTAATGAGATGCCAGCAATTATCTACACATTGCCTAAGCTCATACGCTTGCCAATCATTTATATTGAATTACATTTACAGTGCATATTCTATAAATATCCATAATAACACTTCTAAAAAAAGGTGATTTAATTTTGCTTTGGAAACAACAGTGAGTTTGCTTACTTTGGCTGTTTTGCAAGAATGATAAACTAGTTAGGAAAAGGGAACCTGTGCAAATCCACGGTCTCGGGTCTTATTCAGAAAAACAAATGTTTCACTCGGATACGTTTTCAGTTGTGCTGTCTAAAGTCAATTATTTAGTTTGGCTCTGTGAAGTTTGTGAATTGAGCCTTTGCATTTTTTCACCAATAACATGAAAACACAAAGCAGCTTTTAATCATCTCTGCAATAATAACACTTTATAAGTTATTTGTGCAGCTGGTTCACTAGTTAAATTTATTTGTAGTTAAAACACAACTAAAATACACATCCATAAACATAAGCGAGAATTGTTTAGTTCATGCTGTAACTGGGTGTAAGCACCTGCCTATTTTTTTTACAGTATTTTTTTGGATTTAAAAAATGCAGAGTCAGACAAAGACAGCTCTGTAGATTGATTACAACCCCTGGCTCTGAAATAGATGAACTAAATAATGTGCAGTAGTGTCAATGCTGATCTTGTAGAATCACCTCTTTTCAAGTAAGCTTTTAACTGATATGAAAGAGGACCAGGTCCTACAGCACGAGGTTTTTGGGTTTTTTTTCGTCTTATGGGTGGAGTAACTGTTGTGAAGGTTATCTGAAGAAAAGATGATCTGTTCCTTCCCAATGAAAGGTGTAAAAAATATCTTCATAGCACTGCAGTCAGAGAGCTATTGCTTCCTTACCATTGTCTGTAATGCTTTAAGAAGCATAGCGCACCATGGAAATATTTTAATTACTTATGATAATTCTGCGTTGTAAAACGCTGACAGATTTGACATCTATCAATAAGTATTTGGAAATAGAGATGAGGGAAATGCTAAATTTGCTGATTGCTAAGAAGGCTCGTAGAAGTGCTTGAAGCCCAAAGTGAAATGCCCTGAAATACCTTAAATCCTGGAGCTCCTGAATTTTGGTGTAATCTTTGAAAAAGTTCTCATTCCAGTGTCATATTCCTAGACTAATGCACTCCCGGAGAGCAATTCAATCCTAAAAGAGGAACAGAAGTGCCTAACCCTAAAATATATGGTAGAGTACAAGGTGATTTTGGGGACTACTCAGAAAGAGAACCAAGATTTTGACACAATGTTGTGCGAACAACTAATCTCATTTTCTCTGTTCCCAGTAATCCATATCCTTTTGGATATGCTGTGCCATGAATCTGACTTTTTGCTCCAGGCCAAACAAAATTCATTGTATAACAATGAAAGCCACATGGCATGCACAACAAATCATTGTTGTCCATGGTGAGATGCCACTAAACAAGACAGAACTTGCCTTTTGCAATAAGTAGTAGAGATTGGTAGAAGGTTGGATCTATTTTCTTTGCCTTCATATAAATACATCTGGGGTCAATTGGATCTTTTAAATTCAGAATACTTTAGGAATTAAGTAAGTTGATGTATTCGTACTATACTGACATTTCTTTTTCCCAAAAATTTAGCTGAGGGTTCACACAATACCCATGTAAATTGTCAGATATTTTTCTGCATGTGATGGGACTTGCCTCTATCCAGAGGAAAATGGTGTGACGTATGTTTTTTATGTATATGAAAATTATACATTTACAGAATTATACATGTACAGCCTTTAAATTCAGAGTCTTTCAAAGGTGTCATTAGACGTAGCTGTTTTGAACAGGTTGAGGAGTTCCCTTTCTTCCAGTTTAGGCAAGGCCTATCATTACGAGAATGTCTGTGACTGGCCACAAAGGCAATTCTGAATCTCGACCAAACAGTTCGAGATTGCTGCGTGTTTACACCACGCAGGAACTGAGGAACAGCTGCACGGTCACCACGTATGTGACCTGAGGCTAGGAAGTCTAAATATGCTGTCTAAATGTAAATGCATATTATCAGAACTGAATGACGTTTTTTCATTTGAAGCCTTTATGCTGCTGAAGATTGTTTAAGTAAGCATTGCTTATGCTGTTGTGAGCCAAGTCCACTGAGGTACCTATCTAAATGAATAAAACCCAATCACAATTCCAGCTTCTACCAGCCAACAGTGAAATGTTAACCCAGAAAGGGAGTTTGCTGAATATTCATTTAATCGCCAGAGTGGAATTTTCAGTAAAACAGCAAATGCACGCTATAAACTGAGTGCTGAATGTGTATGTACTTGTGAAAGATCATTCCTGTAACTAACTTGATTTATGTGCATAGTGAGAATGTTGTCTCCATATTAGCCTGGCTACAGAGATGCAGTGATTCAAATCAACAACTTTATCTAAGCTCTAAGATTGAAAACCATTGGGCTAATGGGCATTTCATAGTAATTTTTTTCCAGTGTAATATCCTTGGCAATGTTAAACGTATCTTGCTGTAAAGGGTGATTTCAACCCATAAGACTGGATTGTTTTGCTTTTATGGAGTGAGAACAATAATGAATTTGGCTGTAATTTAATCAATTTCCTGTTAATGTTTACTTGACAAATTTTGTTAGGTCATGTTCAGTTTTAATCTTATCAGCAGCTGTCTTCAGAGCCTCATTTCCAAGCTTTTTTCAATAGTTAGTAAATAACTGACCCAAACTGGTTCTCCACCACTTTGCAACTTGTGTTGTCGTTTGCGTCAGTAACAAATCAGTGTGCGATGCAGTCATTTCCATCTGGAGCATTTTGCAGATGTTTTCTTTATGATGCAGTGAAACAAATGACTGTACAAGGCACCAGGCAGGGCTCATTCCCATTTGGGTGTTTCAGTCATGAGACAATATTTCCCTCCCCACTGTAGCTGTCCTAGGTGGTTCTTTACTGAGAAATACTAGAAGTGTTAAGCAGTAGATGACAACTGTCCTTCTGGGATGGTCACTACAGAGATTATTTCTTCCAGATAAGAAATGGGAAGTGGAGAGCAGTCTCAGTCATATCCTTTCAGGTATGTGGAGAATCAGGTCTACATATTTTGGCAAGTGACACACTTGCCAAATGCCCATGGACTGCATGACTCTAAGCATTGAAAGTGTTTTAGAGCATTTGCACAAATGTATCATTTATCCTTACTCAGATTAGATTCCTGTGGCTGGAGATGTGAAGGAATTTTCCCTCATATTCTGCATCTTAGTTACCCATGTCCCACAGGCGAGCAATGTGGTATGACTGGAAGCTTGTCATCAGAAGAGATTTAAAAGTAACAGAGGGTGGTACGGATTGCTGAAATACAGTAGCCTGTGAAATTCATGACTCTCTCCTGTTTATTCATGTTAATGCCTGTGAACCACTAATTACTAGATATTGTGATCCTGTATTCCTCTTCTTCCCTCAATCCTATCTACTAATTGGGACATAGAACTGTTAAATAGGGATTTAATCTAGACTGCAGAATTTATAAGGCATGTATTATCATACACAGTGGATCAGATAATCTAGTAATGCAGCCAGCTTTTCTGTCATGGGTGGAGAAGGCAATTACTCAGAAATTATATGGTCCAGCAACGCTCAACTGATAAACAGTATTTTAGAGATCAACCAAGAAGAATTCAAGTAGCTCAAGGGAGGTAAAACCTCCTGCTGTGCTGTGAACGGCAACAGAGAACCCTTTCCCAATAAATAGCTTGATCATATCCAGTACTAAGAATTTCCAGTCCGTAAAAGCAAGGGAGAAGATTTGTAGAGTATGACGTCTAATGAAGACACACCTACATCACACACAAAAATAAAAGTTTCTGTAGAAGTGTAGAACAGAACTGGCCACTTCAGAGAACCCAGTAACAACAAGGTCAGGAGGAGTATATGTTTATTTCTTATTGGGTGAAAACTCGCTAGTGGAGTGAGCTAAGCTTCAGAAGTTCTGTGGTTAGAGGGATTTTCCTTTTCCTTTTTAAAATTTGTATTTATTTATTGCACTGGCTTGGCTATTCTTCAGCGAGGCTATTCATCAGCCAGCTCGAGTGTTAAATACTTTGGAAAGGACTGAGATTTTTATAGTACCGTGCTAACCATAAGTTGCTCCTAAGTGATCTTGCTGTTGATTAATAATCAGGTCTTTTGAAGTGTTACTAATTTAGAAACAAACCCCTGACATCTTTGTCTTCACGAAAGATTAGACAGTGCTGGCATAAAGCAGTATAGTGCTTAATGTTGGATTTAATTTTTCAATGTGAAGTAAAATTTTTTTTTCAAAGTACTGCCAAATAAATCCCACCTTGGGGAAAAGGAGCTGCAATACAAGACAATTTGTTTTCAGACTGCACTGTAACAATATTTAGCAGTGAGCCAGACAAAACCGCATGAGGTTAAGTAGAAGTGACTGAGCCAAAAAATAATTGTCATAATTAAATACCAGGTAGTCAAATTATTAATGATGAAATATTTTCTTCTCCCACAGTGCTGTTTATTATCCAGCAACAGGACTTAATCTTTGCTTTGCCTGTCACATGTTTTGTGAGAGATTTTAGACAAAAAAGTTTGGGTTTGGTTTTTTTTCCCCTCTTTATTTTGTTCAGGGGTTACTCTGCAAAAAGCTGGCCCTGATTTTTATCATGGTCAGGAAGTGTAAATGACTTCTGCTGTAAGTCTAGCCACTCTAGCAGGAAGTATACATTGGCCATCCAGTGCCAGAAAGGTGGAAATACCTTTAATTTTATGTTCAATTAAAGGATTTGCCTTTCTGACTAAAGATTTCTGAAGAGTTTAGCTTGGAAAGGTTGGTCGTGGAAGAACTGATTCGCATGTTTATTTTCATTCTCCCCAAATTAACAACTGCCCAACCAGACTAAACTCTCATTGTACTCTCTTCTATATGTGGTTTGTGTCCTCATGAAGAATTACATCCACAGAGTCTTCATTAAGCAAAAGGTTACGGGCTTTTTAATTTACAGCCTTTTAGCCTTTTTACAGAAACAGCATAGATGCTTTTATTAGTTTCATAGAGAAATGTGTTTTTCTTAATTACCTTTCAAAAGAGATTGGAAGCCACTATTAAATCGCAGTAAAACTCAAGTGTCAAATTTCTGTTTTTAACAGGGAAAACTTCCTCTGCAGAGAGAAGGATGCAGAAACAGCCACCTTTTAAAGACCTCGGGATCTTAAAGGAGTTGCTACAGGATGCTCCCTTTAATAGGACCATCCCTTTTGCTGCCCCTTTTGCCTCTATTTTGCCTACATTTCAGTACAATGCACCAGGGATATAGCTCTACTTGGTGGTTGTTGATTCTGATCTCAGTTATCAATCAAAGTGAGAGTAATTGAAAATTAATAGTAGCAATTCTCTATACTGCCACCAGAACTTTATATTAGATGTTGGACAAACTGAACCTTATATCAATCTTTCCATACACATTATGGTTATCACCCCCTTCCAGTTCTTCTCAGTCATATATACAGCTTAATGTCCAAGCAGAAAGCAGTAATGAGTGATGTCCTTCAAAGGTCCATACTGGGAGCAATGCTATTTATTATCTTCATCAATAACATGTGGAATTGAGTGTACCCTCACCAAGTTGTGGATGACACCAGGCTGAGTGGTGCAGTTGATATGCTTAAGGGAAGGGATGCCATACCTCATCTAGTTAGACTAAAAGATCTTTGAAGATCCCTTGAAAGATTGGAGGAAGAAGTCCATGCAAACTATATGAAGTTTAACAAGGCCAAGTGAAAGGTCCTGCACCTGTGTTGGGGTGATCCTTAATGTATTCTGGGTGATGAACAGATTGAGAGCTGCCCTGTAGAGGACTTGGGATTCTGGTGGCTGAAAAATAGGATATGAGCTGGCAATGTAAGCTTGCAGCCCAGAAAGCCAACCATATCCTGGGCTGCATCAAAAGAATCATGGCCAGCAGGTTGACAGTGGTGATTCTCCACGTCTGCTCTGCTTTTATGAGACCCCGCCTGCAGTAATACATGCAGTTCTGCTGTCCCTAATGCAAGAAAGACATGGACGTGTTAGAGTGGGTCCAGAGGAAGGCCATGAATATGGTCAGAGGGCTGGAACACCTCTCCGATGAAGAAAGGCTGAATGACTTGGGGTTGTTCAGTCTTGAGAAGAAAATACTCTAGGGAAGACCTTACTGTGGCCTTTCAATATATCAAGAGGGTTTATAACAAAGATGGAAAAAGACTTTTTACCAGGGCCTGTAGTGACAGGACAAGGGGCAATGGTTTTAAACTGAAAAAGAGTGAATTTAGATTGGGCCTAAGGAAGATGTTTTTTGCAATGAGTGTGGTGAGGCACTGGGACAGGTTGCCCAGAGAAATTGTGGATGCTTCCTCACTGGAAGCGTTCAAGACCAGGTTGGATGGGGTTCAACAACCTGATCTAGTGAAAGATGTCCCCAACCATGGCAGGGACGTTGCACAAGATGATTTTTGGAGGTCCCTTCCAACTCGAACCATTCTATAAGCCTACGATACCTGCCACATCTAAGTACCAGTTCCTGCACTTAATTATTCTTTTGCTGACATTGACCTTCATTGCTGCTTTGTATGTAGAGCACCAAATGTGGTGAGATATAGATCTTTGATCACATGTATCCATGAATATGATTACATAAACTTAGATTATTCTTCTTACAACAAAGGAAGGGTGTAGCACATATTTTGCAAAGACTTGTCCTTTTTTTGTGTCTAATTTCTATAGAAGAATGTGATTCTTTTATGTTATAGACATAATTTATTAAGAAAATTTCATATAGAAAAATGTTTTGCGAAAGTAATTACCCAATTTGGAAGTAAAAAAAAAAAACCCAAAGAAAATGAAGGTTAATAGGAACTGTATTACAACCCTGGAAAGACATGCTCTAAGACTGCAGTTATCTCACCGGCTTACTCCATGCTGGTTGCATATATTTATAAAAGACACCAATGAGTCATACGTAAACATTTTGATTATAAAGATTTTCTTCATTTTCCCACAGACTTGCTGCTTTCAAACAGCTGCATCCCATTCCTGGGCTCAACAGAGGGGCTTGATTTTCGAACCCTGCTGCTAGATGAGGAGAGGGGCCGACTGCTAATCGGGGCTAAAGACCACATCTTCCTGCTCAACTTGGTTGATGTAAACAAAAATGTAAAAAAGGTCAGTTAATTTCCACAGAGTTCATATAGTAAGTTCAATTTTGTTCCTTTTTCTCTTTTTTCCTTTTTTTTCTTCACCAGGTAACTGGCAGATTTGCTGTGCAATACTGTGTAACAGAATTTGATAATCTCACCTCCCATAGTTATACATATTATGTTTAATATATTGAATTTATCATCAATAAATTGAATTTCTCATGGTATGTGACCTCCTGTGAGACTGATGTGCTGCAAAATGTCAGCTACCTGAAGGACCCCTGCAGTGCGTGAAAGTAGCATAGAAATATCATCAAATACGCAAAAATGTATCTTGGAGTGTTTACTTAATTACTCTGGTCATGGTCACTCTCCTCCAATTTACTGGATGGCCGGGCTCAGAGTGTGGTGGTGAATGGAGTTAAATCCAGTTGGTGGCTGGTCACCAGTGGTGTCCTTCAAGGCTCAGTGTTAGGGCCTGTCCTCTTCAGCATCTTTATCAATGATCTGGATGAGGGGTTTGAGTGCATCCTCAGTAAGTTTACAGATGACATCAAGTTGTGTGGGTGTGTCAATCTGCTTGAAAGTTGGAAGGCTCTACAGAGGGATCTGGAGAGGCTGGATTGATGGGCCAAGGTCAACAGTGTGAAATGCAATAAGACTAAGTACCAGGTCCCGCACTTGGGGACAATGCTACAGGCTTGGGAAGGAGTGGCTGGAGACCTGCACAGCAAAGGAGGACCTGGGGGTGTTGGTTGACAGCTGGCTGAAAATGAGCCAGCAGTGTGCCCAGGTGGCCAAGAAGGCCAATGGCATCCTGGCTTGTATCAGAAATAGTGTGGCCAGCAGGAGTAGGGAAGTGATTGTCCCCCTGTACTCTCCACTGGTGAGGCCACATCTTGAGTACTGTGTCCAGTTTTGGGCCCTTCACTTCAAGAAGGACGTTGAGGTGCTGGTGCACATCCAGAGAAGGGCAACAAAGCTGGTGAAGGGTCTGGAGAGCAAGTCTTATGAGGAACAGCCGAGGGAACTGGAGTTGTTTGGTCTGGAGAAAAGGAGGCTCAGGGGAGACTTTATTGCTCTCTACAACTACCTGAAAGGAGGTTGTAGAGAGGTGGGGGTTGGTCTCTTCTCCCATATAACAAGTGACAGGAAAGAAGAAATGGCCTTGAGTTGTGCCAGGGGAGATCTAGGTTAGATATCAGGAAGAACTTCTTTCCAGAGAGGGTTGTGAAGCATTGGAACAGGCTGCCCAGGGAGATGGTGGAGTCCCCATCCCTGGAAATGTTTAAAAGACATGTAGGTGTGGTGCTGAGGGACATGGTTTAGGGAACCTGGCATTGCAGGATGAATGGTTGGACTCAATGATCTTAAAGGTCTCTTCCAACCAGGTGATTCTATGAACTGAAGACAGCTCTTTCCTTGCTTCTTGGCATCACTGGAATTACTTTACTGTGATATTAAGCAGAGCAGAGGCAATTTGAATGGTTTAAAATATACTAAAGATGTTGATAGCAATTTTAATGTTGAGTTGTATTAATATCTAGAATTATTATTGACAGGAGAAGCTTCCTCTAGGATCTACTGTACTCTCTTGCCCATGCCCTGTAACAATGTGTTACCCCCAGATAATAAGATGGCACTTTAACGTTCGGCATTTCTAGCAGACACCATGTACTGAAGATTTTGTAAGCGCGATGGGGTGCTGCATGTAGAAACCAGAGGCTTGCACAGGAACACACGAGAAACAGCTTTCCTGCTTGTTCCAGTTATGGTACTTACTAAAGAAAATTTAAATTCTCAGCTGTGTTTGATATTTTGTTTAAGCACCAGAAGGAGGTTTTAAATTACTATGTTCTGCTGTCAGGTCTGAAGAGGTACCTGACCCTGAATTAATACAACTGCAGCACAGGGGCTTAGCAGATGTAACAGGAGACTATTTTGCTCCACATTTTTAGTGCAACACTTGCTGTCATTGTATAGAAGAGATACAGTACCGGGCTGAATATCCTATTTCTTATTTTGACTTCTGCAATGCTCCATATGCCAGTTTCTTTAAAATTCAGTTTCTGAGCATTTTGGGGTATTTCTTGCCTGAGATACGTTATCAAATGCTTAGCTTGTGTCTGCCATCTCAGTAGTTTACTCAAAACCCAGCACCTCCTCAGGATATTGCATTCATATCTGCATTTTTCATACTACAGATTCTCAGACTACAGGTTGATTTCTAGCATAGTCTTTCTGTAGAAAACAACTTTAGTTTGTGTGAAAAGCATATTTCTGTTTCTGTGGGATGCTGCTCTACCTCCTGGGAGATACTGAGTGCTGTCACGTCCGTTATGTTCAGCTAGTCTTGATGAGTTCAGAGCTTTCTGGAGGCGGCAGCACCCTGCGTGATCCTCCCCTCCATCCAAGCCGGTAACATACTCCCTTTAGCCAAACCACCACTGATCATTATGGATGTCGTGATGTCCGAGAAGAGCAGGTCACAGACTGAGCCAGGGTTATTAGTGTGCAGTCGGTCACTGCCATTTAATATAGATATTGTAGAGCAAAGACTCATTTCATATTAGAACAAAAATTTGCATTTGGTAAGCTGCATAGAGAATGTATGCCTACATATCTGTGGTAAGCTGAAAGAAGGGTATAGAATTCATAACCACTTGCAGATCCAGACTAAAGAAATGATTGTCTGCAGATTCAAATAATTGTACATGGTTTAACCACTCAGATCATCTTTAACTTTTCAGACAAAACACTGAGGAAAAGTATATTTAAGTACCTAAAACTGACTGAAAATCTCTGCAAAGCATCCTCCTGTGCCAATTTCCAAGATCTCCATGGGTATTCAGCAACTTTATAAACCTCTCTTAGATAAATGCCCAGGTAACATGAGCTGATATCACACAAGCATTTCTCTTTGGTTCATCTGTGCTGGGCTGGGAGAAATCTGTCTGGGGAAGGAAGAAATGAGATGAAGCAAGTTGTATGAGAGATTGCGTATAAATCTCAGTCAGTGACGAGGTTTCAATGCTAAAGGATACTCTCCAGTAGCAGCGAAGTGTCAGAAAGTAGCATTTGCTGGTGCTGTGTTTAGACTGACCGTGGTTTGGGTTGGCGTTGGGCCAGGCGGCTTGCTTCCAGGCTTTCCTGGTGTGAGGAAACCACACGTGTTGGGACTACAAGGGTCTGAAGTGTGTCCTTTGTACTCCTCTGGAGTAAGAGTCGGGGAAAAAAAAAATCTGCTTCATACACGCCCACTTTTATGAGAAGTAATTGATTAGAATATTTTTTGCCTGTAAGTGATGTGCTTTATTGATGACTTTGAGGAAGGAGGGTTGAAAGACAGAAAGTTGAAGGGGTAAGAGAGGTGTAAGAGCTTTGAAACTAGAATGCAAGATTGTGCATAGTTTAGGGGTTTCTTTCTTTAAAACAAAACTGACCATGAACTGTAGAATGCTCTGTGCTGGGTAGATTCAGATTACTTTAAAAAAGCTTTCAAATTCAGATATTTGTTGTATTAGGAACTGCTGATATCTCAAAAAGGCAAGTCAGGATCCCTGACACTTTACTCTCAGAAAATCCTCATCTGTGGATGTAATCGCTTGGCAAGATTATATTGTAGAGTCTGGTGCTCTATATTAAGACATTTCTGGAATACTCTGCAAAGAAACATCCAAAGCATTTTATCCCGCTCCCTTCTCTAATGTATACATAAATATTACTTAATAACTTCCTTTTTACAATCTAATTATTTACCTAAATTAGTTAATTTAACTTACATATATTAAGTAATGGCTTAATTTCCTGGTGTATTTTTCCTGATGAAATAAATCAATAGTTCTTCTGGAGTTACAATTTCTTAAATAATTGTAGTTTTTATTCAATTTGTTATGTAATTGGTTGAAAACTTCCTTAGCTGGAAGCTTGAAAAAATCCATCCAGTTTCCAGTGCTTTTAAACCTTATTATAAAACAACGGTAATACCATAGTATAATAGAAAAGTCTTCCAGAATGAAAGACAAATGCAGAAAGCTAAAATGGTTGCACTCTACAAATATCTGAAGCTTAGCAAAGGATACTGATCCTTCACAGCAGGGATATAATTTCTGAGAAGTTGTCCTCAATGGAAGCCTCTAGCTCCTATTGCAGGAATAGCATTTTCAAGTGCCATAGTATTTTCTTGAAAGATCCTTAGATGCTTGACAAGTGTTGCAAGCTATTTGTAAACTAGAAGATTTGCAGTTCCTTCCTTTGAGTAAAATAAAGACGTTCAGCAAAAGAAAGCATGAAAGTGAGGCAACTTACATTTATCAGGGCTTTGCAAAGGTGAACAATAAATCTGAAGACAGCTATGCCATAACCCGTAGAAGCGCAGTGTAGAATAAACAAACAGGTTTAATAGTATGAGAGGCTGGAAAGCTGGAGAAGAAATTCTGTAGGAATCCTAAGCTCTGGGATCCTGCTGGAAAGATTACTTTAGTACATACAACTTTCTTGTGAGTTTGCCTGAAGCCTTTGTTATTTTACACCTTAAACTAAATAAATACTAAATACAAAACGCTGCCAGCTGGGTAAATACTTATGAAATAGCTGCAAAGAAATGGTGCACCTTTCTGTAAGTCCTGTGCTCGCTAACAGTGCGAGCGGGGTTATATGTCAGCACTATTATCACTGTGTAATCCGCAGCGCGACCCGCCCATCTCTGCGGGAAGAGGAATGCTATCAAGGGCTGACAAGCTTTTGAAAAGCTGCCAACCTGCAGGAGCTGTCAGTGCTAGAAGACACAGCTACATGTGGGCCAAATAGATAAACATGTCAGATCCCCAAACCAGCTTTGGAACAAGCTGTTTTCATCTGCCCCGGTGTGTATCGGTGCAGGGTCACAAATTATCGTTGCTTGGAGCATCCTTAGTTTGTAGTTGTTACTATTCTTTTGGCATTACCAGGTGCAGCTGTCCTGTGACTTATCCTTTAATGCCCTCTTGAATTGATTTTTATGTGTATTTCACAGTAAAACTACATATGCATATATATATGTGTATCTCTGCTGGCTTAACGCTTACAAAGCAGCTGCCAAGAAATTCTACACCTTTCTATAACTCTAGTGCTTATCAACAGACAAAGTAGGGTTATATGTCACCGTATTATCATTGTGCAATAACTGCAGTGTGACCCACCCATCTCTGCAGGAAGGGGGACATATATTCAAATACATATGCATAGTTACGTAAAACAGCACCCTCGAGATACAGGAGCCAAATTTTACCTTCATTGCTCTGGGAAACCTCCTGCCAGTCTGTATAAGTGTGGACTCAATTAGGAATGAACCCAGTGGGAATTTAGCCAGAACTGAAGAGAGGCTTTGATTCTTGCTGTCAAGCCAGAGCTTCAGGAATACATACAGAGTCTGAGAGGTTTATTGCAGCCTTGAAACACAATAATACCCAGATTGGTCCTTCCTAAACAAATATGTGCTGCTTGCTCTATAACTCCAAGGAATTTAGCATTCTGCGTGTAAGCAAAAGCTCTGGACTGTCTGAAAGTGAAGTTGTCAGAAGAAAAAGGCTTGCCAGGAAGCATCATTGAAGGCCAGAGAGTCACATGGAAACCACTGGAGATATTTCAAGTTCTGAAAGTGGAGACATGAGGACTGGTAATGTCTAGAATAAACCCAGTGGAACTGGAGGAGGATGGTCATGAGTCCATCTGGGATCACGTTGCTTTGTTCTCAGTCTCTGTTGAAGAAACTCATTGAGGTGAGACTGAGATTTGATAGCGGCATGTTTTCACCCTCCACACAAAGGGAATTAGTTCCCAGGAGTAAATGCGTACCGATGAACCTGCTTTTGAAACAAAGGGAACTTTTCTAGGTGTTGCAGTTCATAGGACACTTATTTGCACCTGATTTAGAGTATTTCCCTTCCTTCCAAAGATAATAGAAACAGAAATCATCTTTTCTATCGTTTAAATAAAACAAGACTGGTTTTACTGGGTATTCTGTAGTGTCCTGTCCCCAAAGCTGGTCAGCAGTTGGCACTGTAAGAAGAAGCTATAATGGTGCTTCAGGTTAGGGACTTCCAGTGACAGAGCTGATACTTTTGTGCTTGCTAGTTCTTGGAGAGCTCCTGCCATTGACCTATTTAACTCGTTTTGAACTTCTGAAAACATTTTGGAGTCCATAAAATCATTTGACAAACTCAAATTTAGGCATTTGTGTAGAGAAGGCAGAAGCTTTTCAACAGTGTTTACAGATGGAAATCAACAGACAGAGATAAGACATGAAGAAAGCAGAATGTAACCAGCATGACGGCAATCCTAGGTAGAAGAGAGTGTTTCTGTTATTTCCTTTTGTATTGTTGCCATAAATTATTTTTCCATAAACATCTGCTGTCATTTTGATGTTTTACCCATATGTTTAGGTATAAAGAATCGCTAGTATTTCTGAAAACATTTGCTCATACTGGGCTTTGACTTTTTCAGAGGCAGGATTTGTCTTCAGTCTGAAGTGATAAACATGTCAGGAGCAATGCCATTTACCTTAAAAGTCCCAGTGTACGGTTTCCTTTTAGAAGAAACAGACCGTAGTCAGAAGTCTGCTGTGATTGCACTGCAGAAAATGAAGTGTAGAAGCACTGAAGCCTTTCAAGATTTAATCCAGTGTAAATGAATTCAGCATCTGGTCCATTTTTTTTTAAGCTTTCACATATGCTTATAACATATACATGAAAATGCACTTTTTGGAAAACCCCCAACTACAGAAAGCATCGGCTACTTAGGTTGTGCTGAGCAGCGGATCACAGTGTAAGGCGGAGCACTGTGGCATGGGGAGAGCTTACTTTGTCTCAGACAGATGCAATATAAAAAACCCATTTGGTTCTAATAAGAAGTTTCACTCTAACAGCCACCTGCCAAATTTAAGCTACCAAAACTCTGTGAACATGTCATCCAAATACACAGCTGTTATTTCCTTTTGACTTCCAGTACATTTGACTCAGCCTGACAGCATTGTGAAAATAAATTGTACCATACACTGACACTGGCACTTACCGCGGTGTTGTAAATCACTCTGAAACAATCCTCACATCCTCTCTTCCCCCCGCTCCCCATACCATATCAAATTATAGCTTTCAGAGATCTAATTTTCTGCTACAATGAAATAATTTGAGTTGGAAATTCCAGTCAAATATCTTCCAAATAGCTCCCCGAAATATGAATATTTCGGGTATGGGAATTAGTACATCAGGTGTAGGAACACTTGTTGGAAGAAGGAAGGTCTGTGGCAGGTATAAAAGAGATTTAAGAATACATTCCTGGCTTTTAGGGATCTCCGAGTATTTCCGTGAGTTATCTAAACCTTGACCTAACTTTTGGAAAGAAAACTGAGTGAAAAAGTCTAACTCTAAAGACAGCCTGGTTAGGTTTTAAATACAGGGAGGAATTCACATAAGGAACTTAGATGAATTAAACTTCCTTTGTTTGTTGATAACTTTAGAATATTGAATTTCAGAGTACAGCGAGCGCAGTGGGAGCCAGTTACAAGAACTGCTTAGGGTAATCTTCCTCTTAAGATTTGTACATGAGAACAATCTGTCCAGTTCCCCAAGTTGTGGACTTCCCACCCTGCACACGTGAATGCAACAGATGTGAGGTATTTAGAGAGCAACTGGTGCACGTGTATGGTAGGCTAAAATCAGCTCATTTTTCCGTTATTAAAATAGTCTTTGTTTTCAGCAAAATAATACTAAAAAAGCATTAAATTCTTTCCAATGTTTGCTGGGAAAATCAGTCAATTTCTAGTGCTTGCAGTAATTTTCAGTGAAGTGACCCAGGTCCTAGCTCTCAGGAAGAAATCCAGGAACACCTAGTCCCGTGGTACTGGGGTGTGACGTTTATGATATTGTCTTATGCAGCAGTGTGACAATCTTACTGGATCACTGTCATATCTTTTCTCAGTGCTCCTTCATCTTAACTGTTTTTCTTTGCTTTTCATTTTTCAGCTATGAATTATTAAGTTCTCAGAAAAAAAAAAGAAAAAGGAATAAAGCAAGTCACATTATTGTCTTTTTACTGGTGGGAAAATTGAGACCTGTGTGTCACATATAGTAGGGCAATAGCAAAACTGGGATTAGACTGTCTTCTGGTTTACTTTAAAGGTTTTGGATCATGTTGCCCTCTTTACTGTAGCTGCTTTATGGTCACGTAGGGATAAGTCATGATTTTTTTCTTATTTTTTTGACACGGGGAGTAGTTTCTCATGGAGGAGAGTTTCTCAGGAGGAGTACGTTGCATATGCCAGCATGGCAATGGGTTTACAGCTCAGTCTGGCTTTGTTCTTTAGAAGATGCAGTTGGCACTGTCATGTGGGTAGTTTACTAATACTGATGAGCTTAAGCTTCTGAGTTATGATCTACATGATTCACAAAGCCTTAATGAGGCATTTTGATGCCCAGGAAGCTGTGATTTTATGCCTTCCCTCAAGCATCAATATAATGAATATCTAGTACATAGAATAAAACAAGAGAAGGAAGCAGGCGTCTTGCTGCATCAAGCAGCTGTTTAAAATCATTGTATTTTCCTTTAGTACGTCTACCATCTCTCATTCCTTCAATGTAGGAAGGAAGCAATCCCTTACTTCACCCGACTCAAATTTAGTGAGTGAGTGTTATAAGACATGCTGATTAGCTGATGTTCTTCACTCCAGATACGGACACATCCTGCTGGTGCTACATGTACCACTAATAAAACACTTTGGGGTTTCTCGTACCAGAGACTCTACCGATAGAGAAGTACAGAAGCACATGCGCAGCGTCAAGCACGTGAGAGGCTCCGGTGCTGCTGCCCCAGCCCCAGGGCTGCTGAAAGCCATAGACCTCAATGAGACGCTTAAGTGCTTGCCGCTGGCATGAGTGTGACTATCTTGGGGACATGAAGCTGGAAAGAATCACGTTGGTCAATTGGTCTCACTCCCTGCTATCACCAGCAGCTACCTCATGTAGCAGTTATTCCTTTCATAACCTGGTCCAACATCTGCTGTAAAGGGCCTTGTGGGACACTTCATGCAACTCCTTAGAAAATTATTCCTGTAGACCAGAACCTTGTTACTCCGAGCTTTCAGATTTTTATTTGTTAAAGTCTACAATCTATATTTATTTACAACCAGTTTATACCCATTTCCTTCGTTTATGATTCTGATCTTCTGAGCCATTTGACTCTTCCTGCATAGTATTACTGGTCTTCATTGGTATTAATGATACTTCCCAACTTTGTGTCATCTGCACATGTTGTTGGGGAGTGCTGGGCTTTTGCCAAGGCTACTGAGGGGTATACAAAATAGGATGTGCACTGACAGACCACTTTTTCTTGTAATAATGCCTATTTTTGCCAGCTGAGCTAATCAATTGCCGTGTGGCAACTTAATAAATACTTAATCGAATTCCTGATGAAAAAGAGCTCTACCACATTAATGTAGTATGAGATTTCGCTACATTATTAAAGAAAAGTACAACATTAGACTGGAATAACGGCTCCTTACCAAGTTATATTTTCTTTTGTACCATTCTCTATTTTCACTTGAAAATTAAGTTATTCCTTCCCTATCTAAAAATTTGTTTTGAATCCTTACGACGAGATGAAATAAGACCAACAGGCCTGTGATTTTCTTAAGTATCTTACATTCCTTCTCTTCCGTACTGTGACAATATATAGTGTTTTCTACTTTCTTGATAAAGTCCTGCATCATCCCAGGTTTAGTATCTTCATTAGAAATAGTTCTTGGAAAAGCTGTACTTTCATACAACAGTTTCTTTGGAAGCAGCATTCACTGTTTTATTTTTGAGGCATTCTTCTAAGTATTTATAGTCTAAGAGTTAGCTTAGGAACAAAATTGGAAGGAGGAAGATAGATACAGAAAGATGAGGGAAGTACTCACTTATAACCAGTATTGTTAATTCATGACAGATGGCAGCTGAAATGAATATCTTAGAAGTAAGTCCAGCGATTATCTGTGTATATATATATATATAATGAGAAATATAGCATCCACATATCAAGTTATGTATATAAATAAACTACTCATTATTTGAAATTAACTTTTTCCCTTTCATTCCTTTCTAATAGTAAAAATGCATGTTTGGAGGAAGGAAAAACGTTACTTTTAGAAATTACCGTGCTTCTGATCTGAAAAGGACCTTTGTGGTTTTTAATGTTTTGTTTTAATCAGAAATAAATTTCCAGCTACCCTTTAAAGTGATACCTTATCTGTCTTACACTTATGTACTACTTAATTTTGTACTCCTGGGAGGATTTCTTTCACTCTGCTAGCAGAGAACTTATTAACTTGCATTATTAGGAGATTTTAATTTCTTTCTTGTGGCTAAATTTCAGAAAATATTTGTAGAATAATTTAAAAATAATAGTAAGGTGGTTTTTTTATTATTATTGGACTATAGGAGATAGAATCAAGATATCCTGACAGTAGCTGATCTTTGAAATTTGATACGGATATTTTGCAATGAAAATAAACTGAAGATTAAGAGTAGAAAATAATCCTGTTTAAGTATATATTTCATGTATTTCAATTAGTTACTTTCTTCTGTTAAATTTTGTAACCCTGCCTAGCTCTTCTAAAATTTCTCCAGACATTTCAAATAAAGATGCAACCATGAAACATATTATATAATTTATGCTGTTCATAACATGAAACAATTATAATTTTACTTGCAGTGGTGTTGTCTCCATTATTATGTATTGCTTTGTTCTTTGGGGTTTGGTTGGGGTTTTTTTTTTTAATTCTTTGAGGTTTTACTTTCTGAGGAATTTAGGAAAAAGACTTTGTTAAATAAGATGTTACCATTGTGAATTCAGCACATGAACTGAAAAAAATTATGGAAAAAATGACCAATTTCAAAGCATCAAACCATCTACAAGCTCAAAGATTGTAAAGATAAAAGAAACTACTGAAGCATCTAGTCTTACTTAATGCATATTATGAAACTAAGTAACTTGACTGAATAAAATATAATAGAAAAACTTAATTTTACCCCTTACAGAAAAGTCAACACAGATGCATGTAAATGAGCTTATGCATGTGAAAATTCAGTGAGACTATTTAACATGTTTAAAGTTACTTGTGTGTCAGTGTTTTGAGGGAACCAGACCTGTGGTACTCTTGCATAGCATGTGATCTAATAAAAAATTATGTTTATGTTTTCTTGTTCAGCACATTGGCTCATTATTTATTATGCCATTTTCTTGACCTATTGCAATTTAGAACTGACAGTTTCTAGGAACCTCTCACTTCTCGTATGGAAAGCAAATAAATATAATCTTAACCCCCCCATTTTTAATAGCAAATTGATTTTAAAGTTGGAGCACTTACCTACACTTTTCATTGTCTAATGCGGTCTTGTATAATGCTAACTACTGAGGCTGTTGAGTAGCCAGAAAGTAAAACAATTGATTTTTTAATGATAATTGACTGTGGTCAATTATCATAGAAAAGGGGGTGTGTCTATCTCAGCCGCGTACAACAAACGCTATTTTCCATAGAGGAATCAGTAGAAGAATTGAAGGTAAAGTCAAGTCCATTAATAGGAGTGATGCCTTCAAGCAGATGTCTTTGAATGTAACTGGGCCTCCCAAAGCAGACATCCAGTTCTACTGTGTAGTTGGCAAGGAGAGCTGGGCATTTTCAAAAGCCTACAGAGAGACATCTTGTCTACATAATTGGATACCTAATCTTTGTCCAAAAATCTCCAAAACCCCTCAAAGACATCTAGCCTTCTCTGTTACCGATACAGGGAACTTGGACAGATTTGGACATAAAGTTTATGTACAAGAGAACAGAAGATCAGATCTCAGCTTAAGGCTTCTTGGCCAAATGTATTTGGAGATCCATAATCTTACGTTCCTCTTGCTGATCCTTTTCATCAGCTTTTCTTCACCAGCTCCTTTTAAGCCTCAGCTCTTCTTAACCCAGAGACACTTGTGCCAGAACAGTGCTACAAGCAAAACTCATCCCTCTTTGCCCAGAGACCAGCTGAGTTCACTGGTGCTACCTTCAGCATTTCCCAATAGCTTTGCAATGTTCCCAAGATTTTCCTCCATACTTTCTGTCGTTGTAGACTGTGTAATCCAGACACACTGGCATGGCTGATTTCGAACTGCATTTTCATACCTGGATGCTATCACAACAACATTATGAGAAAATGCTCTGGGAAAGTAAATCTTTGACTTTAAATAAATATTGCTGTAAAGGTCTATGGTTTAAGTAACTTAAAATACATTATTTTTACTAAGAACTTCTAATCAAAAAAGTAACTGTAAATTTATTTGAGAGGAAATTAATTTCCTTGTAGAAAGACAATATATCTGTTTTCACTGGGAAGACAAGAGGAAGAAGAGAAATAAAAAGACTTTCCAGACTGGTAGAAAACTGACTGCAGATTTTGATCAGTGATAAAGCTGTTTGACATAGGGCAGTCTTTCATTTTTCTCACCAGTGTGGGCCTGAGCCACATCCTACAAGGTGCCAACAGGTGGATGAGAGAAAGGGAATACTACAGCAGTTAACTCCTCTTGCATGTGATTGAGTTGTGCGTCCTTCCTTGATGATGATTTTTTTTTTTCTTAATGCATATTATAACAATTCTTTATTCCTATAGATTTCACTAGTAAAGATTTTATAAAGTGTGATTTGAGACTTAAAACTACTCTAAAGCATCTGTGACTGCTAGTAATCTGCACACTGTTTCCTGGGACTTGAAACAATTTCCTAGTCAATATTTGCTCAAAAATCAGTGTGATTTGTTGCTGTTATTATTAGTCATGAGAAATATCTATAGGTTTTTCTTGTCAAAATAAAAAGGAAAAAAATCCTTATTTAGCATGGTGATTCTGGAAGACTTTATATTTAGCTTATATTTTGAGTTTAATAGAATCAAACACGTACTCAATAATATCCAATTTTGACTGTTTAATTGAAATCAATGAGCCAGAGCCTGAACTGTTGTTCGCTGATATTTCTTCACTAACATAATTGGGGTTACAGTAACTGATAATAATTTGTCATCTGGCTCCGTCCACCAAAATATAGTTTATAGAATTCCGCGGTACAAATGAAAGAATAAACAGCAATAATATATGATACCAATTATCTAAGGTACATGATTCTCCTCCAAACTTCTGGTGTTTCCTCAGTAAACTCAGTTAGTGTTGATGGGTGACATGCCCCTTCCCTGGAAATGTTCAAGGTCAGGTTGGACGGGGCTCTGGGCAACCTAATCTAGTTTGAGATGTCCCTGCTCACTTCAGAGGTGGTTGTATAGATGACATTGGAGGGCCCTTTCCACACAAAGCATTCTATGATTCTATGACTTTTAAACCATGGACTATTGATTTCTGTCAAATGTACGTTTTGTTCTACAAATTTCCTTTAGGCTACCTTTAGTTTTTTGAACAAAACTTCTTTTCATTTGAAAATTGGCAGTAACAGCAAAATATTTTTTATAATGGCTTTGCCAAGTTCACTGGACCAAATTAATCTCAAATGTAATTTGCCTTGTTTCGCAGTCACTTTAGTTTCAAGGTGATTTAGCTCATCATATCTTTGAGAAAAGCACATAATTCATGATGTTGACAAAGTGTTCTAGCCAGATCAGCTAAGAACTTTTTTAAAGTACATGTAGCCAATGAGGAAATAAAACCCAGGAGTTTTGATTTAAAGCCTCTTCACTTTTTGTAATGGAACCCTGTGTTTGAAGTCTTGTTTGTTTCAATTTATGTGCAAATTCCTTCAATAAATGTGTTTTAGCTCATCATTCAAGGAAATAATTTTACTATGGTCACAGGACAATTGATAATATTCATAGTCTTTGTCTTATTTTAACTGTTACAGATTTACTGGCCTGCTGCAAAAGAAAAGGTAGAATTATGCAAATTAGCTGGGAAAGATGCTAATGTAAGTATGGTATATACCTTTTTAATTATTGCTGAGCATATTGTATAACTGTGTAACTGAAAATGAACTAGTAAGATGTTTTTACACTATCCTGAACTAAAGAACTAAGTGTTTTTTCTTCATTTAAAAAAAGTTACACTTCTTTAAATGTTAATGCTTCAAGAAAAAAATATCCAATATTGCAAACAGCAATCACGCTAAGCCATCCTTACATGTTGATAGATGCAGTTAAGAGATTACTTTCCCCTGAAATCCTCTTTCCCATCAAACTGCTTCTTTTTCTTGGGAATATCCTGAATGTAACTTCATTATAATTCATTAACGAAACAGAGCAGAATATAAATTAACTGAATTGTCAGACTACTACTTAAGGTTAAAACAGAATCTCAGACTCATTAGCTTTTCCCCGGAGCCACAGTTCTTTAAGAAGCAGTCTCTTTAGGAAGTGTGTTTAAGGTGCGTTCATATATACAATAAAACTTTCATATCTCGTTTGCATAGCACAGATTACATCATGTGTCTAGAGCCCAGTGTAAACGTAAACATTTTCTGGCTGTATAATAAAATTTCTTCCTTTTCTCTCCATAAATCTTGTGGTTTCAGCATGTCTGTTACCAAGGTAGACTCCAGCTCAAAACACTCTCTCCGCTCTCTGCCTGAGGAATTCCAGCTTTTTATCCTAACTTATTGCCGCTCTTATCTTTAACTCCGACAAGAACTAAACAACACCTCTGCTAAGCACTGGGAAAACTCTGATACTGCTCTGTATGGAGGATTTGTGCTGATCTATTTCTGCACTAAGACAAAAGAAAAGGGACCAGAGATTAGAATATTTATTTTGTACATAGATCATAAATACCTCCTTTTTGCTTCCTACATTGTCTCTGCAGCTTGCCTGTCACTTAGGTGTAGCAGGGTGGTACTGAATGTATGAGTAGCTCTTCTGTATTCCCTCCTAAGTTCCTTGTTGGGCTACAGCAAGACTTTTCTACCACCCCATCTAGCACCCTTGCAGCATGCAGCAGCCACCAGTGCTTCTCACCAGCAAGGACCAGCCAGAACCAGGGCTGACCTGAGCATCCCATAGGACTCAGAAATGCCCAAATAAAAGTGATCAGTAGGATGTGGTTTGTGCAAAGAAAGTTCATACACAAAACATACCCTTGGAAGTATGCTGAAGCCCTTCAGCCCCCCACAAAGACTTCTGTCGTGATCTTTGGTGTTAATGCTTGTGCAGAACACTGAACTGGGAGCAAACGCAGGAGGGTTGGCAGCCAGACTAACCCAGTGGCTCTCCGACCTCTGCCCAGTTGTTGACAGGGGTTGTTTACGACAACACAGGCTGAGCAGATATCCTCCAAACTGTGCTGTAACCACGCAAATTCTCGTGGCTGTAAGCATTATAGAAGAATTAGGCTTGCAAGTCTGAGTGACAAACTGCCCAGTAGAGCCACTGCAAAACTGTAGTCATGTAGAACTGTTTAGTAAACATTCTCTGCTACAGCAGTTTTGAGTTTAAATACACCAAGACTATAGCTATAACCTTGGGGCCAGTCTCGCGCACGCTGCGCCTCACCTAAAAAATCCACCGCGCAGGCTTGAAGGGTGTATTCACATTTAAAGCCCTTCCCAAATCTTCGTCCGCGAAGCCAAGCCATGATGATGATAGCTATAACCTAGTGCAATGTATAGAGTGAAAGAGAAGAATAAACATGAAAATTAACCTTTCTCTTCCTTTTCCCAATAGACAGAATGTGCCAATTTTATCAGGGTTCTTCAGCCCTACAACCGAACCCATGTTTATGTCTGCGGCACAGGAGCATTTCACCCTCTCTGTGGATACATTGAACTTGGAACTCACAAAGAGGTAATTTAATTTCCTCACTACTCTGACACGTCAAGGAATAACCCTCATCTTGTTTAGCATTCATCATAGATTGGAAAATACTATGTGAGTGTGTAAAAATGACCTGACAGCCACTTGCGTAAGTAACAGGGTAAATGGTGTATTTTGCAGGTCAGGCAGGAACTCTCCTTCTCACATTTGGTATGCGCGTATCGCTTTTGAACAAAGCACTTTCCTCAGTAAGGCTTAATACTCAGAGTTCTTCAGAATGACACTTTTGTATGATTAACTAGGTGAAAAGAACATTTAACCCAGATGTCTTTTTTTCTAGTAAGTCATTTCCACACATATTTTCTGCTTACATACACACACATGCATGCAGAGTTCAAGATGACAGTTGTAGTTCTGTCTTTCCATGTGTATGTACCCTTGATCCACAGAGATGTTTCCCCATTCTTTGTGCATGAGAGTAGTTTACAGTTTGTAAATTGTCTCTGAGCCTGAGTCCAAGTCCAGCGTCTCAGGACTTTGCAGACGGGTTGCAGCCTTGTTGCTAAGCAAATGTTGGGTATTCTCCATCACCGGTGGCATATTCCTGAGCCCAACTTAGCAGCTGATTGGTCTTCATTTGCTGGTGACAAAGAAATCTTTATCCTAAGTGGTAAATGTTGGAGACCTAACCTCCACAATAGAAGAATTTTGGTGGTGTGTCAAGCAGCCACTTAGTACACAAGTCTCTTTTTAACTCCTGTATGTATAACACCTTGGCTATATTTATAACACTGGCTCTGTTCTCAGACAGTGTTGAGACGTGACCTGTCTGGCTGCTTGCCTGCAGTGCAGGCTTCCAATGCTGCTGTAGAAAGAGCTTTCTCTTTTCTTTGCGTCTTGGTGAAATATGGAATATGAGAAATGAGGTCTAGTAATATGTTATTAAATGTGATAACCTGAAATCTGTATACATTGGAGTTATTCTGACATATGGAATGAAGGGCAGATGCTTGCAGACAAAAGAAAGGAAAGAAGTCATTAATGCTTGCCCAGGATGAGGCCCATCATTATATTCCATACCATCTGTGGGTTGGTTGACCAGCCCAGAGGGGTTGCCTACTTTACAGGACACTGAAGCTGCTTGAAATCTGCACGGCTGTGTTCTTTCTTTAATAAGCCATTAATGCTCCCGGTATTCTTTGGTATATGCTGTATAATTGGGCTTGCAATGAAATAATTTTGTAGGTTTCTTTGCTTCACTACTTCAAATATTCCAGTTGAAGCAACTGAAATTTTAGATCTCTTGTATCGTTCTGATTCCTTAGCCTGAATGATCAAATACACAGCTGATTTGAACAGAACAGCTCTCAGCAAGAGTGCAAGTAAGGCTCTGGTTTACCTCTTGATCATTAGCAAAATGCCTTATTCACTCTATCATTGTAGCTTTAACTATTTGTGAAGGTTGTTGTCATCAAACATTATGATATTATGGATTTAGTCTGATTGTTCAATCTGGGAACCAGTCTAGACAAGGGGTCTGTCTCAATTAGACATGACCAATTACCTTATGAGAGGAATTGGATGAAGAATCCTGCTATTGTATTTCCTAATCTCACTGTCTCCCAGTCCTGCCCCTCCTGCATTCCTCCTGGTTGATCAGCTGCAGTGGTAGGTTGGACAGTGTTCAGCACTACTCATGCCTCTCCTGATGGTGCATCTCTTCTACAGCCTTCTACTGAATTAACAGTTTTGAACGGCATCAGGCATATTTCACTTTCCTTCTTGGACCCCAAACACCCGACAGTCACTATCCTTTCGCTGCCTCTCCAGATAAATGTGGCAAGGCAGGAGGGTGCTTAGGGCAGACTCATTGATGTGAATTCGACAGGCAGCTGAAAATGTCTCCTCATTGTCGGAACTGAAACAAGTAGTCCTATGGGGTAATTCGAAGTGCTTTTATTGTAGAACCTTTTTTCCCTTTTTTCCCATTTTTCCTCACTTTTTTTTTTTTTTTTTTTTTTTAATCATTGGGTTATAACACTGGATAATGGATGTTTGGTAATTAGCAACTTCTACAGGAAGCTGTGGGATGCCTGGGAGAGCCAGGGCCTGAGTTAGCCTCATGGAGGCTGTGAAACCAGGCAGCGCTCTGCTGACCTTTGAGAGCTGCTGGTGGATCTGCCCGGCGGTCTGCTGTCCACTGCCAGTGGTGTGAAAACGGAGGAAAACAGTGTGGATCAGGTGACTCAAAGCCACAGCAGACACTGCTTTTGAAGCAGTACAAATCCCCTACGGGATCACACAATTAAAGGGGATTAAAGTCCTAGTCTTGCTATTGCTGAAGTCACTGCCAAAACTTGGCCGGTGAAGAAGAGGCTTGGCCCGCTTGGCGCTGTTAGCCACAGCTCTCCAAGGGATAGTCTTTTCTTTGAAAGCTTTGTCCAGAGTGAAATCAGGACGTTAATTCTGTGTGAATGCCTGGTAGTGTTCCTTAGTTTGTCTAGGTGAAGTCTGAAATATTCGATGTTGATCTGTAAAGCTCCCGGTACCTTGAGTACTGGTGGACTTGCAGCCAGCCTCTCTGCACGTGATACAGAAAGGGTCGTCTGAGCAGCTCAGGTTTGCACATCTTAGAATAAAAAAGAATGGGTCATTAACATAGCATTGTCAGAAAAAAAAAAAAAAAGCTTAATTATTATTTTAGTCTTAAAAAGCTTAATTTTTGTTTTAGTCTTGTCCTCGGTGTTTTCTCATCCACTTCAGCAGCCTGAGAATTTGATTTACCTGATATCTCACAGGTTTGTGAAGAAACCAAGGATTGTTTTTTGATTACTAAATTCTGCTTTGTATCAGCTGGGATTGCTGGAGGAAATGGCATGTATATTCATAGATTGGAATTGATTTTTCTGTTCTCTTAAGGAGCTTAATTATTCAATATCCTGGACTTTTGTCTTCTGAGACTAGAGAGTTTAGGAGACACCTTAATGAAATAGAAAGCTTTGGTCATTTATAATCTGATGTACATTAAGGATGAATTGAATTAATGTGTTCTGAAGTCTAATCCTATGTGGCCATCTTTGGGCATACTTAACTGTCATTTGTACTCTCTACTCCTCTCACAAGGCAGAAGTATTAAAATCACCCTTTTTTGAAGTAATTGTTTAAATCACAGAGCTGTTTTGATTTTTGTTTTTTAAACTAGCTTTAAAAATTATGCCTCTACAATAGACATTATCCCACAATGATTTGATTCCTGAATACTAGTGGCATTTTAAATATCACTGTAGGTAGGAGAGTATGTTAACAACAATTCTGTAAGCAATGTCCCTTCTCTAACGGCAGTAGAATTCTAAAATCAAGTCTCTATAACTGCAAAGACTTAGCAATCAATTTGCCTTCAGAAGGACTCACTATGGGTTTCAGGTTAAGTGTGCTTTTAGGAAACTAATGAAAGGAACAAGTAGAAGGAGCCTTGCTGGGCAATTCAAAACTATAATAAAACTTCAAACTGATGCTTACCACAACTGAGTTGTTGATTGCCCACTGAAAACATCAGGAATAGTTTTAAAATAATTTCTTTTCTTTATATTCATCTATGCCCTTGTTCTGTGACCCAGGAATTAATCACGCTGTATATGGGAACTACAAGGAAGGATCTATTGTGATATCTCTTGTATCATTAGCCTTGTTAAATATAACAAGAGAGAACATATGCCGCTTTCATTTAAAAGGGGCTGAACTGTGTCTGCTGCAAACGTTATTCAGCAGTCCCTGGAGAAATTTAAGAGTCAGCCAGAATATATTCTGGGTCTCCTGTTGCAACATAGTCTATCAGCACTTTCCCAAATAGAAGCCAGTGCCTTTTAAGTACAACCCAGCTTTTAATTTGAGTAAAAATGAACAATGCACTCTTTTTTTCTGAATTTTTTTTTTTTTTTTTTTAGATTTGTTAGTGACTGTAGAGTGAACAGGATATATTAAAACAATAAGTAAAAAAAATACAGGTATAAAATACAGACCTCAAACATCAATGCTGAGATGACAGCTGCATGATCTCATACAACTTCAATTTGTATGTTAGCAGAACAGGTCATCTAAGCAAGTTTTTCTCTGCAGCCTCACCAGGATAATGAATATGTGTTTATTCACAGGAAACCGTATTCCGGCTGGATACTCAGAACTTGGAGTCTGGCAGGTTGAAATGCCCTTTTGATCCTCAGCAGCCATTTGCTTCAGTGATGGCAGGTAAGAAACCATCAGAGCCAGGCACTCCTCTCAGATGTACAATGGCTTTATAACGCAAAGTCTGGGGTTAGAGACTCAGCAGATGCCATCGTTGGAGCTCCTGTGGCATTGGTTGTGTTTCTGACGCTGGTTTGTGCTCTCAGAGCTGAGAGAGCTTTCAGTATACAGACATCAAAGAGCTGGAAATGCAGCAACGCAAACAGAGGCATTTGAGTGGCTGTGAAGCCTTTGCCAGTTGAGCAGGAAGGCAGTTTCCTCCTTGCCCAGGCGTTTCTCCTTTAAGAAGACAACAAAAAAAACCCACACAGACAGACAATGTTTGAAACGCTTCTGGGCCTCTTTCTGCAATTATCAATATGTTCTGCCCTTTGAAGTCTGCTGACATCCACTATTTCCATAAATACATTTTTGAGGTTTCTATTTACTCGAGTAGCCACTTCTGAAGCTGGAAGCCTAGGAACAAGATAATGCAATCTTCCTGCTGCGTGCATCGCAGCGCTGTGTGGTCTGACATTTGGTGCCGAGGAATGTCAGCTTGACCTCTGGATTTCCAATCATTATAAGAGCTACTTTTGTCATGGTATGGTTCATAGCTTTGGACAATTTTCATTTAACTTGTCCGTCAAGCGTATGAATACAAGATAAGAGTGAAGCACCATGACGTTTTCATTTACAGCCAAAGAGCAGTGGTGACAATGCTTTGAAGTATCGGTCACTCTGTGTTATAAAAAGAATATGACTAATGTTCAGTCTTTATTCTCAGATAATAAGATAGATGATTTGTGATTCTGACCCAACAGATGGGGCAGGACTTCCTTTATTAAAAACAATAGATTAAAGCCAGCACTTATTCTTCTCAGGGACCCCTAGTACTATTTAATGACCATGAAGTCTATTTTTAAAATGAGTTTCTAGAAACTTTAGCTGCTGCTTCTTTTTTTTTTTTTTAATATGTAATAGAACTCCATGATTTATTGTAGTGTTGGTCCATTTCAGTAGCACTCTAGTGCTTTGACTGCTCTATTAAATCTTGTGAAATGAAGAAGCTGCTGTTTTAGCTAACTAAAACATGAACTTCAGTACATGAGGATTTTCAAGCTACATAAAATCAATGGTCAGAGTATTCTAGTATCTCTTCTCTGACTGTGCCTGGAGTCAAGTGCTTCGCAATAGTGTTCAAGGAGCATTGTAAGGAGTTACAGGTCTGACCAGAGAATGTGTTCTTGGCCTGTCTTTTGATGATTACTTTATTCCCAAAAGTGCTAGGAGAGCAGTATAGCTCACAGATAAAATACCGCACGGGAATGCAGTTCTGTCTCTGCCACTGATGAGAGGGAGTAACCTTTGGCATGTCACTTCTCTCTGCCTAGTTATGTATATATGAGCTAAACAATATTTCATTACATTTTCATTCATGTAGGTAGGTTAATACAACTGTGTAATTTTAATTCTTTGTAGAAATGCATAAACTCTGTTTGAAGTCTACACAGCATTTCACCCCAAGTAAATTCCACAGATAGTCTTTTAGACTGAAAAATCACCTGCTCATCATCCATCTTCTATTACAAATTACTGCTCACCAAAACTGTTCTGGACATAACTGGAACTTGGAATGAGAGATAGCAAAAGCCGAGAGAAATGCTGAAAGCGCCTTGTCAGCAGAACCTAAGCAAGGATGGAGAATTTCTGTTAGCCCTACAGATTTATCGATCACTGAGTGCCTGTCAGTTAGCAAACACCAATTACCCTGCCCATTCTTCATTATGACAAATACCTTTCAGAATGGACTATTGTTTCTTTACAAAGGCGACATGCTGTCTGAAAGATGTGCTTTCCAATACTGTCATGGAAATAATACATAAGTAACAATAATAACGAGATAAAAAGAAAGCTGATAGATCTCTTTTTTTTGGCCAGATAAAGTACTTGTGGATCCTGGGTTGCGGTTTTGTTTGTTGTTTTTTTTTTTCCCCCTTGATCTTCTTTAAGTGCATTTACATCTTTTGCAAATGAAAACACAAACATCTATGTGGAATGGTATTTATTCTGCATTCATGCTCAACAAAGGACTTGTCTCTAAAAGACCTTGTGAAATGTTTCCACCCAGAGTATCAGAAAACCTGGAGAAAGAACTCCTGGAAGGGGATTTTTATGTGTCATATATCTTTTTATATGATTACTGTTTATGAATATGAATCTTTTTCCTTTTTATGAACTCCAGGGATTTATTGCTGCACGTCATTAAACAAAACCCAATATCCTCCAACCAATAAATCTATCTTCTTATTTTGCAGGAAAAAAAAAAAAAAAGAGAGCTGTAAAATGCACTATGTGGTAAAATTTTCACAGTGATACTGTTTCTTTGCTTCTTTTCTAAAAAGTACCGAGATCTGAAGGAAAATAGAAAATATTGTGCAATTCTTAAGGTTATGAAGTTTTGCATTGCCCACAAAGCTGTCAGAAGAATAAATAGTAACTGCAATAGCAGCCAGCACACTGGACTTTATTATAGGTAGAGTTTCCTTGTGAGACAAATTCTGCCTGCCTTACTCAGGCACGATGTCTCATTTTTTTTTTTACTGGGAATACTTGCTATGTTAAAATGGTCATGATTTGGGTCTGTAGCCATATTCCTACCGTTACCGCATTACATAGTTGAGAAGAATTCCCATAGCTCTTAAATTCCGCTTTATGAATAATAGGTTGGTGGGAGAACCCTTCACCAGGAAAGGGCCAATCTGCAAATTTCCTGTAGTGAAATATCCGTCATGTTTACTAGCTCAAGCCCAGGAGCAGCAAAACCATCAGGGCCTTGGCAAGCCTGGGACACAAGCGCTGTCTTGAATAGACAGATGGTCGTGTCCTCACCATGGCCACCATGTCCATGGTCAGTGCTCACGGGGCAAGATGCTCAGATCAAATACACCTTTATACCCTTAAGAGCCCAGCACCCAATAAAGCCTGGGGAACTTACTTTTCTGAGTGCCTGAAAGATTTGAAAATTAGACTTGGACTCCTTTAGTGCTCAGGCATATAATTACAAGTATCACCTTCATTTAAATGTAAGTAACTTCACAGAACCCAAAATCCCATTAAAATATAAGCCAATAATACTTTAAAACATTAAATTAAATCATAGGCTGCTTAAACACAGGTATTGTTCACTCATCAAAAAAAAATAGTTTTAATTTTGTTTACCCCACAGATATAGAAACTCTATTTCTTTTCCATTTGCAGATGAGTATCTTTATGCTGGAACAGCTTCTGATTTCCTTGGCAAAGACACTGCTCTGACACGTTCTCTGGGCCCTTCTCACGACCACCATTACATCAGAACTGACATATCTGAACATTACTGGCTTACTGGTAAGATCCCAAACATATGCTGTTGTCATTTGTATTGTCCCTGCCTCTCTGAAGTTAATAGCCCCTTTCTTATATAAATATATGTTCAATAACTATAAATATAGATATTGTATCATAGTATCTTTGGATTACGGAGGCTTTTTTTAAAAAAAGGTCAGTGGAACAAAAATACATTTGGGAAAAGTCACAAAGGTGAAAATGCTAATTAAAGAAAAAGTAGGGCCATATGACCTCAACAGTCTTTCCATCTTTGATCTGTACATCTGTATATAGTCCTGTAATTGGAATAGTATCGTAACTTAAATGCTTCTATTTCCAGTCTTGTTGGAATAATTTTTTTTTAAACCTTTTTTTCCGATCACTTCTTAAAAGCTGTTCCCTACAGCATGTTGAAATGACAGACTAGAAATTCCATGTTTTTAGGTAGGAGGTCTTTTTTTTTTCTTTTCCTTTTTTGAGGGTAAAAAATACCCTTTGTTGCTGTGAGTATCATTTTAAAACCACTAAGGGCACCCTAAAATAGCTTCCCAAGCAAAACACTGCTTTCTTTTGCCTGTTAAAAAACCTTCTGAGCTAGTAAACCCTCTAAAAAACTGGCTGCATTTACACCCAGCCGGTCTCAAACCACACACAGAGTAACACGGAAAACTTCACTCACAAGCTAACCCTGCTCAATTAAAGCATCCCCCTTTTAGCCATCAACTGTCTTTAAAGATGTGGCAACACTGGCTCTGATTCAGGATGCCTGTGTAGCTATTCCGGGTGTATTGTAAAGCCAGGCCCTGCTGACCACAGGGTTAAGTTGCCTTCCCAGCAGACAGCTTCAGAAAGGGATAATATTGCCTTTTAACTCTTTGAGAGGAAATGTTCTTCTTTTATTATTATGTTTTCCATGCACCTTCTCTCCCTTCTTCTAAGCTGTTGCCTTACGTTTCTGTCTAACTGTAGCTCCATTATCGCAGGGTTTCTGCTGTGAGATGAGAAGGAGTGGGGAAGCCACTGACAGTCTTTTTACCTTTCCAAATAGGAGCAGTCCTTCAAACAGATAGAAAACTCTCACATCTGACTCTGCTGACCTATCCCACCTTCACCTCCTGTGCTCCAAACGTTTCTTGTCCCACCTCTCCTATCTCCTGTTTCTCATTTCTCACATTCCTTTTGCAATGTAGACCCGAAATGGGCTGTAAGCGATATGGACCAGGATGGGTCTTCCCAGCAGGCTGTTCCCTAACAGTAACTAACCATGCAACTGAATATCCACTTTTACCACTGGCAGCCTGCTGATGCTCAGCATGGAAAGATGGTTGGGGTAGCTGCTTTCCTAAGGGATGGTATAATATTCTAAAAAGAAAGATTTACTGCATTTTGGTCCTGAGGAGCATCTGGTGTTATCATTAGTATAGATCCACCTTGATGAGCATTACAGGATTCAGTTCCCAGTCCAAAAGAACTTATTGCTTAAATATCCCGTTCCAAACATTTCTTTATGCTATTAATGTTTCTTCATGAGCAGTTTGAGGCAAGGGAACAGTACAAGAACACAGAATAAACTAAAAGTTTGAGAACTCTTTATGTCTTTTCCTTTGGAGGCTGGGTGGGGTGTCTGTCTTTCTTCTTTCTTTTAGATCGATTCATGTTTTATTCTGTGTCCACTTAACGCATCTGTATTTGTGAAAGTTTTCTAAGGAGAATAATATATTAATACATCTGGGTTTTAAAAACAGCTATAGTATGCTAGACTGCGATGTGAAAATTACCCCACACTATATAAACACTGAAGATCCCATATATTCTTCAGGTTTACCTTGTTTCCAGCCATATAAAAACCTACAGACACACTCTGTCTGAGACGTCGCATACACAATCCATTCAGTGTTATACTAAGAGGCATAGATATAAACTAGGTGCTTTTAATATTTTGAAACAGTCCTTTTAAGGTTGGAGAAAACTTTGAGTGCAATTCTGAATGATGGGATCATTTCTGCAATAAGCCGTAGGCTAGCCAATATATTTCTGGTTTATTGTGTAACATGACCAATTACATAAATTTATGCTTTCAGCTGATACTGTTATAAAGAAAATATTTACTTGATTTCAGGTTTAAAACTCTCATCTCATCTAAATTCCCTCTTCCCTAAATCTACCACCCATTTACTGAGCATGTGTTAGACCTCCAGGAAAAGTTGTACATACTTAAGTAATTGAACAATTAGAAATAAATTATTTCCAGGCGTGACTCATGTTTTACTTAGGATAAGCATAAAATGTATAACTTGTTTTTTTCCAGAGGGCTGAGGAAGCTTTGCTATAATGTATCTTAATATTTTTTAAGTTTAGTCTTACTCTGTTTCTGGAAATAGGATTATTCTTCCTGAGGGAAGGGAGAGAAAGACAAAGCACAAGGGAAAAATGCGTAGGATACCTTCCAGTTCCTTGCAGGGCATCTCTATCTTGACTAATTAAGACATGTCTTAATCTCAGTGACTGAATAGCAGCTCCACAAAGGAGAAAGGGAGGAAGGCAGCTAATCTTTCCCATGACTCACACACACAGGCTCATACTCCTGCACGTGGTGGCACTGAAGACAGAGGGGATGCTGCTTCTGCTCAGACTGCAGCCCTTCTCCTGCAGAGCCGAAGAATGAGGCTCTCCCTCAGACACTGACCGGAGCTGCCTCAGTCATGGCCATGGCCAGGGATGAGGCACGTGGGGCTGGTGGCCCCGCTCTGGATGACAAGGCCACCCACTGGAACGGAGTCTGTCCCACTCTAGCCTGGCAGGCAGAGGTGTGTGTCCTGTGGTGGGATGCCAGAACCCTACAAACAGGCATGCACTAAGCAGCTGCACGTCCCTCCCCCCTTTATAGGAAGCTAAAGCTATAGTTGGAACACGCGCTTCCCTGAATTGCATTGATCTTTTAAATTTTTTTTCTTTTCACTGCAATTTAGTCATCTTTGCCAGGGCAAAGACTCGCAGGCAATGACTTCTTTATATCCTGTGAACTTTGGATGGGATTCAGCTCGTTTAGCCCTAAAAGGCAAAAGTTAGCGTCCTGTTGGAGCTCAGTCATTTCGCAGCCCTCTATCTGTGATTTACAGAGAGAGCTGACACTTCCAGAGAGGGAGGGACTCACCCCACCTATCCTAGAGATCTGCCTGAAAATAACATTATTCATTGTCACTTTCTTCCTTGTGTCCCTCCCTCAGATGAGTATAGGTTAGGAGCTTGACTTCTAGAATGTTAAAGGTAAATGAGGTGAGAACTGGCTACATACTTCTGCAGCCCAACTGCAAAGAGCTGCTGCCTCCCACTGTTTTGGGTTGCTTTTTCATTTCCTCATTTTCTGGGATTTGCGATTCACTTGCTCTCCTCTCTTTTTCAGAGCCCAATGAGTCTTAATTCTCTGTAGGACTTACTAAAGCAGGCATGGTTGCACTGTATAAAACTACTGCTGGCATTAGAAGGGTGTGAGAGCTGGCAGGTAGCCAACAGCAAACCTGACCACTCCAGTGAACCCAGCAGTGAAGGACTAGGTGTAACAGCTCTTCCCATGAGGCCATAAGAACATCCTATAAAAGCACGAGCAACACCTGAATTTACTGTACTATCTATTGTCAGAGCTTGTGATGCCTTTAATTCCCGATTTGGTTACACACAATTTAGCCGTGAAATTAATATGAGGGAAAACCCTCTATTGAAGCAGTTAGGGAGGGACAACTCTGTGTACAGGAAAACAAACTGTTTTAAAATCATCATCATCATCATATAATTTGTTTCCCATGTAAAGAATCCAAATACCCATTCACAGTTGGTTTAAACGCAGTTTTTTGTGTTGTATGGATGGGACAAAGATCTCACTTGCAGAACATAATGTGCTTTTCAGATCATGATCTCTTTCCTTAAATTGTTTTCAGTATCTTTGTCTTCATATCTTTTACAGTTATTTTTGCTTGGATTTAACTTTCAACTTCAGTGTTTTCAATTGTGATTTAAAATCATTAAATATTTACGTTCCTTTAATTTGTTAGAGATTCTTCTAAATCTGTTCCAGGAATTGGTATTGAGACACTTGGTTTTGCATTTCACTTGCCAAGTAAAGCAATGAAATTTAATTTAAAAACCCCATATATTCAGTGTTTTGTTCTCTGAATGTGGATTTAAAAAAAACAAACCAACTATGTGAAATTCAAAAGAGTGCTATAGAAGTATTTCACAGGTTTTCCTATTTTGCTATTTAGCTAACTGCATATTTATGAAACCATACTGAAAGTGTATTTATGTATTTAGTCACACTCAGAGATCTAATCTTCAAAGTAGCTTTACAGGCCCTGAGAGGTAATTGAATATTTTCTTCAGGCTCATTTGGAAATCCTACCTTAAATTTATAGAGCTTAATGGCTGCATCATTTCATTTTTCTGCTGATGACATTCTCTGTTGTCAGAAGGATTTAAAATGGAAGCACCACTGCGGCTATTTTGCCCCATAAATTTACTCTTCTGTCATGAAGGTGCACATTCAGCACTTCAGCACATCCCATTTTGTCTCAAGCCTTCGTCTGTGAACTTTTGAATCAAGGACCCTCTTTTTGTCCTGCAGTGTACTGTAGAGCTCATGGTGAAAATTCGTCAAGGCTAATAGCAATCATTATAAAAAGGACAAAGGCATGGAGACACAATCAAAGCTGATAATAGTATTCCCCACATATCGCCAGTGTGCTCTGTTTGCTCTACCATCTTACACCATCCTCCTTACTGCGTTCCACTGCAGCCTGACTCCTTATGGGGGACAAAGACTGTGTGTTTTATTGCTGAAAGAATGTATTTTAGAGTCAAGGGTCTCTTTGCACCGTATTTGTAGAACCACTTCTGTTTAAAGAAAAACATCATTGATCCAAGTGCCCTCAGAAGAGCTCATGTATTGTAGCACATTGGGGAACGTCTTAAAAATCACTTCCCCCAGTATCTGGTTCACTTGCGCAAGAGAGTGTTCTTGCCTGCTCCGCTGCAGTCAGGGACCAGTGGAATTAGTTTAATTTCTGATTATAGTGCAAAATGTAAAGAAAAAATCAAACACACATACACACACACCAAAAAAAAAAAAAAAAAGCAAGTAGAGCAGGACTGGAGATCACGGAGGGAGCCGAGAAAGACAGTGAAGGACAGCATTAAGTTTTTGGCCCAATAAGCACGCCTATAAGATGCAGCTGGAGACACCCAAGCTTGCTTTGGCTATGACCAGAAGTATAATGGCTCAGCATGTCAAGGCAAGGCTTGCTGTAGCATTTCTTGCAAAAAGTACATTTAAATACTCCAAACTAACCCTTATGTTGATATAGCTACTCTGTTCTCATGCACAAGGAAGTGTGTCCTTAAGACCAACCAGTCAGTTGTGGAGTTTGGAGTCCTAACCTGGGAATCCCAGCATGGTGCCCTGTTGGATTCGGTAGATATAGTCAGTAAGATTGTTATTATAGCACAGATACATAGGAAACTTTTAACTTGGGTAAGCTGTCTTTTATATTGAATTTTTAATCCCATGGATCAAAAAAGTTTCTTTCAGTCCTTCACAAGCTATCTCTAGCAAACAGTAGTATATTTCTGTACTCATAACTGCTGCAATGTGTAATTTAATTAATTGAAGCTCTACCATGTGATTTCAGAAAATCTATTTAGCTTGATATTGGCGGCAAAAGCAGTAAGGCAGATTTTTGTGTGCAGTATTTTGTCCTGAAAGTCATCCTACTTTCAAACAGAGAATGATAGCCAGCGTAGAGAATTATAGCTGTGTATTTCTGCAATTGGTGGTGAGATGTATACCTAAAAACATCACACGAAGAATAAATACTTCAGAATCTATGGTGGGTTTTGCTCGGAGTTAGTAAGAAACTTGTCACTACATGTCTACATAGTGATATTTTTATTTCACTGGAAAATGCAACTTAAATGCAGATGTTGAAGCAGAAACTTAGTAGCAAGTATTAAGACTTTTCTTCAGATTTTTAAAAACTTTCTTTGGGAACTTTCAGGAGCGAAATTCATTGGAACTTTTCCCATTCCGGACACCTATAACCCAGATGATGACAAAATCTACTTCTTTTTCCGAGAAATATCACAAGATAGTGGCACATCTGACAAGACAATCCTTTCCCGAGTTGGGAGAGTTTGTAAGGTGAGGACTCTTTATTTTACTTAAAGAAAAAGAAATAAAAAAATGTTTGATTTGTTTTTTTTCTGTGAGAAATCCATTTCCCCCTTCATATCAGAAGGAAATAGTGTTCTTAGCAAATGTACCATCATAGAATTTTTCTGAACATAGACTGTTAATGCTGTCTGACATTTTCTCATCTGAAAATTAGATTTGGTATTGACTGTGTACCCCTTTTCAAAAAGCTAAAATACTTATAAATTATAATGCTGTGTCTACACAATGATGTATTGACCTTCAGATATGCAACAGTGACCTGCTTTGTTTAATAAGCTTTCAGTGAGGATTGACTTGTCAAAGTGTACACAATGGCAAGGTACTTGGGGTTTTGTGGAAAGTGCCCACTGAACGGAGAGATATACAAACTCATCCCTTCAGCCTAGCTCAGTACACCATTCCTGGGCTTTACTGAAAGTTGGGGTCAGTCATTTGTTTCTGCACATTCCTGATAATCAGTTGGGGTGAGGGGAAGATAAAAATGTATATAGTTTCTGAGCTACACTCACATCTGCCAGAGGTTTCCTCTGCTGGGAAGAAGTGCAGTCCTTGACCTGTTGACCAGGAGGAACCTGGCCCCAAATCTGGTGCAGTGTAAAAAGTTTCATTGGTTGTTGCCCCTCCTCCTTTAAACGATTACTCCTTTCACTTTCTCCTTCATCATGCTTGGTTTTGCACCTTATGAAAGATTTGTGCCCCTATGGTTTCCATACTGCAGACTCAGACTTTAATGAGCTGCACTTTTTTTGAAGAAGTGTCTCTGTCAAGGGCACAAGCCTCCTCAGATGGTAATGAGGAGATAAAACAATTCCTGCCTATGAAGACAGCAGTCAATGTACAGTTTGCTGTTTACCAGCCTGCTAGTTTTGCTAAGGTCTTCTTCCCACTACAGCAGAAGGGTCTATTGACTTCTGTGTCAGACATACTCTCTCTCCACTCCTTTGTCCCATAATACTGTAGGAATAGAAGCAGTCACTGTAAGTGCTCCCATTCTGTCCTTAGTTCTTCAGTGAATCCAGGTACCCAGGAATCACTCATAAAAGTCAGGAAAATGGGACTTGAAAATTGTCTTCATATTAGTAAATATAAGCTTTGAGCAAATGTTTCTTTTGTGATGAACTAGATATCAGCAACACCATCCCAGCAATCACAAATAGGTACATTTCTGTGATATTTTAGTCAGAACCTTTCATTTACTTGCATGTTCCGTGCAATGTGTCTCTGTTGGCAGTGAAAATTATCTCCTTAAGAAGCTTGAAAATTAGAGTTTGTGATTTGCAGTAAAATATATCTAGGAGAAGAGCATCCACTCAGCTAATGGACACACACTGAGAAAACAAGGAATGGACACATGTATATGAACATGTAATCTAACACCGCTCTGCAGTCCAGCAAACTCCTAACTGCAATCGGGATTTCAGTGGCCACAGACATTTCACACTTCTGTCCTTGACCTAAAATGTTAAGAAAACAAAAAACTCATTCATAAATCAGTTCTCTAGTAGGTTTTAAGCCAGACGAAAGAATGGATAATCTTTAGTTGGGTATTTCACAGCAGTGTGATTAATGGCAGAATGGAAACGCAAACATGTATGATTTGCTGCTGGATGTGGCATTTGCTGATTATGAGAAAGCACTTAATGCATTAGGAGAAATTGGTAGACAACATTTTCAAGCCAGGGCACATGAGAGATTATAGTAAACTAAGATATATTAGCTAGAGTTCTCCAGCATCCTTTACCTAGAGAAAAGAAGAGATAAGATATCATAATAAAAGCAAATGTATTGTAAGGAAATCCTAACAACCATGCGTAATGGTACCTCAAATTAGACTGAATTTGTAGAGTAATCATGTTAACAGGAAAAAAATGTCTTGATTTTATTTTTAATAGTCAAAGCAAAAAATGGAAACTGATAAGTGAGGTGATTATTATTAATGTTTGTTTTGCACTGTCTTCTTTATTTGCTGAGCACTTCCCAATGGATGGAGAATTCTCTTGAAAAATCAGACTTCTGTTTTTTTGTACATTTGTCTTGATTACCTGCAAATAATAAAAAAAAAAGAATGCAAATTATTATAATGTAAATAGAATTATTGTGGGTATTTAATATAAATTAAAATATGCAAATAGACTCCTTTGATATGGACTGAGATCCTCTGAATCTGTGCTCTGATATGAAACATCTGCTAAGCTTAATTCTGTCTGACAATAGGATCAATGTCTTTGGCTGCAACAGTTGATAGCATAACAATTTCTAATTGCACCCTCTCATTAATGTGACCTGTACTGCATGAAGTTAAGCCTTTGCTTTCTTTCCCTAGCAAGCAGAGAATAACAGAGGATGGGAGGAGCCCAGCAGCTTTTGAAATCATTTGCTTGGTGTAAGCACAGGTTTTTTCTACTAGAACTCAATTGCTCTCTACCTTATTGTGCCTTAGGGCTCCTGTACATTAGTGCCAGGGACACATGCTGAAATTAAATTCGGCTTTGTTTTTAATAAGGAGGTTAGTCAATGCAGCCTATTCTTGGGCTAATTTTCAATGGCTCAACAATATGGTCTCTCTCTGATCCTTCCCCTTAGGGAAAATCTTCTCTGGAAAGCATTCTCTTTTCCCAGCTACTTTCAGACCCAGAAGATTACAATACTCTTGCTGGAGGCTCTTTGCCCAGAGTCAAACAGCTGTCTCTTGTCCTGTACATAAGACCATACTTACCGGCTCGAAGCAGGCCTTGTAATAAGACAGCCGCTGTGGCACTAAATAGCACTAATTTAAGATTTACGTCATCTGCATTCTGTATATCACGGGGGGATATCAGTATGAATTGGGAGGAAGTGCTTTCAACAGCCACTTTCAGAACCAGTTGTGTAATTTATCTTGGCAAACGGCATTTCCTATTGTTGGTTTGAGGGAGGCAGAGAAAGTATCATTGGGCTAATCTGTAATACCTGATACTGCTTATGGTATGTTCCTACTCACATCAAGTCTGATCTGTTGCGTTGTTTGCTTTCTTTTCAACTAAAAATCAAAAATACCATTAAAGTTTAGACAGTGATTTTTTTAAAACACATACAGGTACACATATGTATATTATATGATCATAAAAACCTTAACTTCTTAAGGGCATGGACCCCGTGGACCCACGCATTTCTATTTCTAGACACACAGGCATAAGCTTTACAGCTAAGTTGTCTTCAAGCCCACGCTGCTGAACCAGGTTGCATCAGCTAAAGACATGACACAGTCATTACACACTGAGCCAGACTGTGGTAAAAAAAATTGCAGCATCCATGCACTGTGCCCTCTGCAGTCAAGTAACAAGTCGGCTACATTTCTGTATACATACCTACCACAAAATGATGACAGAGTTGTAACTCTTTTTAAGGGCAACTTCATATATACACAAATGTAACCCTAGAAAAGACCCAGGTTTCCCTCCTATTTTCCCCTCTCAAACAGAGTGAGAAATGAAAATCTTAATTTACAGGAGTCCACAGAAATATTTTGGAGAAGGAGAAAAGTTGTTGGGGTTTTTGTTTGTTTGTTTTCTAGATAAACCCACAATTTTTCATAGTTACAACCTCATTCTATTGGAATGGAGTGGAAATTAGCCAAAAGCAGTAGTGTCTGTGCTGCAGCATGAAAATCCTGTTTATTATTACAGCAGTTTGCGTTTGCTGTGTTACAAGCTTCTCTTTCACAGTTTTGGTGATGTACTGCAAAAGTTACGGCATGCAGTCTTAGAGACTGATTTCCATGACCTCACATGCCAAGAAATCAGACTTTGGCCCCTGATACTTTCCCATATTTCCCAAAGTGTTCAGTATCCAGAAGTGGCCTTTGTTCTAGCGGAAACAAGTGAGGTCTTTGTCTTCTTTTTTTTTGGTATGCCATTCCACCCTCATATACGCCACACTGTACCTGGGGACGAGAGTATAGCAATTAGGCACAGCCCTCTTGGTTAAACTGTACTTTCTAAATACACCGGAATGTAATCATTTTAAGAGCTCTTGAGTTGAGAGCCCGGACACACCCTGCATTCCACCTTCGGGTAATGTGATTTATTCCCAAAGCATGAACATGAGCAGAGTTCAAGGCTGTGACCTTGCCTCCCGTCTGGTGCTTTAAGGCAATATGTTTTCCCGGAATGGCAGGAGGGAGCTATTCCTCCGTGACTCTGAGTCCGGGGACTCCGGTGGGCTCTGCCATGGGGCTGCTTATGTAGAAGTTAGGAGGTGTTTTGCTTGTTCTGGAAATAGTCTAGCCATGCCTTTACTGTGACTAGGGATAACTGGATCATTAACATTCTTAGTATTTCCATATCTAGTGGAATGCATCACTGTGTAGATAATTGATCTATCTCCAAAACCATTTGAGTGGTCCGCATGATGTTTTACCATTCAGCCGCATTAGCTTGGGTCCCGGAAGCGAAATAGCCATGTTAACATGTTCTCAGCAGGGCTAATTAGTCTGGGCTCAGAGCCATGCTTGTGCAGCTATCCTGCTTCCAGTTCTGGAGGCAACTCATTCCAGACAAGATTTAACTTACTGAGTATTACATGCTTTCTTTGTCACCATAGTATTGCCTAGCCACAATGCTAACCGTGGGTAATGAGTTCAGGGGAGTTTGGGGTATTTTGTTTGTTTGTTTTAATTATTCAGTGATAAGGATTAAAACCACCTCAAAAACGACATCCCTAGAAAAACTTTGGCTCTCATTTGCCTGTTGAGCAACTTTGCAACAATGGGTCTTTCAGCAGCCAATTCCTCTTGGACTTCCAGATTTGATATTTAAATATTATGTGCCGTTTGAAAGTTTTCAAATTATGTAGAAAAGCAGATGCTCATCAAGATGATTTCATTTTCAGGGCTGATGTGTTGGAGACAGTCCAGTTCCATATCATATCTGCTTCAAACTGTGATGAATTAAGAGATATAACATGAGGCTTTGTCAAGTCTTTTGGTCCAACTTCCCTTATTGGCAAGAGTACAGGCATGAGTATAGGAAGTTTTGTATATTTTTGTCCCTCATGAGTGTGTTTCAACAATTTAATTGGTGGGTTTTTTTGAGGGTGGGAAATCATTATTTGCAGATGAAGCAAAAATATGTAAGCTATGCTTATATAGAGAGAGGTGTGATTGACTTTTACTGAGCCTTAGGGAAAATGAGAAAGAAATTGTTGTGTCAAGATAGAGCTTTAAAAACTGCATTATGGAAAAGCAGCTGCACAACCTCTGAAACAAACTCTGGAAATCATCCTAGTTGCCAGAGAGACTCATTGCAGAAGACATTGTCAGTAACTCACTGACTTAGAAGTGGGAAGCCTGCAGAGTTAATTGGAGTGGAGTTCCTATGTCTAATCCAAAGTACCTGACTTCAGAGTGCTTTGATTCAGATCTTCAAATATGCCCAAGAATAGCAAATAATGACTTTGCGATTTCGGAAGTTTTCTGATGTGATAAAATTAACGTCCTGATTTTTTTTTTTTTTTCCTATTTTCCCATTTAATATGAAAATGTACCACAGTTTACAGGTCAGGCTTTGCTGTTATTGATTTAATACATTGTTGTAAATACAGATGTTTTAGGATGTGAAATTCTAGAGGACTCTGTAAGATGTTGACCTACCTTTGTTTTTTCATCTCATGCTTTTCCAGCTCTCAACCCATGGTTGTTAACACTGTAGTCACACTGTCCCACACTAGTGACTTTAGGCACTTGTATGTATCCAAGCAAGGAAAGTAATTATCAGGCATTCACTTCAATCAATAAAGGCAGATGACTATGTTTTAAAGGAAGACTTCTTCCATCTTCAACCCAAATCACTCTTTCAAGGACGTATTTTCCACTGACTATGAAGGGAGCTTTGCCCTACTGGGTCCCTGGAATGTGAAATTCAAGGCATTATTATTTAAGAATGTAAAATTCAGGCAAATTCAGGCCTATTTATTCAGAAAGAAATCAGCCTATCACAGTGCTGTATCTCACACTGCTTCAGTTTCACAATGCTCTCAATGCATTCAAATCACATAAATTCTGACCTCCTATTTGATTTGACATTAATTGCATTATCCCTCTAATCACTTGACCTGCCTGTAGCTTCACGATCAAATATGCTACATTTCATAACCTGAAGGGTTTGTTCTTTGGGGTGTTTTTGGGTTTTTTGGTGGTTTTTTTTTTTCCCCTGTCTTTATATATCCTTTCTATTTATTTATATCATATAATTTATATTAAGTATATATGAATGTTTAGTTGAGAGACCAGTAAAGTCAAGTCAAACACACTGGAATAAACCATTAACAGATTATATTCAAAATTTAAGGCAGAGTTTCCTGAGAATCCCTTAACATATTTTATTAGTTCAGCCATCAGCCTTTGCTCACTTCAAATTTCCATTGAAGTTGGAGTGATCAGTCTAATGATGGCTATAGTAGAGTACATCTACTTTGTAGCTGTCTTTGAACAGTTTTGGAGAATGTTCTTAAAACTAGAAAACCTGTTGGAGGTAATCTGAGCAGTATTGCCGAGTGCCCTTACAGTAAAATGTTACTTAATTTTATTATTTTGTTTGTCCCAAATCACGTTCAAACTTGCTGTTGTTATCTCCCTGTCTTTACCTGAGCCTGTTAGTTTCTGGGGGTTTTTTTTGCTTGTTTTTCATGGTATGCTTAGTAACAGTCCAGAATTTTTCTTTGCTTTATAGGTAGATTTTCCAGTTTGGTTTTCATCCAAAGATAATTCAGCAGACACCTTTGGCTGTGATGTTTAAATACTTTCCAAAATAAAAATCAACATTTTCCGTAGTGAACCAAACAGTTATGCATGCTTAAACTGAGTACACAGCCATTCTGAATGAAGTAACAGCAAATCTGCTTGAAGAGCAGGAACTCAAAGCTAAAAGCTGCTTCTCTCACTCATGGTTCAGAGACAGGGCTTTTCCATAGTAGATGTAGCCTACAGTCTTGTAGTTTTTACTATGGATGTAATAAGATGCTCTTTCCCATTATCTGAATGCCTAGAACTATATGAATGCCCAGAGTGGCATCCTTACCATAGGTCTCATTTCAGATATCCAATGACACTGGGTCATCTTGCCATATATTCACCTACTTGAGCTTCATTCTGGTTTCATACTAAAGGCTTTCCTAGTTTCATCCTGTTGTGGATTTATTTATTTCAGCCAAGGAAGCCAAAAGCAGGCTCGATGCTAGCCACAGCACTCCTGCATGCTCATAGCTACAGATACGGGTGCCCTTCTTGCCTAATCCTACTGTTTAGGTAAACAAGGATATGGCTTGAGACAAACGTTTAACTTTTCTGTTTTGTTTTTGAGATCTATATTTGACCCTGGTTGTGCAATCAATTTTGGATGTGCACAGAACTCAACAAACAATTTAATCCACAGTTTATAATCTTAATCTGTAGAAGACACTATTTAACCTTTCTAATTGCTTTTGGAAAAAGCTGTGTGGTTTACAGCAAGCGAGAGAAACCAACTAGTACAGACCGGTGAGAGGATATGAGATGAGTAAATATACCTCACTAATGATGAGGACCCTTTAGTCTTAGTGCTTGACATGATGGCTCTGTCTCAGGATTTTTCTCAGGAAAATAAGCAGGGAGCTAGGACAAGCTATGCATTCTGTTCTGGACTGTGACGGACAGTGATTTCGAAAAGGTGTTCAGAAACGACAAGTCCCAGGAACCAAAATGCAGCTTGGAGTTTTGCACAGCTCTACTCTAGACTATGAGTTTTCTGTTTCAAGTTGTGATGGTATTGAGCTCTCAGGAAAGATATGAACAGTGATTGCAGAAGGATTCTTGAGAAAACAGGTTTGCCTAGGGGAACACTTACTGTCCAAGACATACAGATCTAGAGGAACTGCTGATCATACTTTTGGAGGAGATAATGGGCATGCAACCTGCATTCTGATGATCTGAGGAGCACTGTAGAGATACAAGGTGATGCATTATGCATTATCCTGGAAATCAGAAGGGCTGAATTTATTCCAGGCTTTCTTGTTGAGGTTTTGGGCAACTGCGCAGTTCCTATCAGGGGTCTTTTCACCTTTATTTCTCTCATCTAATTATACACAAATACTGTTGCAGTGATAGAGACCTTGCAAGGTACAGTCCATAGGCTGAAAAATCGCATCATTCTGCCAGGCTAGACTTGGTAAGGGACGTTGCTGTGAGTAAGCAGGTGGTACGTGAGGCTGAGCCCCACTCATATCCTCATCCTTAGATCAACTTGTTCAAGGAGCTAAAGCATTATACACTAGCAACATCCACAGTATCCAGGGGGGTTGGTGCTGTCTTAGATGAAGCAATATGCAATGCCATAATAGAGGCTTTCCCTGTGAAAGGTTCTGTAACCTCATAGAAACAGAATTACTAAACAGTCACCACCCTCACTGTCAGGTGGGGACTGCAGATGCGGAGGTCAACTGACTTTCCCAAATTTAACCAAGGTATTCATAGCAGAGCAGTCAAAGATCTAAAACCACATGTGCTCCTTTCTCTTGTTTATATTGCAAGGGTTTTTTATTTTCTCTCAAGTCACATTTCATGTGATGCTTGATGTTTTTGGATCTGACCTATAGCCTGCTGAAATCTTGGGAGGAACCTTTCATGTGACATAGGTACAATTTGGGCAAGAAATTTGGAACCTGAACTCCTGAAGGAAGAAATCTTACTTTCCTGTGTTATGTCAGTACCTAACGGAGTTGGGTAGGGCCAGAATATGCAAAGTAAAATGAAATAATTAAGAACTATGAACTTGAAGGCAGAATTCCAAAGAAGATTATCTGCCATTGCCCCAATTAGAAAGTCCACTAGAGGTTTTATTTTTTCATTATGTCGTTCTTTGCTGCAGGGGCTGCCATTTGTTTCTGGTGGCTTTGTGATGCAGCTAGGCTTCACACAAGAGCAGGGCTCCAGGGCTTTTTGCAGTTTCAGCACTTTCCCCCTCCGCTCTCCAGCATTGCCTTTTATTCAGGCCAGGAATTCACTTTGGATGGTATTTCTGCACATCTTGCCACTGGCTCTAATAACCTGCTTCTAGAAATTCCATTCATTGTCTTTTTTTTTTTTTTTCTTTTGATTTAAGAGGCTGTTCAGGATAAACACTGTCTTTACAGTTTTATGAATCAGAATGTTTGACATCTTTGATGTTGATTGATTTTCAGAAGACTGCACTTTTTGTTCTACTCTTCAATTTGTCACTGTTACTTGCAAGCAAATAAGTGATTTAAACCCCCAAAGATGCAGATGTTCTGAGCTTTGTTGCCATCTGTTTTCCTGCCTGCTGAATTTCAAAACTAGCATTTGTGCAATTTAATGAAGCTACATTTATATCATATATAAGATACAATAGAATAATCAACAGAAAGTCTTTAATATAAATTGATTTTTAAATCACTTGTTCATAGAGCAAGATTTTTTTTCCAATGTTTTTCATTTTCTTCATAAACTTGTCTTTAACTGGAGGGTTTGAAAAACCCGTTCTTTGCTCAGTTATACATAAATTTCTGATCAGAAACATGAGATTTCTATGGAAGTCTCCCAAGAAAGATGCATGATATGGTCTTAATTTACTTCACGAATTTCACATTGTGGCATTTAAACAACATTCTTCCTGAGTGTCAGAAAGCTGTACACTTACCTGCACTCATTGAAGTTGTACACCAGACATTCGAATTCTTAATGTAGTTTGGTATAAACCTGATTTTTCACTCCAACATATTATTTTTTAGAACCAGCTCATTGAAAAGGGTTTAAATTTTAGGATTTCTGTAGAATAGAAGTATGTCTGATTTATCAAAAGCATATTGGATTATTTCCTCATTTATTTAGATAATTTCTGCTTTTAAATTTTTTTTTTTTTTTTTTTTTGTAATATTTCCTCAAGGGATGACAGGTTGAACTGCCCACCATCTAGTTGGTGATTATCTAAATTTCTAACTCAGGCAAACACAAGTAACCAAGACTTTACAGGCACTTCTTTATGTTAAAAAGAAAGTATTTCAAGGGGAAGTGTTTGTATCTGTTACAGTTTGTGAGATTATGAAGCAGTAAGTGCTAATTAAACCTTTATTTATGTTCAAAAAGAAATACGCAGTCCTAAGTGCCTTCATCTGTTCTGTAACAAAGTTTATATTAAACACTGCTAATCCAGTGTGCTTAGAAGTGTGATATTTTGGGAGATAAGATTTCAGATAATCGTGACTGCTCATCTGTTACAAGTAGATTAGCTGTATTTTTGGAATGAAAGACTTGCTCAAGCTGCCTTCCCCTTCTCTCAGCACTTAAATTCGTCTTCTTGTCTCATCTCCCTGAAATACTTAGCGTTCTTTGTCTTCAACACCAGTATCTCTTGTCCAAAATAATTTCAGTGCATCCAGTTTACCACACACATCTAACAGGGTTGAGGCAAAATGGATGTAAATCAGTGCAGCAGTGGTCTTAGGATCCTGTAGCTTTGTGTTGAATCCTTATTTTTGTTCACCTGTGCATTGACTGGCCTTTGCTTTGGTGATTTTCTCTCTTCCATTTGTTTTTTTTTCTAATTCACTGACTACCTAGCCTGTACATTTTAGTACATTGATATCACGTTCTACGTCCAGCTCACAGCATTTGAAAATGTCAGTGTTTCGTTGCAGACTGAAATTATTAAATAATCTTTTCCAGAGAAAGAGATTGTGCTGTAGCAACCCAGTCTCAGAAAGATTTTGGGCCAATGTGTCCTCTGTCCAGCCTCTTTAAGGCCAATAATCATGAACTATGGTGGTCCAAGGAATCTGTAACACGGTAGGCAGGTATCATGCAGAGCTAATAAGTTCATGCCAACATGGTCTAAAGGAAAGGAGAGTAATCACAAGTTCTCCAGCACCTGAAGCCTCAAGACTTGTCAAAGACTGATGTAATATGCACTAAAAAATACTGTTGAGAGGGAAGGGGTGCACTTTCTTAAAAAAATGAGATTTTCCAGACCTTAATAAGACAACTATTACTTGAGAGTCCAGCAGCGAAAATATGCCTATATTATTAATAGCTTTTGAACCTCCTTGACCTGAGCTGAGTTATTTCTACCTTTAGATAAAATCACCATGGCTTCTGTCAATTCCTGCACTCTCTCAGTCAGTGAGTCCTGGGCACATATTAAGAAAGCAAAGACAGAGATGACGTAAAGAACTGAAAAGTACTACATGGGTGCTAATAAAAAATATAAACAAAAACCAACCAACCAACCAAAAAAAAACCACAAAGGAAAACATCCTCCTAATAAAATGTACATTTTGTTTCATTCATAGCAGTAGGAAGAGGCATGTTGAAGGATATGTCAACATATTATACGTGCAACTGTCTAAATCAGTAAAATGTCTTTTCACTCTCTCCATTTCTGCACCATGAATTTGTCACTCTCTGGCTTCAGAAGGACATGGTAGATCATGGAGTGCTGGCTGGTCATTCAATTCCCTTTGCTCCTTTATAAACTGTGTAGTTTTACTGGCAACTTTTGGATACGTAAGACACACCTAGTGAATGTCTCTTCTAATGTCTCTAAAATTCAAGTAGCATGGTTAACAACGTGTCCTGGCTCGAGAGTGAGGAAATATGGATACATCCTAAATCCAGTGGAATCTTACACTTCAAGGCACATAGCACTTGCTAAGACTGCTTCCTTTAAACACAGTATTTGGTTCACAGTACTCTTTAGGAACTCAGGGGAACTACTGATACTTTTAAAATAAGCATTTGTGAAAATGCTGTGTTGGATCACGACTTAAGGGTAGTAAAACACAAGTATGTATTTCCCCATCTTTTGCAGAAGCTGAGTGCCTGCGATGACAGGGGCAGGAGCTAGACAAGAGGGATTTTTCCATTCCAGTCCCACCACCTCTTGCTTCCTCTCGATTTTCTGATCCTGGCCAGGCAGTTAGAGACATCTCGTCTCCTGTGATGCTGCACTGCATCCAACAGAAATCAAAGTGGAAGCCCTGCAACATGATAATTGCTTAGCTAATCCGAATTGCCAGAGGAAGGAAAAGCTTAACGCTTCTCACTTTGTTTAGGATTCTTTGTTGTATCTTTGTAATTGTTTGGTTTTAATTACACCACAAAGTTGATCTGCTGTGCCTTTGAACAGAACACACACAGGCCAAGCTTCTTTTCCCTATTGGCTTCAGGCTGCTAATTTTGACACTTTTGTAATAAATCTGTTGGATAGATGCAAAGCTTCAGGCTTGACAGGACCTCGGGAAATCAAGAGAGGAGGTAGCAATTCTTGCAAGAACAGGACTTCCAAGGTGATAGATTAACAGGAATCATTTCCAACTGAGCTAACTTTTTTAAAAGTAGCAAGTACTTGAAAAAGGAAAATGGTTAGAGTGCTTTACCAGAGAAGTGCTACTTCTTGTGAAGTGAGTTTCAGCACTTAAAACCACCTTTCTGAATGCCTGTAATATTTATGGCACAGCCCTGAAGGGCCAAATACAATCTATGGAAATACCATGTAATTTCCTCTACCCAGTGTTTCCTCCTCGCTGGTTCTATACATTTAGAGTTGCAAAGCCAATTACCAAAAATGGTGATTTCTCCTAATGAACCTGGAGGGGATGAATATTTATGACCAAATTTGTGGTGCTTAAATTTATAGCACAGATCCCCAAAGCACCAGAGTTTTATAAATGAAAAGAAGTAGGCATGAGGTGATTCGGAACCTATAGCTGGGAGACTACCGTTGGTGATAATATTTCTCTTAAATGTTTGAGTTCTTGGTTCCTGCTGGAATATCACTGCCTTTACAATTTTTGGTATGAAAAAAATTAGGGCCTAAATAGCATTGTGGAACCTAAATAGTTCTGTTATTTGGTGCCAAAGGGGCTAGACAAACATTGTTCATTAGATTTCTCATGGAAGGAGGTAAATTCCCAAGCAAAATCCTAGTTCTAGTTTCTTGAAATTTAAAACTTTCTTTTAAGATTCATGCCCCTCTACTGATCCAAGTCAACAGAAGGACACCTATCCTTCAGAACGGTAATTCAAATTTCAAGTGACCCTTTATAGATTTTTTCTTCCTCCAGTGAAAGGAAATTTGGGTAAGTGTGCTCATATCTTGGAAACCAACGGTAAAATAAATGAGGGGAAAAAATCCCTTTTGAGGGGGATAGACTGATACTCCCATAACGATGATTATTAAAATAATGTGAATGGTTTTCCCTGGAATGCATTCCCTGTACTGTGTACACAAAACAAACAGCGGAATATTTACATTGCAAGAACTGCACATGAACATAGTCTTTCTTTTTTTGAGAAATCTATCAAAAATGTTCTGTGTTATTATTGGGTTTGTAAAGAATTCTTGAACAACTGATTGCAAAAATTAGCTTCACGGGGAACAAGAAATCACATGATATAGACATATGTTTTCATGCCATTCCAGCTGTAGAGCTGTTGAGAGAACTTTGCAAATAGATTTGGGTATAATTAGGAAATTTAAGTTGCCCACTCACCGAGTTCAGAAGCGATTAGTGGAGCTACATATAAAAAGGCTGTGCTGCACTATTTACAGAAAACAAACAAAAGTCTGTTGTGGTAAGATCAAACTGTGGAATCAGACTGAAGAACCACAGTACATGCTGTGCTACCATCAAATATCATATGTTAAAACTCTTCTTCTTTGTTTAATATATAAGTCTTTTAATTTCATTTTTATTAGAATGATATGGGAGGTCAAAGGAGCCTAATAAACAAGTGGACTACTTTTCTGAAAGCCAGGCTTGTGTGTTCGATACCTGGTCCTGAAGGAGCAGATACACATTTTGATGAGCTGCGTAAGTTGATTTCCCTTTAATGGTCTATTCTGACATCAGTATTGCTTTGGAGGGTTTTTTTTTTTTTTGTGGATTGTAGAAGCATTATATCTTGTTCTGGTTTTACTCCTCTTCCAAATAGTGTTGGTAATATCGCTGACTTTTATCAGAAGTCCCTGATTATAGCCGGAATTAATCTGATCAGAAATCTGGGGTGTTTCCTTTCACTCCAAAAGCTGGAAAGTGAAAAACTCATTCTGAATAAAACCCGAACTATCTGCAAATGGACAAACTACAGAATATTAGCGAAAATTCACATGGCAGAAATGAAAATTCATAAAAAAATTAAAATTTTGTCTTATATTTAGAAATCTCCAAATTATAAATGGTAAATGCAGAAATATTCAGTTGATATTTAATTTTTTTTTTTCCCCATTGCAGAAGATATATTCTTACTTTCTACAAGAGATGAGAGAAACCCGCTTGTATATGGAGTCTTCACTACAACAAGGTATGCGTTAGGATCACGTTTGCCTCTGGAAACAAATACTGACAATCTTACTCAGGTGTTTCATTAAAGCCTTCTCTTACTAGATCCTGATTCCCGAGAGCAGTGAGGGACTGCTTGAACAAGGCTTGCAATATTGGGACTGTAGTGACTAAGGACAATATTTTCAGAAAGAGAAATATTAAATAACATCCCTAAACTTTTGTGTGCCTGACTTCTGAGAATGATTGTAAAAAATAATGAAAATTTAATAATCAAGAGCATGCTAGTTTATTTCAACCTCATCTAGTTGAATTTACAAATTTCAATCATATTTATTGAGCAACCAATAGATACTATTTAGGACAAATCCTTGCTGTGAAGCATTATTTCTGTAACCAACAACTTGACATCAGCTGTTTCTTACGATCAAACCCCACTGTACTCTAAAGTGGTATTTCAGTGGTATTTCAGAGAGGAGTTGGTGGAAAAATAACCCATCTTTATCTCGAGGGGATAGATTAATTAATGAACGAATCTCTCAGCTGCAATAGTGAGGTGTTTTATGCAGAACTGTCAAAAAAGGGATAAATAATTCTTTCTTTTGTCTCCAGAATTATATCATAATAAGGATTAATCAAGTGCTGAACAGTATGAGTACAATGAAGAATTGGCAAGGCACTCCTTAACTCTGAAGCAGTGACCACAGTGGCTCCATAGAATATATAACCACATAAAACATTTAAAAGTGACTGAAATGTTGCACAATCAATGAATTAAATATGAAGTAACTAAAGTACCTGCCACTCAACCACCTGGCATTGCATTCTTTGGAAAACTGAACTGTTTGGGGTTTTTTTTAGAAAAATAGATTTTTTAAAAAAGGAAAAATACTTGGAAAAGAGAAATACTGGTTTATTTCTATCTCTTTTTATTGTCTGTCCAATGCAACTTGTAATTTACAGGTGCATCACCTGTAATATCATTAATATTTAGACTTCCAGATGTGAAAATAATGTAAAGGAATGTCCTTTATTTGCAGAAAAATTCTAATCAAAATAGCTAATAAATGATAGCTGGAAACTGTCAGCTACTAGAGAAAATGGTAGTCAATCAAATGGTCCCAAAGGCTAAGTCCAGGTTTTGACAAACCAAAGCTTTAAACTGTGATGCCAGTGACTTTAAATAGCTGTAGTGATCAGCCTGTACAGATTGTCTGTTATTTAGCACCACTTCTATTAGCTCTTGGCATGGGATTGATCCCAACCCCATTAGACTCCATGGAATAAGTTAATTCACTGGATGACCTATGCACTGAAGAGGGCTTTACAATATGCATATCAATCCATCTTCTTTTTCAGCTCTGTCTTCAAGGGCTCTGCAGTTTGTGTGTACAGCATGGCAGATATCAGAGCTGTTTTCAATGGCCCTTATGCTCACAAAGAGAGTGTGGATCATCGGTGGGTACAATATGAAGGTCGCATCCCTTATCCCAGACCTGGTACAGTAAGTGTCTCCTTAATTACATACTTCTATTTTTACTCAAAAGCAATCATACTTCACACCCCTCCCTAGACTGGTAATTTATATTTTCCACTCAGGATGTTTCAAATTATCCTCTCAACCATAACCTTCTGTTGACAGCTCAGACTTCTACCTACCCTGTAGGTATATAAATATACATTTTTCCATGTCTCTGAGATAACATTTTGTCCAGACTGTCTATTTCCTGATTGTCTTTCATATTGTTGTCTCCTACTGTACAGCTGTATTTCTATCTGTTGGGATCACCTCTAAGGCATCAACACTTCATAAAAAGCCAAAGGCATTTCTTTATGGAGTATTAAGTTATGATGAGGTATTTTATTTGAAGTCTTGTATTTCTGTAATCTTTGTGTCTGTTAAAATCCTGTTCCTTGAGATATACACATTGATTCTGTTATATGTGTTTATGCATGTGTTGTGTTTTGAAGTAAAATAAAGAATTAGTTGCTGGAGATTTTATGTGATGAAAGGTAAGTGATAGGAAGAACAGAGACATTTAATATCCGGACACTCTTCTAAATCCCAATCTCTTAGGCTTCAGATCCACAGTTGGGCCAAATTAAAGAGGAAAATTTTGAAAAAGGTATTAAACAACCCTTCCCCCACTTCTGTCTTGACATGAAATTTGGAAAATCACAGACCTGCATTACGGCTGAGGAAGAAAATGGTGTTTCAAAAAAATGCATCTACTTTAAAAAAGTGATCATAGCTTTGAGCAGCTCTTCATACGCGGAATGTAAAAGAGCAATGATTTAAGAATAAGATAGATGTTATCCAGGATAGCGTTACATTATCTTGGTCAGGTATTCAGTGAACTAGTACTAGGCAACTGCATAGATCCAGCCAAGCACTGAGCTACTGAGGTTAGACTGCTGCTGGTACCTTGTCTAGAAGCCATCTAGGGGTTTCTGCACTGTTTCTCTGGCATCAACACTGGTGTAATCTTTGCTTCAAGCCACGTTATCAAGCTTATTTTGATCTTCTTTTCACACATTTCCTTGCATATCTATGTTTTCTTCTTCAACCTCCAACGGACCCAATCGCATGGTCCAAGCCCATGCTGTTTCCTGCACTTGGTGGTCCCAGGCTTCAGCAATTCAGGCTCTGAGCTCTGATTCCCTCCTCTCAACTGTAGGCACGTCACAGAGGGCAGATCTCTCTATAAAGACTAAGGCAGCTCCAGAGACTGATTTGTCCTGCCTAGGATCTGTGCTGCTGGAGCAAACGTGCTCGTAATTTAGACTATTTAGGGACTGCAGGCTTATACATCTCTCTCCCATGCAGAATATACAGTGCCCCCAGAAAAAAGATTATATTTGATTTTTTTTTTTTAAGCATGTGCAACTTCATTACTCATTAAAAGTGCAGATGTGTTTAGCTTTAAGTACAAAAATGGTGCCAGAGAGAACAATAGCTGGTCCCGTGGCATCTAAAGAGATTAAAATAACTCTCTTGAAACACTCAAGAGTGCCCCATAAGGATGAACACTCTGCACAGATAGACGGGTCATAAGCTCATTGCATTTTTGAGTGTATTAGCCATCACATGGCTGAGCTGAGATTCATAAGGAAGGAAATATGTCATGCTGAAGCACGCCAATGCTGATATATATCACTGATTTGAATACCCATGCTCGCAAGTATTTTAAAAGTCGGAAAGATTGAAGATAAATAGATATTTTCTATAAGCTGCCCCTTAACTCTTCAACTGCTTCCTTTAAGCACCTAATAACAGCTCTGAGGAAATGCTCTAATAAAAATCCTTAGGACATCCACACTCAGTGGATTTCTGTAGGAGTTTGTCTGACCAAAGACTGAGAAGGGAAGTGGATTTTATTGAAGAAAGCTCTCAGAAGAAAGATATCTGTAATATTTGCTATGTAGATAAGGTAAATGTATTGCTGCATATTAATTTATCTTGTGTCTTTGAGAGCTTGACTGGAACATACTTCAGGCTCGGTAGTTTAATATAGGATATCCAAAAAAGTAGATTCATGCTATGCTCTCATCTTATAATGGGCTGTGCCAAACCTCTGGATAGGAACAGATTTAGGCTGGGATCTGAAGCAGCAGCACAGTGCTCACAGACAAGGAAAAGAAGCAGCACACTGCACCTCTGCAGAACACTGCAGTGTGAATGCTGAAATGTTCTTCCTTAAAGATTAATTTCATCATTTCTTGACAGCAATGAGGTGCTTCAGGAATGCTCAGAACAAAGCCTAAGAGGGATAATCTGTCCTTTTTTTAAGTTGCTAGAACTTTTTTAAAATTGAAACTCTACCTGTTGTCTACAGTTAGCATAACCAGCACTGCCCTGACTTTATATTTCTTATATTTTAAGTTACTGGTGAAGTCTAAAAATGGCTATACTAGGAAATGTGTTTCGTTTGATGTTTGGATTTGAGAGAGGCATTGACTTCCTTTCAGCATTTATACAGAAGCAGACGACTGCTTACCCTAATTTAACTTTGTGCTCAGCTGCCTTTATCTCCTAAGTAAATAAAGCTGTTCACTATAGAGGCTGTGACCACTTTGATATTGAGATTTTGACAAAATGCTTCCTGTGGCAATTTGTGTCGGAGATAAAACTCCCAACACGACCATGATATCATGCCTTCGCAATGCTGAGTGGCGTGCAGGCAGCAGGAACCCCTGCCTGCCCGGGGTCCCAGCGTGGGCTGCCTGCCCTCTGGTGTCGTTGGAAGACCCTTGGACAGGGTGGCTGGGATCTCCGGCACACACCACGCCACGGATGCTGCAAAACATACAGCTTTTTCACTCAAACTTTTCCCAGCGGTATTAAAGAGCAAGTGGAAATCATGGGAATTAAATAGAGGCAAGGCTTCAAATCTATTTCAATTTGGAAGTTGGAAAAAAAAAAAAACCCAAGACAGGAAAAACACGTAGCAGGCAGCCCTGACACAAAGGGCGATTTGAAAACCAAGGGAGCTTTTGCTCTGTCTTCTTTAGCTGTTTAAAAATTGGCCTTACGTATGCTGCAGCTGTCCCCAGATAACAAACCCAGTTTTCTTCCAGTCTCTCGGGGTTTCACCCGGGAAATTATCTATTGATAAAGAAATCATCAGGGACTTGTTTAGGGTGTTCTGAGTTCTGAAACTGAGCTTTCGTAACACTCTCCTAGTAATTGCAGAATGCATTTGAAGAAGATTTTCAGTGAATTAGGAGGAAAAAATCATTTCTAGCTTATTTATTTAGCTGTAACCACTGCAGTAGCAGAGGAACTCATAGTGCCGGTCCGGAAATTCTGATGGGATACACAGGAGACATCCTCATTTCATTGATGGTGAGAAAATGTCATTGAGTCCAGGTTTTTAGAGGAATGTCAGTGTCTGAAGATTAACACTTAGTCTGATCTACTTCAGAACACAGGACCCTGCTAACCAAGGCAACACCAAATATTTTTGATAGATTTAGATATTTTACTAACTGATTTGCCAAAGGTTCAGAACAAAGCTCTGAAACAGCAAAGTAAGATTCTTGCAGTATGAATCACTTCTTAGGTATAAGAAGAAACAGCTCAGCATGTGGCTTTTGGCCATTCGAAGAGTTTTGTCTCACCTCTTTCCGCTCCAGATCTGAATACGACCCTGAGCTCCTGAATTCTTTGTGTAATTTTCTTAAAAAGCAAGTTCCCTTATAAGCCCTCAGGTTCTCCTGTGATCTTTTTCATCTTTTCCTCTCTATTGCTTTTTCTCCCTTTCCTCAGTGAAACACCTTCCTTTATTTCTTGTGCTAATCCAGTGCACAGGCTGATCAAGACGTGGTGTCCACCGCAGTGAGCCTTGGCTGAGTCACAGAGAAATACTGTCTGCCAAAAAGCCTCCCCCTGTCCTCCTGTCTGGTCAGTTTTGCTGCTTTAATAAATGTGCTCATAAAATACTGAGGGTTGCACAGGTTTCCCGTGTATGTTTAGACTTATCTTCCTCTTTCACCTGATCTTTTATGGGATAGACTGCATTCTTTGCTTCTCCAATTCCCGTCTCCTTTGATCTCCCCACTGTAAATGGGGCTGCTTAATTAAGTGAAATGTTTCGCTTTATGGGTTTATTTTCCAGAGAAAGCCTCCTCCACCTCCTCTTACTTACCAACCTGTTTTCCCCCACATGAATCACCTCTCGATTCATAGCAGCCTTTTGCATTCCAGTCACCTTTCCTGCTGCCAGAGGTCAGCAGAGAACTGCAAAGTGCCGCCTGCGAAGTCAAGTTCACTCACCTAGCTGGTTTCAGCCCAGTTAGCCTCAGATTAATGCTCTCTTAAGTTGGCTTTTTCCTATTAACACCACAGATGTGTTAAATGAAAAAACAATAGTAAGTGCTCAGGGCAAACCCTGGGACAGTGTAGAGCAAATCTCGCACATCCAGGGGGATGCAAACTCTTAAAAAAAAAAAATGAGGACTTCAGTTTATTTGTAGGGACTTTCATGTTCATTTGGTTTGTGGGTTTTGTGGCTGGGGTGGAATGAGTTTGGTTTCATTTAAAATTTGTGCTGTTTGTTTGTATTCTGCAGAACCTGACTCATTCACCTCTCCACTGTCCTCTTCCAGGATTGTTCTGTGTAGCTGCAAGGTTAGCATGAAAGTCTCTCTTCTGAGTGTCCAGTCCTTCTGGCACAACCTATCCATCCTGTAGAGAAGCACTAAGGCTTTTTGTAGGCTTATCAAAATGCAAAATGTATTGAGCAGCTCTGATCAGACTACAGAGAACAACTCACATGGTATTTAGTCCACTCAGAACCCCAAATTTCATCTTCAGAATGGCTTATGTTTGAATCTCCAATGGTGCATGATTGCCCGTGCCGTGAGAGCTATCTCTCAGCTGTCACCTAATCCACAGAAAACCATAAACCTATAAGCTAACCTGTAGCTCCTCAAGACTCAGACTTCACATCTCTTTATAGAATCTACAAATAAAGTTCAACATTTTGGGTGCTTGGGAGGTCCCCATTTAACACAGAAGTGACTAGTTGAAGGTCATTCTTCTCTTTCTGTGCTTTTTGCTTGATGGATCAGTGATAAGGGAGCTTATTTAGAGCTTGGAAGACTTCATGTTACATCATAGCAGAATGCTGACTACAAGGTCAAGTCTCCTTACTAGTTAAATATTTGTTCACTGAGGGGTTGGGAGAAAAGGACCATATGGTTAATTCATTCCCCCTGAGGGAGTATCTGATGTTTAAGTTCCTACTGTACTTTTAAAATAGAGAGCTTTTAGGAGGAAAACATGTCTTCTCCCTTCCTGGTTAATGACTGAGCAACATTCTTACTACTTTTCACTAAGCTGAGGGGTAATTATCTCATGAAAAGTGAAACATAGTCAACAGGAAGGAGCAAGATGCTCCCAGGATGACTCTGGTCCGTGCTGCTGGAATGGAGGGACACCGCTCCTATAACGGAAGCTCAGACTAAGACATATAATTCCTCGATATAGGAAAGATTTAAGAAATATTTTACTCCTTAATGTTTCACGTTGGCTACTTCAGATGCTCCCAAGAGAGTGACTTACTGGTCTGGTGCTTGGTTCTCCTTGTGAAATGCATAAAAATTCCCAGCCCAGACATTGCAAAATCTGCCAAGCAGATGCCTGCTGCACCCAGTGTTATCAGGTCCCTGTTGTGTATCTATCCTATGGGTGTTTGAGTCTCGTTAAGTGGATCTATGGCTCAATATGACATGTCACTTTTAAACTGGGATTTTCAAACACCTGAAATAGAAACCCTTTTGAAGCTCACAGGGAACAGCATTAAGTTTTAAAATTGTCGGTAGACAAAAGCACTGCTGAACAAAAGATGCATCATTAAATGAAAAAGATATTTTTTTTACACGTCTTATAGCTTGGTTCCCAAATAATTGTCACCATTTTAATAGGTGTTAGATCCTGCAGCTCTTACTGACTTCACTGGATGGTGTGAAGCTCTATGCATCTTGGCATATTGGAGGTTTATTTAGGAGCCTAAATTCTGGCACCAGCTTTTGAAATCTTGGCCAGGGTTCCCACATAATGTTAACACAGTCACACCGTATGTCTCAGTATTGTGTGAGATCTACACATCCAGCACTCTGCTAAGCTGCAAATTTAATACGACAAGCAAAAAAAGAGAGAAAATCTAACATACGTGTGGTGTTGCTAGTGTGTTTTTGCTTTTATTTGAGAAAGATCAGCCTTAATTTACCACCTCCTGATTATATTTGGATATAATGAGGGAATAAAAGACATCTTTGTAGATCATCTGTGGTCAGGATTTAGTCCAGGGTGATTATTGTCAAACTGAGCTCACACAGACGGCGCTGGAAGAACTTTAACTAACCATTGAATTGATTCTTTAGAAGTTTTGTGCCACAGATTTTATACAGTGGTGGAATAGAGATGTCCTTAACACAGATGTTCATGTTGTGGTCTTTTTTTTTTCTTTTTTTTGCTTTTGTTTACTTTTTGTTTCCTAACATATATATTTGTATCATGTTATCATTCTCAGCAGTGAAGGACTAAGCAACTTCAGAAGAATAAATAATATAGGGAATAAGTTTCGGCAGGATTCTTATCTAGCAGTACTAATTTTTCGAATTCAATGTGATTCATTTTTCTTGATGTCAGCTATCTAGAAGAAAAACATCAAATCTGAGCTAGTTGTTTAGACTTCGCTATCAGAAAGAAAGAGACAGGCACCTCCTCTGTGCAGTTCACACAGAGCCATGATAAGAATCTAGGTCAGGTGAATCCCACCCTTTTGCAAATGCAGAAGATGCTGAGAGAGCACAGTGATGGTGTGATAAGAGCTTTTATAGAGCGAAATTCTCTTGTAGTCCACATAAAATCACCCTGCCAACCTACTCCTGTGACATTTGATATAAACGCCAATCTTTTATTGTCTCCGGTGGAAGATGTTACATAATTGAGACAGATCTGGTGCTGATGATATGAATAAATGTCCTGTGTGAACTGGGCAGAGAACACCGATACCATTATCATGATTCATGCAACAGGATATGAACTCACATTTTCTGAGGTGAAAGGCTGCTTCACTCACCCACTTGGCCATGTAGCCTTTACCATCATACATCCTACTGAGCGCTGTGAAAGGAAGCACAAGCCTACAGGAATTGTCCTGCAACGATGGGTGGACACAGTTTTAAACAGCTGCCTGAGGACTTTGCCAAAGGGTGGCCAATATGATTTTTTCATTCCCCTGTTCCATCCATCATGCCACTGTGTGTGATGTCTCCTTGGCCAAGCATAACAGGGTCATGCCTGCCCAACCGTTCTCGGTGGTCATGCTGTCTTAGGATGAGATCCAAAGCCCACTGAAATAATTGGAAAAGGCCCCGTTGACTCAAGTGGATCTTTGGATCAGACCCTTACTCCTTGTTTCTATTAAATTAGCTGCACAAGCTGGCAAAGATTTCTCTATATCATGCATGGTAGGGTTTGGGCCTTTGGGATTACTATAACAACTTTATAGTTCCATAATCATAGACATTTCATCCTAGTGGTTTTTAGTAAGTGATGTCATTGCTCTCATCTTCCTCTATTGAAGCATTTTTGGCAAAAATCTAGGACAACTTTAAGACTCATGGGGCTACTTCCATTTTTCACATAGAAATGTACTTCGGGGTTTGAGCTGTGAAGAGGTGAGCAATCCGCAAATTTCAAGAAGCTGTGGACCGTAGCTCTGATTAGTGAGAACGTGACCCACAGAAAATGCACATGTAAGGGAAAATCAATCTCTAACCCACAGTGAAGAGGAAGATAGTTATTACTTGGTGGGGGGAGTAAAGAAGTGAATTTGTTTCTCATCCTATATAGAAAAAATTGATGAAAAATTTTCATCCAAAGGCAATTAAAGCACATGTTTTTCTTACTACTGATTCCCACAAACTTTGGTTCAACCCCTGCAAAGATACACACATGCTATTGAAATCAATAGAGTTTTTGAGGTTTGATTCTGGTATAAATGGCAAAGACTCAGACCTCGGTTGTTCTAAGGGTAAGAAGAAATGTTCATTCCTGAAGTACTGTTCGTTTAACAATCGTGCACGTGATTTGATTTGTGGATAGATATTGTGCTGTCTGAATCATTTATCCTATATTATTGTTTGCTTTACTTTTTCATCCCAAGGTCTAAATTTTTTTTCTTTGGTCACAGCCTTTCTGTAGTCTCTAGCATGTATTTCTTTGTGAAATTATTTAACTGATATTGTTATTGTCAAAAACCAAGCTGAGTACAACACACCTCAAGAGCATAACCTTGTAAATAATTTAATTTGTGAAAGCACAGCAGAAAACAGAAAGTGTGAGATCGTACCCAGCTAGCCAGAGGGTGAAGTACGTACAGAAATGCTAACATAAACCCCTTAGGGAAAACTCACTGTAATAGATGTTTCCAACTGAACTATTATTTGCATTAGGATGTTATTCTTTTTTTTTTTTTTTTTACTTGTATTAATCTATATTTTCAAGGGATGTCCTTTGAGCAGTTATCACAGGACAGCAATACAAACCCATCTTTTTTTTTCTTTTTGTCAATTCTTTCACAGCTGTACATTAAATTATATAGGAAAACAAAATAACACAATATATAATGGAACATATCTTACTTCAAATTGGCACAGGTGTACTGTCCCTGGAGAAATTTTCAAAATTAGGTGATTTAGGAGCCTAAGACTTATTTTCAGTAAAAAAAAATCAGAGCCTTTAAAAGATGAGGATGCACAGGCTTAACTCTTACAGACTAAAACAACGCGAAGCAAGTGGACACTTACGCAAAAGTTGTTAGGTCTCTGGTTAGCAATAAAAATCAGTCCAAGCAAGGAATAGAAATAGCTTGTAGGCTTTTAAATCACTCAGGCTACAACTCTGTTAAATGAAACCAGAGGTCAGGTTGCAGTGTAGACCCATAGTTACTGTTTAATGCTAGGATGGGCTTTGCCATCGTTTAGGCATGCTCCAGGTGGTACCCTCCCTGTGGCAGTGCCAGAGTAGTGCTTGGTGTCTAAGGCAAACAAGGAACTGCCCTCATAGGTGTTTCAGATGTGGTTGTACACGTGGATGTAGAACATCAGCTAGTCTGCGCTTCACTGGCCTGTGTTTTTTCTGAATATACAGGTAATTGCTGGTACCCTTAAGAATGTTATCCCCAGTGAGAAATTTTTGTTTAACTAAGTAGTATCGTTCTTGCAGTTAGGTTATTCATACAGGTGCATGTTCATCTAGAACCATATATGATGAGAATAATTCTGCCTTGTATTAGCTGTATTTGCTGCGCGAAGAATTCATCCTTACATGTGTGTACACAATATCTGCATGCGCTGGGCAGAGGCTACATTCCCTTTTCATGAGGTGCTACCTTAGGGTGGACTGTGTACATCCCTCAGCCCAGGAAGAGAACAGTCTGTGGAAACCCAAGGGAGAAAAGAGTCCAGGCTGGTCCTGAGCCTGTGGGAATGGATTTGCTACTAGTGGCTGATGTATAGCCATGAGGAGGAGTTTGCCAGCCATGGAAGAGGGACATGCTCAACTCTTGGCACTGTGTTTGTTGTTCCTAATGCAAATGTTTTGGATAATGCCAAACCTTATATAGTGGGACAAACCCTAACCGCAAGCCCTTAACTGGCACCATAGATTGAACTGGAGATTTGGGAATGTGATCTAAGGTCTTCTCTGTCAAAATTTGCCACAAGGGAGGATTGTAAAGCAACTTTACCACAAATCTTAACTTTTTCCTGGCAGACTATAAAGGCATTACCTGATCACATTTCTTTCTTTACAAACAGTGTTATGGCTCCACCTGGCAGGAAACACAGGGATTGCTTAGTTAAAAATAGTGTTACAGAAGCAGCAACCAATGGTTTATATGTAAAAGAGTGTCACCAGCTGGAATAGAGTTTCCAGTTTGTATTATTATTGTCCAGGATTTGTAGTGGCCCATTAACACGTCTAGATGCCTCCAGATTCAAAAGAGAATCTTTCTCAGACTCAGATTAGAGACTAAGTGTAAAACAAGGGATGGAAAAGACACAAACAGCAGTGGGAAGGAAAGCAGAGATAGGTGAGCACGAGAGATGCCGGGTCACCAGCATGCCTGACCTTGCAAATGTTCTTGGGCTCACCCTGAAAGGCACAGAAGGGAAAAATTTGAAAGAGGTTGAAGAGGTTTGTGGGTGGCCTTCAAGCAAGATGTGTGAGAACCAACTTGCTTTGTGGAAGCCAAAGAAGCAGATGAATTGATTGGTTGGTCAGTGTCAGTCTAACAGAGGTGGGAGCCAACCCCAGCAATAAAAGAGTGACACTGGGGAAGCGTCTGGTGGAGTGATCACTGTAGCAGTTGTCTGGACCAGAAGAGGATGAGACTGTGCTGTTCAAAGCCAGAGAAAAGGATGCTGCAGCAGCCAAGGCATGGGCCTGGGCAAGAGTTTCAGCTATGTGGATAAGTAGGGAAAATCACTTCTGAGAAATAATGAGCTACAGGGATCATCTGGCATCGGAAGAATCTGTCTTTTTTAGAAAAAAAAAAAACAAACAAACGGTTGGCATAGGAGGTGCAGCTCACTGAGAAGTTATGGCCTCTGATTGCAGGCCATACACAGGGAAAAGGTAGACATCCGGAAAAATGAACATGGTTAAAACATTTACTAGGGACCTTCTGCCCCAGGTTACTGAGTGTATCTGCCAAGGGAAATCAAGCCGTTAGTCTAACACTGGGGCATGCTGGTAAGGATCTTGCCCAACTCTGTCTCACTGCATCGACAGGGCAGAAACTCAGCCTCGAGAAGAGGAGCAGAAATACGAAAAGAAAAACTGATCTGCAGAAGATGCTGCACTTTAAATACTTGCGATTATCCCATGGTAGCCACCGGAGGGCACTCTAGACTTGCTGTTGAAAGTTCACACAGCTACTAGTGGGTTCAGCACGCAGCAAATTTACCTGCATGTTGGTACCTGTGCCTTGAAATAAGAGCCAGACAGCATGAGAAGCCTCCTTCCCTCCAGACCTGATTTTCTTGTCTTTGTAAAATATCCAACGCGATAAGGCTCCTGTGAGTGGGGCAGGATCAGGGAGGTACAACCTGCAGATGTGCTTAGCCCATCATGAGAATTTTCCTGATGTTAGAGAAATGCTTTCAAAAAATGAAGTAATGGTGACCAAGTGCTGCTTTGGGATGAGAAAAAACACTAAGCAACCTGATTTCTTACTGGCTTCACAGCTGCTCTCACAGAAAATTTGAATATGGATTGAATTTGAGACTTATTCATGAGACCGAATTTCCACAGTGGCCTACACTGATGAAATCTATTATGTTCTTATATAAAAGCGGTTTCTAAATATTTAAAGAAAAAATAGATATTTTCCTGTATTGTTATATTCTTTATGGATAAATTTTGCTGGCTCCAATATATGATTGGAAAAGAAAAAGTTCAAAGCGCATCACATTACTGAATGTACAGCTTGAATGTTCATAATAGCAATAATAATAATAATGTATTTTCATTATTGGCCATAGTAGTATGACTATTAAGGCATGTCTCATACTCTCTTCAGAAATACCGATAGATGAGGAAACATAAAGGGTCTTGGTTATGGTCTTAAAGACCATTTGGTGATAAAACAAACAGACAAAAAAATTGTGTAGCTTTTAGTAGTTTGTGTTTACAGATATATTAATACAATCAATACGAATTAATTCACATTTTATCTAACATCAAATAGACAACTTCTCTTTTCTAATGCTGTATTCTTTTCCTGGGTATCTTAGAGAAGCTAAGGTGGTTCATCTCCCCTCTAAATTTTAATTTAGATTATCAAAATCTCTGACTGAGAAAGAAGAAAAGCCTATAAGAATTTTTCTTCAAAGCTTGCACATATCTATAGGTAGTTGCAGGTGTGGGCATATAACTAAGAGGAATGGAAGATTATAACTCTGAGTAGTAGTACAAACAAGTGAGGTTTAACGAATTAACAAATTTGGGGTGGTTTTAAAAGATAAAGGAGAATAGGTGGGAGTAGGATAAAGGAAAATGAAGATGAAAGGGAAGAGCTGTTGAAGAATGCTAGAAAAGAAAAAAGAGGAGAGAGTGGAGAAATGAGGGAGAAAATGACCCTTAGAAGAGCTGAAGGAGCACACACTGCCAGTGTGCTCCCGTGTTTTCAAATCAACGCTGAGGATTTTCAGTTGTAAAACCAATTACTAGCCACTGGCAAATGTGCTTTACAAACCGATACAGCTGATCTGACCCAGGCAACTTTCCTACTACACAAGGAAAACTACAGCTTACTTGTACTGCTTTCCTAATATTCCTCTCATCTTCTTGTTCTCTCTCTTTCATTCAGTGCCCAAGCAAAACCTATGATCCGCTCATAAAGTCTACCAGAGACTTTCCCGATGAAGTCGTTAGCTTTATTAAACGCCATCCGCTGATGTACAAATCCGTTTACCCAGTGACGGGAGGACCAGTATTCACTCGAATCAATGTGGACTATCGTCTGACTCAGATCGTGGTGGATCATGTCATGGCAGAGGATGGGCAATATGATGTTATTTTCCTAGGAACAGGTATGAGAGAGGAATTCCACTGTCATTCTGCTCAAACCACATCCTTTAAGAACATTTTCACTGTAGGAAGTCCTGAATAAACCTGTTGATTATCTTTGTTCCATACATGAAACTTTGGAAAGCCTTTAATGTGCTCCTGATTCTATGCCAGGACTTCATGCAAGTGCTAAGATTACATGAATTTGTCAGCTTAAGAGATTGCTACTGTTGGGCTTTTAATGCCTCCTGGTCCCGAGGTGATAGAGCCGCTAAGGGTCAGACTACCTGGACTTTCTTACCGTCAGAGTACCATTCAGTACTTGTCCTTATATGGTAGTCTAGCCCCAATGCCTCTGGCAGCACATCAATGATGAATTAAAATTAAAAAAATAAAATAGCTTTAATAACTTCAAGGAGTATTTCCTGTTATCAACAGTGACATGGTGCTTCAGCATCAAATCTCATGCGGCACTGAACAGCTAAGAAAGATTTAAAGTAGAGCCGAAGGCAACAATTTCGCTTAAATACTTAGCAACATGAATAGCTCCAAACAAGAGGATGAGAACTGAACAAAGAGGTTAAACTACTGTATCAGGAAAGAAACTTTCTTTGCAGTTTTTCTGTGGATAATTATGTATCTCTTTACATTTTTGTGATAGTTATACACCTTAAGGAAAGAGTCTAGTTTTACTATAATAATTAATTTATAATCAGTGGATGAAACACCCAACAGCACGGTATGCTAAGAAATATTAGCATACCTCTTCATAACATTTCTGAAGTAATAATCTGCATTCTTACTCCACTGGAATGTCTTATTCTTATTCCACAATTTGAAGTTCTCTTACTAGTAATAGTTCTTATAAAGCACATCTCACTGGTAGATCTGAATGCTTTAATAAGGAGATCATTGCCATTATTCCCATCACACGGCAGGTAAAACTAAGGTACATGGAAGTGAAAAGGTTTATCCAAGGACAGTGGATGAGCTACTGCTAGGAGCTGCAGGGAAATTAAGATTTCTGTTTGAATCCTACCCCAGTGCCGTTGGATTGCCCAGCATTTTATCTGGCCTATGAGCAAATTTGGTGTCATATAGTGTAGTTTGATAGGAATGATTATTCAGAAGTGATTTTGGGAAAGGAGTGAATTGTCAGAGGAGCATCGGCTTTTATAAAGTGTGAGCTGTCTCAGCCTTCCAGAGCTTCCCAGCTGTGCTATCACACAAGCAAGTCCAGGGATAACCTCTTTCTTGGACCATTTATGTCTTCCATCTCAGTCCCTCTCAGAACTCTTGTCTTCCAAAAAAAAATGGTGTGAGGGTCTCTCTATGTTCCCCACAAGTCAAGTACGGAGGTGTTAGAGAGAAAAGCACAGTTTCATAAAAAAGGACATTGAAGTGCTGTTTGCTTCCCTGCTGCCTCAGAAGTCTGGGAATAAGCTTTAGCCGTGGTGATGGAAAAATCCATGTTACTTTCTGACTGCAATCTTTAATATAGTCAACAGAGAAGGAAAGGGAGCACATTTGCAAGCTGAGAGATGCCTAAGATTTAGGCGTACTCACTAAAAATTTCTTTTGTTCTGATATAGTGGAAAAAAAAAAAAATTAAAACTTAGCTGTCCAAAAAAAGATGAATTCACTAATTAAAATGTACTAAATATTCTTTTAGTAGCTGCAGAGGTTGCTTTCAGATTATTGAGAGACCATCAGCTCGAATATTCCCAGGTTAACTGTTACTACCCAGCCCAATACTAATTCTTTCAGAGTAAATCCTGAAGTTTAAAGGCATCAAGGCCAGCGTGTATCCTGCAGTCACTAGGTGGCACTCCACGATATGCCGATATTTATTTACCTGCCGTGCCTTCCTTAAAAGTGAGTTTTCTTTTCTAGAAGCACACGTTTTTGTTCTATTTCACCCTTTAAATCTATTCTAGGGAAAAAAAAAACTCAAAGATAAAATTTCAAATATTATAGAGAGAGATTGAATAAAAATATACCAAGTAACACAGATTCTGAGTAGCTGAAGATCAGAAGCTCATTTTCTTTTGACATATGCAACCAACTTACACCTATGCAGGCTTTGGCAATTATGTTAACAAACAAAAAAAGCTCTAATACATGAGGCAAACCAAAATGCTTTTGACTTTGGTTGGTAACACGATCTTCAGTACTTTGGGAAAACAAGGATGAAAATCTCATTCTTTCCATTATAATGCATTATTTGTCATAGTTTCAATACCTGCGTAGTGCTTAGGACTAAGCTACGCTGTGTCATTTCCACGCTGCAAACCCCAGCACCCAGCCCACGTCCCCTGAGAAGATTAGGGCCACAAAAAATGATCAGAGGGCTGGAACATCTCTCCTATGAAGAAAGGCTGAGCAAGCTGGGGTTGCTCAGCCTGGAGGAAAGGGAGGATCTTATTGCAGCCTTTCAGGTCTTAAAGGGGGCCTCTTAGAAAAATGAGGACAATCTTTTTAGCAGGGCCTGTTGTGATAGGGCAAGGGGTGATGGTTTTAAACTAAAAGAGGGGAGATTTAGACTAGATAGAAGGAAGAAATTTTTTATGAGGGTGGTCAAACACTGGAACAGGTTGTCCAGAAAAGCTGTTGGTGAGCCCTTACTGGAAATGTTCAAGGCCAGGTTGGACGGGGCTCTGGGCAACCTGATCTAGTTGAAGATGCTCCTGCTCACTGCAGGAGGGTTGGACTAGATGACCTTCAAATGTCACGTCCAACTCAAAACATTCTATGATTCTATGATTTTAATGGTTTAAGGCCATTCAAGATTCACCAGCGTGTAATGGTTTGAGACGAAATGAGCAGGTTGGTTGGTTTGTTTGTTTTTTTTTACCAAGCGGGAATTCTGTTTTAAAATTGATGAATAGATTTAACTTATAAAAGTTCTCTAGAATACTCCAAATAAGTAATTTCCATAATGGTTAAATTAGGATTTTGATGTTGAATGGAGGTTTTGTTCAAAAAATTTCCCTAAAATAAAAAGATAAATGAAAAAAGTGCATTTCTTATCTCCCCACGTTAAAATGAAACCTACTTCTGAGTAAGGTGCTATACTGGATGAAAATTATTTCTGTGAAAAAAGGAGAAATAATTTTCTGATGATTTAGTCCCCTAAGCTGGATCTCTTAGGGGTCAGATGGGCCCCAATTCTGTCTCAAGGAAGTGTGCAGAAACTTTGCATTAGGTTTATCTCTTTTCCCCTGATTCATTAGCTTTATCTTCAGGGCATGAAATGGAGGGACACGCGTGTACTGAAACTTAACTGTGGGTTTTACATGAAGAATATTTGTTTCAGACATAGGCACAGTCCTGAAAGTTGTGAGTATCACAAAGGAGAAATGGACTAAGGAGGAGGTGGTCCTGGAAGAGCTGCAGATATTCAAGGTAAGCATTAACAGCCACAACATCAATTAAATATTATTCAGGGGACTTTAAGGCCCAAACTGGCTTTGTCTGTCTGGTTGTTTGTTTACTAGGACTAGATCAAGTTTCCAGAGGGACACTGTGTATATTTTTAAATGCCTTTGTATCCTTCATGTAAGTGAATTGAAGAAAGTCCAAAACCGAACAAACCGTGATTTCTCAATCACATGGAAAGTCTCATTTATCCTGCCTTGTTCTAGTTTGAAATCTTATCATAAGCCCTATTTTTTTATTAGTAGTATTTTATTTTTAATGCAAATTTTTCTATTGCCTCAGCTTTGGGACTATTCTTAGTACAATTATATTTTTTTAAAACAAACAAACAAAATTCCACAGTTGCAGGGAAAGTCTTTAAAATAACAACTTTAGGAATTGAAAACATAAAGAAAATAAAACAAAGTTAGTTTTGATTATCAATGTGTTTTAATTTATTGGTGAAGCCTTATCCAATGGTTTTGACCATTTTGATTTGGTTATTCTGGCTGAGTGATGAAGAAGAAAAGTAACTGGAGCCTGCTAACACTGATGACTTCTTCATAAATAGAGCTTGTAAAAAGCCCAAAGCTATTTTCTGTTGCACGAGCACAAATTCTGATTAATGTCATTGATGGTGAGGGAGCTGACATCGACATCCTGTTACAGTAGGAAAATGGATACCTCTGTCTTCCATACTGAACTTTTTTCCATTTAGTAGTTCCTTCTTCATTCCTCACATTCTCATTTTTTCTCACTCTGTGTACCTCTTCTTCAGTTTTCACCTTGCTTTTTCATCAAATTTTAGCTGCATCCATGACATTTTGATTACTTTCTCACACACCCTCTGTCCTATGTGCTATACATGGTCTTAGCCAGAATTTCTGCCCATACTAAATAAATAAATTCATGACTAAGAGACAAAGTTTTCTAAGTGTAGGGACATGGGATCTTTATTAATTATTTCAAAGAGTGTATTTCTCCACATACCTTTTGATATGTCATGTGTATGATGAAACTTTGGTTTAAAGGATCTCCATGTCTCCTTCCCACTGTCTTGGACAATAATTATAATTATCACTTTGAAAATGTCAAGATTAGTCAGTGGCCTACCGAGTAATCAGCACTTTCAGTATGTGTACCAATTTGCTGCATTCTTAAAACATAGTGTCAAGGGCACCATATCATAATTTAAAAAACAACAAGTTTTTTTTCTCCCTGCTCAGCAGACATTCCTTCACATTTTTATTGATAACATTTATAGCTGTTACCTCAGTGGTTTTGAATCCAGAAAATTGAAGGGGGTGAAGGGCTGGGTAAACATTCCTTATTTCCTCACACCGCATTAACATTGAACAATAGGGTTAGATTAATCACCTTCTATCAGGCGATAGATAGTACTCTGAGCTTTGTCCTGTTCTTACATCAGTCACTGGCAAAAGTTTCACTGTCTCTCATAGCAGTGAAATATGCCATCCTGGAGCAGAGACTCTCACAGAATCTGCCTATGTATTCCTTATGCCATCTAAACCTTTCAAATAGTGCTTAATAAGAAAAGTTGATGTGAAGGCTCTTTGCCAGTCTCCAGGATGGGATAGATCGCAAACTGTAAGAGTTGAAGTCAGATATCGCATAAGCAGTGGGGAAAATATGTGGGAGGTATTTTTGGAAGCATGAATTTACTTGTTTCTTGGGGTTTATTTTTAATATTTGTGTAAAACAAGCAAATGGATCTGTAATTTTATTTACTTTTTGTATGTTAAACTAATGCACCTCATTAATTCCTTTTTCAGAACCCTTCATTTATCTCGACCATGGAGATTTCGCAGAAGCAGGTAATTACAAGTTTGTTTAATTACTGCAGGATATATGGTGCACTGAACACCGGTTACTTACTGGCCAACCTTTCCATGGGTGACTCTTAAAACGTACCTGGATAGAAGGAGATATGTTTGAACTTGTTTGCCTGCCTAATTCACGTTTGCTTACACACAGAAATTTGTGTACCCAAGCTGTTAATTATTCAATATGATAGTGGGGTTTGTGACTGAAATCAATGCACATTCACTTTCTGGACACTAAAAATACTTGTCTTTTTACAATCTAGTAATAAACGATTATTACTATTAGTGTTATTATTTTTATTAGTAATCAAGAGTGATCAGGGCCTCCTTGTGCTAAAAGTTGTGTGCACACAGACTGAAAACCAGTCCCCCTCCTCTAAAATTGCAATCTATATCTGGGTGGTCCAATCCTGGCAGTTACAGGGGCCAACCCCAGTTGGGAATCTCCCAATGGGAAATGATTTTATGGCAGCTCTGAGCTCTGTGGTGGCTACATGCACGTTCGGAAGGCAGCGTGACACCAGAGCCATCCCTCCCCACCCTGCAGAGGTGGCCAGAGCAGCTCCAGCACAGCACGCTTCCCTCATGCGTGAGGAGGTATTTTGCCATTCAGGCACGCACAGCACAGCTGGGTTCCATCTCCCCTGAAAAAAGGTGGCAGGCCAGCTGGAAGTACTGCATGAGCCAGCTCCAGCTCAGCAGCGAGCACTTGGACCACCCTTGTCTCAATCTACTCCCATGCTGGGGAGAGGAGAGTAATATTATCCCCATCTTACCTAAGGATCAGAAGCAGAAGATGAAGTTTTATTCACACAAGGTCACCTCTAGTTCCCAGATTCTTAATGTCATGGCTATTCAGCCACTTGTTTTTAGATGTGTTATTAAACTATTCTTTCTGTGGTGTGCTCTATTACAGCACAAATCTAGAGGTGTAAGGGTGTTGAGTGCTGGTGGCTTTCCAGGACTGCAGTCCTCCTTCCTTTCTGACATCTTGTCAAGGATGGATGGGGACTGGCTAGTTGACACTAAGCCCTGAGGAAAATTTTATGGTAAAGGAAGAATTCTCTCTTGTTTTGTAAAATCTGGGATAAGGTTGAAAATCTCCAAGTGTGGCACTGAAGACAGGAACTTTTTAAACAGGCTACTTAGAGAACGCTCCTAATTAATTTGCTTTGCCTGATTTGCAGCAACAATTGTACATTGGTTCCAGAGATGGATTGGTTCAGCTCTCTCTGCACAGATGTCACACGTATGGGAAGGCTTGTGCAGACTGCTGCCTTGCCAGAGACCCTTACTGTGCCTGGGATGGAAACTCATGTTCCAGATATGCCCCCACTTCTAAAAGGTATGAAAAAACCCCAATGTGCACTAAAAGATCTTGCTGTTTGCAAGAATTTTGGCAGTTTCCAATCAGAATGTGTTGTCTTTTTACTTAGCATGTCATTTGCCTTAAAATTTGATCATACCATGGCCATGTTTCACATTTCTGCTCAGAGAACTGTGAAGACAACATAACTTTGTGGTGTTGGACACTAACTCAGCTACTGCAGCTAACATCGTAAATCCACCATTTCCCTTTTTTCTACTGAATGCTTTAAGGCATGAGACGCTCAGGTGGAGGTCCAGGTAGTGGCTGATGCTGCCTGAGATGCAAGAGCCTCTCTTAAGCTTCTGCCTTTTGCATAGTGCCCCACCATAGCTATAAAGCAGAGTTTAACGTAGTATCCCAGAGCGGTCAATAATAAAATGCATTTAATTCTCTAATTTAAATAAACAAAATTCTCCTGTCTGTTTAAATTAACCCAGATAATTGGGTTCAAAGTGTGTCATTCTCTTCAGATGAATTTGTGGTCTAGCCATGAGAGGGAGACAGAGATTAAACTACGGTGATGTGACTGCATCGGGAGCAGTTTTTCCACCGTGAAAGAAACTTCATCTGAACTTTCTGTACCTGGCAGCCAGGACAGCAGCATGAATCTGCATGGAAGGAGGGCACGCTGCAGGCTCTAGCAGTGCAATACCCAAGTTACTGGATATGTCTCTTGGAGTTTTCAGCTGATTTGACCAGAGCTCTGAGCTCGCTCTTTGAGCTAGTGTCCTTCACATCCTCTTCATTCACCTTTGGACAAAGTCTTTCTGACAGCAGTTCTTGCAGTGACGGAGGCTGCAGTCTGAGCTCAGGCTCTGTAATGAGACTTTCTGACTTAGGGGGTTGCAGGGCTGGGACCTGAGCAATTAGGCAAACCATTGAAGTTAATGGCTCATAGGTTATCGTGTCATGGTGTCAAGGAACTTTATGTGTTTTCCCTCAGAGCCAAAGCAAACTAAATTCAGAGAAGCATAAATGGAAGGAGAAAAGCAAGTGTTCAGGCTCACTGCAAAGTTAGTGACACATGAGGCTTGCTGAAGCCTGAGGTGGGCTGGGACATGGAGATTGATGGTCCATGCTTTTTAACAGATGTGCAATTTGGTGGGAAGGCCAAAAGTCTGTGGCTCCAAAACAAAGGATGAGTGACTGGCCCTGGGAATCCTCCAGTAGATCAGTTACTTGAATATTTTTCTTCTGTGTAGCAGCCCATGCTTCCAGCATGTCTACAGCTTTTACCACAGTGGACAACTCAGCCTTGGGAAACAGATCTCCTGACATGGCATTGCTTTTCATTCCTATTATCTTCAGTGTGGCTGTGAGGGAGGAACCAGTTCCTTCTGGGGCTCTAATTCTCCTGCTAAAAAATTAAAATACAAGTTTTTTTGTAACTTTTGGGAGATAAATGCAATTGTCCACAGAGGAAGAGTTTGCTATTTTTATAACGCTGTTACACTGAAATAACACTAAAGCACAGTGAGTTTAAGTAGCACACCCAGAGATTATCAGGCAAATTAGTTGTGGAAGGGAGCAGACCATCTCAGACCAGTGTCTCAAGGATTTTTTATGTCCATAAAGATGAAAGATAATCAGATTTTTCAGTGTTTTGTACCAAACAAAAACATAAGCATATGTTTTTCTTTCTTCATTTTAATGATTATTTTACTGGTCAGTATTACCTTGGGCTGATCCTGAGCTCAGTTTTGAATATTACCTGTTGAACCTCCGATCTTGTTTGTGACCTACCACATTAAGGATGTTTTGAGGTACTGACAAGACAGTCCATGCCACAGAAAACCTGTGCCCTACACTCCTAAAGCTGGTTTAGATGGTCTGTCACTATATTACACGCTCTTTATTCTAGGCAGCTTTTTTTCTCTCACTTTTTATCTTTCTCCTCCCAGCGGTTTTCCCAAATCACAGTCCCTTCTCTTGATGTCAATTGTACAAATCTTTCTAGGCCACATGCTGCTTTGAGGGTGAGGCTGGTTTTAGTTAAGACCGTAATTGTCAGCAGTAGGGTGGGAGCAATGCGAGTCCACATCTGTTGAGCTCCTCTGTATTTTGTTGTTGAATTCCAGCAATTATGCCTGAAGTGTTACAAGTTTGCATGCTCTTCCCATAGGCGAGCCAGAAGGCAAGATGTCAAATATGGAGACCCCGTTGCCCAGTGCTGGGATGTGGAAGACAGTGAGTATTTTGCACGTTTCTTGCTCTTGTGTTGCTTTGTCCAAAGGGACACTGTGAGGGTCTCTGTCTGCAGAAACTTGCTGAGCTCGATAGAACAACGTCATTAAGTCAGTTGCCTTCCTGTGCTTCACATACAAACCCCTGCCGCAGCTAGATTTGCAGAGTCAGGGCTGATAAGGAACAGCCAGCATGGGACGGCACCCTCACAGCCCGTATGGGTGACCCTCTTCAGCACTCACCCAGGGGAGGGAGATGTGCTCCTGATGCAAACACATCACACACATCCCTACAAGTAGCTAATGAGATGTGTGATGTTTCATCCAGAAACAGGGGAGATAACACCACAAGGAAGCCCGCAGGGATGGATGGGGAACACATCATCTTGTCCCCTTTAGTTGCACACACTTGACACAAGCCCTGGGGCCCCCCTCCAGCTGCCAAACCAGCCCCTTCCCCTCCCTGCAGCTACTTAAATGCTCCTTGTTATTAACAAGAGCCTACCCCCTCTCCCCGCCGGCTCCCCACTCCCTTTCCCACACCCTCTTTTGGGATGCCAAAGGGTCTGGCTTGCTCCTTTGGCAACTGCAGCACTTCTCCTACAGCCAGCACTGTCAGTACGAAATCCTGCGGTTACGCAGCAATCTCTGCGGCAGTGTAAAATAAATGAAAAGCATTCAAAACCAAGCTCTGGTTTGTCTGGGGCTCTTCTAGCCACTTATTAAACCCAGTCAAAACAGTATTGATTATATCGCTGCGTTGAACCTTTGCTTCGGGATGAGCCACTGCTTTCCATTGATCTCTGGTTCTTTTCGTGCCGCTGCGGTGCTGGGTGCCTGCTGCAGATCTTGGTGTGAGTCAGTGCAGAAATCAGAGCTGCTTGCCACAGGATCAAAGCCTGAAGCCTGTTGCACAGTACAGAGGGCTCCGACTGTACATGTGTGCTTGCAGACGTAGTTAAAAAGTCAGGGTAAAATCTCATTTCCATTAAAGTCAACAACAAAACTCCTGTTCATTCCCAAGGGCCAGAATTTCCTCGCTTGCTGATTACCACGGCTCTCCAAATTGTGGTATCTGAGACTGTGCAAAGCTCAAGGTTATAGGAACCCTCGCAGAAAGGCTGACAATGTCACATTTTCCTGGAAGGATAAAGAGATACTGGAAGAGTTAGGCTTTACTAGACAAATGTAAAACAACTTAGCACAGAAATTGGTATTAATCCTTTGCCCTAATGTAGCGCCATCAACAGAAATTTTATTCAGCTGGGGATGACTCCTGTGTGCCATAAAACCAGGAAGCTGACCCGTGCCACTAGAGGTTCTTGGCTTATTTATGCCATTTGCAATAATTAATAACATTATGGCCCCAAAACCGATTTCAATTCAGTGCTCCACTGTGTGAGATTCCCTCCCAGAGACTTCATTGGCTGCATGAAGTTGTTTGGCTCTACTGAAATCTCAGTGGCACAGTGAAATAAAAGAAAAGCATTTAATGTGGAGAGCTTGAGATTCTATAGATCTCATATAGTTACTTACGGTATTGAAAACACAACCCAAAACTCTATTAATTTTGTTGTTGAGCTGAATTTTTATTTAGGAGAAACCATTGATTTCACTTTCCTTTCTGTTATTGGCAGGACTTAAGAAACAGCTTTAGTCTGATGATAAGGTGGATAAAGCACAGATAAAGCAGACTGGAAAGGGAAATGGCAATGCAGAGAATAGAAATTGCTTGCGCAGGTTTACAGCAGGCCAAGAAAGGAGCCGGGATCTTCTCATGGCTCCTTCAGTGTTTGGTCTGAAACATACCACAGGGCATTTCAAATTATACTGCAGAAAGGTAAACTTAAGTTTACTTGAGCCCTGCGACACCTTTAAAGTGTTTGGGATGAACAAACCAGACCGTACAATCTACCTTTAGCAGCTGTGTCTCAGGTTTAGTAGTTGCGTTACTGAAAGGAGAAATACAGGTCAGATTTTAAATTCCTCAAAGGTGAAAGCCTCCACTTCAAAATGGAGCGCACTCATGATATAGATTTTATTGACCTCCTTAGAAACCAGTTGCACTAAAGGAAGGTTAGCAGCCACCTCTAAATCCTCATAGTTATAGTTTAAGCTAAAAGTTAAGTTTCCTTTTGCTTTTTTATAATTCACTCGCTTTTGCAGCATCTGTTCTGAATCAGGCTATTTTCCCATTGCTTTAAAAACCAGGTCAGGGTTAATCTCCTGTACCATGTTTGCTTTCCAGGCATTAGTCATGAAACTGCTGATGAAAAGGTGATTTTTGGCATTGAATTTAATTCAACTTTTCTGGAATGTATTCCTAAGTCCCAGCAAGCCTCTATTAGGTGGTATGTTCAGCGATCTGGAGAAGAACATCGAGAAGAGGTAAGTTATAGTCATCAAGGCAAGTTTTCTCTATAGAGCATTCAGCTGTGCATTGAAAGGCAGGAGTTACTGGGATTAGTTGATGCTTTGCTTTTCCTTGCCTCACCTTAGGTATCACACAGCATTCTGGTATCACCATTTGGGGCATGCAGTGGGGAAGAGAGAAGCCATTTGCACTGTGTCATAAGCAGAATTAGTTATTCATTTTGACTTACATACTCATTCTATTAAAAAGAAGAAAAGATAAATGAGGCTTTAAATAGTGGTAAAAAATCAAAGTATTGGGGAAAATAAAAGACCTTTTGTCCAATAATTAACACAACTATCTCTGTAGGTAAATGTGTGTTCAAACCCTTTTATTTTAATAAAATCTCTGTTCCATTTAGTGTCTGATTACATTCCCTTATCATGTTAGGCAGCGTAGCTAAGCATGGCATGTATAGCTTACTGCTTCTCTCCATCCCTCCCCAGAGAAGGAATGGTCTGTGCAGTAAAAAGCTTTTTATTTTTTTTTTCTTGTTAGTGAAGTCTGAGAATTTATCTGAAATGCACTCTGCGCTATGCAGAGATGTCAGGTTAAAGAATTGCACCTTGCATCTGAAGTAGAAAGCGATGAGACTTGTTAGGGCCATTAATTCCTTCAGGAGGCAGGTTTGGGGTCCTCACTGGTGGAGAAGCCCTGTAGAAGCCTCCAGGTCCCCGCATTTCCTGATCATTCCTCTCTGAGCTAGTGACAAAGGAGCCCTCTTGATGTGCCCACAAGGTCAACACACTGGGACTGTTTTGGATGGGGATTTAGTGAGTTTCAAACCTCAGGAGTTTTCATAGCCTTTCTCGTACATGACTGATTTTGTGTCTGAGGCCAAGTCCTGCTGTGATGGCAACCATGGCAACAGGGAAGGAGAAGGGAAAAGAGCTGCCCTTTCAAATTAACTGGTCCCAGGTGTTAGATATGCTTTTTTGTTAAATGTTCATCCAAGACAAAAATTAGTTTAAATGACAGGAACTATCAAATACCCAACTGGTCTTCCACTCTCCATGATAATTCATCCTATGAGACTTTCTGAGGGCAGAAAATGTGCTGGTTCTTTCTGAAGGCTGGGGAGGTGCAGACCAGGGCAGGTGCCCCTGAGAGCATCACCTCGGGGTGAAGATGTGACTTGTGGCAGCAGTCCCAAAGTTGCAACCCCAGTTATGTCTTGGCCCAGAAAGCCAGAGTAAGGGGATACAAGGCACTTCTGATTTTCCAGCAGATAAGACAAAAAAAACCCCCTACAAGTCTGTGTATTGACGGTGTACTTTGAATCTACTTCCCTTCTCCTACTCATGCTTTGGATTGGCAGAGCCTTTCCTCTGCTGAGAATAAAACCGACATTAACTTATAGGCACAGCTCTTCCCAGAACATGCACTAAACACCAAATGAAAGAGATTACTGGTCTGAAATCCCACCTCTAACCTCCATTACAGCCCATACTTGGAAATAAAAAAGAGATCTTCTGATCAGCTGGCCAAGCATGCTCTCAGCCACAGGTGGCTGAAGTGAAAACCCAGTTAGAAACGTATCAGCTTTTAAAGACCCATGGGCATTCGTTGTTTGTGCGTTAATTGATTTACCTTTAACTGTCCTGTACAGAAGACTCTGCGCTCTACTTCCCTAAGGCAGCGGTTTGTAAATGCACTTACCGCTTTGATCAGGGAAACAACTTACTTGCTTAATTCTAACCATGTGTTTAAGATTCATTTTCAAGTAAGTTTAAGCAGATAGTTAATAGGGATTTGCTTTTTTAGTGTGATTTTTTCTCTTTTTTCTGAACAGGAAGTTATGTCAAGTTTTGAGTAGACTCACTAATTTTTTAAAATAATGTATTGCAACTATAGCATGTGCCTGAGCTTCTCAAAAAGAGCTATGAACTTCGCATAAATCTGCCAGTTCCCCATGAAGAATGTAGTATTTCTGTATCATAAGAAGTCACTTCCAAGATTTGTAAGCCTCTTTTGAAGGGCTGCTTTTGAGTTTTGTCTGTGTCAATTTAGGGGGAAAAAAAATAAGTTGATTTTCTCATCAATCACAGGTTCAGATAGGACTCTGAAGGTTGGGAAGCCAAGCTCAAGCTCTCTTTCTTACTTGATTGTTGAATAAACTACAGGTCAAACAAACTTTTGAACCAGGTTAGGACAGGCTAACCTATATAGCATAGCCTAAGTTAAGGTTGTATTATTTTTTGCTGTACTTCGTATTTCCAAAATCTTCATTGTGTCAGTGACCTGGCCCCTGCTACTTGTTCTGGGCCAAACACTGGAGTTCCCCAGGCACAGTGACGCCCAGTAGTGCAGGACTGCCCTACGTGCCAAAGATGTGCGCATTGAGAGAGAGCAAGGCAATGTGTGTCTATGTGTGGTGGCGTTGGAAGCTCCAGCAAGCATATAGGGTACCTCTTTGCACATTAGCAGCATTCCACAGCAATGTTTACTGGGCTCGCTCCATATACACAGTCTGGCATCTGTTTGTATGAGAAAATGAAAGCTTTGCTAGAAAGGCTAGATGAACCTTTGAGGCAAATTTAGGAGAAAATTTGAAGAAGAAATCTGCAGGCAGATTTTCTATGTAATGAACGCTAACGGTAGGCAAATAGCGTTTTACCACATATTGTCCCTAAAGCCATAGTAGTGTTTCTGTGATCTAGCTTTGATAAAATACGGGTTGGAGCAAGTGTTCTGCGACTCCTTGGGGTGATTTTGTTAGTTTCTTTTTTTTTTGCAGTCTTTGAAGATAACAGCCCGTATAGATGCATATGAACACACTGATGATTACAGGATCAGAACACTGAAAGACAGTGTATAGCTATTAGTTTTGTTTAATTCCTGTCACAAAATTTTTATAGTATTTTGACTCAGGTTAGTTCCAAGCTCCTAATAACTTGAACTGCTTCTGAGCAAACTCAGCTTGCACGTCTCAAATCATCATATTGGCAAATACCATTTTTAGAAGGAAAAAATAAAAAAAGGGGTTTTTTGTTAGTTTTTAATATATTAATCTAGAAATGCCATGTTTTCAAATACATGCACCTAAAGTTAAATTCCTAAATTCATATATAGCTGTCTAAATAAATGACCAGGTCTGTAGAGATGCTGAACAATCACTCCTCACGTTAGATAGAATAAAGGTATTAGCAGGTTAAAATGTTAACCGCTTTTTAATTTGGGGATCCAAAAACTGAGATTTTCAGGATTTCTAATTTGACTTCTCAGTGAAAATTAATTCATCAGTATTAGAGCCTAACTGGAAGCCTTCCTAGAAAATCCAAAGATCGGCAGAGTAATTGACTTTCTTTTCAAAGTACTTCAATTTGACAAACACACTAGATGTGGCAGAAAGAGTGTGGTCATATTTACTGTGTAGCTTGATCATTACACAGCCAATGCCTTGTCATAACTTTTCCCATTACAGTTATATTTTCTGCTCTCCCTTCCTGCAGCAGATTTATCAAATAACACTGTACATTATTTTAGTGCACGCCTTAGTGGTGTAACTTACTGTGATGACGATACCACACTTTGCAAATGACTCCATACACCTGGCACTTAGGTTATGGGCTTTTAGTTCCAGGGCTGGAACTGAAATGTCTCAGAAAGTCTTAAAAACTGGCTTTACAAATAGAAGGCTTTGCACTGTCCTGGACATGCACTACAGCTTCCTGAGGGAAGGAAAAGGGCAAAACCCAGGCTAGATGGGAAGCGTTTGGCCCAGCAGGATGTCCCCGACATTTCACCCTTAGGGTCATGGTTCAGAATGGGACTTCCAGGCAGAGCAACCTGTGGGGAGGGACAGGATCTCCCGTGGTACAGGAGCCGTCACCAGGTCATTTCGCTGCCAGTGGGAGTACATTTCCCTGTAGTTTGGAGCTGTTTTAAGGTCAGGAGTCAAATATCTAGTGCTTTTGCGTTTAGTGCTGCTCACGCAATTGATCATGTTTGTTCCTGTGTGTGCAGGCTTAGTCACTGAGATGAGGGAGGGCGTTTCAGTGTCTGGAGTTCATAAAAAAAGTGTGGACGTCATCTGTTCATAATGTCTTAAACTGCTGAAAAGTTTTCATAATGTCTTAAACTGCAGAAAAGTTTTCTGAAGCTTAAAACAGATATTTATTTCTCAAAAAAGTTTTTCTATGTGTTATGTTATGTATATAATAGGTGTCAGGACTGCAAAAAGCAAACCATGGCTCCTTACTAAGCCATTAGTTTTGGTGCCTCATGGCTCTGAAATGTGTTAGCCCCCCTGCTTTGCCTTTCACCCCGAGTCTCCTGCAGCTCCATGTCTGCCAAGCTGCCACCTCCAGTCGCAGAGGACGGAACAAACCATATGGTTTGAAGTGACAGAAGAGGTGCAAATCACTTTTAACTCTCTCCTTCCTACTCTATTCATACCTAGGGGTGAAAATAAGTCCACTGAAAGGCAGGAGGACATTCCAGTTTCTTCTTCAGTGGTTTTTGCCCTTCCCATATTGCTGAACCTCAGCCCTCAGCTGTTGTTTTCTGACAGACCCAGCTTAATGACCATCTGAGGGTTTGGCAGGTACAAGAGTTTGACCCACTCATGGACAGGACATTTTGCGACGCACAAGATTGTGACCTATCTCCGCTGTCGGAACAAAGAGATGTTGTTTCCATTCCACATTTTAGCCAGACTGAGAAGATATTTTTTCAGCTTATCCAGTCTCCTTGTGGCTGGAGATTTTTGCAACACTATGATGATTTTCTTTGTTACAAACATCTGGTCAGCAGTATCTTGTGAAAAAATGTCAGAGATTTAGTGCCATCCCTGAAATCTAAGAGACGGATGAGAGCTGAGTAAGGAACCGGACATACTCCAAGGACTGAGTTTCCAGTAGTACTTTCTGATAGAGGAGTGTAGTTCAGTGTTTGAATCTTTAGGTCAATGAGAAAGAGATCAAGAGAGTGGAAAAAATAAGAGATTCATTATGCAGCCTAGGGACTACTTATAGCTCTCACACTTTCACTCTTCTATTTTATTATATGACTCATTGGCTTTTTTTTTTTTTTCTTCCTAAAACCTTGAGATTCTTAACTAAGACTAATATATTTGACAGTCTCCTGGGGAAAAAAAAAAAAAAGAAGTAATGCTGAACTGAGATACAGTATGTGAGATTTCTGCTTTGATTAGGATATACTGGGGCATAGGAGTTTAACATTTGGTCTCAGAATAAGGAGTTGGCTTCACCTTGAAAATAATAGTAATCACGCATTTCAATAATGACATTGTACCAGCAACATATTCTTCATTTTTCCTGTGGCTTCTTGGTAAATAAAAAAAGATGTTAAAAAGAAAAAGAGAAAAAAAAAAGAAAGAAGAAAAGATAAATTAACTTTACAGCTGTGTTGGAGTTAAATGATTATTTTCCCAGTACAAGAGAAATGAAGTCATGTGTAACAATAATGCCAAAAAAAAAAAAAAAACCTGCAGAGTGATCTTTATTTCCAGTCAAATTATGAGGATAAAAAAGAAAACAACAGGAAAACTAAAAAAATTTGAATTCTCAGCAAATGCTCCTCATTTTCCTTTCTCCCCCTCTCAATTTGTTCAGGGGTTGTAGCTAACCCATGATTAGTCCAGCTTTAGCTCTAACATTTTTTCACATGTTGATTAATGAGGGAAGGCAGGCTTTGAAGCCACTTTCTTCTCCCAGGCAGGTGCAGTGTTTTAACTGTGAAAGAGTTGACATGTGAATTATTTGTAAAGAGGGAGCTATCTAAACACATCATTAGCAAAGGACAAAAGGCATTGACCTAACCTGGTGCCACAGCACTTTCAAATTGTTGGTTGTTTTCCAGCTTACTGATTGTTTAAAGATTTGCCATCATTATTGGCAAAGCCTATTTTTCCTTCTTTGTTAAATTCAGGTTGTGAAAATCAATGTTTGATTTGCGTGGAGATCTTTTCCCTTTGTCAAATATTGCCAGTATCTATGGCATGTGCTATGATTCCGGTAACGTAATTTAGGCAAAATTATCTGCTTATCATGAAGGATGAAAAGTTCAATTTTTTGATAAAAAAATTATCAAAAATCTGCTCCCACTCCACTAAGAAAAGAAAGTTAATGGTAATCAGTTTCTTCATTTTTGTGGTTTATAATTCGTTCCCCATTGAACAAAACTATGTCTCTCATGTTTAAGTTTTATTGTATGCTCAAATTTAAGCATGTCAGCAAGCTTTTATGAAAGAAAGCCTTTGTGCTTCTGAATTGTTAAATACTATTTACAATTATTTTAGGAGAGTTATTGACTATGACATGGAGGTGGGGAGCAATGAATCCACATCTGACCAAAACAAAATGATGTCTTCTATGTAACTAGACTTTTCACACTCCTTAAAATTTAATAAAATATGTTTTACATCTATGGGTCAGGAACCAAAAGGCACATTAAGCATTCAAGTGAAAGGTTAAAGATCTACTACCAAGTAATGAAATGCCAGGTGTTTATGAAACTCCAGAGCCCTGTGGGGGGAAAAGTAGAGAGGAAAGACAGGAAGAATTCTGAACCGATGGGTGAAACAACATAAACAGGATACCAAAAAGAGAAGTGAGGGGGGGAAACAGTAATGAAGTGTTGCTTAATACATGTGAAATTGGAGCCATAATTTCATCCTGCCGGAGGATAAGATAGGAATGAACAATGAAGGCACAGAGAAGGAGGAGGTGACAGTCGTTGTAAATCAATATCCAAGGTTAACACAGGACATTCTGGAAGAGCACTGCTTCATTATAAATAGGAGTCATGATGGGCTGGGATTAAGGGACACAACCAATTTAGACGCTGGTAGCTTTCTCTGTGGTGTCCCAAAGGAGATGGGGGGCAACTCCATCATTTAACACGTTTATGACTAGAAAGTGATGGCTGCTACAGAAGTGGTAAATAGTTATGAGTAACAAGGTGCTGGACTTGGGGGTCCAGTGATATTTTCAAGTCTAGATGTGCCATTATTCTGCCTTCCTTTCACTGAAAACTGGCGGAGCACTAGTGAGGGCTCTTCGGGCTGGCACCCAGCCAGGCGAAACAGCCATCTGGAGATCTTCCAAGTGTAGGAGGTACACAGCTGTCCAGACGCTCTAGACTGCAATACTGGCAGAGCCACCATTAGGCAGATGCTACTGTTGCAATTGCATTCAGCTCTGAGCTCAAAGAGATCTGTCCTGTTTTCACTCAGATGATGTTGGAACTTGGTCTTTTCACAGAGCCTTATGAAACCCGAATGTCTGGAAATTAGCTCCTTCTTCCCATACTTTTCCTAAATTTCTCAGACTTTTGTCTTCATGTTGACATGAAGCCTGGGCAGAGGAAAGAGGAACTTCCTTGTCATACTGGATCAGCCAAGCCTCCAAGCACTTCCACCTGGCCCCTGCTCCTGATTCTCTTTCTGGAGTACAGCACCACAAGGAAACACCTGCCCTAGATGTATTTCTGCCTACAGCTACTTATCTGTAGACTCATTATACATTTTACGCTCCTGTTTTTACTGTAAGAAAGGTACATATACTTAGAATGAATGGTCCCTGGCTGATAAAATTGAGGACTGCTGCCCTGTGTTGTAGGTTAGGGAGGTGAAAAGTGGTCTTTTCTAGTCTGTCTCCCTGTTATTTTCTTTGTATGTATTTCTGACTTGACCATGATCTCTCTGGTTTAAACTCAGTGTAGTAAATTAAAAGTAGCCACTGCTCACGTAGCACCTGTTGTCAGGACAATCAATTTTCTAGGAATTTCCTGAAATGACTAAGATTTCACCCTGCTGGTGCCAAGTAGGCATGCTTATATACAGTTTACGAACAAGGAAACTTAAGCTCAGGGTTGACCCAACATTGTTGACTGGTGGCAGGAGCCAAAAAGTACTTGGCCACAGAACCAAGCAGCCAGAGTCACGTTCTGACCAGGTTTTTTGTATCGGTTGGTTTCTTGTCTCTGCTGCACTCAGGTCAATGGTAGTACACAGGCCTATATCCATCCATCCATCCATCCATCCACATATCTACCTATCCATCTACCTATGTACCTACTTACCTACCTACATACCTACCTGTCTAATCTGTACCTTACTGAAGACTATTGCAGTTGATACAGTAGCAAGCCAAAGTCTCTCTCTCTCTGTGTGCATGTATTACGTATATGTGTATTGGTTTTTCTGGTGACCTCGAAATGGTCCCTCAAATTATTGAACCATTCCAAAGTCATTATCATAGAAAATTAGAAAAATTAAAGCTAAAAGCCCTGGGAGGTCATCTCATCCATCTCATTGCTCGAAGAGACTCTATTATGATAAAGTACTAGTGAGTTAGAATCATTTCAGATGGAGAATTGTATGTATGTATATATTTTTTCCCATGGAGTAGAAGAGGGAATCATGTGCAGATTTTTTACATAAAGAAGCAGTGTGCAGCTTACCCACTGTGAATAAATCTAATTTAGTCATCTTTATGCCTCCCTGATCTTCATCTTCTGAAGTGTGCTGGAGGGTCAGATGTGCTCTCTGGGAAATTTTCAAGATTCTGTGTTGGCTCTCTCCATTCCCACTCCACACTTCTTAAACCCCCCACTCAGCCCTGTGCTGAAGTTTTTCTGCATTATATCAATGCCACCAGCAGTGCTGAGGCTGTGTTTAAGGCCCTGGCTTTGCTGTGGGCTGAGCAAGCGGCCCTGCAGGTCCTTCAGTGCTCCTGTGTTCTGCAGCCTCTGTGTGGCAGCAGAACATAGCATGCCTGGGAGGTGAGAGCCTTGGACTAGACCAGCATCATTCTCAAAGGAAATGCTGGTGTTGGACACTGGTATTTAGGGCTCTGCTTTCTACTTCCACCTCTCCTACTAATCTTTATATGGTCTTTGGCAAATCACTTACCTTCATTTCCAGCTGCAAAAATACTTAGGTGCCCAGTGCCTTATCCTGTTGTGGGATATTTTTGGGGAAGGGGTTATGCTGTCTTTTGACTTAGGTTATTTTGGAAATCATTTTCAGATCACCAGATACGTGACTTACCTGCCAGTGTTATTACTCTAAGGTGTACCTTATTTTTAACATGTGAGATTGTGCTGTATGTTTTGAAATATTTCTACTCATAAATGAATTTACAGAGTCATGCTGACAGACTTCGGTTCTCACTTGCAATCTCATTCTTCTCTTTGCTTTTTTTTTTTTCCCCTTTAAGCTCTTCTTCACAGATCTTAACAATAAAAGAATTGTATTTGGTTGTATTCATCTAACCTCACCGTGTGCTTTTAATTACATGTCAGTGAGTCAAAGCCAGGATAAACTTCCTTTTGTAAAACCCAGTTGAATGAGATCAGAATCACAGTGTTTCACTTTAAAAATCAGTAGTAGTATTTATTTTCAGTGTAATAGGTCCTCAGCACTCCAGATATATGTATACAAGCACACTGGTATATTGGGTGCATTACAGATACCTCGAGGAGACTAGTTTAAGATGAATGGCATTTGTGGCACTAAATAGCTACCCTTCCTTGCAGACTGTAGTCTAAGCTATTGCACTGGGGTGGGATGAGTGTTACTGTCTGTCCTTTCAGCTGCACAGCATGTTCGACTACTGCATGCTGCAATGCTATATTTAGGTGCAGAACTCAGGCACTGAAAGGACCTCCTGGTATCTGTCCCAGCTGCACATGCCCCACCGTGTGCTGGCACCCGAGGGATGGGGCATGCCATGGGCCAACTGAGCCTTTTCTCCTCCACAGTATAACACTGACACGCTTTCTGGTTTTGCCAGTGAAACTCACCTATCGCATTCTTCTCTGTCCAACCCCACAGCTGCAGGCTGACGAAAGGGTTATCAAAACCGAGCACGGGCTGCTGATTCGCAGCTTGCAAAGAAGAGATGCGGGAGCCTATTTCTGCAAAGCCCAGGAGCACACCTTTGTCCATACCATCGTGAAGCTGAATTTAAATGTCATTGAGAATGGACAAATGGAAAGCACTCAGAAAACTGAAGATGAGGAAGGTCGGGTGAGGGATTTGCTGACGGAGTCCCGGCTGAGGTACAAGGACTACATCCAGCTCGTCAGCAGCCCCAGCTTTAGCCTGGATGAGTACTGTGAACAGATGTGGCACCGGGAGAAGCGGCGGCAGAGGAACAAAGGTGGTGCCAAATGGAAGCATGTTCAAGAGATGAAAAAAAAGCGAAACCGAAGGCACCATGAGCCAGCCAGGCCACCGTCTACGTAGTTTGTAAATGCTATTTAAAGAAAGGACATTTTCCATGAAAAAAAATAATACTGTGTTCTGGTTTTGTGCATCTTGCCTATGAATTCATACTGCTTCTTACAGAAATCAAATAACTCACCGTCACTGTTAACCTGTATGAGACTGTACAATGGGATTAAATACCGAATGGGACGTTCCTTATTGGAGTACCACACACCAGGCAACCAAATGCATTCATTAAGAAGAAAAGATGTACACTTTTAGCCAATTTCTGGGTAGCCTTAGGCTACATGAGCTGTGTTCTGTACTTCCTGCATAATTCTGACATAGGATTTAGTGTCCGTGTTCCCATGTTAATATTATTGCCACATTCCACCCCAGAGATGGCTACATTTCAGGGGAGGGCAGATGTACTTCTAGTTCTTTGGCATCTTTCTGAATAAGAAGCATGGTAGAAATGTGTGACAGATCTGCAAAAATACCCACTAATTTACCCATTGGGCTTGTATACAGGCACATGGGTGGGGTTTGCTAGCACAGAGAGGCACGGCAAAAAATCAAATTAAGTATTGGCTTAGGGACAATATTCATTCTCCCCATGAAAAAAGGAGAAAGCATAATCATAGTTTAAGAGAGGGGAATTATTGAGCATTACTCATTAGAATTTGAGTAGCCACGAGTTTTCAGTCCATCTGCTGAAACAAATTGTTGACTCTAATTGAAATTGCCACCAAGATGCTTGGGCGTAAATTTCCTAAGTGGTCCCTGGGAGGTACGTGCACAAATCCTATTAACAAATAATGGGATTCCTGCCTGCACCTCTCCTATCTCTGCAAAGGTTTGACTCTGCTTGTTTCTGTGGCCCTTTGCTAGCTTTTTTTTATGCAGAGGAAAAGAAAAATGAAAGACAACAACAAAGCTAAAATGGAAGACGATGAGGGAAAATATTTAGTAGAGACCATTGCTCTTGACACAGAGCTGACATTCCTCAGATGTGTGTATTCTTTGGGATTTTCTCCCAAAGGTCTTATGTATTTTTAAGTTGAAAATTTGTGTTGTTGAAATGAATACTTTTATTATAATTAAATAAAACAAAAGATGTCCATGTGTAAATAAAACTTGTAAGTTAGAAATTTGCTATATACCGTAATTTCATTTGTAAAGTGTTCCTTGGTTCATATTTTGGTTTTAACAGTGTAAATCTTTCCATATAAGCAAGAAATACTAACTTCATTCCTGTCTATTTTACGTCATTGTGATTTCATTGCATTTATTCCTGATATGCAGCGACAAACACAAGCTCAAAATTGGGCCTCCTGTCTCTTCTCATGAGTCACAGCCCCCCTTTCCTCTCTTCCATCTAACCTCCCTCTGTTTTGCCTTTCACGCCTTTTTGAGTGTGAAATGACAAATTAGCCACTTCCTCACATGGAAGAGAGCTTTGATGGATACCAAAACGACAGACTTTACTTGTTTCTCATGCATTCTACAGATCTTGAGAGCAAAGTCTGTGGGAAACCCGTGTAATTGGTGTGCACCTCATTAAGGAACCGAAAGCGCTGGCTCTGAAAGTTGTAGATTCGCCCTTGCCCATGCTGGTGTTTGCGCGTGCATTCAGCCCCGATCTATAACTGTGTAGATCCAATTTGCATCCTTGTTCATTTTCTCTCTGTTGCAAGTCAGATATGGCGAAGTGTTTGTCAGATTTCAGAAAGGAATCTCAGCTTATCCATGTTTCTTGTAAAGCCCAAAAGCTGACTTTGCATATGTTGTATAAAAGCCAACGATACCACATGTCATTAATTTTAGATGGTTTTTTAACAGGAGATGTATGAGTTAATTAGGAGATATTAGATAGCATGCATACAATGCTTTGATAGTGTAAAGCACTGAGTGCTAAATATTACAAAATACATCTGTGGGGAGGAGGGAATTTCTCAGCACAGGACGTTTAATCAGCAGAGAGACTGATGCTGAAGATATAACCAGTCATACAGTACTTTGAGAACACACGGAGAACGTTTTGGCATTTTTGCTGCAAAATAACCTAGGCCAGGAATTTCACAAGAGGCTTTTCATTTTGGGTACCTTGATTTTAAGACCAGTTAAGACTACTTAAAGGAGGTGTGGGAGGGTATTAAGCTACACATAAAGCACGCTAAAACAGGGATACTCAATATTCTTGGCTGGAAGGTTGTGCTGTCACCACACAGAACCTGCCTAATTATTTCTTACTAGATTTTGAGTGTCCACAAAGTCCTACTTCTTTGTCTTGAACATTAAGTAAATGAGTGGGACCACACCAAGGCTGCAGAATAACAGGTGTTCTGTATTTGTGTGCGTTGACAAAGGACCTAGTCTTCTCTCCAGTGGTGACACGGTACTTCAATTATTGCAATTTCAGACAACTCTCATCACCTGTTTGCCTACTTCATAAAAACGCAAATCAATTTCTTCTTCCATATTTTTTTCTCCTCCATGAAAAATTAAACCATCTGATTTATGCTTAGATATGATTGGGGGTATGTATTCTACAAATGGACCCGCCCTCCACTGAATTCACTAGAAGTCTGGGGTGACTAAGGGTCTCAGTGCTGAAGATATTAGATTTAAATGGTTGAATTAAAATGTTATTACTCTTAAAAACAACTTTAATTTCTTTTATTTCAAATCTTGTTGTAATGAGATTCTTCTTAAAGCAATGACCTCAGCAGTCGGGGGTAGACTGGTAGCATAAAACCCAAGTGAGATATAAGACCTCTTCCATCATGGGAAACAAATTCAATATCCTCCAAACCAGTGTGCTGCATTGGGTTCATGCCACCCCAGGGAGCATATTTAATAATGTTGCATAGATAAAAGTCTGTGTTTTGATACAGTGGGTAAGATGTATGCTATAGCTGTCAGGGCTAGCACAGGCCCTCATGCACAGCAGGTATTGCACATGCAAGGAGGCTGGAGGACCTTGGATACCAGGCAATGAGAGGGACAGATCACAGATCACTACAGGAGTTAAAACAGGGTTTTGTTAGGCAGGACTCATCAATGCAAACCCAGAAGCAGGAGGAGCAGTGGATCTTTGCACAACCTGCAGTCCCAGAGAGGGGTTCAGAGGATGAGCAAACCCAGAAACTGTAACAGGAGAAGCCCCCTTTCTTTTCAAAAAACTTCATCTTCTGTATAATTTAAAGGCTCAACTCTAAGTCTGCTTAAATTTCAAATCAGTGATTTGGAGGTCAACTGGGCTGCTGTGAGCTGTACTATGAGCCACAACAGGCTCATAGTTAAAATGAAACTGAGCCTTGCCTCCTTCAAGGGCTCCATAAAAATGAAGTTAAACGAAATTTTGGTCCAGAGTTGAAAAAAGTTGCCTTCACCTTAATAACTGCAGGTTTTAAACAGATCCCTTAGTGCATATGATACAACATAGATATTTATTTACATGTGCATTCAACCTGCAGTCCAATTATTCATACATTATCTTTGCCTTCCACAAAACCTTTCCATTGACCCTACTTCAGCAAAAGGTCAGCATTGGGCTGAACTGAAGTGGTTTCAAACAGATTCTTAGAATAACCAGCGCAATGTGAGCTGTAGTTATAAAAATGCTGAAAACTGACATAAGCTTTAAAGCCCAAAAGGGCCCTAATCTTTGTAGCAATCTCGCAGTCAGTTAAAATAAAACAGCAAATGGGATTAGCAGAAAAAGGAATAAAGTATTAACACTTGTTGTGATAAACTAGTTCCGTTACTGGAAACTGTTCCAACAGCAGGTGTGAATGTGTGTTCATGCCATAAGCAAATACTTTTCTGTCCAAGCAGTTAAACTTACATTGCTTGAGGTATCTAAGAACCTGAACACTTTCCAGTTCATATGTAGATTTTGGGCCTGGTTCTTATGTCAGTCATAATGAGGTAATTAGGTTAAATGCAACAGATTCCTCTGGTTCATGTGCTTTTGAGAGCAGAAGATCCCTACGGTTCAAATGCTATGAACCCTTTAATTTAACCATTATGGTTATTGATCTGCCTTTAACATTTCAGATAATGAATACTTATTTGTTATTATGACTCAGTGTTCATGTAATGAGCCTGTGTCTCATAATAATGTCTCAATATTTAATAATGACTAATGGAAATAGATTTTGCTAATGTTTTGTCATTTAAGCATATGCGTATAGGAGTGCATATTCGAATGACTTATTTTCTGTTCATTTTGTAACAGAGGTTAATTTCCAAAAGGCAAACGTGTTTTCAAGAGTCAAGGTTCAGCTCAACTTCCTCTGACAGCAGAAATTAAAATCTTTCTGTAACTGAGTTGTAGCCTAAATAGACTGTAATATATTTATAGTCTGGTAGTCAAACACCCAAAGCTACGTGTCGTTCTGTAGAGCATATTGGCCAGTTGTGGATGAGATGTGGAGGTCTAAGGAATTACATCTGCATGAATGGAAAATTAAGCCCACGTGTCTCTCTAATATATTCTGTTAGATTTTATAAACTTTAAATGGTCTCTATTGTAATATTTTACCATAGTGTTGCTAATATTACCCTGAGCAAGGCTTCTGTCATTAGCTAAAGTGTGACATTCTTTGCAGTTGTAATCCAGATTTCGAGGTTTGTAAAATAAGTTCATTACACTAGTGAAAAAGAAGGCATGGGAAAAGAGTTTAATTATAAATTCTACAAGACATGTTTGTGAGACTTTATTTCTATGTATCCAAATAGTGATTATCCTAAGATGTGTTAGAAACACCAGTATTTGTTTTCCTTTTTGGTCAGGTAAGGATACATAACAAATTGTAATCTTGTGTTTATCACTTGCCAGTATGTGGCTCAAACATCTGGTCCAACAGCTGTAGCAAGACTGGGCTTTTACTTACTTATTTTTTTCTTCCATCAGTTGAGTCCATTGTCTCCTGTCTTTGAGACTCTCCAGTCTGTCAGGTAACCTCACTTTTATATGGAGGAATACTTCATGATTCCTTGACAAATAAAAATCCTTACAAAGTCACAAAGTATCACATTCTGCCTTCAGACATGGCTTTCCTAAGCACGAGATTTTGCATTCAGTCACAGATGCAAACCAAACACTGCGAGGTAAATTGGAGACCAGATGGCGTTTTCATTTACAAAGGGAATCTTTGGGGCTGTTACTCAGAGCTCTCCTTTCTCTTTTTGCCTATGCAGTCGCCGTATATAATTCTCCAATTTAAAATCAAAGTCTTCTGTGCTTTAAAGCATATGATATTCTATGTGATGTAAAAAACCAGAGAAACGTTTCCATGTGATTTTTTTCTGACTGATAGGACTGTGGTTTAATGGATCCAAACAACACAAGCCAAGGTAATCACCTGTCCAGCCATAGATGGAGCCCAGACACACTTCAGTTTTGGTGGTGTTTCATATTCTCCTCCCTTCCTCTTATGGTATATAAGTGCTTTGGGTGGATTTGGGGATTTTTTTGGGGGGGGTGTAATAGGTAGGTTCTTTTGGTGTGGGGGTTTGGGGGGGTTTGATTTTGTTTGGGTTTTGGGGCTTTTGTTGGGTGGGGTTTTTTTGTTTGTTTTGGTTTGTGTGTATGTGTGTATTTGTTTTGTTTTTTGTGTTGTACTCATTTTTTCCCATGTTATTTCTTCTACTAAAAGGAACCATACACAAAGCCAGATGCTTTCTGGTGGTGCAACATATGACAAGGCAGTAAGAGGGACAGAAGGCTTGGGCAGATATTTTGTTATGGAAACAACATAGTACATTTGCAAGGGGCAAAGCTTTATGGCTTAAATGACTATGCTGAGAGTGTAAAGACTATTATGCCATTTCTCTGGCCCAGGCTGAAGTTAAGGGTAGATTTGCAATAGGTGTATTTTTAAATCTCTGAAATATCGTCCATATTAAAAAAAAAAAAATCCAGATAATCTAATCTGTTACTAGGTCAGTTATCAATACTTGCCAGAAATATCAAATAATACATGAACAGAATTTTATAATTTCCAGTTTCTAAATATTTTTCATATTTAGGGTGCTTTATTTTTTAAAAAAATGCTGTCATTTTCATTTTAAAGTATGTTTATTAAGATGGTTTTCACTAAGGAACTGTTTTGTTTTCTTAAAATACTTTTAAAGTCTGCACTCAAGTCTCTCTTTGCAAAAACATCAGAAGAAAAGTGAGAAAGTTGTAAGTGGAAGGAAAATATGTTCTTTACATATGTTTTCAGAATAGACAAAGAAAAAGCAGCATCAGAGGTTGTTTATGCTATCTTTTGGAGACTTTATGTGACTTTCTTCAAGGATGTTTTTTGCAGAGATATAATAAGCACGTTTTGAGGTTGTCTATGAACATATCTTGGCTGTAAAAACTGGATGCAAGCATATGGATGTATGAAAATCCAAACTAAAACTGAAAATAGACTATCTCCAAATGTTTCCACAATGTTTTAATTTTGGTGGATGTGTGCATCTCCACTCCCTTCTCCTCCAGTGACTGTCTCATGATGTATACTGGCTGGGAAGAAAAGAAGAGCTTACAAGAGCATATACTCTACAAATTCAAATTCCAAAATGAAAAGTCACACTAAATGAGCTGGCTGAAATTATTATGATTAATACCTCACATTTGACGAGTAAAGACTATATTTTCTCCTAAGGCAAAAGTCATCACTCCTTCAGGAGTCCAGCACAAGAATTGTATGCCATATACCTTCTTTTTTTAATTTGTAAAGCATGAGTGGTACTTAGGTCGACTTTGTGAATGAGGCTGTAGTATAACTATTTATAGAGTAATAAGACTAAAACATTTTAATAAGAGTATCTACTTGTAAATGGTACAACTCATTGAGTTGATGAGATGAATGAAGTCTAGCTTAAATAAGCTATGTGTTTGTCGTGACTGCAGTTTCTCTAAATATTTCAATCTTACATGCAAGGGTAACAGAAGCAAATGTAAATTTCGTTCATACTATAATAAACAGCAAATTCTGAGCTTTCGCTTCTTTTTTAAACCCATGTCAAACTATAGAGTAAAATATGAGATTTCAGAGAAATAAAGTCTGCAGTATGTCATGGAAATGGCAAGGGTATTAATGCAAGGTTCAGTAAAGTGTCTTACTTCAGAACACTTACCTGAGTAAATACCGCCTGAGATTCACCCCACCCCTGAGGACATGCCTGAGACCACCAGAGTGAGTCTACAGAAACAGCAATTTAGATTAGTATGTACAGAGCAATACACAATAGGCAGCCCTATGCTTATTAATATAAATTCAATAATAGCTTTTTAATGCAGGCTTTTATAGATGATTAGCAACTGCCATTGTCCTTGAAGACCGCACTGACATTGTGTTTTACCCTCAAGCCAAACTGATTGCCCATCCATCTTGAACTGCCTCGGGAGTGCCTTTGTCTCTAAGGAAGTGTGACTGTCTCCTGCCCTTCAGTGTTTTCAGGATGAGGGTAATTTGGGAGAGGGACTCTTTTATAACTTTTTTAATCAGGCATTGTTGCCTCCCCCACAGTTATGGGGGGAGGGAAATTTTGGGAGAAAAACAAAAATTCTTTAAGCAGGAAAGCAAATAGCCTGACTAGTCCACCTCCTCGTCGAGCCTTCAGCACAGCCCTCTGTGTTTCAGGGGATTTGTCAAAGGTTAAGGAGGCTATTTTATTAACAGACGGTCAGCATGTTATTTCCAAGGACATCCGCATTGGTGCACTCAAGGATGCCTGATTCCCAGTCCCATGCTGTGTCCATTAGACCATGGTGCTTCTGACCCTTTGCTGGGAAAGGTCCCAGGGTACTGCTGGCCTGAAAGCTGACGCCAAATCCCAACTGTGGCAATAGCATTCTGCTCACCTAAATTCCACCTGCAGTTGCAATTGGATATGGTATTCTTCATTTCTGAGGCTGAACTCTTGTTTCTGTGTTACTACGCACTGCTAAACAGCTGCCGTGTTCCCCCACTCCCTTCCCACAGGTGGCTGCATTTGATAATGTCTCATGAAGGATCAATCTTGGTCGCATTGAAGTAAGTGGGAATTCTGCCAGCGTGTCCCAGATCTGGTCCTCCATCCAGCTGGTAAAACACTTTCAGCTCCTGCAGAAGAGGTGCTCTGCACAGGCTGGCTGATTATCCAGGTTTGTTAGCAGAGCTGGGTGTCAGAGAGGAAGGAAGAAAGAAATCCTTCAAATTCTTTCTGCCACCGCTTGCTCAGTAAGAGCTTAAATGCAGCACTGTTTTGTGTGCACTCAGAGAAACAAAAGCTAATTAAGCTGAAATCTGTCATTTTCTCTGTAAGGATTTAGCAGGGTCAAACTTCAAGACAATTAATGATGAGTCTGGGGAAGAAGCACACAAGCTCTTCTGCAGTTTCTCCGAAATATTCCCAGAATTGATTTGCTTCCTGAGCTCTCTTTGCTCCACTCTTTTTAGTGAGTGGTGCCTCTTTTCAGGCCCTTAGCAGCCAGAAGGGCTGTTAGCTGAGGAAGTCTGTGCTTGAAGTAAGAGGTATGAGGTAAAACCCGGCCTTTCATGATTCGAACGGGGGGGAAGTGTTCTGGGATGTGTTCACACACAGAGTCCATATGTACTGTGAAAACAAGCAACTGGGAGCTAACAGCCTGTTCATAATCATTTATATTTCTGCAAAGTAAAACATGTTGCAGAGGATGCTTAGGGGTTCCTGTATTTTGCACCACTGCATCCATGTAGTTTCCGTGTACAGTAATAACCGTATTGGTGCGGAATGACAGAGTCTGCAGCTCCCAAACACATTTCTGCAGGAACAATCATCAAATACTGGACAAAAATGTCACCAGCTTACCAGGACAACTCATGAAATGCCAATATGCATTATCTCTCCCTGCTTTTGCTTAGAATTTTTTATAACAATTTGTAACTGAATACACAACAGAAAAAATTAACAAGCATTTTTAAGAGTTGCTATATGAAACTGAAGTGTTAAAAGAGGAAATGACAAACCTTAACCAAAGTTTGATTCTTTTCCTTGCAATAAAAGTGTTAACGGCTATAATTTTTTACATCTTCCAGTGTCAAAATTACATTACATCACCCTTACTTATTCCAGTGTTAAATGTATTTCCCCATGGAGGAAAGAAAATTAGTAGCAGAAGAGAAAGCTGCTCCTTTTCTGCTTCTCTCTTACAGGTAGTTGTGGTCCATAACTTTCTCCCAGGAAAACTTGGCTGTTGTATTTTCCTTCACAAAGAAAACAACCACAAACAGCCAGTGTTTGGACTGTATCTGCTAACACGTACTAGACTTGCTTCTCGCTGTGTTTGGGACTATTCTCAGTGATTTCAAGTTGAGCACAGGTGTTGGTATATGCAGCTCTGAAACTGTTGTTTTAGTTTTGGAAGTTGACAGCTTGGGCGCTTAGGAGGCTTTTTAAAAATACTCACATAAGAGTCATTGATGTTAAGGTTGATTATTTAAGGAAACATAGAATTTTGTTATGGAGCCAAAGTAATATACATTTTGGGTAATGCTGCATTACAAGGAAGACCAGTCAGAGTCTAAAACTGTTGTTCCCCTAAAGGGAAATGTCTTAGATATCAGCAGCTAAAGTAAACTTGGCTCCATTCCTCAAAGCACAGCAGTGGACCAAAGCTTCTTGAAAAGCAGGTTGCCGGATAAGTAATAAGACAATTTTAGGAAACAATGATAATTATTCTTTAATGGAGGATAGATCAGTAATCACCTGTCTCTTAATCTGATACTAGTCATTGTTCAGAGCAAATCTTAATTTGTGTCTTCCAACATATTTTTAAGGAAAGGAAGGTAGGGCATGGATGGTATACCTAGAGTATACCAAGGGTGGGCACGGGTTCCACTGTGTGAGAGCTACTTCAGCTAATGCCAAACAGGAAGATGTATCTATTACTGGTTATTATATGGAAACAGTGCCACTGCTCCCAATTACATGAGAAACAGTGATTTGGCCTGGATAACCTGAAATTGCAGATTCAGTGCCTATCCTTCTTCTGATTCTCCATGTACGTACCTGTGTAAGTGCGTCTAACGTATCGGAGACAAGACGTGTGCTCAGAGAATCTGGTGGGCCTGAAATGATTGCATAAGTGACCCAAACAGGCTGTGCAGCTGTGGCGTACAAAGGATTTGTGGGGCACCGAGAATAAACCCAACGCGGCATGGTACAAGAAAACTTTGCAGCTGCTTTTCCAGGCAACAAGCAGGATTGCCATTGTTGTTAATCTAACCATCAGCTCTTCCCCCATGGACACTTTTCCAACACCTTTTCAGCTTTGTGTATGCAGATCAGTTACAAAATCCAGAACAAAACCTACTGTTCTGGAGACCAAGCAGCTGCGTCGCAGAGTGCAGGCAAGTCTTATTAAAGATTTAGCCCTGAATCACAAACTTAACATTTCTGTTACAGAGAAATAAGTGAATTCTAAACCTGACATTGGCTAGCAATCTGGCTACCGGATTAACCTTTTTCTGAGTGTATCTGCCTTTTATTGTAAAGACAAATTCTGAATGTGTTTGAGCTTCAGTTGAACAGTGCAGTGTCATCTGCAGGATGCCACTATATAAAAAGGAAAATAGTTTCAATTAGATTGAAACACAAAGTTTTAAACAGGGAAGAAGCTATAGCATTTGTCAGTTTTCAAAATGTTCATATTTTTCTTCTTGAACGAAGCTGTGGACATGGCCAAAAACATGAGAATCTGTTTACCCAACATTAAGGCTGTTCCACAAGGAGAGTCTGAATCTCTGCTGACATACCTCTTGTCCATGCAGAAGGTAACAGCAGTAGAGAATAAGTTTCCAGGGCAGAAACTAATTCTCATTTTGGATAGAATGGACTATGAATAAAGTATGTTGTACAAAACAGGCATATTGTACCTTTCATTTCAAAATAATTTCTTTTGTGAAATGAAAATCATAGAGGAACATGAACAGGCAACGATCAACCCTTCTGAATCAGTATATTGTTTCCTTTGTATCTTTCCCTTCCAGCTGGTAAGTATTTTTATTTCCTGCTATATTTTTTTCTTTCTTATTGCTGAAGGGATGGCATATTTTCATGTGGAGCATGCTTCAAAGTGCATTCCTGACTATAGGATTTAAAACATGGTGAAGAGGGTAAAAATGTTTTAGTTTGCTTAATGTAATCTAAACTTCATTTTGTAGAGGTGCCTTTACCTTAGGATTTCACAATTCACTTGTTGCATACTTCAGCTTCTGTCCTTGGTCCTTTTGCGATGTCACTAAAGCAGCATATGAAAGTCCTCTATGATAAATGAAAACACTCTGGAATATAAGTGGTAGGAAGCACATGCTATTTTACGCACTAGTGCAACTCCATTCCATTCCTATTAAAATACTTTTTTCATCTTGAGTGCTCTTGTCCTATTTTTCCCCACATGACACTAAATCTTCTGGGTTTTATTTTCTAGCTTTTGTTGTTTGTGTTATATGTTCTGCTTTTCTTTAGACTCTAAGGCAACAATGACACTTTATATTCATAATAGAATGTAGGATTGCATTTGTGGATAGAATTTATTAGAAAGAGGAAAACATAATACTAAGAAACTACTAAAATTTCAAACATAATGTGGGAAGCTTTTTTGTGCAATGTGCAACCAGTTGGCTAAATGAAATGGCAGCTGACTCAAAGACCTGGAAAGTATAGGTGGAAGAGTTCTGTATATCTTATACTATATTGCATTTTCTCATACACCATGGTTTTTCAAATATGAATCTTTTTTTGTTTGCATAATACAGACTTACATTTAATCACAAATCTGAACTTTGGCTGAGGTATATATACAAATAATTTTAATAACAGGAACTGTTTAAAAAACTTATTAACAGCAATATATATGTTAAGAATGGTGAGAAGATTTAAGGAAATCTTAGTCTAGAAATCATCAATATTTTAGTGGCCACACCAGCTTCTTTGACAGTGATTTGATATGTGGTATCTGTAGGAGAGAGAAATCCACAACATGGAATCTGGGTCATAGCTTTTTGGGAACAATGACAGATGTATGCACAACTTTTAATGACATATCCTAAAACATATTAGGACAAGGTAAGTCCTAAACTATCTGAATGACTAGGACTATGTGGTAGTGAATGTCATAAACATTTCAGAGGTGGCAGAATGAATAAAAAAATCATACGCTGAAATGAAAATACTAGCAATTTTCCTTCTTCTTGGTAAAGAACTAACGGAAATGTTAATCTGTTTCCTAGGTTGTATATTTTGGGGGAAAAATAAATCTGTGAATGTTCTGAGTGTCTATTCAAAAGAAGAAATAAGATACACAGATGTTGAATATTTGTCCCTTTATAGATACTGTTGCAGGAGCACAATATTTAAAAGGAAAAAATAAAAATCTTTCAAAGCATTTTCTGATTTGCTATTTTATAGCCCATGCACAAGGATCTTATTTTATTAGAAAAGATATTCTATCAAAGGCTGTTGGCAAAAGCTGTCATTATCAGGCTGTGTCATTTGTAGCTTTACTTCCTATTGAAATATGGGATCCATCTGCTCACTGATTGCAGAATAAGAGCCATCATTCCCACTTGCTTACCATAAATTGTGTATCTGAAAGTACCAGAAATGTGATGGAGTGGAATCCCAGTCCTTGGTCATTCCCTTAAATCATTTATAGTCAACTTAATTTAGACCAGGCTGATAAGCCCACAGCATATTGACTGAAGTTCAGCTTCAGTAAACTCAGTCTGATTCACTCAAAATTCCAAGGCATTCCTAAAGATCACATCCTCCTTTATTTATTTTCCCAATAGCCTTTTTAAATTTGTGCCACTTTTCCCTGCTGTGTTGGTACGTTTGAATCTAACCCATGTGCTTTATCTTACTGCTGTGCTGTAAAAATATTTTTGCTAAACCTTGAAGTGAGTGTATCGTAGAAGAATCATAGCTATGCAATGTGGCATGCTGAAGACCAAATCCATGACTTACCAACTACATTGAAGTTGATCACAGACTAAATGAATTTGATTGTCACTAAAAAGCCTAAGTTATTTCTCTGTAGACAGGTTGATATATTTTCAAATTCCAAGGCCTGTATGTAACTTTTTCTAAATAAAACTTTATTTAAAGAATTTGACTTAAAAATATGGAGTCAGCACCAAAAATCTGGTCTTTTAGACTCTTGTTGGTCTTGGTGGTAAAATAAGCAGCCAGGACTCAAACTGTAAGTGGGCAAGTTTCCTAATCGTGCTGTGATTCACAGGTTATCTGAAAGTTAGTCCCATAAATTGATGTCATTCCACAACCATTAACCCTCTGCACCTATATCCAACCATTTGTCCAACCTTGTAAATAAGTTAGACTCCCAAAATTTAAAAAGGTGTTTTGGAGATTTGAAAAGTCTTTTGGATACCTCTATCTCCAGCTTTAATACTATTGACCTCTATCAATATAAATTTATCTGCTCTGCCTAACCAAAATGTTTAGTCAAAATTTATTCACTTGAAAACCTTCTCTTGATGAACCCACCCATGAGGTACCTGTGAACATTATTCACTCACGAGTAGCACAGAAATCTACTAAGAGTGGCCAAGCGTTGCTACCTGTGGTTCCTTATTAATTGTACACAACCTGTGCTTTCTCAAACTCCACACCAAAATTGCCTAAACCATGTGTTAAGAATAAAGGGCTAAAGATATGTCCTTTTATTATTCAAAATTCTTTACAAATTAATTGTTTGATGTGATTAAGAGAGCTAGTAAGACCAGACTTGGAGTCCGTATCTCCTACTTTGGCAAAGAGAGCACTTTTCTTCAACCTTGGTGCAGTATGTGTCAGCAAAGTACAAAATAATTTGTGCTGCGGAAAGATTGCTGCTTTGTCCATCCATTTAACACATAATGCACTACATGGGCATGGTCATAAATTCATTTTTCTTGAAAATGGAAAAAAAACCCAAAACCACAAAGCCCAGAGCTGTGCAGTTATTCAAGTGACTTGACCAAAGACACACTTTCACTGCATAATTTTAGAAACCCATTTTGCTGTCTGACCTGTGCTAAGTAGGACTCTATTACATGACTTGTCTTGTTGAAATCCTTTGACCTCTCCATGACTAGTTAGGAGATGATGTAAGCAGTGTTGAAGAAATGGGTTGTAAGTCATAGACTGACATTATTCCCCACTAAGCACCTTCTGTGTCAGAAAATAATTCAGTTGATTAAAAGAAGGCAGCTTCTGTTCTATACCAGCATTTGAAAAGGCTCAGGCAAGTTTCAGCTAAACATAAACCTAGAGTTAAGCTGTTTTTCACAAAGTGTATTAGATACATCTGATTTTCTATTGAAAGCTTCAAATGAAACTATGTAAACGTAAAATTAAAAAAAATATCCTAGATTATCTGCCCAATATTTTAAATGTGTTACTAAGTCACTCATTTAATTTTGCACCTCCTTCTATAGAAGACTTTTTAATTATGGCGTGTCTCAATATTTCAGTGTTTTACATGTCAATGAAACTAAATATCAAAGAGTTCCTGTGTTGCTTGGGATGAGCTGTGGAAGAACATGACAAAAACCAAACAGAATCCAAACTCTTATTTACTGATCAAAGTGAAACACGCTCTGAAACCTTTTTTCATGTGTTTGTTCGTTTTTTTCTAAGTATTGAACATGGAATATTTTAATGTGCTTTGGAGTACAAAAATAATAATCCAGTGGAATTATTTGTTGATTTATATAAATATATTGCGATAAACTGTGAATTCAGTTTTTCCAGGGAGTCTGATTTCAAAGAAAAGGTTTTCAGAACCATGGCATTAAACAACTGCTAACATGATCATGAGGAATTGAGAGAAATACTTTCATTTTTCTTATTTCCAGCTAGGAAAACACTGCTAAGCATCATTCCAACACTTTGTGGAAACAGATGGTATGTGATAGCGAAAGACTATTTCAGACTAAAATACGCTCACTCTTTTTTCTTACCATTCGTATCATTTTTTGCCAACTGTCCTTCATTATAGTAATTTGTGTGCATATTTTCTATAGAGTCTTCTTTCAAAAACATAACCCAGACCTTTAACATTTTCTATGCTTCTGTGCTGAATCAGATCAAATCTGGGTCACCAGTGGAAAGATGTTTGTATTTTCTGTGTGTGCGTTTTGCCACCCTGTTCGTATCACTTAAAAAATCTAGTTAAATCCTCACAGACTGGTTTCATTTGTGCATTTAACCTCTGCAGAGGTAAGACCAATAAAGATCACATCCATCTGTCGCTGTGTTAGATCAAGATTTCGGGCTAAACTTATGATACAGAAAGATTTAGGTATATAACCCTCAAATCTGGATTTGTGGCATAGAATTTCTGATCTTACTTGGTAAAAGATGTGACTGTCAACAGCACAATTTTCTCAGCTTATATAGTTGGAAGTCTGGCATGACGATATATCAATATGTATTATAAACAGAAAAAGACCAGGCTTTGGTATGCACTTTCTTCAAATGCCCATCAGTACCGCTGAATTTAATAATGATACCTGTCTTTATCCAATATAGAACAATTTTCCTAACCCTTATCCTTGCAGGAAAAATGCTGACTGACAGCAGAAACCATTTTGCTGTTTGTTTTCTATAGGACAGTATAGAGTAATAAAGTGCATTTCTGTTGATTGCCTCTATTAGACATCTCAACTTCAAATGACTCGTTTTTTCCCCCTTTTTAAAAATACCCTCCTTTCTTCTGCCATCTCGACCAAAACCCAGCACACTGACTATACTGGCAATACAAAAGAAAATCTCAAGAAACAGTTCAGAAAAAAAAGATAAGAACTAGAAGAACAACAAAAATATTTTCACTTCAGTATTCTAATATGCTTAGATACCCTGAATTTCTGCCCTGTATTATGCCCCTTGGCAGGGGAGATGGAGAGGATGTACTAGAACAAGAGTCAGTGTACTCAGAAGGGAACTATTTCAGAGGAAGAAACGGAAAATTCTGCTTTCCAAAAAGAGTCAAATTTAGTGTTCATTATACTCATGTGCCATTATAAATAGCAAAATCTTTCCTTTATTGATATATATGTGGCTTTTCAGGCTGATTTTTATAACAAGGGAAAGCTTCTTATTTGAGGATAATTAATTGCACTCACAGATTTTTTATGGATCACAGGTTTTTTCCGTATTTCATGTTATTAATGTAGATTCCATCTTCCACTGTGAACTTATACTAAGTTGAATAACTATTTAGATAACCCTCAAAGGCAATACTTTCCTGCAGACATTTGACTATTGTGGTATGACTCATTAAAACAATTTACTTTAGCAAAAAGTAAAAATAAAGCCCACTTCTGAAAGAGAAGAGGTTTTCATTCCCATGCTGTCTCAGAATTTATTTGACTATTAACGATTCCATAATATCCTAACTGGTCACGCTGCATTCCAGATTCACCCAATAACTTTTCTGAAAGTTGGAAGGCTAATTGCAAAAGTGATTATTTATAATATCTGAGTGCTTCATTCAGGGGACCCATTAAAAGCATAAACAGTGAGGATGGAGAAAGGTTACAACTGTTTTAATGAAAAGAAACATATGAAAGTTTTATACAAATATCACTCCTAAACTTGTCCAGATTTTAAATAAAGACTTCTAATGAAAATAATATTTTCCTTCAGAGGATCCAGTATGGTTTACACTAACCAAAATAGACTATTTTACTCCCAATGCAGCTATTCCACTTCACTTGCCAGTGTCGTTCTCAAGATTATCTTGTGGTATTCCCAAAATCAGAGGGTTTTTTAAAGACATGCAGTTTAGTGAATTAGCAAGAATTTCAGCTTGTGCTTTTAAAAGAAAGACCCTCAAAACCACTACTCCAAGTGATTTTTGTTTGGTTTGTAGTGTTCTTTTTTTAAAAGAATCTTATTACTGGTAAATCAATCTGTCTGTCTGGGATCAGAATATTGTACATTATCACTGTTATCCATCTGCTTTTACACCTCTGAGGGCCAGCATGACAAGTAGCATCGTACAATGTCTGCTGTTCCTTTGCACAGACTGAATCATCCCAAAGTATTTTATTTGCCACAGCCATGATTCATGTGCTAAATGATGAACTGTTTGGAAATAATAGCTTTTGCTTTCACATGATTTCACTTTTTACATGGTGTTAAAAAAACCACCAAACCAAACCAACGGTTAGATCCCCATGCCAGTTGTTCCCAATCAGATAGGTAACTCTTCTGATTAGATTTTTGTTGTTGAAATATGGTATTTCATTAAGACAGAAAAGCCCTGCCATTCAGTTTCAAACTATTTCTGTTCTAGTTTCACAACATGTGATTTTGGAGGGAAAGAGAAAACAAAGAAGATGCTGTTTAACCCTCCTTTCTTTGTGCGTAGTGGTCTTCTGCATTAATGCATAATGACTCTAAGCAGGGATGAGATCTAGGTTTAATCTGCCTGCAAAAGACTGATTTTTAATATCTTCAGTGCTGGAAAGATGATTTGGAAATCTGAATATTTCATATTCCATGTTAATGCCCTATATGCACACTCAGCTCTGATTAATGTTTGAAATCATCCTCTGAGACAAGATCATGAAGATTTCATTTCCAAAGTATTATTTTAATACAATTTTACATTTTGCATCTTTTGTCATGTTTTGTTTTCTTTTCTAATGACAAATAAATTGTTGTGAACAATATCATGAGAAGCAATTCCAATATAGCCCTAAGTCAGGGGTTAGAGCCGGGGCAGCCTCTAGACTAATGACAGACGCTCTCTATGACCCCCTCCTCACCCCCACCCCCACCCCCCCCACCCCCCCCACCCCCCCCCCCGGCCTTTTCCCAAAGACGGGAAAGAGAAAAGGATTAAGGGAGAGAGACATGGAAAAGAAAACTAAAACTGCTTTCACAATGATAATAATAATAATAAAATGAAATGTATACTAATATATATATATATATAAAATATCAATACAAAACCCAACACCTCTGATGGCAATTATGTCACCGTCACCACTGATGCTGTGGGCAGACACGGGGGAAGTCTCAGGCTGGACTCAGTGGCAGATGGGAACCGGATGCAGGAGCTCGATTCAGGAGCTGGATTCAGGAATGCACAGATGGGGATCGAAGGCAGAACGGACAGAGTCCTCCTCAGACACCGGCCATTGAAGAAGAGAGGTTGACTCTTTTGACCCCTCAGCTTTATACCGAATATGATGTCTATGGGATGGAACACCTTGTTGGTCAGTTCAGGGTCACCTGTCCTGTCTGCTCCTCCCCACAGGTGTGACCTCTAACTCACTGCACCCCCACCGTGGTACCCAGGGTTTAGCAGTGACCTTGGTCTGCACAGCAGAAAGTATAACGAAGAGCCTTTCTGCACACCAACCCCTAGCAGTAGCTGTAAACATCAAGCGTTGTCACTTCTAGAAGCAGACACTGTCTGCAAAAATATGCTGTTAACGTCAGAAAGTACCGTCACCTAAAAGAGACTGATCTAAAAAGTAAAATCACAGAATGGAATTAGTTCTGTTCTAACTCAAACCAGGACACCCTAATACTGAATATTTCCTGCCTTATTGGAATCAATTGTATTTTGGGGTATTCTGTGGCTTAAGGTATTAATTAATTTAGTGAATTAATATAGTAAATGTAGCGAATTAATATTTTCCTAATGGATAAGAACATGCTAGTGTAGTTTGCTGCAATTTTTTCATAATTTAACTAGAACTCTAATTTTTATATCACTTGCTGTTCTAAACCATGATATTTCTCAATTCTTTCTTCCACTTCCAAAACTTTGGACCACAAGTGGAGACATTTTATGAGCAAGTTAGTCTTTTACTTCACAGTGCCAGCCTTGTGCTGTGTCAGTAGGCAGAGGTGAGGGGTGTATGGACATAGCGAGGGAATAGAAACTTCTGTGGATGGACTTGGAAGAACAAGGATGTTTCCTGAGAGGGTGTTGCAAGCCATACCTGTAGCACATCTGTCTAAGTGTTTTATGCTACACTCCTCAAGTTGCATTTGTGAAATATCAAGATTATGCCATGTAATACCATTGTGAATGTGGGTATGATCTCAATGAGGATCCACATCTGGAATGTGGATGCCCTCCTGCAGAGCTAGGTAGCCCAGACATCTGTATCTGGATACATCCTGGAGCAAAAACATTCACTTACATAGGGAACAGTGCAACATCTTGACCTTGGAAACATTCATTATGGTTGGAGGGGAATTTTTTAGACAGAATGTTCTTGCCAGCTCTAAGTTTTAGTTGATGGGCAGGGCAGGGGACAGCTTGTGTTTGATGTGGTGAAAAAGAAGCCATAGCAAAACTCTCCACTGATTTCCTCCTGAGAGACCAGGAATGAATTACATGTGACAGATGTTAGTCACTTAATGAATAATTGGAAGGGCCTCAGATACAACAGTGATGAGAGCACAGTAAGTACCCATGGAAAATATAATCATGATGGTAACAAAAGACGGGGGCGTGTCAGAGCAATGTGCCAAGAACATGATCTAAGATGTTAAACTAGCTAAAACCTCATCAGATCAAACTGAGCAAGACAGAGACATAGTGTCATCCTTCAAATTCTTCAAACTGCATATTTGAGACTGAATATGCACTTAAATTAACAGTTTAATACTCTTCCTGCTGAAGTCTGTGGTGAACTACCAGCTGAGCCTGGTGGTATCAAAAGCTACTGTGCAAGTAGAATTTGCAAAGTGCTGAATTGGTGCGTTGGAAAAAAAAATTAACAGTTTGTGTGCCAGAGAATGTGGTGGGGAGGAGAAGGGGCAGGTGTGGGCAGGGAACCACAACTGGATAAACCGAATTATAAAGGACAAAAGGGCAACATAAAGTCCAGGATGCAGAGTCAATGGCAGCAGGTAGCTGTAGAAGATAAGGTAACAAAAGATGAACGAGAGAAAGAGTTGGCCTGGAGGTGCTACTGCCCCAGCACCAGCACCTGCTTGTAAGAAAAGGGATTTGGTCTCCAGCCAGTCAAGGCGCACAGCAGAGATATTCTGGCTTCATATATGAATTCAGAACAGCCTACCTGAAAAAGTGGATAGAGCAAGGCACGTTCTGGAAGCAACTGTAGTACTGAAGAAAGCACCAATATAAAAACACAAGAATTAATCCATTTTCTTTAAGATGACAAAGTGCTAATGTAAAATGGAGCTTTTGCACTGATTTCAGCTAATGATGTGACCTGCACTTGGAGGAAATCAGCAGTGATAGGAACAACCCCAATGCTCTGACTAAATAACAAATGACATCTAACATAATTTGATTGAACAGTTTAAATTAAAACATCACATTCCCAAAAATCTATGCTTCTCTGTGTTAAGGAAATTGTCACAATGGATCTGCCTTAGGACACAGGACCACAAATGGAAATCACCCAGAACATTGCCATTGTTATTGCTGATGTTAGGCATTAGCTTCTTGACTTTGATGTGTGTTTGAGCTCTTCAGCTTATTAACTTCCATTGCATACAAGTGCCAAAGTATTCCTAACATCAGCTATTCACAGAAATCTCACTGGTATGTGAGATCACTGGAGCGTGGATTGCCCATCACTGGAGCGTGTAATAGGGTTGCCAGAGCTAGTGGAGATCCATGCTGACCCAATTGGTACAGCATGATGGTACAAGCTTATTAGCTGTAACATCATGACCTTGGAAGCTGTATTTACTCCACTATCTGGGAAAGAATGCTTGATCTGGGTCTACTGTTCCATGAGCAGTGGGCTAGCACAGAATTTTGCCCACATAGGAACCACACGTTCCCATTGAGCTGCATTTTTACTAGCAATGAAAATTCCTAGTTGTTTGTGATGTTAGTTATGCTGCTAGCAATGCTAAATCTAACATTGAAAATACAAAATTTAGCATACATAAGAACATTTTCTTCCCCTTGTAGGAAACTCAGAGTTTTTCAGTGTGGGTTGGGTTTTTTAGAGCTTTATTTTAGAAGAAAGTTTGTCAGAAGAAGAACTGAAAGTAATTCATTCAAAAAGAATGCTTAATTTCCAAGGTATACCTGTCATAGACATTCACCTCACCTTTGTTAATATATGTACCTGAAATCAAATCTCTTATTGACTTGAAAAATAAAAGTTCTCCTTTGAAACTAATACTTTTAAAAAATACTATAATTTTTAATGTCAATTTGTTTTTTCATTACCTAAGACAGCACAAATCTGCAACATGCTTTCATCCAAAAAATACTGTGGTCGTTTTTTTTCTGTCTGAATCTAGATGTGATCAGCAATAGCAGAATCATCGTTAACGGTTTGCTCTGCAGACGTGACCTGACCTCCACAGGGTTCAAATTTGTCTGTGACTGCCTGTTTGGTTTCTATCAACTGAATTGCCTGTTTGCCATTCATCAGAGTTTCTATAGACAAATGGGGAAAAAAGCATTATCTTTCTTTTTACATGGTGGGTGATCTAACATCAGTTGAAATTGAGGCTTCTTTTTCTGCAGTTATTAGAATATTGAATCTGTCTTTATAAATCTGAGCTACAGAAACATGAGAGACATATATAAGAATGGCAGATAACAATGTGAAGGATCAGAGGCTTAACCAATTGCTCCTTGATGTCAAACTGAGAATCAGCAGAAATAACCATTTTGGCATCAGACAGGAAAAGTCAAAGGTCAGGATTTAATGCCGCAACAGAGGATTCTTCAAATAAGCCAAGCAGGTGCCTACTAAAGCATGATTATTTGTTGTGTTTAGGGATTCAGAGCAAATCATGATGTGACTGGGAATGGAAGGACTTCGTGGAAAAAGTGGGAGAGCTGTCTTATCTGGAAATCTTTCCCACAATCATTTTTTTCCCTTGAACAAGTCCATAGGAGGTAGGTGGGTAGACTTCTCCACTTTCGTACATTTTTTTCTCCCCAGCTAAAAATATTTGTATTGAAAGTATAAATTTTTTGCGAAGAAATAAAAAACAATGTCCTAGTTCACTGAAAACTGGATGTACTCGTGAATGGAAAATACAAAACTGCTCAAGCAGTTTTATTAAGTTTATATCTTCTAAATACCAACAAAATAACAAGTTTTTATCTTTCCTATCAGTGGACACATTAATGCTAAGTCAACTACAAGCTTGGATGAAGTCCCTGGATTTACAGATCTGTGCTTAGGATGCTGGCTCCTGCAGAATCTCGGAATTTCAGTTGTCAGCTTGACAATCTGAACAAAGAGTCACCTCTTGTAAGTCCTCCAAGTATCCACATTCCTTTTACAGCTACAAAAGATGTGAACTTGCTACATCTACTTAATTCAAAAAACTGCTATCATACGTTTCTCAGCGGATCATAAGGTATTTGACTGTCAGGACTACTGGGAGAAATCAAACAGAAGGGAGGCCCTGAACTCAGTTGATGCAGTGTAATTTCCCTGTGTCTGATATCAGTCTTCATGCTGACTTTTCTATCAAAGAAAACGGTCATTTTTTGAGGGTTAGGAAAATTAAAAAGCAGGTCTAGCTCAGGTTAAAACTGGTTAGAGTATTAAACATCAAGTCTGATACTAATCACTGTTATTCAATGATGGAATTTTGTATATGGCTTATGAAGTTATCCCTCATTCCACAGAGTGCTTAGGAGAGAGGAATGGGGGATTTAAGTACCCTCAGACTGCTTCTACACGACCTTTAAATGCAATAGGAGCAAACTACCTGTTCAGAATAGCTCCATATCTAGTGCATCGAATACCAGAAGATTAAAGGGGGAGAAAAATGAGAGCATAGAGGCAGCAAGTAGAAAGATAAATAGAGAGAGAAACTGCTACAGGGTAGCTTTGGCCATGCCGTCAACCTTGTTCTCAATTAACAATTGTTAATTTCAGATTTAATTTTTTAAAGCCTCGACAAAATCCTTCTGATTTCTTTGACATCCATATGATGCCCATTTGAAGCTCATCTTTGAGTATTTAAAGCTTTTGATTTCTATTTTTCTTTAACATTTTTCCTGTAATTTTGCTTTATCTTCCCCATCTCCCCCCACTTCACAGCATATTTAACAGACACTGTAAACCAAGGGGAGAGTTTGCAGAAGGACTTGAATACCTGTTGCTTCTGTTGACAGTAGCTGGAGGCTTTAGGTGTTTTCCAAATAAAGTTCCTACGGGTTTTCAAACTCATCAAGTAAAATAGCAGTTTCCTGTTTGCCGTGAATGAAGCTAGGAAGCCTCCTTATTCCTTTTCATGGCTTGCTGTGTTGTGTGTGTGAGACACCCAAGCTGGAGCTGCTGGAATCCATTGCATGAAATGAGTCATCAGGTTAAGGGAGGAATATGACAGCAGAGGAATTGCTTTAACAGAATAGATCCATAACCCATTCTATCCAGCATCTTGTCTCAATTCTGGATACTTCAGAGGAAGGTGTTAAACCCACTTAGCGCGTGTGATATTATACCACAGGGGATATTTCTTCCCTACCCCATCTGGTGATGAATTTCTACGATGAAGATTGAATTCACATTGTAACTATTCAATACTTTTATTTCCAAGATCCAGAAAATGTGTATTTCTGAATTCTGCTACTCTGGCTAGCAGATAAAGCAAGTCTGTAGTTTTAAGCAAACTTACTATACCATTTTGCTCTAAGGGAAAAAAAAAAAAAAAAAAAAAGGAGCCAAAATCAAAATACAAGCAGGCAAAAATAAAATCAAAACAGACAAACAAACAAATAAAAATGCAATCAAAAAGGAGAAATAAAAGCGTGGAGAAAAAAAACTTACAGGCTAAACTTTTACTAGTCTTTTCACTTATATCTGAAAAGACTTACAGCTTCTCTAAAACATCCTTTTGTCTGATTTACCAGGATTAATTTCCAAGGACTTTGAGCTGAAACTCTGAATGTTCTTTTAACTAACACTGTGACACTGTGAAGTTTACTTGTGCATGTTTCCACTACTTAAAAGAAGAATAAAGGTTAAATGTCGCTGAAGATGTTCAACATATTGGGTGGAATCAGGACATGCAATTTTAATTTTTTTCTCATGATTCTAGGGCCAAAGTTTCAGCAATCTGTTGTAGTTAAGGGCGCAACATGCTCAAAGGTCTTCCTTCCTTTGTCCTTTGTAGCTAAGATTTTCAAAGGAGTAGAAGGGTGATTGCAGTCTACTTCCATTCAGTTCCATTAGTAGGTGATTAACAGGTCGTAACAAAGCTTTTGAAAAGACTTATCATCAGTTTTTCTAGAAAACGTATTCCCAAACCGCACATCAATTTTCATTGTTACAATTTACTGTAATACTTGGCCTAAGACTGGGCTCTAAAACTGTTTTCCAATCCTTTGGAAATTCTGATTTTGCTATTTGTTTTCTTTCTGAATTGTCACAAAATATCAAACACTTCGAAACTTTATGTCAAACAAAATATTCTGAAATATCTCTGCTTTGATCTTATTAAAATGTTTTAAGGTATTTTGTATTTTAAAGGTTACCTTTACAAAGATAAAACAAGCATTCTGATGAAAAAAACTACAATGTTCCTCTGAAATTTTCAAGCTCATCTAGTAAAAGTTTTTGCTGAAATACTCTTTCTTTGGAAAAAATTATTGCTTAGCTCTTCAGTGACTAATCATTGCAGTCTTGCACTAACTGTGGTGGAAAAGTGTGAATTTATATTGCTGTAGTCATGGATGTTCTTATTAAAATACAGATCACTTGAAACTTCATAAATCATATATTCAAACAGTCATTTGCACTAACACAATCAGGACTTGACTCTTCTTGCTTAACTGTTTCATACAGTAGCAATATTACTGATGTCCAGTGTGGTTTGATACTAAAAGTATTCTGCATTTATCTGAGTTGTTAAAATGTTAGTTCAAATTCCACTGGAAAAGAAACTATGCTAAACCATAAAGCCTTTCAGCTGACTGCAGAGGGTTTTTTTTTTCCAGGACTGTTGTTCTTCAAGTGGCATGTGAAAGTTTAGTTATTTTTAAGACTTCTATTCTCTATGATGTAATCCATTTGCTTCATCCTGGTACAACCCCCATACCATCATTAGGAATGAGGAGAGTATGAAAAGATAAGAAATCTGCCCTCAAGCCCTACAACTAAGTTTTAATCAACATGTACGAGGTATATGTGGTCCCACTGCAGTGAAAAGGAATTACTCAAATGGGAGAACTTTGCCCTTACAGCACAATGTACCATGAAGGTGCATGTTAAAGGAGACAAGATTTTCAGGAGCAATAAGCATAGGGCTTACACAGCTTCTGCTGAAAGCAGAACAATCAAGTTTTACCATAATCTCCCGTGTCCTTTCCTAATATCAAAGTGTCAAAATTGAAAAACGTGGTCTGAATGTCTCCGTGTTTTACTGACTCAAAGTTTATCTTTACATTCTAACAGTAATTTAGAACAAAGCTTCTAAAATTGCCATGCATTTTCTTGAAGGGGAATAAGTTACAGATGATGTGTTACATATTATAGTATTCCCACATGAAGTTAAATGATACTCTCCATGGCACCCAGTTATGCCATTTGCAGTTGGTCTTATCTTGAAAATGCAGGTTGCTTGCCAAGAGGAGCTCCTGATCATTCAAGTCTGGGCAAAATCTCACATGATCAGAGGGAGCACATTTGATTTATGTCTGAGATACTCTTTTACACTCCATTACTCACCCTCTTTAATTGCAAAACACTGCATAAGCACATGTGTTGGAGGACAAGACTCATTTACTACACAGTCCAAAGGGGAAGCATCAGGTTTTCTAGGCTGATATTGAACACTTGAACAATGAAAAATGTTGTGTCAAAGCCAAGGAGCTGGAATGACTGTCAACTGGTGTCATCTTTGCTCTGGCTTTCAGTCATTTTCTGTAATTCGATACTAAATTTTGTGCAGGGTGCACTTGATACCTCAAAGGTGTCAGTTCTGTTAAGTTAAATGGGGTCTGGGAGAGAAAGCAGAGAGCCTAGACATTGTGGCCAGCTTTGAAATCAGATGTTGTAACTAAAAGTCTTCATATTTTTACCTTTCCGGTTTTTTTTCTTTTCTTCATGAAGTATGAAAGTCAAATAGCTCTCAAATTCCTGGGGAATGGTTGAGTCAGTTGCAAAGTTACTGAATTATGTTCTTCAGTCTAATGAATTAGTGGATGTGGATTAATAGTTCTGTAAGATCTCCAAAGTCTGACTTCCAGCTGAGAACAGTTTATTGCTTTATCTGCTGACTCAGCTAAAACAAAGTACTTGATCTGGGTTTCAGAGTTAGACATTTAAATATGCATTTTGAATGAATTCAGTTAAGAGTCTATTAGTACGCTGTGATTCTAAACTTTCAAGGTGGGTACTTTATACTAAAAATCTAAAGGGAGATCAGATCTACTCCCTTGCTGTCTCAGTCTCCATCTAAGTTCTTAGTAGCCTACCCAGTTTGAGGCTAAGTGCTCAAACCTGCAACTTAAATATTTTTAACAATATTCTCCCTATATTATATATTTATATGTCAGTACTCTATCATAAAGTAGGATTATTGGAAAAAAAAGAAAAAGAGAGAGAAAGCTCAATCATTTCCAGAGAAGACATTTGATGCTTGACATGAGGTATTGACTCTTACAGAAATTATAAAACACAGCTGTAGCCATTTTCTTTTCCAAACTTCTCTGTGCACTGTAAAGTTTTAAGTATACACAGCTTCTGTCTGAACTAGCTGAGTTTCAGTTGCTAGAAATAATCAGGAAACAGAAGCAGAGGAAAATTAAGATGAAATCTGCTGTAGATCCGGTTGTGAATCAAAGACAAACGCAGGACTAATAAAATGTTGGAGCTAAAATCCATGAAACCAGGAGACTTTACACTGACCCTTAATCTACTTCATTAAGTAGTGCACAGTTTGCTTCCATTGGTCCAATGTTACAATCACATTTTTCTTCCTTTCTAATTTGCTATAGTTATTAATTGCTACTCCTACTATTATTGCTGTTAACTCTTTATGAAACACTGATTAACCTTGAATGAAGTTCGGGAGAGAATTTTTGAAACTCAGGTTTAACATAATGAAGTGGTATTTTAACTCCTTTGCCTTCCTGAGCTATGTCAGTTTGTAAAATATTTTTATTTTACCTTTTTATTTATTTATTTAATCTGAAATAGGGTTCAGTATGTGCTGCTTGGTCTTTACGTAATTAAAATAAATAAAAAAGAAGGAAAATGAAGAAAAAGAGAGCACCAAAAACATTAGAGTGGCCATTCAGGCTTTCTACTAGATTATTCAAAAGTAAATATACAAACTAAGCTGCTTTATGCAGAGGTATTTAACTGACCACAATATTTACAAAGTTCTTTTGTAAATTCATGGATGGTGTGGGGAAAGACAAAAGGAGAGGTGAGACAGAACTGCAAAGAAAGACTGAGACACAGTTCTTACTTTTTAATAAGCCTCACAAATCACATCATATCCTTTAAACAATGGTTACACCTTGGACTCCCATCGAGCCCACCTCACCACTGATATTGCAAGCGTGACACCTCTTATCCCTTTATTAACCTCTCCATTTTATGATCTGTTAGTCACAGATGCACATCTGCTTCACAAGTCGTTACACCACCACCTGCCTAAACCTCTTAAGAACAAGTACATAAGCAGGACACGTGCTACCTGGCAATGGGGATTGTATCGTAGTGGTACAGCCAGTGGAGCAGCAACAGCCTCAGCCGCTCATATGGTGCACACTTGTGGTTGGCTGGCATGGGGCTTGGCTGAACAGTGAGGAACTCTCAGGTTGAAACAGTTGCAAATTACTTAAAGGGAATAAGGTTGTGAATTTGCTGTGTGATCATGTAATGGAAGAACTTCTCACAAGACATATGTGTGAGCCAGGTCAGGGTCAGGGTCATGAACACGAGGCCTGAATCTCCCGCGGTAGTCTACTGCAGCTTTCTGCTCAGCAAAAATAAACTCTGAGAAAGTTCAAATGAGTTCGCTTATTTAAACTTGGGGGAGACAGTGTTGGTGTCCTGAGTATTTTAGCAACGAACCAGTCCTGTAAAGGAATACCTTCTAGCTTTGAATGCCTCTGTCCCGCTTCTTCCTCAGATACATGAAAAAACCCCACACATCCAGACATCGCATGTTGAATGAACATTCTTGCTAGGAGAGAGTTACAGGAAACATTTGGAAAGAACGTGTCTGCTGCACTTCCATTTATGTGTTTGCTTAGCATAGGTGTCCCCTGAAATAGCATTACGGTTCCTCTTATATATGATAAGTTGAATTAATATTATGAATGTGAGGAATGATTCTCTCCGTATTGCTTTTTTTAGACACAAATATTGCTCAAAGGCTAGAGAGTGCGGGTGGAAAAGCTGCTCTGCTGAACAAGCTCCACCAGTGGGGTTTGTGTTTCACAAAAATGCATGGAGCCCCATGCTCCAGCCATGGTTTATAATAGTGTAACTGGTGAGATAAGTCTGTGTTAATGTTCGAAGCAGTAGAAAGCTGGACTCTGATCTCACCACCTCTGCATGTCCCTGAGAAGTCAGTGGCTGGGAGCAGGGATGGGTGCTTCCTGCTTTCAGTGCAGCCTGTGCCAAGGATAACGGCCTAAAGACAGAGGAGTGATCTCCTATCACCCGTCATCTGGAAAGTGAGGGTGCCTGTCACTGACCTTGCAATCCAAGTGCTTGTTTGCTCCATGCAAATGTTCCAGCAATTTCTTTCATAAACCGCTGTGTGTTTCCAGCTGTCAGCACGGCTCCTTCTTACCCACCCTTACGCTGTGCAGAAACCCCATTGCTAAAATTGCAGAAACTTTGAAGTCATTATTGGCTTGCGGATGAAGTCAGGATGATATTTAATAGCATCCTTCTTTCGTTGATGTTAGTTGTTGGTTTAGAAGACGTAAATTGGTGAAGCAAGGGAAATACAAGTTTTCCAGCAGTGAGCTTTTGAAAGGTTCTCGGTGGAAATGCTACTGCTCTGTAGCCAACAAAACAGTCCATTCAGCTTCTGTCTTTTTGGGAATCCCTTACCTGCCTTTAATTACTAAAACATACTGAATGAAATGCTGGTCTTTCCTGAAGCTATTAGTAGCATTCCCCTGGATGCTGCCAGGGCCAGGATTTCACCAGCTCCCTCACGTTCCTGCTTTGGCCTCCAAGCATTGTAGCTGAGAAACTTCATGACTGAATTGCTCATCTCAGCCCACAGGGCATGGCTGTTGACCCCATTTTCACACAGCTGGTGTGGAATACAAGGACAGCTCAGGAAATTTCATCTGCCAAGGGGTGATTTCCGCCACACGATTTATCACCTGAACAACTGCTGGGGAGCGAGTACATAATGTGCTCAACGTTAGAACCAGTTTTTATAACACTCCACTTAAATGCCAGAGGCCAAGACTACTGGGTCTTATTCAAAACACTGCTTACCATGAAACCTGATTGTTTCCCAGAAAATGCTGGGGAATAAAATGATTTCCCAAAAGAGAGTCAGCTTCTTTAATCTACTGGGGTGATTGCTTGTGAAAAATCACTGATTGCACATCTAAGCTGAAATTAGTCATGTTTAAATGTCACTGATTGGAATACCTGACACTGTAAACCTAAATGAAGGAGAGATTGACAAAATATCCTAATCAGGAAAGGAGAGCATCAAATTAACTTAATATTCTAATGCACTTTAATGAATTATACAAAGGGTGATTAATTCAATTCTAAACCAAATCAATAGTGACAGGCAGTGGATTTCTCAGTTCTCACTCTAGTGTATACTTAAAGGTTTGTGTGGCAATGACTTTGGTAAAATCCCTGCCCAGTTCTTCATATTAAGATACCCGAATAAGTAAAACAAGAAATAGTAATAATAATTAGAAAATATCTACTCCATTTTCATCAGTGAAGGTAGCGTCATATGTCAGAGAAGTCAAGCAAGGATGGATGTCCAGTGGCTTCTGGATCTATGAGCAGAAAAAGGAGTTATGATCATGTGGTTCATCATTTTATCTATGAATTCCAAAGCTCACCATGTCCAATCCAAGCACCTATTTTGCTCATCATACCTTATGTTCAAATTTCTGGTAACTTTACTGCACTCCTATGAAAATTATTCCAGTGACAAATAACCTTAGTGTTTGTGCTGTATCCTAGAGTCTGGTCTCTGTATTATGGTGGTCATGTATTTGCCTTATAAATAAAGTGTCTTTTTCTTAATTCAAAGCTCTGATGGCATTTATAATTACGGATCATAACACATAGGCTTTCTAATTATTAAATTCGATAGGCCTTGCATTCCTAATACTGTTTCACTACTAAATTGTACTGAAAGAAACTTCATCATTCCATACCTCTCCTGTAAGTAGAAGTTAGATGCATTTATGTTATTGAGGTTTTTGACTGCTACCTTTCCCCTGCTATTAAATATTAGAAATACAGCAGTCACCTTACTGCCCATATTTTCATATTTTTTAAAAAAATAAATTTTACATTATCTTTTATACATCAAACATTTATGTGTGACAGACAGAAAAAGAGAAGATAGAAGTTTAATTTATACCTTATTAAAAGATACGACATAAGTAACAGGACACTCACCCTAGAATTTGTATAAATAGTCAAAATGCTACATGCACACATTGACAAATGTCTCTGAATTCACAGCCAGGAATGGTACCTGGCAACCACAGACTTTTACTGAGACTACATAACCTGTTATGTGTTATTGTTTAGATTTTCCTTTCTTACTTTTCAGGTGAAATGTAATACTAACAAACTACCATACCTGTACAGGTGAAAAAAAAAAAAAAACAACATAATTTTGATGTGCATCCCTCATAGATGAAAAAAACTGACATAAGGTGACCTTCTTCTTTGTCTGACCAGGTTCACCATAGGCTCATGATTAAAATATCACACAGTCAAACACAATTAAACTGTCAAGAAGTTCATCAGCAAGGGTAAGATTTGTTGCCTCTTCATTACTTCGCATAATTCTTAAGATGTCTGCTGGTTTAAATACAGGCGTTTGTGGTAATCAATCACCTTAGAAAATAAACCTCCGGGCCAGTTTTCACTGCTTGATGGGGCAAACACATCTGCCTGCAGCCACTGGTTAACAAGCACATGTAATTCAGGAAGACACAGTTGCTATTGTCTATGTTGAAGCATTAAAATTGTTAAGTGTTCACACTGTTAGAAGGGTTTATGGACAGAGGAGAGCGATTCAGCAAACGATTCCACAGTGAAAACACTTTGTAAGGAGGCAAATGACATCATCTTATTTCTGGGTATTTTCTAAGGTATATAGTTCTTCATTTTGTGACCACCCTAGAAACTTTAAGAGTACCTTAGATGGGAAACAGTATTGGAGAGAATATTTAGCAAGCTGATATGTGAGACAAGGAAACTTGGTTTCTTACTCCCGTTCTGGAGCTGGACCACCTATAAGGCAGGGAGCAGGGACCAAAATCCAGGTCTCCACTTTACCCAATGACTGTCCTAATCACTCTTGTTCACTGGATCATTAGTCTTTTCCTAAGAAGTGAAACAAAGTGAAAGTTTTCACCTGAAACAGCTCCCATACAGTTCTACCCTGGGGAGGAAGAGGTATGGATTTTAAATACGTCCTTTTTAGGAGAAGAAGAGCTTTGGAGCCAGGTTTTCTGATTCATGCCCGAGTTCTCTGGACAGGGAGAAAATGAATAGAAGTTTCAGAAAGTGACAGCTTGGGTGTCCAGGCCCAGGAGACGAACTCGAAGTCGAACTCTGGCTGAACATTATCATGAACTTTATCACAGAGAACCTGAGCCTTAGAAGCATTAAGGACCCAGTGCTCTTTTTGTAACTATCTCCTGCTGTCAGTAATCTCAGGTGGCTTCTGCACTCCATCCTGAGGAGCACTCTACATGGAACTCATCTAACCAAAGGGCTAAGCACAGACTGCATTGTGGACAAACAGAAATGAAACAATGACCAGTACACATAGTGATCCCTAAGCTCCTTTGCAGATTCGGATTTTGACTCATTTTAATTTCTGAAAACTGGTCATCTAGAGCTCTTCCCATTATCAGCGGAGATGAATGGGTGACTGCAGAGGGAGAGTGAACTCATTGCAAGGTAAGTGTGCCATGCCAGAGGCACTACCTTCAGGAGATTCTTCCTATTTAAACTAGACTTCGTTTGTGGGGTTTTCTTTCTCTCCTCTCCTCTCCTCTCCTCTCCTCTCCTCTCCTCTCCTCTCCTCTCCTCTCCTCTCCTCTCCTCTCCTCTCCTCTCCTCTCCTCTCCTCTCCTCTCCTCTCCTCTCCTCTCCTCTCCTCTCCTCTCCTCTCCTCTCCTCTCCTCTCCTCTCCTCTCCTCTCCTCTCCTCTCCTCTCCTCTCCTCTCCTCTCCTCTCCTCTCCTCTCCTCTCCTCTCCTCTCCTCTCCTCTCCTCTCCTCTCCTCTCCTCTCCTCTCCTCTCCTCTCCTCTCCTCTCCTCTCCTCTCCTCTCCTCTCCTCTCCTCTCCTCTCCTCTCCTCTCCCCTTTCCTTTTCTTTTTCCTTTTTCCTTTTCTTTTTCCTTTTCTTTTTCCTTTTCTTTTTCCTTTTCTTTTTCCTTTTCTTCTTTCAGATTTCCCCTAGAAAGAAAACTCAATTTCTGTTGATTAGAGCAACATCAGTGAACAATTTAGACCAAATGCCTGACTTTCAATAGGTGGAACCAGTTAAATGAATCCTAGCCTTCACGACTTATTTTGCCATCTGTAAAATCACAGCAATTCTCTGCCTCACCAGGAGGCTGTAAGGTTAAATACACTGAAGATTGAGAAATGTTAAAAAATGGAGGTTGTGTATGATCTATGAACACAGAAGTCAGCATTTTGCTACTGACTTCAGTTGTGCCAGGATTTAACCTGAATGATTTAATATATATTTGGAGGAAGGTTTTATTGTTTTTTATGTCCTAGTGTTGATAGAATAGGTAAAAAAGTCTGTATCTGATGGCTTTCGGAAAACCAGGCATTCTTATTACAAACCGCTTACAAAAGAAAATAATAGAACTCTGAATAGCAAGGAAGGCTTAAATAACCTCTCGACCATATTGCCAGTATTATGTTTTATAACGTTTCTAAGTATGATCACTTTTGCAGAAGCTGGTTGCTACGATTCTTGCATGGGGACTTCAGCTATTTAGAGATGCGTGGATGTATATAGTATATTGTTTCACTGAATGTCATCTACTGCGCCACTAAATACACACAATTAGAGAAAAAATGTTTCACCAGTATATAGGAGTGCAATAAATTCACAGAAAATTTTTGGTCTTGATAATCTCAATATAGTAACAGCCTTAAAACCCTTCTTATATTTCCTTAAGCAGTAACAATTCAGAGCAGACATGATTATGTTCTGCCTGGTATCATCAGATGCCAGAGCATTTCCTAGTACCTACACCTAGCTGTGTGCCCAGTTGCTTTGCAGCTCCATACTAGTCAACCATTTTTTCTCCCCTATCTTATGTCTAGGCAGGGGACTAGGCCAGAAAACCCCTCAGTGCACTCTAAAAAGTTGCTTGGCCAACTGATTGTAGACACAGACTTTTGTGTCAGAGGTCTTTTTATTTTCTAATAAAAGTCAAGCTTTTGCAGACAGGTCACCTAGGCTATGGTTATCCTAATGACATTTGATCAGCTTTCAAGAAGTTTTCTATCACTGTTCCTCCGGAGAACATGGAAACACATGGGTATATAACAAGATAGGACATATGAAAATACCTGCTCATATAGATTCAGGTATGCATTCCTGTGTAAAGCCAGCCTCTGACAGGCATTAGGAATATCCTAGCCCATCAGTTCTTTCTATGGCAACTACAGAGTTGATTCACTGGATTTGAAGGATGACATCTTAGCAAGAATACGTGTAGAACATACAAAGTCTTGCAAGGTGCCTAGAGGTAGCCTAAATATTATATAAGTATTTTAGCAAAGGATAGAATTTGAATTGTCTAGTGGAAGCATACAATAATAATAATACCTTACAAAGGTATCATAGAAGCAAAATGTTCCTTTTGTTTCAAATAATTTCCCAGAGACCTTGTGAGATAATAACACTTAACTTGCATAAAGAGAAAATAAAATGTTTGCATTTTTCCAAATATAGAGAAATTACACTTCTAACTATAAAAATCAGCAGAACTTGTGGAATTTAAAAGGCAAACTCCTCTCTTTCTGGAGTTCCAGAAAAAAATTATTCCCAACTATAAGCTACAGTTTGCCAGCTCTGACCTCCAAGCTTTTGTACGTCATGTGTTTTCAAGCCCTCACAATCCACAAGAGAAAGCCTGGCAAAGAGAGAAGTGTGGGTTGCTAAGGGAGTTCTACAGCAAAAACAAAGACCACATGCTATCTCTGTGAGTGAGAGGGTAACCCCTAAATCACACACTGGAGTAAGCCCAAATTTCAGCTACTTATGGATCAACAGAACAGAAAAACACTGGCAGCTTTCGAAAGAAATCTCTGATGCTTGAGTGGATGTTAAGTGGAAATAGTACTAATTTAAGGACTGGAAAGCTTTTCTCTTTAACCTCTTCCCTACTGTTGCAGTAAGTCCAAATCTTATCTAAACTGAAAAATGACCTTGATGTAAAAAATACATAGATATTGAAGAATGATGATCACTATCACCAGGATAGACACCCCTACATATGACAGTGAAGTATTAAATCCAGTTGAGCTGTTCAAGCTGAGCCTATTTGCCGGGAGTACCTGTAAGTTCTTTGTTCAGCAGTAAATTAAAATAAATCTTTCTGTAATTGCCTATCCTGTCATATGAAAGCCTCTATTCCCTCCTGCTTCTTTCGCCGAACATCCCCCTTTTTCAGACATACTAAATGAATGCAATTCAGCACCAGGGAACATTCTCAGAGTTATGTGTGAGCCTTAGATGCATCTCCATACTGTTTTGTTTCAATACATGCAGGAATATATTCTGAAATGCCTGTAGCTTGTGATGTTTCGTAAACTGAAACTTTTTTTAAATGTGGTGAGGTTACCCTAGTAGAATTTTTATACACACATCTGTCAGTGAGATGAGGAAAACAAGTCTTGACGATCTGGTAGCCATCCGTTATGCATACATGTTGGTAATAAAAAACAATGATCTGTGTGTTTGGGCCAGGAATAAATCATATATGGAGCCTGTGGGCTTAAACTTCAGTGTTACGTATTCTGAAAAGAAGGAACAATTCAAAGATTGTTGAAGAATCTCTTAACACTTTTCCCCCTTCCATCATTGCTGTGGGAGAGCATAATTTCTATTAAGGGGAAAAAAACCAAACAAATATTGGATTTGAAAAAGAAAACGCATGGTATTTTAATTGTTTCAGTGGCATATTCCCAGAAATTAATTTATAATATAACAGCTATCTTCTTCCTGTAACCCCATAATGATTTCCGATTTTAAACCAGGTTCAAACAGCAGCCACTATTTATTTTTCACTAATCAAGAAAGAATGGAGTTACAATAGGTAGATCAGGGTAAAAGAATTGTACAATAGTTCAAAAAAAAAAAAAAAAAAAAAGGAATAGGATCCTTCATTTACTTAGTGGAAAACTGATTTAAAAGCTGTCTGGTTCACATCAAAATGTATTCCACAAAAGTGACTCATTCTTCTTTATAAATTACACAGAATTGAAGGGTTTGGGATTTTTTTCTTTTTTTAGCAATGTCCAAACTGCTCACATAGAATGTTTTACAATGGTGATCAAATCTGATGCCCAGAAAAAGCTGTGGGAATTGAGGCCCATGAAATCTTGTTTCAACTGCTTTTATATTTGCTGTCAGAGATGGATATCATTCTCAAAAGGAGAAGGGCGTTACTTTGGCTCCTAGAGTACTGCTGGTCCCTCCCTTATGTGCTTGTCTCAGGAGAAACAAGAATAATTGTATGGCTTAGCCCTCAACCAGTGATCAGTAGAACTATTTATTGGTCATCACCCTATTCTCAGTCACACTACAGTCTGGGAGCCTGTAAAACCAGGAAAGAGTTTCCCAAACTGGAAAAAGAAGGGCAGTTATCTGCCCCAAACCCCTTATTATTGAGCTTTTTAATAATTAAATAGGTTGTTGGAGCTTTCAATCACTTTCCCCCTGGCACTTTGCTTGGACTCCAGAGGAGGGAAGTAAAGGTAATAATTCAACAGTTTCAAGGGAGCAACAAAGCATGTAGCTGGGAACAGATGGATCTGCTACAGAAAGCTCAGGTGTTCATTAGCAACCAGCAACCAGCACTTGAAATCGGGAAAGAGAACAAATATCTAAAAGCTAGAGATGCAAGAGCACTCTGCGTTATTTAGGGCTCGTGTCACATGCTGAATACTTTTCTCCTTCAAGAAGTAGGCCATTGAAATCATGAGGGTTATTAGTGGAGCATAGCACTATTTCTTGTGAAGAAGAGTCTGATTCATATGGTTTAATTTTGTATGGTTTACAACAAAAAGAAATGATCCCAGTCTTCCGATAATTCTACCTCAAAGACCATAAGGAGTATTAGTAAAGGGTTTTTGTGTTCAATTAAATATTTTAGTGTGTTAATTTTTGCTTATAAGGTAATGTTCCTCTTCTACAGTGGCTGCATGTAACTTATGCTTAGTTTTCTTTTTTTTGAATCGACATTGGACATCTTGCACAATTCTCAGCAAAAAGCTGTAAAACTGTTTTAAAAGTAATTTTCTAAAAGTGTACTATAAAAATACAGTGTAAATAGCTGTAAATAAAGTTGTACAACTGTAGAATCTATCACACATAGGCTGCTGCTGGAAACTCCAAGAGAAGGTTGTGTTGTAACGGTTAAGCAGCCTGTGAGGATATGGATTTTTCTATCAAACTCACTGAGGACCCTCTCTGCTAACTTGGGAATGTTTACATTTTAAAGAAGTACTGATCTAATTATTCTGTGGTCACTGTCAACAAAACTTCGAGCAACAGTCACTGTGTGAACCAGCACAAAGGAAGCAGTCAGATAACCCTGAAACAAGCTGCCTAGCCCCGATGGGTGGTCTTGGAGGTTGTCATTTGGTTTGCCCTTTCTGTTTACACCACTTAGTTATTTTTTCCATTAAAGAAGGCCTTCAGGTGCAGGGCTGATTGGTGTGTTTTCTTAGTTTCGTACCCATTCATCATGTTCTAAATATTGATTCTGCAGCTAGGGTCGGTGTCACTGAAATGCTGCTTGCTAGAGTCAATAGAGGATATTCTTGTTACTAGGTTGATAGGATCTAGATGTTTGTGACAAGCCTTTTATTTTCACTGCTAATGCCTTCACTATGTGAGATGAATACTCTTGTGAAGCACCTAATTTTTAAGATACCTGCAGACTCAGAATGAACATACTATGTTGAGTGAGAAACACCTTTTTTGTTCCTCAGTTTGAAATCTCTTTCATCTGTTTCATGCTACTGCAGATTTTACAGAGGCTTTGGAAAAAAAGGGGGATCATTTTTTCCTAGGATAGACAGTAACCTAGAACAAGCAAATCAGAAAGCTGGAACTTGCCACATGCCTGCTTCACGTAATATGTTTTGTAAAATTAACATTAGCCAAATAGTTTGCAGTTGCATTGTCTACACGCTAGGTTGCCTCCATTTCACAGTACCTATTGCAGAGAAAGGGAAGATCTTTCCTCCCCTCCCACATACACACACACGCCTGCACACACATTCACTCATCTAATATTAGATTTAGAAGAGATTGCTTCCAGCTTGGACTTCCAAATGTTTCCACTGGGAGACAGTAAATACCCCATTTGTGTAGCTCGTTAATGCGGTATATGTACAATCACTGTATAATGAGAAAAAACACAAGGTGAAGGGCTGAATGGGTCTTGGATATTCTTACAAATTAAACACTGAACCATATGTCTAAGGAAAGAAGCGAAACTTCACTACACTGGAAGAGAAATCAGGCATGGAAAATATGACAAACCTGTGTTCCAATTTTGTTATGTTTTTCAAGTGGATGCTTACTATATTTCGCTTAAAATTAAGACTCTAGTGCAGATAAATGTACATACAGGTATGTATACATATCCAACTATATAACCTATGAATTGCATTACACAAAGACATGGCCCTTTTCAAGAGTGATGAGTTGTGAAGGTGCAGTTTTATCTCCAAAAGAAATATTCTCACCGAGAAGCTGAGAGATTTGGTTATGTTAAGCTGCAGCATCCATAACAACAAAAACTTTCTCTGTAGCTGCTTTAGGTTCAGCTTCTACCATTTCAGTCACAGTATTTAGCTAGTGATTGAGATACTGCCTCATTGTGGGTACCAGGGCAAGGAGGGGTCCAGTTTGGTTTGCTTGGCTTGCCTACTGAAAAGATGCCACTTGACAGAATGAGAGAGAAGGGAGGGAGCAGAAAATTTCAAACTGGTTTTAAGAGTTAAAATTTATTTCTGTGTGTGAAAAGGTAATTCTTATTAAGAAAAAATTTGCAAACTTTTCAGCCAGCGTTCGACCGCTTTTTTTCTCAAGTCTAGCAGCAAAATTTCTCATTAAATGAAAAATTATTTCATGTTAAAATGATTTGTTGTTGAAAATACCATATATGTTTGGTAAAAATTGATCCTTCTTGGTATGTGTAAATATAAAGAAAAGAAACTTTACATTTTCAAAGATTTTTCTAAATGAGTTTTCTAAAAGAAAAAAGTTAGAGATTTACGTGAGAGCACGCAATACCAAGTAGGGGCCTACAACCAAGGTTTAGAAAAAAATCAGAAAGAAAGGATGGAAACAAGCTTTTATAATAGTTCAAATGTTGAACTGCAGCCTTAGTTTGCGTGTTTTGTCTGAATAAGTTCACTTGTCACTAACTCATTTCCGTATAGCGAACAAATGAACACATTTGCTTTTGAGTACTAGTAGGGTCAATATGTGATCATTCTTTTTGATAAATGGACTCTTAAAACTTAAGTGAAAAAGTCGTAAGTAAGAGCTGAGTGTTTGAGAATTCAAATAAATAATTTGTCAGGAAACTGTAACCATCTGTCAGTTCCTTGCATTGTTAGGCTTTTTCTGCTTTTCTCCCAGGCTAATAGAGAAGATGGCCAAACTGCCAAAACCAAATAAAGAACATACCTTTTGCGCTTTTGATCAAACCAAGTGAGAAGATGATGAGTCATATAAAGGAAAAAAAATTAAGATCATAAAAATATTACTTGGATTGTCAAAATGAATCACAGATTTACACTATAAAATAGAGGCCAAAAGTACATTCCTGAGTTACTCTATGCCAACAGCCATTTTAAACAGCAAGATATTTACTCCCCTGCTCTATTCCATGATCAGCTTTGAAAGAACTAAGGCCAACATGGAAATGACAGGTGTTTGATATGAAACAGTTATTTGAAAATACTGGAATCTCATCAAAAATGACCTGACTTTCCAAGGTGTAGACTTGCATGAGAAACCACTCAATCCCTGGCTCCTTTGGAATTTAGATGCCATATCCTGCTTGGAAACTGCACCAACTCCTGACAGGTTGAAGTTGTTTCTCTACTTTGTTACTCACAGAAATGATAAAGACAATCCATGATGTAAACAGTCAGCGTAGACCAGCTCAGCTTTAACAGCACTAACTCCAATACCAGAAGCAGCATTATCACTGAGAAACAGGATACAGTAGCCTGCACAGGCTTGTCTCGGCACGCAGACTTCTGCTACCCAGGGTGGGAACGGTCTCAACTGCTGCAGGCATCTCCATTTCCTCCTCAGACACTCCTCTGGGGGCCAGGTGACATCAGAGGAGAGAAAGATGCACTTTTAGGAACTAATTCATCTGCCTTATTTTAGACATCTATTTTAAGAAGAAATCAGGGATGTCTGTACTTAGGGAACGTACTAGGTATCTAGAGAAAAATTTTCTTAAACCTTATACTGTATATGCTGTGTGGAGATTCTCCAAACAGGGAATCGTCCTTCTTGTCTGTAAGCCATTAACGCTCCTAAGGAAAAGGCTGCTAATTGCAGTGAGTCCCTGTTGCAATTAGAAGTTTCTTGACTTAAGATTGTGGTTGGTTTATTATTTTTCTGCTTTCATTACTTTTTTTCCAGTCACATCCACAAACTAGCCTTGTGCAGGATATTTCCCCAGCAATGAATGATAGCTGGCCAGTTAAAAAAATTCAGAGTTGCCAGACAAGTCAATAATGACAGACTTTGTATGGTCTCTTCCGCTTGGCATCTATTCAGGCTCCCCAAGGACATGAAGCTGCTATTTGCAATACTGCAGACCTCTAATACTCTAAAATCTTTAACATCCTCACTGTGAGCATCAAATGTTCCTAGGTTTTCAGCATGTGAAAATCTGTTTAGCAACAAAATAAAGACTTTAAAAGTCATTTTTCAAGGTACATAGAACCATGTTATCTGTGTTTTGAGCCTTTGATGTTTGCTTCTGATTAATAAGGAGAGAAAAATTCCTCTTTCTCCTCTTCCTCCATTTCTTTCTGAGTGAAAAGTGAGATTTTTGCATACCTTTCAGTTTTAGGAGCAGCTATCTTCAGCAGCTAACAATTTAATGAGAAATTAAATAAAATGATGAGAACTGGCAAAACTGTTTTCCCCAATACACCAAGATTGTGTAAAGACACCACACAAAACTAATTTTCTGAAATCCCTACTTTGCTGTGAACAACTTAAGTATGCTAATGTAAATTATGTACAAAACTTCCCTGTGACCCATCTGTTAGAATATCTTCAGCATGTTCTTAATGTTCATTAGGAAGCCATAAATAGAAAGAATAGTGCGGAGCCAGCTATTTTACTTAGAACATTTTCAGTAAAATATTTATTCTAATTGTCTCCTCTGGCTTGTTGAAGTGGTATAGGTGTTTAAAGATAGAGGAATAACGTATTGTGGAGCCTCTGCCAGTTAGACCATTAAGATTTGCAAAAGCATGCTCTAGGATAATGTATGGCTCAATGAAGTGTTTAACTACATGTGAAATAGAGAAATCTTTTAAGTTGGCATCTCAACTGCCCACAATTTTATTTTAAAGTATTTCAGTGTGAGGTTTGCTTTCTTCCCTTTGAACTTCAGAGCATCGCATCTGAGAGAATCACCCCGTATCTATTTAGTTTACATTGTAGATCTGAGATCATCGTATGTGGGCACCTCTCTGATCCTATAAATAATGACTTCATTTTCAGATGTGCCACTTCCAAACATTGACACAACCATTACTTTTCATGATCTGATGTGGTGATGAAATGTTGCTCAGCCCTTGCCTCAGTCCCATGGATAGGAAAATATTTTCAATTTCTAGGCTTGCTAAAAAAAAAAATAAATATAAAAAAACAGAGAAAAAGTCTGTTGAAAGCTATAAGAAATAAGTCCTATTTCTTACACCGAAAAATATGCAAACAGCTTAAAACCCCACAAAATAAGAAATACAAAACATCATATGATATAGTATCTATCAGGTACAGCACTTACCTTACATAGCAGACTATGTAACTCCACTGAAAGCATGTTGATTCTCCTGTAGACAGTAAATGTCAGAAACATGCATGGATTTTAAGAAAAAATAAAAAAGGATATACCCAGCAAATAGATGTATCAGACTGAGATACAAATGCTTGGACCTGCCTCAAGCTTCATGTGAAATATTGGGAAAATTAGGAAAATAATGTTACTGCTCTTGCTGTGTTTCTCTTAACAGCCCCAACTTTCCCATGACCGTGGTTGAATGAACACCCCAATATGACACTCAGCAGTGAGGTGTGGGAGCGCTAGCTGTCTCCTGAGGTCCAGCCAAGTTCTGCTGTCCTGGTAGTCTCGCAGGGTAGAAAGTGCATACAGTGTCATGGCTGTGTTTAATGGCTGTGGTGATGCAGTCTCTAGATTTAATTTTTCAACATTGAAATCAAATGTCCCGTCTTTTTTATTTCCTATTGATATTTTGTTTTGACTTGGCTAGAGAGACACAGAGTAGATATCTGCATTATTTTGCAAAGTGCCTTTTGGTACCATTCTTAGTTAAATACTGCTGCTAAAATTTTCCATGATACTCCAAGTTGATAAAAAATCAGTTCAAGGATGAGTTAAATATAGTAGATTTTCTTCATATTATGACTACTGAAAAATAATAGATAATAAGTTTGCTGAACTACTGGGAAAAACTCTGTAAACTATGGCTATATAAGTAAGTATGTGCTAGTAAATTCTAAGTTATGTATCCTTTTTATTATTGTTTTGTATGAATGTCTACAGAGTGTAGGTTTGTTATTTTGAGCATAGCCAGATCCCAGTGCATTCACATGCAGGAAACATAATAACTTCTGTTTCCTTTAAGTACTCCAGTAATTTCTGCTTGACAATCAGAGATGGGCAAACTAAATGGCAAAATCTTGAACAGGTTTAATCGTTTTCCCTCAGGTAGGATCTGAGGTGTTCCATAGCCAACATTTCTCCACCTTCAAGTCTCCCCTGAAGATTTTCTCTCTCTCTCCTGGAAAAATCATTAACATTACCTGTACTGTTCAACATCTCTACAAACCCTGGGCTGCAATATGGGCTAATATATCAACAGACAGTGTCCCTGGCAATTCACAATTAGCTCAGCTCTGTATCGGACAGGAACTACATCTTCACCTTCCTCAGAGCCAGATTGAAACAATCAAGTGCTTTTTAAAAGAGGGGGTGGGGGAAGGGAAGGGAAGGGAAGGGAAGGGAAGGGAAGGGAAGGGAAGGGAAGGGAAGGGAAGGGAAGGGAAGGGAAGGGAAGGGAAGGAAGGGAAGGGAAGGAAGGGAAGGGAAGGGAAGGGAAGGGAAGGGAAGGGAAGGGAAGGGAAGGGAAGGGAAGGGAAGGGAAGGGAAGGGAAGGGAAGGGAAGGGAAGGGAAGGGAAGGGAAGGGAAGGGAAGGGAAGGGAAGGGAAGGGAAGGGAAGGGAAGGGAAGGGAAGGGAAGGAAATTGTTTTCCCTGAACTCCCCAGTCCTGCCTGGAGAGGTCCGTCATGATGAAGTCAGTAACTAAAAGGAAATCCTTCCCAGCAGTGCTAATGAGTGCCTAGAAAAGGCAGTTTCCCTCTGCGTGGCCCAGAGAACTGTCTCCTCTACGTGAACACACGCCTGTCTCTGCTGGTGCAGAAGTTCTTCCCTCTCAGACTTGACTAAAGCAATAGCTTGTTCCCAGGAATGAAGGAATGAAGTTTCATAAACCAAGAAAGCCGCTGTGTTTGAAGCACAAGGACAGGCCGTGCTTAGCAATGTGCTATCCTGAACACACCAACATGACTTTCTTTTCTGACCACACTGATCATGGTGGGGATTCAGGGCCACCCTCAGGAGGTTTTGGTGTAGACATTCTCAATTACAATACTTTTCAAAGACAATTGGTTATAATGTAACTAAACATGTTTTCCAGAGTAGAGACTATAATCTCTTGAGGAAGAGGGGCAGGAAGAGACTGGGAAAGTGTCCAGAGGGGCACAGGAAAACTCTCTGAGGATGGAGGGGACATGTTATAGCAAGAGGTGCTGCTTTATCTCAGAACATTCTTCCTAGCGGCAGGACATTCCTTTGGGTCTTGGGTACTTCAAGCCTCTGGAACAACTTCTAATCCCTGTCTACACTACAGCTCAAGATACTTCAGCGAAACACTAGGAGCAATGTGAGACCTAGGAAGTGGAGCTGGCATAGGAAGTGGAGCTGGCCAACTGGGAGCTGGTGGACATGACTCACTGCTGAGTGGAGCTGGCCCAGCCATGAGCAGTCTGGGAGAGAAGATATGTGTGTGCAGCTCACCCCTGAGAGAGCACGGCTGCAGGCCTCATCATTTCTGGAATAAAACAGTGAAATTCTCCTATTTAATTTATGGCATGTCTATTTTACAGGCCACACTGGAGAGTCGGATTAGCCCAAGGTAGCTGTAAAAGAGCCAATTCATGCACGAGACAGCATGACCACAGCAGGATGCAACTCAGAGATATCAGCTTTGTTTCTCAGAGGTGCATAACAGCCTGAAATGCACTCAGCCTTTCTTTTTTAAAAGCTAGTTTGGGTATCTCTAAATTATTCTTCACAAAGTGCATCCTTTTCTTTTTTTTTCTTTTTTCCTGAGCTTTTACTTATGCTCATAGACTGGGGGGGAAAAAAAAAAAAAAAGATAAATGAATCAAAGAGTGTTCTCTAGACTGGGAAGACAGGAAATAAGAGAGATTTATTGGTTTTAATTTTTAAATCTTGGGAGGTGCTCAAAAGCTATGCTGATGGGACCATATAAGTAGCTAGATAGAGACAGTAAATATCAGGAGAAGCAATGATAAATCTCGCTCGTATTTTTATTGGGACAAATACCGAGTTTATATAGCTGAACTACATGCCAAAAAATCTCAAAGTTGAATGTCTAGAAATAAGTACCTATATCCATGTGGGAATCAGTGAGAACTGTGAATTCTCAGTACCTCTGAAAATTGCTTTCACATAGATACAATTTATAGGACTACCTTCAGACACTGAACTTTGGAAAATTTGGCCAGGATTCCTACCTATTTATTGTTTCCTGGGCTAAAAAGAGTGATGAAAGTAGCTGGCTTTTTATTATTATTTCCATATGCAATAAATTTATAAGAATATTTATGCAAGGAATGTTACAGAAATTCCATGCTTTGTTTCCTTTGTGAAAGATACCTTCCTCATAAGAAACACATTATGCTTGGTCAAATATTTCTCTCTATGGGAGGATTAGATCCACAGAACTGTGGGGTTCTCATTTATCAGAAGCACTTAATTTATCACCTGGCTTTTATTAAAAAAAAAAAAAAAGAGAGAGAGAAATCTATTCTGTTTGGACAGCCACTGTACACTGGATTTAGGAGATTAAGGTTTACTCTAGAAAAGTGTTATTGTGAGACATGATATGAATAGCATGACATCATTTCTGGCAATACAGTATCAGTGAGTGAAAGGGAAAAAACCCAACATTCAGACAGCTTTCTGATAAAGAGAAAGCGTTCTAGACTCTTTTCAAAATTTACTGTGTTTTAAGGTTGTGTATGTCATATACCAGCCTAGAAATAAGAATAGACAAACCAGCAATAAATTCTTCAGAGGGCATTATTTGAAAATATATTGATGTTTCTAAGTGTGGGAGAAAGGGGAATTTAAGGTAGATTAGTGAGGAGCCAGTGGGTTTGGAGATATTTTATTACTTGCCAGAAAGCTAATGATTTCCAACTTCTACTTTAAATCTTTGTATGGATACTGTACTTAAGATTAAAAAAATAACAAATTATATGTCTTTTTCTGACCAGATATATGACCTTTTTCTAAGTTGAGTGACATCATGGGAGGATGTATTTACTCAGAAATTATTTCATTATAATCACTATATTCTCCCCCAAATCAGGACAAATCTTTACTAAATAATTTTGGTTATTATACTTAATAAATCAATTTGTATAGAATAAATAAATATGAACTACCTTTTTGGTTACGCAAGATTTTGTTCTAGTTAACAAAGTTTTGGTTTACTTATTTTTCTTTTTGCTATAAAATTCTTATAACATTGTTTTTCCCTACTTCTAAAATAATTAAGAATCACTGCAGAAACCTGTGTCCGGGTATTATCTGGTTTATCAACACTGAATTCCACCCCACACCCCCCTTCAAGTCTGGTGTTTTAAATTCATTGGATTTAAGGGATATGAGATAGTGTCATAAACAATAGTGTTACTGGGTGGTCTTTACAGCAGAAATGGTGAATATATATATGGAGGGGAAAAAAAAAAGTCCATACATATATTTTCCTGAGCTTTTGGACTGGAGATATACAAGTAACACTGTACCCTTAAAAGAGCTAAGAGGTATCATTAGTTCTAACTCTGGTGCTAAGAGGTGTAGTAGGCACACTAAGAGATTCTCCCCTCAAAGTTTTCAGGAGAAAGCTTAGATACGAGACTTAATAATTACAAACTCAAAGGCAGATTATTTTTGCTGGTTTCTTAGTTAAAATGTCTTAATTGCTAGACCACATTGCATATAATCTGTGTTACAACACTGAGCTTTAGATGTTGAGTTTCTACTATCATACCAGTTTGCATCATGTTCCTACATTTCAGTATAATTGTTTTTACATGTCTTTATCTGCTTGAGGGTAGGGAGGGTCTACAAAGTAATCTGGACAGGCTGGATTGATGGGCCGAGGCCAACTGTACAAGGTTCAATAAGGCCAAGTGCCAGGTCCTGCACTTCGGTCACAACAACCCCCTGTAATGCTACAGGCTTGGGGAAGAGTGGCTGGAAACTGCCCAGCGGAAAAGGACCTGGGGGTGTTGGTCAACAGCTGATGGAATATGAGCCAGCAGTGTGCCCAGGTGGACAAAAAGGCCAACACCATCCTGGCTTGTATCAGCAATAGTGTGGCCAGCAGGAGTAGGAAAGAAATTGTACCTGTTGGCACTGGTGAGTCCGCACCTTGAATACTGTGTCCAGTTTTGGGCCCCTCACGTCAAGAAAGACATTGAAGTACTGGAGCACATCCAAAGAAGGACAATGAAGCTGCTGAAGGGTCTAGAGCAGAAGTTTTATGAGGAGCTCTTGTGTTCAGCTTGAAGAAAGGAGGCTCAGGGGAGACTTCATCACTCTCTACAACTACCTGAAAGGATGTTGCAGTGAGGTGGGGGTGGTTCTCTTCTCCTAAGTAACAAGCAATTGGACATGAGGAAATGGCCTCAAGTTGCACTGGGGAGGTTTAGATTGGACATTAGGAAAAATTTCTTTCCTTAATGGGTTATTAAGCAATGGAACAGACTGCTCAGGGAGGTGGTGGAATCACCATCTCTGGAGGTATTTAAAAGATGTGTAGATGTGATGTTTAGGGACACGGATTAGTGGTGGACTTGGCAGTGCTGACTTTAGGGTTGGACTTGATGATCTTGAAGGTCTTTTCCAACCAAAACAATTCTGTGATTCTATGATTCTACTGTATCCCCTAAATGTGTCTTTACTGCAATGTGTTTGACATCCCTGAGCTTAACAACAGCCATGCAGTTTGTCTATAAACTATAAGTATTCTTTACTGGGAAAAGTTGTAGATACACCTCCATGCCTGCAGTTTAGTTGAGATCTTTTGTTTTAACAGATTAATTATATCATCTCTATATCAAGTTATTCTCCAATATCAAAATCATGTGAGAGGATTTTCTATGTCCTGTAGTCTATTCATCACTGTACTCACCCTGTATTTTAACAATCTTTGATGACTTCCTTACATTCCTAGGTCTAGTTTATATATTGCTTTGTCTTATGTTAATATTTGCAGTCCTTTCTGTTATGTCAATTAACTGCTAGGACATCTATCTAGAAACAGTATACTCAAGGATAATAAAGAAAAGAAAAATACTTCAAGATGCTAACAAATTATAACCACAACCAGATATAAACCAGATGTATGAGTGATAAACACAGAGATACAGAATTGTCACCACCCTTCAAAACTGCAATTTAAAAAGTCTTCCCCTTTGACCTATGGTAATAAGCTTTACTAGGGCATAACTGAGATGGAAAACTAGCCTTGTGTTTCCTTACTGAGTTTTTGACAAGTTCTTCATCGTTTTCTTCTTCTTCTTTTTTTTTTGTCTTGTTTCTTTATTAGCAGCCCCTCTCATACTATCTCTAAAAAAGCTAACAAGAGTGAGGGAAAAGAAGTGGCTAATGGAGTTTTCTGTTTGCCTGTTAACAGTGCTCAATGCAAACATGTGCTTCAGGTTATGAAATGGAGAAATGTTCTCACTACCACACAGCCTTCTTGCTTCACTCACTATTTCACAGCTGTGTTTAGTGCTGGAGAATATATAAACCAAGAGCACACACAGGCCAAATACATTTTATCCTTGTTATCTAGTAACAACATAGTTCCTGAACGGACCTCCAACTTTGGAAGACTGATTAATTTCTAAAGACAATTTTGACACCTTTGATTTGATAGCAGTGGAAGTACATTGATTTTCCTTTAGCAATCCAAAGGAAACACCTATCATTCAGTGAAAAGGGATATTTTTTCTTTTTAATCTCTATGAAATAGTTCTTATGAAACATGAAGTCAAGCAAGCTCATCTGGATTTCAGTGGGTTTTTATATAAATGTAAAAGGAAAGAAGATTCTTTAAATCCAGATTGACTGGTGTTTTGTTTTGTTTCCTTTCCTCTGGAAGACGTATAGTGTTTTTCAACCTGTACCCCGTGACTTCCTAGTGTTCCAAGGAAAAATCATGAGGGTTTAGAAAGGATGATTAAAGAGAGCAAAACCAACTCTCAGAGGGCTTTACTTCACTGTACTTCTACTGTAGTCACTGGGGTCTGAGTCAAAAAAGATGTCAAAGTTTTAGTTCAAGCAGGAATGTTAACCAGAAGTTTTGAGGTCTCTGTTGAGCGGTCTGCAGATTCAGTACCTCACCAAGGCTGTGAGACTTGGCAGTGCTTTATGTGACCTTGGACCAAATTTCAAGCATAGCAGTTCATACTTCTACAAGGAAATGATAAAATTGACTCATCTAATATAGGATTTCTCAAAAGTGAGAAAACAGTAAAAGCTTTTATTTTTTCTTTTATCAGAGTTTAACAATGGGACAGTCTGGTTATAATTTTGGATACATCTGTGAAGGATCAACATTAATATGAAGTATGGGAAGAAAAAACAAAAAACTCAAAACAAAAAACCCTGCTGTGAGCTGAGGACAGTACAGTTAATATACATGTCATTCATGCAGCCAGTGCTATAAATATATACAGTATGAGATAATTCTGTGAAGGTAAAAAAGCTGAGCACAATTTTACTTGAAAAAATTAGTCTTGGATCAACCATTTGATGACCCTGCTCAAAGAAGTCAAACTAAATCCTAGATTTTGTTTTGAATGTTGAAGAAAATGAATGAATTCAAATTTCAGTCTAACAGTGATTGAGTTTTATGTCAATGCAAAGAAAAAAACACACTGATAATTTTCAGGGAAAGTTGTTAATTATTAGTCAAATGTGAATGTTAATAGCTAGTCACGTTTAAAGGAAGTAACTCCTTCAGCACGTGAGGTACCTAAAGGCCAGAAGGGATTCCCAACATCTGAATACCTGTGTCATATAGGTGCATTAAATCATCAAGAGGCAAAGAGATGGTTTCAGATGAGTGACTCACCTTAATATCTCTTATTTAAATATCTCATTGCTTAGCAGGCTGGCTGTTATACCCTGTTCTATTTATTAGTAGAGACATAACCGTAGTGGCTGGTGCCTGTAAGTCTCGATGGAGTGGCAAATTTAAGCTGGGGCTCTTGAACGGAATCTAGATGCTGTCAGCATCCAGAGGCTGCCAACAGAGGCACTGCATATCAAAGACAGGATTTGCTCCAATTTAAAATATCAACCAAAATGCTACAACTTTTAATCCTTTAAAGGATGGCTGTATCATTTCACCCGGTGCAGACTGCCCATATCTATTGTTCAGAGCATATTATGTAAACTTCCAACATCCCCATAACACCAGGGATAGTTAAATATGTAAACAGAAATAATTCTATATTTAAACACTATAGTTCTTCTGGTTGTTAAACTATCATTAGAACAGGATAGAAGCTGGTTTACAAGCTCTGTTGCTGCATTTCTACACTGTGGGTGGTAGAAGCCGAGCCATTTTAAGACAATAAAATTTCTTTGTCAAATACACTGTAGATGACTGTTTATACATAGCAAGATTTGCTTCTCACCTTCTGAACCTTCAGGACAGAGCATTGATGAAATGGATATGTTGTTTTTAGTTGTTGTAGCAGCCTGAAAAGACAGGACTTGAATCTGCTGACATGACTGTGGTTGTTTGCCAGTTCTTTCCCTCTGTTGGAGAATCAGCTCTACTTTCTTCCTGACTGCATAAGACATGCTGAAAGATGTCTTCCTTAATACTACAGAGTGAGAAAATTAAAGATGGAGTGCTGCGTAGACATACAGGTGCTTTGCTGTCTAAAAACAATATCAGTTACTGAGAAAACAATTTTTTTGCTATATGAAAGAAGTAGAAACCTGCTGAAAATAGCGTTAGTGTGGTTTCTGTTTCTGCGGTCCCCAGATAAATGTGATATTTACACCATAATTTACACCTTAATTGAAAGCAAAACTGATTAATATATTCTGACAAAATCTTATCCTATTAGTAACATATAAAGCCTAAAATCCAACAAAATTTCAACTGTCACGTATCAATGCTTAGTAGGCTGAGACCCTGTCAAGAACTGGGCTTCCAAATCCACAGAAGGATTCAATCATCTTATTGTCATTCAGAACAGTTGTTTTTTAATAGGAATCAAACAAGCACCCTTGTGGATTCGGGCCAAACTACCTTCACAGTTAGGTGCAGCAGTCGAATCTCAGACTCACAGAGGTGTACCACCTTGCTGTGCAGCCCTTGCAGAGTTGCCTTTTGAAGACTGTTCAGGAGAAGAGAAACATCAGCAGAAATTCGACTCAGATGTGCCCACAGCAACACAATACATGTGCGTTGATCCCTTCCCTCTTGTTTGTGCTGCCTGACAGGATATAGGAAATAGGAGTAGAGAAATTTCTTTTCAGGGAAGGGAATTGCAATTAAGTTTTGAAAGTGCAGGCCAGGATGTTTATTTTAAAACATGTTATCGACCCACCACTTTACTCTGTAATAGCCTGGTGTTTAGTGTCCTTATCCAGCAGTGAGACAATGAACCGATGCCCTCCTGACCAAACCCTTAGAAAATGTGCTGACATTTAAGAGCTGTTCTGAACGCGGATATACCGCAGTGCTGGGTGGAGCACTCTGCAGGACGGACTATGGGATCTGTGACGTCAGAAGAACAGCTAAGAGATCACTAACATGGAAAAAAGCAGTCCTGGACACCTGCCTCTGCTCATGGATTTATCTCTGCTTTTTTCCTTCCCCCCTACTCCCCGTATAATGTAAAATACAAGCAATAATTAATTATGAAGCATTTGGAGAGATTATGGTCTGGGTCTAGTTGCTGGATCCAATGAAGAAACATGGAAATTCTCTTTTTTTACATATTTATTCACAAAAAACAAGGAATAATAATTTATTTTAAGGAATGTTTTGGGAAAACACGTAAAAGATCATGTATTTTCCTTATAGGCATAATTCTGCTTCCCTGACATGAACAACATTATTCAAACAGGACACTGTTCAAAATAACATTTCTAGTACATTTTGATTTATTTCAATGTTTCTTTATTTTTGATAGCTTTAAATATGCAACTGATATAATTCTGATTTAGACTCTAGATTCAATACTTGGTAGGTTTCTGTGATCTGTTCAAGTCAACTTATAAAAGGCAAATATCCATTCCACTGCTGTGTCTAAGGTCACACAAATACCACCATTACAAAAAAAAAAAAAAAAAAAAAAAAAAAGAGCTAAGGTTTGAAGAGAGCACATCAGCTCCTTTCCTAACACATGCCCTGGAAAATGTAGCAATCACTGAATCAAGACACAAGACACACATATCTGTTTTTGGTGAAGTTTTTTGATAATATCTGTATTTTTCTGAAAAATCAACACATTTCTCACATGAAGTATGAAATCAGGCCAGGACAAGTTCGCTTAATGAAGTGAAATATGAATTCAAGTATCTGTGAATTGATGTATACAATTATATAATATAATTTTATCTGCTTTCAGCTTTGTCATAATGTATTTTAGGTTGCATCAGATTTATGACCTCATCATTTGTCAACAATTCATTCTTGCAACTTGTATTTATTGAATTCATTATCTCATAAAATTCTGCACATGTACGATCAGATAGCTCTCACTTTAAGACGGCATTGTTAAAATTTTTAAACACATTTGAAAGAAAACTAAATCATACTCAGTCATTGAAAGATCTTTTTTATCATTACCATCTTAGCTTCCCAAATTAATTTATAAACTACATCTAGCCATCTTTATCTAATGTACAACAGCAACTTCTACTTGCTGAAAACATTACCAGCAGTTTTCAGTTACTGTTATGGAGACGTCTATTTAGACAGGGGAAAGTCCTCAACATTTTAACTCATTTGAAACTCATTCTGCTTTATTAACCTTTTTGTTAGGATGGTTGGAGCTTGGAGGTTTTTTTGGGGTGGGGACTTCTAAATGCTTACATAGAATGAACCATAGAATGCAAATGTGGTTATCAAATGTCAACCTATCAACCTATCTGATCAATTTTGGCATAATTTGATGACTCTGCAGTGTATGAACTGGTCAATTAGCTTGAAGAAAACATTTATTTGTACTGTTTCATTTTTGCAGTATATTAAACACATCCAAAAGCTAACATCAACAGAGTTGCAGAGGTGCCCCCTCTGAGGAGAGGCCAGGACTCCCCATGCCAGACACAGTACGTTCCAGCTGGCTCCAAGGGACCTACATCAGGGCACAGCTGAGCCTCTCAGCCAAGATGGTGGCACCTCAGGAAAAACATGTTTAAGAAATGGCAAGAAATGCCACAGAGGCAGAGGAGGATGAAGTAAAAAAGTGTGAGAAATAGCAGAGGGAACACTGAGGTCAGAGTAGGTGGGGTAGGATATCCTTTATGGTACTGGTGCAGGTGTCCACTGAGGCCCTTGGAGGACCCTACCCCAACAGCATCTGGATTTTTCCTGAAGGACTGCAGCCCATGGAGAAGCAGAGGAAAAGAAGAGGAAGGAGCAACAGACAAAAACCATTATGTACTGACCACAACCTCCTGTTCCCTTTTACCCTGTGCTGTACAGAGTGGGGTAGAGGAGACAAGAATGAATGAAGGAAATCAAACCTAGGGAATGAGGAAGGAAAGGTGTTGGTTTAGTGTTTGTCTTTTTATTACCCAAGTATATTTTAATTGACAATGAAGTTAATTTTCCCCAAATCAAGTCTGCTGTGCCCATGATGGTGACAGGTAAGTGATCTCCCTGTCTTTATCTCAACCCATGAACTTTCTCTTCCCTGTTCTTTTGTCCCTCCTGCTTATGAGGAAAAGTGAATGAGCAGCAGAGTGGGAGTTTGGCTGTTAGCCAAAGCCAACCCACCACATACAGAAACAGAGATGACTCACTTAGATGTCTAATCATCGTCTGAGAGATGAAAATGGCAGCCTGACACAACAGAAAGATGCTATGGAGGGACTGTGACAAGATTCATATCAATAAGTGTGGAAGATCTCAGATTAAAAAAAGCTTTGCTCCTACAAGAACGGGTTTACTTAAGTTTTCAGTGCTTATCATGAGGACACAAGTTTGTCAAATCTTGAAGCACACCTATAAATAGAGCTCCAGAGAATTCAGTCCTATTCCCAGCTGTGTCAGGAAGCTGTTTTAGCAACCTGGGCAGATCACTTGGTTCTTCTTTCCAACAGGAGTTTGCTGACAGTAGTGAGACTGCTTTAGACCAATGCTTAAAAATGCTTACAAAACCAAGTCAAGGTTTCATACATGGAATTGTAGCAACGTTGTGAGTTAAATATAGGTTGTTATGCCTCTGCTTCCCCTGCAAGACTTTGTCTGTTTAGTCTATTTAGCTTATATGCCCTTGAGGAGGGCTTGTCTGTATATAGTGTTTAGAACAATGACATTTAATCCAACTGTATTACCGTGCATAGTTTTGACTGTAGGAATGGTCTCAGAGAGGCCATTTGCAAATCCATTTGCAGAATGCTAAACATGAGCACAAACGTTTATGGGACTTGAGCCTCCAAATGCCTGAAGAGACAATGTACAATGAGCAAAATTTGGAATGGCTGTACTGAGGTTAGCTGGGAGTTACTTCTGTGCTAAGGCAAGGATGGAAATAGTTTATATAATGAATCAAAAAGCCAGGCCTATCTTGAACTGCTAGTGTTACGAATGTTTATTAAGGCACAGGTTTGTGGTCCTATGAATTATATGGAGGTTTTTTGAATGTGTTTAATTTTCATGGTATTCAAATACATAACAAGGGGCAGTTGAGCATCACTTTTAATATGCGATTAAAGGTAAATCCCATTAGGATCCAAACAGAAGACTTTTCAATTAACACATCTCTGCAGGGTAAGACATCTTTGAAAATGGAGGTTGCATAGCATTTACCACCGTTTTTTCGTTTCCTTGGACATACAGTCACTGATTAGCCATAGAAGCTTAGCTCAATGTTATTTTCCATTCGCTTATGTTTAACGCAGCTGTTACACCCAAAAGGTTTTGCTGCTGAAACAAAGGTGATTCTGAAAGAAAACGTTTACAGCAAAGTTCTTCTCTGATTTCTGTTGCTTGGCTATACACAGATGTATAACAGGAATCATCAGTTTTAGGAAAGTGTGCCTTATCAGTTTGGAAAGATAACCTTCCATTAAGGTCAGAATTACCATTTTGTGCATTTTTTCATTTCCCTTAATAAAATTCCTTGGTAAGCCTCTCTCTGGAGAGGTGTCATTGATTCGGTTGTGAACTGGGTAAAAAGACTTTGCAGACCGTGAGTGATTAGACTGGGAGGTGAGAAGTGTGGCACTGCTGGTAACAGGGTGCTTGCTTGTAGAGATTGTTCGGTGTGTGTCAGAGGTGAAAACAAATGCTGTGCTGAGAAATACAAACCAGATTCCCTTTTGTTGGCCTGAGGATAGGAAGTGGAGAGAAGAAGAGAGAGGGGGAATACTGTAAATTGAGGCTGAAGTGAATTTTCCACAATAAGACTACTATATGAGCCAGTATAAGCTCCCTGAGGGTGAAAATCACTCTTCTGTACTGGGATAATACATGACCAGGGTTGAATTTAAAATCTCTTTTGAAGACTTTAGGGCAGCTACAGCTCTGTTCACATAATCCACTGGCTAGTAGCCCTTCCTTCCTTCTCTGCCTGATTTACAGTGCTGAATCCCCATGTGTTTGATGGCCACCAGACTGAGTAGCAAAGTCAGCACATTAAAAACTGTAAAAAAAAAAATGCTCTGTAGCTTGAGCCAAATCCTGAATCATTATTTGTTGTGATGTTACAAATTTATATTCTCTGTGCATAGTGAAGTGGGGGTGGTGTAGTATTTGCTCCGCTGACTCTGCTAGCATTGTGAAAGACTGGAAAATTAATGGAAAAGTTGCAACTAGAAAACCGAGCAGTACAAAAGCAGAATAAGAGGGAAAAGTGAAAGGCACTTTTATCATTCATTAATGTAATGCATTAAACTCTTTCTCCTGCAGCAAAAAAACCCCACCAGAAACAGTTGTGTGAGCTCAGTGTGAAAGACAGAAGAATTCAGTCAAATATTTATTTTTGTGCCTAATGTGTGCCTAATTTTTCATTGCAGTGAGCCATGAGAGACTTATTTTCTCTTTTAAAGAAAAAATAATTTTAAAAATTGCTTTTATAGTGAACTTTACGTATACTTTCCCAATGTTGCTGTGTTAAATAAATTGTGTAGTAAAGACAGATTTTGTGACTACCTCTTGAGTAAACATAGCAACTTGTTTAGTGTTTATAACCTCTATGGGCCTGATTCTGAAAGCACAAATGACAATTCTTAACAGCACTGTAGGTTTCAGTAAGGAGATATTATTCATTTCACATGAATAATAAGAACAAAATTCAATATTCTTAATTTCGTGTGCAATGTAAGAAGATGCTGTATGATCTAAACTATAACATAAATCTTTAAATTAGTTCTAAAAACATCCCAGACTTGGTTTTCTTTCCACTTCTTCTCTAGCAGTTATAATTCATGACCAATTCTCCCTGTGAAAGTCTAAGGGATGTTTTAAATTCCTTTAACACCAAGCCCACAATTTGAGGAATAAATGCTAGTGGGTGGAATGGTTCTTAATGTTTCCTTCCTCCTCCTAAGGTGTTAACATACCTTTACTTAGATGGTCTCTAAATGTCTTTATTTCCCAGTTTTCTTGTTTTATCTCTTCTTCCTCTGTTGGGTAGCCTGCCATCCTCTTGGCATTTCCCTTGAATTTATTACATAATTGACGGGAAGGTCTACTGCTTTATGGCTCCTGTCTTCCCCCTCTTCTTTTTTTCAAAGACAGCTCAATTCCAGAATGCAGGTGTGTGGGGTTTATTTTCCTTATCTCCATTTTCACAGTAAGATTAATGACAGAGCCTCTTAGTGAGGTTTTCCAGGTAGCAAAGTAGTTACTAAAAAGGAATGACAAATATTTTAAATTCATTGCCTTACTATTTAATGCCACAATACCATTCAACTGCATCAGCTGACATCAAGACTTCATTGTTCTAGAAGATATATGTGGTCTTCAGTGATGTGAAAGTATTTTTTGTCATAGCAAATCACCTCTGTTCTAAACTGCACAACACCTTTTTACTCTGATATGTACAAACTAAGGTGTTGCTAAAGAATAGTGTCAAGTGATTTGTACTTCTGCTTTATCTTTTATCCCACTGAGACCTTTTTCTGTCTATACACTTTATTGTTCCAACTTATGTTTTAGTGATTTCTTATGCATTTGGGATAAAAATAAGCAAAATAGTCGTATAAACAATACCAAATCAAGACGGTTCTTCCTTGAAGAGGTTAAAGATGTTATAGGATCATGTTCTCGTTTCTTTGTTCTCTTCCAGGCCCTCATCTCCATCTTCCTTCCTGCCTTGTGTTTGTTTTTTTTAATATAATGACTAATCATCAAGTAGAGGTATCCAGTAGCACATCTAGACAACTAAACCTATATACCTGCAGGGCACCCTTAGGGCAAAAGGGAAGTGTATTTCTCCATCAGAGTTAGAGCCAGCTTAAGGGAAGCTGAATTTGCCCATTTCCTACAGGGGTGATCTAACCTCATCTTACTTAAAAGGGAAACAAAACTATCATTACCTTTTTCTCCATTTCTGGTTGTGAGAGAAATTATGTTGTTGCTGTACTTTGAGCTTGGTGCTGTTGATGGGGAATGGATTTACTTTGCACACAGTTATTTCTTTGAACAATTTGGGAAATATATTTGTAAGGTCGAGTATATCTGAGAAGTTACACTGAATTTTCAGTTCCATTGTAATGTTTTTTAGTAACTTAAGTTGGTTTGGGGAAGGAAAGGGGTCTTTCTCTTAAATGATTTAAATATAATATTTTGTCAAGACACTTTACATCTTTGAAGGTATAAGATATGTCCACTCTTCTCAGTGGTCTGGTGATCACTTAAATGACATTAAACTTCTTACTGATGACATTCAGCTAACGATTCTGAGTTTCTCTGACTTAATGTAGTGCTCATAACACCTACAGTCACACCTGGAGTTTCATATGGCAGAATTCTGAATTGTTTTTGCGTGTGTGGCAGTGTTTTAGAAATTTAATTTAATATCACCATCACCTAAGTTCTAGAGTATATTTTTTATTTCTCAAAATTTTAATTTGAAAATGATAGGAGTGCTGCTGCTGTAGAATGCTGCAGAATTTCTGGTACATTGGAGTCTGCACAAATGAAGTTAAACTTTCTGTTTAATATCTTGTTCATAGGTGCCTACTTATTTGTCTCGTTTTTTATAAATACTTTACCTCACAATTTATCCACAATATTTGTAATACCAATCCCATGTACTTAGAGTTTGTTCTGAAAAAGAGGCATGATTTTCAGAAGTAGATTACTTGGGACTGCTAAAGGAGTGTGAAGAAACCTAACTTACTATGTATTTATCTCAAATTTTCTGAAAAATATGTGTGCTTTCAATTAGATATCAACTTTCCCAGATTTTTCTGAGGAAATTTTCAAATTTTTTGTGATTCTAGTTTGTATTAAAAACATCTAAGTTAGGCACTTGCAATACTTGGGATATTTTCATTCTATTACCTTCTAATTACCTCCTTATATATAGTAGTTGGAACTTTTGAGAGGTTAACAATAGTAGACACTGAAAACTGTTTCAGGGATTAAATTATCAGTTAGAGATGTATATGTAATAATTGGAAACAGCTTCTCAGGTGTTGAATGAATCCTGTTTCTCCTTTGCATCCCTGAAGGATTTGCTGGCAAACTTATCTCTGGCTAATGTAGCCTTACTCTAATGGGCATTTTATGGCCTAGGCAAATCATCATGGTAATTAGCTTCCAATTTAAGGCTGAAAGAAGTGTACTGCTTTCGTGAGGAGGCCAAGAACCCAAATAATTGGTTTAAAAGTACAATGGTTTCAAACACTGACTTATGCTAAATACTGCACTGTGAGAATGATACAGGACTCATTCTGAGTGCCCAGAGAGAATTAAAACTGAGAACCTTACTCCCTGTGATGTTGATTATTTGGAGCTGGGGAATCCAGTTGAAAGGATATAGCTGCAATTTAATGTGATTAGCCTGCCCTATCAAGTCATTGGATAATTGTAGACCTCGCAAGACACTGCTTTTATGGTGTCGATACACACTGGCCTCTGGGAACACTGATTGAAGAGGGATGATAAGAGTAAAGTAGATTCGGATAAAATTAGAGACAACTGGGGCAAATAGATGCAGATTGTCTCATTTTAACACAAAAGAAACCTAGCTTACGTGAAATGGAATCTGGCTGTAATATGCTGAAAAGCTACTTATCACAACTCCCTCTGGTATATGCAACAAACATATGGAATAAGCTCGAGGCTTAACCGGTCTACTCAAGTTCATATGACAGATTCATTATTTTCTGCATTAGAGAGGAAATCAAAAGATCAAAAACTCAGTTCTGATTAGCTGGTAAATGTTCACTATTGTAGTACAGAGCATGCATTCATGTACAACTACTTTGCCATTTTTGGAAATCAATTTGTTTCATTCCTGTTGAGGAAGTACTATAGTATCATTTCACAAGAATAAAAGGCCTCAGTTTAATTGCTGGTCATATGATTCTGAACTCTTGTCCATCACCCATACCTCCCACAAAGCATAGGTTGACTTCACTGCTGTAACTCTGTTTCATTCAGAGATTACATGAATTTTGTTTCACAGATACTAGCTCCATGCATACCATTTATCTAAGGATGGAACAATTCAAAGTTCATCAAAATATATAAATAATTTGATAGTGTAGATACCAGCCACTGATATTGCTATGTACGCACAGTTCTAGTTGAGTAAACGGTGTACTTTTGAAGTAAAAGCAAATTAAATTTGGGTTGCTACTTATAATTCAAACTTCACAGTTATTTATACAACAATATAAAAAGCAATATTAATGTCCTCTAACATCCAAGGGATTTAACTTGCCTAAGTGTTTTTAAGAATCTGTGTCCAAGCAGTAATTTTTAATTTATGTAACATTATGAATTGCCTACAGTCAATTAATGCCGATGAATCTAGATTAATGGCATCAAATAAACTGCTCAGTGTTAAAGAATCTTATGATAATCAGAAACTGTGTCTTGCTACTTTTTCCTTTTGCAGATCATTGCATCTGAAAGAAAAGATTCCGTTAAAAACAAAATCAGAGTTTGGCCTGAGTTCTTAATAAGGTATTGAAGTGTTATTGCATTCAAACAGGCAAATCATTTAAATTCAGGATTAAACAATCATGGTGTAGAATCATTGAATCATTTAGGTTGGAAAGGACTTCAAGATCATTGAGTCCAACTGTAATCAAGTCCAAATGTGTACAAGTCTTAAGAGGAAAATATTCCTGCTAAGGTGGAAACTTTGCATGCAAGGATTGTAGGAAGCTCCTTCTCTGAACTGATGTTGATAATCTAGAGTGCAGAAAGTAAAAATGGGAAATTCATCCTATTCTCTTGTAACAAGAAATTACGGATAACTGTAGCGCAAGACAGTTTTTGTATGTTTTACTCTTTACAGCCATGCGTACATAGACATACTCATTCTCCCAGACATATCTAAATAATGAGTAATAGTAATAATAATCAGGGAAAAAAAGTCATGTCTGGAACTGTCTGAAACTTTCTAAAAACTGCCAACCTTACCTAGTAGTCATGGATTTCTGTCAGAGCAGGCATCAACAGTCTCTACAAAACCAGGTGATACTGCACCTGTGTCGCCGGTCGGCTGAGGCAAGCCGAGCACGGGGACGAGTCCTTTCCTATCCCTGAACTCCTCTCCTCCGGGAGAGAAAAGGGTTCAAAAGCAGAGATACGAAAAGGAAAAGAAAGATTTTGTGAGACCTCTGAACGTTTGGAAAACTGAAACAAACTTTATTAAAACTAGAACAAAATATATAATATGCAGAGAAAAACCAATGCAAAATGTAAGGGTTTATACAGGATGGAAAGGCGAGGGTTAAACGCGAGAAAAGAGAGAAAGGGGGACGGTACCACGTGCAGTCCGGAAAATGGCACAGGCCACGTGTGCGCTTTCGTGGAGTGAACAAAAGGAAACCGCGGCTGTTATGAACGCGGGGCTCCGATGTGCAAAGCACTGTTCCTACCAGCTCTCGTTGTGCAGTTAAAAGCGGCGGCGCTGGCAGGCAGAGACGATACGGTGTTACGGCAGAAGAAAAGCAGCCTCCAGGCGAGCAGTCTGTCCCAGGCGGCGTGGCGGGGGCTGCCCCGGCGCAAAGTCTCTTTCCTGGAGCGAAGCCGAGGTCCTGCAGTGCCTCTCGCAGCGCGGAGCCGGGAGTGTCCGGAGAGCAGAAAGACGCGAAAAGCCGAGAAAGCCCCGAAAGCCGGGAAAGCCGCGAATGCCCCGAAAGCCCGGAAAGCAGCCCAGGAAGTCCCGAATACCCCAAGCCGCCCAAGCCCGCAGCTTCTTAAAGGGGCAGTACCCTCGCGAGAAACTTTCTCATCCAATGAGATGGGCGAATCGTAACATGGAAGGGAATAATTCAATTGGTCAGTTTAAAACAAAAGCCTTCGAGCAGTTTTTTTCCTTCAAACTGCCACAACCTGCTAACTGCAGTTCACTATCTTTCGGGGGGGTATCTTTCTACCTAGCCTCTTCTTCAGTTTTTATTGGATCCTATAAGTCAGGTTTGAATTCTTCGGTTATTTGAGAGTGACTGTAAAAACAAGGCTTATGAATAGATTCGTAATAAAATTTAGAGCATAGGGAAAATATTTTGTTTCATATTGAGCCTGCTCATAATTATTCCATGGAAACTCTGTTTCTCCAAAAGAGATTTCTGAGAATTTACTTAAAACTAGAAAAATTGGTATTGAAAATTGTGATCTCATTTTGTAAGCAATTTCACTGTGTCATTCTACACTATTTTGTGTCTTTATTTTAATTTTTTTTTTAACTTTTCTCCATCAATGTATAACAGATTGATAGTTTTACTTTTGCACCATTGTTTTTGATGTCACACTTTTTAGAGGTGAAACTGTTCATTCGGAGACTCTGAAGCCGTCTCTGTCAGTGTATTAAATGTGAAGAGGTCATTCTCTAGTCCTAAGTCCAGACTGCGTGGAATGACTTCTATCCATGCTACTAAAACATCTCTTTATCTTAAGGTACTGGATTATAAATTATCAACTAGGAATAACGCATTACTTTGTTATCTTCTGAGCTATGCTCAGGAAATATCTGGGGCAGCGCTAACTGGTCCATGTCAAAACTTTTGAAAATTTAGCAGTATGAATGATGAAGCTTCCTAGTGCTTGGAAATGTTTCTTAGTACCATTTAATTTATCAATACAGTTTTAGCTTTAGAGAGAATAAATTGACTGTGTTTCAGGGGTCTGCAAAAGGTGAGTAGGAAAAACAAATTCTTAAATGCTGTACAGTAGTCTAAGTACATGAAACTCTTAAGAGAAAGGAGCTTACTATTCCCTTCAAAAAACACTCAGGGGTCCACATATCATAAAAGTTTTAAAGTGTGTCTTTAGTTAATTATCCGGAGGTTTTCCAAACCTCAAATTCCTTCATTACTTCTGTTCCATGTAGGATCAATTGCTTGGCTATAGATCTGTAGGAAATCTCATGGTTCTTACATGTTTTGCAAACTTTTTCTTTGGTTTTCCTCCAAAAGCTTGCAATACCAGCTTCATTTTTCAATTTTGATATTCAAATGTGAAACCTCAAAGCTAGGCTTAGTTAAATCTGAAGGATTTCTTCTGTGTCTGCCTCAGATCTATGATTCTCAAATTATTTCCTTGCAGATTAGAAATCAGATCTGTTTTGTTTGAAACTATATCCTATCACAGAGCAAGAGGGTGTTTAGATTTCATACCATTTTACATATTTCCTGCTTTATGAGAAAAACAGGGACATGAAATTTGCCTGATATGCATTTACAGTTCAATATTATATTTTTGTTGACATTCCTCCAAAGCTTAGATACGAACGTTTAAAAGAAACTTAACAAATAAACCTTCTGTGATTCTTTCACAAAATAGGATTTTTTAATTAAAATTTTATGCAATATTTTTATTTTAGTTTCTCTTTATTTGTGACATATGTAGATGTCTATAAAAGATCTGGTATTAAATTCTCCCTTGTTTGAATCCAAATACAAAAGTCCTCAGTAAGACTGGGCTTTATATCTTACCAGACCTCAAAAAGCTACCTTAATACTTTAAAATAAGTTCCTATAACTGTCTGTGATATTCTGCTTCTCTTCACTCTTTTTGCAAGGAAATATGTAAAATAGACTTTGCTTACATATGGTTGTGCACAGGAGAACATCAACAGTGAAGGTTATTGAGGTTAAATTAAAAGAAAAAAAATGCACTTTGTTATAGCAGTACCTAAAATAATCTAGAATAATTAATATATTAATAAGTTCGTAAAAGGATTATTCAAATGCAGCAAGCATCTGAAATACTTTTTTAAAAAGAAACTTATTGTATACACCCAAAAAAGTTCATAGGTTTTTGTCTTCAGTTCAGTTCTGCATTTGTTTCAGAAGCTAACACTAAATTAATAGATAGAAAAGGTTTGTAGAACTAGATGTAAGCATGCTTTTCTATGAAAGGGCAAAGAAGAATAAACCTGATGTTTCTTATGAACTTTCTAAAACAGTCAAAATTTTATTTCCAAATTCAAAGTCACATTTTTTAATTTTGAATTTACGGAGCTAAATTGTTGTTCATCATTTTATTGTTACTACTTTTTTGTGTTTTGCAGTAAACTGGCATTGCCAATAACTTAAACTGAAACTGTTTCAATTTCATACTATGTTCATATCTGAAAGGTATCCTGGTAACGGCAGAAGAGATTCTGCACATATTTGTACAAGGCTGCTTTAGCTCAATGACTTTGTGTACCCTTGGAGAGCACCCTGAGGACCCAGGATGCCCACAAACTCCGAGAAGCCTTTCCAAATAGAGTAGATGAAAGTCTCACAGGGTCAGCAAGCACAACATGAATAGACATTCAAAATTATTAGTAATCTTCCAACAACTTTTGGAACATTTAGTACTGAGGAATCAATTCCAGTGTAAAGTCAAAATATTAGTGTACTTACCGAGTCTTTAATGCTGTGGTTCTTAGAAAAGTAATGACATCAAAGACCTCTGCATTCTCCCTGGGCTTTAATCAATTTCTTCCATAGAGATCTATTCTTCCAATAGATTTGTGTTGAACTAATACCACAGTCAGATGCACAGAATAATTATTTGTGTGTCTGGTATTCAGAATGTGGCACGAAGATGGTGCTTATTTTTCTAGTTTCATGTTCTGTTACAGTTGTAATATATGTGGTATCTTCACTGTCCCAAAGCTCACACGTTTAGCTGTTGATGTTTAATTTTTACTGATCGGTATACTGGCACTGACATGATTCATTCGTTTGACGAAGGTCAATATCATCCACTTCTGCTGTCTTGGCTATAGGGTCAATTGCTTGTGCAATGACAGTGATGATATTTCATTTACTCTTTCCTTTATCCCACCTAACTGCTGAGTATATTGGGTCTGGAAGTCATGCATTAAACTTGGCCTCTCAAGTTTGATGGATACGGAAGAATACTAATCCAAAGGGAGTTATTGTCCATTGTAAATCATAAATATCTTGAGAACGAGGAGCAATGAGTCAAATTTGGAGAAGACATGAGTTATAGCACAACTGTTTTCATAAAATCAAGTCATCTTGAGTATATTTTCTTCTATTATTTCAGTGTAAAAGCAATACTATCCACATCTAATCTGAAATGCATATTGTTGTGTTTCAGTTTTATTGCTATCTTCACCCACCAATAGGGAAAAAATAAAATTTTGTCAGGGTCAAGAAATGAGACAAGTATACTCAAATTATCCATACTAAAACTTATATGTATTATTGAAACATACAAAGTTGTTTTCAGCATAACTATAATCTGCCTGTAACCTCTCAGTAACTGCTGTAGTATTGCTGTAAAAATGCAGCTTACAAGATCACCTGAACCAAATCATAAATCTGCATGAATTTACTGTTATGCTGCACCTTATGCCGCTGAATGAGATTTTTCACCTTGATTTGCTAGATTAAAGCTGTCTCAGATGTGCTAGAAGCACTGATTTCATGCTTAGTTACGTTATTAGGATCTTCCTCTCCAACTGGATTGTGTGCTAAGTAAGAAAATAGTGAAGAGAAAGAATCAAATTCGCTTCCACTGTCTTTAACAAGAAAAAGGTCAAATCTATTAATCCTCATGAGATTTTGTCACAGTACTTAGGAACAATAAAGGTTTTTGTCTTGTTGTAACTAAAATTTCCTTCACTGCAGGCAGCATGTTATGCAGAGAGAGTGTGGAGGTATTGCTGTCTGGGTAGGCTCCATTATATTGATGGGAAAAAGTTACAGGGAAGATCCACAAAGAACGTAGCTAAATTTTTAACATAGCTCCCATTGCCAAATCATGCAATGGTCACCAGAAGATGTAGCATTCTCAGCATCCATACAATTTTGGAAAAATATTATTCCCTTAAACCCTTATAGAAGGTTATGACTTCATATCTCATGTATGTCAGGTCTTTTTTTTTAATTTTTTTTCCCCCAGTCATTTCTCCATCCATCATCCCCAGAAGGGGAAATAAAAGGCACAAAAAATGTGATCAAGTGTAAAAAGGGAATCTCAGTCCCTGCATGGCGTGTCCTATCATGTCTCAAAGCACATATGTAAACAGAAAAATGTGAGTCATAATTGGTATTTTTTTCCGTACAGTAAAGATAAGGTAGTAATGATTGTTATTTCCCTTTTGAATAAGGACTCACTACACAGAAAAAGAGCCACTGTGACTATCCATTCCCTCTTCCTTTTCAATATTCTGTAATAATTTCTGCTGTTCTGATTTTTCTTCCTTTAAAAAATAAAAGCCTTTCAAAGATGATACCCTCTAAATTCATTCTCTCTTCCTCTTCCTTGTATTTGCCCTGTTGCCAACGTCATTCTGTTAATTAACCTTTACCAACCTTTTTTAGATCTCTTTTCTAAACTTAAGCACCAAATAAGAGAACTATCCATAGAAAACTTAGGAGAGAGTTGACTGAAGCAAAAGCTTGAAATTGTTCTCAGTAATGAATTTTACACTGGAGTATTCAACTGAACTTGAGGAGATTTAAAGCACATTTTTATTTTCCCTTGTTTAAGTTGTGTTACTTAGATATAGTGAAGCATCTCCGTTTAGCAGCTGTTGTCTACACCTGAAGCTATTGTAAAAATCGAGGATATCAGTTTGTTTGTTTTTTTTCCCCCATCATTTTCTTGATTTTTTTTTTCTCGTGACAAACGAGGCTTTTATAAATTAACTCAGCTGGTGCACATTTGACCCCAATTTTTGAGTGTATTCCCTGGGTCAAGTACTTTTGTGTGTGAGAATAGAGTCATTCTTCCCACCCTGAGGCAATCAGAGTACTCATGCATTTAACTTGCCATCAACACATATTTAAACATAAATAATTTTCTATGAGTTTCATCTAAACAAACAAATTAATGCTAAAAACAATTAAAGGCAATTACAATTTATTTTCTAATTTCAAATTACCCATAGCAAATGATTTTACTGAATAATAAATTAAGAAGTAAAAATCTGTTACTTTAGAATAGCAGGTATGAAAGTGTTTCAAAATATTTAAGTGAAAAGTTATTTTGCTCTGAAAAGTCCAACAAATCTTATCGTCTGATTTTTATGTAAATGTAAGAATGATATTGCTGTATCTATACCTGACTGTCTATCTCTCCCCCGCTTTGTCTTATCAGTTCCTTCCCTTGCTGGGAGTTTTGCTTCTACAACCTAAGTGCCAACATATGGTTGCATTCTGTAACGTGAACTCATAGCTGAGTCTATGAAGTTCATTCTTTAGTCTCCACCTTTGGGACATCAGTAGGTGGTAATCTTAGCAACCTGGATGTGATATCACCATTGTGGCATTTTCATTGACACAGCTCTGCTACAGAGACCCCTTGCCCCCAAGTATAATTCCTGAAAAATTAGCCTCTCATTACAAAACATTAAATCTCTTGTCACTCAACTCTGCAGCTTGATGGAAGTGTTGGATATGCAGTGGGGGCAAAAACCTCCCCTCAGGATTAAAGGTGGCCCTTCCCTGCTTGGTGCTACAGGCTCTGGATGGGTGGTCCCTCTGGATCTCTTTTCAATAACAGGTTCACCGGCAAGTAGACAGCAGCTATAGAGAGGATTAGAAAGCTTTAATTCAGCAATCCCAGAACTTTATGAGTTTTGAAGTGCCAGCTATATTATTCTTATGCTTTGTTACATTGGCAAAGGCAAAGGATTGCCTTTGATAAGAGAGTAGTTTCTTATTTATTGTTATAAAATATCTTCCAAAAGCTTCCTTCCTGGGTGGTTCTCCCTTTTCCTGATTTTACTTCGCAGTGAATGTTTGAGTTGCCCCTTCTTTCCTCCTTGTGGTGATTTAGGTTTGGTGAAATCTAAACAATGTGTTTCATATTTCTTATTCGCCAAGAGAGACTTTCAGGGCAAGGCTGAAAGAAAGCAGTGCTTTTGGTTAACATCTCCCATGAAAGCAATATATCTAGAATAATTGTCCTGGGAAAAGCAAGCCAAAGAAATTTGCTCAGCTGTAGACAGACTGAAGAGCTCAACGATGTGATAAATTGGTTACCTTACCTGAGTACAGAATAATGTTAATCTGTGTATAGAAGCTTTGATATTCATGCGAATTTTTATCACATTTAGGTAAAGAAGAAAGTCTCTCTAGTAATGTGAATGTTAAAAATGTTCACACTCCCTTTCAAAATGCTAGTGATTAGAGTTGACTACTAAGAAACAATCATGTGTAGTGATTATGCTTATATAAATTCCGTCTGGAATTAAAAGTTTATAAAAGAATTTTAAAAATTTTAATAAATATTCTTGTCTATGTTTTAAAAAACAAAGCAATTGAATAATAGTAATAATAATAATCAGCAAACATTAATATAGAAGTTAGCAGGGAGATAAGAAAACACATACAACGCTATCCTAAAGATAATGCAGGACAGCACTTCTAAACACCGCTCAAGGACTTTCCAGAAAACATAATCAAAGTCATTACCATCTCATAATGTGAAATAAACTGCATATTTTCTTAAGCAAATGAATGACTTACTTAGAAATGAGACTTCTATTTTTGCATTTGAGTGGTAAATTGCAATGACAGTTAAATCTGCCCTACCCTTTTGCAGACATATTTTATTTAAGCTATGTGGTAAGTGTGCGATAAATCACCACAGAAACTGGAGAGCAGTAAGAACCCCAGTTTAAGTCAGGTAATCAGGGGATCCAATAACTAAATGACCATGCTATGGCTTTGACTATATTGTTCGTATTTAGCTGCATAATTTATAAGAGTTTAAAAAGAGGTATTTATTCACTTCAAAGGACATAAAGCTACCTGCTGAGCTACGTTTACTATAGTTTGTTTATACTGCTTTCTGGAGTTGAAGGGCACTCTTCATCTTCTCATTATTTGTGGTTTAAATTAGAAGGTCATACAGCCCACGGTAAAAAAAAAAAACCAAACAAACAAAAAAAAACCCACCCCACCCCACCCCCGCCCCCCCCCATATTTCTGGCTTCTTTTGCCTATTGGCCAGCCTAATCTGAAAGAGTGCTTGGAAGAGATTCATTCCCTTGAGGTATGATGATCATTTTTCAAGTACAACCACTGTTCATTCTCTCTGGAGATGCTTTGATTCACTTTCAGCCTATCAGCTGCATACGTAAGGTACCTTTTGAAAGTACGTATCAGTGAAATTCTTCTCCTGGCTTTTCACCTACTAATTGCAAGTAGGGATCCAGTCCTCCTTTTTCAAAGTCACAATTTCTAAATCTCCCCCCAGTTCAGCTATGGTTGTAGAGCCATATACTTCATAAATTGTGATCATGATAATGTGAAGCTTTCATCTTAGCTTGAAATAGCATCTGTCTACTGCAACGTCTTTGAAAATTTGATTGATAAAGGATTTAGAGCTGGTTTTAATTATTGTCTTATGTACTTGGCAAAGGTTAATATTTTGCATGAGGAAAAAGATCAAGCTGTAATTCCTGGACTTAATGCAAGGATTCCAGAATTTTGCTTAACTATGCTTTGCAGTGCTAGAGAAACCTTAAGGTTTTGAGATGAGGAAATTTAGTGTATGTCTGAGAAGGTTTTTCATAGCTTATTCAGTTTATAAACAGAAAGCTTATTAGCTCTATGTTATTGCAAACAGAAAACAATTCCATATGCATTTGCTTAGTAAATCAAGATTTTAAAGTAAAAGGGAAGCCTCAGATTGGTAAACGTAATAATTTCTCTATTCAGTGTTTCAAATTAATTAACGACGCATTGGTCCCAAAGTTAAGGGAATTACACTAGCTCTCATTTGGCCATATTTTTTTGATAAACTGAAGTTGATCAAACCCAAACATCCACCAAATCAAAGAAGTTTGCAAACTCTCTTTTGTTTCTTCAACTGCTGCCAATTATATGAAACAGACAATTAAACCTCTACTGTGTCATATTAATTCTCGTGATGTTATATTTTAGGACATGACCAGCATCACAATATAGATATACTTTTATTTCAACTTTCAGCATGTCCTAAGTACTTTTTTTCTTTGAGTATTTTTTTTGCCAGCTGGATTTATAGTTAAATAGCAATATATGCCCTGGATAGATATTGCATGACATTAGTATTGTAAAGAAAAAACAAACTCTAAAGTTTCTAAAATAGAAATGAAGTTTTCATTGTGAAGTCACACGGTGAGCTCATTTTGTTATGTAAAATGTATAAAGGTTTTTTTAAGTTTATGAGAATCACCTCTGATGATTTTAAAATATTTCTTAAATTCTTATGGCTAAGAGGATTGATAAAGTGACTGATATCGAATTAGTAAGTTTCTGGTTTTATATTTTAATCAATATTTCTCAATACTCAAAGTTATCATCCAGACTCTATGACTATCATAATCCCATTTCCTAACCCTCCAAAATAAGTAAATGCAATCTAAATGAAAGTACAAGGTACGATTTTCTTCCCTCTCTTAGCAGAGAACAGAGAACAATTTGACAAGAAAACTGAAGCATCTTTTTTTCTGTAAAGATGATCTGTCCTTGTTTGAAAAGAAGAATTTTGAGAGTTCAGTGTGATTAAATTGGAACCGTCGTGAAATTACTTCTATAAAAAAATTAATTACTACAATGTGGAGTGGATGGAAGATCTACCTCATACACTGTTTAGTGTGTATGTAATATGATGTCTCTACTCCAAATCTTCAAACTGACTTATGCAAGCTAGTGATCTTAGTCAGAGACTACAGACTATTTTTAGATAGACTAGGAATATTTGTAGGATCGTAGGACTGTAGATCTACTGGTTAAAGAGCTGTGTATATTCTAATGTTAGTTTATTCTGAACATTGGAAAAACTCTTTAATTCAGCAAGTATCTAAATTTTTCAGAGGCTTTTCTGAATCTTCAGAACAATGAGGGAGGCTTCATCATCATGGCTTGGCTTCGCGGACGAAGATTTGGGAAGGGCTTTGCCCACGCTTATTGCAAGCGCGTTGATGGCTGAAAAGGCCAATGCGGGATAGGCAAGACCGGTTGCAAAGAGCACACCGGAGGGTCTCCTTGGTTGGTATAGTCGAGGCACGGTTCTTTCTGCGCTGTCTTTTCTCCTCGAGACGGACTCTACGCGTGCTCTCAAAGGAGACAGCAGCGTTATGTATGGCGTGTCTCCGAATCTCCCGATTGGAGGCCAGGGTGGACCACTGATGGTGGTCAATATGGCCTAGGCTGAGGTGTTGTTTCAGGGAGTCCTTAGATCTCCTCTTTGGAGCTCTTCTCTTGCGGCAGCCGGTGGCAAGTTCACCATAGAACACGATCTTAGGGAGGCGGTGATCCGCCATCCTGGAGACGTGCCCTGCCCAACGCAGTTGCGTTTTCAGCAACATGGCCTCAATACTGGTGACGTCTGCCTGTTCAAGGACAGCAACGTTAGTCACGTAGTCAGTCCAGTGGATGTTTAGGATTGTGCGGAGGCAGCGCTGATGGAAGCGTTCGAGGAGTCGCAGATGGTGGCGGTAGATGACCCATGAGAAATGTTCGCGATGTCTGTCACACCCGAGTGATGCCTCGTGCAGAGGGAGGCTTACACACACTGGAAATTATCCAGTGTTTGTGATAGTGAACATTGGGTTGATAAAGTCTTTGGTTCCAGACTTAGGAGGGTTTGGTTGGTTGGTTGGTTGGTTGGTTGGTTGGTTGGTTGTGTTTTTTTTTCCTAAGTCTTCCAGAGTGACAAACTCATATAATTCAGTGATTTCACTTCTTTAGCTTTTGATTTTTCTTCATCCGTCTTGCGTGTTATCATGCAGATCACACCCATGAAGTAATTTTTTGCTTCCTTGTAATATGGTATGTGGGTTTTGTGTTTTCACAGAAGATGTGTTTGGCTGGCTGACAGTTTATTTGAAAACTGTTTTAACTCCTGTATTAAGAAACAGCGCTACTTACAGATCATGGCAATATGTTCTGCATTTTGTTTCCCTATTTTTGTATTATTCAGACATGTAATGAAAACAGTATATGGGGCTAGCTTTTAAGCATTTATTTTTAACTACTGTTTATGTCTCCAAATTCATTCCTTGTGTAAGATGTGCCTAGAAAGGCAATGAATATGGATGAGATTGACCCATGTTTCTATATTTTAACATAATTTCTGCAAAAGACAGTTGTCTGTGCTAGTCTCTGTGGGAGAACTGTATCATATGCTAACTTTGAAAGAGGATGAAAGCGACGATATGATTCTTTATGATGTGATTATGAATTGAGCAGCCAAAAGATAAGTGAAAAAAGATGAGCTTTTATACTCAAGGAATAGCTGTTGTTCATGTATTTCTCTCATAGGGTAAAGAAAGAGGAAACAAATCACTTCATATATTCACATCAGTTCAAGAGAAGGCAACAGATTTCTCTTAAATGCTGAAGGAGCCTGCTATGGCAAGGAAAGCTTCTCTCATTCAGAAACATCTGTTTTGCTCCATCTAAATGAAGAATTTTCTACCCCTGAACTATTAGATAATGATTTTTGTTTTTTGTCCATACAATGTGAACACAAATGATTGAAGACTGGGAGGTAGGGACCTAATTAGAACAAAAATAAAACACAGGGAATTAGGAACACAATTTGATTGGCTTTTACTGCAATGTTTGGACTTCTGAAGATTCCCTTCACTACTCCCACTTAAATGTTGAAACGTTTTCCATGAAACATCATTCATTAGTCCAGGTTCCCCTAAGGTTAGCTGCTGCCATTCTAAATGTATTCTGCTAATGCAAAGAAAAATGATCATTCCAATTGTGTGGTCTTCTGTAATCTCTACTGTAAGGCCAATAAACTTGAAATACACATTGGCAAAAATGTACTGTAAAACACTCCTCAAAGCCGTAGGTGCCAGCTAAAAAGACATTTTTTAGTCTTTCACAGATAAAGAAAAGCACTTAAGGAATGAAAGGTTTAATTTGCTGGTTCTGTGCTAACTAAAGCTTGCCTTTAACGGCAAATATTTTAACTTTGGCCTGAGCAATAGAAAGACATTTGAAACTTAAACTTCCATTATAGAGCTATTTCAGGGATGAAGCAATTTTGTTTATTGCACAATAGGAAAAATAATATGGAAATGACTCTGCAGGAAAATAACAGTAAACAAAATATGTGCATACTGTCAATATATTGTGGAAGTAGAACCACTCCACAGTTATCATAGGCTTGCAAAATTCCTAAAAAGTAATGTTTAGTTATAATGGAGTCTGCCTGCGTGATGATGTCTTGCAATGTGGTCTAGTTACAGCTAGCATAAACAAAATGATGGTTAATCCGTACAAAATGTCCAACAGTTTATGGGCTTTGGCTTCAGTTTTACATTCTGAACGTGTAGGAGCTTTCAACAATGTCCAATCTTATTGCAATTCCAACAATTATCTTCTGCCACAGTGTATACACAGTGACCTACATTCTGCAGTAAAATAGCTTCTGCTGGAGGACTCCACGTATGGAGCATGTTCTGCCTTTTACAGGCACAAGCAAAAACTTTTTTGTGGCTCATGAGGAGAAAGCAGAGTAGAGAGCACCTGCATTGTGTTTCCTTCTCGCTGGTTTTCCTGGGTTAAATATGACAAATCAACACTTCATTGAAGTCGCTAATGTCCATGGAGATGTTAGCTTTGTGAAAGGCATGGTTCTGCTAATACAGGCAAACTCTCCCTTAACCACATCCAGAGATTAGTAAGGGTTCACAAGAGGAAAGCAGCATTTGAAATGGTTTCTTTTCTTTTTGTGACTTCTGTGATTTGCTTTTTATGATTTTGGGGGTTATTTTTGTGGGTTTTTTTTTATAGTCATATTATAACAGTTCCTTCTTGTCAGACAAGCAATGAAAAAACTGGTAAAAGACAAGAAATTAGCCTTTTGAATGCTATACCACATCACTAAATTTCATTAGATAACAGATTTTAATGTACAGTGTTTTATACTGTTTTAAATCAGTAAAATTTAATGTTAAAACCACAGTACTTTTATTCAACAAATATCACTGAAAACACGAATAAAGATTTACATCTGAAGACTTGCCATTCCCTAGTATTTTTTATTATCTCAGTCACTAGTAGCTTACTTTTATTAATAGGAAGTATTAGGGAAAACCGAGCAGTAATAACTAACAAATGTAGATATTTTTTTCATTTCTACTTACAAAGTACCTAGAATTCTTTCAAGTCATATATAGTTACTGGGATAATATGTAAGACTATCCATCCTATTGCTATGTTGGCACAAAAACCTATGTTCAGAAGATAATGAAATGAATATTTTCGATGATAGGCAGCTGGTAATATCTGCCACCAGTACAAAAATGAATATCACAGGGAGAACAAAGGGGAAAATAAGGAAAAACTGAAAGGGAAAATGAAAATGGAGAGAGTAACTGAATTTATTTTTTATGTATGTCAGTTCAGTTGATTCTGTCTTTGTATCACATCTTTTAAGTGATTTATCCTCTGAGTGTTGACAAAGCAGCATATTTCACTGATAGCTTGATTTCTTTCAAATTAATTTGGAGTTATTGCTGAGGTCTATTCTTATTTATTATAACATCAACAGATATAAGCTTACATGTAAAAATATTTTTTACTTATGTTCTTGTATCATTTTCATATTTCTTCATCCTTTCTCACTGTAATATGATTTTCATATTGTTGGATGTTGGGTTTAGATTAATCATTCATCATTTGACTAGCCTAAAGAAGACTTAGACGTTATGCTCACTACCTGTAAAAGAAATTATAAATAAGATTAAAAACAAAACAAAACAAAAAATTTAAAAAAGAGCAAAAAAGACAAGCTCACAGAAAGCCTCTCTTCTCCAGAAGAGTAACGTAAAAGAAAGAGGAGACCATCTTATTTCCTAAATAGTAACACAGATGGTTATCAGGTGTTTACAGAAGGAATTGTTATGTACAAGGAGGTTATGAAAACATTGATCCCAAAGAATGAGGTGGAAATTTCTTATATAAATCACATTTTTTTAGTGACTAAGATTGATACATGTAAAATATATAATAAAAAAATGATGTAAACTGCAAACTGTGTTAGATAGCAGACTGGAACTGTTGGAACAGAATAATCATGGGCAGGTGAAAAAACCATGATGTTGCAAGTGTCAGAAAAATAATAAAAAATACAGCAAAATAAATATGATGGAATTTTTGAATGGCACTGGCCATTGAAAGGATATTTTAAGATAGGTTACTGGATTACTTGAAAAAATAGTAAATAACGGAATAGCAATAATTTCTTATATTAATGGAGTGCCTTTTTTTGTCTTTTAATACTAATTTAAAGAAACTAGCTAGAATGAGAATAAGACCCCTCAGGAATATAAGCTGAGGCTGCTTATAAAACCTATGGATCAGATCTTAAGTAGGAAAATAGGTCGTAATCCTATAATTATACATGAACACAGTTTCTTTTTGCGTGTAGTGGGAGTCCCACTTATTTTAGCAATTTAAAATTTATCTTCTGATAGCACCTTGGGATCCTCTTATGGTCAGTAATGGAGCCAACACTCAGTTTCTTAGTCCTCACTCTGCTATATTCTCATTGGTGTTCATGATTTACACTGGTCATAATTTAGAGCAGAGAGGAGCTGAGATAGTGTAACATTAAGGAAAATAATTAAAATTTATTTTTTAGCTTGTCTTTTAAATGCATGAAGTGATTCCACCACAAGTAACCTCTTCAGCTTTCATGACCTCTCTACAGCTCTGAACAGAAATCAGTGCTTAGCTGATTTAAGCAGTGTGAGGGGGAGATGGAAACAGAACAACTACTGTAAATATAACTAAAAAAATCATGACAAACTGGGCAGTTTAATGATTCTGTGGTTTCAGTAGACGATGTTCTGTATGGAGAAAAGTTTTGTTGGAAGCAAGCTGTTACCACATGTGAAAACGCCCTTTGTTCTATCAGTCTTCCTTTTTTGTTTGTTGGGTTTTTTGTTTTGTTTTGTTTTCAAAGATTATGTGAATTATATTCGTAGGCTGACCTGTCCAAAGGCAGATGTCCCTTTACCAGAAAACAAATCTGGCACAAGCAATGAGAATACTCTCCCTGAATCTTATGTTGGCTTCAACTGCAGGTTAGTTTAGGTCTCACAGGGTTCACACAAGTTTGTAGATTGATATTGATGGCCACTGTGGTGCTTGGTTTAAGCGCAAGTTAGCCACAGCAGGAACAATGCCTTTACTAATCGGGCAAGAGAGACAACATAACCAAGAAGGTGACTTAGCCAGGTTGGAACTTCCCTAGTATTCTGGATATGCTAACCCCTCTGATTTCCCCAGCTGAAGAAAACCTGTCTGAATACTTCTGGTATAGAGAAACTGCGTGAAAAAGTTGAAAATAGTGCTTGTCTGAGATACTAGGCAGCTATGGAAAGCACAACAGTAATAGAATAGATTACTTGAGAAGGAACAAAACTGATGACCCATAACGCTCAATATCTAATGTAGGAAAAGGAAAAGTAATGGTAGAGAGCTTTTGAATGACAGAGATGGGATTCGCTCTTTGCAAACCTACCCTTAAGTGTTTACAAAATTGGATTTAAGATAAACTAAGGAAGTTCCTGTCTCCACCTCAACACTGCCCAGCGTGGTGTTTACTTCCAGCCACTTCACAAGGAAATAGCAGCATTTCTACATGCTGGCCTTATCACAATCATAAGGTCAACCATGAATACTTCGAAGAATTATAGTAGCTGATGACTAAATTCCGAGGATCTGAGTCCTGGTTTCTGATGCTGCTATTTTCTGAGTTAACTTTTAATAATTTATAAAGATGATTAATATAAGAAGATGCTTACTGTAGATTATTTTCCAAATAACAAAACCAAACCAAAACAAACAAACAAAAACCAAAACAGCAAAAGTGTATTCACACTATTTTTACAATGTTTTAAGAGCTATAGACTATGTTGAACAGACTCGACCACCTATTGAATTCTCTATGGATTTGCAACTCAATAAGAGTTTAGGGGAAAAAAAAAAAAGTAGGATCAACATTGTAACCAACTGAACATTTAGAGCATTAAATAGTAATGGGAAGTATAATTTACAGCTGCATTAAAACCATCTTACAAATTTGTTTTCTGACAGTGTGACAAACAAAACTACATGATGTATTTTTCATTTTATTATGTAAATGCATTTTGGTGTGTGATATGTTGGAAAAGTTGTCAGCAGAAAGTAGGTAGGACAGTTACCTTTGGTCTCAAAGTGTTGCTCTCTGTGTCAAGGGAGATCCCTGGAAGGAGAAAGAATCTGCTTTTCCTCAAAGATCAACCAAGATCAGCATAAAAACCTTCCTGAGCCCTCTAGGAAAGTCCTGTAAGTGATGTCAAAGTCAGAGGGCAGAAGGCAGATGAAGGCATGAGCTAGAAAACGAGGAGCTTCCAGATGAAGGGCAGAGGCAAGAGGGTATTGAGCAGAGTCATACATGCAGAAGGGAAGAGAAGAGCTGCATAGTCAGGCTTCAGTGGTGAATGGGAAAGGAAGAATTTCCTTGTGAACCTGGGGGAGGAATGGGACTTGATGGAGTTTGGCCAACCCACAAATCACTGAATGTGGCTGGACTGGAAAGAGCAAAGCTGAAGCTGCCAGAACTGGATGAGGGTTTTTTGTTTTCTGGCCTCTTGTTTTAGACAACTCATCCTGCACAGCTGATTTTCCCCTCATTACTAAGCTACCTTGCTCTTAAATAACGCGTTGTAAAAAAGTTAACTCTAGAGATTTGATGGTACATCTTTGTATTTGCTCTTCAAGGAAAGAGGGAGCAACTGTACCTCTCAGTTTGGAGTCCCATTGCACAGCAATATGTTTAATAATACTTTTGCATCTTGTATTTCTTTAGATTTGGTAATACATATTCACCTTAATAAAATCCCATGAAGCAGGTAGACCCGTAAAGATAAGATTTTGTATATTCATTCTTCCCCCATCTGCAATGCAACACTTCAGTGTACAATTGTATTTAGACTAAAGATCAATTTTAATGTCATTTTATTTCCACAAATCAACGCTACAAATATAATTAAGTTTTTAAATTTATATAAACTATAAATATATTATACGCTTTATAAATCATAGATTTCACTCAATGACTTGAATAGGATTCAGCTGAGGAAATTTGATTAATTGGATTATTTTATTTGGGCTATTTACATGAAGTAAAAGCCTGCAAGTTTGGGACAATCTCCAAATCCTGAAAACTGTCAGACATAGTCACTCGGGATGTTGTTGTTTGCTACTGTGAAAGTGTCGACCCAGTTGAATTTTGCCCAGCATGTGGGCATAGTAGTGACTGATCCAGTGTACAGTCATCCCACAAAAGAGACAAATAAAACCTTTCCTTGACATATCTCATAATTGGAAGTATGGACTCCTTTATACTGCAGACACTAGCAAGAATAATTAGGGGCTTTTTTCTACCATCATTCCTCCTACAGAAGAAAAATGAAACCTTAGAGTTCAGATGCAGCATTTGTCTCCTCATTATTACAAAAGACTATAGGCACAAAGCTGATAACTTTTACTAATACAAAAGGCCTGTACTTGCATGCATTATCCTATTGGTTTCATCGTGCTCCTCATACAGTAGGGGATATGCATGATCAAAGCAAGGGATCATTAACTCGCTCTGAGTTATTTATGTTCTTTGAAACAAGATGCTGTGCTTCGAACAGATTTTTGTGGTGGCAAGAAAAGCCGTTTTTAAAAGTGCATAGTACAGAGCAGAAAGAGAACATATCTTTCTCAATTTACCATTAAAATCCTTTTAATCTCTGCAAAAACAAGAAAAATAACACAGTTAAGCCTTGGATGTTGATGACTAACAGAAAATCTCAGTTAAACCTAAGTCACTGAACAGAAATTTTGAGAATAAATCTACCTACGGATGACAGTTTAAAGGAATACAATTTTTCTAAACTTCAGAAGGCATCAGTAATATTTTAACAAACTTGAGAGTGCATGGTGACATACAGTGTAACCATAGATTAACCAGTCAGAATTTAGGATTGAAAGATTTATTGGACTTTTTTTTATTGACTTAAACTGGGAAGAGAACACGCTTGCCATGGATGTTGAACTGTTTATAATAAACGTAACCTAGAATGGATAGTATTCCCTATGCACGTTTGTGGTGGTTTTGTTCCCTAATTAAAAGTCGATGCCTGAATAATCTGAATTTACAGACTGACATTTTCTAAATATGGGCTGATGTCATGAAAGGTGAACTGGGTTAAATCATAAACTAATATGTGTGGGCACAGATGCAGCCTGTACTAAAAAATCTGTGTGTGCCCCTTGGTATATAACTAGGATCCTAGCAATGAAGGTTGTAACTCCAAGTCCAACTTTAACAGATTCAGCCTAAAGCAGAATATAATCTTTGTATTTTAAATGAGTTATAAATTTATTTTCATGTGTTTCTTCAAAGCATCTGTAACTTTCAAGTATTTTTTTTCTTTGTGAATTTGACAACAAAAGAACTATAAGAAATCTTTGTCTGGCGAGCACAGCTCTAAAATAATGTTTTAGCATATTGGTTCCATTTTGCTATGGTGTACTTTTGTTTCTGTTCACATCCATACTGAGAACTGTGCTTCTGGAAGGAAAACAAAATCACATATGCATCTGTCACATGAGATGAAACTCTTCAACGGCATTGTAGAAAAATGCTACATAAAACCTAAAAGTCCTCTTCTGCAAGTGATAGCTAATAATTTATAAAAGGATCAGTGATGATTCTACATATATGAAAAGAGAAAAATCAAGGGTCCAGGCTTAAAACATGGATCTTAACTTACTCCATTTAAACAAATGTGGTAAATCATGTATTCGTTTATTCAGCAAATGTGAGTGTTATTGAAAATAGAAAGTTAGTCGACTAGAATCAAACCAATTCAAAAACAGCAAGCAAAACACCAAACAATCCTAAGACAAGGGGATCTTGACATCAATTTAATGTTCATCAGGGTACGTAGATAAACTGTTTTGATGAAAATATTCTTCTGAGTTTGGAGAAAAATAATTGGAAAAAGGAATTATATCATTGTGATTCATTGGGGCAGAAGGCAGAGAGCGAGCGCTGGAGAGGTGGATGAGGGAAGAGATTTTCTCTATTGCTTCTAATGGCCTTTAGAAATCTACTGGGAACAATTTTGTTTTCTTAAACTAACTGCTCTAAACTGCCTGACTGCAACCCTGACCTATCATCGTAGTAACAGATAAAGTCATAACACAGATCCATCACGATTTATTATCTAAATATATTACATATCTTTTTCTCTCTTTTCTCTCAGTGTCCTCCAGAAGTCTGAAGCTGCTTTTTTTGACAGTTCTGGAAAATGAAAAAGTCATGGAATGTGTGGGAACCAAGAGCCTGGGACACTACTAAACTGTTGTAACTTGAAAACTGTGTCATCTGTGAAATAACACATGCCCCAGTTTATATTGTACTATTTAGATTAGAACATAAACTGTAGCACATGGAAACTTTTCCGTATGCACTGTGTGCCAGTGCCTAGGATTAAAGCTGGAGGCTCAGGTCTCTAAGTTTGGGAACCTCAAAATCCCGTTCAGACATCACGTATTTCTCCTCTACATTTTATAGGAGAACTGACATGTTTTACACTGAGGTTCTGTTCTCTTATTGCCTGAAGTTTAGTGTCTTAATTCAGAAACTGGGTTTAATTATTGCTCGTTTGCTTGACTGAATAAATTGCAGACTGATGACTGTGGAGTTCTGAAGGAAGTTGGAGTCCGTAAATACTATAAGGATACAATGAAGTAACTATTAATCACTGTATGTTATTAGCAGGGAACTTGAACAGAAGGTAGATGTCAAAAGCTCTCTTTTGTACTCTTTTCACTAGCCGCTGTTTTATTTGTGACTCTGCATATGTCACAAAAGCCCAATTTTTCACAGGTGTTGAGTTCTAAAATTTATATTAGAGCACTCCTCCACTTTTGAGAAACTGTGAGGTCACGTGGATCAAAAGCATGGGAAATTTGTAAGTAGTTTGGAAGGTGACACCTCAGGTCAGGATTGTGCATCAGGCATTTTAGGATGTTTAGAAGGCAGCCTGATTTTAACTACTTTAAATTTTCATTGTCAGGCCTCAGGATGAAGTTTTCAACAGATAATTATGGCAGAAATTGCCCAACTATTTCTCATTCTGAGACTGAGAATTAGAATCATGTGGAGATCAGAAATTACCTTCAGGAAAGGATTTTGAGGCATTAAAATGGGTATCACCGGGAATCAGAATCATCCCACAGAAATGCTGGTATTGTTTGGGGAGACTAATAAGAAGGGATTATTGTCCTTATGTTTCCTGGTTCAGAAATTCTCTGTTATCAGATTTCATCAGGAGAGAATGTTTAATCACTGATCATGTCACTTCTCAACCTGCAATTTTGGGAACTAAATTATTCTTTTTTTATATTATCATTATTATTCTGTCCGTGTCCGTCCCCTCCGTGCCCCCCGCCCCACCCCCCCCCCCCCCGCGCCCAACCCCGTAAGAGATGTTCTCCAGTCCTTTAATCATTTTCCTGGACTTCTCTGAACCTTTTGTAATTTTTCATCATCTCTCTTTGAACACATAATTAGGCACAATAATCTAGCCCTGATGGCTTCGGTGCCAGTACAGATGTAACATTACTTGTTCACTCATACTTGGGATTTTCTTACTAAAACTTTCAAGGACTTTTTTATTCCACAATGAAAACTAATGTTCAAGTAATTATCCATGCCGACCTTTAAGTCACTCAATATTTCTCTCATTCCTTAGAATTCCCAATCCTGGAGAATGACTTACATTCCTTGTACATCATTATGTTCTTTCCATTTGGCAATGTTGAAATAAACATCATTTTCTCACAGTATGTTTACTGAGAAACTGAATTCATTCTGCAAGTGTGACATAGCCTTTTTGCTACTATCAATTCTCTTGATCTTTATGTCATTAGCGAATTTTATAGTAATGTACTTACATTGTCTTTCCTCAAGTGATTTATTAAAAAGGTTAAACAGTATGTATTCGGGAAATAAAATTGATAGGCTGACATTAGAAACATTACCTTATGACAATAATAATTATTGTCTTGAAAAAAAATTTGGCTTGTTTTAACCTTTTAAATGTGTCATACTCCCAACCAATTACCAAGATGTAGGAGTCTACGTTGAAAATATGATGCTTCTCATCCACCAGGTGTGCTCCAAAAATGTATAATAGTTTGGAAAACATATTTTAAAAGCAGTAAACCACACAGATATATAAATTGTAGATTTCTCTTTGCATCACTTATAAATATTTTATATTTCCTATCTTTTGCTATATATGACTATCAACTCCTCCTCTTTTCTATCATAATTATTAGTTAATTAACTGATGCTTTCAGTTTCCTTGTCTATTTTAGCTAGCATAGCCTTCTTCCTCAGCAGAAATTCTGACATTTTTTGGCACTTGAAGAATTCCCAATTATCAGTCACATTTAATTACGTTCTCCCAATAGACTTTGCTCATAATTGTTATCAACTTCATGAAGCTGGCCTATAAAATTTAAATGAACTGTAAATATAGTGGAGGTTGGGACTTCGCTCTGCAGTTTTGGACATAATTGATTCATTATTCCTCATACTGTACCATTGTTAATTTTTGCTCAGATCAATGCTCCTTTACATGTAGAGATAAAAAGTCTGCACTAAGAATTGAAATCCCTGACAATAATGCATCTTTTCCCACCTACATGTGATATATTGGTGTTTAAAAGCTTGATCATCCTGTTGTCGAGTATGATTTGGTAATCTGCAGCTCCACACATAGTGCTTTATTTATTACTGCAATAACTCCTAATTACTAAAGTTTGTTTCACAATGTTGGTAACTTAGAAAAAGTTAAAGTTATTTTTAACGATTTCTACCATCCCCCTCCTTTTTTTCCCTACTGACCTCTTCCTAAATAGGTTATAATCATCAATGGAAAGACTCCAATAATGTGAATCTTATAGCGCAATATCATTTAGGAATTACTAAAATATTACAACCCAAATTCAGTAATTCCGAAGTAGGTCAATCTCATCTCAGACATGAGCAATTCTTTTTTAATTTGTTTACTACCTAGAGTTCCCACAGTAATGTAGGAAACTAAACAGTTTCTCCTTTGTGTCTATCTTGACTTGGTTGTACAGGATCCTGACTTCAAGGTTTAGTGCTATGTGTATTAGTACGTTTTTTTGCCTTTTCACTTTGTTCTTACGTTGATCCTTCCTGGCTACTTCAGCCGTAGTATTCATGGAAGATTGATTCCAGGAAGTTCTAACAAGGGCACATCCTTCTTTTGCTGTACAAGAAGGTTATAACTTCTTCTGACCCCTGACTGTTTTTGCTCATGATATGGGATGAATCTCTGGGAAATGCTTTAATGTTCTTCTTCTTCTTCAATGCCCCTTAGAGATCTCCAGAATCTTTTACAATTAGTCATATATAGTGCTATCAGTTATAGCCATGATCATGCTTTTAGGACTACTTTGAACTACAAGACCTTTTCCTGGCTACCTACAAAGCAAACTGGAGTAATTCCAGTCCTGTAATTGCAACTTCTGTCTTGTCTCCAAGGGGAAAGCACAACATCCTTTTGTTGACTTGGTCATAACAGTACGTTTATTATGTTCTTTATAAGACAGAATACCAACATCGAGTGTTTTCTTTCCTTGGATCATTGAAAACCTTCCTGTGTTCTTTAAAACCAGCTTCATTCTTGTTTGTAAGTCGCAAATTCCAACAGTGGTGCCTTGTTTGAATGGTATTTTTAAACGAAGCCCAGGGACACAAGTTTAACAATGAAAAAAGTAACTATTAATTGAGCAATGCCAATTCTGACCAATAAATGAGGTGCATTCCGTCGTAAAACTAAGAACCGACAGGAAATCCACATCTAAGTATATATGAGTACAAATCAGATAAATAAGGGTTATACTAAAGACTGACGTGTATACAAGACTAAGCAGTAAACGGAAAGAGCAATTTAAGATAATCTTATTTCTGCAATTTAAAATCTTGCATTCCCTAGTCAACAATACTAGTGATACTAAACTGTAGATTTTACATTGTTATTAAATATAACATATAGATATTAAAAATAAGTTGTTATAATTGTTAGTATAGTTTTAATCATGATCACACTTACTCATTTTCCTGTAGAATCCTTCTTCATTTCTGGGGTTTGGGTCAAAACTATGAAAAGTACAAACCACTTTGAGATCTTATTGAAGATGTCCCTGCTCACTGCAGGAGGGTGTGGGGGGGTGTGGGTGTGGGTGTGTGTGGGGTGTGTGTGTGTGGGGGTGGTGGTTAGACTAGACGACCTTTGAAGGTCCCTTCCAACCAAAAGCATTCTAAGATACTATGATCATTAAAAATAAAAAAGAGAAAGAAATGAAATATTTTCACACATGACCAATTCTCTGTAGATTTCAAAAGTCCCCTTCACCATCAAGAGTCTCTATGGCCTAGCATTTCATACCCTTTTCTTTCATTTTTTATGGCTAAAACAGTGCGTTGCACTAGAGAATACTCTGTGATTTATCATTGCTGGTTTAATCAAGGAGCTGCTCTTTCAGATAAGCTGTTTGCCTGAAATGCTGTCCCTGCTGGACTATTTAGTTAGATTGGAAAAACAGTGGCAGATTCTATGGCCCTTCTCAGGTTAAAAAAACCCTGATAATTTACTCTTTCTTTGTCCTTGTAAGTCCTTTATTAAATTTCTGTGTCTGCTTCTCAGATTACTATCCTGCTTAGCATCTTGTCCTAGAAGGCAGCTTAATTAGCTGATGGGCTAAAGAGCTGAACAGATGCCTAAACACTCCCAGATTCACAGAATGTTAGGGTTTGGAAGGGACCCCAGGAGATCATCTAGTCCAACCCCCCTGCTAAAGCAGGTTCACCTAGAGCAGGTTTGTCAGGAAACATTAGTATTAAATATTGTTCTAACTATATACAATTTTACAGTCAATTCCAGAATACTCATGTTCAGTCTTGCTTGAAGTAAGATGCAGGTATTAAGACTTAAGGATGCAGGTTTTGAAACTTCTCTTTTGTTCTTTAGATAAGGAAGAATTTTGCATTTTTAATTCCCCGAATCATGGGTACAGAATGGAAACGGAGTGTGGATGCACAGTTGAGATGTTTTTACAAATGTCATATTTTCTTAGTGTGACAAAAGCACCATTAAGTCCCATAGCGATGATACCAGAGGAAGATCAGCAGAAAGATATTTGTGAGTAAGATACTTTCATCAGTCATGAGTAACTAAATGCCTGTGTAACTTTGTGGATGGTCACACAGAATCACCGAGTCATTTTGGATGGAAGGGATCTTTAAGGTCATCAAGTCCAACAGTTAACCCAGCACTGCCAGGTCACAACTAAACCATGTCCCTCAGCACCACATCTACATGTCTTTTAAATACCTCCAGGGATGGGGACTCCTCCACTGTCCTGGGCAGCCTGTTCCAATGCTTCACAACTCACTCTGTCAAGACATTTTTCCTAATATCCAGCCTAAACATCCCCTGGTGCAATCTGAGGCCATTTTCTATTGTCCTATCACTTGTTACTTGGGAGAAGAGACTGACCCACACCTTGCTACAACCTCCTTTCAGGCAGTTGTAGAGAGTGATAAGATCTCCCCTCAGCCTCCTTTTCTCCAGACTGAATAACCCCAGCTCCCTCAGCTGCTCCTCATAGGACTTGCTCTCTAGACCCTTCACCATGTTCATTGCCCTTCTTTGGACACACTCCAGCACTTCAATGTTCTTGTAGTGAGGGACCCAAAACTGGACACAGTATTCGAGGTGCAACCTCACCAGTGCTGAGTACAGGGGGACAATCACTACCCCAGTCCTGCTGGCCACAGTACTCCTAATTCATTATTTCACAGTCCCTTTATACATGCTACTGCTGACTGCTTCGAAAAGCTCAAGCCCCCTACATACCGATGGGACCACAATCTCTTCCACCTTGGTATATGCCTTGTCCTCTTCTTAGCCAAATCTGATTATGTAAAGACAACAGAATATAAACTTTGTTGATGTTATGTCCAGATTTGATCTGCTGATACCTACTCGCTAAAGTCTTCTATTTAACTTAGTCCTGATTTTATTTTCCTCAAATTGATACAAAGTGGGTTAAACTGCCCATATAGTCTTATTTCTTTTGAATTCCAAAACCCATTATAGACACAAATTTCTACTTTTAATGCTGTAAGTGCTTGCAAAATTTCAGTTAAATGGCTTAGTAAGCGCTATCCCTAAAGTATTTCTTTAACTGGACAAGATTAATGATTGGTGAGTTAAATGGTGTAAAGCTCACTGCTTGTGAACTTCATCTCAGATCTGAAGGCTGGCTCAGTAACAAGAAAGTTTATGTGATCCTCCAGGTAATTAAGCTTTTAAGCAAAGATGTTAAACTACTGAAGTCTGGGAAACAGCTTATGAAGCCAAGTAAACTCAACTGATTTCCCGATGCACACTCATATCCTCACTTTCACTGGGACTGACTTTGTTGTTAGAATTTAAATGAGTCCTACTTTTCTAGCTCAGCTTTTAAAAAAGTTCTTTCAAATTGGTACAAGTCCCCTATGTAGATATTTTTCATAAAGTTTAACTCTTATTTAAATTGGTTTAGTTTGAAGTGGTAAATTATGAAATTAAATTGCTTAAACGAATGACAAACTATTTAAAGTACATTTTCATATGGAATTTCACTATGAAGTTTTGAAATCTCATTTAAAATGCTTCAGCTCTTCCCAAATGAACAACAACTAAATGAGGTGTAACTTTGTGGCACCTAGACATAGTCACACATGTGACTGATTTATGATCATGATGTAAAACTCTTGAATTTACTATTAGTTTTGGTTTAGTCATTCAAGAAAATACAGAAAATATGCATCAGGTCAGAAGCACAAAGTATGTGCTAAATCTTTCATGCTGTGTTGCGCAAAAACCAAGCACTAATATCAGGCAGTGTGGCTTTTCCCAAACCTCCAGTAGCATGTCTGCCACCCAAATTGAAAAAGTGTGTGTTGTGATATCATTTTGGACAGCAATTCTTTTGTCTGTAAAGCATTACTGTCTGGGAATGATGTAAATAGAAGGAATTTTAATAATAGTAAATGTAGGGTTTTTAAAAGAAAATTTTCTAACAAACTGTCTCTCTAAGAGATGCTTAAGTGTCGTGTCAGCTCCTTCATTAATGTTCAGTGAAATAGTTTGTCTGAGATGGTCTTGAATATAAATTACTTTTGTCAGCAAATTAAGCTGTTACTAAGAAATGGCAAAGGTGCACAGAAAGGAACGTAAAGCCAAGAAAACAAGGATTTGTTCTTCTGTCCTAATGGGAGTTGATTGAAATTGGTCAAAAGTAAATAAGCTTGATGGAGTCACAACTTTATAAATGGGTCAAAAGTCTTGTTCTGAATTATGTGGAAGGATGTTACACTGCAATTGGAACACAGGTTGTAGGACTAAGTCAGATAGAGATGGCACTATTATACAAGAAAGAAGTCATTGATCTAAACAGAGTTGCATTAGATCAGAAACCAGCAATAGACCAGAAGATATCAGCAGAAAATCTTGTGACAATATTGATTCTTATAAGCTTCTAGTATTAAATAGGTGAGGAAACTTGTATTTTTCTTAACATAGTGTTCTCTGAAGCCTTAAATATCCTTACTGTACTATTAACAGTAGAATGAACCTTAGAAAACAGAGTGAAAATAATTAGGAAACTCCTATTCTTCTCTGGACTTTGGGTTTTCATTTCAATATCTTTGTTCTCACTGACATTGCACTGAGGAGTATTGTGTGACTTCAGTGAGCTGTGAATCTGGTGCACCAAATCTAATATTCTTACAAGCATATTCTTTGCATTAACCTCCATAATTTCCTCTGGACAGGTTTTTTCCAAACTTTGCCTCCTACACATTCCCTATCTGTTCCAACAGCACTAGAAATACAATACGTGTCAAACTGATCTGTAAACATATTGGTAATGTAATCAGGGACCAATAATTTTGGATTGCTGCAAGTAACACTGTTTACTAAAACAGAAGTCTTCATCTAAAAAAAAGCAAAAAAAACAAAAAAGGAGGCTATTTAATTAATATGATACAAGTGGGTGAAAAGTTCCTTTCTATCCTACACACAGTTCTGCTCCTTGTCAGAAAAAGTACTTTCCACAAGCTCCCTCACCTGGCTTTGCTAGCATCTCACTCACTTTCCTGGAGGCTGTGTGGGAGCTGTTGTCCTGTTTTCTGAAGAGAAGCTCAGTACGGCTGCTGAATTTGGTCTCCATGGACAGGACTGCTAAGTTACCTATGCCTTAGAGTTGTACTTGGAAGAAGAAGAAAACCAAGAAGGATGATCTAATGTAGTCATAATATTGCTGTTTTTCTCATCTGCTTGCTTGTACCATTATTTCAAGTGCTGAGGAGTATTGGATGACTCAGACTCCAGGGAAGTATGCGTGAGTTTCACGCCTCCTCTTTAAAACATCAAAGTAAAAAGTGATTTTGTTACCTTGTACTCCCGTCTCTCTCACTCTCTATTTCTATTTCTCTCTAATTCTCCCCCCCCCGCCCTGCTCTTTCCTCTTTATATGGCATGACTAACTGAGAAGTATATATGAAATTGGACAGTAGGAGCCTGAATATTCAGTGCATATATCACTGCATATTGGTAAGCAAAATTATCTTCTGGATGTGAAGAAAAGTTTTGCACAACAATACACGTATTTTTAAATAGATTTGTCAGATTGATAAAAACATTGAAAGGTACCCAAACCATATTTCATGAAGCAACACATATGATTTTATAGGTTTAAAGTAATACCGCAACATCGACTTCTGTGCTTTTATTGCCACAAAGTTCAGTTTTGCAATTCCTGCTAATGTTATGTAGTTATGTGTTGTTAATTTTTAGTGTGCTTCCAGCTGTAATCACTCTCACATAAAAAGTCAACTGCTACAAAGCTGGCATGCTTCTGCTGTTAATATTTCGAATCCTAACACACTCCACATGGGCTACTCCCATGGCATTGTCAAATATTTGTTCACAACAGAGCTGTGTGATTAATTATTTTTCCAGGACGTCCATAAAACTTGAAAAGGAATCCTTCTGGAATGAAATAGTATGAGTTTTTCATTACTATTCCCAAAACAAACAACTCTTGGCTCAGATGCCATACTTGGCCAAAAAATAATCTTTTTTTTTTTTTTTTTTTTTAATTTGAGACAAAAAGAAAACATATTTAAGTATATTTAAAGAAAGAAAATCAGTTGGTGAACTTACAGAGCACTCACAAAATAACAATGGCTTCCATGTTACAAAATAACACATATTCAAGTCATTTCCCTATGGTTATGGAAGAACATAGCTTCATCGTCCTGCTCTGCTTCAGGAGTTTCAAATCTAAATATGAGAATGTTCTCAATCATCAGGTTTTGTATGGAAGGTAGAGCTAGTTTAAATTATTTCAGTTTGTGTAAACTACTTGAATATTCTCTAGATCAGAGACTGTATATCACGTCTCTAGGATAAGTACCCGAAATACTGTGCAGCAGATGAATTATCTCACAGCCCTCTTTTTTGCTTCAATGAACATTTGAGTGTTCTGTATGGAGTGGAAAGCCTCTCAAATGGACAAACTGAGAAAAACAGCTTAGAGATATTACCCAAGACAGAGTCTTGAGAGTTCAAATGAGTGCTTGTACATAGATATTATATTCATATTTGGTATTTTTTGCAACCTATTTTAGCACTTTAGCATCAATTTCTCTTCTTGGCATGGTATTCAGATTTTGTGTGAAAGTCTAATGATTCTGGCGTGCATCTGAAATATAGAAGACCAGGTTTCCTCTCTGTGTTCCAAGTCAGCAGAACAAGTTGAATCTCAGGTTTTGCATCTAATATAGATCCCACAGCTCAGCTATACACACATTCTCTTTCTTCTTCCTCATATGGTTACAAAGTCGTACAGCAGTGTCATGGAGAACAGCCAGCACACAGGCTCCATTCTTGCTCATGAATCCTATGAAACTCTTTAAACAAATATAGGATGATTCTTTTTTTCCTGAGATTAGAGACAAAACCCTGAAAGTTTATGCTCTGTTCCTCCACATTCTCACTGCAAAAATCCATGTGGACTTAATCTTATCTGTCCATGGGGGTGAAGGGGATGATACAGTTTACTTTATTTCTTTTTTTTATATGTCCTCATAAAAGTAAGTACTGTGTCAAATGACTGCAAAACTTGAGATCCAGTCCTGCTGTAACCTGTATTGGTGCAGATTTAGAACCACTTTGCTGGAGTTTCAGTGACAGAACTATGCCTATAAATTTCAGTAAGCGCTTGGGAAAATGTGTTGCTTAAGAAAGAAAAATACAGTCTAGTCAACTAATCCTCCACTGTTGTCTCTTCTAAAAAAATTTTTGTTTGGCTATGTTATAGTCATAAGTTAAGTAATATGCAGGAACATTCTTAGGCAATTGAATGTGACTGTCTCTATTATCAAGCAGTTAGACTACTTCCTGTGATTATTTTGGAAGGTGACATTTGTTCACTAGGAGAATTTCCAGGCATATTCAGGAGCTGGAACTTCTTGTGGACTAGTCTCGATAGTTTGCATAGAGCCATCCTGTTTAGAGGGGAAGATGTGAGTAAATACAGAAGCAAGCTGTTCTGGGACACCTGACCTGTGAGCCAAAAAAAGGATTCCAAAATGTGTTTGATTTAATACTAAATTAACATGCTAAGGTCACATTCTACATTCAGAGGTCAGTTAAAAATTTCCATTCCTTCATTGCAAAAAATTTTTAAAAAACCCTGAAGATTGGTGTCTTTCATGTATTTTCTAAACAAAAATTGTTGGAAGTTATGTAACTATGTAGCATTCAAGACTTTTTTAGTTGCTGCACAAAAGAGCAGGGCATCTATCCTTTCAGTTAACTCTGCTGAACATCCTATGGGCAGTCAATGCTGTTCAATACACAGGTCTGAGAATGTCTTGGTTTCAGTAGACATCATGTTGGTGTTTCAAGGACAGGAAAACCCTCTCACAGTTATCTTATGGATGGATCTCAGTAAATGTGTATTATAATATCCGAGGCATAATAATTTCTTCTCTTGTATCATTCTGTGAAATAAATTTAGGAGAAATATATATGAATGTGTTTAATTTAGTCTAATTTAGCACCCTCTGTTGGGTACTCCTGCCAACTTCCCACTGACAAGACAATAAGGGGAAATGAAGGGAAGGTCTCGGATGAAGTTGTTATAAGGAACACTTGTGTAATGCTTCAGTCCTATCAAAACACACGAACAGCACATCATTCTATTATCCATTTACCTGTTCCCTTTGGCACTCCAAAAGCAGAGAAAAAGCCTTAATTTGATGTTAAAAGAACAAGTTGTACGAGCTGATACATTTGTAGGAATAAAGAAGTTTTTTGATTCCTACAAGATGACTATAAAATACCTGTATGGACATTAAATGTCTGATTTACAGGGATGGGAAAAAAAGTGAAGTCATGATCCATTAAAGAAGTAAGTCTTTTCTGGTTGAGGTAAGGGGTGTCTGTGCACTCCCAAGACATCACCAAGCTTCAACACCTGTTGGGTTATTCCTTCTGTTCTTGTTCTGTGGCTATGTGGATAAGTCACTTTGTGCTTTCAAGGCTCTGCTATCTTGGTCTTCAGAAAGTAATCCTGTTTATCATTATTTAACCCTTTTGCCTTCTTACAGAAATTTTCTTACTGGATTAGGTTGCAACAAAGGCAGCTGAGCCACATGTTCTGTGCACCAGCCTCTTGCATGGCTGTTGCAACATGGGAAACAATTTGCACAATTTCTTGGGTGGCTCCTACTTCTTCTGTGATCATGTTACTGTGTGTACCCTCCATATGTTTTAGATCTTTCAAATCTCTGTGTTCACTCATGATTGCTCATGTTCAACTATTTGAGGAGAGGATAGAAAAGGAAAGGTTAGCCAATCTGTTCCCATTCAAACATGTAGAAGAGGTGTGTCTAACATGCTTCAAAAATGTAACCTGTGATGTTCAAACAGGCTACTAAGTAAAGTAATACTATCTAAGTAAACCTGGGTTTAGGAATCCCCTTGGCATCTTTAAAAAAAAAAAAAAAAAAAGAAAAAGAAAAAGAAAACTGATGGAAAGGCTTCTCTTGAAGCTTAGAAAGACATGAGAAAGTAACTGGACTGAGGTCAGATCAATAGGCCTCTTGCTCTTCTGTTGCTGTGATCACATTTTTGTAAACCTTGTGGTAATTTACACTGTAGTCCAAGGCAGTTGCCCTTTGTTGATGTGTGAAAAGGAGGAGGAGGGGAAAAAAATCAGTAAAGGTTTAAATTGTTTTCTTTAACATGAAAGAAAACTGCATGCTAAACTTTATATGCACACTTTTTGTATTGCTTTATTAGTCTTTATGACCCACCCTAAAGCAGTGCATGTAGCTGCTGGCTTACTTCAGCTCTGAGTGATTGCCAGTTATAGAGAAGGTAAGTCTTTTCTACACGATCTTTTCTAATTCCGGTCTTACTGCAGATAGTTTTTTAAATTGGTGCAGTGGTAAGATCAGGGTCTTTTTGATACACAGTGCCAATGTGTTTAAAATATGTCTTTTAGTCCTTCTCTGAGTATTAAAGTCTATGAAAGCATAAGATTCGAGCACAAATATTTGAAAAATGAGTATTCAGGATTCATTAAAATGATTGAAAGTTCTGGGTGTGCAATTGCAGTTGACTTAATTGGGAACTTAATCCTAACCTTAAACTCACTCATATTTCAGTGCTGTTTTTATCTTTAAGGGAGAATCCACTCACCCATCCGTCATAAAAAGGTCCGCTCTCAAAAAAAAAAAACCAAACCCAAACCCCTATAATATTAAACTAACGAACCAAAAAAACCCCTATATACAGCCGAAAATGTAGAATGGTGAAAACTTTCTCTATCACATGATCGCCTTTATTTTTATGATAGAGTTTTAACAAGGTATAAAATGCTTTAAATCACTTGCTAAAATTAGTAAAACTAAGATTGTAAAATAACATGAAACAATGGTTCTGAGAGATATTTGCAGTTTTTTCTTTTTAAAGCCTTTATCGCGCTCCAATTTTCAACGCTCTGCTGGAATGTCAAACATGAACTGACGAGTTTCCTTCATAGACTGTACTTTATTTCCACTTGTCTTTTCATATAGTACTTCATTTTCCCTAGAAAGCCAAAAAATACCAGATGACAGACAGAAGACATGGACATTAATATAGATCTTTTCTAAGACAACTGATTGAATATCTTTTCAGCCAGTTCTAATGAAAGCCGCAGCAGTAACAAATAGAGATCTGTGTTTATAGGATAATTTATGGTTCTAATAATGCCACTTATATGAATAACATGTTTCTTATAAACTGGATAATAAACTATATGTTAAGACCATAGCAGGCCAATGGCACATTAGTTCCTGTATTTTTAATCAAATGTGGCTCTAGGGGCTAGCCACTACAATCCTGATTTTACATCCGTTCGTTTTTGGGCAGGGGGTGGGGGAGGGGTGTCACCCCAAATCCAAAAGGGAAGTGTCAAGCAATATAGCTTGGCCTGAAAGCTCGCTGAATCTTTCATTTCCATGCGTTTGCATCACAGGAAGGAGAATATAAAGAAACTGTCATTTGGAAATTAATGACCTTTGCATTGAAGTAATAAAAGCAAGACTCCTCGGAATCCTTCCAGACGGAAGATGCTATACAAAGGTGCGACTGTTAGTAGCGGTTTTCAGTTGCAGTAGCACTGCTTAGTTATGAGTTATAGAAGAACTGAGGAGAGAATTAGAATATTTGCAAACTAGTTTTGCAAAAGCATTTTAGGACTATTATTGTTTTGTATATCCAAAGAAGTTTAGACTATGGATGTATTCTTAAAACAATCTTTATGGAAAATAATTACTTTGAAATTTATTACTCTAGAGGGCTGTGTGTATCTGGAAAGGAAAAAGATGGATCGTTTGCACATGAAATACATGTTTTGTTTAAGTTTCCATATACATAAAAAGAAGTACTCTGTCCTAGCTTACTGCTCTGAAATACTTCTAATTCTAGTCCTGAGCTGCATTTTTACAGTTACAGTCACACAAACCATTCAGCTATAAAGCTTAGTCTCTCATTTTTTTACTGGTTGTCTACCAAAGTCGTATTATAAACAACTAATCTGCTTATTGTTGTTTGACAGAGCTCACTGAAAATAATGTGGTTGGACAGATAAAACATTCTTCAGAAAAAATTTTGAGGTTTCATTTTAAAAAAAAGGAAGTAGAAAAAAATTACTGCTTTTGAAATATTTCATTAGGTATTTCTGCATTTCTATTTGTATTTTTTAATTTCACCACAAATGAGGTAAATAAGGTCTTGAAAGTACTTCAGTGTATATAACTGAACAGAGGTGAGAGCTAAGCTTGTTGCAAGTGTATAATCTGCAGTGATATGGGCAAAGGGTAATATGAATAAGTAGAGTAAGTCTGCTTTAAAGACAATTTAAAAACAAGTTTGTTGCACTGTCATTGAATGGAATTTCTGTAGCTGAAGGTCTAGACTAAGGCTAGAGAAAAGTGGCTTTACTGCATATTGCTTCTAGAAAATTCTTGTGTGACCCCCTAACATCATTTCATATTACTTCACAGGAGCTCACAGTCTACGCAATGGAGATGGTACCTCAGGAATAGTAAAAAAATAACATTGCTTTTTCTTAAAAAACTGAAAATATATGTTACTTTTATTTTTAGCTTCTTGTTGAAAACTATAATTTTATATTTTAATTGGTTGTTATGTAAGAATTCTTCAAAATTTCCAAACCACTGCAGGCAGTCCTTCATTCTCCATCTAAACAGCTTTCTTAACATATGAGTTCTTTGAAACAAGGATTGCCTTTTGGAATCTCAAGGTTTTACAGCAGAACAAACAACACAATAATAAACTTAGTTGTTACCGGCTAAATTGTTCACTGCTTCCTGGCAAGGAACCATTTGTACCATTTCTGTAGGTTGGTATCTACGGAGCTCCCTGCCCCATGGAGACATAATTCAGTGCCCTTACATTTCTCTCCATCTAGATTCCTGCTGTTCTTTCCCAGCAGTTCTCTTCTGCTTCGTTACCCAAGCAACACTATGAAATCTGTGTAGAGGCAACAAGGTCAATTGGTTTGAAAATTGTTCTTGGTTTGCTTAATGCTGCAGGTAAGACCAGAATTTTTATTACAGGATTGCCAAACTGCCATGCCAGAAGGTTAGAAGAGCACACAAAGTCAAAATATGTTTTAAAAATGTAAACTTAAATATTATCTGATCCATTCCCATTGCCTCCTTATTCCTCTTCACCCAAAATACTGCAACATACTTCATTTATGACTCTTTGAGATTTTTTTGCAAGAGTAAATATCGTCTATGTAACTGGGTTAATCATGTCAGCAAGTATTATTACATTAATTAGAAAAGACGATAAATGGGAAATGGAAGTTCAGAAATTAAGTGACTTTTCTGTTTCAGCACTGTGCCTTCCACCATAAAGTAGGTTACAGTTTGCAAGTCTGAAGCAAGAACCAAACACATGGTTTTGGGTTGAATTCATGAACCAATAACTGTCATCCTCTGATACTGAAAGCTCCTTGACTAGAGATGGCCATAGCTTTTCTATTATTTTTCTTCTCTTTTGTGGGTGACACTTCATTACTGGAAGGTGGTTCCCTTTTTTCCCTTTGCCTCATAATTCAGATTCTTGACACACCACGTTGAATTTTATGGTTAAGGGTAGAACAAATCATTCACAGCTGTCTGTTGCTAAGGTGTGCTCTGAGCTTAAAGAATAGTCAACTTGGTGTTGCTTCAATCCAAATCAAGTGTTCCCAAGGCTCCGACTTAAATATGCCAGTTTTCATACCCAATTTTCTTCTTCCTTTACTATTTTGAATGTGTGGTTGACACTTTGCAGGCAGTGTTGTCCAAACACTGATGCCTGGAGCGAAAGTGTGTTTGAATTAGTAGTCAACATACATTGACTCAATGGGAACATTAGTTTAATTTTCCATTATTTTACTCTTTCTTCAGCAGTATAGACTTCAATTTCCAATCAAGGTAATAACCATAACAAAGGATTTGAATTAATAGTATTTAACATTTGGAATGGTGGGGTTGCAATGGCAATGGTTAGTTGTAAATCCTTGGAGCTTACATTTTGAAATTTATCTGAGCTCCACTGGCAGCACTTATTCAAACAGACAATACTTTTTCTTTGTGTTGGCAAATTGTATGCTCTATTTCTGAGCAGAGATATGATAAAACAACATTCACCCACCATCTATAAATCAACATTTAGGCATCAGTCCATTTGGACTTACATATCCAGGATTTATCTATTTTATTGTCAGGCCTTATTAAAGGTATTCTAGCTTGTCTATTCTCCTGTGTTCAGTAGAGTTGTTTGTTCACCACTTCTCTGACCCAGAACCAACACCAGGAAGCAGTAAAGCTTTGTATCATTTCACAAGAAACCCTAGTATGCAGGATGCCAGCTGACCATAGCCAGGCTGTACTGTGGCTAGAGCCAGTAAGAAATAACGCCGGCTTAGAGGCTGGCTATGTCAGATCCATGCCTGCTAGAGAATCCGAACAGTAAAAGTATAAATGGAGATTTACAGCTAATATCTGCTGCCTTTCACAGTTCAGGAAGTGCAAAGGAAATACACAAGGCCAGAAACGGCCTTCTCAGTCAAAGAAGAGAAGTCCAGTGTTCACTGCTTGATGGCTCCTCATTAAGATTGTTGAGATCACCAATTAAAGGATGGGCTGAGTTTTTTTGTGGTTTTACTTTAAACTGTCAGCTGTACCAGCATGATCTGGGATGTGAAAGTCAACTTGTGGTCTCTCTGGTTCTCACATCATATGGAGTTATGAAGATTCTTGGACTGGAACTTAGTTGTTGTAGGTACATGCACCAGAAAACAAATCTGGCCTGTACACTTACTTCTAAATTGTGTCTGAAAAGTTTAAATTCTAGGGGGCTTCTAAACATTTGAGAATGGTGAATTCCATTCTGACCCTCAATTAACCTGAAATAATGAGGTTCCTTACAGGCATCTTACAGGGATCTAAGTGAGTTCAGTATTCTCTGTCTGAAGAACAGATTCTCAAGTCATTTGGTCTGTAAAGTAACTCATAGAGAATCTTAGTGAATTATGGTAAATGTGTTTCTACTCTCTTCTACTCACGTAAAAAATTCTTGCTAGAGCAAATATTTATTGAAGCATGAATTTTTGTTTGCAATATATAAGAAACACAAATTTCAATACCAGAGGAAAACAGTACCTTTGTATATAAAGTGAGATGAAAGATGTATATCACTATAAGACCATGCTTATTAATGTACTCGAGGGTACCTTTTATCATGGCTTTTCAGCAGTTGCATTTGAAACAAATAAATCACTTGAAAAATTTTGTAAGATGGGACAGTTATTCCACTCTTCCCTTTATGCATGTCTATTTTGTGTCAAAGATGATTCATGCTTCAGTGGATTTGTTAGACACTGAACTCTTCTGTTGGTAGTTGCCATCATTTAGAAAGCCATCCTTTTATTTGGCAAAGCACATTTCAAATATGCTATGGTCTTCAAGATCATTATTGAAGACGTTGACATCCTGCTTTTCTTTCTCAGCAGATTGCTGACCTCTTAATCCCTGACAATCTCTTTCACTTTCATGGATATGAGCATCTTGCTTTAGACCATAAAATGTAAAATATTCTAAACAGATGGACATAGGAGTACAATAGTCTATTGAACTCCAAAATTATTTTAGGTTCCTTGAGATTTAGTCTTATTCGTGTGCGTTGGAAAATATTTCCCAATTTAATCTAAATTATCGACAACACAGTAAAAAGAAACAGAATCTGGCTGTCATTATCCTAGGTAATTTATAGACAATTTAACTTCCTTATATCAATTTATGAAAGAGAAGGAAATATATTTGTAAATAAATTAACAGTCAGTATTGAAGAAAAATGTTGAACTACTTAGAAAAAAAGACATGTACTGAAATCTAACTTTAAGGTAAAACATTCACAGAAATATTTTTCAATTGATAATAGCTTTAAGAATTTAGAGAGCAGTGGTTAATAAACACATTCCCAAGTTATTTCAGACAGTCTATGTAATTAGTACAAAAAAAAAAGTCACTACATCTCTCTCATAAAATAAGTTATTCATAGAAAGTTGAACAGAGATTATAGTATATATATGCCAAATAGGTAACACTGTTGCCAATGCAGAGTACAAATTCAGTCTCATCACATCACATCCCTGCTTAGTGCTTTGAACAAGAGATCAAAGAGGTCTGCTAAGTATTGTAGACTCTGGATCTCATGCTGGTTTGCCTTGTAAGTACAAGCCAGAACAATGCAGAGAAACCAAAAAACATTTAAAAAATTAAAAAAAGAAAAAAAAAAAAAAAAGAAGAAGAACTAGCTTTGAAGCATTTTGTTTCATTCCTGTGTGGATCAGGACCACTCTCAGAAAATTTTCCTTTTCAGGGTGCACTGTTATTGAAAGCAGCTGTCTGCAAAGTGTGGTAATAAATGGTGTATCAGCAGTACTCCTGGCCTGGCTAAATGCAGTAGCCCAGCCAGGTCGTTGCAGTCTTTTGAGCTCAGATAGGGATAAAGATATTCAAAGATGCAATTAAAGAACTCATATTCCAAAAGGTGTTATTTTATTGCCACTTATTTCATATATTGAGTTAAGGAAAACCTTTAGATGAGTTGTTTATTGGTCTTTAGGTTAAGAAAAAGCTTCACTCCACACTTTCTGTCTTGCATACACAAACTGTTGAGTCATAGAAAGAGAAAAGAAGAAGGTACATCAGGGAACATCTCTAATCATCATGGGTGAAATTATTTCCCCAGTAATCTGACCGAAAAACAAGACAAGAAAAAAATATATTCCCTTTTTCTTTGTTTCTTAAAATATCGGCAGGCATGTCAGTGTTTCTGACTACTCAATATCGGAACTGAGGCTTGGTATTACAATTTCAGTGAAACTTTGGAAAAAAATATTGAGGTTCTTGCAGAATTCAGCTGAAATGAACATGGGGGTTAAGGTTCACATTCTCATAAATCCTAACAATTTTTGTATTTGTTTTATATTAAACAAGTAATTTCTAAGTTGTCAGTGCAGCCACCAAGAAAAAAAAGAAATATTGTTGTCCTCATGAAAAATTATTTTAGGAATAATTATATTGGAAAAATACGTGCTTCCTTAAAGAGTGTGCTGGCCCAGCCCTCCGCTGATTTGCAGCATTTTACAGCTGCCATAAATATGGTGGTGCAAAACATACAGAAGTTCAAAGAACAGCTGGGTATTTGTGATCCAGCCCAGCAACATGAAAAAGGCAGTCAACAATCAAAGTAAATGAAGGATGGTTAGTATATGCTGCAGGACTTGCTTTCATTCTTGAAGCATCGGTCTCCAAATAAACCTTCTGTAAAAGGGGACCTCCATAACAGTTACATCTCTCTAAACAGCGAAGTGAACAACAGAGCATAAAGCTAACAAATGTTCTACATTAATGCTTCAAGATCAATAACATTTTAAATATGTTATCAAACAAAGCATCCATTGTCAAAAATAACATCCTCAGCTTTAGACAGATACAAAAATTAAAACAATGCTAGTGTCTATGCAGAAATGCAGTTGCAGAGCCAAAGTTCCCATTGTTTCTTGATGTTTATATTGCTCTGTAATGAGAAGACGTTCAATAAAAACTGAAATTAGTTGCAGATGAACTCAGAAGGAATAAAAGATATACATAGGTCCAATAATAACCCTTTTCTGCTCTGTGGTGTGGAGCAATCTCCCAAGCCTGGAACACAGTCTTCCTATTTTGTGCTCTTAAGGGAAGATCCCAGCTCAGTGGAAAGCTGAAGTGTAGGTGACACGCGCCCTTACTGTCTACCAGATGCAAAGACCTGATGTTGTCAGAATTAGTGAAGCATTGCTGCTTCAATCCTCAGAAGGAAACCCCTTTCCAGCTGTTGGAATGAGCTGATGGAATAAGATTAATTAGAAGCAGAGAACAATGTCAGCTTCCTGAGTCAAAGACAGCTGAGCTGCTCTTCTCAAGATGAGATTATTTCCATGTCTATATGAATTAGAACTCTGGGTGGAAACACATGAAAGATTAACTTTGTATATGGTACAGAGACAAAACTATAAACTGTGCATGTAATCGTTTGGGGAGGGATTCTGTTCTGGATTATAGACACCTAACTATAGACGCCTCATGTTTCTCATGGATGTCTCCATATAAGGCCAAGATGTCTAAGCCCCCTTTGCAGTCAGTGCAGACTCAATGATATACTTAGTGTCTAAAGAACAATAAGACTGTGCAAATCCAAAGTGCCTACCCTTAGGGTCAACATTTCTCCCCTATTTAGCACCTTAAGTTTATCTTGTTAATTAAAAAGATAGAAGCCACTATAAACATTTGACAGTATTATTCTCTTTGGATTAAATCTACCTTGGTCATTTTATTCTCTCTCTATGTGTTCTTATTTTTAACATAATAGTGATGAAAACTTAAAAGAGGAAAAGAAAAAATATTTTTTCTGTATACTTCTATGAAATTTTAGCTGTAATCCGGAAAATCTTGACAGTGTCTGGAAAAATCCAAGCAGTGATTTGCTAATTTACAATTGAAACGGTAACAAAAAACCCCATCTTTTCTTTATCTCCTTTCATTTTTTTCCTTCTCTTCCATATTCCTTCCTTCCTTTCTTTCTATCTTCTTTCCATCCATAATTCATTCTTTCATTTCTTCTTTGGAAAAAGACAGAAACATGTTTATCCAGACCTTAGTTTTCAGTAGTCTGATAATCTTTTTGCAAGATTCTACCATCTGAATCTATACTGAAAACGACTTTATCTCATTGAAACATCAAGATACAAGTATTTTAAAAATAGTCCAATTAACTAATTCCCTCCCTAACTGATAAGCGATACTGACAATTTTCCTTGTCCAGGAGCTAATACATGGGAAACAGGGCAAAATGCAGCAACTGAGAAAGAAACATGTTTTGAAAAACAGAATGGTTTAGGGTTTTTTTAAGTGAATAAATTCACATTTGTTTTTCGAAGCTAGAGTGTAAGAAGCTGGTAAGTTTTAGCAGCTAAATTTAAAAGTTGGTCTGATCCTACGGTAGGCCACAAAAAATAGATATATATATATAAAAAAAAAAAAATCCAGCCTGACAAGGCCATTGATTCACTCTGGACTATGCTTTATTTTCCTCATCTATGAAGAGGAGATAGTGAAACCCCCTCTTCCTATCAAATCCAACTTAAATTGGAATGAGAAACCGTTTGACGTACTTAATAAAGCTGTTTCTAAGATAAAAAAATATTGTAACGTTTTAAATTTTTACTCATGTTTCTCAACTCTGACACTGATGCTGTGTAAACTAAAGGATAAATGGAGAAAGGCAAATTCACGAACATTTCTCTCCCTTTTTATCAAGATGATATCGCTATCTTTCCATCAGAGAGTAGGCACTTGCTGTTTCTTGTTGTAAAGGAATATAACCTTCTCTTGATAGAGAAGAATGAGATCCAGAAAACTGCAGTCTCTCAAAAGTCTGTGTTAATTTTCTTAATTAAATTCTGTCTCACTTTAAAAGGTTACAATGTCTCTTTATTTACAGAGCAGCTTATTCATTCAGCTCCTTTTTTTATTTCCCCTTCAGCTTGTCAGAAGCTGTTAATGTTGATACAGTTTGACATTTTGCCCAGACTGCATCGAACCACAAACCTGAGAATAGAATGTGGCCATTAACAATTTAATAACCTGTTGCAATGCTTAATTTTTTTTCCACATCAGCAGTGTCACACTTGATAATGGTGTGATTTTTACCTTTACTGAATGAGACGAGACTATTTACTTTACATGCCATGGTTTCTGAAGTGCTTCAGAACCATAACTAGTCAGAGGGTTCATTTTTAAGTGCTGGCTAGTTGAAAATGTCAGAATCCATAAGCATACTTGAGCTGAGCTTTGCCTAAAACCCAAAAGTTTTGACTGTGGAGTAGACGTGAAAGTCTTGAGTCAGCGTGGTAGACAATCACGTGTTTGAAAGCCATTGACATCAGTGGAAATACTTTCACACGTTAGATAGGCATATGATAACATACTTTCATGGCTAAATCTTAATCTTTTATTCATGTCATTGATTTCAGCAAGCTTTGACTCTCACATTGTAATTGGAAATATGAAAACTTTATATGGAACATGGTTTGTAGAACAGTTTCCATAATCATTGTGCAGCAGTAGATTTTTGGCTAAAATGAGAAATATTTCAGGCAAACCACAGCTAAGATAAAGAACATATTATTTCTAATGGTGGATTTGCCAAAAAAAGATAAAAGATTACCTTAATATTTTTTAAAAAATTAACACTCTGAAAGTGTTTGAGTGGAGCAGAAATATCTGTAGAGGGCGTCCAATATTTTATCAGTGCTTAATGTAGACATGCTGAATCAGACCATTGCGTAGCTTTCTCCTGTCTCCTGGCTAAGAGTGTGTTTTTTCCCTGGTGATACTCACAGGAAACTTTTATAGACCATTGGTAATCCTCCACAGCCTATTGCACTCAAACCTCATCCAGTGCTCACAATTAGTTTTACGGAAACTGAAACCGCTCTAGTCTGAAGAGCTTGTACCTCTGTGTTGTTTCAAATACATTTCCAAGGACTAATATCTGATCTTGGTTGTACCTCTAAAAATTTACAATAACTTAATTGGTTTTCATGCAATTCTTACTAGTTTATATTGGTCTGAGTCATACTTCGGCCACCCTCGAAGCAAATCTAAAAATAGGTAACTCTTCTTCTCACGTAGAATGGAAAAAGCTTTAAACAGATTTTTAGGCACACTTGAAACAATCTAGTCCTTACAGTCCACTGGCTCTTCACAGAAATTCTGTCCTGATACCCCTGACTTCTGTAACTACACTTTTGTTCATTTACAGCTGTACAGTTATTATTTATGCTGGTTGATAATCTACTTCCTTCTGTCTTTTTAATTTTTTTTCATCAGTCTAAAAATGTAAGAAATTTTGTTCTGGCTTCTACTGAGTGAGCGTCTTTCTTGTACAAAGAAGTCTTACTTCTCTGAGAAATCTAGAGTTCTAATATTTCTTTGAGGAAGTCCGTTTTCTTTCTTAATCAGAGTGTAGGTTTTCATGTAGATTTAAAATCTATCCTGTCTAGAAAAAACCTAGAAAAAATACCTACGTCTGCCCAAGAGATAATACTACAAGTGTACTAGAATACTTGGTTTACCTTTCAAAGTGGAACAATTTGTGATGTAGGGTTTTTTCATGATACTGTTGAGGTTGAATCTCTATATTCTTTATCATATTTCTGAGCTTATTTTCGGTAGAACTATGCAAAATTGTCTTGACAGAATCTCTGCAACGATGACTGTAAGGTCATTGCCTTAGATGTGAGTCAGAGATGCAGCAGGGCTTGCCTGTTTCAAAATTTCCTTGGGTTTTACAGACTTGCACTCTTGTGGGCCAGCATCATTGCAGGGATCCTTGTACTTTCAGCTTGCAGTCAAGATGCAAATATCTGACACCAGTCTTCCTAAAGGCAGCTAGCATAGCCGTTAGTAGATGGTGCAATAAATTCCCCCAAGAGGTAAAATAACCCTGGACTAAAGAATAAGGTCGTAATTTATTTCAGTATCTTCATCACAAATGCTTGAATTGACCTACAAAATATGCAACTTCACTAGTACAAAAACATGTAGTGGATCAAGCTGCACAAAGTTTTTATTAAGACGTATTCCACAACCTCTGAAATGAGATGTTGAGGTGAGATTGCATATGTGTGTCTCTGTGTGTATATAAACCGGTCAGTCCTAGATAAAAGGCTAAGCTCTGTATCTGTCCCCATAAGATTAGAAATAAGTAGCAGATTAGAATTAGATTAGTATTAATTCTTTCATTCAATTCTTCAAACACCATTTTCTCATCTCATGAAAAACGTACCAAACTTTCCCAAAAAATGCCTTGAATTGTATAGTATAGCTCAAATCAGCTGAGAAATCTGTGAAGCTTCAATTTAAAGATCTTTCCTTTTTTGTTTGTTTCTTCTTGTTGTTGTTTGTTTTGTTTGCTGTATTTTGGTTTTAGATCCAATGTGACTTGCTTTTAATTCCTGTTGAAAAAAATCTAATTCAGCATGCAGGTGCTGTAAACGTTTGGATGACGTGCCTGGAAACATACTCAGGAACATATAGTGCAGTTCTGGTTTTCTGGTATCACTTATATTTGTTGCTCACTATGAACCTCTACAATAACTCTTCAGAAATTTGAACCTTATTTTACAACTCCGTTTTGTCTAAGAGGCAGTAGATCACATTCAAGTGTGTAGCACAGCTGATGGCTTCTGCAGGACCAATAAAATTATGATGCGTGCTTTAGATATATTTCTCTGAGAGTGCATTCCATCAAATCTTAGCAAATTTGTCCCTCATTTAGCAACTCGGTTTTGTGTAACAGTCAGGAGCCTTATGCTGAAACAGTCTGAGAACTCTCAGATTGTTTTTTGGATTTGTACAACTCTGCCTTTAGAGCACCTTCATAAGATTATCGAGATGCTGTATTCTGATGTCAACAGGAATTTACGTGTCAGTTGAGAAACAGCAACACCTCAAGAGCATTAGGAGAAACAGACAATATGATGTATCTCCTCTTGTATAAACAGTGACATCTAGAGTTGCCATTAGTATTCCCTAATATGCAGCTAAGTTAAAGGTTATCATCTGCTGCAGATTTAATGGATTGCATTAGAATTACAGCAAATGACCCTTGCAGCTCCTTTAAACTTGATCGATCACAATGTAATTGTCAAGGCAGGCTAGCAATTAATTTTCATTAGTCAGGGAAGTCATTAATGCTTGCTGTTAGGGAAAAGGACTATTAGATTGAAATGGAAGGGATTCAATCATTTTTTACAATTAAAAATTTGGCCTAATTTGCTAGTTCCATATGTGCAGAAGAATATCATCGTGGCTCCATTAACATGTCGTGCTCCTGCTGTGATGCACTGGTTCCAACAAAGAGTTGAATATGTCCCTTTTCATACTGAAAAGGAAGGCATTTATTAAAAAATTTCTATTGGGAATATTATTTTTAAAGAACGCCCCATCAATTTTTTTATTATTATTATTGCCTTTAAAGATATGCTGAAATTTAATGCTATGGTGAAAGACATGCTTCCTCAAGTCAAAGTGCTATTTGTTTTTCCTTTGACATACAGAGCTTTTTTACTGAATAGGACAGAGGAGTTGAAAGATCCCAGAATCACTCAGCTGCCTTGGTAAATACTAAATTGCCTGGCAATGACAGTTAGCTGTGATATAACTGCTTGACAGCGCTGGTGATAGAACAATGCTCTTCATTCACACAGCACATTTCATCTGAGAACTTAACAATATTTTTTCAAACTCTACCTTCAGAAAGTTCTAGTCGAATATGGAAGTCAAATTGAAACAGAAATTCAAACACCTTAACTCCAAGGTGGAATTTTTGTAAATGCTTAGTCATGTCCAATTTCTCTTCCAGTTTAATTAATTGGTAATTTTCTTCCATAGCCTTGGTGTTATGATGCCCTTCGCTGAGACACCTTTGGTTATCCTGAAAGCGTATTCTGTTTCAATGCATCATCTTCAATATCTATGTAAATGTGCTTTTAAAGAATTTGAGTAGAAGAAAAACAAAATTATCTCAGCTTGATGAAGTCCCCCTGAGACTAAATTTCACCTGTGTTTTAGGAACGTAATGAACTGTTCTTTATTTTTTTAGCACGTACCACTAATCTTGATAAAGTAAATGCTAGAAAGCAGTGGTATTTGAATGTTTTAATAAAATTGCCTATCTCAGTTTAGGTCAATAAATTAGTTGAACATGATGTAGCTCTAAAGGCTTTCAAAAACACTTTGTACTTCTTGACTAGAGGAATTTAGGCATTGCAGTGAGTAACTCACTTAAAATTTATGTCCTTAGAACATGCAAAGTTTGAGTAAATTGAGTCTTATCATGATGACTAAAATGTATTGAAGAAGATATAGTAATATTACTTATTATACTAAGAAAGGTTTAGAAAGTTTAAAACAAAGCATGAATGTATAATATTCTCAAACATACCTATGGCAATATTCATAGGAGTAAGGCTAAGTTTTTAGACATTAAAAGCTCAGTAAGCTGTTGGAAAGCTACTGAGTAACTAAAATTCCATTAATTTCAGGCCTGGACAAGTTGACTTGATGAGTCTTTTCCAGTACTTTTGTGTGTGCGTGTGTGTGTGCGTGTGTGTGTGTGTGTGTGTGTGTGTGTGTGTGTGTACAAGGGATGTTAATGGGAATTAGGTACTTAGCATTTTCCATAAATGTCTCTTAACAACCTTATTTTCACCTTTAGCAATCTAGCTCAGATCTCAGACCATTTAGTTTGACATGTACATTGGTTTCCATACAGTTGATGAAGGCAAAGAGACATGCAGAGGGTGGAATTCGTCTAATCTATTTTGATGTCAACATTGTGAGGAGAAAATGGTATCCTAACATCCTCTTTTGCATTCTTCACTGATTTTAAGGGAAACTGGCATGACTAGTTCAAACATAGTTGTCTGTATCGTGAGTGTTTAAACATATATGAACACCCCCTCTACTGGTGTTTATAAATCAGCCCTTTCCTGACTTAGGAGCCTGAAAAAATTTCAAAAGCTACCAGACACTTAGAAACCTAGAAGTCCTTGAAGTGATTTACTTGATTTAAGCTTCGAAGTCACTTTTGAAAATGCTACCATTTGTTATAAAATATTTACTTTCTCACTTGGAAGATTTCCAATAGCATTTTCATTGTATGGGATATATTGTTCTGCAGTTTGATGAATTGCCTCTTTTATAAAATAAAAATATGTTCAAGATGTGTGTGTGATAGTCTAATCCTGTTTTCAGGTACGTGACAATCTAGGGGTTCCACTTCTAGAAGAAAATTTTCAAAGTTGGGATCTAATCAAAGGTCTTTTTAATGTTCAGTTATGGTCAACATTCAGCACTTACTATAGACATTGAAGCTCAGCAGTTCTGGAATTTGAATATTTAGGAAACTGAAGCTTAAGTTGTTAAATGCCTAATTCACACATTATGTGACTAGACATTCCACTTAGTTGAAAAAATGACACTTCCACTCTTTTAAGCTGATGCTTTACTGGCAGTTGCCGAGTAACAAATGGCAACAGCGTAATGGTTAAGAAAGAAAATGATTCACATGACTAGGACTGTACTCTTTGGAACTAATGGAGTATTCAGCTTTACTCATGTTTCTCACCTTGTTAAATCCTTCAGTTTGACTATGTTTCTGTTACATGATTGACTAGTGTAAGTCAGACTTACTCCTGACTTTTAACTGTCACTCAGAACTGAATCCTCAAATCATTATGCACATTTGAGTCTAAACATTTGTGGTTTTTAAATGAAAGCCAGGGGGTGAAATCTGGTATTATGTGGTATGCATTAACAGTAAATCAGTATATTGTAATCAAAAGTTTCTGTGGGATCTGGTGCAGGCTGAATTTTTGACTGGATAAATCCTCTTTTATTAAAATAAATGATTTTTTTTTCCTGAGATGAAATACATATAAACTGTCATAAATCATATTTCATAGTATTAGCAAAAAAAAAAAAAAAGAAGAAATAATAAAACTTTTGTCTTCTCACTTTTTATACTTTTACTGTTCTTAATTTATTGGTATTTAAAAACTGTATCCTTGCACTACTGAACTGTCTTCATAGAATTATCTTCAAAATAACAAGCCTATCATATTTTTGTTGTTGTTGATGATCTTATTAAAAATACCATTTTTATTTAGTAATTCGATTTAAACAGTGATGATATTTGAAATGAAAAGCCACAAGCTATAGGTCCCTGGAAACTTGATGTGGAAAATCCTGAAGAGAGAGCCTACTAGTAGTGTTCTTCCACCTTCTGAAAATAGAAAAAGCTTAGGTATAGGACTAGGTCTAGGACTTTAGTGTTTTTCAGAAGCAGACTGCTAAACTGTTCTCATAGGTTAGACACAAAGACAGAGAAAGCAAACTGGAATGATCCATAAGATGCAGCACAGTCCTGTGAGCCTGATGGCTGACCTCTAACAAAGATCATGTTAAAGGTGTAGAAAAACAGTATCAATGGCCTCCTGAAACCTATATTACTCTTATGTTAGTTGAGTGTGTAAAGGTACAGAAGCTATTAAAACAAAAGCCTGGCCCTTCAGGGACTGGTGAAGTATTCTAAGCTCAAGCCTTGTCATTTGGAGAACCACAGATATTTTCCTCATGAATTCTCAAAATCCTTAAGTTTCAAGGTTGCACTCAGAACCGACAAAAGAAGCTCAAAAAATGAATGCAATGAATCTATATGGTCATTGGTAGTGTGTGGTCTATTTACATAACATAGCTTACTATTTTGCATTATATAATCTGTTTTAAATATGCCAGTTTCATACAGTCATGGAATCATAGAGTGATTTGGGTTGGAAGGGACCTTCAAAGATCATCTAGTCCAATTTCTTTGCCATGGGCAGGGACTTGTTTAACCAGATCAGAGTGTTCAAAGCCCCATCCAACCTGACCTTGAACATTTTCAGGGATGGGGCATCCACAACTTCTTTGGGCAACATGTTGCAATGTCTCATCATTCTCACTGTAAAAAATTTCTTCATTATATCCAATGTAAATGGTTCTTTTAAAACTCTCGTTCCTTGTCCTGTAACTACAGGACAGGAAGCAAGTTATTGACTCTGTCCTACCAAAGGATTTGCATTTACACAACAGTGTGAAAACTGAGAAAATTATGTATTTTTTAATTATTAAGTCCAATAAATAAAAGACATAAAAATAAAGTTCATTAAAAGAATTACCTTCCCTTTGTGTTCCATTGTGCTTTTATGCACTTTCCATGAATTATATGTCGTATAAATATCAAACTGTTAAAGCCTTGATCAGGATTTTGATGGCAGTGTACATCTGTGCAACTGCCATCTATCAGATAATTTTAGGCCACTGTGATTAATATTAGAGGAGAAGAAAATCATAAGCCTTGAAATTGGTTCAGAACATGTTATTTTTGGAGTGTTAACTCTCCTTCCCTTGTCACACGAAACCACTCTTGTAATTTTCTTTTCTTATTGAAATTCTAGGAATAGGAATGAGGTATCAGCATTTTAATTACTCCAGTTTACTTTGAAAATATTTAATTATGCTTCTCATTACTGTACGGCTTGGATACTTAGTTGTCATTGATATTCAAAGAAAGTTAAATTAGTTCCTATTAAAAACAGAGTATTAAAGAGATTATATTTTGAGTCAGTCTCCTTTCTTTTTATAAAGTTTCCATTCAGTAATAATTCTTCTTGCTGTTCAGATCTTCTAAAGAAGGGATATTGAGAGTATAGTTTTCAACTTACCGCAGAAGAAGTCTGTATTTTCACAGACCTGTTCTACTGACCTAATCTTCAGATAGATAGGCTCTATTCCTAGCGTGCTGCACCGCATTTGAATCTTGGGATGTTGGCATTTTCTCCGACTGTGTCACAGAGGCTTTAAGGATTACTGTGTAAAGTCAAGCAGTTGGAAAGCGTAATAAGATGTCTGCAAATCTTTGATTTGGTCCCCTTTTTACATATGCATTGTTAAAGTCAAATTGCATGAACATATACTATTTTTCCATATGACTTTGAGCAGTGCTCTTTAATTAAAAGCTGCAGTTCTTTCTTTTCCATTATCTTCTCACTACAAAAATCATACAGCTTTTTCCAGGGACTCTTGTATGATGCTTATTTCTGTCATTTTTGAATGCTTCACAAATATTTTCTTTGAGAATCTTTGAGCTAAAATAATGATATTTTGCATATGGTTTAGATCAGAAGGGCAAGGATGGAGAGATTAAAGGTCAAACAGATTTGCTAATGTAAAATGAATAATTTCAGACACACATGGCCTAATTTTTCCAAATATATGACAGCAAGGAATTAAAAAATTACATCCCCTCAATTTACATTGCAACTTTGAAGCTTAGCACTTCTCCAAATCCAACTCCCTGGTCTTAAAATGGTCTTTCAGCAAACAGAGAATATGGTGCTAATGAGCACCAGTCATAAGTCTGAGGTGTTTTCTTACACATACCTCTACAGCAGAAGGAAAGACACGGTTAATAGAGGGTGACATCCAGCTCTTACCTCTCTGGCTGCTCTTCTCAGCATACATAACTCACCATAGTTAACCAAACACCTTTCAAGAGTAAATGCATTAAAAGCTATCTACATGATGATATGTATTTTCATACTCTTTTTGCAGCAGCTTAGGAATTCAGTATATTATTATTTACATAGATATATATACATAGTTATAAATTTATATTATTAAAAGCAGAATCAAGAAATTAATTTTAACCACCAGGGTGAGAGGTGTGTACATGCAGGTGGGAAAGGGAAGGCAGGAAAGGTGCTGAACAGATAAACCCCTCACATCCTATATGAGTTCATACTACAGTCTGAAACATCTCCTAAACACACTCTCTTCTGCATGATGAGGTTACCTGGGAGACCAGTTTTGTAGTATGATTCCAACATACATCACAAAGATCTATAGACATATATATCTCATTCACATGCCAAATTCATAAAGAGAAAAGTTATGTATCTGTAGGTGACACAGGTTGTTGTAAATTCAGGCTGCAGGTACACTTTTCCTTAGACAGAAAGCTTTTTCTTTGCCAAATTCTGTTCCTTCTTGTAGCAGAAGGGATGGTTATACAGCAACAGACTAGCTTAGCCTGAAGGTCATCTAGCCCAAGCTCCTCCTCACTACAGGGCTAACGTCCCACTTAATCAGGTCACTCTAGCCCTCATCCGTTTTAGTTTTGGGTATCAACAAAGCTGGAGATTCCACAGATTTTTTGGGCAATCTGTCCCATATACACTCTTCACAGTTGAATCAAAATAGCAGCTTTTTAAGAATAAAATGCCTTGTTTTTTACACAAACTGATTTCAATTCCAGATGAAAGCTATTCAGCTATTTACAATAATGAAAAATTAGTAAATAATGGCTTATTTCCTCTTCCTGATTTTTTTTTTGGGGTGGAGAAACGGAGAAAGATCCCTTTCATACTATTAAATAATTTTTAAAAAACCCAGCTCTCTTTGTTTGAAGCTTCTAGAACAGCCTTGAATAAAAGTGTAGTGAATGTTTTTAAACCCAAGCCAGTGAGCTAAGGTTTTTAAAGGATTAAGTTTGAATAGAGGCTGTTGCTATGAGGGAATGTTACCCAGATGCTTTAGTTCAAGTTCACACTTCATACAGAATTGTTCTTTAGTGCATCAGATTTGAAGGGTTAACCAAATAGGTCTGAAAATATTGTTCTTTTATTTTATTTTCTAAGTATTGATGACTATAATTTGTTAAGCAAACCCCTTCCCAATTAGTGACAGCATTTGGGAGACAACTTCTTTAGAAACAGGGTTTTTACTTCAACATGTGCTTTTATAAAGTATTTATGCATCATATTTCCCAAGTAGATCTCCACAAAATACTGTCAAAACAGCTTGGCAGCTTGTTTCCCATAGTTGTACATCTCCCATGGTTCCACTTATGTCTTAGACCATGAAGTGACTTGTCCTCAAGCTCTGTCCAGCTTGTCGTCCTTTCTGATGGGAGATACTTGCGTGTTAATAACTTCTGGTTGCTAGTTATAGATACAGACCTTTCCTATACACTCTTTTCTTTCAAATAAAGCATTACAAAATTATTATGACTATTTGCCACATACCTAGTGCTTTAAAAGTTGAAAGAGCTGTGCAAAAGTACTTCGTTTAAGGATTAATCACATCTGTGACCCAGGGGATAAGGGATCCCCACCTGTCAATAAGGCTTATAACTACTTATACCGGCTGAGCCAGAGTGTTTAAGTAACTTGCTGTGACAGTGACTTTTACTTGGTTGGGAGTTGAAATGAGGATTTCTCTGTCCATCAAAGTATTTTACAATGAAGATTGCATAGAGATCAGTAATTTTCTTACTCTTTACACCTGTTAAATCACATTTTATGTAAAAAAAGCACTATTTTTCAGCATGAACTGTTGTTAGCATTGCCACTGCAGTACTGCGTGATGATGAATGGGACAAGGAATTGATTCATGTAGCTATGACTGGTCTTTACGGTTCACAAACCAATTTTTCCATTAGGGTGTCATCTATTCCAGAACTGCAGCTTCAGTTCACTGCATAAATCAGAGAATCCTTGTATCATTTCTCCTCAACTCCCTTTGCATTTTGGACTTTGCATATGCCACTCTCAAAGCCCTTAAGCTTTCTAGGGTATTTTTCTCCCCATCTCCATCCATGTTACTTCTTCCTCAATAAGTCAGGGTGAACCATCACATTGGGAAATTACTTAATTTCCATCTAGAAGAGGGGCTCTGGGAGCACTTCTGAACTCCTCAGGCAAAGTCTGAGGAGACTCTTGAGGAGTCTCCTCAAGACTTCATACTATCCATGAGAACACCTAGCTCCCCTGTCTGCTTCCCTACAAAGATATGCAGGAGCTGTGGCTGGGAGGTCTCTTGGCCGGGATGCAGCTGGGGTGATAGGGGCAGAGGGATGGCTGGTGTGTGTCCCCACCCCACAGCTTGAGAAAAGAATGTTATTTGCCTTACAGCCCATAGCTCTGACCTGTTTCTTGGAGACAGAAGGTTTTGAGGTTGTCAGCTGTTGGAGACTGTTTAGGGAGGAGTAATGATATACGTTTATGGCCTTCATCAAAATGTTACGTGTTACAGTAGAAAATCACAGAGGCAGTTGAAGCTGCTGGTACTGCTAACCTGTCCAAATTACTTTGTATTCTTCAATTATTTTTTTCCCCTAATTTTCTCCAAAATTGAAAGACAGGCAGTATTAAAGAAATGCTAAATTGAATGTAAACTATTGTTTCTCTTAGTATTCGCTCAATAGACATTTTTTATTCTTTTTGTTAAAACCACTGGACATTCTGACCTCACAGGTTAGCAGTGCAGTAACGTTTGAAGACCTTTTAGACTGCTGTTGAGTAACTTCCTCTTTCTCCTCAATCAAATAAATAGCACACATTAATGCTCTCAAAGGAGGTTATTTATTATTGCAGTGGTGTAAATGAGGGCAGGATTTGGCCCATAAGCAATAAAAGAGGAGTAGAGCCTGTAATTCTTCACGCCGTTGTGAGGAAGATTCTGTCCAGCAACAGTAAATTATCTGAAATTCTTTCAGGGTATATGAATGACTCCATAGTCAGAGAAAGCTTGTGAGGTTTAAAGCATAAAAATGACAACCATAAATAAAGGTAGAAACCCCTGATCCCCACTGAAATGAAATAGCGTAACATTCCTGAGGCACTGGTGTCTTTGGAAAATGCATTGCCTGGCTTACTAGGGTAAAGGGAGAGAGGAAAGCAAACCCATCATCATACTCAGGGCTTTGTCTTCCAAAAGCAAAGTTTAATGCTCCTGCTAAAAAGGACAGTTTTCTCCAGGCAGATCCATCCTGTAAGGATGTGAGTTTATTGAGTTTGTAAGACTTTCAAACATACATAAATCAACAAATACATGTACATATATTTTAATAACTAGGTTTACCAATATTATTTAGTAAGATGGGCAAAATACAGAGAATATCCATAATCTTTAATCTGTAGGGTACGAAAGAGCAACAAAAGACAATAAGCATTTTCATAGCAAGGTGGAGGTGTGCACACAGCTTATCCTGAGACAGGTAAGTTTTCTAGGAAAATACCTGCTGTACTCTGGATGTTTTCAATATGTCAACACTGTTAGCCTTGTCACATTTTTATTAATGATACCCCATTCCAGTGATGTAGTAATGCCCACTGTAGATAACCTGATAAAATAACTTCTTAAAATAAGTGCCTTGGACAGGACAAATCTGCAATCCCTGTTTTGATTTGGTATATTCCAAAATCTTCAGCATCTGAAGGATTTAGAAGATAAAATCAAAATCCATAAACATTGGGTTAACAGTTCTATGATCTGAATATGCATCAATTTGCTAATGCTTCATTGAGTTTAAATGCATTATGATGTTATAGATATACCACTTCTTGCCATCTTATTATGCCAGAATGAAATTTTAATTCTGCAACCAATTATATTTGTGTCCGAACTAATCACACTAAAGAAAATTGACAGTAATTTCTCACTCTTACAGTAACAGATGTGACACATATGATTTTAAATCAAGCTGAAGTCACCAAAAACATTAAAAGCACAAAAGAGTGAGACAATCTTGCAGATGGACAATATTCAGTAATAGGCTCCCACTGAAACCCAGCCTATCTCATTTGGTTGTAGATGATGTAAGCTAAGACTCTGTAGTCAAATGCTCTCTACAATCATTAGCAGGGATTTGTGTTCGGCACCTCCTGAAAACAAGCAGCTGGCTTGGTTTAAAACTCTGAACCATAGGTGTTCATATGCAATGTCAGCATAACGTTTTACTCCTTACACAACTACTGAATATGGTCCACTGAGTCTATGATAGCCTGTGATGATAGCTCCTTTGATGAAGGTCAGATGTTAAAGGAACTAATAAAATGACACAGCAGGTTCATATTAGTCCATTCCCTATTTCAGCATAAATCTTTAGTCAACTGTTTGGCATGCACTTTGTCTCAATGTAGAAATTTGGTACAATTGTGTTCCTTCCTTTCTAAAATATCCTGGACTTGTCTTTTTATATTGATTATTCTTACCATAAAGTATACATGCACATCTATACATATACATAATGGAGTAAACTTCATAAATGTAAGAGGTAACTTTCTTCTATATTTAAAATATTTTAAAATACTTTTAAAAATTAGTAGAACTGTGTTTGTATTCAGAGTTTGATCTCAGACAATAGACTGACCATACCAAAACCAGAGTCATTTTAATAGGTTTTTTTCTGCTTTCCTCTTCTTAAGGGAACAGTGTGTAAATAAGATTCAAGAATAGAAAGCAGCAGGAAATATTTGATTTTGTCTACCAACCAAAAATTTTCCTAGAGGTTTGTCTTTTTTCTCTTTGTTTTCTACTCCCTGCTGAAAGACTGTCTTCTTTAATGGGAGAGCCAACATTTTGAAAAGTAGAAAATGAACTTAAGTGTCAACATAATCATATTGATTAAAAAATACTGGGCTAAGGTTTGTGACAGTTTCATACAGTGTGAGTACACTATTATATTCATTATGTTTTGCTTTAGTCTTCAAGAAAATACTGGAAGGCCATATCATTATACTGACATGCTGATTTTTGATCTTTGGAACAAATATAAGATAGAGAAGAATATGATGCACCAGTCATAAGTAACATGCTTTTAATTATGTGCTATTAGACTGGAAGGTCTTCTAAACATGGAGTGTCCATGGAGTTTTTATCACTGTTTAAGACCTATTACTTCGTTCCTTTTTTTTTTTCACAGTAAGGCATTGGACTGGGAATTCAAAGTGGCAGTGGGTTTTCTTCTCAGCTATAATATTGATGTGCTCTTGAGTGAGTAGTTTTGCCTATCACTCTCTGTAGTGAGTACATATAACTCAGATACAATTTTTGTGACTGTACCATACTGAGGTAACTGTTTAGCTAGTGCACATTGTGTCCTTTAAATACTGAAATTTCTGGAGAAATCTGCTTTGCTAGTGCAAAGCAAAGTTACCTGTTGCAATTAATATTGTTAATATTTCTCCAAAAACTGAATGCAAGATAGCAATGTAATAGAGTGAAAGCATTGTAATGCTAGAGTCCTTTTTATTTATATTAAAGGCCTTCCCGATTGGAATTTTTTGGATAATCCTTTAAACAAGCACATAAGTTGACCAAGAAGTTAGCTTATCACAATGAATTTCTTATTAAAATAGGCCTGCTGTTACGATTCATCTGTGCTGTGAGCACCTGTGAACTCACCTTATTGACAAATGCATAAATAACATCAGCATTCAATCTTTATTCGCGCTACCCCCTTTCTCTGTTTTCAGGTCTCAGATGTAAAATGCTGGCCTCGGAAATGATGGATACTTCCCCAGGGACATGGGGAGCACTCAAAATTTCATAAAGAGGACACTTTGAAATGGGGAGGTGTTATGTGCCAGAGAAACTTTTAAGACAACAGCTCATCTCAGACATGAAGTCATAAAAAGGTGTGAACAGAGCACAATGTTGTGATCTCTAAATATTTTATCTTAGATAAAACTGTGCATCAATTTGGCTTGGAACGTAGCAGCTGAACGTCATCTTTTTCTGTTATAGGTACCCAGTGCCAATAGTCTAAGCCTCTTGTACAAATAGTACTATGAGAGAGATCTCACCCCAATTGTTCGCATACACAAGGAGATGCAAGAGAGTGGAAGTGATTTCCTTCTGGTTACAAGGTGGCTCAGTGGCATAGCTGGAGTTTGACCCCACACCTCCAGAGTGCTTGTGCTGAGTCCGTACATGCAGCTCTCACATTAGCGGGCACAGACATTGGGACAAAACTGCTTGATGAGCAGGGACTCAGAGCATGGATGAAGAAGCCCAGTGCACTGCTGAACAACGTTTTGTGCACACACAGCCTCACTTCTCGCAGGTCAGGTATATTTGGCCATGTTCATATCTGGTAAAAACCATAATGAATTTCATCTCAAGGCTCCAAGGCAACTTGTCTGCCAATATCAGCCGTATTGCACAAGCATGTTTTTATGAACTTATACCTTCACGCTGTAGGTTAAAAGTTCTTTTGTCTACATTAAGCTGCTGGATGTGTTTTAGTTTTCCACATTACTTTTGTAAGTTGTTTGGTAAGCAACAGTCTATGTCTGAACAAGTGTTTTATACAAATAGTAACAGATATATATAGAATATATAACAGGTATATACAGAAGATATAACAGAACCGGTGTAAGGCTGGAACAATTCTTAAAATATTGGATACATATTCTCCTCTTCTGGATAGACTAAGAAAATGAGATCAAGCCCATGTACAGCCACTCAACTGCAGAGTAACGTGTAGCAAACAAAACCAAATCAATTTTTTGTCACTTTACCTCACGTATGTGAACTCTGTCTGGATTTTTCTCTTACACATCTGTACTGACAGATTTTAGCTGAACCTCTGAAAAGCATCAAGGTGTTTTAAAAGCCATGGATAAAACTGTACAGGCCGTGAGCCTGAACATTAGAACAAATTCTAAATGCCTCTTCATTTATTTTATAGTGTAAATATGGACTAGGTATAACAAAAAAAAATTCTAATTTCAATATTATGCCAACAATCATTTTGCCAACTAGTTACTAGAACAAAAAGAAAAGCTATTGCAAAGGTATTATTTGAAGAAAATGATAAAAAATTGAAAGATAAGTTTCAAGGATGAGCCAAAAAAAAAAAAAAATTATATATAAAAGTTACTTCTGTAAAATTCTATGTGATGAGGTATAAAAGACAAGTTTTTAATAACGTGATCTTCTATTTTACCCTAGCTGGAGACAATTGCTGTATTGAAAAATACATAGACGAAACAGTCAGGTAAGAGGCTGAAGAAAGAAAATATTGTCTTCAATTTCTAGACATAGTACAGTTAAAAATAAAAATTAAGTGCAAGACTCACAAAAGAGTATGGAGAACACAGCAAATTGATAGGGAACTGCATTTGTCAAGGTAGTTTGAAAAATCCCACCTGATTCCATGTGAACCATTCAGTGACACAGTAGGTCTATAAATAAAAGTGATTTGCTTAACTTCCTAGAGAAACCTATGGCAGAGACAGGGACTTTGTTTCATCTGTCAGAATGCCTCACTAGTGCCTTGCTAGCACAAGTACCCATTATATTCACGTGAGTTAACAAAAACCTGTTTTGTTTGCAATTAACACTCTGGTTTGCAATGAGAGCTAAGTACTGTTGGAGGGATGAAAGTCAAAACAGTCCATAAGCCTATTAGTCATGGAATCAGACCTTCAAATAGTGTCACTTGTGCACATGCAGGGAATGAACCTGGCCTCATATGAATTTCTTGTGGGTATTGACTGATAATATGATATCTCACACGCTACGAGTAGAGAGGCTTTCCTGTTTAAACACTTTGACTTCAGAAAGTTAATGCATTATCTGCAAAACCTATTTAAAAATAGACCTAATTTAAAAGCATAGGATTTAGGAAGGAAATAGAAAGGAGGATGTCTTCGGGAGGAGGTCTGAATCCTTGGCTTCAGGGTCAAGCATATTTTTTTTATTTTTTTTCCAAATGCTTCATTGTTTTTGAAGACGCTGTATCAAATAAAGAGTCTTCCACACTCTGTTGCCTAAGTTTATGGCTCAAAAGAAACCATCCCCGGGCTGTAACACAGTCCATATGGCTGGCTGTTTGAAGTGCGCTTAGTACTCCATTAGGGATTCTCGATTTGTACTTCTCAATCTGATTTCGATAAGACACAGGTTTCCTTTAGTGGCCTGACCTGGTGCAAACACATAATAGATTAATTCTATAATAAATTATGCTGGCAGTAAAGCTTTCTGGACCATTTTGCCTTTTAAGTAACAAATTTTTTTTTATGTACCCTTATAAAGCTGAACCAATGTTTCATTCGTAAGTCACTTTGTGTATATACAGAACTACTTGAAGCTTGGGAATGTAATTTTGCACTGTGTGCATTTCTTCTGAGTGAATTCCATTTTATTGTGTTTCTGGAGCTACCGACACGTTCTGAGGAATACTAAATGCTTTCTGAAACAACATTATGCCTAGAAATGTGCTGAACTGCTATTCAGGAAGCTCCAGCTGGTTTCTATCTTAACAGTGGCATAACTACATTATTCCTATATGCAAAACTGCATTTCCATAAAGTCTATTATTTCCTTTTACTTTTATGCGTTGTTTTTGCATGATACTGTTATTTTCAACCACTGAACTTGTTTTAGATTTATTATCTTCTTAACAGTTTACACAGTTCTACTGCCAGTTCTAAATACTGTTGGTACAGAAGTGGTAAATTGTGTTATTTTAGGCATTGTTGTTAGTCATAGTTGAGGACCCCAGTGAGACAGCTGTGCTGCAAACCCAAAGCCAAGATCTTACAGATGAAACACAAAGCAAAAGATGACAGATGTGAGTGAAAAAACAAGCAAGTGCATAAAAACAACAGGACAAAACCCATTAGCAAGGCTGGCAGCCCACAAGAATCATTTCTATGGCCAGTATTAAGGAGAGCAGTAGAGAAGCCTTCTAGATATTTCTAGGGAATGCTCATAGACATAAGGGACAGCATGGGACAAAAGCACTGCAGTGCTTTTATATATGTTTGCCAACTGGGTGACAAAGGCTGCTGAACTCTCAATTTCTCCCACCTTTCATTTTCTGGCTCACGAGCTCCATGATATCTCTGTTCTTAGAGACCCTCATCTCCATTTCCGTACTTCACCTCAGGTCTTCTCACAACCGACTAAGATGATATGTTAGGAAAGGAAAAAAACCATGAAGGTTTCATAAGTGACAAAAGCACGGCTCTTAACCAGAAAAAACATACAAAATACAAAATACAATGCTTTGGTGTTCTTTTTTTGTTTCTTTATGGTCACATATCCTGTGAAGATACACCTCATGTAGGTCCTACGTGATAAGACCATTGCACAAAACCTCGAAGAGCACTTACCCAGAAAACAAACATCCTATTGAACTATGCAGTGGTCTTAGTAGCAACAAAATACAAAGTCATCAGACCTTCTACAGATTCCTCTATACCTTACATGAAAGGATGAAAGAAATGGAGAAAGCATGGAGTGAATGAGGGGAGAATGGGACATTGTGGGTCCTGAGGAAGGCCACAGAACATGAAGATGTAGAAAAGCTGAGATGGAGTCTGAAGTAAAAAGAGAAAGATACGAACTATAGGCAGAGTATTTCAGGGGCAGATGGTGTGAAACATCAGGCATCCAGTAAGCAAGGAAGAAATAGTGAATAAAGATAAAAAGAGAAAGATGCATACATAGAAAATAGAAGGGGGGGGGTGGGGGGGGGGGAGTGGAAAGAGGTAGGGCTTTAAAAAAAGAAAATTAGAGAAAAAATAAAAGAATATTACACACAATAGGAAAGGAATAAAATCTACCAGAGGAGAGCAAAGATACAGCAGCATTAATGTGAAATGACTGATGCCACATATGAAATATTTTTGGTTATTTATAATGAGCATGAAAAACAGATGATTTCCTGAAATGCACATGAACTTTTGATCAATAGAGAGGAATAAAATTACGTAAATCCGAGTACATAACTTCCCAGTTTAAAAAAAAAAAATGCATAAAGAGACACAAAATGTTGCTATGTAAAAGACAATTAGCATTTTAATTTAACCTTAATGCCAAGATCAAGTTAATATCTTTATAATCACCTGAAATTATCTTTTCCTCAGATGGAAGTGCTTTTTGTGTATTAGTCAATGGCTTTCAGATAAGTTTGACTTTTCTTAAAGAACATGTTTCTTATTTGATCTTAAAACAAATACTCAGTCATCATTGCAAACAAAAGGACATTGGTTGGCAGTAATAGGGAAAGGTTTTTGCAAATCATTTAGTAAATCCATGCAGGTAAAAGAATACTGTAAACATTCATTGCCAAGTCCCAATCTTACAAAATGTCATTTTGTACATGACTAATCCCTATGAACCCATGGTAGTCATTGCAGTACAAAGATTTGTGCAGAGGCAATAAAAATGCTTGAGTAATCTTTTTTTTAATTCCCACTATCTAAAAAAACCCCACCCTGAAAGTGCTGCTATACGTGGCATCTCTCCAATATAGATTATTATTACTTGCACTGATTAGATTAAATTTATTTGCTTTTCAAAATAACTAAATAGATATTTATAGTACTAAATAAATATAACCAAATAGACATTTTTCCCAAGTTTCATGTATTTAAGCATACTTTGACAGTTACTTCCAAACTTCAACAGAGTTTGATGATTCAGTAGACACATAGGCAGCTGACTACCTGTGAAAAATTACTTTTCTGTCCTTCATCATCCACATTCTCAGCATTGTTCATAACCAACCTCTTCAAGATGACTTTACATTGTGCTTGGAAAGTCACCAAGTGAAAATAATGAACAGTCACTTGAACAGGATACTAAAAATTAGAAATTAATTCATTAGTGTAATTTTTGGGTGTTAGATATTGAGATGGACATAGCTGATAAGCACTTGCAAAAATTCACTTTGTCTTGAATTTATGAAATCAAGGAAACACAATAACAGACTTTAAAATAAAACAAAGATCCATTTAAGTATGTAGTGTAGTTAAACTCTATACTAGCTGAAGATTCTAACCACTGGAAACAGTTAAAAATTATCATTACAGTGCAGTTCCTGACCTGGTGTATGAGACAGGGGAGCTTGTGAAATAATTCTCACCCCCTACATATAAGTTAAATATTTCTATATATTTAATGGACAACAGTTTGATTCAATCCTACCTAAAATGCGCACCTAGTAAATTGCATATGCCATATGCAATGGCATATTTGTCATTCAAACTCTCCATGGGGAGGGAAGCAATTGTTTTCACTGACCCTGTTGGGAACCTGGGGTAGATAAGGCAGCTATCTCAAAGCTTCTCAGCTTTGACTGGGTGTATCAGGCAGGGCCTAAAATGGTTGCCATAATTCCAGACCAGTATCATCAGAGGAATGGAAGCAAATATGTTTTGCATACTTGGGTTAACAAGGTTTGTTTCTATCTTTTCACTCCTATGCTGGTAGAATGGACTTCGACATAAAAGAATTAACTGTACATTCAGTTCAAAGAGGCCCTAAGTCCAAAGCCCCTTACATTTTATATATGTTGTCAAAATTGAAGTACAGCTTTATTTTGTGTTTCAGTTTGGGTTTGTAAATACTTTTTAACTGGACAAACCCTTCTATGACAAATGATTTCCCCAAAGGAATTCCAGATGATGATTGCAATGATAGGGCAGGGATGTTTAATTTTTGAGCATAAAAATTTGGGTCACTTAAAGCTTCTTGGCTGATGTCATATTGGTTCCTTCTACCTTTTAATATACATGTCAGCACTTAAGTTTTGCACACAGTTTGTTCTAGAATTTCCTTCCTCCCTTACTGAGAAATAATACAAGAATGTCTGAAGTAGGATGATTTTGATTATCTCATATCAGAAGGCGCTTCAGAGAATGTATCTGCAAGTTAAAACATTTTTAAGGTCCTTCAATCTCTGGAGCTTTTCTGCTTAGAATTGATTTGGATGCAGAACTAATTCTTCTTGGGTGACATGAAATCCATGGGAACTTTGTAGGGGCAAGTCCTCTGATTGGAACCACTATCCGTGTTCTGCTTTCCCCCCAAGAACAATGAAGGAAACTCATCTGAGAGGCAAGTTTTGAACCATAACGCTCATTATGGACCAGGCTTAAAGATTGTTTTGCTCTCTCAGTTGGCTCCAAATAAATGCAGAAATAGATTCAGTAATCAGAAATAGTATGCATCTTAAAAAGCCAAAGTAATTATAGCGAACTTTGCTGAGTATACTGCTGGGGACAGGAATGTCACATAGGACAGTGCATTTTCCAGCTATTGACTGAGCAAATGCATACAAAAAAATGGCTAAGTATTCCCTGAGTTTCCTTGGACAAGGAAATTAAAATTAATTATTGTTCCTGCATAATTATTTATATTTCTTATCATTGTTCTAAATAATGTACTAGTAATTACAATTTTAAACTAAGTAAGTAAAAGATTATCAATCTCTGTGGGAGTAACAGATGTTCCCAAATTCATAGGAGAGGTCTGCTTCTTTTTACCTAAATTTCTCAGGAGGCTGCAATTGCAATTTTCTATCAGAATAAAAACAAAACAAAACACAAAAGGTTTATTTTAACAGAATTACATCCACAGACTAGTCTGAAATTTTTATTGTCGTTTAAAGCAAATTTAAGTTAAATGATTTCTGACAACTTCTTTTGTTTAGCTTTTTATTTTATGAGAGCCCAAACACCTGTCTGGGGCACAGCATAAAATAAAATTGGAAATAAATAATTTTGTTTGGTACAGCTTCAAAACCTTGGAAAAACATTGTTTGATAAATGATTCTGAATATATATAATTATTGTGTGGAAGTTAGGTATTGTTAAACCCAGTAATTTTTAAAGCATTGTTCAATGAAAAAGAAACTAACACACAAATGTTTAAGTGTTGGCAGTGGGGGTGTGTGGGGGTGTGGCGAAATTCCCATGTGCTCAAAAACATGGTCTCAAGTAATGTTCTTAAATTGATTTTTTTGATAATCAACATAAACCTTACCCATCCTTTTACAATGAGCTATGTTGAAATGTGAAGCTTTCCTGAGCTCTTTGCTATAATATTATCATTATATTAATTGGCCAAAATTTTGGTCTGCTTTATATCCAAGTTGAGACCAGTAGAAAGCCTGCAGGCTTGTAGTAGTGTTATAGAGGGCAGAGTTCTATTTTATTTTTTTCTGAACTGCAATTGGCATCACCAGGTAATGATGAAAGAAATCTGGTAAAATTACTTATGCATTTTGACAATTATTTGCACAATTTAGCTGGAGTCTAGATTTCTTTATTTAAAGAATTCCAAAGAATTGCTGAACAGAATGAAATATTTAGTATATAATCTTGCAAGGAAGTGATGAAAAATGAACATTTATTTAAAAAATTAATGGTGTGAAGATTAACTTTAGAGAAAATTCATAGAACTGGTAGTTTAGACTAGCCTCTCCCTGTTAAATCAATAATATCTAATGATCTAATTGAAGAAATTGTGAGCGCCAACAGCAGTGATTGACTTCAGTAACGGTGTTGGGTTCTATGTACCTTTTCAAAATCAAGTCCATAAGCTCTTGGACCTGGAACTGACTCATTAAATTCAGCCTAGGTATCTCAAAGTCAAAAATAACCATTCTGCAGAGCTATTTTTGTCTTATATTTATAGAATCCCATCCTTGATTAGCCTCACCATCTGACCACAAAAGGAAGTCAAGCATAAAAATAAACATAACTTTTATGCTTTTTCCTGTGGATCCGGTTCCTTTTCTAAACAGAAAAAGAAAAGAAAGGAGGGAAGAAAAAAACCAACCCCAAAACCAAAAAAGTACCAACTTTTGGAATGTATTACTAATGAACCTATGAGATTTAAATTCAAAATTTTCAACTTTATATATAGTTTAGGATGAGGAACGATATAAAGATTTAAGTACAAGTGAAATCAGGTTAGATTAAAAGTCTATCTAGGCCAGTACCTCTCTTCAATAATGGCTATTTCACAGATCCCTAGAGAAGAATACAGTAGCATGGAAAAAATATAATAATAGTTCTCCAGAATAGTCACAAAGATTTAGAAAAGTTTTGTATCAGGGTCTTCTTTAGCCAACAATTGTCTTTCTTATGCACAAAGCCATTTTATGTCTATTTTAATGCCATGAACAGTGACTCCAGAATGTCCTCTTCTCTTTTTCTATAAACTTCTACCTTGTTGGTTTTTTTTGCTTTTTTTCTTGTATTTTACTCTATTTAATTCCTCCTTATATCGAACCTTCTCCATAATCTTTCTAGTTTTTCTGCCCTTCCAATAGGAAGTGGGAACTTGAGCATCATATTAGACTCCTATCCAAGATTTCTGTTTGGTTTATTCTCTATCCCTTTCCCAACAATTTCAATATTTTCTGCCTAATTCTGATCACTGAGACCATGTTTTCATAGAAATACATATCATACCTCTAAGATCTTGTCCCTGGGGGACAGGAGACCATTACTTTATTAGCAAGGTCAGAATTGTTTTTCTCATGTGCACCACTAATGAATTAGTGCATCCATCTGCAATGAATTTTGTCTGCCATTCTAATGTTCAGTCACTTTCTCTAGTAAGGGTCTCTTGCAGTTCTGCTCCACAGACTTTTGTCTTTACTGGCCTGAATAATTTAGTACCATCATCATCTCAGTAGTCACTTCTTTCTACACACAGTTTCTGATTATATACAGAGCGTGGAAAGGCACAGATATTCATGCAGAAATCTATCTGTAATTTTTATTCACTATGAAAACTGATCATTCACTCTGCTTCAAATTTTAATTGATTATATATCTATGTGAGAATCTTCCATTTTATGCTACTTTAGATTTCTATTCTTTGCAAACTTTGATGAAGTGATTTTGTGAAGGTTTTTATATCCATGTGAAACATAGAGCAAATAGGTTTTGCTGTTACAATTTGTAATTGTGAAGGAAATGAAAAATTGGGCCAAACTTTGCCAGGTCATCAAAGAAACTATGTAACAAGGGTTTTTTGTGGCCAAAATCTTTTATAAAGTCTGGTTTGCAGAAATCCCCTATTAATTAAATCCTGGAAAAGAGATAGAAGCACCTAAAATAATGGAGACAGGAAGAGACTTTGCCAGGAACGTAACCTCTCAAGACAATATAATGAAGTAGGGAAGATCTCAGAAGGTCATCAAAGTCAATGAGTCAACAATAAAAGAAGTGCTTAAAGAATGCTGTGAAGGTCATAACAAATGATTCTTAGCCAGTGAAAATGTATGTCTGATGGCTAGCAAAATATTTTCAGCAGAGTAAGCAAAGACAGAATCACACTGATGAAAAAAATTTTAAAAAATAGACAATTTGGGAATGTGTTAAAGGATGTTACTTGGCATTAGAGGAGAAAACAGAGTGGGTTGAAGAATATAAATAAGCAACTCATAAATTTATTAGGGAAGAAATTATTAACTGGGTTGGCAATTGACTCTGCAACAAGTAAGTTATTTAAACATTCAGAGAAGCAACAAGAGTGATAATTTGAAGTATTTGGAATCAATTACAATTAAGATGTTGATAATGAGGCAATTAAGGGAAAAAAGAACTAGAAAGTAAAAAGAACTGAGTGGGCTGTTACTTATACTGGAATCCAAGATGAGTAAGACAGGTACCAGGTACTAGTCTCTTAAGGAGAATAAGTAATGAAGTCAACATATGGAGCCTATACCCTACCAACAGCCCTATAATGGATAAGTCCCAGAAGAGGGCAGTGGTGCTCCATGGAGACCATAAAATGATGGTGGTCAAGGGTTTTAATGACTCTGGTCTGGTGTCCTTCAAAAACAAGTACTTGCCTACACAGAAAAGAAGTCAGGCAGAGTCATGTTTGGATTTGCATTCTCGTGGAGGTGTAAGGCTCTCTTCTAGCACAGGAGTGGGAATATTTAAGCTTTCTGTCCCCCAATGCGTCTTTTATTCTTGGGAGGTGGCACTTTGAAATATGGTGAGCATTGAGCTTCCATACAACATTAGTGCTTATCTCATTTCTCCTTGTGCTTGTCAAGAAGGACTTGATATGAAGCGACTTGCATCGTTTGGCCTTCATGGGAGAACTGGTTCACTGAGATTACTGGGGTCCCATTATAAGTTATAGCAGCTGTAATTTCAGCCACTTTATGGAGCAGTCCATTTGTGTCTGCTCCAGTTCCTAATGCTACCAGCCAGTCTGTAAAATGATCCTAATCTATTACATTTAAGTCATTTGAGTCATCTTTTTGAAGACTGTTGAGCATAGAGATACCCATAAGGAAACAATGTAAGTTTTCCGTATCCCACATATGTTATATGTCTGGTGAAATGTACTGCACACATTTTAAAAGTGACAGTATTACAAAACTGACAACTTTTCATGACCTTTGGTATTACAATGTATTTTAAACATATGGCAGGATTCTGTTCTTCTCATGGATGTAGCAGATACAATATGAATATTTCATGAATTGTATGTGCATGTGAAAAAAAAAATGTTCAAGAAACAAATTCAAGAAAACACATTAGCCTTCTAAATTTAAAGTGGGAAAATAGTTACTGGTTAAATATATTATAATGAATATTTATGGAGAAACAGTGAATATTTACTGAGAAGCAGTGAAAATCAAGAGGTAAAACAATAAAACGATGCATTGGCATTCTTTACATTTTGTTCTTGGTTTTGTTATCATTGTGGGGCATGTTTTGTTACATCATCTCTTTTTCTATTGTATTCTTTGTTTATTTAAAATACAAGCTCTTTAAATCTTCGAACCTACACGCCTTGATATTCACGTCTATCAGTTATCATACTCAAGCAATGTTCAGAGTAATTAAAATTAGATGCTTATGAGAATCATAAGGGAATCCCTCCATTAGATATAAACAAAAAGTAATTCTCTCATCACCTTTGTACAGAACTCATTTCTTATGTTTTGCTCTTCCAGCTACTTATTGGGCAATGTCCAATATGTTGTAATTAGGCTGCTTATATCCTGAAAAGAGAGAAGCATACTGCGGGTTTTGTATATTAAAGAGTACTGCTATCTAAGGTCATATACACTTCAGATAAGTATGCAAATAATTTAACTGAGTCTTTGGATATTTGATGTCACTTTCATGCCGTAGATTACAAAGGAGGTGTTACTGCGGAATCTATGATTTAGAAAATACCCGTAAGAGTATTAGGAGGTTCGGTGTTGTGTTTTGTTTTTCCAAAGGACACTTGCTTGTGCCTGATGTTACTTTTGGAGCTATTTCTCACAGATAAGCTAAAAGATAATGTTGATAAACTGCTTGTTTTATGAATCTAAAGAAAAGAAAATGTCTGTGGTTTTTTTCATTGAAAAATGTAGATTAGTGTTTTGAACGATAAGAATATTTTGGGCTTCATGTAACAATGTCAAGCTGTATTTGGTTTTTGTGGCAAGTTTTTGGGAGTGGGGGTTCTGGCAGTGGCTTCTGTGAGAAGCTGCTAGAAGCTTCCCCCATGTCTGATAGAGCCAATGCCAGTCATCTCCAAGATGGACCCACGGCTGGCCAAGGCCAAACCCATCAGCAACAGTGGCAGTGCCTCTGTGATAACATATTTCAGAAGGGGGAAAAGTTGCTGCATGACGGCAACTGCAGCCAAAGAGAGGAGTGAGAATATGTGAGAGAAACAACTCTGCAGCCATCAAGGTCAGTGAAGAAGGAGGGAGAGTTGTTGTTCCAGGCACTGGAGCAGAGATTCCCGTGATCATTGGTTAATGATCTCACTGTCCTTATCTTAACTCCCAAGCCTTTTGTTATCCTTTCTCTCCTCTGTTCCACTGAGGACGGGGGTGAGAGAGCGGCTTTGTTGGGCACCTCGTGTCCAGGCAGGGTCAACCCACCACACAAGTTAGCATCAGTCTTGGAAAGGTGCTCTACTATGCATCTGTTTCTGGATGCTTGTTAGCTTCTGTGGTCAGGAGAAGCTGGTCCTTCTCTGACACTGGCAAGGGTAGTAGCTAATTCATTTTCTTTGGACAATTGCAACCCTACTGCTCATGAAACAAATAGAATGGGTACATTGAACTGGAAGGGATTGCGTGAAAATGGAGGTACAAAGCTTGTAGAGCATGGTAATTGTTTATAATATCTTAGATAGCCCACCCTTATTTGATAGGTCAGCATAGATTTAAGGATACAGATGTGCACTCCTCAAAAAATTGATTAAAATTAAAAAGAAATCATATAAACTGTTCAATTTAGGGGTAATTTTAAGGGGACATCTTCAACCGACTTCCACCAAATTTGTTCCATGAGTTTGACATCATAAAGTTTTCCAGAGTAATCTTGCACATGTAATTCTAATGCAGTTTACATTTTAAACAGAATTACTTCTTTGAGGAGGATAATGCAGAAGAATAAAGGAACTATTTGCAACTTTATTTTAAACAAGATGTAACAACTATTTAATTGGTAATGGCATGGCATTTTTCAAAACAACTTCAATCGCCATCTGTATTGCTGAGCAAAAGGAATAGTGTTTTTAAATAAGAAATTTTGCAGAGCCAGAGTTTCTAGTGAAAGAAATAGAGAGGCAAAAAACAGCATGTACAACTCCCATACATAGAAATATTATAAAACACATATGTGCCCTTATTAAATGTCTGTAGTGTTACCTTCAGCCATGCAGTTACTATTATTTATTCCCTCGGAATGTCTCTCCTGCCATCTACATGCACATATAATAATGTATCTGGTTTATCATTTGAACTTGAGCCAAATTTATGTCCTCCAAAATTTTGTAATAATTAACTTTTTGAATATTCCTTACAGAAGGGAATTACCATTTGTGCTGACTATCTTAGGGTATGAACTTTGGGGCAATATCAAAATAACTGAATTACAGGACTAAAATAAGAAAAGAAATGGTTCTATAGTGATTTACTGCACCCTTTAAAGGGTTGCATGGTAGAATTCTCTTACTCAGGTTTGAGTTATTGTCCCAAAGCGCGTATCTCAAGACAATCAAGGAGGTATGTGAACTTCAGATTACTTTGAGAAAAATGAATGGTCAACAATGAGTTTGTCTTCATTCTGTTACAGCCATGTCACTGTCTCAGAATGAAGTAATGTATCTATGGTTATTATTAGTTCTATGTCAAGAGTAACTATAACTTTATAGCTGTCATTGGGTTAAAGTATAGTGTGCCTGTAAAGGACATAGATGGCAAGCTGAGCTTTGCTAACTATGAAGACAAGTGGACAGATGGCTTAAAACAGGCTTATAGTTTTAATGAAGAAAAAAGTCCTGTCATACACAGGCACAGTGGTGGTTTGACACTGGAGAAAAACTCAGGCTCAGGAACATCACCCAAGACACGTGGGAAGATTTATCAGCTGAAGGGGGGCTTTATTTGAACTGCTCTAACCACCACAGTATTCCCATACTTTTCCATAGAACAGCTACTTGTGCAATTACCGATGAAAATGAAGTCCCAGTTTACTACATCTATATTGATAAATGTAAACACAAGAATATGCCAATAAATACGTATGCGCATGTGTGCATATACATAAATATATAAAGATTAGGCTGTATATATAGTGATGCTGTCTCCCAGTACTCCTCGTAACCATGCTGATGGGACTACAGTAGAAGAGCTATTAATTCCCCACCCTGCATACCTGTTCTTTGGTTCTGCTGGATTGAGAGTTGCCTCCACATGCCGCTGCGGTGAAAGTTATCTTTCCTGGTGGAATCAGTGGAAGGTCACTAGATAGTGAATGGTTAGAGGGCAGCAACACATAGTTATCGGAGACAATGCAGGAGCTGCCAGGAAGGAGAAGGCTAATGGGGGGAATCTATTTGATAAGCTCAAGTAACATCAGAAGTCCAGCTGGATTCAGTCAGCAGGGAGGTTGTACCATGTGCCTCTTTAGAGAAATACAAAACTCAACTGGATGAGGTTGAGAGTCGCCTGATCTCAGTGTGATATTAGCCCTGTTTTGAGGGGCTCAGTCTTGATGACTTCCACAAGATCTTCAGTCCCAGTTTAGTCTGTAGTTCCATGGCTCTGTGGTGCAATGTCCCAAGGCAAAAACTTGCCTTTATTAATTCTCTCTCCCTTGGTACCTGAAAGCATGTGAGTGGAAACAAAGGTAAGCTGATGCAGACTTATAGAGAGCAAGCTAGAAACTGTTCAAGTGTGGTGTTCACAGTGTGTGGAATTTTCTCTACAGAAAATAATATAAAGAGTGTAAAAACAAGTAGTACTTTCAAAGCCCAACAATACATTAACTGTCGATAACAGAAAAAAACATTCTTTTTAGTGCAAGAGATATAGTTATTGATTCCAGATGGTTTTTGCAAATTCTTAGCACTTAAAACATTTAATGTACCAATAACACTTGACAGTCCATGTTTGGTTGTAAAATGTCCAAAAAACCTGAAAACTCTAGTGGTAATTTCTCAGTGTTTAAAAACAATGAAACTTTGAACACATCACACATTTATGTTTGTTCTTCTACCTCTAGCGCCTGTAGCTTGTGCGCTTTTTCAGAAAACACTTGCCTTGTTCGGAAGTTCTAAAATAGAAAACATGAATTATACTCCTTGAAAACTTCCATTTTTTAAAGAGCATTTTACCTATTTTAGCTCCTGTAGTATAGATGTGTTTACCTTTTATCTTGCCAGTTCAGAGCAGCTTTTCAAACGGCACGATGACCTCTGCTGCTGTAATTAGATGTAAATTACATTGATAATGCCTTTGAAATTTATTTTCTACTTGTAATTGCAATATAACTTCTATTAGCTTTATGCTCTTTGTGACTTGCATTTCTGTGTTATGGCAGTCTTCTATTTTTGCAAGTTCAATCAATGTTCCATTACTATTTTAATTACTGCAGACCTGTAAGAGTGTGCCAGAGACTGTAAATGGATTCTGTTAAGCAGAGCCGACTTCTTAATAGTGGTTATCAGTGACTATCTACATATGAATTTGTCACAAAATGTGTGTTTTCTGTAGAGAACCTTCGCAAAGTCTGGTTATTTCAATTACGTAAAATTTCCAACTCTGTATTATTCAAGACTGTATTTTGAGCTCTTTTTATTTTTTTTTTTGTCATTTTTTTAATTCTTGTAATGAAAACCACACAAATTCTTAATGAAATATATTGATATACGCAGGAAGTGTATAAGATGGCAGAAAATTGGATAGAAAACTGGAGAGTCTGTAAAGAGCTTGTAGAGTCATGCCCATCTCCTAGAAGTGCTTGGAAATCACAGTTTGAAAGATAGTAGATAAAAAAGCAGTATCTGCAAGGTAGTCACAAAACTCTTAATAATAGTGATGGAGTAAACATATATATAACATAACCATGGTGTGAGAGGAAGAGAAAAATGCCCTGACCAAAGATTGCTGGTTCGTTTACGCACAAAACATCACAGGATTTGGGAGGCTGCAGAAAATCGTCACAGGTAAAACACCAGAATCCCATAGGTTGAATTGCTGAGACTTGTCTATTTTGTCACAGAGAGGTTACAAGGGCCATAGTTTACATTTCCCCAAGAGTAAAATAGAAAGACACAAACAGGGAAGTTTAAGGTGATTTCGGCCATAACACCTAATGCTTTCCGTTCTGCAAGTACTTGTAAATTAATTTTGCACCTGCAAGTATCTTTGTTGGTGAACAAGCTAAGAATAACCAACTTTGACATACCATAAAGTGAGGAGCTGTTTACTTCCATTTGTGGTTCCATAGCTGATTCCGCAGTTATTTTTTCTGCTTAAGATTGCCCCATACTTTTGATCAGGCTTTTGTGTGTGTATGTGTGTGTGTATCTAGATGTGTGCTTAAAATTATCCTATTTCAGTATGTTCATTGTGTGAACCATTTGTCTTAATCTGCTTTGAATATGAAAACAGATTCTTACAAAATTTTTTAACAAGTATCTTCTATTTCTAGCCTTATTTTATAAGCTTGAGTGTTTAATAAATCAAAAGTAAATGTATAAGTTGACTTTAAAAAAATATTAGGAAGCAGGTATTTTTTTTCTCTCAGTTGTGACTTCTCACTTTCAGAATCAGGTATTTAGAATGCCATCAACTGGGGAGGAAGATACGTGAGGGAAGGTGAATTTAAGCTCCATAAAAAAAAGAAGCAGAAAGGATTTTAAAAAAATATTTCCTTCTCAATGGCTAAAGAGTTTTTCTTAAATAATGCTAAATTTAAGAGATTTCAACAGAATAGTGATTAAAATAATTAAGAAAACAAAACAGCTGACATACAAATTGCTTTCAATGACTTTCACAGGAGACATTCTTGGCAAGGTATTAAGGAGAGCAGTATTTGGGGGAGCAGTTCTGAAAAACCCTTCCTGTGCTACTTAGACATCTGAGATATTTGTCTCCCTTGATCTGAATGTCTAAATGCTTATCCCATACGGTTTTCAATTAGGGCATATCCCAGTACCCACATCAGTCTGCTGAGTAAATCCTGCAGAGTACAGCAACTAGTTCAGTGTACATTCACACCTCAACTTCCTTTAGACTAACTTTTCAGTGCAAACTTGAAAGTTCATTGTTAGACCTTTCTTATTAAGGGCTACCAGTGTGTGGGGAACCACCTTACATTATGAACATCCCTTTTATAATCTCTTCTCAGAACGTGCATGGGACTTAAGCTATGCAGTCCTTTTGTTGGATCTTTGAAAAGGTTATTTTGGCGCATTTTATCATAAATACAAGGAGCAAGCACAACACTAAAACATAAATTTCTAAAGCAAATTTCAAATGTGTGTGTGCAGTGCATAGACATTGTTAAGAATATAGAAATATGAGTAGTTTAGAGAAAGAAAAAGGGAAAGATGGGTAAAGTAGAATCTTGCCCATTTGGCAGAAGGAAGACAAACGATTAATTTAGCTGTATCTTCTAACACTACCTTTACATCCCCTGCTCCGTTGTATTTCTCTATGCTTGGACTGTCCTGGACTTATGGTAATGCTTCTGAAGAATTATAATTAGCACAGAAATGTCTGCAAAGGCTCCTTCTAGTGATCTAAGGTTGGACTAAAGATTAAATTAAACCAGAGCTGTATACTTGAGAAGCTTCAGGCATTTTTGTCATTTCTACCTCTGCATATCTGAAGTTTGTAGACAGAATACATGAACTACAACTGTTATTTACTGTTTTATTTTCTTTAAGCGAAATACATATTTTTTTTTTTAAATAATGAGATTTTAAATAACAAATTCAAAAGGACACTGGTTTTCCTAGGCAGTTTTGACAATGTTTGTCCTTTAGAAAATGTTAAAGTTTAACACACTGAGTGCAAGTTACCCAACCTTAGAAACACTTGGACATTTTATGTTTCTTGCTTTATTTATCGTGAAATAAGTACTCATGCTTTGTCTAACATCCTTTCTCAGACAGCATCCTGAAAATATTTTTATCTCATTTCAAAGATTTGATCATTTTATAACATTTGAACAGTGAATTTTTGCTTCATTAATCAAAAGTATTCTACAGTCTCCAAAAAGCACTAGACAGTTATAACACACAAGGGCAGTTCATGATCAGAAAACCTGGTCCCTGAAAACAAGTGCAGCATCAAACCACTGCAGTGGAACTTTGAACCTCCAGAGAATTATTGAAGGTCTTGGCAGGTGTCATTTATGGTGTCATTCACCTTGAAGTTTCCCTGGCTAGACGTGGTTACTTTACTAGCAACTTTCAGACTGCCAGGGTAGACAAATGTCCTGTCTCTCCAGTTCACTCAGTACATACATCCAAATTTATATTTACCCCCTTGGGCGAATGTCAGTGCTATTATCCATCTGTCCTGTATTTTCTCCTTGACCTCTTCATGCACACTTCCTGGTTTGAAGGGATAGTCTAACTACCTGTGCAATTTTCTTTTATCACTCCTCTTAGAAATCTTATGTGTACTTTCCAAATTCAGAAAGGCAAGAAACCGGAATCAGACCTACGAGATGATAAATAACTCTGCAGTTAATGGCATGTCCTACATGAAGCATAAAGGCCTGTAGTTTTAAAATCATATATGCCTTAGTTCAAAAGGTATACAGTTATATAATTTCTATAAAAATAAAATATATAGTTACACATAGCTGTATTCTTAAAGCAAATTGCCAGTGTTTGCAAGGAAAAAAAAAAGCTAACAGAGAGCGTACACTGCTTTTTGTTGAAGCCACACCAATTTTATAAGTTCTTTTACGCACAGTATTACATTATTCGTTTTTTGAAGACCACAGCATAAAGAGCAATTGCTCATGTGAGACCTGCCCTTATTTCCTTTTGGTGTTCAGGACTTCAGTGAATCTATTATGATCACCATTTCCTATTGAACTGTCATGACGAACTTGGAGAGATACCATCCAGGATGCAGGTGTTCGGGTCAAACAGAGAGAAGGAAGTTCAAAGGCATTCACTCCCACAATTCCTGATGCTGTAATGCCAGCACACTGTGTCACAGGAAGTCTCTGAAACACCCATGCGAGGGTGTACTCACCCAGTGAAACACTCAAATATATTTCATAGAAGCTGAAGGTCAAAAAATGAATGGACTTTTTTCATCGGTGACTGAAAGACAGTGATTTGTTCAGATATATGGGGAAGACATGCTCAGTTATAGGAGAGTCTTATACTATGTCTCCTAAAAGATAGACCTTAGCTTCATTATCCTATCCAGATTTTCCCTGTAATTTGCAACAAAAGCTGTTGTTCAATAATCTTGTCCTCCTGGCTTTTTTCTGATTGCATATAATAGCTGGAAAACTATTGAAGTCATGTATGTCCCTGTTGCTATCAAAAAAGCTAAAATTCTTTAAGCTCTCCTGGGGGAAAGAGGGCTGGAATTAATTCCTCCCCCCTCTTCTCTCTGGAGACACACATAACTTGTGAGAGTTTAATGAAATTTGCTAAGATTTCTGCATAAGTCATTAAGCAACTCTGTGAAACAATTACCACGCTGTTCTTCAATGGTGTACAGCTATCAGTCACAGCCAAACAAGCAGGCAGCTTCTCCAGTCACATCAGCAGGTGACCTGTATAAGGAAGGCTTCCTTTGTAGAGTACTGTTTGGACTGCAGGGCAATAGAGATGTCGCGCGTTATTGAGCTGTCAGTTTAATAGAAGCCATTATGTCATCTAATAACAATTGTTATTGAGGCTGTAAGCACTCGTGCTAGTTTTAGCTGTGAGTACTAACTGTAAACAGTATGAAAACAGAAAACATTAAAAACAACAATAAAACAAAGCACATGCAATAAATAGGTAAATTATAAGTAAGTCATCTTTTATAGCTACTGAGCCAAGAGGGAAGGTGATGCCTACCTTGCCAAGCAAGGTTTATTAAAAAAAAAATTAAGTTACTGTGCTGCAAGATAACAAGAAAAATCAGATTAAATATTTAAATGTATTACAAAGGCAAAATCACTACACTTTTCTAAAACTCTGTGGCTAGTATTGCTTTTTTAAGGTAATTTTTTCGTGTGTGTTACAATTAACTGTGTGATTATGCATTTTATGTTCAATTTCCAGAGCAGCATCTTAATGACCATTGCCCAGGACCATTGGCTTTCCCTAAATGTTCCCTGGAGTAACGTTTCACTTATAAGCATCATTTTAAGTGTAGCCTTCTGCAGCGCTTTTCTTGTGATCCTCAACCTCTGCAAAGAGGTTATGTTTTAAAAACATGTGGCGAACGCTGGCCACCTGTTAAGAGCTAATGATGCCGAAGGAAAGCCTGTTATGTCAGGGAGTTTTCTGAGAGAAGGTGATAAAAAAGACAGAAATCTTTCAAGCAGGAACAGCATTAACCTATTTTGGACCCCACCCTTGTAAGTGCTACTTCAAAGGTAGACATAATCCCCTTGAAAGAATCTGGGCAAGAACAGGAAGGTTTTGGCATGATAATTGCAAGTGTGCAATTTTCCATGGATGTTTTACACTTCTATCTAGAAAGGAGATTTATTTAATCTTTCTTTTCCTCTAGAGTGTGCTGGATAATAACAAGATCAATAGACAGATTAAGATTAATCTGTTCAGTAATAGTGGGCCTATCTTTTCTGGTACACTTGGCATACAACTTTGTCAGCAAAACAGAATGGACAGTTTCCAAATCCACCTGAAAATGATACCATTCTAGTGACAGAGATATCTTTAAATGAACAGACAAGAAAGACAGATTTACATTTCCAGAATTAAATGAAGGGGTAAAACATAAATAAGGATCAAAATAAAGGTGAAATAGCAGTCCATTTTCCTACGTTTTCCCCTTCAAGATTAAAATGTTCTGCAATCTATCTAATAGAAATTTAAATAACATCCGCCTGAACTTGATAAAAATGCAGGATAAGATTTTTTGGACATATTTAAATTTAAGTATGTAATCAGTAGATTTTAAGAGGAAAAAAGGGTGCGGGGTAGGTAGGATTACATGTTGCTGAAGAAACTGGAGCCATACTGTTATAACTTTGGCTTCAAAATGCATTTTTTCTTGTCTCCAGATGCCACTAGCAAAATGGATAGTTCGTATATGTGAAGAGAAGAAAGAGTGTATTTGTGCCAACATATGTTTGACATCCTTATTTTTGTTTGGCACCTAAGAGAACCAGTCTTCTCATGGGATTCAAAGTTCAGAGTTAGGTGCCATTTCTGTAATTACATACAGATGCATAAGTAGGTTTATAGAAGGCAAATGAAGGGCTTCTTTACATAACAAGGTGCGCTTGTCTGTATTTCTTACTAATCAGTTACAGGGATGGCCATTGTTTCAAGCAGAAGTAGAAATTACACTGTCAAAGAACATCTTGGCCAGTAACCCTTTGCAAACTTTGTTTTTTTCACAGTAATCAGCTAAATAGCATCCGTATATGTAAAGAGTTCCTTTTCTTTCTTGAAGAATTTGTGCCTGGACGTAGGATGCCTCACTCTTTCTTTTGTATTCATACTGGTAATACTTTCTTCCATGGCAGTCCAAGCGGTGGTAGAAATGCAGTGAGGCCAGTTAGACTATGATTAATCAATGCTTCTCCTCACATTCATGAATACTTCAGAATATAAACAGGAATACATAGCAAATTTTATCTTGTATAAAATAAAGTTGGTGCAAAGAGCTTTCTGTTCTTCAGTGACCTTCATTTTCACAGAGCCTGAATGATTCTTCCAGCTCCGTTTTTATTTTGTTATTATAGTATTCAGTTTCAAACATGGAAAATAAAGACAATACCTATTGCATTAGTATAATCTGTAGAAATTCCATCCTTCAAAGCTATAAGCGTTCTGCAAATGCTTTCAATTGTAATATAATCATAAACATAACTACTTGGTTTTGGAAGTAAGGAACAGTAGCATTTTAAAATTACTTTCTAAAATTACTGCTACTGCAACAAAAGTAAAGCTTTAATATTAGAGAAACAGGCAATAAACAATATGATTACTATTTTTAGTGGAAAATGTGATATTTAAGAGTGCAATTGTATCTTGACTGCAGTAGCCTTCATTGTGCCCAAATCTTAATCATTTAATTAGAACTTGTAAACAAGTTTTGCATTGCAATATTTTGAATACTGAAGTGGTGGTAAAAAATACTTTTTTAAAAAAGTTTATCCTTTATAGACAAATTATTTCTTCAACAAGTTTATAAAATATTTTAATGAATCATTTGCTAATTTCCACCTCATTTTTCAGCTAACCTCATTTCTCAACTTATATAAAAGAAGATATTTTAAATGCTTCTTTTCCCTAAATTTTATCTGTTTTCTGTGGATAAGAACAGTGTGGCTGAAAAGCTCTGTAGCTTCAACACATGAGCTCAGGTGTTCATCCTTCCCTGGAACTGTCACTCACAGAGGAGGAGAAGAGGCTGCCTACGAACTGCACTGGGTGCTGTCAAAATTGGCAGCTCCAGAAGATGGAACACTAAGTCCCATCTGAGCAAAAAATCAAATGGGGAGACTTTTAACCTCAGCACATTTTGTCAAAATGTATTTAACAGGAATGTTGTGCATAAATATGCAATACAAATGCAACATATAATATAGCATGTGTATACAATGACAAACCCTGAATTTTTAGCTAAAAGGGATGTTGAATGCAAAATAAGTTTTACCTAAGTGTATAGCCCAAGGACCAAATTCTCCATTAACTGCTGAATTCTTACATAAGCAATGTATTACATTTTCCACTGAAGTTAGTGGAAACTATTCTGACTATTAAGTAGAAATAGTAGTTTAACAGTGTAAGTCTTTGTAAGAACATCAGCAATAACTCTGAATGAATGGGAAATTCTTGTCTCAATCCAGCAAATTAATGCTGCCTGGATTAAATATTATTTTAAAATCAATGGAGGTACTATAAAATAGCAGGGAATCACCTGATACTAAATTCTAGACCTAAGATGCATTTCTACTCAACTAAAATTTAAATATGCAACTGTAACAAAGTGATTTCCAAAAATCCTCCTCCAAGTTGCCTATTGACGTATGCTGATATATTTTCTGTAAGGCTGGTATTTTCCCCAAGAGGAAAGAATGTAATGTGTTCTAAAAGCATTAACTGTCTTTTAAAAACATGTGATTGTCTCCATTTAATGTTTAGAACACTTAGGCATCTGCCTGATGATCCACAGACCAGATGTCCAGGTTTAAGAAACTGCTGTGTTCAAAAGTGTAATACCCAACTTGCCAGGTAAATCCAGTAATATAAGATGGGCCTTAGTACCAGCCTTTCAACAGATCTAGTTTTATCATGTGCATCTGTTTACAATTAAAATTGCAGTGGAAAGCAATCTACAGGCATAGTAACTGTTTCATAATTTTAACCATCTTGCATAAACAACCGTCCCTCATAAGATATACACTTAGCCTCATTTTGTGCTAAAATTAAAAAAAAAAAAAAAGAACGTTTTTCTGTAATAGTCTAAAACAAAGGAATGTACATTTTATTACAGAAATAATAAATCAGATCAGCATTTCTGTTGGAAAGTAATATTTCATAGGAACATTAGCATAGAGTCCTACAGTAAAGTTCAGCCTTGTAACTCTTTCTCTCATTGGTCTTTTTTGTATAACAAAACAGGTGTCATTGACATTTGGAACCAACATTCATGCCTGAACAGCTACTTTCTAAATACATTTAAAAAAAAAAGACAAAAGCCGTCATTACTTTGGAGTCCTTTTTTATTGATTCATACCTTCTGGGGACAAGAGATAAATGAAGGTAAGATGAAACCTTTAGATGTTTTCTTCATCAGTGTTGATGCTCTTCCTTCGGGGCTGACAGCTGCTAATGAATTCATTTTAAACACGACACAAAAGAAGGACAAAAATGCTGGTTTGGTTTGGTTTCCTGCTTAGAGAAGAGTAAGGATAACAAGTACATGGTCATAATGGGAAAGATAATCTGTACTAATTTGTGATCAAATAGAAACAATTAACAGATTCAGGAAGACTTTTTCACATTTTCCTAACAAACTAAAGCAAGTTGGCTTTTTTAGTTAAATTCTGACATTTTACCTGTTCATATGAAAGTTCTGTAGCTATTATCATGGCAGAAATACAGCCTGAAGTTCAAATTAATTTAACTGATTGACCAGAACTAAGGTATCTATTGTCCTCTCGTCATCTGACAAAACTACATTTATTCAGTTCTATCCTCCATCACTAAACTTTCGGCATTCTTTTTGTATTGATATTGATTAAATTTCTCTTAAAGCTGTTTTGATTTTGAGACATACTTCTGATTTAAGGAAAACATTTATTAAGTTTTTGCCTTTCCACAGAATTTGAATTCTTTATTGAAAATGCAATGGTCCATATCCATAAATATAATGGATGGTCACTGATTTTATTTCAAATAAAAAATAACTTGGTCTCATCTTGTGAATTAGTACAGTTTGTCCCTGTCAGAGTGTGATTGTTACCATGAATCTAGGGCATGACTACAGCATACTGACTTATCCATATTGAAAACATCTGCAATGTCTAACTACACACCGTTCTTCAGCTAACCGAAGGGCCTACGCCTTAGCTGTAAAAGAAATTCAAGAGAACACTATGATGCCAACTCAACATGAACATACTTTGGAGAACGGGGCAAAGCTTTGTAACACCACATGCCAGCCTGGTCACTCTTATGAGGAGGAACAAACCTTACTCTGGCTTTCATCACTAACAACAGTTCAGTGATCTCATTCAAACCTTGTGAATAATTTATTTAAAGACAAGACAGATGTGCCAATAAGGTGTAATATGTTCTTCTGAAGGTGTAATACACTCTACCAGAGAGTTTGCCTGCTACAGGTAAAACATTTTCAGAAATAAATACTTAAAAGAAATACTTGAAGTTCTGTTGCAGAGAAATATGAGTCAGGTGGATATAGGTGGAACAGAGTCTTAAGAAACTATAAAAGATAACTTTGCCTTTAGAAAACATACTCAGGCAGAAATGCGTTTTCGTGAAACAAGGGAGGGAACACATGGGATAAATATGCTCTGCTTTTCCATTATTAACCTATGCGTCGGTTAGGCAGAGCTCCATTTAATTTGCACATGGCTAAATTAAGAACCAGCTTGTAAACCTCAGTCTGCTGTAAGTATGTTTAAATCTTCAAGTCTTAATGGTGATTTAGATATACACTAAATTCCTAGACTGAGAGAATAAGCTTTGAGTCTTTTAAAATAATCCTGACCAGTGCAGACAAATCAAGGAGGTATAAATTTGAAATAAAATTAATAAAAAAGAGGTTAATATGTTAGGTCAGCAATGTTTCAGTTTAAGAGCAGTCATAGTAGGTAACTTAGGTGACCTAATAAAATGATAAAAATAGAAATGAAGCAAGCAGCATAATTTTCCAAAGTAGGTATCCACAAAATCAGGGCTTATCATGGGTATAACCTTGCATACTTTTTTTTTTTTAGCATGTGCTCATATATTTTGTACAGACAAACTGTTACAATGAATTTCCTAAAAATGCAGCTAGATATATATAGGATTGTACTTAATTAAGACATTAGCATAGGATAAAATTAGCTGTGTGTAAACCCAGATTGTCATTAAAATCACTTGATTTAAAAGCACGAGCCTATGTTCCTTGCTCTTCCCTTTCAGGTGGGACTGAATTTGGGACATGAAAACACACAGGATCAAAGTTTTTCTGTATTGGTTTCTGTACCACAGTAAGGGTCCTCCCTCTTTCTGATATTCTGCTGTTGATGTAGAATTACTGCTATAAGTTTGATCTGCAAAGGTGCTGCTTAGAACAAAAGTGTTTCATAGGGATATTTTTTCCCCCAGGCTGCTTTTTGTATGATACAGTTTCTATGTGCAAATACTGATTTTTTACAAGTCTATTATTTCCTTACCCTCAGCCCTGATCTACACCCAGTCTGCCTGCAATTTTTGCCATCACTGGAAGATAGTCACAATTTTTTTTAAGCAAGCATGTTTGATGTAAAAAGCTGTGAGCTGCACTTGCACATTTGAAGGAGATTATTCTGTGCCCCTTTTTATTGCCAGCAGAGGTTTGAAGTAAGAGCAGCCATTGTTAAAGAGAATGGAACATAAAATAAACTTTTATTACTCTAGAAACAGTCTGGATTTCTTAGGTCTACATGAGACTTCTGATACCTGAGACTTCTGCACACTTTGGCTACAGATTTTATGAATTTTTTTTTTTTTTTTTTTTTGCAAACATCAGGCAAATACATGCCCTTTTGCGGTTATATCTGCAAGAAAGTATCATATACAGTGTAAAAACTATGCAGTTAAGCAACATTTAACTGTTTAAACCAGCAGTCCCATCCTTTGTAAAACAGCTATACTGCCAGCTGCAGTAAAATTTAGTGCTAGAGAAAAGTGTCAGGAGTCACATCTATTGCTGTTAAGCTTCATATAAATGAGATCACACCTTCTGATCTCTTCCTAGTTATAGTGCCAGCGCTTAACACATCGCTCAGAAGTTGTGACAAGACGCAGAATAAGTTTTAAAGTCACACAAGCAATACTATAATCTCTCACTTTCTGGATAAAAAATCGTGAAAATGTATACTGTTCTTAGACACAGTTGTGCTGGGTGTTGGAGAAGTGCTGCTCCCGGAAAGGAACTAAATATAGTTCTGGTCAGGAAAGACAGAATCTTAGCCCTGCGCTTGCACACTTTGGGAATGAGCCTGTTACTGCTGAATAGATACGATGCAGAAAATTTACTCCTAAGTTCTTGTCTTCTGCACTGAGTTAAAGCATTGACTGTATATTCACCTTCTTTCCTTCATTGTGTGCTTCAAAACCCAGGACTTCAAATGGGACAAGCTGTCTAAGACCAGTCAAGCAACACCAAGCACGCGCTTTTTGCTCTCTCTCTGCAAACATCAGATGTTCATCCACTGCCACTGCCACTCCTCACACTTTTTCTTACTTGTTCATTGAGATTCAGATTTTGGAAAACAGCTGCTTGTGCTGTAATGCCCATCGTTTTTGGTGATTAAGAGCTCTGAAGTGACATTTTTCAAACATAGGAGAGACAGTCCTTGTCTCAGAGATTGCACAGTCTGAAAAACAGGAATAAGGAAAATGGTGGTACATAGGAAGGCACTAGTGGCAGCTAATACAAGGTGGTTTGGTGTTCTTTTCATTTCATTCTTTGCTTCTTTCTTTTCTTTCTTTTCTGTTTTTCAGCAGCCAGTAGGACAGGATTTCTAGGACAAGTTTAGTTACAAGATTAGGAAGATTAATACATCATGCATAAAGCAAGCTGGTGTTCAAAAACCTTCTCGTGAGCTCCTGCAGCTGCTCTGCTGCCTTTAAACTCCAGCTAGCTTGTGACTGCTACTTCTGCAGCTCTGCCAGCTGGGAACAGAGGGCTCACTGCATGATGCTGGGACTTCAGGTACTACAGAACATCCTGCGTTATCCTGGGCTTGCAGCACAAGAGAAGACATCCCTGTTGGACTTCATTTTTCTCCTACCTCTCTCCCATCACTAGGTACTCAATCCAATTTCTAATTATACTGTGCAGGCTCAGTTTCTGGGTGGCTACTCCCTGCACTTTCTTTGATCTACCAGCCTATGCTTTTATTTCTTTTTTTGAGTGCTTATTAAAAGGCAGAGGCTTACTTTTTACTGGAGAGAAACTGGAGGAGGGAAATGTGTCAGAAAATATCTGTGTGGCATCGGTCCTTTCCATGTTATAAATAGCACACATCCTCAGTGAGATAAAGCATTTGCACCCTCGGAAGGAAATCTGATCACTCATGGATTAAAAAGGAGACATCTCCTAACCTTCCCGGAGAGTGGCTGATGGGAAAAAAAAGACATTTTAGGGGTGGATATAAAAGTTCATTCTTAGGTTAGATTCCAAATGCAAGGTAAGAACCTGAACTGCATTTTGCATTTATCTTTTGTAGCTGAGACTGTGTTCTTGCTGCCTGCGTAAATCTTTAATCATGAAGGCTGTAATTTCCTCTTCCACACAGATCTCATCGTTAGTTGTTTTCAGTCCAGTGTCTTCTGTGTTTAACTGCATTTTTGTAAAAGAGTGAGACTCACTGTGATCTCATTTAAACTGAGACCCAAGTCAGGGACAATTCTAGTTAAATCAGGGCAAATACGACAATACCAAACATGGATGAAAAAAGCCCAGAATTTTAATATTGAAAAGACACCTTCAGTAGTGTTACCAAATACAAAATAGGATAGGTGACGCTAAAAAAGAGGACCTCATGCTTTTAACAGGGTTATGATTTAGATTTTCAGAAGTTTATATAGATTTAATAGGAGACCATTTCTGCCAGAGAAGGGTAAATTGCAAAAGGTCAGTGAGATAGCAATAGGTATTCTGTGCCTAGGGGGGTGATTATTGCTGCCGAACTGTTTAATCTAGTCCGGTTTTTGTGTGTGATTTCTTCATGGTTTATTGCCGGTGAGTAAAAGCCTATGTGCATTAGAGAACAATTTTGCTATGGTTATCTAAATGCATCTCTTACAGTTTAACTAGATTAGTTTTGTCTTGGGTGAATGGTCAAGACAAGTTCAGGTCCTTTTGCATTGTTATTTCTGACTTCATCTGTGACCTTGGGCCTGTATGGAGCTGTGTAGTAGCAGGTAAAGATGATATTGATGTTTCATACTTCACACAGAGGTTATCAGCTCTGGACTTGTAGACCATTCCCTCATCGGAACGGAGGAACAAGTCAACCTTCATTTTCTGAAGAAGAGGAAGGAGACACACCATCTTTCACATATATTTAGCAAGTAGACCAAATATCTAGGTAAAAGTAACAGAAAAACAGGCTATAAAACTCTGACACTGTTATCTGGTGCTTCCTACTGCATAAATTTATGTAAATTTGAGTTAATCCTCCTACAGTCCCATTAAGGAAGTCAAAGAAGAGATATGCAACAGACAGAACTTGTTTCCTCTGGACTCTTCTAGATATTTATCTTAGGATTAGATGAGTTGCCCTTGGGAGGTAGTCTTTTATCCTTACTGACCATGAAAGGGACCTAGGATGCCTAGCTCTCACACACTTCAGCACGTAATTTTTAGGTACCTAAGATAGAACACATGAGTTTCTTCCACTATCTCTACTACTTGAAGTTGACTGGTTGGGTTTTACTGCTTTGTCATCATTCTTTGAATATTTGTCATTTTTACAATGTTATTATAACCTCTTTCACTAACATATGGAATTCTCCAGTAATTACCTGAATCTACAGGGAGAAATGATATTAATTGCAATTTGCTGCAATATTTCAGTGGAATATTGTCATTAAAAATTTTGTGTTTAACAGGTTTTACTCAATACTTTTACTGCTAATTTCAGTAGTCAGCAAAGGTTTTCTGTGTTCAAATCAAACCTGAAACACTCTCTTGACCTGCTTGTCATTGGAATCCAAGTGAAATTACAGACCACCAATTAAAAAATCATTTAAGTGCACTGGTTTATTTTGCTTTGTGGTTTTTTGTGGTTTTGCACCCAGCCACAGTCTTTAACACATGTGGTTTTGTAATTGCGATATGCTGGGAAAGTTCAGAGTGCTCATTGGCCTTTGAGCTTCTACTTCCACCTGTGTGCTCGTACGTCTAGTATTAATAAATTGGACTGTGAGTCACACCAAATAGCTGGCTGGAAGTTTGCACTTTAATTTTCTTTGAATTTGCACCATTTATGTCAAACCTTTTCTTCGATTACTAAGACCCAGCAACAAAATACCACAAGAAGTGAAGAACTACCAGGAATTTTCTCTTAAACTGACATTTACTCTTTGATCATATTTCTCTCCTCTTCACGCAAATTATAAGCTCCTTAGAGCAGAATTCCATGATGTGTTTGCGTGCTGGCTAGCATATTGAAGGCCTGTTTTTCATAAGGGCATTTAAACATTACTCTAATAACTGTAATAAATAATACCTACTTCCCATACTTAGTGTATTATCCTTGATTAACCAAGAGATGTTTATTCACCTAGTTTTGAAAACAGGAATAGAAGAGTTCCAGTGAGTCACGAGTCAGCATAGGTATTTGGAACAGGTGAGAGCAGAGTGTAGATACGTGCTTCAAAGCAGATAGATGAGACTTGTGTGTGCTCACACATCGTATACTAGATAACTTTTTTATTTCTTTCTCTAACTAGATTTGAGACTGCAACATTCATGTATATGCTTCTTTGTCATTCGATTGTAAGTACCATTCATAAAAATGTAATTCAGTCTGTGTCCAGGTGACTGTTTCTACCTACTTGTCTTCCTTATTAATGTGAAATAATACAATTCTAGGATAATTGAACAATACTTTGTTTCAATATTCCAGAGTACAAAAGTCCTAAAGCTCAAACGCAGAGATTGCATAAACTCTGTTTTAAAATAGTAAGATGTATATTGGATCGAACAACTAAAAGCAGAATTTTATCCCACAGTAGACAAAGTCTCTGGAAAATCAGTTTATCTCACCCATTTCCTTTTAAGCCTGTTTACCCTAGATCTTAATAAAGACAGTTCACACTACATATGGACTGACCAATTTCTTAGTCCCTAGGTATTTTGTAGTAAAATTCAGTTTTCCACCAGCAAGCTGTTAAGAGTGTCCACCTGCTCTTCTGTGGTCCTGTGAAAGCTGCCTTGGCTGAAGACTTTGCTCTTCACAGTCTCTCTTCCCACAGCTTGCTTTTAAAGCCCTGTTCTGAACTCACTCTGTAGGGCAGTGTCATTTGGTGGGTTTTTTCCCCAGTAAATATTAAATAAATCTACTTTTTTTTTTTTACTTCAAAACTAATTATTTGCTCATATCCCTTCACACTTTTTACTATTGTCTTTGTCATGATTACTGTTGTCATTAATAATAGTTTGATTATGTTAGTTATTAGTAAAGGAAATTAAATGATCATACAAAAATAGAACAGTAAAGAAAATCAAGATCTTGTAACATGTAGAAACTTGCATACTGCATATGCACTTTAGGCAGTCAAATTTCCATCAGTTTGCGTATCTCATCCTGCGAGGATGCTTCATCCCAAGGCAAAACTTTTATCTCAATCCCTGACATTATTTTGACCTATAATTTGCAGCTTCTATTGTTTCCTTCCAGCTTTGACAGTGCTAGTAGTCAGTGATTATACATAAGGAAAATACACACACAAATTCACCATCAATATGTAATTTTAGAAATGGATCTTATATGAATCTTAATTTAGCTTTCTTTGTTGAAGATCATTTAAGAAACCAAAGCAGGGAACGAAAGTCTGGTTCAAAACTGCAAAGTATTTCATCCCTCCTGTCCTGATGAACTATATTCTTCAATTATGAAGATCAGTTTTGTTTGAGCCTGTTAAAATGTGGAAACTGAAATTCTAATCTTAATTGACTTTCTGTTGCTGCTTTTCAGATAAGACTGTAATCTATTCTTCATTTTTTGGAGTTGTACTAAATGTTTCACGAAAGACTGCAGTGCTTAGTGGAAAAAGTCCTGGACCAGGTTTAGGGAGTTCCTTTTCCCAGCTTTGCCATTAGTCTGAATGAAAAACCTAGACAGTTTTTAACTCTTAAATTAAAAGTTCTCACCTGTCAGTTTTAGTTTTGTCATTTTGATTTGCATAAATCATTTGTCACAATTTAAAAACAGAAGCATGAGGAAACACCTGCCTCGTAGGCACTGCTCCTGATTGAGTTACCGTTTCCTCAAGAGTATCCCAGTTTAGTTGGTTGTGGTGGATTTTAAGAATGACAATGGTGTCTGTTGTTAAGGGCTGACCTTCTAGAAGATTAATGAAGAAATATTGATATTCTCATCTGCTCCCTTTTTGACATCTTTCTTCCATTAATAATCAACTTACCCTGGTGAGGAGCTCGTGAGTGGTCAGATCTGCTTTGTTCTGTACACTAACTGTGTAATGGATACACTTTCCTTTAACCTGTCAGCGTACAGGACTCAAACTTGATTCAGATCTGCCTCATTCTTCAGTAAAACAGGAGTAGCTCCTTTGAAGTCAATGAAATTCTTCTGGTTTCATGTATGGGAAAATGAGAGAAGAATAAGGCCTTTTGTCTTCTTCCAGGGCAGCCATGGTGCTCTAATAAATCATCGTATCAGCAGCTGTTTTTCACTGGGGAACAGCATAGTAATTGATGCCGCTGTCCAGAAATCCACAGAGGATATCGATCAGGCCAGCCTGTTAGCATTGCCGTAAGCCTATGGCACAAGAATGGAATAAACAGGACTGGGAGAAATGGGAAAATACTCACAGAGGCATTTGCAAAGTATTTTTTATGCCAACATTTTAAAAATAGTTGTATTAACACTTTCATTTGTATTTTATATACTGCTGCTGTAAATATATCTCTTTACTCACAAAAGACACCACAGCCAAAAATAACATTTCTGCTTACAAAGTAGGAGACCCTGTAAACATTTTAATTGTGGTAAAGTTTGTTCTGTTTACAAATGTGAAGGATTACAGTTTGGACCTGAATGATTGAATACTTGCTATGCAACAAAGAAATAAGAGGAACTCGGATCATGAAAGTCTCATCTTTTAAAAGCAACAGCTAGGGAAAATTCCTGGCTTCAGAAGCACACAGTTTTCTAATTTGATTATATTACCACAAGATTTGTACTGAAGTTTATAAATAAAAGTTAAACTCAGCATGTAACTTCTCTTGACTCATTACTATCCAACAGTACAAAGTAATATTCTGAAAGCTCAATAATGTCAAGATTTTTTTTGTATTTCTATAAATATCCAAAAACCTACCACAATGAAGTATTCAATGAAATGTAAAATATAAGCTTGTAAGTCATTGCTCCACAGTACTACAAGAGAACTTTTGATTATTAAAAAAACCCAGTGTACGCCATTTAGTAAAACCAGACAGTAGGTAATAAAGAGGGGTTTTTTAATTATTGTTATTATTATTGGTAGGTATGTTTAGAATATAAGAGACATGGTAATTTTATGCAAAAGAGGACACCTTCCACAGGAATGGAAGAATCATCTGTAATGATTCTGTAGACTAGTATTTAAATCATTTATCTAGAAAGAGTGTCCTCTCTGTCAGACTACGACATGACTCAGCTATCAATCTTTTGCTATTTTGGGGAAAACTAGAATTTTGACTCATTCTGCCCCATCCCAATATTTTTTTTCTTTAATTCTTTTTGTTCTGAATGCAACCAGATATGAAAATTGCAATGTTGTTTTTAAAACTTAACAGTAATTTCTCAAGCTAACCCTAGAAAATGAAGCAGAATATAGCTACCAACACATAAAATTTATGACCTGAAAATAATTTTTTCACTTGTGCAATAGAACATTGATCTTGAGGAGAAGAACGCTCATCACTAAAACATTATCATCGAGCATCATCTTGGAGATTTATTTTTTTTTTTTAATTATTCTGCTGAAACACAAACCAGAAGATAGCCCTTACTTGTTCCTGTCTCCTTATTACTGAGCTGTCTGTGGCAATTTATGAAGTAACACCTGCACTGATAACTCCCTGTCCTCCCACTTCCTTCCTCCATTGGGCTGTTTGCTCACCTGTTACTTGGTGTCCGACTCCCCATTTAGAGCTCTGAGAGAGAGGAGGGTTTATTTTTGTTCATTTTAATGAGACTTTTAGAAGAATTTTAAACAGGATTTCCAAGGTCTATTACAAGAAACACAATATTCCTATTCATTCTGCAGCAGAAATAAATGTTATAAATAAGGACTTAAAAATTCAGAAAACTCAGCTGAGGAATTCATTTAGCACAAAAGAAGAAATGGAGAGTAATCATAAATCCAGTTTTCCTGGTATTTTGATATATAACTCACAGCTGCAAGCAAGAAAACAAATGGAAACAATAGAAATTATTGGAAAATAATGGTTTTGGATGTTTCAGGAAAAATAGGGGTTACATTCACTGTCTCATGCCTTATCTTGCTAGACCAGTCTGTTGTTTGAACAAATAGTTCTCTGTATCCTCACTGAGATTTTGAGTATTCTGACAGTTCGTGTTCTTGCATGTAATGGAGCCGAGTAGCTTGTTGCAGCTGTTTGTTCAGCAGACCCCAAAGCCCTCCTACCAGTCATTACTAATTCAAACAAGCCACGCTCAAAAACAATTACATGTCTGCACCTTGGAACAATGCAGACGTAATTGTAGACCTACACATCTTCTAGGGCGAGGGAGAGAGAAATCTGAAGCACGTCACTATGTACTATGCATGCTCCACATGAACCCCCGTGCTCTTCTTACTGTCTACCCCAGAGGTTGCACCAAGAGGGTAAGGAACCCTTAACGGGAGAAAGCAGTGCAGCAGGTGATTCTGAAATGTGTGTGTTTAGAACTGCCTCGCATACAGCTGCGCTGGGAATGTGGTCTCTGCGTGCTCCCTGGAGATGCTAAACTCACAAATGCTTGGCCTTCTTACGGATCAACAACGAAATTTCTCACAAAGTAATTAATGGCCAAGGTCCCTGTTTCTGACAGCTCACATTAAAACTGCAGGCACCTGGCAAAGCGGGCATGTCCGGGCAAGGGGAATAAACTAGACATGGCCTGCCAGAAGAGTGATAAAAGGATAATAGCACTGAAACTGTGGTCATGCTATACGGGTACTCAGAAAAATATAGCTGTAAATAAGAGCGAATAATAAGCCTATTTCTAAAGATGGTTTTGTGGTAAATTTTGTGGTAAATGCAATAGAAGGGTGAACTGTAGGGTTAAAAAAAGAGAGTATACTAATTAACAGCAGGATATGATACACGAATTAATTATTTTTCCTTACACCTAACTATTATACCATCCTCCCACTGCTATAATGTATCAAAAATAGCACTTGTGGCCATATTATTTGTTGTCCCCTTCCCGTGTTCTCAAGAACTAAAAGATAATGGTGTAATCAGAATGCAGTTACTGACCTGTTCATTAGTACACGGATGCCCATCGTAGTCAGTGACCAGAGTTTTTCAGGTTAATGTATATGTTTACTTTCATTGTCATTGAATTTGTGAGGAACCTACTTTGTTATGAGCCAGAAGGCCTTCTGAATTTTGGATATTTGGAAGACAGTAGTTTAATCTTGCCACTTTTCTTCTGTCTGGTTTCGTTGTTCACTTTAACAGGGACCCTACAGCAGCATAGTAACAAGTTTACTTCTTGATTTTTTTTTTTACCTGAAATTAATTTTCTACCAGATTCTGCTAGTGTTTTGCGAAGCTTTACAGAAGGATTTCAGGGTATTCCAAAAATGCTTTCATTGACCTAAAGGTGTGCTTTTGAAATACACAAACTGGCCATAAAAATTCTGTGCAAGGATCTTGACGTTTTCCATCCTGGCTTTTTACCTAGCCCACTGGAAATGAGACACTTTTGTGGGTAATACAGAGGTGATTTCTGCAAGTAGTAGTTGTGCTGTTTATATAGCCACACAAGTTTATAACGATGTTCATGCACGGACAGCACTGACAAAATTGCAGACTGGGATAACTCTAGAAGAGAAGTAATTAGAACATTCTCATACACAGCAAACTACACACATAGCTTTGCAAATGACCAAAGGATGAACTCTCTTTAGAAATGCAGAGAAATATTTCACCATCATTTGCTGCTGGTTTGGAGAGAATGCTACCAAGATAGATAAACCTGTCAAACACGTTAAGTTCCTTTGATCTTCTGCCATGTCATAAACGTACAGCTTAGTGATTAACTCTTACTTCGTATCAGTCATTTTATTACTTTTTCTTCTTTTCCTATCCTTTATACAATTTCTCTCAAAACTTATTGGAAATTGACTTACAGAAACAGTACTCAGTTCTTGAACGGTTTGAGGATTAAGAACCTAAATTTGGACAAAAGAAAAATCAATGGAGAAAGAACACCTGTCCTACAACAGAAAATAAAATGCTAGTAGAGGACTGGTCCTTTAAAAGATGTTTATTCATCATTTCTTTGTAGTTTCTCCAGAAGGTTTTCCTCATGCACCATGTTAAATATAGTATCTAATTCTCATTGAATACTCAGTTGTGGGTCAATTTTTGACCCGCTGTACTGATCCTCACAATAAAATATAATTTTATACAAAAGTTACAGAAGCTTTGGAGTCACACGGATGAAGTGTGAGGTACAAGAACCTCAGTAAATCTTTTTTTTTTTTCTTTCGTCTGCATAATCATAGAATCAGAATGCTTTCAGTTAGAAGAGACCTTCAAAGGTCATCTAGTCCAATCCCTCCTGCAATAAGCAGGGACATCTTCAACTAGACCAGTTTGCCCAGAGCGCCGTCCAACCTGACCTTGAATGTTTCCAGAGAAGGGCATCTACCACCTCTCAGGGCAACTTGTGCCAGTGTTTCACCACCCTCATTGGAAAAAATTTCTTCCTTTGATCTAGCCTAAATCAATGGTCTTTTAGTTTAAAATCATCAATCCTGTCACAACAGGTCTTGCTAAAAAGACTGTCCCCATCTTTATTTTAAGCCCCCTTTAAGTACTGGAAGGCCACAATAAGGTCTCCCCGGAGCCTTCTCTTCTCCTGGCTGAACCCCAACTCTCTCAGTCTGTCCTCATAGGGGAGGTATCCCACCTTCCTGATAATTTTTGTCATCCCTCCTCTGGGCACACTCCAACAATTTCATGTCCTTGTGCTGAGGACTCCAGAGCTGGACACAGTACTCCAAGTGGGTTATCACCAGAGCAGGTTAGAGCTGCAGGATCCTGTTGCTTCATCTGCTGGCCACGCTTCCTTTGATGCAACTGAGAATACTCTTAGCCTTCTGGACTGTGAGTGCATACTGTCAGTTCACGTCCAGCCTTTCATTCACGAGTACTGCCTTGTTCTTCTCCACAGGGCTGCTCTCAATCTCTTCATTCCCCAGCCTGCATTGATATCATGGATTGCCCCCATCCAAGTGCAGGACCTTGCACTTGATCTTGTTGAACCTCATGAGGTTCACACAGGCCCACTTCTCCAGCTTGTCCTGGTCCCTCTGGATGGCATCCCGTCCCTCCAACATGCCAACTGCATCATTCAGTTTGCTGTCATCTGCGAACTTGCTGAAGGTGCATTCGATCTCTCTGTCATTGATGAAGATATTAAACAGCACTGGTCCCAGTACAGACCCCTGAGGGACACCACTTGCCACCAATCTCCATCTGGACTTCAAGCCATTGACCACTACCCTCTGGATGTGACCTGCCAAACAATTCGTTATCCACCAAACAGTCCACCCATCAAATCCATATCTCTCCAATTTAGAGAGAAGGATGTTGTGGGGGACAATGTCAAAGGCTTTACAGAGGTCTAGATAGATGACACCCATAGCTCTTTCCTTGTCCACTGATGTTATCCCTTTGTCATAGAACATCACGAGATTTGTCAGGCAGGACTTGGCCTTGGTGAAGTCAGGCTGGCTGTCTCGAATCACCTCCCTGTCCCCCGTGTGCCTTAGCAGAGCTTCTAGGAGGATCTGTTCCATGACATTCCCAGGCACAGAGGTGAGGCTGACAGGTCGGTAGTTCCCAGTGTCCTCCTTTCTACCCTTTTTGAAAATGGGTGCCATGTTTTCCTTTATCCAGTTAGCAGGGACTTCACCTGCCTGCCAGGACTTTTCAGATATCGTGGAGAGTGTCTTGGCAACTACATGAGCCAATTCCCTCAGGCCTCTGAGATGCATCTCATCAGGTCCCATAGGCTTACAAATGTTCAGGTTCTTCAGGTGGTCACGAACCTGATCTTCTCTTACAGTGCGAAATACTTTGTCCCCCCTGGGCAATAACATATAAAGTAATAACAATTTTGTTTTCTGTTTCAGGGGAAAAGAGAGCCTTCTGGCACCAACAACTCTGTTTTATACTAGAGCACTGCTCCATGTTTATATTTTTCACTAAACGCCTGCTGACTTGTAGACTACTTGTCATATGTAGTTTTTCACATTACATTTTTCAAATCATATTTAGTTCAAGCTATCACAGAACATGGAAACTCAACTGTTCTTGTCAGCTTTTCCTTCAGCAATGGTCTAGACAGTTAAGGGAAACAAAAGCTGTTTCAAATTTGTATTTTCTGGTATGGGAAGTAGGATGATGGTGAGAGATTGTCTGGAATACAAAACTGATGCATAAGCAATATTTTAAAAAAACTTAAAAGAAATAAATAAGTTAAATACCCTTATCTGAAGGATGATAGGAATTTACTGTTATACTTAACAATGGATAAGAAGATATACTAACCCAAACTAAGACTTCATTGGATTGTGATTTAGCAGCTGTAAGCAAATTCAGTTTTGATTTTGCCCTGTTTCTTTAATACCTTGAAGTTGTTTTGCTGATATTAAATATCCTAGTCTTACCACTATATGTATACATGAAAATTTAACCTGAATATATTGTTACTGAGTCTTCAGTTGTGCAGATTGAACATCCTTGAATATCAATGAACAAAGAATTTCTGCTAAGTAGGTCTGATCTTAAAACCCATTGAACTGAAGTCTTCATTGACACTAGTAACCTTCGATCAGCTTCAGAGTACGAGGGGAACCACTACTGTATCATCACAGAGAAAAAGAAATCATCATTTCTCTTTTTTTTCATAGTTACATATTTTTCTATGAAATATTTTATTTGTCATACCATTTAAATAAGTCATTGTTTTATCACTGACACAAACTATATAGTTAAGTTTTTAAAATTTAGAGGGTTGAATTTAGACAAACTATAAAAATTTTTCATCTGATGAGTTAAATCAAATCAAATGTAATTCAGAAGAATCTATTAGTTCAGTCTCATTTAACTTTCTTAAAATGGCAACTTAAACTTGATGGCTTTAGTAGGCAAACCTAGTTTTTTAAAAGTATCCCCTACACCCTAGCAGATATTGTTTCTTTTAATGGCTTCTGAAGGTATCTGAATCACAAATAACATCAACATCTGGTAAATGGCAGAATGTTATGGTAACTTCTTCCAGCAGTAAGAAAAGAGAGCATGCTTAAAAGATGGCCAAGTGGAGAAAATAAACCAGAGTAGAAGGAATAAAGGCCAAAATGAGGATAAGAAAATATGAGGGGAGAGCATAAGTTGAAGGAGTTAAATTTCATTGTACATTTCAGCTTCTTCTTTGGATTGTATGCAGTATTTTTTAGCAGATTTGTACAGGAGAACGACTCATTTTGCTACATCTCATAGTAATATCTCCATCTTAGTGGTGGTTAGTTTGTAACATAATTCGAAACCCAGAGGTAAACCGCGACAGTAATAAGATGTGTTTTATGAAGATGGAAAGGGGACCTTTATTGGGGGCAAAACTGTGAAGAACAGTGCTTCTGTGGGGATGTGGGAAGGGTAGAGTCATTAACGCTGATGTCTTGGTTCTACTTCATAACACTAATGGAAATGTCTTCATAACATTAAAATACATGAAACTAGAGGTTTAAAGTGTGTGTGTGTGTGTATATGTATACCTATAGGTCTATACACGAGTGTGCTGTGTATCCTTGTTCCCCACTCCTGTTATTCACTGAGATATCTTCAACACTTTTACCACAAGTGTATTCATCCCCTTTTCAGACATATAAAACAGGAGAACACACTTGGGGGAAAGAGGAATTTCTTCAGACTCCCCTAATGTTTCACAGATTGGATTTCTGTGGCTTTTTCCTAACTTCCTTTTCTGGGAAACAAGGTACCAAGTAAATGGGATGTTTTAAATCTGAGTTTATCTGACAAGAATCTAACCTGCATAGCAAATTGTTAATGTCTAATAGGAGTTTGTTCCAAGCTGGTTTATGTCAGTTCTTCTACTATACTGGGGAAGGAGGGGCAATGCGACATTAATATTGCAATGGTTTAGGCTCACTCCTTGCACGGGATCAGATTAAGTTCACTGCATAATTCATGGTTGTGTATTCAATGATTGCCATTTAAGAGTGGATCTTTTGGTTCACCTCCACCTCAGTTTGTTATAACAAACAAGTCATATTTTCTTGTGAATTGCACAGGAAAATTGGATGAAGAGGAATGCAGAAATGCTTTCTGGGGACCTTTTATTCTTTAAAAGGAAACTTGAAATCAGGGTTTTGATTGCTCGAGTGCTGTTTACCATTTAATCTATCTTGATAGAGTAGTAATTCAAGAGTTCTCAACATCTTGCTTCAGATGCTTAACAACTTTTAGTATTTGGGTCCCAGCTGAACATTTTAACTCATGCACAGGGGACATGAAAACAGTGACCTACCTCTAAAAACATCTTTTTAAATCAGAAAAATGTGCACTGTATGACTGGAAGGAGAATTTTGTAAGTATCAAAATGGGAATTACGAATCAAAGCCCAGAGGCTCCAGTTTCCTCTAAATGAATAAGAAATTGCATGCGACAGGGTGTACATCAGCTGGCCAGTGTTTGTAAAATGTGGGTGCAGTGTTGTGCCCTAATGTAACATATAGTGTGCATATATGGGATGATAAATGCAGTCCGTAGACTTATTAAACTTATAAAATGTTTTATTGGAGAGGAAAAAAGCTACACGTAAATTTAAGAAACAATGTCTAAAAAATTGCTTTAGAAATAAACAAATTGTTCTCTAGGGAGGACTGCTGAGGAAAATTGCAAAGTTACTTCCATGTATAGTAAAACCTTATGCACATGTCTTTTCCCTACTCCTTCCAAACCAGCAGTGCTTCAGATGCAAATTACTTATCCAGCTTTTCCCTCCAGTTCTGTTCTGCCTCTCACCTCTTAACAGTTATTGAGAGAAGAGCTGTTAATGCAGATTTTTAAATGCAGATCTTGGCTCTACATAAAAATTCTGAGGAACGAGCAGGACGGTTAGACTAGATGATCTCAAGAGTTCTCTTTCAACCTAAATGATTCTGTGTTTCTCTGACAAATTCAAACACTCTCATTGCTTGGAGGTGGAATAGATCTCCACAACCTGATGAGCTGTAGGAATGCACACCTACTTCACCATCACCTTCCCTCTTCCCACAAACACTTACCACAGTGATTTATCATTTAGAAGTGGGCAGTACCCACGCAGTTTGCAACCTAAAAAGGTGTGAATAAGTAACAACATAAAAAATAGGAGTATTAAAAGATTATTAATATTCAGATAAGTAACAGGTTCAGGTATTGATTTCGAGTATTGATTAAGAAACTGACACAGCCTAAAGTTAATGACCTGCAAATAACTATGGATATTATTCTGTTTCCTTTCTTGTATAAATATTTAAGTACTTGACTTCAACATGTAACAAAACTATTCTCAGGAGAAAAAGTAAATTTGAGATTACAATTTTACATTAAATACAAGCTACAACTGATTGCATTAAGTCATCTTTGAGTATACCTTCTCTTCAGGTGTAAATAAAGATGGCTTTGGTGTGGACTTTACAGCGTTGGTATAAGGGGTTCTAACCTCTCTATTGCCTTATACACTTTGATATTCTATTATCACTTAAGAGTTTCTTTTGGCATCTTTTTAAAATTTCCTTCAAATAGAGGGGATATGGTTCTTAAGTGTATTATCTTCAGATTCTGTGAGCTCTTTGGAAACCTAATATGGCCACAGCTGCAAAGATATTACCTATTAAAAATACACTTTTCATAATAATTGCAGAGTAGGAAACTGATAAAAAAAAATACAGTATTTAGTTATCTAGAAATGGCATTTATTACATGGATTTCATCAGTGAAGAGTATCACTAACTATAATTACACATGAAAAAATCAATGAGAATTATACATATACAAAAGATGTTATAACTATTCTCTGTGTGTGCATATCCTTTACAACCTATGATTCTTCCAGTTCATGCCAGTGCAATACAGAAAATATGCCACTACTACTACTGCTAGTTCATCTGGAAGAGGGATATATGGTCTGTTTAAATATTCCAGAACTATTGGTTGTCATCAGTGTAGCTCCACATACTTGAAGTTTTAATGATACGTATATCATAGAAAGAGATTATATTTCTATCACATAAAAAATTGGGAAGTTGCATCCAACAATGTGTCCAAAATGTTAACATTTTGTAGGCACTGAAATATGAAGAAATTGCAGACTTCAAGGCACCCAGTCAATCCTCATTCTTCTCTCTACTGCGAAGGTTGCAGGCATTCTGATTTGAAGTTTCCTGTTCCATATTTATTTCCTCACAAGCTCTATCATCTTCCACTGTCACAAAATGGCAAAAAAAAATTGCCACTTATTTTGCAGAGAAATTATAAATACTCTGCTGCCCCTAATTATGTGAAAGTTATTCATTTTTAACTTAGCTTCCAGACAAAGACAGAAAATCTGTAACATGTTCTGATCAGTAGAGCTGGCATGAATTCAGATTAAGCCCACTAAAATCACAGCGAAGTTTCTCTGAATTTTCACCATAGAAAGTCTTCAGGGAAGATCCTCAGAGAAATCAGCAGAGACACACCACTTCACATCAGCTGAAGACCTCATCTACCGTATGTCTGTGCAAGAGGACAGTTAAAAATCTGGTTGCACGTATATATATGCAATATATAGAGATATACATTTAATGTTAGACACTCAGCAGCATATTCCTGTTATTGCTGGAATAACAAAATCCACAGTGGGGAATTCTGTCTGAGTAAATAGTCAGCCTGTTGTTGAATATAAGCCAGTTAGCAGATTGACTACAAAGATGCCATCAGTTTGAATCAAGAGGATGCTTTTACAAGTTGCAAATGTCTCCTGACTTTTTTTCTGACTCATTAAAGCTTTTATAAATCTTGCCAGATGTTTAAGGCCTCAGGGAAAGTCAAATGTACGTGGAAAGATGACAAAAGAAAAATGGGTAGATAAAAATACTGGGAATTATGCTGCACTTTGGTTCTAACATAACATGCTTGCTCTGGAATCGGCCTTTTCTTTCTTTGGGGATGTAGTTTCATATAATACCTTCATTCTTTTATGAAACAGAGCCCTATATGTTCTGATATTCAAAAAAACCTTCTGGTTAGCCATAACGCTGCATACCCTTGAGCTGGTATTTTAGCTTCAAATTATAGGTCTTACACACTCTGTTTTGACCACTGTTAAACTGTGTTTACTAATAGTAAACACAGACTGGAAATTTGGAAAGATTTTTGCTCATGTGTCCAACAAATATTTATTAAGCATTATCCCTTAAAATATGATCTAAACATCCTTTATCAAAGAATTTTACCAAAAATCCTTTGAAATGTATATAATTGCTGTGTTCACTATGTATTTCTACAGCAGCACTACAGAAGCAATCATGTACTCAATGCAACCCTCAGCTTTTCACAGTGCATTTAATGCCACCACTGTCATAAAGCATAAAGCATTCCTTCTAAGCTTGAAATGCAAAATTAGCTGGCAGTTCTGGGCCTATGTTAGGAATAGCGGTCTCCTGATTTTTGTAAACAGACTGTATTTGCAAATCAATTAATTTTAGCAGTGTTGCCACAATAGATGGGCATACCCCAGGCTCACAGAAGTGTGGGTGGTAACACAGCCTGCAGCCTGGAATAACACACGGAAGGTGCTCGATGCCAAGGATATAGGCTCATGCTAAGGCTGTGGCAATGAATCTCTCTTCCTACAGTTCACGAGCACAGAGCCAAAATACTCTGGCTCCAGACTCCAGCAGAATTCAACATTTCCTCTTAAACGATCCATAAAGAGCCAGGAAAATTCTCACCAGCACAAGCCAAAAAGAATTGGATGAATTAAAAGTTCTGCGGTGGTATAGTGGATATTAATACTTACATGCTAGGGACAGTTTTGAATTTCCTACAGTAGCTTGATTACTTTCCATCTCAGCTAAATCCAGTCCGAATTGTAATATAACGTTGTAATCAAAGAAAAGCGGTTTAATATCACGTCTGCTGCAGCTGACAGAAACCTGTGTTAGAGCAGCTTCACTCCAGCAAGATACATTACAGTAAATAATTAACACTTAACAATACAAGGTGATAGCAATGTAATAATTACACTGCTTTTCTTAGTAACTCTTCCCCTTATGCCAAACATTTCTGAACCCCAACATGGGCTGTACTGAGCACCCACGTCAAATACCAAACAACTTTCAACCTGCTTTTGGCATCGGAAGTTCTGTCATAGATTTTTGTGTGCTTCTTCCTATATCCCTCTCTAATCTGCTCTTCTGAAGGTAAATCTATTTACCAAAAAAGATATTTTAAGTGAACTGCCCAATGCTATGAGCAACATGGGGTGGAAAATAGGGAATTAAAGTCTACTTCAGTCATCCTAACTAACCAGTACAGAAACAGAAGGCAACTGCTCATGTAATTTGATTCATATGTATAGCACTCTCAACAAAAAGAGCTAAAAGTATTAGAACAGAATACTGGATAATTAGTCTTTCAACTATTGGAAAATCTTGGCATGACGATGTAAGTTATGATCGGAACTATTAAAATGAAAACTTTTGATTGTTGAGAAAAAAAATGAAAAGATAATATGTTAAAAATAGTTACACAGACAGACTGGGAGAGACATAATTAGCGTCCCACTATTGTCTGTGTGTGAATACTTTATGGCATTAATTACTGAACATATGTAAATGTATTTTTACAACTCCTTTAATAGAGTGCATTAAAAAAACCACACTATACAGCATTTCTATGCTATTTTTGGCCTGAAAACTATCTAAGGCAGTTTTTAAAAGCTTTATTTATTTATTTATCTGGGGGTTAAATATTTGGGTGGAGGTCTTGCAAAGATTTTCAACTTTGAAGCTGCATTAACTCTTTTGCTTTTGGACACAGCCATCTCATCAGCTACTGCTTGTCTAATTGAATGCATGAGCTTCTTTCCTAGTTTCTTCTCTCCCTACGTTTCCTCACTCTAATATGCCTGGGAGAGGTTTTAAGCTGTAATGTTAAACAAAACAGTTTCCAGGTCTGGAATTGCAAAGACTAGGATGACTTTATGCCCCTTCTGTCTCTTTCTGTTCCAGGGATATTTCCAGAGGAGACAGTAACTCCAGCTCTGATTTAAGCAGTGCTGAGGGCCCGTTTGCACTGGAGCAGTCTCCTTAGGCTTTCTGTATTACAGTCACTGCTGCACCGGTGGTAGAGCACATTTTTTGACAATATGGTCACAGTATCCAGGTTTCCCTTAACCTGCCCTATCCATTTCTTTTTCTTCTTTTCTTTCCTTTCCTTTTCTTTTCTTTTCTTTTCTTTCCTTTTCTTTTCTTTTCTTTTCTTTTCTTTTCTTTTCTTTTCTTTTCTTTTCTTTTCTTTTCTTTTCTTTTCTTTTCTTTTCTTTTCTTTTCTTTTCTTTTCTTTTCTTTTCTTTTCTTTTCTTTTCTTTTCTTTTCTTTTCTTTTCTTTTCTTTTTCTTTTCTTTTCTTTTCTTTTCTTTTCTTTTCTTTTCTTTTCTTTCTTTTCTTTTCTTTCTTTTCTTTTCTTTTCTTTTCTTTTCTTTTCTTTTCTTTTCTTTTCTTTTCTTTTCTTTTCTTTTCTTTTCTTTTCTTTTCTTTTCTTTTCTTTTCTTTTCTATGGAAATACTTTCAGTCTTCAGTTTCTGACTCTTTTTCCTAGACCAGGTTTATAATTGCTTTATGTCAGGGGATGTTTTTCTAGTACACCAATGTATTTTCCTCACCATAACGGGCCGTTAGACATGATACTGATAAAAAGCAACAGTAAGGAAATGTCTCGTTCCTACAGAAGTGGACAGATTTTGAGGCTTTACCTAGATATGCGTCAGGTTTATTTTGACTTTGGAGTTTGCAAGAGTAAGACAAAATGAAATTGTTTGAAGGATGCCAAGATTAGCTCTGTTGCTTTAGTGATTTTTGTTAACCAGAGACAGATTATCCTCCCACCCCTCCACACCCATTTTTACACAGTTTTTTATCAGGTGGCTTTGGAGCCATTCAAATTCCACATCCCCAATCTCCCTAACCTTCCAGCACTGGCCCCTTTATGCCCTGTGACGTGAGGTCCCTGTGAGTCAAATAATCATTTGGGATGGAACAGAAGAGGGTATCCCCAGCTTTACTTAAGCTAAATTCAACTTCTGATGACAGCAAAGGAATTTCTGAAAGAAAGCCTGGGGAAACCTCTGTAGCCTATTAGCTGTTTACATCAATATCTGACTCTCTTCCTTTGCTGCTCACTCATGCAAGCATCTTATTGAGTGCTGAACTTTTGTCAGATTTTCAGGATACATGTTTAAACAAGTTGGTAAAGAAGGAATTTGCTGAGGGACAGGCAGGAGTCAAGAACTCTTTCAGAAGTCCAAGGAATCATTCTTTTTTTAACAGAGATGAGAGGAAAACCTTTTAGGCTCAAGCAGGTGTCAAAGCTGTCTGACAACTGCCCTGCATGCTTCCAGCATTACACGTGCTACTGGTGTGGTACAAACAGTTTTCAGGTGATAAGACATCAGAAAAAAATGTCCGTGAGCTAAACAAAATGAGCTAGTCCTGAAGAAGTCTTCCTGCCAGCTACTTCTGGCAATAAGCGTATATACTTCATCCCATCTGAAGATTACTTTGTTTCCGAAATAGAATTCCTAGATTTATTGCAAAATCATCTGGAACAAATCTCTAAATACTATGACAAGGTAATTTTTAATGAAACAAAATGTACTTTACTATTCGTCCATTACTAAGTATGAGCCTTCTGTCTGTCTCTTAAAGCTGTTCTAAGAACATACAGCTTCTCGGCAAATCCTTCTGTTGACTTCTAATTTCCTAATAGCATACACGTTAAAGGACTGTTTATGTCAGAATCTAAGGGACTGATTCTCTGCTTACTTACACTAATGTAAAACATATTTATAGAAGATTCTGTAATTGCCATTAGTCATAATGTTGGATTCTTTTGTTCTGGAGAAGATTTGATTCTTGGAATTATTATTTTTTTTTGGTGATCCAAGAAAGACTTAAAAAAAATTAAATTCTAAAAACTAGTTAATCTTTCACTGACAATAGGTATTTCTATTCTATCATACTCTAATTCATAGCCAATAGTTATAAGAGAAAAACAATAAAGTTTTTTGCTTCACTGGGATCCTAGAACTTGAGGCTTGCAGAAGGCTCTGCTGTAAAGATTGCCCCGCTTTCTTTAGGGATTTTGAACCGCAGGTATTATTTAACCTTTACACCAATATGTATCTCATTGAGGTATAAATATAACCACAAGGGTTTTCTGTGGGATTCCTGTCCTCATGAAGATCTAGTGTTCAGTCTCTGATCTGGATTCAGAGAGTTTGGTACTATTGTTCCTAAACATAGGTGCCCATAGTCATCTTTGTTAGATGCCAATTAAATACAGTTTCCAGCAAACTGCTAGGTTGACTTCTTTTTCATCCGCCTACTGAAACCGGATTGTTGTAGATAGCATGTTTAACTAATTTCCTGTCAGTTTGAGTTTAATTGTCTTAGCTATCATTTCCTGTGATGCAGTGTTATTGTAACATGTCCACCTAGTTAACAAGGACGATGTGAAACATGGGTTTTTTTGTATTTTCAGTGGATGTGCTACTGAAAAATAACCGGAACACGTGCTTCAGCAGGTGTGTTAGTCTTGGCTATTCTTCCAAGCTGGATTTCCTGACGCCTTTTGCTCTTCCTACATCTCATCCCCTCTCATCTCCCATACTGGATATGAAGCGTAAGAAAGGGCGATCCTTTCAGGGTGGAGTGTACTGTACTGACCTTTAGAAGGCTTAGTAAATGAAAAAGGACATGTGAAATTGAAGAAGATGGATTTATAGTGTTTCTGGCAGTACAGGTTAAACAAATACTGAACAAACTCAAAACAGAGCTGTCCAACCTGCACAGTTTAACACTTCAACCCTGGAGAACGACTCATGGGAGACTGGTAGAAGGCTATTTACTTATTCTGGTTTGAACTACGAATCACACCAAGGGATACTGAAGACGGAAAGGCTGGCTAAATTTGCTTCTAATGAGCCTCCCTTTGCAAGTCTAGGTCAGGCTCTATGCTTTGACACTAACATTCAGCTTGTCAGATGGAACCATTTCACCTCATTAGCTGACAATATCGCTTTCAGCAAAACAGAGTTACAGTAAAAAGAGTAGGGACCTCTCTAAGTTTTCACTTTTGCTGAAACAAACTTAGAAAAGTATTTCTCTACTTAGTCAGGAAATGGAGGCTGCATTTAATTGTGTATTTGAACTAGAATTTAAAATATGTTTAATATAATATAATAATAAATAAATAAATAAATAAATTTGGACTCAGGCATTGTTCAGATTTGGGTACAAATCCAAATTGTGATCATGAATTTGTTTAAGATCCTGGGATTTCAGTACAAACTCCACTGAAAGAGGGTGTGCCCTTACATTGCATCTCAGGTTCTGATCTGGAATAGTTCAGAAATTTGTGTGGATCTTTTAGTCCCAGAGAGCGCCTGTAATGAGTAAGCAATATTCAGAATGGAATTTTCCAACATCAGCATGCAAAAGCTTAGGGACGGAGGAATCTTTTCAGTTGTGAATCCTGTAGGATAATTTTAGGCAGTAAAATATAACTTCCAAATGGAAAATTAGTCACAATACTTGGAAGAATGGCTTTATCATTCAATAATATTCATGGTATTTATTGCTGCTCAGGAGAAGGCTTTGTTATTGTCCCAGAAAGATAAACGAAACGAAATTCCCTAATACAACAGAAGATCTCTAATCTCATATCTTCTTGCAGATGTGATCTCTCAGAAATCGAGGAGAAAACAAACTTTGGCTAAATAAATGAGTGAATACAGTGTACAAGTGCAAACAGACTGTTTCCTAATGATGAAAACCTTCAGGGCATGAAACTCTTGCTTTTATTGCTCTATATCCCAAACGGACAAAAGCATTTATATATTATTCCGCTGATGCTATCAACCTAACTGTTGTGCCAATGACAAACTTATCTTAAGGTCAAAAGCAGAATTTCTTACAGAAGAGCCACATAAGTGGTTGGGCTTTCCTTTGAAGCTAAAACTTCTCCTATAGTAGGAAGCATTACTGGGTTTTGATGCAATTTCCCTTTCACTAATTCAAACACAGTGAAGCCAACATTTTGTACATTCTCATTTGTGAGCCTTGGCTTTAAGCTGTGAGTTGAATATACCTGAGGGAAAGGTGGTATGATAGTAAGTACCAAACCCAAGAGAGCATCGGAGAGATGCATCTGAGAGAGCATCTGAGAGAGCATCTGAGAGATGCCCAAGTCACACTTCTATTCCATCTTTCTTCAGAATGGGTCAGGATGATTATTTAGTGATGATGCAGCCATCCACATTGTCTCATGATCATGGAGTCCATCAGGGAGAGTAGTCAGAGTATTCCAGATATTCCTGAGGCCCTATTACGCCTGGTTAAAATAGAAAAGAAGTGAAACATGGAAATTCTAATATCTGGAAAGCACTGGGTAATTGTCCTGGAAATCTGTTAAAGGTCAGTGGAATTACGATGTTTTCAGAAATATTTTATTTGGTTTGCAGTTTTTCAGATCTTCAAACAAACTTGGTTTGGTTTTATATAGTGGCAGATTCTTACTTAGTTGCCCATTACCCCAGCAACTGGAGCCCTATCATTTACCTTAGGGGTAGACTGTGAAATTGTTTTAATAAAGAAGACTAAATGGTTAAGTTAGCGGTGTATTGCTCATTGATTGATCCACTGTCCACTCTTGGGTTTATGCCATGCTATCGTTCCATATGCCACAAAGGAGTTTATTGTTTTCACTGTTACCCATTTATTAGCAATAAGTTTTATCTAGGCAATACTATGGTCAACTAATTTTCTAAGAGTAGTTTTCTTTTCGTGTCCGGTGGGTTATAAGAATGATTAAGGTTTTGTATTGTTTTCTTTTATTTCAAGAGGACATGAGTTACAGATATTCAGCTATCTAAAAGAAATAAGATAAATATTTCTGGCCTTACTGGAAAGATTTATATAGGGTTGTTAAATTTCTTTTCTACATTCTGTTAAAATGCCGGATTTTCTTTCTGGAAACTCCAGCAAATAAAGTAGATAACAGAGGATAATTAGCAAATCAACTGACTGGGATTTATACCCTACTAAAGATTCATGGTAACATCTAAGCATTTCATTGACAGTCTTCCAGTCCTGCATTCATTTCCAAAGCCTTTGGTCAGCCTTTAAAACTAAATCCAATGAAAAATTGCACAGTTAGGTATAATCCTTTGGACAGAGCCTATCTGATGAGGCAGTTCAATAACGGATTATTGGATAAGTTTATAATTAAATGCTGGCCTTCAAGAAATTGGCTTGCTTGTTTTTATGCTTCAAGCACTCTGAAACATAACCCAGCAATGGGTAACATATAAATCTCATAATATACCTGTAATCCTGCTGGAGTAACCTTATCTGCTGCTGTATTAAAGACAGAATGTTCTCTGCTTATAGGGCCTTCATATAAAGGTGCATAATAACTTTTAAATTGCAATCAAGTCCTTTCTCCCAGCTGGTCATGGTTGCACTTCAAGAACTATGAATCTTTTCTATGGAAATTCTTCAATCTAACGTTTTTGCTGATTTAGCAGCACTCAGCTATTGCAGCGTTATTGGCTGCATTGTAATTTATTAATCCATTGCTACCTGAATCACATGGGAAGGTGCAATGCAGCAGCAGATATTAATGGAAGGAAAGCAGCAGGCAGGGGCCAGGCCAATTTTATAATTAGAGCTCTGGCTTTGGACTGAAAATCTGGATAATATTCCTGGTTCTGTTATAAACTTCCTATGCAATCTTGAGCACATCATCTAATGCGGGGTTTATCTCATCAGGTGTCAGCAGAAAAAAAGTTGTCTAAGCTAATTAATTAGACTCTACATAGTAGGGAGAGAGCAGTATCTCCAGGAGACCCTCCATCTTACCTAATTTAGATGTCTCTTTCAGTCTCCCAGTTAACAGGATTTTTGAAGGTTGTCTCTTGTCCCAGATTTTGTTACCTGAGCAAAATTAAAACTCATCAGTGGCAAAAATAACTTTGAAATTTCACAGTTTGTCAGCAGACATTCTCAAAATACATTTCCTAATTTTTTTTTTTTTTTTTTAATCCTGCCACTACATCTGTGAGGAACACCTGCATTTAGATCACAGCAGAATTTGTAGAGAGGATAATCAGGACACCATCGCTAGATAGTGCTTTCAAGACAGGACCACCTGGTCACACCAACTGCTGCTCAGCGTGTCGAGTTGGGAGCCACTTCCTTTATTCTGCTTCTTTCCCTCATTCCATTCTCAAGCTGAGAAATGTTAGTTACAAAGTGGGGAAAATAGGGGGGGGGGCGGGGGTGGTGAGGGGGGAGCAGGAAGGAAAGAGAGAGGCTTTTACTCACAAAGAAATACTAGTGGTGAGGAAGAGTGTTGCTTCATATTTTGCAGCTCAGCTCCTTTCAGCTGCTTTCAGTCACTCCCACAAATTTGGCAGCAGAGTGATGAGCAGCAAAGAAAAGCACTGAGGAGAAGTAGGACAGTGGCTGAAATAACTCACTGAGGCTCCATCTAGACTCTACACTTTTTTATGCATTTAATTCCCATTAAGTTTAGCTAACATAGATACTGGACTAAACACATTGACTCACATTTTGTCTACTTTATTTTCAAAATGGTTGCTTTAATATGTTTTAATTTGCAAAAAAAAAAACCCCACTTTTTTGACTGCTGCTCAAATATTATAAGTGAATCCAACAGCAGCTACAGTAGGGATATTTTATGTTAGAAGTAAAAGTAATGTTGTCTTGCACAAGGTTAGTTTGAACAAGGCTAGAAAAGGTGAGCTACTACAATTACAGCCTAAACCTTTTGGAAAAAAAAAGACATTATGACTTGGAACAAAAGTCCTTAAATTCCCATGCAATAAAAAATCTGAACTGAAATCACAGAAACATTTCATATTTTCTGTGACATTTTTCTTACATCCTTCAAAATTTTATTTTTTTGCATCTGTACATTTCGGATACATTTATTATTACATCAATTTTTAACAATATAGAATGTGACATCAATTAACCATGTTCACTTTCGTTATCAATTGTTTGTCATTGACAACAATGTATTCTTTGAAAAGTATTCTTACCTTGATTGAAAAATACTCTCACGCATTTTCAAAGTAGTTTTAATTAGTTGCTCTAAGAATATTATCCTACAGGCAAGGCTTTGAATGGACACTTTAAAGACTGGTATTCAATTTGAAAACAGCATTAATGGCTCTTCCATGGTCTTTGGAAAAATTACTTACATATCCTTTGTTTCAGTTCCTCATTTTTAAAATAAGATTTATATTAATCAATGGATACTAGTCAGATGTTCAAGCTAAATATTTTGACAGTTTTCAATTTTGGATTTTCAAAATTTAGGTGATCTGATGACACTGTTCTCAGATATCCATATAGGTAAAGAAATAAGCAGTTCAAATGAGTAACGTGAAAATGTAGCATTTCACCTTCAGCCAGTACTCCAGTCCAATCATTAGTGACTGAAATTATTCCCATCTGTAGGTTAAGCAGTACAATCTTTTGGTGGTCTTAGCCTATTTCTTCATGGACAGATGTCTATATCATTAAAAATCCCCCTCACAATTAGCACTAATTGGCACCAGTGGTGGGAAGATTGGAAAGTGACCAACTTGCCTCTAAACTGTACAGGTGAGTTCTCTAGAACGGCAACGAATAATAAATATGGGGCACCAGAGGAATTTTTGTTCCCTGTTCACCTGCTGGATTAATGATAGATTTCAGACTGCAGCACAAGTAAATTGAATATTTTTAAATAATCAACGTACCACAGAAAAACAATTATTCAGATTTCAGTGAAATATCCAATTCAATTTCACAGAATTCTTGAATTTCTCCATGCTTCAGGAGGGAATTATTTCTTGCTGGTAGATAAGTACTGCAATTTAGCATGTATTTTCCTCCTGAGGAGAAGGAGATTTGTAAAAATTATTATTTATTTAGTTATTTAAGTATTTCTCCTATTATTGTGCCATCTTCCATTCTAAATATGAACTTTCTGAAAATTGTATGCCTCAGAAGAAAAATACGGTGTTATTCATGTATAAGAGCTGGCTTAGTGGTTTTATTTGATTGACTTTTTATGTTATGGTACTTGGATGAGATTAAAATAGTTATAGTCTATGGTTAGTATTAATAAGGGTCATGCATTTAGAGTTTGCTTTGGAAAATGACTTTCAGACACTTTCTTCCCTTGATGCATTGATACTCAGAGAAGGCAAATAACTTTAAAGAATGTCAAGGAAATAAATCATGTCTCTATATAACTATTTCTAGCAATGAATATATCGTCCCAGACCACTGAGGGACAGTCTTATTATCAAGACAGTTTATGCTGAGAATTATTGGCAGTAGACAGCAATTTTGCTGGGAAATATTTGGGCAGGATTAAAAGGATTCATTTTAACTACCACCATACTATGTAAACTAAAACAAAAACTTCTCCAAATAAGTCTTAATAATTGTGGACCTGTCTTTAGACACTTAACATTTCCATGCATTGCAAAGACAGAACAAAGCAGTTATTGAGTTAGGATATGTCGCCGGTTGGCTGAGGCAAGCCAATTACGGAGACGTGCCCTTTCCTATCCCTGAACCCCTCTCCTCCGGGAGAGAAAGGGTTCAAAAGCAGAGATACGAAAAGGAAAAGAAAGATTTTGTGAGACCTCTGAACGTTTGGAAAACTGAAACAAACTTTAATAAAACAAAATGTAGAATATGCAGGGAAAAACCAATGCAAAATCTGAGGGTTTATACGGGATGGAAAAGCGAGGGTTAAACGCGAGTAAGAGAGAGAGGGGGACGGTTGCCGCACAGAGTCCGAAATGGCGCCGGCCACGTGTGTGCCCTCGTGGAGTAAACAAAGGATCCGTGGCTGTTACGAACGCAGGGCTCCAACGTGCAAACCCCGAGCTATGCTGTTCCTACCAGTCTGGTCGTGCGAATAAAGGAAGCAGAGCAGCAAGAAGCGGCAGCGCTGGCGGCAGAGAGGGAGACACAGCCCCGAGGCGCGGGTCCCAGAGGCCACAGCAGTCTGTCCCAGGCGGTGCGGCGGGGGCTTCCCTGGCACACAGCTTCGCTCCACTCAGAGACAGCCTCCGGGCGCGGATCTCCCAGGCGGCGGGCAGGGTCCGAGCTGAGGAGAGACAGCCTGTAGGTTCCCGGAGCCAAGACGCAAGTCTGGAGAAGCCTCTTCCCGGAGCGAAGCTGCGAGGTCTGCGGCGCCTCTCGCAGAGCAAAGCCGGAAGTGTCCGGAGAGCGAAAAGACCCAAAAGCCCAAAAGCCGCAGAGCCCGCGGCTCTTAAGGCACAGTACGCTCGCGAGAAACTTTCTCAGCCAATGAGAGTGTAATCGTAGCATGGAAGGGAATAGTCCAACTGGTCAGTTCAAAACAAAAGCTTTCAAGCAGTTTTTTTCCTCAACTGCCACAGGATGGTAGGTTTTTTATACACATTTTATGTTGGTTGTAAATATAGGCTGTAGAGTAATTAAATATCATTACTTATACTGTTTGAAGACGTATCTTGTAAAATTAAATAAATTTAATACAAGTATATGTGTGAACCTGAGCATAAAGAGTTTAAATAGCGTGAACATCAGTGTTTTGAATATTTATTTCTTTCTGTCACTGTGCATCCACTTGTGCCCTGAGTGAAGAGACCCTCCAGAGTCTTCCAGCAGTGGTGATACAGCTACACAAGGGTGATCAGGTGTATCTGTTACTTTTAAGAAAGTAAGAGAAGTATTTTAGATTATTGTTTGGATTCTTCAAATATGTTAAGTTTGTTATTGAAGTTTTCACCTTACCCTGACAATAGACTTGTAAGCTGTTACTTGTTTAGAAAAGAGAAACAGGATATTGCTTTCAGTTTCAGTCCTTTGCATTAACTGACAGAATTGCAGAAACGGTATAGCACCTACAGTATCCAACTGCAACATATCACCTGGGAGCTCCCAAAAGGATTCTTTGGGGTATTGGCCTTGGTCATCAAAACCTTAAGTAATATGGGCCATTCCTGGCCTAAGCATTATCTCACTGCTGTGCTTTTTTTGGTAACAGGGGAGATACGGCTTAAACTCTTACACTTCATGATTTGTCTGAAGGTGAGTCCTCTTTATATTTCAAATTTATCACTCATGAGCATGAGAAGTGTTTGGAGTAATTGCAAAGTAAGAATAGAATATGGCTAGAATGATGGTTTCAGTTGAACAGTGCACTTTTGAATGTAAGGAGAAAACTCAGCCTGGACTTAGTTTTGTTCAACATACCATAAAACATTTGAATCATTAAAATGGTGACCATAACTGTAATGAAACCTACTACGTGCCCTGGTGGCATGGCATGAAGAATCAGGTTTATGATGACAAAATTCAAACTGGATGTTTTTAAAAAGAAATTAGAGGAAAAGTTCAAGAAATTTCTCATAGAACATATGGAATCCTATATATCTCAAACCAAATATCTATGAATGCATTGAAAGGAAGCACAAAGAGATAAATAGCTAAATTATGTGGGCAAGAATGAGAGGTTATGTAGCCTAGTTGAAATGCTAGTAAGTCAGGACAAATGGTGCTAACATAAAGGAATGTAAGGTTTGAAATGTGAGATACACAAGAAGATTAAGAAAAACACTGAAGGCATGAAGACAAAGACAATCCTATTTTGAATTATCCTGACAGATCAGAAGTATTGCAGAGTGAGCCGATGGGTCTTCCGGCCCTCTGGAGCACAGAGAAACCAGTCAAAAAGCACCGGATTGTGGGGAAGATAAATGATTTCTTTGCATCTGTCTTCACCACAGGGGTGCTGGAAAGATGTCTACATCACAGCTACCTCTTACACTTAATTTAATACAGAAGTATCAAAAGAGAGGAAGCAAGCAAGAATTGAACTTGCTAAGGTTCAATTAGGGGCTGCAATACAAATGCAGAACTACCGTAATCTGCTGTGATTGGACCACTCCTGCTGGTCACTGTCAAGGGATGTTGTTTCCAAGACTACTGTCTACTGCAATGCTGATTTAGATAATAACGTCTGAAGTTTTCACTTTAGGTGGGAAAAAGCAAGTGATGTTTTTCTCATTATTACACGGCATCAGAACCCATATGTGAAGACAGTGAAATAAGAGAGATTCTTCTCTGCCATAGACTGGCCTCCAAGGTGTCTCCTCTTGGAGTCGTTCTGCACACAGTTAGGCATGTGTATGAAAATCTAGCTTAGCTCATTATTCTAGGTTCCTTTTACAGTCAATGTTGAGAGAGAGGAAGTATATGATTCCATTTGTTTCCTGAATCACCTCCTGGAAGTGTTTTATTCAGTAATTCCTAGTTTAAATCTTTTTCAGAATCACAGTTAACTTTTTCTTTCACTTTGATGATATTTTTGATCCTGAGAAATTGCTTCAACTAGCCTAGTCATAAAGAAAATAGAAATAAAACAGTTGTGGCCTCTGAGAGGAGGCTGAGCTAAATGCAATTGTTAAAAAAGCTAAATATGATGTTAAATATGTTAAAAAGCTAAATATGATGAACAACAATCATGATGATTTTTTAGGCTTTCAAAAGTGTGTTTTCATGAAATGTTGTAGACAGCGGCTAAATTTTATCCCTGCAAAGTCAGAGGCTAAATCCGGAATAAATTAAAGTTTGCTTGTAAGATAAGAAACTAAAGAATAATGACATTTTCAGCTGGCACCATTCCTTTCATTTTGTATTCCATAAAAAGATTTTCATAATGCTTCCATGGACTTCTTAATTTATGTCTTTCAATATCATCTGCTAGCTAATTTTATTAAAGAGTAGGGAAAATGTCAGGGAAAGTGATGTTTTATTTTGGAAGATGATATTCACAACTGGCAAAAGATGATGTAAATGATCCAAATGTTGTATGATTCGTTATTGCTCAGTAGAAGTCCCTATTGATCTTACTCCTTTATAATCTCTAGTGGAAATAATTCGAACAAGTTCTGCAGGCTTACTTAAATAATGTCAGGAAAGCTGTCAGCATGGTATGGACGAACAGTGAGAGTCCCTATGTTTATGCAAATTCTTTATAATTTGATTAAAACTAATTACATATAAGTATATGCTATGTTTTTTTCTTGCTGGTGCAAGTAAATGTCGAGTTTAATTAAACTATAACCAAACCAATACTAAACCATAATTAAAAAATTTACAAATTTCCCAAATCTACAGAAAACTGGCAGTTGGAGTTGAGCTGGCTCCCAGTGTCCATCTGTCATTTTACTCAATTTTTACCTGTATGTCTATGCCTATACAGGGCTGCTTTCAGGGTCATCATACTTCCAGTCATTTTAATTAACATACAGCACTGCCTTTTAGAGTTGAAGAGGTTTGGGTTTTGTCATCAACATTTTTGTGTCTCTTGTGAAATGAGACACCTGCAAATCTTGTGCATGGACAGAGCTGGGTCAATTTTATTGACTTTATAAGACTGAAAGGAGACAAGGGTAAAGTCTTAGCATATCACTTTCTGGATGTTTTACCTTCTTCATGACTTGACTCTTTCTAAACCAGAAATACAGAGGATCAGAGTTTGGTCTTTGTAACCTCTTTGAACCTGTGCACACCTGCTTGATACACGCAAGAAAAAGTGTTTATCCATTTGAAATAAGTCAAGCGAACAATTGCACAGCACTGTCTGGATCTGGCCAAGAAGCAATTGCTTTATTGCCTGCAGCATGGTTGGATCTTTATTTTCTAAAAATCCTGCTGGGAGACGTGCAATAAAACCCTTTTTGCAATCGTTTCTCTCTCCATGCGCTAAGGGTTCCCTGTTCCATCCTGCTCCAAATAACACATGTGAAGCCTTGCCTTTGTTTTAAGTTAGGACAGCTCCACAGGGCACATATTATCACACATTAATGAATGGATTATTGCCTTGTCAGAGCTTCCGGTGATGAATTTAGAGCCCATTAAAGGCTAGGCATTGATTGCACTGGAGACTGTAGCTCTCTGTTTAATCCTTAGCAGGTGGGCACTGGTGCAAGCTTCACCATCTTGCATCAGCAGTGAACCTCGAACGTGACCTCTCCAGAGGGAGAAGGGTAATTCATTTGCAGTGTTTACTTTATCTTCAGCTTCTTTTTAGATGGAGGCTCCTAACTGTGCTGAATTGTTCTAAGTGAGGAGTGGCAGATGTGTGATGTCGCTCACGTTCTTGAAGGATTCTGTAGCATTCGCTGTATGCTTGACCTCCAGACAGTTTAAAGTCAAGTCCCCATGGCTAAGAAATGAGTGTATATTACGAGGTCTGTTAAATTAACTGTAGCTTTCTTGGTCGGCTTTCATCCCAGGACATACATTAAAATTACACTCCTGCAGCATGACTTTAAATTTCTGTTAGGCAAAAGAACTTCTCAGTTACTACAGTGGTTTTACAAAACAATACCTAATGAAAAAGGTGAAGGCAAACTAATCAGGAAAAATTTGAAATAACAACTTTTTTCCTTTTCTTAGGGATTTTGCAAAGAGCATAATTCTTTTCTCAATCATAATGCTGTCCCAGGTCTCCCTTGGATATCGTGTTAGTAATCAAATATTTAAAACCAACAAACCAAACAAAAAAAAATCCTAAAAACAAGATGAAGAAAGAATCAATTACCTATTTATTGAGAAACAAACAAACTGCCTATAGATTGTTGAGGCTTAAGTGTGCAGCTCAATGTTTCATTTCATGCCAGACACCTTTTCTAGCCACTATCAGTGTCACTGGAAGACAATTTTACCTTGAATTTTGCAGGGATAACTCCTCAACTGGCCCAGGTTGGTGAAATGGATGATGGGAAGGGAGTACAGTCCATCATTCTTTAGATAATCCAAAGGATGTGCTGGAAGATTGTGCACTTGCTAGTGCTCTAGTGCCACCAGTTTATAGATTTTTTCACAACCTTGCAAAGGAATTAATGTTTTTATTGTTATCCAACCACTTAATTCATATTTATTTCAAAGAGATTAAAGGAAAGTGTGATTAGAAGAATTTTCTCATAACAGTTGAAATAGATAATACAGTTAGAAAAAGACAAAGGTGGAAATGGTAGATGTGAAGAACTGCAAGAAAGTATATGCTCAAATTACTTTAATCTTACACAAAGTTCAAATCATAATGCTTTTCTGTCTTTCCCTTACCAAGATGATTGGCTTCCTTTCTTGACTAGGTGGTTGTCAAGGTTTTTATTCTTATTCATGCATATGCTTCACTTTTCAACTTTGGAAATAACTTACTTCTCCACTGAAGATATTTCATCTGAGTGCACCTCTTCTTTCAAAACATTAACCTCTCACAGACTCTCTCCTTTGAAATCTTCCAGGATGCCCAGAAATATCATTCTTTCTTCCGTAAAAGCTCTCAGTTTCCTCATTAACCAGGAGAGAAGCTTCCCATGTTTCTTAATTTAAAAAAAAAACCAAAAAGTTTTGCTTCCTGGAGTTGAAGCTCTCTTTTTGTTAGATCAAGCACTGTTATACTCGATCTTTTGTCAATACCTTGTGAATTTAACAAGGCATAAAACTATTTTTCTTTTCTCCTCTTTCTTTGCAGATTTGTTGTCACATTTTCACATGGAACATGCCTTACGATGGTCTTCATGTCTGTATCTCTGTGTACCTTAACAAACACTGTCAATATAAAACTCTGAACAAAATCCATGTATGTAGCTCATTAGCTGGTCCTTGACAGAGGTGAGACATGGTGACAATTCACTCTTCCCCTTGTCATATTGTCAGCTTTACTATCGGTTTGGGTTAGGTGATTTTTCTTTTTCTATTATGGTTCTTTTAACAAAAAAGGCAAACCAAGCAAAAACCTAAAGGTGTGAGAAGTACTTGTTTATTTACTTTGATGTATGTATGAAAAGAAATGAAACTCTATCACAGAAGCATAATGACATATGAGATGCCACCCCGAAATATGGATCTCCTACCCAAGAGATGAATATCATGTGGAATTTGCAGCTGCCCTGGGGAAACCAGGTTTCGGATGAACTGTCTTGCCATTCTTTAATCTAGGAGGAACTAAACTTGTTTAGCTACTTTGCTAGGACTCTCCATGCCATCAGTACACAGCTACTGTTACATCAGTGTCCTTGTTTCCTGTGTGAGGCAGTGTACCAAGAACACCAGAAAGCTCCTGTCCACCAGAGGTTTTGACTTTCAGACACTTTACTGGTTTTATGTCACCCATGCCTCTAGCACTCCACTGCTTCTTAATAGCTCGTCTAAGGTTTGAGATTTGTTGACTTCAGAGATGTTTTATCAGGCCTGAACTGGACCTTAATCAGAATTTATCTAAGCATTGACCCAGAAGATGTAAGGCAGAGGAGAAATAAGTTTGCTTTCTGTCTCATTTCCCTTCCTTCTTCTGGCACCAGCCTTTTTGACTTCATCATTTCAAATTTCATAAGAGCACTTCACACTCATTTTGTATTTCCAGAGTCACAGGTGTTTTTTTCTGCTCATGAGAACTAGTCTGCTGGTAGATTGTATCATCCTTAGCACCTGTCCAAATTTATTAGACTATGTAAAGATTCCTCAGTTTGGACACATTCAAACTGTGCAATTTTAGTTCAGTTGATTAGGTGTGATTTACATGTCACAGTGGACTACCTATGCAAGGTGATCGTCAACCACTGCACCTGCAGGAAAAGTTATTTTCTTTGGTAGAGGTACACAGCATCAAGAGATTAAGCTCCGTTGCTCCATCTCGTGGAAGGAACTAAACACACCATGATGCACTTGTCGGACAGGTTACAACATCCCTGTAGCTTGTAACTGCTCCAAGTAAAGGTATAAAATCTCCATCTGCTGTGAATGCAAAGATTCAAAAAGGAGAAAACCCATCAATGAAGATGAGCTTTGATTTACATACAAGTTTTCCATAAGTCTACTTTCACCTTCCTCAAGGAATGAAATTCCAGATATTGTTGTGTCTCTCAGACGTAGGAACAAAACCAGACCAGTCTCCTCTATTAGCTCCCAGTTAATGCATAGAAGCTGAGGGTTGCTGCCTTGTAGCTTCTCTAATATTCAGACCTCTCTGACCCTACATAATCCTGTGTGCTATACCCTTATCCACTCCTTTGGAATCTATTTAAAACTGCATTTTACTTAAAGCAATCTCGGCTAAGTGATTTCACGTCGTTAGTGGAGACAAATATTTCTAAATTTTTATGTCCCTTTAATGACAGAATAGATGTCTGTTCCTTGGATGTGGGGTTTTGTGTGATTATTTGGTAATGATAGAAGACCAGGCACTCTTTTGTGATTATTTTATCAAAGAAATGTCAATAAATCCCCTGTTTTACCAGCATTGGTCTGCACAATCCCTCGATGACTTCTTTCCCTTCAAAAAGTCCAGGCAAACAGGAACATCTCAGTAGGTCACAGAGTTTCCTTTATGATTCTGTTGGCTAACAAGCATAAAATAATTATTGGTTTTGATTATTTCAGTAAGAAAGAAGGTCAGCTAATATAAAATCAAAGGAATTCTTAGTATGACATTTAACACAATAGTTAAAAATAGTAACAAAATATCCATAGTATTCTAAGAAACGCACAAAGTCTTACACACAAAAGCACACACACATTTTCACATCAACAAAATTCTGCCTCGTCGCTCTTCCTTTTAATGTACTATTTACATCTTCATAAAGATATACCTATAAATTTATTCAGTTTAATTATAGTTTTAAAGGAAAATTGTGCAAAATATTCAGGGTTGTCTTTAATGTGATCTGGTGAAACCCTGGAAGATTAAGAGGAAATTTCGTCTCCTTTTTATACTCACTAATCATTCAGAAGGCAATCCTGATGCAAGCAAATAGTGTATGTAAGCAACTCTTTCACCTTGAGGGCTGTCAGTGCAGGGCCCTCAGAATGTTATTATGAGAGGGGAAATCAGCTGAACAGCCTCTATTACCCTCAGTCTGGGAGGAATTCCATGAAAGTCAAACATGATATTTTACTGGGAAGGGAATGCCAGTTTGATTTGCTGTAATTATTTATGAGTTAAATTTCCAAAGCTTTTTAAGATACATGGAGGCTTTTTGGGTCACACTCTGCTTTTATTACACCATATGCAGAATAACTGCATTGTCTTCAGTGAGATCATAGCATAGTTACACAGCTATGAATGAAATAAATATTATTGTTAACAAGTTTGTCTCTAGATTTCATCACTTTCCTTATTCACACAAGCTGAAAGGACATGGTTCTTTCAGATGTTAGCTGTCTTAAGGAAATTTAAACATAGGGGTCCTAAATGTTCCCCCATGAATCCATAAAGGTCTCATAGGAATTTGTGTTTGGCCATGATCTGCAATTATCTTTGTCTTGCCTGCTAACCAAAGGAAAGCAAGGAGTGCTTCCACTAATTTGGTGTAACAAGGTTTGACAATGTCTAGGAGTTTCTCTCCAGTCCAAAAGCTGCCAGCAGTTGTCTGTACTTGTAGAGGGGCATAGGGTGAAACCCATGACAGCTCATGGCACATAGGAAGAAAGGTTTGGAATTACTAATTGCAAAGCCATTTGCAGTACAAATAAAGGTAAAATGTGAACCCAAGTTTGAAGAACACCTGATGAAAAGAGCCCTACATCCATGGCATTTTAGATCAGAAAAATAGAAAGTGCGAGTTTTTACCTATTTTGTGGTCCTTGATATAGCAGCGAGTTTATAAGGAGGAGGAATTGTCAATCTTAGATGTTAGTGAATGATTTATTAGGTGTCCAAAAGCAAACCTGTGAGACACAAGATATAAAGAAAACAGGCCTCAAATGGTCAGTCCAGATTTCCTGCTAAGGTAAAGACTGTTATATTCATTAGGGAATCTAACAAAGAAAAACATTACAAATATCAAAACCACGTCTGATCTTAAAGCTGTAAAGTAGGAGTTTAAGAAATTCGAGATGGGTGATTTGTTTAACATTTGCATTACCAGCATGACATTGTATAATCTCAGTGTCCACACTTTTGAATGATAACTCTGAAGATCAAACTGACCACTTCACCTCATGCTGGCTTTTCCATCCATTGCCTAATCATGATGTTTGCCTTTGAGGGACTTTTATGTGCTTGGCATTCAAATGCTTTTTTCCACTTGTGGCCCTCAGCTTGTTGATTCTCCTCCAGCAAAAAGGAATGAAGCAGGGGTGGGTTGTTTCCATGTTTTTCTTACTATGCTTTCACCTGCCTGCCAGAGATTGACAGAATTTTTGTTAGAAACACCAGAAGATTCCTGTGAGGTCAGCGGACAGACATTCCAGCTCAGTCATATCCTCACCTACCCCGTGTTGTGAGCTTACTAGATAAGTCTGCAAAGTTCTTAAAAATCCTTGGATAGAAAGCAGCATGAATGTGGAAAATGGTACTAAAAGTACATCTAGAATTTTAAATACGTGTGCGCATAGGTGGGTGCATGTGCAGCTGCGTGCATGTTTGAGCATATATACATATGCATTCCCAAATACATTTAGAAACACTGTATTTAGGAATCTGTGGCTGTTGCATATCCGCACCTCCAGGGGACTTCTTGATGCCTCTGCAGAACTACGTATGAGACTCCCTTTATCAGTAGTTAGGATTGCGCTCTGCATTTTTCAAGAAAGCCAACCCATGACCTTTGCAGAGGAAGACAGCTGTCTTACCACATCAGTGGTGAAAACTGGGAAAAAAAGTTTTTATAATAAAATTAAATATTTGCTGAAGAAAGATATGGTCACATTCTTACAATTCTAACCTAGAATTCTCCAACAAAAATCCATCCTCTTAATTGCTTTCATTGTTTTCATGCTATAACTTTCAGTTGCCTAACAAAGAACTGATAAGGTATCTGCATAGTAGATAAGTATGTATCCTTGTAGTACTACTAATGCAGCTCTATACCAAGGCCTTCGTATGTATAGCCAACTATTCTCCTTTTCTCTCTCTCTTTTTATTTTCCCAGTAGACCTTAAGTGGTTTGAGGTTTCCTGTTTTCTACCTTTCAGTATCTGTGACATTCAGGCTTATTTGCAGGACCTTTGTAATAGATTGACGTGATTGTTTCTGAGAATTCAGATTTAAAGAAAAAAAACAAAACAAAACAAAAAACATCTTTGGAATTTAGGCACATTATTGGTTAGGAGATGGCACTCATCATACCCAACCAAGATTGTCACAGTTTGTTTCACTGCTGAAAATCTTTCTTAAAGTTTTCTTCATTAAATAAAAAACTATTGCAATTCATCTGCCATCAGTAAAGACTCTGGAGCATATTGCACAGTCTCAGAATGTTTTCCATTCTCTCAGAGGCAGTGGTACTCCATAGAGATGTTGCTGTTTCTTTCGTATCAAATTTGGATAGTGCTTTCACCTCCTTTGGGATGAAAAGCACTTTCTAAATGTAAGCTTATTGTCATTTCTTTATGGGTATCTGACAGTTTCACTGCTGTACCCAGAGAACTTTGCTCTGGTAATAAATCTGTTAATAATACACTATCAGTCACCCTTAAGTAGGTAATACAGTATTTCCTGGTACAGCATCAATGTTTATCATTCTTGGTTCAGAGACATACATATTGTGTAGTATATGTATTTTTGAAGGAGAAGAACAAGGTTGCTGGTGAAAAGGTGGAGCTCATTCTGCAGAGGGCTGGGTACAAACTTGGAGTGGACATAAGTGGAAATACAGAATTGTCCTACATTTCAGATGTGATACTCAGTGTGCTGTAGTTTAGGGCTTGCTCTACAATGTATCATCATTTTCACAAAAACTCTTCAGCCTGTGAAAACATGCACCATTCCTTCAGTAAAAAAAGCCTGGGCAAGGTGGGGAAAAAAAGCCCTTCTGAACACTCATCACTAATTGCACATTAATGTTAAGCCTGCAGCCCTTAATCCCAAATATTTGTGCTTGGTACTTTGTCAGCTACTTAAAGAGCTGAAGAAGAGCATCGGCTTGCCTGGAAGATATAGCCCTTCTAAAAATGTAATGGAAGTTTGCTGCTGTTTTGCTGATCAAATAATACATGTGTTTGTTACCCAGACTGCAGCATGGTATCCTGGAATAGGAAAGTGGTATACAGAAACAATTAAACTGCAGTTTTCTGCTGCTCAAACAATAAAGAATCTTTTAAATGCTCTTATCAATTTTTTAAATGAATTTTCCATTTTACCTTTATACCTTTATCACCCCAAGTATAACATGGATGGGGATATCGGTGTCCTAGATGATTTAAAAAACACACAGATGCAAAGGGCAGCCATACAAAGGATGGTGCCTGGCCTAAAGTGTATAGATTGAAACAAATAACAGAAGACAGAAGGGAAAAGTTTAAGAATTATATTTTAACAAGCATGGCAGTCAGAGTTTTAAGAGAGAATTTGAAAAGGGAAAAATTACATAGTCTTGACTATTGTTATAAGTAACATAAGAAGTAGCATGGGAGGAAGTAACAAAGTGCTTGGCTGAAAATGTTACGTGTAGGCAGATGAATAAAGTACCACTAGCCAGTCAAAGTCTGTTGCCAAATTCTTGATACTGAGATCACCTTCTGTTCTCGTTTCAATTGTTTCTGCATAAATTGTGCACACCATCTCTTGTGCTTTTCATTCTAAATATGCAATAATGATGCACAAATTTTCTTTCCATCCTACAAAATTTCCTTCCACTACAAAAACTTTTTCCTACGCTAACTGCAGTATAGTCCAGCTGATTTCAGCCTTTCATTCTTGGGCTTTTGGGGAATGGGCACCTCAGGGAATCATGAAAGGAAAAATAAGCATAGATTTGCAATGCAAACTGGAAATAGAAAACGGCCCTATAAAGTGGAAAAGTTGAAAATTACTGATATGATGGAATTGCATTCTTCTTTTGGATAAGTGCAATTAAAAATAAGTTCTAGCTGTTCTGTCTGTTTTGCTGAATTAAAATTCAGACTACCATGTTCAGCTAAGTGAATATCATTGTATCAGTTACAGAAAAGCAGTATAACAGGCCAAAGTAACAACAAGAAACCTGTTCTCCAATTCTTTAATATTGTTCCAAATAATCTCTGTTGCCAAATGCTTGCTATTATATAATTCAATTCCTTTAGAGGCATCTAACCAATGGAAAGATCCAGTCTGCCTGAATATAAATCTTCATTATTATTCAGTCATTACTAGTTATGAGCATAGAAGACTAAATAAACTGCACCATGAGTGAAAATGTAGGGAGAAATTCTAAAGCAGTATGTATTTGTTCTGTTTTCTCTTCTCCATCACATAAAATTTACTAATACTTTGTCATAAAATAATGGAAAATACCAGTGTTTTTATTTTGTTTTATAAGCCAAGATGAGTCCCTTTGGAAATAGGCTTCTGACAGACCTATTCTTTACATCATTTTGAATGAAGTCCATTGCAACTGATGTCACTGCCTGTAATGTATCCCCTAAAAATTCTCTTCACCTTCATAAACCAATAGATCTAAAATGTCTTAAAACTGATGTCATGGAGAAATGTTTAAACAAAAGTGTGTAAAACTTGCAGTTTCATTTCTATAATCCTAATCCACTTCCAGCCATCTGGCTTTGTGATTAAAACAGTTTTAGAATATGGAAGATTTCTAGTTAAGACAGTCTATCTGAAAAGATTGCCTTTATGGTTAAAAGATTTTTTGCCAGATCATTTTAGACTTGAGCAATGGATTGTCACTTGCCATGAAGCACTGTTTAAGAAAAGCCCAGATAAAGAGTTACAGTGGGGAACTGTGTATTTAAAACTGCAAATTCAGTCCAAGAGAAACAGGAATAATACTTTATTAAACTTCATCACTTATTTAGCAGTAGTTCCTTCATATCGGAAATATGAGAGTTAAAGAAAAAAAAAAAAAACTGTTAAGCTGAACTGAAAAGATACATTTGTGGTGGATTTGCACTGATATTATCTCAATTCTTTTGCCAGAATGAAAAGAAATAATGTCTTGCTATTGTTTAATTCTACTAAGAGAGCTACACCGAAAGGAAGGCTTAATATCTCTTTTTGCCTTAACAATGAGGGAAAACCACAAATTAATTGTGTTAGAAAGAAATGGCAGCTGATATCCCTCAAAAGAAAAATCATTCTTGGTGTTGAAAGATGATTCTGCTAAGAGACTTGCTTGTTCATTTGTTCTGAGATCAAGTACAATGAAGTTACGTAATTCATCATGTCTCCCCAGCCCTCTGGAAATTAAAACAAAAGGAATTACAGAATCACAGAATCATTTTGGTTGGAAGAGACCTTAAGATCATCAACTCCAAACATTAATGCAGCACTGCCAGGTCACCACTAAACCATGCCTAAGCACCACATCGACACATCTTTTAAATACTTCCAGGGATGGGGACTCCACCACTGTCCTGGGCAGCCTGTTCCAATGCTTCACAACCCTCTCTGTCAAGACATTTTCCTAATATGCAAGACAAACCTCCCCGGCACAACTTGAGGCCATTTCCTCTCATCCTGTCACTTGTTACTTGGGAGAACAGACTGACCCCCACCTACTGCAATCTCCATTCAGGTAGTTGAGAGAGTGATAAAGTCTCCCCTCAGCCTCCTTTTCTCCAGACTAAACACCCCCAGTTCCCTCAACTGCTCCTCATAGGACTTGTTCTCTAGATCCTTCACCAGCTTCGTTGACCTTCTCTGGACACACTCCAACATCTCAATGTTTGTCTTGTAGTAAGGGGCCCAAAACTGAGCCCAGTGTTCAAGATGAGGCCTCACCAGTGCCAAGTAGAGGTGGACAATCACTTCCCTACTCCTGCTGGCCACACTATTTCTGATACAAGCCAGGACGCTGTGGTCTTGGCCACCTGGGCACACTCTGGCTCATATTCAGTCAGCTCTTGACAAACACCTCCATGTCCCTTTCCAACAGGCAGCTTTCCAGCCACACTTTCCCAAGCCTGTAGCATTGCGTGGGGTTCTTGTGGCCCAAGTGCAGGACCCAGAACTTGGCCTTGTTGAACATCATACTTTCCCATGGCTGACCAATCAAGCCTGTTCAGATCCCTCTGTAAAGCCTCCTTACCATCAAAGAGATCAACACTCCCGCCTAACTTGGTGTTGCCTGTAAACTTACTGAGGGTGCACTCGATCCTCATCAATATCAATTCGTCATACCTCAGTGGTATTCAGACCAAAATGTTGTACAAAATGTTGTCAATGACATAGTAGACTTCAGCTAAAATATCCACTAACAAATGAAGGATGTAATGGAAATCATAGCACAGAAACTTCCCATCTTTTGGACAAATAGCTATAGCACAGGGTGAACAAGAAATAGAAAAAATCTTGCTTCATATTGAATGCATTATAATAGGAACAAGGCACATGGATGCCATGGACGCATGGATGCTTTCAGGCTATTATTTTTATATACATATAGAGCTTAAATTCCTTTATTTTATTTTTACCTTCATCCTGGTCTCATATTCCGGTTTTCCTCTTCCATTAAATCGGGGAAGTGTTTTATTCTCACTTGCAACCCACTAGATCACACAATGTGATAGCTATTGGTAGCTGTAAATGGATGGCTGAAGCTAAGTTGGAGGGGTGTAATCGATCAGCAGGTAACACAGATAACATCATTGGTAAGAGACAAGTTTATTGATATTTGCTTATGCCGGGAATATTCCCCATTTGCACTGTGATTCAGTTAATTGGTAAACCCTGGAGAATTCATTACTCGATTCCCAAAATCAAGTAATGAATACACCTCTCACTAGAAGGCTTTCTTGTTTAAGAAATCACAGTATCTTGAGGGTATTTTCAGAATAAATTTATACAGGAAGCTAAGTTAAGATGGGGATAGTGATGGTGGAAAAAGAGAAAGAAGAAAAAGTAAAATATATTTTAAAAAATAAGATAATTACTAATACTACAAAAATAATTTTTAGAATTGTGGATGTAGGAAGATAAGAGTCAATTTCTTGGTAGGAAACTCTGCTAAAAAGGTAGGTAATTAGCAATATAGCTTTTGCCCATTTAAATGAGAAATACCTGCAGATGTAAACATGTATTTCAGAAGCACATAAAATTCTTGTGTAAGCTGATTTTACAGATCAATTTTCAGCTGTTTTTGGCTACTGGCTGTTACAAGACTATGTCTCTTGGTTCATGCCCATGAACAGAGCATCATCTGCAGTCCAGTTATCATTTAACTGCATTTTGAGATGGTAACCTAATATCCTCACTTGTAGGTGTCATAATAAGACACCCAAATACAGTCCTGATCATGGAAGTGAGAGTCTAGCAGGATGCGCCTAGCTGGGAATGCCACCGACAGGAGTTTCAAGTTGTCCCTAAAGCTCTGCCAGGGTTTAACAGATCTCACCAGAGACACAGAAGTAGTGGCAGCAGGGTCAAATTCTGTCCAGCTGAGCCATGATTTTGTTATGGAAACTAAATGTGGCCTGCATTATTTCCAGCAATGAAACTAATTTTTAGTATATTGCAAGGTAAATAACACTGTCTTGGATTTCTAGGGTCTGTGCTGTGCTGATACGCCCCATAAGGATATCAGTGAGACCTCTTCACTGCGAATAAATTATAATGATATTTAAAATGCAATCTGGCAAAATTAGTGGAAAGAAATAGGAGGGTAGACCACGACACACCTCTATCTTAGAGGACCATCATCATAAGGAACACACACAGAATGACACAAACCACCAACATCCTGCCCATAACTTCTGATGCTAAGCAGTAATAAGTTATTTAAAAGACAACATATTTTGGTGTACATGGTTGAAAGATTCTCCTGAACTCAACCTGATCGTACTTAAAACTTATATTTCTTTGAGGGAAAAATGCAAGGCAATGCATTTTACCCTCTGTTGGTTCTGTCACATCTCTGTGTTATTTAAAGACACAATGATATCTTGATAAAGCAGAATTACATGAGAAATAGTATAGAAGGAAGAGAGATATCAGATCAAACTTGTAAAAATAGCAGGGACAATCAGAATCATATTGCATGTTTTCCTCATCAGTTTTATGAACAATATTTCAGTGTCTGAGTATCTGACCTCTAAAAGTAATAATAGAGACATGTATGTTCCTAACTCGGGTACTTAAAATTAGTCGTTGAAACGCGGATGGAGCCGGGATATTAAAACCGGACCCCTTCACTAAACTGGGCCTCTGAAGTTAGAAAGTATCAAATGTAGCAGTCATTTGAGAATGCAGACTTTATATAGTAGATAGTAAATGTGTGCTTTCTGTTCAAATTACAGCTCTATGAAAAAGTTTTCAAATTGCCTTGTGTCCGGGTTAGGATAGGTTGTAGGATAGAATATAATAACAATTTAAGATATAAAATACCCTACATAAAAAGTAAAAAGGGTTTAAAATTTCATCTTCGTGCTTCTTTCCTTTCCCTTTAGCTGGATGCATTTGAATAGCATAGGTTTGATAAAGGCATATCTCAAAACATTCCTTCTGAGACACCAATGAAATAGTATCTGTTCATCTCTCTGCTAAGAGAAACACAATAAACTGAAATGGCAAACTTGCCACCAAGTGAAAGAACTGTGTTAATGAGTTAACTTTTCTCGTGTCTACTTTTACAAACAGAAATAGCACTGGAATAGGTGAATCAGGTGAAGGATGCATAAATGGTCAAAGACAATCCAAATGAAAGGATGGACATACCTGCTGTGTAAGGACAAACAAAATTTTTAAGTAAGTTGAACTTTAATGATTTATCAATACTTTAAAAAAATAAACCAAACTATCAGCAGGTCTGAAGGTCTCAGTTCATCCCTTACGTTTTATAGCTTCCTTACCGTACATTCCTTGGTCACCTTTTTTTGCTTCCTAGTGTAGTAAACATTCCATCACCAACAATATGAAGTATGTTTTCACTTTATCAGTAGAAATATACTAAGAAACATATTGGACTGCAATTCAAGAAATAGACTGGTAATTTCTGTGTCATGATGTTTTTCAAAAACCTTTAAAAGATAATATCTTTGAAGATATTTCATTTGTAATGAAGGAAATTTTTTTCCTACCTGGAATAAGATTTTTGGCAGAATCGTCTATTAAGCTATGTTGAATTCTACGAAGCTGCCTAACAACTACTTTCTTTTCTTTGACAGGTTGGATAAGAGACTGAATCTGAAATCCATTTTTCTCATTAAAGACTCTATTAGTGTCTGAAAAGCAGTTAACCACACATTTGATGTTTATTACCACTTATCTGCATATAGCTTAACAAAAGCAAATTCACTCCTCAAGCAGAAATCAAATTTTACATAACAGATTAATTCCCATGACATTCAGTGAGGTGTCCTGTTAACTTTAGAAGAAATATCACTAAAATAATTTAAGTAAATTGCAAATGAGATCCCACATCTGGCTTGAACTCATCTATCATTCATTGTAACACGAATAAATGAAGACATTCATCACAAAGCACGCAACAGAAATTGTTTCTTTTCTATTGATTAATACTATAAAGGGCTAAATGCATAATAGCTTCCAGACCTTTTATTTCATGCCAGAATTCAATGGCCATCCTCATATGTTCCTAGTCAGAATCATTGTGAACCCTCTCCAGTTTCTAAACATTTATTGCTAGTGCAGTAATATAAACATCTTGCATTTATAAAATGTAATGTTGCCTAGAATTTTTTTTTTTCAAGAATGTAGATCACACTGTCTAATGGCTCGCATATGTCCAGCATGCCCATGAACAATTGTCTTCTGAGTGGAGTGTTAATCTGACACCTCAAGGACAGAACCTGTTTCAAGAAGACTTCGAGAAAAGCTGGAATATTTCATGTGTTGCAATAACTACTGAAAGTCCAGGTATTCTTATTTGGGATTACTCAAAGCTATGAATTATATTACTTCTGCTTTTCAGTGTTCTGTTCAAATAGGAATCATTAAAGATGCCACAGGAGATTTATTTTTTTTCTTTGGTTTTGGATGTATGCCAAAAATAATTAAGAGAATTTTGTACCTAGTAATCACATTATTGTACTGTCCTGAACTGGATTGAGAGAAAGGTATGCATAAGCTTGCAAGGTTTCTTATATGCTTGAAGAAAAAAAAATGATACATCCAATTCATACCTATGAACACAAGCTGTCTCCTGCTTAAAACTCAAATTCAAGACATATTCTATCATCAAAGTCTTCCTTTCCTAAAAGACAGGACTGGTAAAGAATGACAAAGATCTCCCCATCTAGCTTCTCTTCTCCTTCATGAAACATATCCCACTCATTTCTGCAAGACTAAATTGACGTGATCAAAGATCTGTTTAGTTCTATAGTTGTCTTCTGTCATTACCGACCTTTGAATCAAAAGTTCCTGTGTTTTTAAAACTATTTTATCCATAATGACAGTAAGCTGAAGAATTAAAGGTACTTTATATTCTAGATAGAAAATAATTGAAATTAAATTGAGACATAATGAAAATTAACCTCAATTAATTAGAAAAACTACACCTTCCTTCCCATGTGACAAAACTGCACTGATTGAAGAACGATTTCTGTGAGGTTGTTTGCACGTTGTCCAATCATATATACAATTGCTTGCTTAGAATAGGGCCCACAAATTTAGCTGGAAAACAGTCGGCTCATGGGTCAAGGAACTGAATCACTTCATTTGCACTTTTTACTGTCAACAACAGAGTATTTTGTATTACAAAATTGGAGACCAAATCCTAGAAGCTATTGTGTCACAGTTACATTGGCCAGGCTGTGACACTGTCTCAGTTCAACCCTAGATGCCCACATAACTCATTTAAAGTGCAGATCGTGTAGCTTATTGTTGAATATCTTGTTTGGGCTGGGATGAATCATTGCGTCAAAATGTCTCTTTCTCCTCACCGACCGTGAACTGAGCCTGAAGCTACCAGCTAAGATGCAGATATTTACATGGAGCTAGACGGCCTTTGCCTTATTTCCCCTCTGTGACAGGAGCAGTAAGTGCATCACAGACATTGACTGCACTGAGTATTCCAACAGAGCTGTTATCTTTAGGGACCATTCCTAGATTTCTAGATTGAAAGAAAGGAGGAATCCAAATGGTGCTCCATTCCTGAGTTATGCAGAGTTTTTTCCTGCTTTGAGTATAGAAAATCAATCTTTTGGACTAGAGCCATTTTTACCCTGATGAGGAAACTGTGATGTTAGCTATGATAATACAATCCTTTGAAGGAAAATGTGATCTTCCAGCACACAGCTTTATTCATAAGTTTATCATTTATATGAGTTATATTTTCTAGACTTCAGTGCCACAGAAACATTGCTGACATAGCAGGAAATAGATGGATGGAGTGTAACTAGGGAAGTTTTGTTTTTATGAGCTCAGTTTGTTTTATGAGAAGGACACAATATTTTAGATGTTGGGCTTTGGACATGCAGAGGGTAAAAGAAGTTTTCTTCACCTTCTCCAGACCATGCATTACTTTATCAACAGAATTCCAAGGTCAAAATTCTAAAATCTGTAGGTCATGAGACAATACACATTTAAAAGCTTAAGTTCCTTTTGAAAATCAGAGTTCTACTGTGACAACCAAGTCATTAGTTGTTATTTAAAGTGTTAATTAAAATCAATTGTCACTAGCTGCTCTATGAAAGAGCTAGGAATTGACTTAGGTCTATCTCAGATCCTGGCTCCAGGACTTCAATCGCAAAACTATGTTCCCAGTTCACTGACAAATGTGTATTTGTAAATTGTTTCAAAACGATTTGCATGTTTTCTGTCTCAGATTTGTCATCTCATTTTATCACCCTTTTCTTGCCAAGAAGTCCATTGTCTGACTGGGAAAAAAAAGTGTTTATTTGAAGCTCATATTTTGCTGTTACAAAAGAGTGATCTGATCTAAAAATTCCATTCATGTACAGTCTTCTCCCCAGACTCTATGGAATCCAGAAATCTGCTCTCACTTGGACATTGAGCTTGGAATTCATATAGCTCTAATTAAAGTAAATAGACTTTAATCCTACTGCGACAACGTAATAATTTTTCAATAAAATGACAAGGGTTGCAACAAAATAAATTGTCAAAACTTTTGCAGTGATGTTTTTAATCACATGTTCATTCTGCTTTTGATTTATCTAGTTACAGATGTATTTATTTGACCCTTTTCTTTTTCTCTTGAAAGTTTGGGGTTTTTTTTTTTTGGTTTGGGGTTTTGTTTTGGTTTTTTTTTTTTTTTGTCTTATATATCTTTGACTTTAGTAGGTTCTGGTAGCAAATCATACTCAAAAAGCAACATAGAGCATGCACAGCTGAGATTGAAACTCTGTTAAGGTGTTGCATAAATGTACCCACAGTAACTACCACGTTTGGAAAGATTTCAAGTATCACTTCTAAATCACACTCTGATACTATTTATATTCATATGTGATTCTTGGAATATCTTTTGCTTGTCATGATCTAACAGGACTTGCAAGCAATATCTTGGGTACTCTGGAATTTCAGGACAGAAATGTAGCCAGGATGATTAGGTGTTCAATGAATAATTATTTATGTATTTTTTTGAAGTAGAGAGAGGCTGAATGATTCTCACTGCCTTAAAACAATTACATCGGTTGTTAGTTGTTCAAGTAGTTTAGGTCCAAGCTGTGGCTGAGGAGTCCCTAAGCACCATATCCCTAAGCACCACATCTACACATCACCAAGGATGGTGACTCCACCACTTCCCTGGGCAGCCTGCTTGACAACCCTTTTAGTGAAGAAATTTTTCCTAATATCCAACCTAAAGTTCCTCTGGTGCAACTTCAGGCCATTTCATAGAATCACTGAATCATAGAATCATATATTTTGGGTTGGTCCAATGCCACTGCAGTGAACTAGGACATCTTTAATTAGATCACATTGCTCAGAGCCCATCCAACCTGATCTTGATTGTTTCCAGAAATGGGGCATCCACCACCTCTCTGAGCAACCTGTGCCAGTGTTTCACCACATTCATTGGAAAAAATTTCCTGCTTTATATCTCTTTTCGTTTAAAATCATCACCCCTTGTCCTATCGCAACAGGCCCTACTGAAGTTTGTCCCCATCTTTCTTAAGAAAGCTCCCTTTAAGTACTGGAAGGCCACAACAAGGACAATAAGGACTCCCCAGAACCTTCTCTTCTCCAGGTTGAACAAGCCCAATTCTCCCTGTCCTCATAGGGGAGGTGCTCCATCCCTCTGATTATTTTGGTGGCCTCCCCTGGACCTGCTCCAACAGGTTCATGTCCTTCTTGTGCTGAGGACTCTAGAACTGGACACAGTAGTGTAGTCTCATCAGAGCAGAGCAGAGTGGTAGGATCACGTCCCTCACCTGCTGGCTATGGTTCTTGTGACGCAGCCCAGGATATGACTGGCCTTATGGCCTGTGAGTGCACATTGACAGCTCATATCAAGCTTTTCATCCACCTGGACCCCTAAGTCCTTCTCCACAGGGCTGCTCTCAATCCCTTCATTCCCCAGCCTGCATTGATATCAAGTATCAGCTTGTATTGATCCAAGTGCAGTGCCTTGCACTTGCCCTTGTTGAACCTTATGAGGTTCACACAGGCCCACTTCTCCAGCTTGTCCTGGTCCCTCTGGATGGCATCCCATCCCTCCAACATGCCAACTGCATCACTCAGCTTGCTGTCATCTGCGAACTTGCTGAGGGTGCACTCGATCCCGCTGTCTATGTCATTGATGAAGATATTAAACAGCACTGGTCCCAGTACGGACTCCTGAGGGACACCACTTGTCACTGATCTCCATCTGGACTTCAAGCCATTGACCACTACCCTCTGGATGTGACCTGCCAAACAATTCGTTATCCACCAAACAGTCCGCCCATCAAATCCATACCTCTCCAATTTAGAGAGAAGGATGTTGTGGGGGACCATGTCAAAGGCTTTACAGAGGTCTAGATAGATGACACCCATAGCTCTTTCCTTGTCCACTGATGTTATCCCTTTGTCATAGAACTCCACGAGGTTGGTCAGGCAGGACTTGGCCTTGGTGAAGTCAGGCTGGCTGTCTCAAATCACCTCCCTGTCCCCCGTGTGCCTTAGCAGAGCTTCTAGGAAGATCTATTCCATGACCTTCTCAGGCACAGAGGTGAGGCTGACAGGTCAGTAGTTCCCAGGGTCCTCCTTTCTACCCTTTTTGAAAATGGGTGCCATGTTTTCCTTTGTGCAGTCAGCAGGGACTTCACCTGCCTGCCAGGACTTTTCAGATATCATGGAGAGTGTCTTGGCAACTACATCAACTAATTCCCTAGGCCTCTGGGATGCATCTTATCAAGTCTCATAGACATATGTATGTTCAGTTTCCTCAGGTGGTCGTGAACCTGATCTTCTCTTACAGTGGGAGGGACTTTGCTCCCCCGGTTCCCACCTTGCAGTCCATTCACTTGAGAGGTGTGGTAAGAGTGGTTATCACTGAAGACTGAGGCAAAAAACCCTCAGTACCTCAGCCTTCTCATTTGTTTTTACCAGCTTGCCAATCATGTTCTCCAGGGGGTTACACTTTCTTTATCCTTCCTCTTGTCCTATTGCTTGTTACTAGGAGAAGAAATCAACCTCCACCTTGCTACAACCTGCTTTTAAGTAGTTGTAGTGTGATAAAATCTTCCCTGACCTTTCTTTTCTCCAGGCTAAGCAACCTCAGTTCCCTCAGCTACTCCTCATCCAGTCAACAATGTGTAATGTTTAATAGACATGTTCCTCCTTATGTTCCTTTAGTTTTCTGATTTAATACAACTGATGGTATTACAAGTGATTTACACAGATGTCACTTCAGGTTCTCCTTATTGAAGAGGAAAAAAGGATCAGCCTAACTTTCCTCTATTTATAGTAATTAAAAAAACAGAACAAAACAAAGCAAACCGAAAAAGAAACCAACAAAAAACCTCCTGCTTTCTAAAAATGAAATTTTCAAGTTTGATTATCTCACTGGTAATTCTCTTTCTGATACATTGCTTTATAGGCCAGAAGTATGAAGTTATGAAATTTTTAAGTCAGTTGCCATATTATAATTTCTAGTAAAGTTGTGACATGACAGTCTTTAACGTGAAAGCCAGAAATTTTTTTACTGGCATACTAATTCTGGAGTCAAAGAATTTGCAAGAGTAAATTTATATACTTACCAAACCTTAAACCAAAACGCACTAGGCTGATTGGTTCTATTATAGTCATATCACTTCAGTTCTTTTGAAGGTGTAATTTTATACATGACCACATGAATATTCTTTTCATCGCCTGAAAAAAAATGTATTTTTTAAGTCAAAAATCAGCAAAAACCTCTTATTGAAAGGGTTTTTTAAAATAAAAATTTAAAAAACTAAAAAAACTAAAACGAAGTTCTTAGTATTTCAAAACCATTTTTACAAGTAATACAAGAGATGAAACTATGTATTTTATAAGTTTACCTCTAGTAATACAATCTCTCATCAGGTTTATCTGAAATTATGATATTATTGAGATAACATTAATCCATCACTAAATATGTAATAATATCGCACTACAATTTTAATTTGTGTTTATTACAATTTCAGACAAAGGACATTCTAATAAATATGAATGAATATTTCAAGTTTACTTTCCTTTTTTATTGTACAAAACTGAGCGCTTTCTTTTTGTTTCTCTTAATACTGGGAGTCGCATTAATTTCACTTATTTTTTAATATCTACATTGAAGACATTTACAGTAAGATTAATAACTGTAATCATTAATTATTTAATAAGTCTTAGTGACTCTTTAGTCAATGGAGAGAAATGGGCGCTTTAAGGAGAAATCTCTATAACTTATCTATTTATTCTTCAGTGAAATGATTCAGGCCCTCAGAGGATCTCTTCTCTCTGTTGGTTGTAAAACCTGCACGATAAGCATACATACACATGGCTACATGGTACAAACCTATTCTGTCAATGGAATGCTGTCTGACTTTCCATGAAGTACATTTTACACATAAAGACCTTGGGTTTTTTTCTATGAGTCAATAATATTGGTTTTGGTTTTTAAAACTTTTCCTATTTTTTGGATATTTTATTATTAAATAAGTAAATAAAATGTGATTGTAGTAAGAAAAGAACCTTAGTGTCACAATTTCTCCTTTTCCCCAAAAGTTTCTAAAAAACAGTCCTTAAGGATTAACAGCAATATTGCTACTTAAGAGCTTGTTTTGCCAGTATTTATGCACTTTTTTCTTAAAAGTACTACTTTTCTACCTTTAATATTTGCTGACATCTATTTGACATTATCATTGCAAAGATGTTTGAAATTCAACAAACCAGGACATAATGATAGTTAACAATTTGTGAAGGTTAATAATAATAATAATAATAATAATAATGATATTTTAATTTTGCTTGAAGCATGTACCTAATGATACTAAAATTTTTATTATTCAAACCACACACACAAACAAATTCAGGAATGAATTAAGCTGCACATGGCCACGCCACATTATAGTGTACTGCATACTGGATTAAAGATGTTTTGATGAGATGTATTTGTAAAGCTGAATACTTCTGAAACTTCAGGAAAAACATAGATCCTTACCTAAAGAATTGAAAAATGAAGGACATTTGCAATGCAGGTATACAGTTTTATTTAACAAGATGTTTGAAATCTTTCAATTTCTGAAACACGAATTCAGGTGTTTGCGCTGCATTAGAAAACTTAGAAGCCCCAGGGTTTCCTAGCACTCTTCACTCTCTAGGCTACTATATTTTGTTTAACCTCATTATTTTCAATGACATGCATAAAAGGGGTTTCCAGCATGACACATGGGGAGAAATTGTGGGTGTATAAAGGGCATAGAAGTGCTATTTGCCTGGATGTTACACTACAAAGTCTAATGTTGGTGGGATCTTTTGTATCTGAATGGTTGGTGAGCTTCAGAATCATCTTCCATTTCCCATCTGTTTTTGTTTAAATTTGCAGATGTATTAGCACAATTCCAAAGTGTGCCTTGTTATTTTGACCCATTGCGCTGTAATTTACATGAATATGGAGCAGAAAGGAGCTTCAATCAATGACCGGAATCAAAATAGCCATGAAAATCTGGATCCAGATACTCTCCACTCTTGCTGTAAAATAAACTCTTCCATGTACAATTATTCGCCAGTTTAAAATCTTTGTCTCTTTAGATTTATCATTTACTATCCTTCAGATAAGTCAACCTGCAAAACATCAGTACTTACTCTGAAAATCCACATAGCAGAAGGTCTGTACGAGGCCTCTAATATGACTCTTTTAATGACTTTTGTGGTTGATTGGACCCAACTTTCTACAGTTACGAGTCTGTAGCAAAAATAAGTTAGGCTTGTTAATAATTCACACCATGTGGACTGAGAGAAAGTTCCTTTAAAAAACTAAAGCACTCTTGTCTCAGCTTCATAATGTGAACAAGGAAATAAGCAGTAGCAAAATAAGCAAATATGTTTCTAATTGTGACCTTTAGCAATAAGTAAAAAGAGATGAGGTAAACCACTAATGAAACCAGTATATTCTGGAACAATGAGTAGATTTTTCACTAGTTTTCTGTATGCGTTGATTCACTTCGGGGTTCTTCAAGGTTTTCTTCTGGATTGTCACTTGGGTTTTTCTATCGTCAAGTAATCTCAGATTGCTCTAGGTTTACATCAATATTACAGGTAAAACCTACTAGTTCTTCAGTCTGGAATTAAGACAGCCTGTCTCTCTCTGTCTCCCTGTCTCTTTATATTTTATTTCCACAAAGTGTTCAAAAATCTCTCACTGAGGAAGTTTGTAAATATTTGGATTTTATTTTCGAAGAAAATGCATCAGGCAACTGTGTTCAGCTTACTGAGACAGAACATTGTGTTCAGGTATCGCTATGAGGGTTTCAAGATCCTAGAAACTGGGTCAGGATCCAGGACTCTGAATGTTTCTGGAAAAGCAAAGACTTTTAGACTCTTAACTTTTAAGCTACTGAGTATTTTACTACAGGTAATACTTCAAAACAGAAAAAAAAAAAGCTGAAAACCCCAAAACCCATCAAACCCCCAAACCACTATGCCCTTATGCTAATTATATATGTAAGTATATTTATAGATATATGTATGCATACATATGTACATATATAGATGTGTATAAATAAAATCTGACACTCTCCAAACAGGAAAATAGAATCACAGAATCATTTTGCTTGGAAAGGCCTTTAAGATCATCAAGTCCAACCATTAACCCAGCACTGTCAGCTCACCACTAAGCCATGTACCTAAGTACCGCATCTACTGTCTTTTAAATCCTTTCAGGGATGGGGACTCAACAAGTTCCCTGGGCAGCCTGTTCCAATGTTTTACAACCCTTTTGGTGAAGAAATTTTTCCTAATATCCAACCTAAACCTCCCCTGATGCAATTTGAGGCCATTCCCTCTCATCCTATCTCTGTTAATTGGGAGAAGAAACCAACCTCCACCTCAATACAATGCCATCCAGCTCAAGGGGCTGGGCATTCAGAGAACAACTGGTCTTCCTATTAAAGACTGAGGCAAAGGTGGCATTCAGTACCTCAGCCTTTTCCTCATCCTTGGTCACTATGTTTCCACCCATATTCAATAGAACGAAATGTGTTGGACTTTCTAACCCCGTAGTTTACTTCTATATGGTAGTGGGACTCTGGAGCCCTGAAGTCTGGACTGCTTCTTTTTTGTTTGTTTGGTTTTTGGTTTTTGGGTTTTTTTTGGTCTGGTTTTTTTTTTTTTTTTTTGTGGCATGTTCATTGCTGTCAAGCAAAAAACTGCCCAAGCCTCGGTGGAAGACGACTTGATGTTGGCTCATTCATGTCAACTCTTTTGTGCTAGCATGTTGTCACTTTCTAAAAAAAGAGTTTTCAGAAGGTTTCTAGCTAGAAGGCCAAAATATATTACAGGTTATAAGCACAACTACCAATTTCAGCAGGAGCCTGAAGTGTCCATCTATATGCTTACGGAGAACGAAGAAATAAAAGTGCTGGAATTTTGTAATTTACTTCAGTTGCACATGTAGCCCTCCTGCCAGGTGTCAGTGGTAGTAACCAGGACTGGGTTCAATAACATGTCTAGGGGACTCCTTCTAAAATAAATATGAATGGTGGTTTGGTCCCCCACCTAAGCCACCAACATTTAGGAATTTAATAATCTAACCTTTTACAGGTGTTCCTTCTCCCCTTGCAAGCATGGAGGAGTTCTGAGAACATGAAACCACAAATATCTTTTATTTGGGAAAGTACAATAAGGATATAATGTAAAAAAGTGAGGGAAACTCACACAGTGTGTTGGGGATATGACCAGCTTCACAGTTCCCTTTATTAGTCACACAGCTCTTTATGGTGTAACACTCTTTCTATAAGCAAAACATCTTAACGTCAGCTGGGTCCTTGCGATGACTTTCCTCTACAACCTTTTTCTTCTCTAAAGTTTGTACTACACTTGTCATCCTACCACTTTTTTTTTTTTTTTTTTCCCCCCCCCCCTTCTGAAGTGTCAGCTATAGCATTTGGGCTATTGCATTTTAGTCTCGGATTCTGCTGTTTTTCTGGTCCTATAAATTCAGTTCCTATAATACTGGTCATTGAAGAACCTGCATACCACTGCCTGAATTTCTTGCTAAGAAAGTCTTGCATAACAAAACAGATAATTACCAACAGCTAAAGCAGAAGAAAACAAAATAATGAATGGAATAGAAATGCTATAAATGTTTCTGTATAAGAATGAACCTGTTAAGGTATAAAACAATGTCCTACTTTATGGGGTACAGGTCAGCAGAATTGTCTTGCATGTTCTACTGAGTTTTTTGATAATTTCTATTGTTTTTTTCAAAATCTTCATTATATTTCTGAAATCATAATATTAAGCTTATTACTGTATGTGACAGTGGGAATTTAGAAGAAAATAGCTGTGCAAAAATGGAAAAATAGAAACAAGATATTTGAGATTCTAGAAATATCAATGAAGAAATTATAAAATAACCTTCAGTAAGACATGAATTCTGATGCACAAAGTGAAAATTAATCAGAAATACACACATGCAGCAAAATAGAAATGTCTCAAACACTTGAAAAGAAAGAATAAAGAAATAGTATATTCCAAGACGCTTAAATCAGGTAGGAAATCACAGCGTGGCAGGATGGCTTAGGCAAATGTGATATTGGTTTGCCTGCATAAGAACATCTCATCATGTCAAAGAGAGATGATAGTCCTTGAATATAAGTCATTACGCTACAGCACAGGGACTACTCAAAAGGATGTAGAGAAAGTGGAAAGGACTTTACAGATGTGAAAGACAATATATGGGGCCAGATGTTGATTAAGGAGGGCTGTGCTTAGTTGGCTCACTCGAAAAATTAAATCCATACAGCATAAAAGCATAAATACAAGGGGTAAAGAATTATTGTTTGTTGAAATACGGGCAAGTACAGTTAAGAGTGCATTAGAAGGGAAATAAAGATATGACAAACAGCAGGGAATACTTCTCACACTAAACCAGTCTCCTGTGTGCGATGAAATGAGCTTTTTCACCTGGGGTATTTAGAACATGGTTGGATGACGGGAAGTCCTCTCACACCTTACACCACAGTGTAAGAATGGCATTATTGGTCATAGGCATTGTTTAGGGAACCCGGTATTGTTCTGAAGCAGACTTGGAATGACTGTTCCAAGAGCTGAAATTCTGCCTCCTTGGTTTATATCTCCTTGTGTGACATTGAATTAACAGTGTGAAAAGTGCAGATCCATTAATTATTATGGATTTTTATTTATACCCAGTTTATCAGCTAATGTGAGTTACTGTGTTGCCATGTGAACCCTGATGAACCTGTAACGCTGGTAGAGAAGTCCACACTGTTATCAGTTGTTATTGTTAGAGCTTCAGGCAAATGGCTGGGCTGTGGGGCTGGCCCTGTCCTGAGGTGATGCTAACAGAGCAGAGCATGGAAAACTCCTAAATTAGACGTGAGAAATTGCTGGACATAACAGATATCAATGTAAGAAATCCACAAAGTAACAAACAGTGCTGTGAGGAATGGCTAGATTTTGCAATTCATTAAAAGATCATTATGCAAGGAACAACCTCAGGGATAATTGAATTATGTCTGGATAGGGTATTAAGCAGTTTTTGGGGAGTAGTCCTGCATGTGATTGTTCCAGCTAATCAGTAAAATAAACCAAGTATGTTCTTATGACCATACCACATGAGTTGAATTTTTCCGTGGTCAGGAAGCCTGGGGTAGTAGAGGGGACTTGCCCAAACTATTGTCACCACAGTGGTGTCCACTACAGTCCCAACAGCACTGACATCTACTCATTGCTTTCTAACACCTTTCAGTATAGGAGACAACTAAATTAAATCTATGTCTTTTCTGATTGCAATATAATGATGCCCTAAACATGAGTTGGCAGCCACAGTTTGGTAGACTGAATCCACCCTCAATTTCAAAACATCCTTAAAGATTTAGAACTTGGTCTGATTTGCATACAACAGTATTAGAAACATTTATAAGTGTATTGTCTACAAAAAAGTGCCCGCAAATGCAATAACAGTAATAAGAGCAATAACAATATCAACACCAATGGCAACAGCAATAACAACTATAATCACAATAGCAATAGCAATAATAGCAATAGCAATACTAGTAAACTGAAGCATTAAACATCAGTAACCACATAAATATAGAAAAGAATATCAAGATCTCAGTAGCTCAGACATAAGAATTAAAAGGGTTAAATCACTGGGACAGTAGAGAGCCATACTTGACCACGCTTATTTTTCATCAACGTCCATCAACAATTTAATCTGCAAGGTTAAGCTCCATACACACATTTGCACCTCACTTAGCTGTTATGCTGCTCTGGGAAGTCTGGTTAAGTAGAATAAGGCTGTCAAAGAAGTTTTTATATGACGGACTGACATTTATACCTAGCATGTCCCACGGGCTTTATAAAGAACACTGTTTAGGGCTTGTAATGTTACATCTTGGTGGGTGAACATGATACAGCCATGGTGAAAAAGAGAAAGAGATTAAATCACAACTTTGGAAACTAAATCCTATTTTTCTGGGAAGAATAATTTTGTCCTGGATTATCCTGGGGAGGATCAGCTGTCCTGGGTTTTATTTCTTCCTTTTTCCCCTTTCAAAAAAAAAAAAAAAAAGTGCTGAGTTCTTTAACTTCCATCTGAAACCACATCACAGCTGATCAGAAGCAACCTTGTTTTTATCAAGACTTGATCTTAAGCAATCAGAGGAGATATCTGGATTACTGATCAGAGCTGCTCCGTTGCTCAGCATAACACATTTCTGTCTTCCATTTTGTAGTTCTTGGCCCTCATCCAGACTCAAAGTAAACCATCATGAAATGATTCTTTTTCTTTTTTCTTTTTTCCTTTTTATTTTTTCTTTTCTTTTTTTTTTTTTTAAGAAAATACAAACTGTATAATTTACAGTAAGAATAATGGCATTATTTTTAGAATTACCTCCACATTCCTGGATCTGCATTCTGAAAGGGATCCTAGTAACAGGTCTAATGCAAAGCCTCTGATATCTGTGAGGATCTTTCCACTGAGTATTTTAAGCTTTAAATCAATCCCAATGGGGAAGGTGCATGACTTTGCTTTTCACTCTTATGCCTAGCCGTATTTTCCTAAATGCTGCCTTTGCTTTTGAAAATATGTCAGAGGGTTGGCTTGTGAGGTGGAGGTTTGTCTGGCTGCCATTCTGTTACAGACAAAGCCAGGAAAATCCTAAATGAGCTCCAGGAAGAGAGAAATTTGCCAAGACACTAGCTGAAGCAGGAGGTTCCAATTTGTTTGGACACTATGTAGTATGTGCATGAGAGCTTCTGAGGGAGCAGGAAAAAGGATGAGTGAATGTAATGTTTACTCTGATCTGTTCGAACATTTTGGCTCCATTAAACCAGGAGACAGATCCTTTGAAACAGAACACTGACTGTGTTGGTGGTGATGTACAATCATTGGAGTGGTATCGCATTTTTGGTATTTTCACAACCTGCCTGCAAGGAGAGAAGGCAGATACATTTAAACCCCCAACCCGGAGCTCATTGAGCTACGTAGCTATGTCTGGACAGTTCAGACATGGGTAATAACATCTTAATTTTAAGAGTGAATGTTGCCTCAAGTAGGTTTAGAGATCATGGAAGTACCATGGATGCAGTGCTCTAGGTGGGTAGGGAAGGAACAGTGAAGAAGGAACAGGAATATGTTAACTTCTGAGGAGATTTTTCTCCTAGGCTCTCGTACAGTCAAAAGCACAAAGCCCCTCACAGGATTATTAACCCCTTCTTAAAAGGTGTTCTGGATGTATGAGGAGCATCACTTTAAAGCCCACTGCTTTCCTTCTCTCTGTAGAGGAAATTTTGACAACTTTAGATTTGGAAAACAAGTCTAAAACAGCCAAAGTTAGCCTTCGAGATGGCCTTTTATTTGCATGTAACAGGGTATAATTAGCTGGCTATTTTCTCCCTGTTATTGTCATATTTCCATGGAATTGTCCTCTGTGGTCTAATACATGCAGGTATTAGAAGTATTTCCATGAAAGGTAAGTACAATACAGCCCCCAGAATGTTGTATTTGATTTGTTCTGGACCCTCCGAAAACTAAGCTCCTGCAGTGAAGAGCTTTAAAAGAAAGAAGCGTGGCTAAATGTGTCTGGTGAGTCCTGTTTGTCATGGATGTGCTCCTTTGGTGGGGTAGCAGGAAAGGATGAGAAGGGTGGCTTAACCATGTAGGAAGAAATTTAACTCTATCCAAGCCAAAACCAGAAAAGATGTAACTAGCTGTATGACTGGACATAATGATTTAAATTCTGTATGATCAAATTCAGAGTTTAGAAATGGCAAGTAATGAAAATGGGGATATAGCCCTCTCAGCTATACATGTATTCCCACAAGGGGGGGTCTCAATTACCTCTTATGTCACTCAGGGGAAAAAAATAAAAGTGAAGAAGTTTGAATTTTGCTTAGAATCAATTGAGAAAGTAGATAAAATATAACAAACTTTTAGGAAAAGAACAGAGAGGAGCCTGGGAGGTTGTTAAGGCTCTGATGTTCTTGAGCTTGGAATATCTCATCCTCCATTGCAAAGATGTCAAATAAATTTAAAAAAAGTATAGGAAAAAAGAGCAAGGATGAGGAAAGACAGCGCGAGGCAAATGTAAGTAAATCAAGATAGCAACGACATGTCTATTTGTGTGTTAAAGGCATGCTGTTCAGAAATGTTAAACTTGAATTTAACCAGAATAATAGTGGACTGAAATACCATTCAGTGTAATAACATGAGGTAGAACCTGTGTGATAAAACTGTAGAGAGGAAAATAAAAATCTGCAGAAAGTTAAAATTTTAATTTTGTGAAATAGCATTATTTCCCCTGAATTTTGGCAACAGATATTTTATCAAGTTTAGATTTAGCTTTCATTTTTCATTAAAAAAAAGGAAGAAAGATAGAAAAAAGAAAGAAGAAAAGCAAAAATAAAAAGGAAAAATTTAAAAAAGGGTAAAAGAAAAAAGTTGCAGACTTTTTTCAGGAAAAAAACCTATCCTGAAATTTCTCACAAAAAAAAAAAAAAAAAAAAGAACTAAATTAACTGTACCAAATCATTAGCCTAAGAAAAATAATAAACATAGCAAAATTTTTGAGTCCACCAAAAAAAAGGGATTTTTACAATTACTCCCCTTGTTCAGTCAAGTTAGTGGCCTCAGAAAAATCTGAAAATTACTTTCTTACATTACCTACCCCTTTGATTGAACTTCTGATCCTCAAAACCTGATTCAACAATAAAATGTGTGACATCTACATAACAGTACAGTAGCTATGCTGAGCATTGGAGAGCCTGTCATTCGTGAGGCAGAGTGTTCTGTGGAGCAGACTGGCTGTGAGGAACAGAGGTTGTGGAATATTGGGGGGAAAAAAGATGGACAGGCAAGGCTGTAAAAAGAAACTAAACAAAAAATGAATCTTAAAAAAACTATTCATCCTAGCACTGACTTTCAAACCCAGTCTCCTTATTTTAATTCTTCCATGTGCCATACTGAAAGATTCAACATTGCACATACCAATAATTGGACACTGGATATGAAAAATTATTGTTTCTTTTTTTCCTCCCCATTTCAGGTAATTTGTGTCTGACTCCTTATGTGTTTATTGGAAGTAATTCATATCTGGCATTTCAGCTCTTGTCCTGGCTCTTATGCTTTTCTTCAAATGGCCACTTAACTTGAGTTTAGCCTTGACCTCTTTATGTGATTTTAGTATTTCATTTATCTAGCCGCAATGAATCTTGCACTGCAGAAATATAAGATTTTATGAACTCTAGATAGAATACACACTCCAGCTTGCAACAAATTGTCATTTCATGATGGTAAGGAACAGAGCTTGAAGTTAAGAATTTCATGACCTTTGGAAATACTCTTCAGTGTTTTTTCTCAAGGGAATTGAAATATTGGAGACATTCAGCGTACTGTGTCTTCATTTTTGAAGACTTTAGGACAGCTTGTATGCATCTGCATATGGAAAGCTATAGCTCCAGAGAAGTAAAATATTTTGGCTGGTCACTTGAGATTGTATAATATTAGGCAATCACCTGGAAATATTATTTTTGCATGACTCTCACTGAATCTTCAAAACATTCTGCTAATGATCTTGACAACTGCTGCTGCTGAAGTTTTCAGAAAAGGGCTATTTCCGGTGTCTGGTACAATGAAACCCTGATTGTCTCCAATATGTATGTCTCTATGTTACTGAAATAGTGTGTATAAAAAAAATTCTGTCTCTGTAAAAGTTATGTATCTAGAAGTACATATCATCATCATCATCATGGCTTGGCTTCGCGGACGAAGATTTGGGAAGGGCTTTAAACGTGAGTACACCCTTCAAGCCTGCGCGGTGGATTTTTTAGGTGAGGCGCAGCGTGCGCGAGACTGGCCCCACCCTTTACACCTGAGGTTCATCTGCCAGGGCCTAGCGAGCTTGGACGGTGACAGCGAAGTCCTCAGGTCGTAGGTTGGTTAGAGTATCCTTCTCTTAGATGGATGGCCTTACAGGGCTAAACGAGCTCCATCTGCCCGGCTTTGGAGTTAGAGTTGTCCTTCTCCTAGGATGGTTGCCCGAAGGCTAGTGAGCCCATCCTGCCCGTGGACACACTTTGTCTGACCCTTCAGTTGAGACCTGTCTGGCTTGGGAGACCCTACCGGAGGCATATGCCACCACCAGCATAGCTCTCAACTTCGCAAGGGCACGCAAGCTCTTTCCCCACAGCAAGGGGGTGCCCGTGAAAGAGAGAAGTACATATAACAGTGGATGAAAAGTGCCATTCAGGATGCTCACTCTTTGACTTTGCAGAAAAACTATCACCCCTGCCACACAACACTTTGTGACATAATTGAGATATTCCAAAAGACGTAGACTGAAGTAAGAAGTTAGAAGAATGTCATTATAGCCAGGGTCAAGCACAAAGCAGAAAGGCTGACAAATGCCATGTCTGCACCATATTGGTTGATTCAGAAGAATCTGTTTTCTTCTTGCTCCCCCTGGCCCATCCATCCAACCATGTTGCTTCTCACTCTGTATATTCTGTGTTTCTGCGAGAGGATGTCATGGGCTGACTACTCAATTCAAGCCAGCTAATTGCTTACAATCAAAAAAAGTTCTTTCAGCTGCAAAGAGAGAGGTTCACGCTTTAGGAGATACTATGTAGATTCAAGAGAAAATGGTGTGTGGGAAGATAATTCAGAAGCTGGAGAGAGACAGAGAATATGAGAACATAAGGAAGGGGAGAAGTAAGTGAATAAATCAGTAGAAAATGAAACTTGTATAAAAATTCTGAATGATGTCTTATAGTGATAACAATGTAAAATGCCTTAAAAATGAGCATAGCCCAGAGATTACTCAGACAAGTAAGCAGAAGATCCAGGTCAGGCAGCTGTGATGAGATCTGAGCAGACGAGCTGAATCTGAGGCTCTTTAGTCCAACCACCAATACCTCTTGGAGACTGAGTTGAATTTGGAATAAGCCCTAAACCTCAAGTTTTTCATTTTGGTTCCAGAATAAGATTTGGCAACTCTAACCGGGAAAGAATTTATTTTCTTTACTACCGCAACCAGGGAGAAGTCAAAATGTGGCATCCAGGGTGGGGGGATGTTGAAGGAAAGTTGGTCAGTAGAAAAACAGAGAATAATTTGGTAGAAACTGCAAGTGGAAAGGGTCAAAAAGAGAAAACTCTATGGGAACCCAGGTAGTAACAGGCCATTAAATTATGAATGAGGAGAGAGAGGCAAAAGTTATGTTAAAAATCCTGAACTTCCTGTGCTTTTAAGTTGTGGTCATAGCAAAATCTGGACTTACTAAACAGGTTACATTTGCCTTGCAGAGTACCACAACATAAATAAAATGACACATGTAACATGCCACTCTCAAATGCAAAATTATTGTAGAATGAGAATTTGAACAATGAGAAACAGCTTCCACTTCCATGTGAAATTTCCTGTGTAAAATGGCCTCAATCTTTGCTTTGACAAGTTTTGTCTTCTTTAACAGGTACACATAAATAGGCCAAAGAGTCATAATCAAAATTTCTTGTTTCGTAAACTTCAACAGCTTCACATATGCAAAATTTGTAAAGTAGGGTGAAGGAAGAACTATACATTAAGATTTTTATTTACAGAAATACGAATATCATCATTTAAAGGACCAAAAGAATTTTCCCCTGATGACATCAAAGAAGTGGATCTTCAAAGAGAAAGAGAATTTTTATGTAGTAAACTGAGGAAATCCTAATTCCTAGCTCACAGAGCCTGGTGCAGTTCAGCAGAGCTATGCTGATTTAAAATAGTGAGAAAGTGGCCATTAATTTCTCTCTCCCTTTGCAGATTTCTGTCCTGTAAGAATTATAGAAAAAATACATTACCATTGAAAATACATAAACCCCTACTAAAGCATGCACTTTATGACATTTAACTAAGCCTGTGGAAGTCCCACCTTGTAATATGATAAAAACTACTGCTTGTTCTGCATTTGCCGTCTATAAATCTCAAACCACCTTTCTGGAGGGCAGCATCATTGCCTTTTGGCAGATGGTGAGACTACGGAGCAATAAAATAAAGCAATATACCTAAGTTCACCCCCAAAACTACCAGCTTCCACTGCTTTTCCAGATCAGAAATCAGCTCAGAAAAAGTACAGGGGCAAGGCTGCAGGGGTACTCTGACGATCCCTCTGTCTTCAGAGGCTTTCTGCAACTTTGTGGTGGAGGTAGAGAGAGATATGTGTAAATTTGAACTGAGAAAAGGCTCTGCTCCTTTATACAGACTAGACCCTTCCTGTTGGATTTCAGCCATTTTCACAGAAATATGTTTAACAGGGGCTACTGAAGGAATAGGAGGGGGAGGATTAGATACATGAATCCTAAAACATACTGACCTGCTTTGTATACTTTTTCACTCCTAAATCTGAGCTTTGGGTTTCTTGATGCAACCTGGTTTGTGGCAAGAGCACAGCAACCCGAGTTTATCAGCACTGCTAAGAAGCACGGTAATAAGTCACTACAGAAATATTTATTACCTACCAGTAACCGCAGGTAATTGCTGAAAAAACAACCCAAAAGACATGTCTATGCTCTTGCTGGAACGACTCACCATGATGTAATTCCCTAAGCACCTCCACTAGGAGACAGTAGTAAAAACTTACGAACATGTTCTCCCTGTTAACATTCTTTCCTTCTCTCTTTAATATAGCTGAAAAAAATAGCAGTGTGCACCCATACATTCTCTGCAAAACAAAATCGGTTGTTTCAAGTAGGCACAGCAATGCTGAAGATCATTTTAGAAAGTCCTGTGATTGGTAAGTGTACTGCAATTTTTGCACATTCTGTTGCCAAGGAGTTTAATTCACAAATGATTACTTCACTTACTGTTTAAAGGCACTAATACAGAAATGGGCCAGCTCTGCAGCTGCTGTCGTCCAGCTGATAGAAAAGTTTCTGATGAATAATGCTAAGCTCCTGTTTTGGGTAACATTCACCCAATATTTGGGAAAGCTCTGAAGAAAATAGATCTGTTGCAGCAGTAAGAAATAACTAAAACTTACACTGAGGTTTTGTGAGATGCTGTGAGCCAATGTCACAACTTACCACTGCCAAAAGGGAAGCCCCACTGCCTCCATCTCAGAGCTCCTCCCTCTTGCTTGGTTCAGGAGAGGGGGAGCAATGACACCTTCTGGTTTCAGCACTACCAGACTATTAGATTGCCCAAGATTTGAGCAAAATCTCAGCTGCAGAACCTGGTCTTTTATATCTCATCTCTCATAGGCAAACTGTTGTCCTAACAGGGAAAGAAGGCTTTAATTACCATGCCTCCTTCCCCCTCAGCTACCCCCACAGCACACTTAGCAATTCCAACTCTTCTGGCTAGTTTCAAACCCATATTTATACCAACCAGTTAGTTTTTTCTATTAGCTTGCAGACCATTTAAACCATCTGGTTTTCCTCCAGCACGTCCTAGACCCCTGACCCCAGTAATCTCTACATTTGAAGTTCGTCCATGTCTGAAGTAACTGGTTTTTAGAGGTGACAATCCCAATTATCACTTGCCAGTGTGGCCATGGTCCCAAATTATGCAATGTGGTTACATGACGCCTGTGCATCATCTCCCTCCCACCACCTCTTTCCACATTTGAATCCAGACTATACAATCCCTGCTATACGTGATGCAGTGTTAGTGAATATTGACATTTTGTAACCACAAGAAGAATCTTGAGTCCTAGCATAATTTATTTCTCCTACACTATTTATCTAACTACAAAATTGTGATCTTTTTTCCAGGAACAGTCTCACAATATAGAGTGCCTGGGTTTGATTTCTAGGGATTCTTGCTAAAATTCTTATGCGACACCATCTCAGGCTCTCACTCAGAAACCTGAGAAAATAAATTTCCCTGTCTGGGTGTTCAGAATAAGAAGTACTTCCTCATTTAAAAACCATAATTCTGCATAAGGGGAGTTAAACGAACAGAGCATTTTCTGGGGGAGACCCTCTAAAACATTATCTTGGGAAACCTAAGTAATTAACCGAAGGTGAGACTGCTGTCCCCAAGGCCCAGCCCTGGCCCTGAACTCTTCCTACAGCAGGTGTGAGGCAGTCAAGGTTATGGGCACTCTCCCCCCCCTCCAGTTACATCCAACTCACAGAACTCATTATCCATGCTCCAAAACCAATGAAGGAGTTTAAGTCCCCTGGCCCAAGTCAGAGGCCCTCAGTTTGAGGTAGTGTGTGGGCTGTATGAGGATCCTCAAAGACAGGCTATTGCGTCATAGGCGCTTGGGAGTAGACGGGGGGGTGGGACTATTTGTTCTGGCAATGAAGCATTCTGCTCCCCCAACATCCCATTTTTCCTCCCTTACAACTTCTGCATCCTTCTCACCCAAATTCATCACTTCTGTAAAGACACGCAGATTTGCTGGATCACTCATTCAGTGTGTAACCGCCAGTTCTGGTACAGCTGGATGGACCTTGATCTACCACACGCACAGAATAACCTGCATAGGGGTAGTGGAGAGAGGTGTCATGTAGGCATCTTCACCACTGGTCTCAGGGAGTGACCACAAGCCCAGAATGTTGTCACCACCCTCTTAAGGGTTGTGTAATTTCTGTGAGCTTTTCTACCCACTCCAAATGAAAACACCAGGCTTCCAGACGAGGAGGTGTCAGTGAAATCCCCAGGCTGACAACTGCTCCAGGTGAGATCCATCATCCGACAGCCAACTCACTGGGCCTCTTCCAGTTGCTACCTCATCTCCTATTGCCTTCCCATTACAGCCACAGTTCTGCCACCAGTTTGCTGCCAGAGCATCAGTCTCCCCTGCAATATCAGTAAGTCCATTTGGGCAGTTCTTACAATTTCTTGAGATTTTTTAGAGAGAAATCAGAGATATCCCATGGGAAATATTGACTGAATATTAGATTTTTTGAACAAGACACTCAGTTTGCTAAGATGAAGGCTTTAACTTGAATCGTTTAACTAAAGGGAGGATATGGATCCAGTTTTAAAATTATTCTGGGTTTTGGTTTGGTTTGGGCTTTTTTGTTTCATTTTAATTTTATTCTGCCTACTTTTTCCCGAAGGCATTTTTTGCATCCTGTTACTCAGGTAAATCTCAATATAATTATATGTGAAGGAAAAGCCCTTTTCTAGCTCAGAAGCAAATCAAAAAGGGAAAATCAAAGGACTTTTTGCCAAAAAGAAAGAAGTGAGAATATTTCCATACAAGGTCACAGTTACCTAAATAAATCACAGCCAGCTTCACGCTTCAGACTCTATTTATATTTTGAGCCTAGGGAACATCTGTTTAATAGTGGGTGGTCATGTAACAGTTCATAGACAACAGAGGCCATCCTAACACTCTGGAGATGTCAGAAAGGGACTTATCCTGAAGTCAGTGAGCTTTGAGGTGTAAATGGCGAAGAATCAGCTCCAGCATTCTGGAAATTTCTCTTCTCAGAGCCAATAAAACTACATACCAGGAACTACGTGGCAAAAGACAGATTTCCCAGGAAAATTGTTGATTAAAATATAAAGGACAAGGCAGAACCTCATGGCAGTTCTCAATAACTAGCTGCAGTAATTTCTCCATAAATAGATCAGAAAGACACCAGATATGTCAACGACTACTCAAGGTAGCAGAGTGCTGTCTCCCAGTGACTCTCAATGGTCAGATGAGAAGTGCAGAGAAGACACAGACCCTGCTGGCTTTTATCTGTGCTTTACATACAGCTCAGTCATCGCAGTAAAGATGTAGCACTGAAAATGAAACTGTAATTTTTGATGTGGAGCTGGCTGAGAACATAGGCATTATTAGGGCTAAACCGTGCTATCTCCCCCAGTCTGTTGTCCACAAACTGCTACCACTTGTCGATCCGCCTGACTTCACTGACTATTGAGGGACCCTTGGGCAACTATACTTCTAGTTGGTCTTTTGTGCACACGCCCTGAACCTTCCACAGCACCCAAGGAAGCAAGAATGTAATCTTCAGTACCCAGTGTGCTGAGTGAGGTGCCATAGACGATGGAAGAAGAGGTCATTGTTCAATGCCTCCTCTGCATTTGATGTCCTTCATTTATATGTCAGGTTATGTATCTTCTTTCATTTAGTATCTTTCCCCGAAAGTGTATGCCTACAGATTTCATTTCAGAAAGTCAAAGAAGGCAGAGGGAGGGCAGAAATGAGGCCTGTAACAGAGCTGCCTTTCACTCCAAAATATTTCTATAGAAACTCCCTTCTGAAATATAAATATCCTGATCCTTAGTCTGGTCCTTTCTCTTTCTGAAGGGATCAAATCCAGCTCTGCCTCTTGTCAAAGACTGTTTGTATATTTTTCATTAAACTGTCTTCAACTAAACAGCCTGTGATAAATAAAAAAAGAGACATATTCCATCTCTGTGGTCTCAGGTGAATGTCTCAGCTACCAGGCTGAAGAGCGTAGCTCTCCCATGCTAATACTGAGCCAGGGAGCACTTTCTTATCTCATGAAAAGTGAAGGTATTGAAAAGCATCTAATTCCAGCAAGCCAGTTGCTACTAGCTTGACAGTAGGGTTGTGCTTTAGAATCCATTTTGTTGTCTTTGAAAATTGGAAGTGGGTTTTGTGCAGGATACTCCGTCAGTAATCTGACAAAATGCTCTAAGATTGAAGGTGAACCCTTTGCTTTCCAGAAATCAAAAAATGTAAGCATGTGAAGGACAACAACTGTTTGAAGCCTGAGACATTGTGCTACTGCCAGACTCAGAATTTAAGACTTTTGATAAACTTTAGATTTAGATGTCTTCTAACTTTAGGTACACGCAACTCGCATCTATGAATTTAAGGCTCATTAATTCCTAACTCTTGCTCCATTTCTTTTGTGTGACTAAGAAACTTCATTAAGAGAGCAGAGCATGCCAATGATGTAGTTTCTTAACTGGGGGAGCAATGAAAAATGCATACTTGTATATGATATAAAAATACATAAATAAAAATATAAAATATATAAATGCGTACTCACACTGTGCTAAAACAATTCTAAGATGTTAAAAAAACAACTTTGCTATGAAAAGAAAATACTTGCCAATTTTTATGTTTCCTTTGCAGTTTCAATTACCTGGATATGAATGGACCTTATTGAAAAATTAATAACAAGAACCTACATGGGAAATATCCATAGGATTTTGTACATAAACCATTCTGGTCTAAGGGCCTGATAAACAGCTGGTAGATATTAAGGACCAGCATTCCCTATACACAATAAATAAGTACTATAGCATCCTACAATGGTATCTTAGAATACTGTAGTACTATTGTTTTGGGCTGTATGGCCATAATCTCAGCTCTTATAGAATATCGTAACGACACAGATCAATGCTATTTTAAACTAGTTGAGGATTAGACATGCAGAGTAGGGATTTAACTTAGTTAACTCAAATCCAAAATCCCGTGATAATCAATAGGAACAGAATGTGATTCACTCAACCTCCTTTAGCTACCTACATAGGCTCAGACTAGCTGCCTTCTAGCAGTGCCTGTTTCTCACCATTGACCACAAAGGCGTCCCAGTGTGATCAGCTCAGGTGCAGGCATCTGCACTGTGATGTCTTTCACTGTTGGTGGAAAAAAAATGCAGTAAAGATTCACTGAGGAATTGCATCAGACTCATCTTTTCTGAGTAGAAGTCTGGCAAAAGGTGGGTAAGCATTATTTAAGTTCTACTTAAACCTCAAGTAGACAGCCGGTGCACACATGACATGACACATGGGAGCTCTGCACTTGAGGTCATTTCAGTACTACACAAGTAGCCCTTCTCTCCCGTCTGCGTAGGAGATTAACGTGTACTATTACAAACCATTGTTGTGATACAGGGATTCTCCAACCATCTGCTGTAGCCAAGTTTCAATAACCTGGGGGAGGCACCATGACAAAATCACCCCGACATATACTGATGTGGATATACTGGGACTGATTTTGGCCCTGTGCATGTCAGACAGAAGTTTATAATAAGGATTCCGTGTTCACTTCTCTAATAATCTGCTTCAACCATTCTCAGAAATAACTGCTAACGGCAGATTCACTCCCACCGCTCAGCTTCTCTTTATCTTTTAAACTGAACCAGACCTGACAGACAATGTAGAACCCTCAGAGTAACTCTAATCCGTTTCCAAAAGATGCCTCAGGACTGTACGGTAGCCGAGGATTCTGTTTAAATAAACCCATGCTCATGCTCTTTGCAAATGAGTCTTTCTAACGTAAGTGCCTGCAAGGAGGAGGAGGGGAGAGAGGCTCATTAATAATCATGATGGTTTCAGTATTGCATAACTTGGTCAGTTTGACCATCCACTGTGCTTCATCAGGTTGCAGTGTGCTCGTGTCTGTACGGTCCCCATTTTGGGGAGCTTTAGTTCCTGGGAGCTTTCCTGCTATCCCCTCTTCCAGCACTGTAAAACAGCGGCCTGCTGTTTAATCACGCCTCTCTTTTCCAGTGTTGTTTGCGCCCTGGTACAACCCATCTGCCTTGAATCTAGTGCTCCACTGGGGCTGCACACATCTGCCAGCCAGACTACCTTCGTACACAATTACTCAATCCACCGTAAGGCTTTTTAATAGGAAACAAGTGTGACAACGGCAAGCCCTTTTTTCTCTCGCTCTCCCTCTCTCTTTCTCTCTCTCCCCCACTCTCTTTTTATTTTTTTCTTTAAACTACATAGTCAAACCGTCCTAATAGAGATGAAGCTTGATAGATCCACCCAGGTGTAGGTGAAATGGTAGAGCCTCAAGCGTAATAGATGCTGTGCTCTTATGCTGAAGTTCAGCACAGAGTCCTGAAGGGTTGGCTAGCAGCAGTGAGATGAGTTGCTCTTTGCACAGTTAAAAACTCAATGAGCTCCCTCCAGCTTACATGTATGACTAATTTAGAAAGCAACCTGGATCTAGGTGAGCGCTGCAGAACTGTCTCTTCTCTTCAGTGCACGGACAAAGCATCGCACACAGTAAGTGGAAAATTTGCCTTTACTTATTTTACTTGGGAATTAATTAACTGTGTTTACTTTTGAGGGAATCCTCTAAAGGCTGGTGCAAAAATGAAGCAGAATAATGTTTGCATGCAGATCCCCTGTGTATTTCTTCCTGTTTCATTTTACACTGTGCCCTTGTCTTGCCACTTCAGCCTGATTGCTCAGACCATACGGCTGGTCTGAAACAGCTTTCTTATCTAAAACTGAGCTATATGATGATATCAGTAACATATAGGTCCATTTCTCTGTTAAGGTATGTGTCTGTACGATGTCTTGTTACTGAGCAGAAGTAGGGTTTAATCATTTTCATTATAAAATGCATAAATGAAAATCCTTAAACGAAGGAAGTAAAATAATCTAAACCTTTTTTTTTTTTTTTTTTTTTTTTTTGGTGGGGAGTGTAGATAGGGAAGAGATGAGAGAAAGGAAGAAGCAAGAAATAAAACTGTTAGGGATTAAGAAATAAAGTAAAAAATAAAAATATTTTAACCTGAAAAGGAAAGCTGCATTATTTTGTTTACAAAGCCATTGATTCAAGTGTCCAGAGAATGTTGCCAAACTGTAGACTAACAAACTGAATCAACTACAGTGATAGTAAAGCTTGAAACAAAAAAAGAAGGTTGCTTGTCTAAAATGCAAGAGGCATATTAGAACCAGATGTATAGAATCTCAACTTTGACTCCACAGTCTTTCATGCTTGGTTTAAAGCAGCCTTAAAATTGCCTTTACTTTGCATTTACAACTTTGGATTCACTGTTAAACTGTGCTTGAACTTGAAGTCAAGATTTGATCTTAGCACACTCATACTCTTCAAGCCTCCTACCACAATTTTACTTAGCTATTGGGAGTCTGTTTACTAGTGTACTGTATATCCTGCAGCACACTAACAAGCTTGCTGTGATGGACTTTCAGGTGGAATGTCAGCTAATGTAAAAGAATTTGTCCGTTGCGTATGCAAAGTGTTCTGTCTGAGAAATAAACACATGGAGCATAAAAAAGAATCTGCTGGCGTCTCAAGCAGATGATGACACAGTGTAAGAATGTACACCCAGAAGTATACCCAATGAGATGACACTTCTCACTTTAGGCTTAATTTACTCTGAACTATTACCCAGGTTGGTGGCTGTTGTCAACACTGGAAGTAGAACAAACGAGTCTGCACTGTTAAGCCTATAAAATTCTTTCAGTAGTCTTCCTTTCTGCAGAAGAGTTATTTTCTTCGCTCTTGGGCAGACAAGTATATATGGTCCTTTTAATTAGCCATGTCTTTTTGTTGTTACAGTTATCCTTTGTGCACGATAGCCATTAGCTTAATCCTGCTGCTGAAAGCCATCCATTCTGTGAACAGAAAGCTTCTAAATATGGCAATTTAAAAGGGATGAAATGGGAAGTTTAGGAAGCTAAACCAGCTACCTCAGAAGAAATATTTAGACCTGTAGTTGCTGGCATCAGACAGCGGTCAACGTCTACCCCCTACAGGGAGAGAATCTAATTTCATTGTGCCTCCCCTAGTGCATGAACACTGGAGTAGTTCAGTTCATACACTCGAGTAGTGCAGCTATCCTCTGGCTCCAACAACCGCCCCTTAATGGCAAGGTCAGACTGTGATGAATAGAAAGTCATTTTCAAAGAGCTAATAAATAGCATAACTAATAAATAGCAATAGGCATTTTCTCTCTCTTGAATCCAGTGGAAAATAGCTTTTAGACTTTGAAAGCCATAATCAGCAGCACTTTTCTTGCACAGTTGCAAAGTGCAGAGTGAATTCACAAGAAATTCCTGCTTACCTTGTGTCAGCTGCGTAATGCATATATCTTGAATTTTACAATTTTACAACAATCCATACATAGTCATACAGTGTAGGAGATGATCCTGGATATTGCAGTATAGCTATGAGGTTAAGGGACAAGCAAATACAATTGAGGTGATAGAGTTAGGGGCCACATTCTCCCTTATCATACTCACATCAAGTATTTAAATCAAAACAATTACTCTGTTTTTTCCAATCTAACAGATTTTGGGTGATTCTTTATTCTTTGCTTTCAATGCAACTCGTTGCTCTGGACGGCATTTAGGGATAGGAACAAAAAAGGATAAAGATGCTACCAACTGATAAGTTTCTATTTACATATTTATACCTGACAAAACTTATCCCAGTTTGCTAGTCAATTTTATTCAAGAAAGCTAAAAACATGTCATGCATTTCGATCATACTTACTGTGCTATTACTGGGTTTTAATGTATTTATAAATTCAGACATTATGCGTTTGCATGTAAGTTACAGTATCATCTACTATTTTCTATTTCTATATTTCTATGGAGCAACTTCTAAATATTTTAAAGAAGCATCATGTGATACCTTTTCTTCTCATTTGTTTATTATGACTGTGAGTTTTGTGTGTGCAGTGCAACCGTTTAATCTACTTCTCTTTAACTGTCTTTCTGCTACACACACACACATATATACACATATACTCACAAGAAATTATACGTCCTATCCTTTCTTCCCACTGGAAAAGGAGCTTTGGATCATTCAAGACCTCTTCTGTAGGCTTCAGTGCCTAAAATAATTTGAACATCAAGAATATTGTATTTCCATATCATAGAGCCTAATCCTGACCTCAGCTACAACTCGTGAGCGTAACAGAGTTCTGGGTTTATACATAAACATGTTATCATTGCCTTTACCCAAAAAAGTGCAAGTAGCAATATGTTGAGCAACAATGTTTACTCCTGATATTAGTTAGTGTTAACTGTACTTTACAGCAATGTATCAGTTACTGGAATTATTATACTGTCCTCTTTCACAATTAATTTGGTGTGTGAAAAAAGAAATAAAAAAATAAAGATCAGAACCTGAAAAAAAAATTCAGATATGAAAGCAGAAGAAAAGCACTTGTATTCACCCAAATGTTCAGACCCAAGTTTGTCTTCATTAGGCCTTTTGATTAAATACATGGGTACAACCCTAGGAGGCTTCGTTTAGGCACAGACATTTGAGATTTTTAGCTCTATTAGTTTCATGTTCAAACAAGAGCCCACGGGCAAATTGTCAGTTATACTTGAGATCTGTAATGGAAGCATAGTGTCTAACACTTCAGTAATCTATAGTAATAAAGAATTTGTTAATTAATCAGTAGTCATTTTGAAAATATTTTGTTAATAGGCATAATTTGACCATATTGTTTACTAACAAAACTTCACTGAAAACATAAATACTAAGCAAGTCTGTTTTCCTTCTATAACGTTTCTACAGAAGGCTTTAATTTTACTCCCATTTGCTAGTCTAGTAGAAACTATAGGTATTATATGACACAATGAATCTGTATTATCTATCTTCTTTGATACTATTACTCATGGCTGCTAAAGATTTAATGAGTCTTAAACTGAAAAAGATGTAGAAAAAATGCTTATAGGCATAACAATGTGTTACTGATGAGCATCAAAAGATTACCAGGACATTTGCTAGGGTTAAAGGAAAACCTCAGATCATGTATGTTCCACAAATCCAAAATATTTTCCATAAGCAATCACTGAAGAAAGTTGCTCTTCATCTGTATTATTATTCTTCATATAAGGCATCAATTCTATGCTAGTTCAGGTCTTTGTTCTGCTAAGGCCAATGTCCTGCAACTCTAGTTAGAAAGCATTGCTAGTGCTATTTACATTAAAATTGCACCAAATATTTCAATCAATACATTGCAGATTTGCAAATTTTACTTTCCTAAGTCCTGGTTACTTCTGTGAGTTTAGGTAGAAGTGAACATAATTTGGTTTTCATTCTTCTTATATTAAGTAAGTATCAATGCTGATTTGATGCACGAGCTGTTACTTAAGAGGGCATTTTAGGTACTGCCATGGAAACTAAGCCTTTGATCTAGAAAGCTTATGTCCAGTGATAATTATGTTTTGCTAGTGAATGTCTGACACATACTTTTTAAATAATGTTTAATACCAAGTGGGTCTGATTTAAAGATAAACCAATATTTTAAGAATCTGGATACAATGAAAGATTTCTTACTGCCGTCTATATTAAAACTAAATTGCCTCAAGTAAAAACAATATTTTTCAAAATTTCTGGTGCATTCAGACAATGATACATTTTGTACCTTGCTGCTTTTTATCAGAATGAAAGTCTTAAGATACCATAAAGCTGCTCTTTTTGCTTATTCAACTGAGTTTAACAAAGTAAAGAGGTGTTGATTTGTTGATTGTGGATAATTTTCTTCTTAATATATGGACTTGCAGATGTTCACATAAAGTGCTTGCATGAAATAATGCTGCCATTCTGATTTATCTTTCTGATACTCTAGTACCAGTTTGTCAAGTGGTTTTTCTCATATTTACTAGTAGGTTGGTCTTTAACAGAGGTGGGCAGCTTAGATGCTTCTAAATAGAAAGAAATATTCAGGAATAATGGAAGTAAAACTGCGGGAAGAAATTGAAAATCATGCTTTTCTAGAGCTAAGCTGTGTATTACCGTATTCTTCCTATGAGGCATTGGAGTGCAAATGCCATTAAACCGAACAGCAAAGGAACACATTTTAAGAGCAACATGCCTCTGTCCTTGTTCTAAAAATGTGAATTCACTTGAAATGATTAATGGGAAAGGCTTTCTGGTTATTTTATAGCGCTGTTCTTTAAAGGGTGATAAAGATATATGAACCCCATGATATGCACAAATCCCATGCACAATGAGTATGAGTTTGATTCAGTAGCTTGTACTCTGGTGTAAAACCTCACAAAACAGTGGTGAGGAAACCATGAATCAGAATAACTTATTTTTCATTATTTTTTTTCCTTTAAATTTGAGAGCAAGAAAAAGATTAAACTAGACAACAATAGGACTGTTCTGCATTTCTTCCCCAAATCTTATTTTGGATTTACTGTATTAAATTCAACTCAGGTGTTATCTCATTTGCTTCCTTGGAATCAACAGCAGGGCTCGATTTTTATTTTGAATTGTTTTAGAGTAACAACAGCTACGAGTTCTTTTTTACTCTGACAACTTTGAAATTAAAAACCTGTAAAATCGGGACAAATTGGCCAACAAAACTGCACATAGGAAGGGTTGAGGTCAAAAATGTATTTGTTGAATCTCCAGAAGGTTGTGCCAGACATTAAAAGCTCCATGAATGCTGACCAGTCTTTGAAATACCAGCACAGCAAATTCGCGTGGTGCATATCACAGATGTGTGTCATACCTGTGTAATAACATTAGTGTTACCCTCAAAATTGACACTGGAGAAAATGCAAGAAACATGCATGGTACAAAGTAATGTCATTTCTACTGGAAGTTTTTTTACATCACTAGGTTTTCTCGCAGTGGAAATATACCCTTCCATCTGGAGAACTGATATGTGGTACCGTGTTAGTAATGTTGGGTTTGACATCATAGGCCTTATGGATCCACGCAAACAGATTTACTTTTCAATGCTGTGGCAATTTAATCTGTTTTTCTAAGTCATGTTTTACAAAATTCCTAAACAACTAGTTTATTAGTAAGCCCAAATATGTTCCCGTTCCAAAGTAAGTCTGGTAGGTGACTCAGTGAGGACAGTGTCTGGCATATCTACTGTCCCAGTCAAGATTCTGAAGAGGACAAGTCTTGAAGGACACAAAAGTTACATCTCACAGACAATACCACCTCCGTCCCATGCAGAGCCTTTCAGCATCGTCCAAAAAAGTCGTCTTAGTTCAACCTGCCCCACCACAAAATGGGGCAGTCATCTCATGGTCCCAGACATCATGCTTTAAATACACCACTTAAGCAGCTGAAACACAGCCTTCACAATATTTCATGTGTATCGAGATGAAAACAAACCAAAATAAGAGCCATGTTTTAAGGCCATAGAGGTGCCACATGAAGCCTTATGACTCTCCCAGCCAAATAATATGGAGAAAAATTGTAAACAGGGCTTGAGGGCAGCGGTTTGCAGAGCTTTTTGCTCTGTAGGGCAAAGTGCATTTCTGTTTGCTTCAGTCAGCAAGACAAAAAGACTCATACCTGACAGATCTTCCATTTGTTAATGCACAGCTGAAAAGTGAAACAATGCTTTGGTGTTGATAAGGAAAAGAAAAAAAAGGAAAAGGGTTACAGGGATTATTCTATTTGAAAGATAATCACACTTCCAACCTTATTAGTGGAAAAAACCCCACCTTATTTTAGCAGAGATGGTGTTCATTTCCCTTTGATGCAGTAGAGATTTGAGGAGGCTGTGCAGATGGCCAGCACTGCAGAGCACAGCTCTGTCAGGGCTCCACGAGGACACAGTATGCCAGCAAATTCTTGATGGTCCATGGATCAGTGTTTCCACATCTTCACAGGCCAAATTTCCACTAGCTGATGAGTGTATGTGTGAGGTGGCAGGGGTATACCAAACAAATTCCTGGTTTTTATTTCATGGAATTCGTCTTGTGGCAAGAAACTCCATCCAAGTGACCTGACTTGGCAGCCACTTTAGCAACTGAGAAAAAAGATTTAACGACTTGTCAAATAAGCTACTCTGTTATCACTGCAATGATTCCCTTCACACCAGGTTTAAGGCACATTAGCAGGGTATTGTGGGAAAGCAGACACAGCTGATGCCCATGATGTACGGGATCTGTGAAAAAACTGATATCTGCTGTCTCCGGAGAGAAAATTCTGCCAAAAGTAGCACTGACTTCCATAGCACTTGGATTTAGCACAGAATTTTGATTTAGCACCTTTACAAAGAGTTAAATGTATATATACCTGCATTCATAAAAGAATATGTCAACCACACTTCACATTATTAGGTTTAAGACCTTGTAGGCTACAAATTTACTTATTGTTAGTATTTACCAGCATTTTCATGACCAATCACAAATTTGATGAGGGATGACAACACCTATTTGCAGCAATTAATAGAATCTCACAGGAAGCATGGGTTTATGAACCTGATAATCTCAAGTGTTTGGGATTTGTTTGGGTTTAAAAATGCTAATGGCTACTTGTCAAAATTCATTTGTAAATCAAAATTGGTTTTTAGTTCTACACCTGCAAGACAAGTGTTCAAAACTTGTTAACTTCTTTATGGATATATCTTTTTGGCCTTCAGATACGGTGGAAAGAGTCCAAGACAATTTTTTATGGCTGAATTATAAACACTTGAATGATTGAGTTTGTAACGAAAATGCTGACACAGCTTTAGTTATTGCAGCATGAATGATTTTATTATATACTATCCACAGTGTCTATACATACAAAGTACATGCTCTAGTGTTCTACTATTGCGTTTAAGAAAAAAGCAATTACTTAGCAGATGTAGAGAGCTAAGTACAAATAGGCTAAACCAACACCTTTATGCTGTTGGAAAACCTATATGGAATGTTATTACCACATAAAAGGGTTTATACTTTAGAAGACTCAAAGGTACAGAGAACCAGCTAAAGCAATAAACTGCTCTGGTGTACTTAATTAAAAAGCTTCAAATTACTGAAGTCAATTGAAAAACAGAAGGTTTGATTCTTTAAGGTAATTTTGTCCTCTTCTGTTAAGTGCTTATCAAGTGTTAAAGAATTAAAATGCTGTCCCAGCAGTTTAAATGGAGAATAATTTGCTTTTCTTCTATTGAAGGCAATTCTTTATGCTGTCAACCTAGACACATGTAATAAAACAGGCAATGTGGATGTAATTGGGCGACATGGTTGGATTTAATTTGCCTTTAATTAACCGGAATTGTAAAAAAAGCTGGGAAATTGGTATCGAGACAATTCAGAAATTCATGTTTTAATGTCAACATCTTTATATAAAGCTAAAAATCTTTGCAGAGAAAGCAGAGCGCAGCGCTAAAATATATTCCCAGTTTATAAGCATAGAGTTTCAGAGGGAGGTTTGTCTGGTGAAAGATCGACCTCCAGACTGGCTTTGTAAGAATGGAAGACAAAAGAATGGATTTCTGTGAATTATGTTTCTACACTCTTTAGTTTTAATGCTGTTGTGCGTGATCCATTTTAAAGAAATGAGCACTTCTTTGGTTTAGGATTTTTTTTTTCTTATTTTTTTTCTTTTTTTTTTTCTTCCTAAAATGATGCTACAACTTCATGAAAATGCCCCTTATTGGAAAGTCCAGGCTTTTTAAACACTTTCACAACAAGCGAGTGTAGAACATATATGGCTGAATGAAGGCTCTTTGTGGTTCCCTGTTTCTTGAGACAGGTTCTACATTATCCTTGGCATGGTTTGTGCTGTGAGTTGACAGAAACCAAGAGCAGGCAGAGAACAGCAGTGCCCTGGGCCCTACTCCCAGGATACGCTCCAGAGCCAAATGCCACGAGGTGGGTGGCATTTGGACTCATCAAGCCAGATCTGTGCTGTGCTCCAGGAATGTCTGCCTGCAGAGAGCTGCTGGCTCCCCAGACTCTATGTACCGTGTCCAGCACAGCATGAAGAGACTGAGCAGAAGCAAGAAATCTTCTCCAACCATAAAAACACAGGAATTATTGTTGTTTGCATATCTGCTGTCTGCCTTTGGAATTCTGCTCTGTTTTACCATCTATGACATATATATGGGATTTAGCATTCAGATTAGACAGATAACAAGAACCTTAAGAACAGAATCTGTCACTGGCTCAAAGTAATATGCTTGCTGATGTCCCATCTGGTTACATCATTGTTTTATGGCTGGAAAGAAGTGCAGAACAGGTAGATTTTTAATTACTTGGAGGGAAGGGGAAGAACTTGCTTACAGTCAATTATAAAGCTGTTTAACCAGACTTGTGGGATACAGGGTTTTGTTCACTCTGAGTTCACTCCTATTTCAAGTTCAGTAGTCACAGTAGAATTAGAACACTTGATAAAAACATCCAGGTTACTACAATAGTTAATTACGATACCTGAATTATTGATTTTAATTTTTCTAACTCCAGTTCCAACCATTCATTTTTGTAGTGTTATTGTCCACATATTTTATAGTCCTTCTCCCTTTTCTTCTGTCCAAAGAATGTGGGTTTTCCTACAGATACTGGTCTCAGATTAATTGCTGGGTGTATAGAGTCATCTATATACTCACTGGGTTGAGGTAAGAACCTCCATTGAATAATTCATATTTAAGCTGATACTATTTCCCTCTGGACATAACTCTTTCTTTCCCCTGAAAGACCAGTAGTAACTATAGGACTTTGTAGTACTCATTTCCAATCTTGAGATGTCTGTATTACAGGTTTAACGATACACAGGATAAATCTGGAGTTAAATTCAAAACTCTTATGTTATAAATTATATTCTCCATCTCTCTCCTCATTCTCTGAAATGCTCTGAAAATATGGGCACCAGAACTGGAAACAGCACCCAATGGTAGCTACACTGACGAAAAAACCCACAGGAGTAATTTAATTTCAGTAACCAGTATTTCTTTGCTTGGTTTTGATTGCAGCTTTCCTCTTCATTTCACGACAATGAAAGCAGTAATCCTATCAGTTATACTCATTTTAGAGGTGTGGCTTGATTGCTTTTTCTGGGACTCACAGTTTACATCAGCTCTTGTAAATTTTAATCAGGCCATGTACATGTAAAATTTTAGGTTTCAATGAGTTCATATTTCATTTGGTCCTAATCTTTTGCTTTAATTAACTGCATTTTGCCCATACTACATAATGCAACATAATATTTCAATCAATCTTCGAGCTAGTTTCATGAGTGGATATTAAGTTTCTTTTGCATGATATATATGAGGTGACATCAAATATAGTAAGATCCTATTTAGTTTACATTCAAAATGAATGTCTACCAAACAATTTAGCAAGCTACTTTAACTTGTAACAATGATGCTGAATAAATTTATAAATAATTTCTTCATCAGAATGAAGAATGCTGAAATGCAATCCAGCAGTGGGACAAATTTTCAAATACAGTGTGGATTTTACACACACTATAAAGTAGCAGAGGGTGGAAGAACATGGTGAATTCAAGGCAGGATTATGATCTTCACATAGAAAAGAAATTTCCTGCTTTTCAGACAGGTACATATAACAGTTGTTACAATTTCACCGTGGTCATGCATTTAAAAAAATTACGAGCACAGAAAAATCAGTAAAGCTTATTTCTGAACACTTAAGGAAAAATTTAAATAGTGCGGCCACTTAATATTTCATTTTCTGATTACTACAATGAATGTGGGAGCAGGTTAGTAACGAAAGATGAATCCACCCTTCTGTTCGCAGCTGCCCACATGCAAAGCTAGAGCTGTTTCCTTCCTGCAGAGGTTAATTCCAGAGAAGAGCATTGCCATCAAGTCTCTGGCAAGTATACAAGCAAAAAGTGAGTCAAGCCTGAAAACAATGAAAACAGATAGAAAACAGGCCAATTAGTCATATCATTGATAAAATTAAGTATGACAAATGCAGCTAATTATGTCCTCGCTCTCAATTCAGATTTTATTAGCTTAGGAGCCCTTGGAGGTAACCTAAATTATTTGTATTATGTTCAGTTTGATGGGCATTTTACCCTGTTTGCTTTATGTCCTCATGGGCTAGATCCCAAGCTGGCACAAATATGAGTTGCTATTACCTTCCGTAGGACTTTGAGCGTTTTTACATGCTAGAGGTTCAGGCACCCCAGCTGGATTTGTTGGCTGACTAACCTGATCCTTGGATAGATTTTTTGGGTTTTTTCCCTTTTCTTCTTCTTCATCTTCTTCTTCTTCTTTTTTTTTTTTTTTTTAACATATGAAAACATTTCAGGTTTAACCTCACAGCACTTCTCTACAAGCTTTAGTAAAGAAAACATTACCATACAATTGCCATGATGGAAAAAAATAACTTAAAGTTTCTCAGTCTCAGTAAAACATATGAAAAAGGAAGCAGAAAAAACCTCTGGTTTAGTCTGCAGCAGTGCAAACGTGCTCTGAAGTGCAGCCTTGATCTCCCAGTTTCTAGATCCTGGAACTAGATAAAGTTCACCACAGTCCTTCATTTAGCGTGTGCCTTTCCTATACAAACTGAATCACAGACATGCAGGGGATGGTACTTATCCAGACTTTGTAATAGTATGGAGTAGCTCTCGTCTGTAGCACCGCACATGGTACAAGGAATAATAGGTCTCAGCTGGCACTTTAGTAATACTAGTTATAATTACACCCCTGAAAGATGCATTAAAAGAACATTATTATTATGGTGGAGTTAATCACTTCTCTGTTGCAATATGCTGGAATCAGTGCCACTTGCTCACATCTCCCTCACGGCTTGCATAGCATGTGTAGTGCCAACTTTGTGAGCCATTTTTCAATGCTTTGTTTTCTCATTGTTTCAAAGGTGGCTGCAGATCATGTTGTAAATACAATAACCAAACTTGCTTTGATAACAGAATTATTAATATCCTTGTGGGGTTTTTTTCTCTGTCAATTCTTCAGAAATATGAATTTACATGTTCAACTTACTTTTGAAATAGAAGTGTGCTATTAATCCCATTTTGGAGAGATCCTTTTTCAGCAACATGTTCTTCCAAATGATTTTCATTGTACAAAATGTCCATCTACATGATAGTTTTAAAAGGCAATTCCTCTAACAGATTTGTTGTGTCATCAAATAATGTATAACTTTAACGAGGCGTTTACTAAATTTGCAAATTGTAATTTCAGAGGGAATCTAGAGCTGAATGCAAACGATCAAGAATAACCAAATGTGGAGAGTAATCATTAATGGTGAATTGTCAAACAGAGGTCAGTGTGTCAAGTGGGGGTCACGTAACAGCACTCATTCCCAAATCTGTGCACGTGATAGAGGGTATAGTGGTCAGTCATGTAAGAGACCAGCTGAGAAGCAATGACACATTACAGAAATTTTAAGTCAGATAAGGTGTAATATTCTCTACTGACTCCTAGCCACAGAATTAACTGTGGCTATTGGAGGCATATCTTAGGGCAAGAGAATAAACTGAAGAGATATGAGAATGATAAAATCAGATTCATTAACTTAAATTCAAGGATGTGTTAATCGAAAGGAATAAGCAGAGGGCAGTAAATCCTTGGTCAGATTCCTTCATGCAGGAGCACAGAAGGAAAACCAGGAAGTTCACAGGGAACTCTCTTGTGTCTTTTGCTCTTGAAAACAAACCTCTCGGTTTTTAACTTCTAGACTTGGTCAAAACCTCCCGGAAAATCAATAAACTAGTTTTTCCATGGGCTTCAGTGGAGTTTGGATTAAAATCTTTGAACATAAGCTCTGGATCGGGTAGAATGACATCAGACGCCTTCTTGCAGCATGCATTCATGGACCAGGAGGGGTCTTTTAAGCTTCAGCTACAATAATGTAAATTTCCAGCTCATTTGCAAGAGTAGAAAGGCATGGGGAAAAAAACCTTCAGCAAGTATACACAAAAAAGTGATATATACACAGACAGGAAGTTTGAACATCCACCATCAATCCTTTCCCTTCTTTGAACTATTTAATTTCTGGTTCATTACATACTTTTGCAATGGGGCAATTATATTTTATTTGCTTTAAAGAGACACGGTTAGGTGCCACAAATGGTACGATGCCATTTTTAACACCTGTTGAGATTTTTTCCTAGTTGATCACAAAGAAGTTATTTTCTGCAGATGCTGTTTTCCTGAAAAATTGCTAACATAATCCTCCTATAATGCTAGCAGCTGTAATAATACCATTAATAATGACTTGACTGCTTAATCAACATTTATTGGTTAGCAGTGGCTTTACCCAATATTTTCTAGATGATTTTGCACAACGGTTGTCAGGAACTTTTTGACAGTGTTTTTTTTGTGTGAGGAAAATGTCAGCTTCTCACAGGTACTTTCAAGAGGAATGTGTCACCACTAATGACAGTCCAACCAGAGTCCATCTCTCAAGTAGCGAATAGGACAGGTGGTTTTGTGGGCACAAGTGCAGAGACAGAGAAATTCACCCGAGTCATTCGGTCACTCAGGTCATCTGTTTAAGCTGTTGTTTTGCTTACTGAAATCTAAGCTCTTCAGGAAAGATGATTGGAGAAAATTTTCTTTCCACCAGCTGAAGGCCTCTGAAGAATAGTCTGCTTTGAGTGAAGGTGTCCATCCTGACATCCCTCAGCTCAGACTGATTAGGAGAGAAAGCAACTCATAGCTTAATCTGCATATACCATGGGCCATCCCTACACCAGAAGCAGAGCTATTTGATGGAATTTGATAACACCTTTTAACTCACTTGATTTTCATTACTTTGGTGGGTTGTTTTTTGTTTTGTTTTGTTTTGTTTTGTTTTGTTTTGTTTTGTTTTGTTTTGTTTTGGTTTGTTTTGGTTTGGTTTGGTTTGGTTTGGTTTGGTTTGGTTTGGTTTTAAACATTCTGCTGGGGAAAGAGGGAAAACAGATTTTTAAAAAATTATTTTCTCTTTTGCTGAAACAAAAGTTAAGTAAAAAAAGGACAGTGATACAGGTAAAGAAGTCTTCCATGAAGACCAGAGAGGATGTCTGTACACAAGGGTGGATTGGTTCTGGATTTGGTTCTGGATGTTTTAGTTTGAGAATTTAAGTCTTGTGGCCTGAAACACAATGAAAGGAAACAACTGAAAAAAGAGCCTGAGAACTCTGTAACTTTCTTCCATAGAATGTTACTATCTGAGCTATTTTTTTCCAGGAGTTTAAGCTAGATTTTGGATCCTCCCACCTGATTTACCTCTCTCTTCCTTGAGAGTTTCTTTCAACCTTTACCAAATACAGTGCCAACCTGGTGAATCAAAGTGCTAACTTCCAAAACTTCCATCTCTACCTGTTAAAGAAAAAAGAGTCACTTTGTTTAGGCTTAGCATCTTATGGTGAAAAAGCACAAGACCTTTATGAAGGTAAATATATATTATGTGATTTACCGTCCTTTGTGACACTAGAACATCACAGCAGGACCTGGAAGTATTGCAAATGTTTAACAGGAAACAATCAGCTAAATGTAGGAAAAGGTCTTTTTGGCAATTATAATGTATAATGATGAATACTTGTACTAATATGAAGCTTATGGAAAATTCCAATCATTAGAAGCATGGTGATTTTATTTTTTTCTGTGCATGATGAGCATAATCAACATCACTAATTCTCAAATACCAGAATGCTCCCATTGATCAGTGGAAATATTTATATCCCTGTTATGGTTTATCTTCAGCAGGCTGCTAAGCCCCATGTGGCTGCTCACTTACTCCCCCTGGCAGGAAGAAGGGCAAAAGTGAAAAACTCATTGGCTGAGATAAAGACAGTTTAATAGGAAAAGGAGGGGAAAAAAAAAAAAAGAAAGAAAGAAAAAAAAAGTTAAGCAAAAGCAATCTCTCTCCATCATTTTGGTGATGCCCAGCCAGTCACCTGGAAAACACCCTCTTAGCTTTTATTGCTGAACATGACATCATATGGTATGGAACATCCTTTTGCACAGTTTGAGTCAACTGTCTCAGCTGTGTCCTCTCCTAGCTTCTCACATGCCCTCAGCCTACTCACTGGCAGTGCAGCGCGATAAACAGGGAAGGTCCTGATGTATAGGCACTGTATAGGTACCTGCATATAATATACAGTACCTGTGTAGTTAATATTCAGCAACAGCTGAAACATCAATGTTCTATCACAAGATCACAAGAACACAGTACCATAGGAGTTACTATGAAGAAAATCAACTTGATACCAGCCAAAAACAGTAAAATCACTGAACAGTTGCTATGAGATCACAGGTATGATTTTTAAGAGGGAAGTTTTTAAGAGGTTGGTCTTCGGGCGGATGCGTGTATGACTTCTTGTATTCCTAATAATTGAATGAAAATGGTTGTAGCAAATTCTTATGCTAATTCATTAACTTCACTTCAAATACTTATACAGGGATAGTTTGGTAAACATTGCTTTAATTCCAAAACTTTTATTGCAAAAAGAAAAATAACATTATTTTCGCATCACATTTCATTAAAACTGAATGAATATTAGACTACATTCATATACCCATTAACATATTTATTTTGGAACAATATGGTGTGAAGGTTTTTTTTTTTTTTGTGAAAGTCTATTAGAGCTTTGAGGGATTTATAGTTTTCATTGTCATTGAGACAAATACTATTTTTTGGTAATAGCTCTAATGCAAACCAGACATGATTTGGCTATATTTCACTTTCTGCCATAGGATACAAAGTATCCTAAAACTTCAGTTGAGACTAAATATTATGAATACATATAAACAAAAGCTAGGCTGGGGTGTGGAGTGGGGGAACGTTTTAAGTGAAATTTTTGAAATCTAAGCCTGATATTTCTGAAAAGCATTGATACATGTTTGAGTTTTTGTAATTCTTAATTGCCTAGATCTCGAATTCTCTCACAGAATGTTTCTTACGTTTCTGTAATATAGGCAGTGACTCAGCAATTATTAATGCCTAATGAAAACTGCAGTCATGAAGAAGGTCCCTAATGTGCTCCTTTATGGATGCCAGTGTATCTTTGCAAGGCTTATGTCTCTTTCAGCTCTTTCTAAGATGAAGAGAGCTGAGTCACAGCAAATGCTAACTTCTGTAACGAGATTGCCTCATGCAGCGGCATTCCCTCTAGAGTCAAGAACTGACAGTGTTGCAAATGCATCAACTCATTTAGAAGGACCTGAACTAGTATTAACCTGTCATGCCCTCCAGGGAAAAACAGGTAACAGAAAAGGCAAGAGAAAAGTCACCTCAAAAGATAAGTTTTTCTCCATGAGAACGGGGCTGCTTTATCCTTGCTGTTTCAGTAGTTTGGGTCAAAAGTGACCTAGGAAAACAGAACTGGATTTTTTTTTTCTCTCTCTCTCATTGCATTTCACACACTCCACAGTCTTTCTGCACTCTGCCTCATGCACCTTCTTAACCTCTTTCTCTCCCACTTTCCTTGATTCTATGTTCCTCTTCTACTGCCGTTCTGAGTTATATTTTGCATCTGTTCACACCTTCTTGCATTCTGCCTCACGCACCTTCTTAGCTTCCTTCTGTTTCTCTCTTACCTTGACTTTACTGAACAATACTTTTCTGTTACCCTGTTGTTGTGCCCTGCTGTTTGTATGAGATCTTGCTAACATGGTTCTTGCTTTCTTATGTCGTTCATCGGATCTTCCCCTGCTTTTCAGATACCTCTGAAAATGCCTTTGTCTTTCCAACATCTACGACTTAAAGTCTTCATGTTAGTATCTTTCTGATTCTTCTTATACCATAAAATGCCTTGTGATAGTCATATCGAAAGAGAGTGGAAAGTGCCGAAGAAGGTGGAAGAACTGGATTCCTTCCTGAGCCTGATATTCATTCTCTGGACTATTTTACCCTTTAAACTCTTTCTTGTTAAGAACGTACTCAATGTTTGTACAAGATTTACCATGGTGTCAGTAATGGTAAAGAACATATGATGAAGGACAAAGTGCCTTCTTTTAGATACACTAAGAAGTGAGCCTCACAAAAGATTATCACTACAGGACCGTGGCATATTACTTCAGCCTCCGGTGTTGATTTTGCCTCATTAAATTCCTAAGAATATTATTATTATTATTCCATCTTTGTCTTGAACCCTTGCATATTGGTTGTATACACTGACAATCAGTTGCTACATTTCACTTTAGGGATGGCTGTACTTCAGTGCTTGATGAAGTGATCTCTTTGTCTAGTTTCTACTTAAAATCTCTTGGGATAAAAGGCAACACATGAAGATACATAGAATTGCACTCATTTTTTCCCAATCTTGTTGTAAAAACCAAAAGAAATTAAAACACAAACAATAAGTTAAAGATAATAAAATTCTGTGAGCAACACATATTAGAAAAAAAAAAAAATCTAAAGTAATTCCAAGATAACATTCATCCACCCCTTGATTTTTAAACAAGCTTTTCATTGGGTGACTCATTCATCGAATGTTAAGGTCAGCAAATAATGTTAACATACAGTAATAACTCCTAATGACCACCAGTTGCACTTAAAGTATCAATGTTTTGTTTATTGTATACAACACAGAAGGAGGAAGTAACACAACCTGCATTTTATTACTCGAATCAGATGCAAAGGGTTTTCAAAACTTCAAATACAACTGAAAGCAGCTGTTGGGAAAATATCATTACATTATACCTTAAGCTACAAAAGCCAATTTAATGGTGACATTTTATTTTATTCAGATGGTCTCCTCTTTTATTCTGGCTAACCCAGTAAAGCCTGTGGAAATTGTATCTGGATGAAATCACCAGAAGGTGAAGGGCCCATGACTAAAAACATTCTTTAAAGATTATTCAAGGTTACAGTCAAATGCAATAGCAGCACTAACGAGAGCAAAGGTCTCCATAGCTATAGGAAGTAATGTTACATCGTTTAGCAGTACCTGTAAGAAAAGATTTGGTTCAGGGTCGATTAAAGTGCTCTACAAAACCATTAGATACTCTAGTAAACACAAGTATTTAAAAAGGTGGATGTCATTCATCCAGATCAGTATGCAATAAAGTTTGCAGGTGGAATTACCTCACACCCCATTCCCTTCAAGTTACAGTGGTTGCACTAGTTTAATTAACTATTCTGATGATTGCATGACTTATTTTTTTCTCTGTCTCACTTCTCAGGTGTTAATACACTCATCTTACATGGTGGCTGAGCAGAACCATAGTACTTTTCGATAGATATGATAAAAACATGAGAACAGTTGTTCAAGTCAGAGCAGTGTTGAGCCTGTGCCAGTGTCCAGCCCATGACTGTGGTCAGCAGAGGACACTTCGAGGAGTGTGAGCATAAAGGGACTCTGCCCTCTAGCATCTCCCCTGGCTTCTGGACTGCAGGTGCATCTCATCCTTCCAGCTGGCAGCTCTCAAAAAACTTTGCTGCTTCCGTGAAATTATGGCTATTGCCTTCTTCAACTTGTTTAGACTTTTCATTTTCACAATGCTTGGTGACAGTGAGCTTCAGGACTTAAATTTTCATTAGATGAAAAAAGGTACTACTCCCTTTTGTTTTCAGCCTGAAGCCAGCTATCTTCACTTGGTGCCCTGCTAAACTTGTTATGAGAAATGTTGAATAATTGCTGCCTAATCATCTATAAAGATCAGGAAAGATTAAAATATAAAACTAAAGTAGTCTTCTTTTCATGACAAGGCAGCAAATCCTGACTAGTACCAAGAGCTAAGCTCAAAAGAATAGAAATGTACATGGAAACTAGGTATACAGTTTCCTTACTGGGGGGGGAAAAAAAAAACAACAACCCCCCCCAAAATGACAAATAATTAAACTAAAAAAACCCAGGGAGGCTGCTGGACAGACAAATCTATATATCTGCATCTTCTCTAGTATAATAGATCCAGTAATGCTACTGCTCTGAAGAGTTACCTTAATAATGAGATGCCTCTCTAACATGTATTTTCTGTTTATTTGGGGCATTTGCAAAAATCTTGAAAATATAACAGTGTGTTCTTAGTTCTTAGAAAAATTAAGATGGGTATGAGCTTGTCAGAAGATCATTATGGTTGCTCCTAACCATGATCAGAACAAAATATACATACACATATGTACAAATGTATCTATCCTTATATATATATATTTGTAAAAGTCAAGTGTGTTCCAGTATACCAATTTCACTTTACTAACATTTTATATTAAATAAAACAAATATAAAACAAATCAAACAAAATTATTTGATTTTCCTCCAAATTCACTCACCTGAAAGTTATTATTAAATCTTGAGATACCATTTCCTTTCAGGTTCCTTCAAATTCCCCTAAAACAACAAAGAAACTGTCATTAAACTATTTGTTATTATTTGTAACATTCATAAAATGCCCATGTACCTTGAAGCTACTAATTCACTTAATGAATAATCTCAGATGGATCTAACCACTATGTTTTCTCAGATAATTTAAATAACAAGCTATTAGAGATTTAAGAACTCTGTGTATTTTCAGAGGTGTCCTGACAAATAGTTATCCAGTGAGTAGCCATTGCTTTCCTATGTAGTTTGTAACAAACTTGAACGTAACCCTTCTCTTGTTATGTGTCTGCATAATTAAGTGTTAAAACAGGTATCTTTTCCTGCTCGTGAATGAATCAGGAAAATGACATTTCTACCCATTGTCACAAAGAAAGAACTTTCCAAACAAAAGCATAGCAGAAGCTTAAATATACAGACACAAAGTATTCTGAGAAAGTTCAGGCTAGTCAGAGCTATCAAAGAAATTTCTTGCAAAAGAGGACAGCCTTGATTACTCTGAATAACAATAATGCTGAGGTAGGAGCATTCTTCAAAAATCCTTGCTGATCCAATCTTTGCCTTTGTAGTTAAAAGTTCATTGGAGTGGAGTTTGAGCTGATGGAGAGATTAGAAGTACGGAAGCATTGCTGACATTCTGCAACTGTTATGAAGCATAAACATTAGGAAATTAATTGATTTTTCCCAACTGAATTGTATATGGTGTGCAATATTTGAGTTGGCCAGACTTAAATAAGTTGGTCATTTTGAAGTAGATCATAACACAATTCGTTCAAATTATTTTTTTTCCTTTTCCCATAAGGCACTTACATTATTTACATAGCCAATGTGGATTCCCTATTGTTTTAAACTATTCTTTGCTTGTTCACAAAATACACAATCATATTTCTTCATGCATAAGTGGTGGACTTAGGCATCTGTTCCAATGGCTGTTTTAATGAAAAAAGGATGAAGTGAAATAATAAAAATGAAATTGGGAATTTGTGTGGTTTTATACTTCAACATGCGTGCTTATGTTGAAAAAAATATGGCAATATTTCACTGTATTAAACTAATTTGTTTATACAAATACTGATCTGCATAGTTACTGCAAATGATGCATACATTCGTGAAATTGAAGAAGTAGATTGACATGTGAGGAAAGCACATCTTCCCAAAAACTCTCCCTAGTTCTGTTTTTAAGAACCGATAAAGAAATTCTAATGCAAGTTATATCCTCACTAGAGGCAACACGCCTTTAGCAGCTTTAGGTCCCAATATAACAAAATACTTAAGCTTGGGGGTTGGGAAGGGAGAAAACTGTTAACAAATCTACGAAACCAGAATTTTCAGACTACTCTGCTAAGTTGTGGAGGAGAGTCTGATTCAGCATTTCTGCTGCAGTAAGGATTTTTTGCCATTTTCATTCTTTTTGTCAGGCTGTCAGGCACATTACACAGCACGCATAATTTGTGTTCCACATAATTTACATTTGATGACTTCCATGGCATGCTGTAAAGCCCACCTTTCTTTGAAGTGTTTACAACTATTGAAGAGTCCAAAGGGTTGTGACATGTTAGAAGAGCAAACAATTAAGTTTGAATTTGTCTAATTTGCTAGTTGGTTGTAATGAATGTTGTTGTTATACAGGAAGCATGTCAAGCAGCTTCTACATTCATATCTGCTAGCAAGGATGTCTAGCTGCTTTTGCTAGGAAGGCTTTCTTGTTACAGCTACCTAGAAGCACATTTAAAAACATTATTTCTAATTAACTTCAGCATGGAAAGAATTCTGCCCAAAGTGATCATATTTTGTTGGAAGTCACTCACAAAGTAGAGCAAATAGGTTATACAGCGTGTCTGTGTAGAAAAGCTAGGACAAACCACGCATTACTTACATTTTTATAATGTTGTGATGCCTTTCAATAATACAACCTAAGAAAATATTACATTGCTCAGCTGAACCAGATAAACCTTCTAAGTCAGATATCCTGTTACCGACAAGAAACAGAAGCAAGACTTCCGTGCTATGGAAGACATTCCAGTCTGTACACAGAAGTCTGCACTTCTTCAGAATTTGCACAAGGCGTGTTTAGTCTGCACCGTACGCTGTAGCAGAGGTATAAACAGTTACACCTCATACACACCCCAAGTCACCTATAGCTGTAGATCTTGAAAAAATGCTTCTGAGAACCTCAAACAAGCAGGCCAACATGCGCCAGCTGTGCTGCCAATGCAGTTGTCTCCTGCACCACATGAAAAGGATATATTGGATGATGGAAGTTGAATGTAACACAAAATCTTTGCCACCTCCTATTACTGTCTTCCAGCCCCATTGGGGTGCCCAAAAGAAGCTTAAAATTATTTGAAGGTCTTCCTGAAAATTGCTGCCTCCTAAGAAATGGTGATATCTAGCAGTACCGTATTACTCTGAAACAAGGACAGGCTAAAAGAGGCTGCAAATATTTTTCTGCTCTAGCTCCTGCTAGAGAAGGGCAGGTATGCTACATATCTGAAGGATATGTAGGAAGGATATAGAAATTTCTTTCTTCCATATAAGGAAATCCCTTTCCTGACATTTAATGGAACAAATACAGCTCCCAAAGATTCCTATTCCTGTGCTGGTGTGACATGTCATCTTGCCTGTATTTGTTAATTCCTCCGGAAATCACAGATCGGGGAAGCATTTGGATTTTTAGAGGTTGTTGGGGTTTTTGCTCAAGTAGGGTGGGAGTGCTTCCTGTGAGCATTTCTAATTGTTTTTGGCATAAAAATGATTTGAATGGGGTCAGAATCAGACCTAGAAACTTAAAGAAATTAAGCCTACAGACAACTGGCAAAAGCACCGTTTCTCTTTGGACATTTATCTTATTCAACTTGGGGGGCCTGGGGTTAATTAGAAGAACAAAAATTCTGTTAAACAGGGTTTTGTAAAGTAAATCTGTGTTCTTTCTGGATTTAAAACTCATTGAATCTACTCTCTGGATAAGTATAAAAGAACTATTCCCCTCTCGATGTGTTCATTTCATCTCACCATTGACATTCGAACAACTCAAACATAGCACCAAGTAATCTTTGGTGCTGAAACACTAATTAATCTTTAAAAGGACGGTTGATGTAATACTATGCTGATGGGATAGTGAGTTAGTTATTTTTGTTTTGTACTTACAAGCATGCTGATTGAGAGGATACTTCTTTAGAATCCTTAGGAATCTGAGGGTTTTATCCTTGCTGAATTTTGATTTTGAAGTTTATTGTTCATTTTAATTAGGAAAATGTTTCCCAGTGACAGCCAGCAAAATGGAAGTGGTTTGGTACAAAAAAATAAGCAGCACTAGCTTTGATAAAAATAGAAAAATTAGTCAAGTAAACAGAAATCTCCATGATTCAATTCCTCTATCACAAAGATGTTCCCATTTATGTGCTAAGCCTTTAAGAATAAATTCCCACTGATTTCACTGTTTGGTTTCCAGTGATTCTCCCTGTCTTGTTCTGTGCTGATTGGTCTTTCACATCTTTTGCTCCAAGAAGCATAACATTTTTTGCTATCAAGAAAAGTTCAACCGAGAGGGTCTTTTGATACCAGTTTCACCTGGTTTTCTTTAGTAGTAAATTGGATGTATAAAGCTGTTGCATACTGCCAATTTCTGATTTGCTCCTCGGTATTACTTTATGGAAGTTTTACTGATGTCTTGCCTGATAGCTCGTTGGACAAATTTTGATATACTTTGTTTCAGGAAAGGATCAAAACATGTCTTCAGTTTGGAAAGATCAAGATTCTGAAAGTAGATGTCATAAATCCTTAGAGGGTAATAAAATGCTATAGCGGGTGTTTATATATGTAGAAAGTCTGCCATTTTCAGCATGCAGCTACTCTAACATCAGTGTGAACTGTGCACGCATAAGGATGGAGGCTATAACAATATGCCAGGACAAAGGCATACATCTTTGAAAGTATTTAGGCAATTAAATCTCACTGATGGATTGATTTTCAATGGCAACCAACTGTCTAGCTTTGGACACTTAGAGGAATCAGAACTGCTTTCAAAAAACACTTTAAGTTTCTATTATTGTTGTTAAAAAAAAAAAAATCTTGAATGTTTTAATTAGATTCAAAAGTCTGGATGTGTAGATTGACTTAATATGGTACATTTCACTCCATGAAAAATAGCATTTCCAGGAAGAAGAGGTCTTCAACCTTTTAAAAATTATTCTTAAATCAAAATAAAACATCTTATATTACAGATTAAATAAGGGGTTTTGTAAATTACATGGAGTCTGCATATCTTTAGGAGTCTATGCTTAAAATTAATCTTAAAGTGTGAGGCTGTAAGTTTTGGGATATTTTACAGAGCTCATTCAAACTCATTAAATGAATTCCACCACTGTGGTTTCTTAGTGTTATACATGTTACATAAAAAATAGAATCTTTTGATGGTGTACTCTAAAACCTAAGAAAACTGCTTGGTTATTCTCTAAACTTCGATATAGTCCCAATCTAGAATCAGCCCAGAAAATAATATTTTTGAACCCCTAAGAGGTATGTTTTTATTCAGTAACAGTAATGGCAGGAGAACCAACCTTTGTTTAAATGTGGTTCTTAATAAAATTTTGAATAAGGTGTAGGGCTTATATATAGCCTCTGCGGTAACAGAAGATTGCTTTTGTTAATGCCTGAGGTTTTGTCCACTGCCACATGCCTGTTTACCTAATAAATCCATTGGTATCTATTTTCAAATAATTGCTTCTCTTCTATATAGTGTAATATATTTAAAGCATAATTTATTTAATTTATGGTGTATCTCAGATTACATCATCCTCCAGCACATATTTCAATATCCAAGAAGTTATATTGCCATGTACATCCACTGGGACAAATTCTCAAGTATATATAGCAAGAGAAATCTTGTATGAGGAAGTCTACATGGAAGTCAATTAAGTGGCAATAATTTACAGCACTTAATTTTACCATTAAATTCTAAGCAGAGACCATATTTTTTCAAATGTATGTAGACATGCTGTGATCAGGAGGTCTCAGTTAGGGATTCATTCTAAGAGTTATGGAAATACAAATACACAACATTCACACAACTGAGCCAGAATGATTTTCCTCAGTGAGTTTCATTGATAGTTAGAAATGAACTTTGTTATGAAAAGTATGAAATGGCAGTAAAACCAAACGCAGGAGTACTTCCCCATCTCCCACATACAAAACTATTACATTTACATGACGGTAGTTGAAAACTAATTTGTGTGTAGACAAACTATTTCATTCTTACATTCAAACTGTTAATGTCCGATTCCCTCCTACATGATATTTAAAACAAAACAAACCAAAGCCCAATAAAACCCAACTTTTGAATGGTCTGAATATTCTTTAGCTCTAATAACCTGTTATATAGTTCCAGCTTCATGGCCATGTTAGCTTAACACGATAAAGTGTCTATTCATGTTCTACTAAAAACAACAGGAGAAGGGAAATATGTGACAGTTGCTAAAGATTTACTTCCGAAATCATGCTTCTCATTTGCTTGCACAAATAGTCAAAGAGAGTGATGAGTGACCTCTTGCTCTGAGTTCAAGCAAGTTACAAAAGGCAAAGAAAAATTGTACCACTGGTCACTGACAGATGAACTCCCCGTTTGTCAATACAGCTTCATTGAAAAAGCAGGTAATAGCCTTGCTAACATCACTGAGAAACCTCTGCATCTGCTTTGGCCCACAGCACCTATGCTTTTTTTATGACTACTGCAGAAATGAGTGATACAAGCTTTGCTCATTCTCAAGAGCTAATTTTATTAGCCGTCAATGGATTAGCATAAACTACTGCTGAATTGTAGAATACAATATTGACAAAGAAGGATAAAATAGTGAAAGAACGATAATGAAATACTACAGTGAGGGTTAATAATTCGTATCTGAATTGTAGAACTGAGTTAAGTTTCAAAATATCAAATTCCTCTAAAACTTAGAAAAGGCAAACTAAGACTTAGAAATGTAGCAGATTCAATGGTAGCTTTCTTTAGGTCCAGTTTCTTACTCTAAGCTAAAATCCAGATTAATTAGAAGAGTTATTTCAAATTGATATATTCTGAATTTCACTCAGCTGGTTGACAAAGTCGCTTGCACCTCTGACTGTTACGACTTAGCAAGGAGGGAGGAAAGAATAGATTTGCACCCACCATTGATTCCCACCACTCTCCTTTCTAAACCTTCTAGTTCCTTTTTCCATTCCTGATGAGTTTAGTCCATACCTCCTCAGTCCTTTCCACTTTTATCAGTCCTACCCAGTACTAAACTAGAAAAGATGTGGACATACCTCAAGGGTAGAACTGATTCAACAGCAGTTACCTTTAAGCCTGCTTATAATCCATTAATGTCTCCTGTCAAAGCCAGCTGTCCACCCTTTGCTAGTAAAGTTTTCATAGTATTCTGAAACCCTTAAACTTTCCTCCCCAGTTCACCACTCACGACATCAGTCCTACAGTTCTTTCATCTGCACATCGCGGCAAGGAGAGGCAGACAAAGGACTGAGGTCCAATATTGTAGGCTATTTTATCAGATAATGACTTCAGTTCCAGTCTAGAAGGGCAACAGATCAACCCCATTACCACAGCCTTTGCTTCTATGGAAATAATTTTGGTGTCTTTCGACTTCCCACAGGACATACAGCTATGTTCCAGGTCAGTACCATAAGTAGAAGGCTTGTCCCGCACTTTTACAGGAGGCTTGCTCAGTCCATCTCTGTCTCACACTTCTCTGCCTGTATTGTACTCCTTGACCAGCACGTGAAGCTCGTCAGATGTTCTTGGTTCCTGAGGCTCCTGAGGCAGCTAGGAAGCCCCACTTCTTCCCTGCTTACACTTCACCCTGCAGCCTCTCTTCCATCTCTTGACCCAACATGTAACTGTTTCTTTCCAGGACGTAGTGCACTGACATATTATGCTGCCTGCTATTGCCCAACAGATGATGTATCCATAACTGGAACTCTGGTAACTTTGCTGTTCACCATCTCTTTTGCACTGGATATAGATATAATCCAATACTTGGAATGACACACTTGTGACAGTGTTTGCAGCGTACTGCTCCAGTGCCACGTGTTTTCCAATCACCTTTGCTTTCCATGCTTTGCAAAATCTTTAGAAACTCACACACCAAGGTAGGAGGAAGAAGGATGTATAAAGGCTTTAACTTTTCATGGGAGTTAAACAAGATTACTGTGGTTGTTACAACAAAGGTACAGCCTAGATGGAGGTGGAAACTTGTTACTTACAGAGTCCTTGTCCTTAGATCAGTTTTAGCTTATAGTCTTCTAACTTGACTTTAACACTTGCCATTTTATGAATTAAGAATTTTATATTTCTTTTCCTAAGTCTGGTGGTTTTTCAGAAACCTCATGGGATCAAGCTGGGAGGGAAGAAATAATTGTAAGAATTTGAAGTGCAGCCATTGGGGCTGTTATGTTATAGGAAATTAAGGACAGGAAGGAATAAGTCTCAGCCCTCCACCACAGGTTAATTCCCAAGCCTCTGCCATGGGCTGCGGAGTTGCAGAGCTTAATGCTGAAAGTGGGGATTCATGGAATGAGCAACAGAGTGAAAAAAGTAGGAGATTTATCATTCATAGAAAAGGTAGGACATTTTGGTTTCCTTCAGTTCAGGCCCTAGAGGGACAACTGACAGCGTAAACCAGTGAAAGAGTTTCCTCTAAGATCCCAAAGTCACCGTATCCAAATATTGATATAAAGAGTCTGGAGAAGACCTAAGCTGTCTGAAGAGGTCCTGCCTCAGGGATAATGGGGAAAGACTGATAAATCTCAGGATACTGTGAGCTGAACATATTGTTATTCGAATAACGCATTTTAAGACAAGATAGAAGAATATATTAGGATACAATGTTAAGTTAGGAGATCTTTATGTCTGACTGATGGAGTGGGATTCAGTAGCCCTTATGTACATGACTGTTGCCATAAAGATGCACGAGATTGTCTTTTCTTGCCTTCAGTCTGCTGCTCCAGTGGAGGGAAGATACTTTCCCTTCCTTACAGACATCACCAGTACTCCAGGAGTCTAAATAGCACTGAAAAGGGTTGAAGCAAAAAAAGCTGTATGTAGAGGTTGTAGGGCTAATACAGAATGTCACTGTTTGGCCAAGGCTGGCCAATCATGGGACAAACTCTCTCTCTAATTAGCCCTCCTCCCATTCCAAGAGAAAGGGTTAAGAAAAGAGAAAAGAAGAAAAGAAAAAAGAAGTTTGTGAGGCCTCTGTTAAGTTTGGGAAACTAAAACAGTTTTAATAACAGTAGAAAGATCTTATCTACAGAACAACAAGGAATTAACAAGTTTCTATAGGGTCAGAACCAGTGCAGCGAGGTGGGAGAAGGGGACTGGGGAAGCACTCAAACCACGATTGAAGAAACAGCAATGATAAAAAGCTACCAGTCAGTTCAATGACGGTGGCACGTGGCACTGGCAGGGCTGGGAGCGGCCAGGACAGAAGCAATGGCAGGAGAACTCTGTCTGAAGCAGTAACTGGGCAGCAGTTGACGTCGGCAGTTGCAGCAGTCGGTAGAAGCAGGGCAGGGCGGACTGGTGGTGAGAAAAGCAGCAGCGCTGAGCGGCAGGCAGAAAGGGGGGTCGTGGCAGGTCCAAGTGTGGGCGTAAAGCAGTGCTGTTTGCGTCTGCACACCGTTTTTAAAGAAACCTGAGCCCTCCAAAAGCTCCACAGCCAGTGAGATGCGCTGACATACATGGGAGGAATACACTACTGGCTCTTTGACCTGCCCATCACAAACAAATCAACCCTGTTTATCTTAAACCAGGTCACAGAGGGAAAGAGTTGATAATATCCAAATTAAATTTGGATTTTGGCTCTCCCATTAATCCGTAGTTCCTCTTCTCCCACTGCAGTACTGAGGACTTGCAAATTCCTAGCGTTTCAGGTCTCTTCAGCTCCCTGACCTTGTGCACTGCATATGGAAAGGTGAAGAGAAGATGCGGTGCTAGGTAACGCCATAGTGTTTGTGCTTATCTTATCTTTGGTAGCCCCACAATATGGGGCATGCCCTTGTCACTTGATGCAGTGGGTAGGGGAGAAAGGTCATCAGGTGGCACCGAGTTGTGACCGATCTTCGACTTGCTGCAAGCCTGGCAATTCCAAAGCAAGGATTGGTGACCCAGTAAAACGTGTCATCTACTTACAGAAAACAACTGGAAATAACAGGACATAGAGAGGTACAATGTTTAACAATTTAATCACAGAACAATCATGTATATTACTGTACACCTTTGTTTTGCCCCAGAACAGATATCTTTGTATGGACCTCAAATATATTTATCCTTTGCATTTCAATTTTAATGTTAATAAACAAAATATTAGTAGTAATGTGCAATTTTACTTTTACTTCTTACTCCAATATTTGTAAACCCACGAAGTCCTTATTCATTACACATACATATAGTCCATTATCTTACCAGTGAGCAGACAGTAGATTCCTTTTTATTTTCTTATTTTTGTGCCATTTGACATGTTTGAATTTTAACGACTTTGAAATAGCAAAGAAAAAGCATAACAAACTGTCTACAAACCAACCATTCTTTTTGTATATGGTAAACTTCAAAGTAATGTAAAAATGGTCAAATTCTTTTTATTAAATGCATTTAATTCTTTTCACACTACTCCAGGGCTAGCCCAGGAAGGATATGTCTTAATTTGATAGCCTTAATCTAAATCTTCTTTGTGATTAACCTCTGATAGTCTTTTTGACCTCTGTTTACAACCTCATATCAGATCTGTCCACTCTTCTAAATACACCCTGATCCATGTCTCTATTTTTGTATATGAAACAGTCCAGAATTTGACTTTCAAGCTCTGTACAATCAGTTCAAAGACATAAAACTGGCAGGATTGTTACTTTGCTGATGCTACATACACAAGTAGAAAGGAAGCTACAGGAAAGCCAAGAAGAGAACAACGTAGAAAGTAAGTGATTTGTGTATAAAGGCAAAGAATAGAACACAATTTCAAATATATTAATCTAAATAATTTTGAGAAATGTGTTATATTTTTTACCTTTTTTAAGTTCTCTGTAGAAACCTTCTCTTCCTTCTCTGAGTCTGAAAGTGAAGTCTGGTGAGAAGATAACTCAAACCTTCTTTGAACCCAGGTGGATTTGCAGACAATATCTGACACCCAACAAACTTTAAACTTGCCCTCTCTGTAATATTGGGCATCTTCTCGTCCTTTCTCCATAACTGAAAGTTATGTATATTTTTTTTCACAGTATATCTTTTCAGCTGCCCTTCAAGAATATACCCCTGAATTCTCCTATAACTGATTTACCTGACCACAGCCCTCTGTGGTGGTTTCTGTGGTGATACTGTGGACATGCTCACATTGAACCACTGGTATAAGCGTATCTGAGATCACCATGTAAAGCATCACAGTGTTTATGCAGAGAGAAAATCCCTATTCTGAAAAAAGTATTGTGTCAGCTCCGTGTCATGCTGAGTCAAGTGTCAGCCTTATGTTGTTACCATGTTTCAGAGCTGCCACACACTGAAGTAGGTGATTTATATCTATTTTCTATTATGCTGTTGACATATAGATGTAGCCTCATGATCTAAGAAAGTCTGGGGCAAAGCAAGTGACTCAGCTAGATATCCTGACTAACAGCTTTGTGCTCTAATTAGTGGGTCATTCTTCCTCCCTTCCATAGATTCGGCTGTTTATAGCTTTCCTCCAAGGATCTCATCCAAAACTCATTGAAGTTAAAATAAAGAATCCCACTGGCATCTATGGTCTGTGGGTCAGTTCCAAAATGAATAAACATGGCTATCAGTATTTGTGTTGTATTATTCCTTACTAAAACCACATTCCTATCTTTTTCTTTTCTTCTTTTTTCCATGCATTTATTTGCTGTATTTTCTCTTTGTTAACACAATACTGGCTGGGGCTGATTGGTACTGTTGATTCTCCAAATAGGTCACAGGAGCAGCAATGCAGAGCTTTAGAGATCTTTGAGAGGAGATTGACAGCCTGCTGGCCATAGTCACATACAGGAAGATAGAGAAGTGCTTACTTCCTCAAAATGTTGCTTGTACCAAAAAGTGTGCAGAATAAGCAATCTGTATTCTCATGGATGCAGAAATAATACTGTGTGGAGTGCTTTAAGAACGATGACTATGATTCACTCTGTTGTTGTTTGGACTTTGGCAGTCAGAAAAAAAAAAGCCAGTTGCATTCTTGCTTTAATTTTGACAATTCTCATATTTACCCAGAGCTCACTTCCAGACATATATGATTCATAGTGTTCACGTTTCATGCTGTATTTGTTAGGTACATACTATACCATAAATCACCTGGAACAGAAACAATACCACGTGATGAACTGAAGATCTTCAAAACTGTTCATAAATGAACTGCAGACCATGTCTTATTTCCTGGTGGAAAAAAAAAAAAAAAGTGAACATTTTTGAATTAGGGAAAGCATGAAAATTTCATGATCACTTCATGAATACAGACGGGGAAGGATATTAGAGAAGCCAGCTTTTGCAAATTTTTGTTATGTTCAAAGTTCTCAAATTTATGAATATCTGTTGCATTCTCTGAGTAAATAACATTAGATAAAAGATTGTTAACAAATCAAAAAATAAGCTTGCTTCACTCTATTTTCATAGGAGTTTGATCATACATCCTGTTTACAAATAGCTATGTTAATCATTGCAATCTGAGGATTCAGTGACATTTTAATATAAATAGTTTATGAGTTCTTATAAACAGTTTGCCTAATTACCTTCCAAGTGTTCCCGTATCTTCTGATTAACGAAAGATCTGTCTTGTGGCTTACACACTAGTTGTTTCAAACCTAATGACAAATAAAGAAAACAAAATTCTAATATCACAGAAACTCACATATTCTAGTCTGGAAAGCACTTAAGCACATGCTCAGTTTACAGACTTACTTATTTTACTTGATTTTATTTGAAGTTAAGTAGGTGCTCAAGTGAATATGCAAGTGTTTTTCTGAATAAGAGTGCTTTTTTTTTGCCTTCTGAATCATAGTGCTGCCAGTTGACCAAAACAGAAATATCTCCATTGTGATGTTGTTTAAATATAGGGTAGATCTATTACAGTACCCCAAACAGTTGACAAGCCAGACTAGGTGTAATCAGAGTAGTGACCACATAAGCAGAAAGAACATCATAGCAGTTGATACTGTACATCCATATGATTTTTTGGTGGCATATTTAGGTAGAGAGGAAAATAGAAGGAAATTAAATGAAGTTATGCAGTTTGGAGGGCAAAATAAGACAGAGAGGACAAGAATTATGGGGTGAAAGTGGTAAGGAAGGGAACTGGAACAAATGGCTAGGCAAAAACTGAAATACATTTGTTCCCAATACAGTGGACCTAATTAGGTGAGTAAAGTTACACGGTCTTGCACTGAAAGTTTTAAAAGCTGATCAAAGCTGATTTGTGACTTCACTGAAGACAGAGAATATGCCTTCCCAATAAAAAATAGCATTTCCACCTAAGCATGGCTATGTCATTACCACTGCAAAGAGAAAATACAGCCTTATGCTGGCTTTCTGTGAGTGTTTTTGAGGTTAAACTTAACAAAATATATTTTTCTGCATATTAGGTATCTCTGTAGAATTTGGAAACCTGGGATTTCCAAGGTCAGACGTATGAGTTGTTGTCTCTCCTGATGCAAAACCTTACAAATCCGTTTGTATAAATGAATATTTGCTTGCTGTAAGGTGTAAGGTGGATATTGATCCTGTGTTCTTTTGTTTATTCTACTGAGACTGTTCCTTTACACAAAGTATATGGTTTTTTGAAAACTGCTGTGATTTCAACTCAAAGTATCTGTGTTGACTCAAGTAAAGTTGTGCCAATATCTGTCTTGCCAAATATGACTCCCATTCAAAATTCTAATCTACATTCCCCCCAACACGTTTGTTTTCCTCTCCTCCACTTTGATAACTTTGAAGCTGCAAATAGCCAAGATCTCATGGAAAGCATCAAGGTCCTTATTAATAACTTTATCTCTCAGCATAAGGGAACACTGCCAGGATTTCTTTTCTTTAAGCTCATCAGAAGCATTTGCCAGTAGAGGAAACAGTCTCTAAGACATCTAATCTGACCATGGCTTCAATTAAAAAGAAAGTCAGCTCAGTTCCTTCTTCGGTGGTGACTTTTGGTCTTGAAGTTCCTCTCTCTTTCTGTTCCTTTTCACTAGCAGCAAAAAGATACTGTGTGTAAGATTAGATATAAGCTTAATATTTCTTTTTTTTTTTTTGTCAACAATCATAGTATTAGAATACTTAATAGTATCTCTGTATAATTGAAAGCTGTTGAAACCAGCTTACTTAATGAAAAGTGCTGTTTCTTCATGGTAATCCATCCCACACACGTGATTCTTGCCTTACTGGAGGGAGGAAATGACGAAAAATGGGGGGATAAATGAGAGGAAGGAAATATGGTGGTAAGAGAATAAAGCCACTTATCAAACAGTACCAAAGAAAACATTCTGTACTTGTAGGTAGGCAAAATGTTACTTTGCAATTTGACAGTAAAAATAAATCATTAATGATCAGGAATTTGTTTGGAGATGTATAAAACTCTGTTGTATCTGCATATGAACCATGTTTGTAGCCACTCAACTTTGTCACTCTGAATATGACCTTTAGTGAAGAACATAGAGCCTGATCCTGCTCAAATTGTAGTGCTGAGAATCCTGAATAACTCCTTTGATGCTGGAGGAGTTATTCTAGGTGTACTTTCTCCTAACACAACAAAAATTTAGTCTAGTATTAAAAAAAAAAAAAATCCCTGAAATAAAACACATTCTTAAAGCATAATGTAGAGAACTTAGTTTATTTTATAAACCTGACAGTTGCCAGATAAATGGAAAAGGAAGACAGATTGTGTTACATCAGCTGTCACAGCCATGAGTAAGATGCAGTGGAAATGCAATATGAAGAAATTGGTAACAACATTCAGAGTTCAACAGAAATGCTTTTCAATTACTGTTCTGCAGTACAGCAAATTTGTTTATAAATCACTATAACATCTATTACTGCATTTACACTAATCACTCTGCTGAGAAAAAGAGTGTCAGGAATTACCATGGCCAAAGTCTTAATATATTGTAACTTGTTCTGCAGACTTCATTTTCTAAACAAAGGAGCAAAAAAAGAATTTTTAAAAGCAGTTGGATCAATTCGTGATGTAATTGAAAACACATGTTATGACATGGAAATGAGTCTGTTTGTTTGTGGTTGAACCCACTTGGAGAAGCTGCAGTCACGTCTGTTTAAGGCTAGATACTACATTACCGTGAAGCAGTGGAAATTGAAGTCCCATATGTGCTTAGATTAATAAATAGTCTCCAAATAGGTTTATGTCGGAGTATTCAAGAGTATATGGGAAATGTACTTACAGTATGTGAGATGTCCTAATTGATGTCCTAATAATAAAACAAACTAGGGAAAAATGACTAATAATGCATTTACTATTTAAAGCACTGGTGGCAAAGTAGTGTAAGAGAGTGGTTTTAAGTCAGGTATGACTAAATAGAGAAATGACATATTTCAGATTAATCATCACCTATGTTAGTATCACAGAATTTTGCTTCCCTTAATAAAACCAATTCAAGCTTAAGTGACACTCCTCACTAAATGTTATTAATTGCGTGTTTCCTGGATTGACTCCATTTTTGTGTAAATATTAATATTTGAGTACGTTTTATTTACGTAAGATTTTTTTTTTTTTACCCCCAATGAAAAAGCACATTGCCATACCAAGCACAGAACTCCTCAAATGCTGAAAAGTACAGGCTGATAAATGAATTTGAAATGATGGTTGGATATGACTGAGACCAGGAAATTAAAAGACAACATCTTACCAAGAACCTTTTGTTTCAGTTATGTCAGCTGTGGTTCAAAGTGGGGCTATGAAGAATAAACTACCTATGCAGTGCGAGTCAACCTGTCTTTTTCTGTCTGTTTTTTATGTAGACAAATTTTTAGTACTATATAAGCAGGATTCATCCATACCTTGCATTCCAGTACTGTTGCTACCTTACTGAAAAATATGTTGCCTTCTTAGGAACAGTAACAGGAACTAAAACCTAAAAAGTTTTATATTCAACCAAGAGAAGGTTCTGTTCTTGAAAAAAATATAGATTTGTCTGTATAAGCTGGTCTAACTGGATCTGGAAGTAACTGAGAGAGAACGAATAGGAGAACTACTCTAATATTAAATATATTTTTGTAATTATGAGTGTATTATTGCTCTACACACATGAAGTTTTCTTTCTGGTGTCTGAATACAGCTTAGGGACTGGAATGTTTAAAATTTCTGTATAACTGAATGCATTCAGATGTGTAGGTAATTTATTATATAACATAAAGACATTGAATATTTCTTATATTTGAGTTGTAGAAATAAAGTCTCTGTAGAATTTATAAAAATAATGCTTTTTTATATATATATAAATGAATCCTTTACCTTTTTCATCACAATAGATATATTCTTGTATTTTTACCCATATGGGGTCAAAGTTTGTTTTCTGGTCGCTACTACAGTAGTGACACATGATAGGCCAGTTACTGGGAACCTCTGATTTCCTGATTTCCTGCACCTTGTCTGACTGACCACCAGAATCAAGATTTCCTTGTGAAATGATTTGTTCCCATCTGGATACACAATGAAGGACTCTGGATTTATAACTGATCATAGTCCAAATTGAATAAATATTACTTATTTCAAGTGCTCTCCTTTTATCTCGTAACCCGAATTCCAATGTAAGTCAATGGAAAAAATCTCATTGACTTTCAGAGAAAAAGATTAAACTCTATAATGTTTATTAAATGTTTTGTTCTGGTAGTTAACTCAGAACTGCAGGGTGGGCTCAGGAATATGTCAAACTAAAAATTCATCCATACTGACAGCAGGAAAAAAGAAAAATATATTCTACAAAAGACACTGCAAAATCTGTTCTTCAGTTGGAGATATGCCTGTCACTAAATCATTGCTATATTCAATTATTGCTACAGGTAAGGGAGGTTAACATCCCTGCTTATGAGCAAAGAGGAAGATCAGTAACACATACAAACAGCCGCCTTTTTATCCACCACCCAATTGTTCACTATTTTTCCAACCACATGGGAAGCACAACATTAAGAAAAAGTTGAATCAACAGTTTAATCCCAGCACTGAACTTTCACTTGATTACTAAAATAAGGAAGAATATTTTCAGAAGGCCATTATGTGTTGCTTTAATTGTTTTTTTACTAGTTTTATGTTGTCAAGCTCTTTCACGGGCACCCCCTTGCCGTGGGGAAAGAGCTTGCGTGCCCTTGTGAAGTTGAGAGCTATGCTGGTGGTGGCATATGCCTCCGGTAGGGTCTCCCAAGCCAGACAGGTCTCAACTGAAGGGTCAGACAAAGTGTGTCCACGGGCAGGATGGGCTCACTAGCCTTCGGGCAACCATCCTAGGAGAAGGACAACTCTAACTCCAAACCCGGGCAGATGGAGCTCGTTTAGCCCTGTAAGGCCATCCATCTAAGAGAAGGATACTCTAACCAAACCTACGACCTGAGGACTTCGCTGTCACCGTCCAAGCTCGCTCGGCCCTGGCAGATGAACCTCAGGTGTAAAGGGTGGGGCCAGTCTCGCGCACGCTGCGCCTCACCTAAAAAATCCACCGCGCAGGCTTGAAGGGTGTACTCACGTTTGCAAAGCCCTGTAGCGACAGGCAAGGGACGAAACGGCAATACCACCCAAGGAGACCCTCCGGTGTGCTCTTTGCAACCGGTCTTGCCTATCCCGCATTGGCCTTTTCAGCCATCAACGCGCTTGCAATAAGCGTGGGCAAAGCCCTTCCCAAATCTTCGTCCGCGAAGCCAAGCCATGATGATGATTGTTGTCAAGACATGAGGTGGGTAGGAACTCTAGAATGCTGTTCCTGACTGTATAACCTTAAATACATCCATGCAGGGAAGAAGCAAAAAGTAGGCTTAACATAGTAAATACAACTTTATATATGAGGGCAATTTCACTGAAAATTCCAGGGACAAACTCATTGTGAAATTGCAAGGTGTGTAAACACCATTATTTCTGCAATATTCATGTCATTTTTGTGCAGAGCAGGGATTTAGGCCTGGAGTAATGGGAGACACCATAATCTACTTTTCTTGCTAATTCAGACAATATGATATTAACATGAAAAAATGAACTGTTTCTGGAGAACACAGAAGAAAATTCAAATCTGCCTCTCCCTAGACTTGTCAATTCTAGTCGTTCATCTACCCAGTGTATCTAAGGTATGATTTTAAAAATTTATTTATTTATTTATTTTTAATATAACTTCTAAACAAGAAACTTAGCTGGGTAATCTGCCCACCCCATTGCCTGTAGTAGTAAACTATACTGGATAAAAATCTGATTTCTTTTAGGATGCTTGCATCTTATATTTTATAAAAAGATACGTTAATAAAGTTTGTAAATTCTGTTGCAAGTGTAAAGGAATGCCTACAATTTTGAAAGAGAAAAAGTATTTGGAGTAAAGAAATGTCCTGGGTGTTGTGTGTCCTGCTCTCTTTCTTTGCTCTTTTCATGTAAAGTTTGACTTTTTTGTTGTTGTTGTTCTTCTGTGAAATTTAACTCTGAGCCAAAATTGCTGAAATTTAAAATGCATTTTGAAACTCCATCACCTCTCAGAAAAAAATCTCTTCTGCTGAGTTTATGTGTTCCAGTCCTTACCTGAGATTTCCTTACTCACAGCTTTCAAATTGCCCGCACAATGTTCAGTGAATACAATGAGCTTAGGACGCTGTGTCAAATAGCCTGGTTATGAGCAAGGCCAGTGTTATGGTGCCTGGATGGTGATACACTGTGTCTTGTCGTAAAAAAAGCAGTTATAAAATGATAAATTCTTGAATGCTAGCCAGAACAAGAAAAGAAATAAAGGCCTGATTTAAAAAACAGGTAAATTACTATAGAGATAATATGTTTGAGAAAGATTTTGGCCAAAATTATACGTGACAAAAGTCTCTGTCTTATTTTTATTGTGCTCTTTAAGGAGGGGTGAACTTTATTTCCTTAAATTCTTTGCAACAATATAAAAAATCCGTTGACCATAGAATATTTTGACACCTTTTGTAGGACTGGAAAGGCTCTTATGGGAAATAATTGCGTGAGCAGAGTAACCTTTAGCTGGACAAATACTTCCATGACTTCAGAGAGCTCTAGCAGGTCGGACATTGCAGATTTGGAATATTATTTTCAGCAGTCCTGCTCACCTTAATAAGGCTAATTTTACTGAGTAAATGTTGGAGATCAGAGGGAATGTCTTAGCACATAATTATAGCTTACACATATATGTCTAGATGTTAAACTCATTTAAAAGTGCAGAAGTACTTATATTGACTTCAGAGTCTTTTCCCTCTGAGCTTGCTTTGGAGTATCCAGAAGTTCAAGAAGCATCAATAAGTTCAAATTTCCTTGACATTTATTAGAGTTTGTGTCATGAAGCAAACTGCATTTTAACAACGTGTCCCTCTTTGCTTTTTTGCCATTCTTCTATTTGGCTTTTTTACATGAAATTAAAATAAAAGTTGAGGTAGGTCTCTAATGCATGACTGGCAATTCCACATTCTCTGTGGCTTGAACAGCATATATGACTTGTCTTTTGTCCATTGAGGTCTAGTGGCGGATTTTTTTAAAATGTATATAAGCAGCAGTCAAGTTTACATCAGGCCCATCTGCTGAAAGTATCTCTCAGGATTTTTTTCAGTTCGAGGGGTCTGTCACTATGGTTTGAAGCTCTTAACAGACAACTTCTAAGGAAAGGATGAGGATTCTCTGCTCTCTTGTAAATTATTTCAAGTGTATATATTGCCTAATTTATTTGCCTTTAGCTTAAACAGCGCTGAGCAAAAGCCACCTTCAGATAGCCTACGCAAATGAAGGAGCTTTAGGGAGATTTCCAAGTGATAAGCACCGTTACTAATAAATTTTCTCAGAATGTAAAAATGTAACCCTCTTAGGTGGTTCAACCACAGTGTTTGCAAACTGTGACCAAGTATCAGGTTCCTGCCTTTTTGCTAAGCACACGCCATGGAACAATACAGGGCTGCGACTTCTCGCTCCAGCTCCGATTGTGTAGACTGTAATTAAGGATTTGGATGAGGATGAATGGCAAAGAATGCCCCTGTGCAATTGGCTGTAACCAATGTGACCTGAACTGATCCTGTATCTGGAAAGGAAAAAAAAAAGGGGTGGGGGGTGGAGGGTGGAGAAGGAGGGAAAAAATGACCTCTTGTACCCTCTTCTGTGATCCGTGTATGTAGTTAGCACGGACTCCCCTGCCAGGCTTTTCATCGCTGTGCTTTTAAAACCATTAGCTTGCTTTGTAGTCTTAGCAAGACATACATTTTTGAGCTATCATAAATGAAATCTTAGAAGATACCTTTCAACATATGCCAGGCACAGTTTAAAAAGAAAAAGACCATTATGGTTCTTTAAAGAAGGGGAAAAAACCTCAGGGTGAAATGGTACAGACATTTTGTAGAATATGGAAAGTTTGAAAGAAGTTAAAGGGACACAAGAAAACATGGCTGCATGACATAGAGAGGAGAATAGACTATAGTTTAACAACATGAATAGACCATAGTTTTAATAGGATTCTTTCCCCTATAAATTAGCTTCCATCTTCTGTGGTAGGTCAGGTGATGCCACTTTGTCTCCCACTAACTTGCTCCTGATATTTTTTGTTTAATAAAAATCAAAATACATTAACAAAGGGCTGTCTAGCATAACCCAGCTATTATCTTCTGTCATAGGAGGAAACATATGACTGGAAAGAATGTATATCTCAATTTATTTAGGAAAAATTTGGTTTACGATTTTTCCAGTGAAAGTTTTATGTTATTTGGATAGCATTATGTGGAACAGAGTCAGCCTCCCATCTCCCAGATTTCCTCAGTATACAGAGAGTTGTGCCAAGACTCTTTACCTGATTCTGGATCTCTGAGTCCAAACTTAGTCCAGACATAGAAATGTTATGATTCAGGTTGCCTATGGAAAGGGGATTTTATTGCACTAGATGGGTTTTGTTATGACCTTGAAGCTGGCACATTCTGAACTGGGTGAGAACTCCCCTGTGCTCATATGCTGGATTGACATGGAGCCACCCACAAAATGGACAGCAGTAGCTACCCAAAAATGAAGATTTATTACAACCAAAAATTACCCAGCACTCCAACAGACCAAAGTAAATTGCAAGTTTGGATGTCAGGAGGGAATATACCACTACACAACTGATTTCTAAGTTTTGCAAATGTTCTTTTTTTAGAAAGATGACCCTAAATGTGCTCACACTCACACATAAAAGGGAAAACCTCCCACTCAAGGGTAGCCAAAAAGGGGGTCCCTCACCCAAAAGGGGGTGAGGGCTCACTAAGGGATATATCCAGAAGAAATATTCACTCACCAAAAGGTAGTTGTGAAGGCTCACTTAATCCCAGGAAGTTTTCTTGGGCAATGTCCTGATCCAAGGGGAGAGTCCCAGACTGCAGACCTGCTGCTCTGAGGATGATGGGCTCAAATCAGTTGTCTGGTGGGGTTCGATTTATACCCTAGTTGAGTATGAACTAGTTGACTATGAACTACCATGTTTGCCCATGTGGGGGCAAACACATGACAAAGGCAGGCTAAGGGCCTGAAAAAAAATAAACAAGTTTTAATGGCTGTGAAGCCCGGGTGTTTATTGGCTCTTTATCAGTAAGCTCTTGTCCTTGTCAGAACAGGTGCAGCTGCCACATGGATGGTAAGGTTTGCTGATTTAATTGAAAAACAAACAGGCAGATTTTAATATTTCAGATCCTGCCTGATGTCAGGAGTGGTAGAAATCAAATTCATTTTGCAATAGAGGGGAATATACATATATACATATATACATATATATATATATATATATATATATATATATACCAGTGGCAGATGTCTGGGGCACACTGGATCAGAGCAGGGAGGACACCAAGCACTTTTTCTCTTTCTATGGTAAACATCTGGGAAATGTGGAGGAGTCAGGGCCCCTCATGGTACAGCTGCTTCTCTCTTAGAGCAATAAAAAATAAAAGTCCTGTAGGAAAATAAGTAGCTGTTTTAACTGAAAGGAACACAAACAGTGAATTCTGTGAGACACACAATCAAAACTTTGAACGTGTAAATTTATATAATAGTTGTAGTGTATACAGTGTATATTTTGATTTCATTTTTCTGGCTTTATTTCCCCTGTGATTTTTTGTTTTCTTTTCTTTTTCATGCATGTACATTTACTTGGGGCAAGGCAGGGAGGAAGGGGGAGGAAAAAAACCTATGAACTCTTACAGTCTTTGGACTGTTTGGAATAGACACCTCCTTAAAGTCTTACTGTCCTTACGCTCTGTAACGGTATTTGATTTACCTGTGTCAGTTCCCTGGAGTTAAAGAACACTTTGGGCTCAGGACTCCTGACCCCTGATCTCATCCAGACTGTCCTCTTTGCAGGATAAATCCACAAAGGGAGAAAGATTCCCACTGACAAGTGATGCTAACTTCTACTTTCCCTTAGCCAGGAAAGGGATCATTCAGGGATGTGCCTTTCCCCACAACATAATGGCAAACTCAGCCTTACATTAATGTGACTCACAGCGATCACAGTATGTGTCAAACATGTGGTCCTACCCATGCCTTTACCATCAGGTACCTGCGAACACATGTTCATGAACCCCTCCAACCACTTCTCTAATTGAGTCAACAGTTCACTATAACATGGATTAGAACATTGTCCATATAAATTAAACTGTCAATCTATTATAAAACTACCAGTGGAATTAAATTTATTCTTTACACTATTACTATTAATTATTTTCATCTAGTCCTTACTCAAAAGTATTTCATATATTCTGTGAAATCCAAGGCATAGCGATACACCTTCTAATTGAAGAGATTTGGGGTTTTTGCTCCAAAGGATTAAATGGATGATTAGACCTCATATTTTTACAAGGTATATTTACAGCTATCAGTGTGAAAGACATTTGTGCACTTTGAACTTACAAGGTCTTAGAGATAAATTTTGTTTCCTACCATATTTTTGTAAAGTGCAAGGGTAGATTTTGCAGGGCATACAAGGGTCAGTGATCTTTTTTGATAATTGCACAGTACAATGTATGAACAGAAAAAAAAATTATTTCTTCTGCAGAAAAGATGGTTTTCATGTGTGTTCGAAAAAAGAAATAAAAAGACAGGAGAGGGGAAAGGGAAGGGGAAGGGGAAGGGGAAGGGGAAGGGGAAGGGGAAGGGGAAGGGGAAGGGGAAGGGGAAGGGGAAGGGGAAGGGGAAGGGGAAGGGGAAGGGGAAGGGGAAGGGGAAGGGGAAGGGGAAGGGAACCGGTCACCAAAAATCATGCATCTGCAGAGGACAGTAAAAATATTTTTGTACTTCTCTTTTGAAGCATGGACTGTGTTTTATATCTACATTTTTCACACCTGATCTTCACAACTCTTTAAATATGGGCTCAAAGTTAACCTTGGGGCAAGTTCATCTAATGAATGATACTAGGCACATAGATGTTCTGGATCATTATGCCAAACTTAGGCATTTAATTTCTCTTTTCATTTATCTCTGTCTCCAGCAACACTGGAGTCCCGGTGTTTAACATGGGGACAGCCTTCTCCTAGCCAAACCAGCAAGATACAAATTAGATAGGTGGTCTGCGAGTTGGTTAAGATACTGGCTAACAGGCAGACTCAGAGAGTGGGGATAATGTTTTTTCACTCAGGCTGGTGGCCTGTCACAAGCACCCCAGGTGTCAATACTGAGCCCCATGCTGTTCAACATCTTCATAAATAACCTGGATGATCACCAAGTTTGCTAATGACACTAGACTGGGTAGTGAGGTGGACATGTCAGAAGAGAGAGCCTTCTTACAGAGACACCTGGACAGGCTGGAAGAGTGGACTAGGAAGAACATATGAAGTTTAAAAATGGCAAGTGCAAGGTCCTGAATGTGGGAACACGTAACCAATGAGGCCAGTACAGGCTGGGATCTGTGTGGATGGGAAGCAGCCTGGATGAAAGGGACCTGGGAGTCCTGGTCAACAACAAGCTGAACATGAGTCAGCAGTGTACTGCTGTAGCAACGAAGGCAAATCAGATCCTGGGCTACATCTCCATGGATATTACTAGCAGAGACTGAGCCATGATCATCCTACTCTACTCAGTGCTTGTCAGTCTGCACCTGTAGTACTGTGTCCAGTTCTGGTCCCCACAATTCATAAAAGCTGTGTAAAGATTGGAAGACAATGATGATCAAAGGGCTGAAGAAACTGCCCTACGAGAAAAAAATAAGGGAGTTAGATCTTTTCTCCCTGGAGAAGAGAAGGCTCAGGGGAGCCCTGAATACAGTATTCCAGTGCATAATGCGCTGCTACAAAGAATACAAAGGCTCTTTTTTCACAAAGACCCACACAGAGAAGGCAAGAGGCAATGGGTACAAGTCGCACCAGAAGTAGCATCTCAATATAAGAAAGAAATTTTCTTCGGTAAGAACAATCAATCACTGGAATAACTTCCCCAGGTACATGGTAGACCTGCCATCACTGGAGGTTTTCAAGATGTGACTGGACAGGATGCTAGATGATCTAGCTAATCTAGGCTCTCTTTCCAATTAAATGCTGGACTAGGTGATCTTTTGAGGTGCCCTTCTGACATGAGCTGTTCGGTGATTCTATGCATGTGATTCTGTGATTCTATTTCTTATTCATTTAGTCAGTTAGAAAGACATTTCTATTATAGTATTATGATTTTTCTCATTGAGAATCTCAACGGATTAAATCAAAACCTTATTAGAAAGGTTTGATTCTACAATAACTGAGTGATTTTGTGTAGCAGCTAACAAAACTAGTTAAGTGAGAGTTTCAAATAGAGACTAAACTCATATGTCCATAAGCCAGAAGACTTTTATATTTTGGAAAGAAAAAAGATGTGAGAAAGAAACTGTCTTCTTCATCAAACAGTTGTAAATCACATCTTCCAAGAGAGGAATTATATTCCCTTGTTTAGAATATTGACTAACCTTAAAGATATACAAGGTAGTTCCTTACCCTGGATGCACACATTCATTTAATGGGTTACAACGTAGTGGAAAGCTGCAGGATACTAGTACTGGGAAATAGGAGTATTTTTAGTAGTTATCAGTTCTGCTTGTCATTGGTGAAGATGACCAGCCATAAATAAGTTATCAATACTGTAAGTCTGCTATTACGAGATGATGATTCTTCTGCTCTAGTCAACGATAGATGAGACCCATCTGGAGCGCTGGGTCAGGTGCTGGCCTTTCTAATTAAAGAAAGATACACATTTACTGGAGCAAATCCAGTGAGGGGCGACAAAGCTGATTAAGGGACTGGAGTATCTGTCATTCAATGATACCTAGAGAGTTGGGTTTGCTTAGCCTGGAGAAAAGAAGGCTCAGGGGGATCTTAGTAGTGTGTACGAATACCTGATGGCAGGAGCGAAGACAGAGCCAGGTTCTTCTCAGTGGTGCCTGGTGACAGGACAAGAGGCTGTGGGCATTAACTGAAACATAGGAAATTCCATCTAAACATAAGGAAACAATTTTTTACGATGATGTTAGGTGAACTCTGAAGCAGATCGCCCCAGCAAGGCTGTAGATTCTCCATGTTTGATGATAGTCAAAATCCAACTGGATATGGTGTTGGACAACCTTGCTCTTATTGACTATGATCAAGCAGGGGGTTGGACTAGATGATCTCCAGAGGTGCCTTCCCAACTTGGTGGTTCTGAGTTAACTAAGAACCTCCCAGTTAACATGGTTTATTGAGAGATTAACTGCAAAACTTCAATTTGCTTGCCTTGTAAGGTTTACTGCATATGAGGTGGTGATGGGCAATCCAGCTTCTTAATGAATCATGCGTTCACGATAAGCAGGCGAGTAAGAGCACCTGGTTTATACACGGCATGTATCAGAGCCGAGCTTGCTGAACTTGCTTAGCAAAGTGCATATAAAATTCTTCTTATAAAAACAACTTAAAACAGCCTGAAGAAAAAAAAATCCATTTTATTTAACTACCCACCTGTGAAATATGAAAGAACATCCTTAAATACTCTAGAGTGGCTTACTGATTGTTTGGAAAAGAGAAATGTTGCAGAGCCCAGCTCAGTATTGTTCTTAACACTGCACTTAAATGTAAGTACATGTTCAAACCTTGTTTTCATTCATTTTCACATAGCTCAGTGGTACTTAGATACATACATAACTGTGCATTTAAATGCTTTGCTGAAAAGGTGCCTCTGACATTTCTGTGACACCATATAGTCCAAGATGCTGAATAATGCTATGATTTGCAAACTTGTTTGCAAATGTAACCACCAGAAGCTCTCTGCTATGCTTAAAGCCAGTAATTTAAAATGATGATTGCAGGAAAAGTTTTTGCTTTATTTGAGTTTATTTTAAAATTTATTTTTACTGCTTTAAGATTCACAGTCAGTTTTAATTAAGACTCTTAATGAAACTGTAAAATCTCATTTTGCATACTGCATGGACATTATTTCTGGGGAAAAAAAAAGGAAAAAAAAAAGATGGTAGCCTGTGTCATTTTCCAGGATATGGAAGTAGTATTACCTGCTAGGAATGTAAGATAACATAAACAGTAAGAAAACAACATTGAAAGTGTCACATAAACAAAGATTTTTTTTTTTTTTTATCCTAACAGTTATAACTGTAATGTGTGTAAGGAAAAGGTGTTTTTCTTCCCTTTGACTGTTTCAATAGAAACTAAAAACTAGTAACAATTTTTCCAGCTACTAAAAAAATATAAAAAAGCCAACCCCCCAGAAAAAAAAAACAACCAAAAATCAGAACTGTTCACTGGAACTTCATTTAGTAAGCCTGAAAAATACAAAAAGATGGTTTATATCTGATTTATTTGTTTCTTTGCTTGTTGTGTTCTGTTGTGGTTTTAAACCCCACAGTTTTTCTGTAGAAGTACCAATCAGTGACTATTTTACGTGTATTTTGAACCCTGTCTTTGTGGATAATGAAGTTCCTTTTGAAAATGATGTTAAAATCATGTATAGTTTAACAGAGGCTAGGCATTAGTACAGTTCTGATTTCAGCTGAATTTTCTTACAGATGCATGTTGATTTGGGCAGGTGACCTATGTGCAGTTCACACCCTCACCACTCCTGTTTGCCTAGCAGTGGTTTTCATCAGTGCCCTTGAGCAAAGCAATAGGACAGACCTGAGCTGTGTATTAGTGTCATGATTTCCCTTGACATAAGAAGTTGGATTGTGTAGCGCACAACCTCTTGTAACATCTCAGCAACATCACATGTAATCCCCTCTTCTGTTCTCTCTCCAGAAAGAGTGCTAATTACATGTTAGATATGTGATACTATAAATATCCATCCAGTGAGATTAAACACCCTCGTGGATTTGATGATAAGCTCTTTGTGTCTGAGACAGTGGAGGTTTTTGTTCTTCAGTTATCTTGCACAATAAGGCGCAGTCTGAGATATCTGGAGTTCTGGGAGATTTAGTAATGTATAATGAGGATTTGAGTGAGGAAGATACGTGTGTACACGTCTTAACTAATACATCAGGAATTTTATCACATCTGCAATGGAAGGCTATTACCCTCTCTTCAGTGCCTCTGACTTTTTGTGTGACACCACCTACATTCAATCTTAATTTAAATTGTGCTTTCTAGAAATTATAATGAATTTTTCTTTTAAGAAAGGATTTCTCAATTAGAACTAATCCCACTGGTCACCTGAAAAACTTTCTAAAGTGGCCCATCTTTAAGGCGTGTTTGTATGTTTTGCAAGCATGAGAAGTTCTGTTTGGAGTGATTCTTAGCCTAGGCTCAGTCGAGAAGAAACATTCTGCAGGGACACAAAAACTCTATGTATTCTGGGTAAATGTAATTGTGCTTACCACAGTTATGCTGGTGAACGAGGAAAAATATTGAGGTATGTAATGCCATTAAAATTATTCATTTAAATGGGCTGTTTCCATTGTGCACAGGTGGTAAACTTATCTCACATGTTTTTTGTATAAAAGTCTGAAATAAGTGAACACTGGCAAACAGAATCTAATGGTGTCATTAAAAAGATTGTAAAAATGCCTGTTGTGGCAGATGTGTGCTTTCCTTCTGTTGATATACATTCAGATTATTGGTCAAGATCAAACAAATGCAGACTTTCAGCATGTCTAAAAACGTCTGCATTCTAACAGGTTCTCTTTGGAAAGAGATCTGTTTCCTTAAGGGCCAGGATAGCTATAAAATAACCAGACTGCCTGATCAGATCCAACGTCTACTCTTATTTTCTTTGATCAGAGCTGTATTCCCTCTATTCTCTGCCATCTACTGTTTCAGCTGAACAAGAGATTATGTGTTGCATCATTCTGGGGTGAGGAAGCATTTCAACAGAGTAATAAATGTGGAGAAATATACAAGACTCAGAGCCAGGAAGCCATCAGCTTTTTCTTCTCTCTAAAAAATGTTGCCCTCCATTTAACAATAATTGCCATCTTTCCAGTGATTATTTACTCTACTACGCAATGTAACACAGGCACAACTGTTGTTGCCCACCAGAGGACAGGATGAATTTAAACACATTTCCTCAGAGCCAAATTCTCCAGCCTAAAACAAAAGTTGATGGACAGCTGGGAATATTGCAGGACCATGTGCTTCCCTTCTGCTTGGAACAGGAGCTGTTCTCCATGGCTATTCGTAAAGCGGAGCTCAGTGGTTGCTCAATTCACCTTCAAGTGAAGAGTCCTCCGGCGTCTCGAGTAAAGCTTGTGGGGAAAGAAGATAGAGGATTTACAACCATCTGTCTGTAACCTCCCCTTGGGAAAATTTCTGTGCAGTAGTTATATGTCCCAGCGGAGGGATTCCTTCTCAGTATTTTTTCAGGCAACACCCTGTATCAGGAAGATTTGGTTTTGCCATCCAGGCTTCAAGCTTCTGTTTATTCAGAATAATGCTCAGAAACCTTAAATGTTCATAGTGTCACTTGTACTAAATCCTAGTATTTAGACTTCGTAACTGTAAAATCCACTTAGCTAGCTTTAGTTAGCTTGGAAGTATTGCTATAGCCCAATCTACTACTTCTATGCCAGCTAACTGGTTCCATCTTTGCTCAAGTGCAAAAGAAAGTCTGATCTTCACTTTCTCTAAGTGTCTGAACTTCTACAGGCAAAGATGGTGAAATTCCAACACATCAGCAGAGATAGCTAGTTTACAGACAGCCACGGTCATGTCTTGGACATTAAGCACTTCAGTGTTGAGAGTATACTGGATTTTCTATTTGGGGCCTGAATCTCTTGTCATCAGCATCAGTGGAAGTCCAGCACAGCTTTGGAATTATGTAGGTGTAATACTGATGTATAAGACAGGAAAATCCATTCTGTACAGCACAATGCATCTTTAGAAATGGTAAAAGACAGACAATGTTCATTTCTTTTTAAAACACGCAAAGCTCTTTACCTAAAAGTACCTCAAAGTCTTGGACTTCTTGACTTCCTTCTCTGTTGCTGGACTGCTTGGCTATAGGTTGCCTGGGATGTTATTAGATTACTGTATTTGGACTTGAGACTTGATACATAAGTAACCGGTATCAGCATGATATCTCTGTCCAACTCACTTAGCGAATGAAAACACCCCCCCGTGTTCTCTGAACCAGATGGAGCACAGAAGGTTACACAAGGAAAGCTCTCTGAGCTCAATGTGAACTTCGGTTTCTAAATCAAACCCTTTATTTGAGTACACCAAGAGCATAGCTTGAGAATTATGTCAATGCAATTATTTTGTACATAAGTTGATCTGAAAGAGAAAGTGGCTTTTTATAGCAATTCCCTCTTCCTCACTTTCAAAAACCAAGAACTAAGTTAAAAATAGACACTCACAAATTTAGAATGAAAACATCTACAGTTACTGGTGGCTCTTGTGTTTCTCTGTTTACAGGGAAAATTCCTGAAAACAAAATGTGGTGCACTTCTATATATAGTAATTTGTTCTGGTGTAGAGAGGGTTAATAAGGCTCTCCATATACCTTGGTGTTCAAATAGCCTTCCCAAATGATGTTGCGGGGAGTAAACCTGCACTATGGGTCAGAGCCTGGCAGGGCTCTGCACACAAGACACGTTGCTTAAGTAGGTGGAGATAGTTTCTACTCTGGAGCATTCAGATGCACCAGATCTCTCCAGGAACTAGCTGAGGATTTATCACAATGAAGGTAAAGTCGGTTATTTAGTATTAATCTTAGCTTGGTTTTTAACTTTTTTTTTAAAAAAAAAATGAGAAGCAACCTTTGATTTAAATATTTGAAGCTTTACCTGTCATAACACTAAGCCATTTAGAAGTATTTTTCTGTATATTGACTTTCTCAAGATATTGAAACTTATTTTCATTTTATGCACGGTGCAGTTCAACTTTTTAAACAGTACATGTCAGACAGAAAACAACATAGCTAGAGGTACCCAGACTGCCTTCTCCGTACATATTTGAATTTAACAGTGCTCTTTTCATTAACTGAATACTTTTGACTCTCAGTTGCTGCCTCATTTAATGCTGACTGTTGTATAAGCAACAGTAGCACTAGTTTACCTGCCTAGGGAAGGCTGTTTGCAGCAGTTGGATGATCAGGCAGTTCTTGTTTGAGCTGGATTATGACCACCAGCAGCACTGACCTAGTGCAAGGAGTGATGTTCCATCACCACTCTGCCTGCTGCATTTGTTTTCAGGATTTCTTGTTTGAGCCAGGCTACGTCCTTCACTAATACTGACCTAGTGCAAAGCATGGTGTCCCACAATGTATTTTAGGGACACAAAAATGAGCAGAGGGATAGAACACCTCTCCCATGAAGAAAGGCTGAGAGAGCTGGGGATGTTCAGCCTGGAGAAGAGAAGGCTCTTGGGACATCTTATTGCAGCCTGTCAGTACTTAAAGAGGACTTATAAGAAAGAAGGGGAAAAACTTTTTAGCACGGCCTGTTGCGATAGGACAAGGGTGACGGTTTTACAGTAAAAGAGAGAAGATTTAGGCTAGATCTAAGGAAGAAATTTTTTACAATGAGGGTGGTGAAACACTGGAACAGATTGCCTAGAGAGTCTGTAAAAGGCCCATTGCTGGAAACATTCAAGGTCAGGTTGGACGGGGCTCTGAGCAACCTGATCTAATTAAAGATGTCCCTGCTCACTGCAGCAGGGGTGGACTAGCTGACCTTTGAAGGACCCTTCCAACCCAAACCATTCTATGAGTCTATGATTTCCGTCACTACTCTGCCTGATGCATTTGCTTTCAGGATTTCTTGTTTGATCTGGGCTATATCTTCCACCAGCACTGACCCAGTGCAAAGTGTGTTGTCCTGTCACCTCTGTGCCTGCTGCATAGTGGAGCTCTGCAGCCAGGATTGTCTTTAGATTGGAGCATTAGCACCATCACTATCCCTGTAGTATACTCCAGGAACAGGGAAAAGGTATTTGACATAGCTACTATAGACCTGAATGGCCTACCTGCTAGGTTACCGAGGTGGGGCTGCTGCTTGAACTGGGAAACTGGTGCAGAGTTGAGCTGCCTTTCTGCCGGTGCTTTGCTTACAAGTCATTGACATTGGATCTCTGTTAGTCCTTCACACCCTGTGTGATGGACAGCAAAGCAGGTAACCCTCACCAGTGGGAGTACAGGGTCCTCTCCTCTTCCCCAGAACAGATCATACCTTAGCAACTTCTTCCCAGAGAAACAAATTTCAAACTTTAGGATAAGAAAGGTTTGCATCCAACTTTCCTCATTGAAAAACAGTTGTAACCACAAAGGTTGTTATTGCAAAAAGCAACCTCTATCTTCTTGTTCTCAGCTCCATGTTTCTCAAAGTATATTTGTGCACTCATGCTCCTGTATAGGGTTCCATAGGATAGGTAGCCATACCTAATGTCTGAATCCCAGACAGCCTTGCCCAGGAGATGGGCAGTTCTCTAGCTAAGTATTCATCTCAGACTAGAGGTGATGTTTTTAGTAATTCATACAATAACAGGACTTTAAAATATCTTTTTTTTCTGGCAAAGCCAGTAAAAGGAAGCTAAAGTTTTATTTAGAACATTATCCACTGAAGAATTGTCATTGTATATGTTAGATTACAACTTCATTTGTTGTATTTGTGCAATTTTTTTTAACTTTTTTAGAAATGGCTCTAAGTATAAAAAATGGATTGTAAATTTTGAGTTACTTGTCACTTCTTTATCTTGTTCTTGCCTTTTTATTTTTTTTCACAATGCTAAGCAAGAAGAAACCAGCTATCTCTAATGAAATCTTCAAGAAATCATTTAAATTGCCATGCATTTATAACAAAGCAACAAACATTCGTACTCTTTCAAATTTTTTTTTTCATGGAAGAAGTGACAAAATGCGCCCTTGAATAAAACCAACTGCATTTTTGAAGAGAGAGCAGAAATTTGCCCACATTTTTATGTTTAAAGAGTGTGGAATATGTCACTTATCAGTCAAGGATTATCATAACAATGAAAATTCAACACACACACTTTGAAGCAGATGTTACTAATATGAGTAGTACCATTCCGCTGCTGCATTTATGTATGTATGTATTTATTTATTTAAAGAGTCCAACTGTAAGGGAATATATTTTGCCAAGGATCTACTATTAGATTCAGTTTGAAGTGGTAAAGTTTTTGTGGGTTTTTTGTTTTCAGTTTTTGGGTTTGTTTTGTTGTTGTTCTTGTTGTTGTGGGTTTTTTATGGAGGCAAATGTTTACTTGCTGCAGTCATTAGAATTGCTTTCTGTTTCTTTAACAGACCACTTGCTCCCTACACAAGACAAAAAAGTCTCTCAGAATAGCTCTGCAGGGACTCATTTAAAAATACTTTTATCAAGAATTTATTTTTCTAGATGCGTGTGATTTTATTACTTTTAGCCTGGCCCAATAGTGTGATCCTGTTTTCCATATCATCTTTCCACCAGTGCTGTTTGGAATGGACTAACTTTGGCATAATTTGGAAAGGTGAAAAGAGCTACAATAGTATAGTGGGCATAAAACCCATGAGGCTTCAAGAGAGGGTGCTGAACGCTGATGTAACCTATATGGGTGAAGAATCAGTCGCTAAACAAAACAGTTGAAAATTCTTCATATATCTTGAGGATGAGTCTGGTTTGGTTCTTTTTTTCCTTTTCTTTTTTTTACTGATCTTAGAAATCACTGTCGTTCTAAAAATTTCTTCATTAAACAGAAAAGAATTTTTTCACTTTTCCTCTACAAAACTGAAATCCACAAATTGGATTTTCATTACTGCTTTATTTGCGTCACTGAAAGGCTGTTAATAGGGAGAAATTGTTAGAACAATAAACATCTGCTCCAGAGGTGCAGTAGGCTGTACTTATGCCATTACGGTCTTGCATTTTACAGCCAGGAAGTTTAGAACCTGTCATATGAAAATGTCCTTCGCATGTAGATTGCATCTTTCAAGTCAGATCTGTGACTTAGCTCTGCGATGGAGGGAGTGGTAAGGAAACACAGTGATACTTTGGTCTATGAACTATTAAAAAGGGAAGGTGATAGGTAAATTTTTTTTACTGGTTACTTATGTGTGTGCAGGCAGAAACTTTTCTTGCACCACTAATGCAATGGGACTAATCATAATGCTTTGGTCTTTTAAACAGGCACATTTAAAAGTTATCCAGTATAGCAAAATCCCATCGCTGGGGGTGGGGCGGTCGGGTGTGACACGGGATGACACGACAACTTATAAGTCAGTTATTTACTGTCTGATAATGACCTATACTTTACAACTGGCATGTAATAAATGAAAATCATGTTGTTCACAAACCTAGATATAAAATTGCATTTGTTCAAAGACTAATCATAGGCATAAGACAGTTTCCTTCCTGGTAGATATGTTTAATAGCCATCCTTAGATTTATTCTGATAAATGAAAATTATTAGATAAAATGGGATTTTCATGTCGTTAGACAGACTTCCTTGCAGAAAAACACGTAGCCCTACAAGCATTAGTAATTATGACTGGTAAATATTGGCATTAGAGTAACAGGAAAGCCTCACTAAGAAGTGACAGACTGAGCTGGGTGCTCTGCAAACATCTGAAGGCACAGACGGCCTGCTGTCAGACAGTGGTAAATAAATGAAAGGTCATTATGCTCCTGGATAAAGTGGATGAGGTTTTTGTTGTGTCTTTTTTTTTTTTAATTGGGGGGGCTGAAGTAGGCAATAACCTACTTAACCTTTAAGGTTTATGCCATCTTCTTTTTTTTCTAAATGTTTCTGCCTCTTCACCTTATAGAAGACTGCAGTTCTCTAGCATCCATCAGGAAGAAAAGCAAATAAAAGAAAAATAAAAAAAGAAAAAAACTCTCTTCACAAGCTTTTTGCAGTTTATGAACTGTGGTTCTTTGTAGTTCTTGTGACATGGCATGTAAATAAATGTAAATTATTTTAGAAAGCTATTAATCTAGGTGTCTCTTACAGCCCTATGATAGTTTCCCCTTTTTGGGAAGTCTTCTGTTGGAGCAGTCTGTGGTGTATGGAGTGGGAGCACACACAATGCAAGCTCTTAGTGTAAGAGTAGCACAGGCACAGTGGACAGAAACATTCTGGAAAAGGACACTTTTACCATGAAAAAATGCAAAAGATTTAGACAGTGTGCCTTTGCCCTACACACACCCCATGTATAATATCCTGTAATTTCCTACAGGTTTAATTCCCTCTCTCTTGCCTCCTCCCAAATTATGTGCAGAAACATCTCATAAACTGTCTTGCTAAGGCATGCTGTGTAACCAGGATATATGGACGACACAGAAACAGTATTAAGGAGAAACTGCTCTGTTGGTGCTTGGTATGTGGACTTGACTTTTCAGAAGTAATGACCTCAGCCTATTCCTCAAGGCTTCCCTTCTGAACAGTCCAAGCATTTGAGTCAAAATTGCCAGGACTTAAATGCCAAACTAATCTAATTTAGTACTTTTAGCAATAGCTTGAGTCATGCTCTGAATGCTCTGTCTTGCTTCATTTAATTAAAAAAACAACACGAGGCAAAAATAATACAAAAGCAAGGCTGCCAAAGCGCTGCAGTCTGCTTGTTATCCAAGTGGATTTGTTTACCAACTTTACTCTTTATGTAGAGTACAGTTAAGCCTTTCTCCCCAACTTGTTTGTAATACTGTCACCTCACCCAAGCTAAAGGCTATGAACTCTGCACTTCTTCCAACCAAAGAAGGCAAAAGTTTATTACTAATATTTCACTGCTCCTTAACACCCAATCATTTTTTCCATGAAATATTTTATTCATTTGTATAAGTCCTATACTAATCTTAACATAGCAGCACAGCAATACAAAGCCTAGGTATTAGTATATGCATTTGCATGGAAGAATTAACAAAAGAACTGCAAGACAAAAACATAAGAAATTATTCTAGTAGTTTATTTTTTAGGCTTTATTCTCCTCTGAGTGTTGAGTAGATAAGAACTCCATAGAAATTAATGTGAACCTCCTTAACTAAGTGAGATTCCTTTTTTTCTGATTTCTTATCGTACAGGTCATCAACACACCACCGTTTGGTAGAGGATAAGGAGGAACTTCCTTATCCTTCCTTTCTTGTATGTTTATCATCTACCAGAAAGCTTCATACACTTGTTTCTCAATATCTGCCCCTGGCCAATGTCACAAATTGGATGTTGATTGAAAGCAGCATACTAACATTTGGCCCCATTTAAAGATCATACGACTGTAGAAAATAAGAGCTGGCATTTCACTGTACACACTTTCTCATACATATATGCACAATCATAATATCTGCATTCTCTAAACTTTCAGACTTAGATTTTCTATGACTACCTTGTGTAACCTTTTGAAAGAATAATTCAAATAATCTTTAATTTATCCTATTTCCAGTTTCATCAAACTATTCTAGGCCACTCTGAGCATTTTCTGCACAAGTATTGGGATTCATCTGACCTTACTTGAAATGCTTGCAATGTGGACACACGCATATTAACTGGTGTCAAGACTCCTTCTGTGGAATGACAAAAAACCAAAACACTTCTAGAGAGTATTTGACTGACCTATTTTAAATAATTTAGTTACCAAAAGATGACTCACTCCTTACAAGTTTCTACTTCTCCTTTTTGACCATAACAAGTTTAAAGACTGGCTCAAAAATAGAGAGGAATCTTAATCAACCATGTCTGTAGTCTAAGTTAGGCTCCCACAAGACCGTGTTGACGGCAGAAATATTTGTAACTAAACTACAGATTACTGAAAACTGGAGCTATATTTTGATGTTGGAAAAGATCTCAAAAAAGGTATAATTCCATGTATGTGCACTTCCTGAATAGACAATGCCACCACAGACTAAGAATTGAGTTGAACCAGTTGGCAGCAACATCATCAGCATCTGCCACCTCTACAGTAGACCGTGCAAGTTTCATTTAGGTGAGTGGACAGTTTACTGGCCAAACAGCTGTATCCCATCTTCTCTGGGGAAAAGGCAGTAGGCAGATATTATTCTGCACATTGGAGAAACTTTAGCACTGTTATTGGTATACACACCATAATTTGATTCAAATAATTTGTTCTGGAAAAGGGAAGTGCGGCCAAATTATATGGAGTTGAGGGAAAAACAGGACAATGTCATTATTTCCCATTTGGTAGAGTGAGGAGTGGACATGAATGTCCTGATACTTCAGCAAAGCAATGATCTGGAGCCATGAAATTACCTCATGAGAAACCCAAATTCCGCTATGAGCAATATACTCATGGCTTGGCTTCGCGGACGAAGATTTGGGTGAGCAATATAACTACATGTCTGAAAACCCTCAGCTTTGATGAAAATGTGGATCTTATAATAAATTTTGATTTTTAAGGTCACCTCTTTCTAAAAACAAGGCCTCAGTTTAGACTAGTCATGATTGCTGAAGCTTTATTTTCCCTATAGAAGAAGAAAAGGAATCTCAAGTCCAATAAACCTCAGGGTAGATGACATTGTTTAATTTTCACCACCCACAGAGGTTTCCTGAAATAAATAACAGGTCTGAAATCTATTTTCATCTTTGTACATCCCTGTCTGGCCCATTGGTAAATTCACTTTGACTCAACTCCTAAAATCCATAAAATAGACAGAAATAAAAAGATTTCTTCTGTTTTTTTATGTTTAAATTATTGACTATGGAAGCCACAAAGCGGAGGCAGGTAAGTTAGAGGGCAGCCAGACACTAAATGTAATTGCGTATGAAATATTAGAAAATATTACATAAACATGGCGTGGATTTTTGAAAGTCTAGTTTAGGTTCCACTGAGGTTTTGTCTGGGCTCCAAATATACATTCATGTATTGCTTAAGCCCATCTACTGAGCCACAGGTGACAGAAATAATCACCATTATTGTTAAAGTCTTTTTTGGACTTCCTAAAGCAAATAATACTGTCACAAGGTGGAAAAGGGGGAGAAATAGGTATGTGTTTCCAACGAACCTGACTAAACAACCGGCCAGAAAAACTGTATTTGAGGACCTTTCAAAATAAAAAGCCCACAGCCTAAAATCACTAGTGCCGGATCTGCAGCTAATTTTCTTACTGATCATAAGCCCCAAGGAGTGCTCTGCAGTCCTGGTGGCCATTTGTCCTCAATGATCAAAAATATGAGGCTGGAATCCATTCTAAATGCTGAACTTTTTTAAAAAACATTACTTTTTCCACCAGTCTGGCCAAATCTCTGCTTACCAAGAACCTCGAGCATAAATGTCAAAACCAGCTTTTCCAGATGGGCTTGTAAAAAATTACGGTTCCTAGCTAGACACTGACCTCACTTACTATATCACTGTGCCACTTTACTGTTCCAAACTATTGTCAAGTGCCAATATGCTTTCTTTTTACTGCTATATTACTCTGCCATTGCAATGTGCTGATGTTATTTGAGCTGATATGATTGGTGGATAGAGAACAAAACTCTGACCTTTGAGTCAAATGACCATTCATAAATCATGTATGTAAGTATTTGTCTACTGCTCTTGTTTCTAAGTATTATTCCTCATTTTTATCCTTCCTGTATTCCTAAAGATGCAACATGCCTTTTATCTAGAGGCAGGTAAGAGCCTTTACTCAGTTTAAAAGATTGTTTCAGTTATCGCCATAAAAACTTCTTGCCAGTAAGTTTTCCTGCTGTGGGTGATTTCTCCCTGAAACATGGAGTACATTCCAATATTTTTGAAATAACTCTTGGATTGCCAATAAAATGAAATCTCAATAATTCTTAACTATCCCCTAAATATTTGAGGGAAGACTAATAAATACCTAGGAATGTCAAACTCCTGGCAATAGAAACCTATTAATCTAGAACAGTTTTTAAACAGTGCAAATGCTAGAAAACCTGTGCTTTCTGGCTATCCGCTGTCATGAACCTATGCTAGTATGTTCTCCCCGTTTTCAACTGGAATGCAATTCCCTGCCTAGAGCTTTGTATTTCCCTGCAGATATGCTGAATTCTGCTCATAGGAAAAAAAAAAAAAAAAAAAGAATCGCACTCTTCTCATTGCAGATCTCCCATCGATACCTTTTGACATCTTCTTAATGAGCACACTACCCCTAAAGGAAAAGCATAAACTATGCCATCATACCAGTTAATCTTCTAGATTTTCTGGCTGGTTATACTCAGTGTTTCTTCCTCTCTTTCTATTCCTAAGACACTTCTCACCTTGAATTCACCTTTAGTCTCTGACCCAGCATTTCCAGTCATCATCTGTATTTTGCACCCTAGTAGGTGACATTAAAATCTTTAAGAAAAATGTGTAGAACAATTGTGCTTTCAGTGCTAATCTGCTTTTAATGGAGTATTTGCTTTTAGCCGTCTGAAACAGTCTCCTCAGCTTGATCTCCTTTTAATCTAATGCATCTGGAGAAATGGTAAAAACTTAATTAATTTGCTTTGTAAATGGATAAAACATTCCGTGCTCATCTTCTGTGTATGTACATTGGGGTAAACTGTATTCACTTCAACTTTTTTGGAATTCCTCAGATCCAAAATATACTTAACTCTTTGGATAGTATTATTAATCTGCCCTGTTTGTAAAGCTCCTTTGCTCACTTCGAAAGCACCAATCCTGTCCACTTCCATGGGGCAGGTTTTCTTGGTCATTCTCCGAAACAGACCTTGTTTTTAACCAAAGCTCCTTGATTCACTTCTGTTTATGGAAGATTCTTTATCAACGTTAACCTTTTATTGCAATCCAATGAACCGTATTTTAGTTGCCATTAGTGTTCTTGTTCTTACCTGCATTTTTCTTGGCTCAGCTCAACAAAGTATGATCAGCTGTCACAGGATGGACTATTTCACATAGATAACCCATTTTGTAAGAGGAGAGTAGTTTATAACTGGCCTAGTTAAATGCTTGCTTCTCCAGTTGTTTTGCATGCTGAAATTCCCAAACATGCACTGGAGTTTCTAAATAGGTAAAGAATCTTATGCTAAAATAACATGGGCAAGAATGACTGGTTTATTTGGCATATGACTAGATATTTACAGGCTAAATCAGAATGCCAAATGACTTCTGAGCTGGTGACACCCTTGATAATCAGGACTTGCCAATACATGACTAATGATCCAGTACACACTGTGCTTGTCTAGTTTTTCAGCTGTATGATGTTTTTCCACACTAGTTTTTGTTCTATATTTATTTTTTTTTTCTATTTGAAGTTCTCTGGGCAAGCAGCTGTGCATAGCAGGATGCTGACTCCTCAGTTCTGCAGAAGTGATTTATAAAGGTATCATACAAAGACACGTGTCTCGGACCCTTATTCAATTTTTACACAACTTGTTCTCAGACAGATTCTCATTAGAGTTGTTGCATACCGTTAAAATACTTGGCTGAAAGCGTATCCATGAATTGAATTTTATGTTACTCCTTCATGCAAAACATATCCTTAGTTACCCCAAAGGTATTTAAATACTTATAAACATGAATGGCCCTATTGGTTGCTATTTTATTTCACTGACTACATTTTACTCCTGGTTTTAAGCAATGCATTTCAGTGGACATCTCTTTACTTATAGCCTAATTCTGTCCTTGTAACATGAATTGGGTAGTTCTACTTTGACAGCCAACATATAGGTTGGAAATTAATTACTAATTATAATTCTTCTTCTCCATAATCAAAATCATTAGTGTCATCACTTTGGCATCATTTTCAAAGACAGGTTGCGCTAAACTCAGATGCTTAACTGTTGGCACAGTGATAGTTACTCAGAAGGGTTGTCATAGTTTTGAGTTGTAGTTTCTCAGAACTAAAAAAAAAAAAAAAAAAATTGTTTAAAAAATGACAAGATGGAGAAACAAACTAGAAAAAAGATAAAAGGAAAGAATGGGTCATAAAATTAACATTTATTAATAAAAGTCTCCCTTTAACTGTTTCTGTGTGGAAAGTGTTGCATCTACATTCCTTACTTCCAGTACCCAGAACCTGATAAAATGAAGAGGTAAGCCAAGTGCTCTGGGCCGCTAACAAGACTTCCTTGAAAGGTCTTGCAAGAAGATAGGTATGGGCTCATATATCTATGTTTTATGTCCAAATGGAGGTACCACTTTGAGCTTGGAGACAATTTAGATGTCCTGATGACGTGTTCCCAGGACATCCAGGTGCAGGGTTAGCATCTATGAAACAAGACCAAATGTTTGGAAAACCTTCAAGAGACATACTCAAGGCCTTGAATAGGGCAGATCCCATCACCGTGTCTCGCTGTTCTGTTGCCCAGTACAAGGTGTAATGCAGAGCCCATCTCAGCTGCCAAACTGTCTCCTTTGACTGAAACAAACTTGGGAGCCCATCTGTGAAGCTTATTCCCAGGACCAAGTGCCTACATTTAGGCACTGTCACACTCATGGGTGCAGAAGAAATTAGATTTTTTTTTTTGCTGTGGGTCACGTGGCTCAGGACTTTACCTTAGCTCTTTAACTAGCATCAATTTTATTAATTTCTGTTATTGTGTGGGATGGGAGGGCAGCAACTTGGACTTCTTTTTTTCCTTTTTTGTTTTTAAATGAAAAAATCTTAAAAAATAAGAAACTGTTTCCTTGAATCTGTTTTGTTCATTGTTTGCAAAAAGAATAGGATTTCTTCTTCAGTGACAGGTAAAAAGCGGCAAAAAAAAAAATGGGGAAATGAAAGTAAAGTCTGTACATATTTTCCTCTATCCTGACAAATAAAGGGATACGTAAGTGCTGTTTTCTTCCACTGCTAAAACCCCCTCCCCAGGAATTTGAAGGAAATGCAAGTCCTCCCAAATTATATCTTTTATAAAATTTTAGGACTTCATTAAAATTTCTGGCTTGTTCTTGAATTTTTCCAATGTATTCCTGGCTTTAATTTTCTTTGGAATCATTTTTAACCATTTGAAACAGTCCTTTTCAAGACGGCAAAATAATAGTAAGAATGATAAAAAGTATATGGACAATTCACTGAAATTAAAGGCACTTTCCATCTTCCAAAACCTGTCTGTCAACACAAGAAGAAATATGCAAAAAATGTGAGACAAACAAGCCATATGTTTTCCTTTTCATGCATCTGGCAAAAATGTGATTCCTTTTGCCGTGTTTCTTCTGTGATAGGAATTTATTTCACAAAACTGACATCACATATTTCCTCTCAGTTCTGTTCTAGTCCTCCTAATTTGCCTAAATCTGCTATTCTGCACAGTCCTCTTTTTCTGTAGTCCTGGTGCATTTTCCTTTATACTAAGGTCATCATCAAATCTTACCGGTCCATGACATTGCTAAAATTCAGGAAAGTCCTTGATCCAGCAGGAAATCTAAGTAGGTCCAAGAGCTGAAATTGTGAGGAAAACAGTATAATAGCTTAATAGGGTGGTTTATTAGTGACTTGAATAACTTAGGTATAGAACTTCAGCATGTTCAGTCTTTTAGGATATCTTCCTGAAAGATATATGCTGGTTCAATCAAAAATTATGTGCATGTTGCAAACTCATTAGCTAAATCCTTTGGTTTATGGTGTGAGAGTGTAAAACGGATAACTATAGTGGTCTCTTCTAATCTTGAAATCTGGTAAAACATAATTTCTTCAATAATCCTGCTAAAAAATTGGATCATGCCCAATCACCTTTGAATTGCTTCTTCCTAATGTCTTTCTCCTATCTGAAATGTCAGAATTTCTTTTTGATTTACACAGTACAGTAGTAACCTATTCAGTCCCTCATTTGTGTCTTCTTTCATACCTGTGGTATCACATTAATCTCTTAGTTTTCCTAGTTCCAGCACTCACAGTGTACTTGCACATAGGATTTATCTTACTCTGTTCTATCCCACCTTTCTTTCCCAGCATTTTTTTCTATCTCTTCCAAAATACCTTTCAGTTTTCTCCCATATTCTTCTACATGCTACATTTCCTTTCATTTTAATAGTCATTCTGTAGCCAAATTTTTCAGTGGAAAAAGATGTTCTTTTCTGAATCATCTTTGGCAAAAAAATTACCAAAGCAGAAAAAGTGGCTAAAATTATTCCCTTATTCTTTGGAAATCAGTTTTCATATGACCAGTTAAGGGAAAATCCACAACATTTATATAATGTATTTAATAGGCAGAGTGAATTCCTTGGACAAAAATGTTTTAATTTCTTGAAGTCTGAATAACATAGAAGTATTATTTACTCCATTTTAATTAGTGGTAAAAAATTTCAAACAAAAAATATTTTTTAGTCTTTATTACCTGAACTGACTTTAAGAAACATCACTAATTGTAAATATATAAGCATGGTATTTAAAATGCAAATTGTTAATACCAGTTATAGTAATTATATAGAGTAACCCTACATGCCACAGTGAATTATAGTAGTTTCTCAAATTCAGTAGCTGGCTAACTTTAGAACTGAGCCATGCTAATGTTAGTCTGCTCTTATAAACTCCTATTATCCTGCTCTATATCATCTGTTCATACCATATGTTTGCAAAACATTCATAGTTCAGAAACATTAGGTTGACTAACTCTGAAATGAGCATGTTTGTAAATGTTTGTAAGACTGAAACTTAAATTTACATGCTAAAATTTTTACACTATGAAGCTCTCTTCCTTCAGAGCAAAAGCTTCTGGGCACTTTATCAAAAAATTAACTATAACAACATTTTCAAAATGGCTATAACCCAAATAAATCATAATGTCTCTAGATAATGGGATAAAAAACATAAGAAAAAAATACCTAATGAAACACACTAGTTTTGTTGAGTAAAGTTGCAACACATGTGGTGAGTGAAATAGCTCAGGCAGTAATTCCTTCCAGTTTCCAGGTCTTCTGTGCATCATCTGCCCATTTGTTATACACACCAACAGCCCACAGTTTGGGCATGCAAAATTGCTAGACTATTTGGTACAATCCTGAGAGCTCAACTCAAAACTAAAATCCTTTTGTTTCACAGAATATCAACATGCAGAAGCTGGTTCAAAAGCAATGGGTTCAAATCCTGGTTATAATAAAATGGCATAGACTCACTGATTTCAAAGAAGGTGTGCCAGTTTCTGTCAGAAGAAAATGTGACTCATCGTTAATTACGGGAGTAATAAGAACATTATTCTGTGAATTTACTTATTTCTGATTATAGAAATCTAATGTAAGTCACTTAAACTAAAGTCTCCAGAATGTTGTGCTGATATACCTCAAACCTATATCCTTTGCACCCTGAAGGATTTTTTTGATAACGCAAATAGTTAGAGTAGCTAAAATCTGGAAAAGTGCATTGGATATATAAATTAGCAATACTGAAAGACTAATTCGAGGATTGCTATAAAAAAACCTCGTCCTGATAATTCATACTGAAGGAAACAATTTTTTTTCTTACCAACTCTTTCATAGGTAGAGTTCATCCAGTCCTAAAAGAGAGAGGAAAGTGACTCTACTTTTGCATTAGGCATAGTGAGACTGTAGAAGTCAAGTTAAATCTAGGTACCTGGTTTGTAGACAGCTATGTTTTGATGAGAAAAATCCAAGGCGTAGAGCAAAAGAATAATCTCCTCCACAATGATCCCAGATGCTGATCACTAAATTCTGGACAAATAAGTCTTCAAATATACTTGTGAAGAGCAAAATTATATCAATTAACAGCCTCATTCTCCCAAGTATTCTCTGCTTCTCAATATTATAATTATGCTTCTCATGGAACTGTTGTGCTAATTGTTGCAATTATCCTCTTGATTTTAGTTTGCCTTACACATTTTTTAATATTATAACTAAAGACTTATACCATCAATCAATTTGCATTGCAAGAGTGCCCACAGGCCATAATCAAAACCTGGACCACATACAAGCATATAAAATACAGCAATCGTACTAGAATAGATAACATCCAGCTGATTCGAAATACAAGAGCAGGTCTACTAGTTTGAGATAATGATGGCTGGTATTGAATATTTTCTGAATTATGTAAAGAATATTGTTTGTTACTTCTCCCCCTTAAATTCAGCAGAAAATAACCTGAAGAGTTATAAAGTGTACATCTGAGCCACTTGTTCACATCTGTGCCTCGTCCTGCAGAGTGTTTTGGGTATGCACAACTGCCTAAGATTGTTTTGATTATATTTATTTTGGAAAACCTACCCTCTAACATGGCAGTGTTACAAGAGAATCAGAACAATAACCCCACCCTGAGCTCTATGTTGTGAAAGCCAGGTGGTTAAGAGCATGTATAAATTTAAAGTTGTACTGCCATTAGTTTGATCATATTAAACACTCATGAGTCCCTGTTTTCTTTACTTTTATCTCAGTAAAAAGTTACACTGCTCATCAGTTTGTGAATGGCCTTAATGAACTGATTTGTTTTTACCACTAGCCTGCCATGTGGACTTTAAGCATTAAAAACCAAAAAGAAGTGGTGATTTCTGTAGTCCAGTGCATCTGGCATCCATGTATTCCTAGCACCTTTAAGCATATCGATCTGATTTTTCTGCAGCTTGCAAAGATATTTACAGTTTCAAATTTTTGCAATATTTTCCAAATGGATCATATATATGAATTTAGTAATTGATAGGCATGGCATTTGGTGTCCTTCTCTTGGACAAGCAAATATGCAGAGATTTTAAAAATAAATTCAGCCCCCAGGAAAAACCCGTGAATGTGGGAGGACTGCGAAATACCTCTCTAAATGGGATTTAGGTATTACATTTCTGAGATGGCATGTTGGAATGTTAGACGAGAAAAACAGTTTCATCGCCCTTCTACAAGGGTGGGTACTGGCAATTGTTTGCTATTAACATTAAACAGATTCACTTTTCGAGAAGTGGAGGTTTAGTTTCCTGGAGTATTCCCTGGGATGGTTTGCTTTGCTGACTGGATGAAACAGGACAAAAGGCAAATCTCCCACCTTGGCCCTTCTACAGAAAAACCTGAGCTACATGGTAAGTGTGAACAAAAGATATGAAGGAAGCGGGCTGATTTCTTTCAGGGTTTGGTTTGTGGGTTTTTTTCCTCTCAAGAAATTCTAAGCACCTTTGAGAAAAGAAAGAGTTGGAGAGTGGTTTCACATAAAAAGCTGGAAGGTTGTCGGAAAACAAAACTCCATACAAAAGTTATGGTTTTCATCTTAGCGTGCCTCAACCCACTTTCGTTATCCATTCTGGGAGTAGGTTTACTAATATTTGAAATATGTTTTATCTCTCTTTCTACTTTTAGCGCTTCAACTGTTAGCTCCCTTTATTGCCTGTGACAGTGAATTGGCAAATGCAAGATGCAAACAAATATTTTTCGCACTGTAAACCATGCAGCGAAAAATAAATTGTTTCACCAATGTCATAACTAAACCAGAAAGTTTTGCTATTTTTTCACAAAAGTTGACAAAGAAGTTCATGTAGTTAATTTTCTGGTCAAGAAATTATATAAATAGCAATTAGTTTAAGGTCAGAAATGTTTTAATCAAGCTAAAAGTGGTTGTTCATATGATGTCTGTCATGAAATAATGTCTAATAGTTTCCTTGTAGCTTCTTGTTGGAAGACAGGGCTTTTTTGAAAATATTACTTTTGTCAAGTTTTTCTGTATTTTTACTAAACTAAGAAAGGAGGAGCTAAACCTGCATCAGGAGTGCTAAACCCAATAACAATATGCTTTTCTAGGTGACAGAGATTTTCCAGAAATTTCCTCTTTTCAAGAGTTGATTAGTGGCAAGGTTTAGGATGAAAAAAAATTAAAAGTTATTTATCTTAGGTAATGCACTTCTATCTCATTAAAACACGTTTCATATGTATTTATTATGCAATGATTTGCTTTTATTTTAAGGCATCTAATTTACTTTCACCTAATTGGTTTTCAGTGACTTGCTAGGAGTGATTAGGAAATACATTTTAGAAACTCTAGTCATCAAATACGACTTCATGTTGGATAGAAAGGTCTGGGCTTTGCAATTAATTCCTTACACTTATTGTAACTTTCCTTGTTTGAACTGAAAGCTTCCCTATATGCATATTGCTCTGCCCCAAGCTGCCCAGCTTGAGCAAAGAGTGGCTTTGGATGCAATTTTCTTGTGCAGCCTACTTTAATGAGTATCAACATGTCTTACATTTAGTAAAAAAAATATTACTAATTTCCCTGGAAGCAATGGAGTATGTATTACCACTATCACTCTTCCAGTTTAAATAATAATAGTAAAAAAAAATAAACAAAACAATCAAACCCCAGAATCTCTTCTTGTACTGAAGAGAGGTTGATGCCTACAGTTTGGGTTTTTTTCAGATTCTGAAACTCAAGTGGACTAAATCTTTTGGGTGGTGCCAGTTCCCTAAAGAATAAAATAATTCATAACTATTCTGGATTTAGTGTTTCTTGTCTTATCTGAAGTCACTTCACAGTCTCGGGCTTCTTTGAGGAATCTCTCTTCCTGTGATGCATTTTGTAATTTGGGTAATTATAAGGCACTATTTCCTACTTAAGCCCTTTAGCCAAACTTTGCATCAAAATATCATAGAATCATAGAATGTTTTGGGTTGGAAGGGACCTTTAAAGGTCATCTAGAACAACCGCCCTGAAGTGAGCAGGGATCAAGCATAGGATCCTGCATAGGTGAACCAGTCCTTGCCATAGATTTGATTCAGTCAGTCTTTGAGCATCACATCTTGCATTGGGTCCTCTAAACCTTCCTTGTATCCCGTTTTTCACGCTTAGGATCTGTAAATAATATCACTGCTAAGGAAAGATTACTATTTTATATATATACTCATAGTACTAATCTTCCTTTGTTTCTGTTCATGTTACATTCTCTTAAGAAAAATGTCAGGGTCAGCTGAAGCTCCCTGGGTAGAAAAATTGTTCTTTCCTTGGAAATGAGTTAGTTCATTCAGAGAAGACAAGCTTTCAGAGACTGAAAGTTGGTCGGCAAAGAGTAGAAAATCACAGAAAAGTCTCCCACAACTGAGTGGGAGATCTCGCTGAAAGGAGTAGCAGAGACAAGCAGGCATCAGAAATGAGGAAAGAAACTTACCCAGAGCCACCAAGAGCTGTGCCAATTTTGCTGCAACCCAAAGCTACTGAGCTGGCTAGAATGTGAGAGCATCCCTGCAGAGACACAGTGGAGAGTTGTATATAAACCCTTTTCTATTGTGTTTGACTGGGTTATGATGAGCTGTGTTTATGGAGTTGTCTTAATGTGTATTCTAATTAAATCTGGCCTTCTTCAGGTTCGCAGTCTTTCAGACTTCTTTGGTGAGTTCACTGCAAAGGACCTGTCTGTGGAGATCTATCTCAAAGCATTAACCCACTCCAAGTAGTTTCAAAATGTCAGAAGCTTTTATTGTCATAGCTCTGACATAGCTTTTGTTCAAGAATAGCTGTATAGGCTTTTCTATATGTGTTTATTTCTATATGTATGTGTGCAGGTATAAAGACATCCAGCCTAGCTTAGGTGAGCTCCTTTGGTTAAAGATAGCTTATCTGTAACAGCAGAAATCTCAGTGCAGGGCAGTTTACTCTGCTTTTTTGATGGTTGACTGGACTTATCTACCTAGCTATGATTTAAATGCAACCATACACTTTTTTTTTCTGTACACCAAGCCACAGATGAGCAGACACTATGCTTGTATTAGAAATGTTGTCTTTTGCCATGCTGTGTTTTCACCCTAAGTAGTACAGAGACAGTTACACATATATAAATATTATTTTTCTTTATGGTTCTACAGGATCGCACCCTGCAGAACTATACTCACAGAAGTGAGATAAGCCTGTGTAGCCATGCACAGAATTTGTAATACAGTTAAGCTTCACAGTCATAGTTCCATAATGATATTCTGTATTCATAATGTCATAGTAGCAGGGGGTGGTAGTGGTGGGTGACTGTGACATGAATGATCTATTTGTCTGGTTTGAATTTTGCTTTAACTATTTGTTCACAGTAAATCAAGCATTCTTAGCCAACCTCATTCAACATGCTTGGGCGCAGAGCCAGATTCCACCATGCTTACTCACTGAGTAGTACCTGACAGCCTGGTTAACCCTTTGCAAATAGTGGTACTAGTTGACTAGGAAGGGACTGCCTTAAGAGTGACTGATATCTGTAGAATTCAAGTTTTAAGAATAATAAATGGGAACAAGGAATAGGATTCTAAGAGTCTGCAAGAAGTTAATTTCTGATCAAATCACCTAAATTCCCTTTATACCAACAAAAAGAAGTTGGCACATCCAAAAACTGACTTGCCTTTTTGTAAAATAGGCATCTATGTCTCTGAAAGAGCTTGCTTTATTGTAGCGGAAAGGTAACTAGCTCACATTTAAATATCAAACCTCAGAGAGGTAAAATTTGAAGAGGGATATCCAACCCTAGGATACATATCCATGGGACTGATGCATTCATTAAAGAACTGCAAATTGGTGGCACAAAAAGGGCAACAACAGCTGTAAGAGGACTTCTTATATGTTATATAAATAATATGGTTACATCTTCCATGTTTTGCAGTGATATTTTTAGTCCATGGTAGTATGTAACATGTTAAAATGCTGTTTGGGTATATTGGATCAAACCTTTTGAAGGAAAATGCCTGCAATCACTTCTGTGCCCCTTCCTCTAAATTAGCATCTGTGACTCAGCTGCATAAGCAGTTTTTCTGGCCAAGATTGAAGACTCCTTCCCACTACCCCCATTGTAGTTTTTATGGAGCACAGCCATTTAACATGGGCTGTACTTGTGTTTTCAAGGGTTGGGCCCAAAGCCTTTGACAAATTTTGCATTTGCAATTGATTTGCTCCCTCCTGGGCTTGAGAATAAAAAGCAATGTCTCAGGATCAGACTTTTCATGCTGAAATAATAAGGGTTGGATGAACTGACAGCATTTCTCAATGTTCTATAATGCTCATTAAGTTAGACAATGTTTTGATTTTTTTACTGAAAAATTCATTTGCAACAACTATAGTCAGAGGAAAAAGAATTGTATGAGATAGATAAGTATAGTCAGACTGTAGCACTATTATCCTGGAGCAGATGAAGGAACCTAACAGCTCTCCCAGACAACACAGAAAATTCGTTTTTATAATGGAAATAGAAGTCCTTTTCATTCAAACTCCAGCTGTTTTGTTGGACTCATGCTCTAGCAAATGTCAGTTAAACATTGTTCTTTCTTTTGGAGATGCAATTCAAGTTACTTTCAATCTCAGTGTTTCACAGTCTTTTGCAATGAAACAAACAATAAACTCTAATGTCCCACGGACCAGTCATGAAATGAAGACCCCATGGCACTTTCAGGAAGAATAGGTGAGTTAGTTCCAGTGTGGTTTTGACAATTATATACTCTCTGGTTTGAACTAACTTAACATTCATCTCTAAAATAAAATTTCTCCACTTTCTTCAAACTGCTGTGCCATGCTTCTGCTTGCTACTGAACAGTCTCTGCCCATGCTAGACCAAGAGGGAAGAAATAAGATGAGCAAAACTTTCTGGACTATGCTAGATGCCAAAACAAAAAAACTCAGAACTTTTCACTTCCTTTAACAAATTCGCACACTGTTTGTGTAATATAAGTTTATAATCAAAGTACAGGACTTTAGTATGAGGATCACTTGGTGTTTATGAGTCAGGAAAAAAACTTTGACTAAAACCTGACATTTTAATCTCATCTACACTAGTTCTTTTTAAAGATTAGAACTGGATCAGAACAGTTATGTAGTTCAACAGCTTGTCTCTCAGAGATAACCATTCAGTCTGGATCTATCAAAGGCATAAGTGAATGTTTCATATCCTAATCTCAATTAGTTAGGTACCGGATAGGATTCAGTGTTCTGGAAGATGTACTCCATGACTTCTGTTTTTGCAGCTGTAATGGGTCAGAACTGGGTCTTTGGAAAAGTAAAAATAGAAGTAATAAAAAAAGAAAACAAAGCTGCAACCAGTTCTAATGACTAATCAAACTAATCACAAAGTAAACACAAACTAAAGCCACTCATTCATTACTGTATAGAATACTTAATTTTCCTTCCCCTTAAAATTGTTTTAAAACATAATGAAATTAGTATTATTTTCTTTGTATAGCTCTCAGTTGTCTTGGATGAATAGCAAAAAAATGTGTTCTATAAAGAGTAAATGTGTGCTGGGTTAATCTGGCACCAAAGTCGACTGAGTGGAAACAGTGCCTGCCTTAAACCCTTTCAGGAAAATATTGTGTCCTGCATGGCAGGTGAAGTGGTAAACTCTGCCAGAAGACACCCTCTGCAGACATCCTTCTGTGTTCTTTTCATGGGCACAGACTCCAGAGAATTTGTTATTACATCATTACAAGTCATATTTTATGTTTGAGATATTTATACTATTATTCCATTGAAGTGTAATCTTCAGTTAGGACACAGGGATATTTTTATATGCCTCCATTTTCACAGCATTTTGTACACAGACTAGGCCTTTAGGGCAAGTTTTATTGTGCCAGTGTAACATATGTTCCCAATAGGTAAGTGACACATGAAAGGAAAGGAATGTGATTTAATGCTTCAATTTTATTGCTTGCAATTTAACATATGGCAGTGAAGAAGATACAATCAATAAAGCTACATGAATGTGAAAGCACAATAAAAGATACCTCTGAAGGAAAGACTGATTTAAAGATTTATTGCATGTAACTAGTCAAATAAGTCAACACAAAAATTGTATTTATGGACTGGGGTTCATTTGTAATTGGTGAGTTGCTAGTGCATGGTTAATGACTTTGTCAACTTCTTCCAAAAATCTTACGCAGATTTTGTACTTCATCCATTTATGTTGCACTTTTATAAAGTAATTGTAACACAAATCAACAATGCATTATTATCATTGGTTTTTTTCCCCCAGGAAACTAAAATTACATTTTCTTCTCTTGTAATCTCTTCTGTCACTTTTATTCATTGATTTTCCTTGATTTTTATTCATTGATTTTATCTTCTCCCTCTTCTCTTCTGTATTTCCCTCACATTATCCATTAATTCTATCATCATAATTTGGCCAAACAATGTCCAAGAAAATCATGTTCTAATTTCCATGTTAGCATACAAATTGCAAAGTCTTACTGAAAAATAATGCTGAGATCCAGAAGTGGATATAAAAAATAAAAAGAAGAAAAAATTACGTTTTTCAAACTTAGACTGAATATTTCCCATAGTATTGCAGTTTTAATAAATACCAAAAATATATCTGATTTAGCAAAATCTGCTTTTACTGAAAAAGATACCTCCATTGGATGATGAGATGGATGTCTGACCAGCATACCAGTTCAAAGCAGGAAATTTGTGGATTGTGTTTTAAGCTTCGCTTGGGTTTTGACGTTCAGTGCAACCTTGCGCTGATGCACAACCTTGCACAGATGTGCAACCTTGCACAGACAGCCTAAGTTAGATGCTTCAAGTTTTGTTTTCTTACCGCTAATCATCCAGTCCTGAATTCTTTTAATCTCATCTCTTTCAGCAGCCATTTCCAGCTATTAAGCATGAACAAGGTTGCCAGGTCTCATATACTTCTTTCTTTGATTTACATTAATACACTTCCATAGATGCTTATGTTATCCATAGTTGCAAATGTTAGCTTCTGGTTCAGTTTATTATCCTCTCAATATCTTCCTTTCAGATCATATAACTTTGGTAAAAACAAGTTGCGCACTAAAGATAATTTTGGAAAATTCTGCGGGAATTACCTGACTATCTTAACTCTAATGATTAGTAAGCAATTTGTGAGAGATGAGACCTGAAAATACGATGTGGACACCCACTGACAGACATTAAAATCTCTTAGGCAGAGTTTGGCTTTTTGCTTGTTTGTTTGTGGTGTTCGTTTGCGGTTTTTTTCCCTGTTAGACTTTTGTCGATATATTCATAAAGACTAATTACCAGCCAACTAGGAAATTATAGCAGTTTTGTCTATTTCACACCACCACATATGAAAAGGTGTTCATCATTCTCGATAGGGCAAATCGTGGGTAGGCAGGCTTCGTGGAATCAGATTGTGTCAGATCTGATTATTCAAGTTCACGTCACCACCATAACTCTGTTGGATCCTGTAAACAGCATATTTAAATGGCAGATTTCAAATCTTAAAAAGGGGAAAGAAAGTTACTTGCAAATAAAGCAAAGAGTGTCACTGAGTGATACTGTGTGATGTGTCAGACAAAATTCTGTATTGGCCATTGAATTAAACTATAAATTTATGGAATTTGTGGATAGAAACAAAACTATCACCAGCCTACTAGAAGTTGAGCATTGGGGATCTTAAGGCAAAATGGATTTCCTTCATGGCAGCTACAGGTGTCATGGGTTCCACATATATCTTATGAGTTTTTACCAAATAAATAAGAATTTTGGCAATATAACTATTAGAGGATAATGGGAAATGATTGTGTGAAAAATTCACTCTGAGCAGAAAATGTAATTGCAGGTTAGAAGGCTCACAGAAGTCAGAAGCTTAAATGCAGAGGACTGGTCACCACGGATAAAATTAGTAAATTCTCAGGAAATTATTCAGTCTCTGAAGTTCACTAAGTTTTATTTAGGAAAAAAAGATAAAAAGAACCAAACTTGAATTGATCCTCTGTAAGTTACAGAGAGGTTAGTTGTTGATTCTGAATCAGTTTGCTTTCATTTAGAGGCAGTCAGAATCATTCTGTTCATTTCCAAAGCAGTTTACCAAGGCCAACATTTCCTGTATATTAATAAAGCACCACTACAGGAGTTGGCTCTTCTTTAATATTCCACATGATTAATTTGTTTACAATGTTTCCTTTACTAATATAAGCGGATGTGCATGGGGAGCTGCTAAGATAGGATATTTTTAAAGATAACTTAAGATTTCACTATGCTTTCCTTTCACTCTGTAATCAGCTTTACTTTATGGAAGGAAAGGGATTTTCAGATCCACTTTCTCCTTTATTTATTTTATTAATCTTAATTTTAGGATGCTTATATGGTATCTACAGTACTTCTCATGGTCGTAGTCTTGGAGGACTTACCTAGGTAGTGCAGTGATCATTTTATAGACAACCCTGAACAGGTAAAGACCTTTTACTAATGTGTTGCCAGCCAGATTTGTTAGCTTGAGGCCAGCCTCCTGTCTAACATTGGGCTTTTCTTCACGAATCTTCTTCATACCATTTCCCCAATCTCCACACTCAGTCGCCTAGAAAATACCAGTTTTCAACCTACGGTCATGCAGGCATTAGACAAACTGTACCTAAATCACATCAGGGTTTTGGCATATGTGGAACTTACATATGAAATAAGCATTGAATATGAGTATACTATTCCAATGAACCTAAAGTTTCTTCATGCATGGTATAACCTGAATCCATGCAGGTTTATCACAGTGATCTCTAAGTGCCATAAATGTCTCCTCCATCATTGTGTTGAACACATGGTACCTATTTGCTTTGTTGTCACATTTTATGGATCGTGAAGCTCCTTAGGATATGGCTTGTAATAAAAGTTCTATTTAAGAGATGATTGTAATTTATATGTGTGTGTGTATATATACACACACAGGAAGAGAGAGAAAGACATTTGTTAGACATCATCTGTATTAATGTGTACAGTCACTGTCATTATGGCACGAAGGATTAATCAAAACATTTGCAAAATCTGTGGGAGAATGGCAAAACTGTCAGGAATTTCCATGAGGTTCCTGTTGCAACATATCACTACTTTTCTATCTTCTCAGTTGAGTTGACACAAAAGCTGGTGGATTCATTCATCCTCTTCTATCTTCTCAATCCTGCTTTGTTTACCTTTGCTACAGTGGTGGGAGGTAGGATATGAAATATGTTCAACACCAAGAGACAGGCATCGTAGGCATATACACCTCCTATAAATTGATGCAGCTGGAGATCTAGACACGTAAAACTGCACTGTGTGGGTGCCATATGGAAAAAGATTCCGTAATCTGTGAAACATTTGATCCGTATTAGAATTGTCAATATATATCTTCTGTACTTACAACTAGAGAGGAAAATCCCTTGTAATGTAGCATCATTTATTTATTTATTTTTAAGTTCATCACTCATGTGCTTCAGGCAACCACGGAATTGAAAACTTTAATCAAATAGAAGTAATTTATTTTTACCCAAACAAGTGCCCAGTAGATTTCTTTACAAATCACATGTGACAAGTTTTCTGTCATGATATATCTGCATCATTCTCTGGTTAGCTAAATTCTCCAGCTATTGGCTAAAAATAAGTCCACTGCACCATGGTAACTGCTTAGTGTTGCAAAGAATGTTGCTTTTGAGATCTTAAAAGGCCAGCAGCAAACACACCAGGCCTTTTACAGTGATATAATTAAAGCAAAGTCATCTTCTTATTTGGGATCAGAAAACCTTGTCTGTCTCTCTTACAATAAATAAATTGGGAAGTCTTCTTTCAATAGGTTATTGTACTTACCCCATGTGTCTTTGAATAGTGTTTCCCCAAAAATTATGAGTTTGACTGGAAGTCTGACCCGGCTTCACATGTTGGCAACCTGAAAGAGTAAATGTAAAGAATAAGCTATTTCATTACAAACATCCGTACATGACTGGCCTCATAAGATATATCAAGGAAAATGGCTGAAAACCAAAAACCTCAACAATTTAGTCACCAGCTCCAAAATGCTGACTGCTGGATAGTTGCTGTGAAAGTGCCCAGGCTGTCCAACCAAAAACCACCTCAGCTATTCACCACATGTGACCAAAGCCACAACTATGGGAAACAGCTTTACAGAAATTCTTTTCAATACCCTCCCTTTTCCATAGTCCTTGCCAGCCTTCTACACAGTAGGAACCCTGGAAACAAACTCCAAACCCTCTCCTTCCTGACACATCCGTGATGAACAGCTGCAACTCCTTAGTACTGAGCACAGCTGCCTTGAGCTGTGCTATTGAAATAATCCAAAGACATCAAAAATGGAAATATGTTATTGAGTGTATGGTTAGTGGTCTTGTGCATCAGCTAGATGGGTGGTTTCCAATTCATATTGCTGAGGCTGCTGGAAATCATGCGCGAAACACAAGTCTGATTCTTTTTTCACTCTTTTCACTCTGGAGTTATTTCTGGATAAGGAGAAAGTGAAGAATACCTAACAAGAGCATAATGCTTCCTTCTCTTCCTTCTTGGTTAAATTCTTCATTGTTATTATTACTAAACTTTTGCTGCCTTCAAGGGGACTGAGATTGTATCCAAGAGATGTTTTTTCATTCAAATATTTCATGATATTTGAAGAAGTTCAGACATAGAGGGTTGGAGAGGCTCATTAACATGCTTTCAGTCTAGGCTAATTGGTAGCTGCTGAGAAGCTAGTTATATTAGCTGAGAGGACTACCTTTATGAGCACAGTTAGCATTCCTTCCAGCACCTGAGGTAGCTCAAAGAGGATATTTCATTGTAGTCTTGGTATATCCTAAATCAGATTATGTTATGGTTTGATTTACTGGTGAACGGATGCTTGAATGTAGGTAACATATCTGCCCTGCACTCAGCTCTGTGCTTAACAGTGTATCTGGGCAGGCTTGAGCCTGTACGTTGTGTTTTATGAAACTCCAAGTTGGCTGGTTGCTTCCTGTGAGGCCTACAGCAATTCCTACCTCCAGCATTGCAAGGAAATAAAAGACAACTGTGTGAAGAAAAAAAAAAAGGATAAAAGTTATTTGTAAAAAACAGTGCCCCACAGTGTTCTATTCATGGCACAAAATCATCCATCTGGGAAACCTTTGCATGATTATTGCTTGAAAACATTATTCTTATCTGATTGAGTGTTTTTTAGGAATTTCTTCATAGACTGAGGTCATGAGACTGTTTCAGAAAGACGTGATGATGCCTGGTGCTGAGAACTGCAGTCCCAGTCCAGAAAAATGCTTGGCTCGAAGGGAGCAGGCAGCTCCTTTATTAACACATGAATAGTATCTTGATTTCAAAAGTGAAGCAAGAGCTTAAGTGATTCCTTTTGTGTTACTTTCTAATTTCTATGAAGCAGGCAAGAGTTTTCAGCATGTTTTCTAGTTTATTTTACCCTTTTCTTGTTTCTGGCAAGAGCGTGTCATTCTTGTGTAGTTCTACTTTCCTCTTGAAAATAATGTATTATAAAATACCACACTGTATAGGGTTAATTTGCTCTTCAGTTGCTCAAATGCTTAGTCTTGAAAAACCTTTCAAGTCATTCTCTAGCAGGTTCAGGTGGGAATGGGCCAGCTGCCTTCCAGTGTAAAATGGAAGTAAAAAAATATATCTAGCGCTCTTTCTTGAGTACAGATACTATCACAGTGTACCTTCCCAAGAAATTGGCAGTAGGAAATAAGAAGGCAACTAAGAAGACTTCTTTATTTTCTATTTTTTTAAGTTTCATAAGAGAAATGGAAGGAGGACCATTTGAGTCATTGGTAATACAGAGATATTCTTGGTAAACTTGAGAAAATTGAGAGTTTGCAGTTGGAAGATTAAGAATTTTTACTTTTTGTTAACTGTGGAGAGACTACATTTCTTTGCTTTGTCTCCACTTGGCTATCAGCTTTCATCTGCATCAGGTGTTAACAGTAACAAACGCCACGGGAAATTAAAATAAACTTGTAATTTCTCCTCATCACAGAACCAAAAATATTACAAAAGTGAGTTCAGCCAAACAGCTTCTTCAGATCAGTACAGCAGAAACAAAACCTATGATGCTCATTGATGTGTAACTGTGCAGTGACATTTTTAAAATGTGCACTGACTTTCAAGGATAACGCATGCACAATGAGTATGAAAGACCAGATACGTCTATCAGGGTAACTGGAACCAGTGTTTCAGTCTGGTAGTGAATGCTGTAGTTAGGCACAGGCCATATACTTCATTAAGAAACCAGTAATTCTGCTTGTTAAGCTGAAGGCAGTAAAAATATACTTGCTGCATCTGGGTTTCAACGATGAAAGCATGGGAGATTGTGATTATGCATCTGTCTTGATAGGAGACAGCAAGTCAATAACGTGTTCTCACCATATATAACACCTCCAGACAAGGAAACTCACAGTGGTCTGCAAAATCAGGGTTATCTTCCTAACACTTCAAAGAGTTATTTCTTTCCTAAGAGATAGTATTTTCTCTATTTTTCGGCTGAAAAACAAAACGAAAAATTAGTTACAGTCAATCTTTTCAGCATTAGTTCCCTCAATGATCCTGTTTGTCAGTCCTTAAAGTTTTATTCTAGTATCTGTCAGAACACTGTCCAAGCTTCTCCCATGCTAACTCAGAATGTTGGGTGTATTTCAGCTAGACATCTGTAATTAGTACTAAGTATGCAGAAGTCAAGTCGTCTGTGGTTGTTCATCATTAAGCAATCAGGACACACTTTAAAGTACCTACATTTACATTTAGAAATCTTCTGACAGAAGCAAAAGTAAAAGAGGAACCTTTGGGGAGTGTCTTGAAATGTCTGAGCTGCAGCCAACAAGAACAAGGTCATTCTCTCTTTGAAAGAAAGGATGCAACAGTGTGTAGAAATATATAAGACAATGAATGGAGCATTAGGAATGTTTCCAAGTGTTTTCAAATGATTAAATTAAAATTTTTAATCAAGTTAATATGTTTTGGTAGAGAACATAGTGAATGTAAAAATAAAATAATTTTCAAATTACTTTTGAATCCTAAAATAAATTCTATTTATTAATACTTCTTGTAATTATAATTCTATGGTAACTTGCTGGGTCAAATGAATATTATTACATACAGGTACATTTTTGGCACATTTATAATGGAAGATCTTTCCTGATCAAAGAAGCTAAAAATTTATTGGACTATGGAAGGGTAGAGCTGACTACTGGAACCAGACAATGGAATCCCAAATGCTGATACAGATAATAATTCCTAACAGCTGCCTAACGCTTCTTAAACTTGCAATACTCATAAAAGGTAAATTTTAGAGGTTTCAAGGAGGCATCTTGTACTGTAAATTGCTATAGGTCAATTCTGTACAAATTCTATTGGAGAAATCCCATGAATATTTTCACAAATGGGCATATGGTGGTGACCTGGATAAAAATACAGTTACCTCTTCTCCTACTAATTAATATCCATAGATAAGCCTTGTTTATCCACTGGGTTATCTTATCAGTGCGCTGTTTTTTACCAAGATGTGACATCTGGCAGAATTTTTTTAATACATTTCACAGAACCATACAAATGCTAATTGGAATGGAAAATCTGGATATGCCTAGTCCAGCTTCCTGCTCAAAGTGGGACTATTGCCCACACTAAACTCCTGGTTATGATGTTATTTTTTTCTTAAAGATTAACCTGAGCCTCCCAAGCTGCAGTTTCTGTTGCTTGCCCCTTGCTTTGCTGTCTGCTACCATGAAGTGTTTGGCTCTGCTGTCGTTGTAACTCCTGTTCACCTCCCATCGTTTCCAATGTCAAATCTAGCACGTTCACTGTAACACTGCTGAGTCCTTCCATCACTGAGTTTGGTACTATCACAGCCCGCCTAGATAAAAAAATCCCTGTGCCATCAAACCATGCAGCTGTAAATATGCTTTAATATATCTCCATATGAACACACATGCATGTACATACATATAAAAAATTCATGTAGATCTGTATAAAACGTCTTTCTTACGATACTGAAAGTAATTGCATTTTTAGCTTGAAACGGTCATTTATTCTCACTTACAGTGATGGCAAATGCACAAGTTTTCATTCAAATCCTTTTTTAATATATATTAGAATTGGAAGCTGCATACAAACATAAACACGTGCATATAAACGTACATATGCTCATTCCATATGCAGTCCAGACATGCCAGGGCTTGAAATATTTTATTCAGGAAACAATTGCAGCATGGGATCTGATATTTCTTTTTCCCCTAACAAGGTTGCTTCGCGGGCCTGCGCAAACTTTTGGCTTCACAGACACCCATGGAAACACGTGTAACTATTTGTGACTACAGTGAGAATCGTTTTCCTCTGGGCAAACAGATTTTTAACTAGAGATGGACATCAGCCATGCAGATCAGATCCAAATACGGATTTGAGAGGATTGAAACTTCCACTTACTGCATGTTGGATCCAGAATTCTAATTTAACCCATTACAAAGATAGGGACTGTTTATGAAATACATGTACTGATCCATCTGGATGTTATTTGCATCTGTGATTTATTTAAGGGTCTCATTTACATTTTATATTTGAATTCAAGAAACTCTTTAAAACACTCAGCTAAGTACGGTTGGGGTGGAGAAATCATTCCACCAGAATAGTGTAAAAAGGCAGACTGCACCAAAATTATAGAATTATTAAAATTGTTTACGCCATTGCAGGGAAAAGTTTTATGAAAATAAAGAAAAAAACTTACTAAAAACAAATGCTGCTTATAAAATGTAGAGCACGACATATTTTCTGGGTATGCTGAAAGATTTTGAAATCTTTGGATAGTAAAGCTTGTATTTTATTTCTAGAAATAAGACTAACCCTTTCCTCCAAGTTTTCCTGTGGATGAATGCAAAACATAATCAATCTAACTTTTTGGTTACTCATGAGGACAGTAATGATCTCCTTTTGTTGTTTCTCTGCACAAAAACAGACATCATTGTGTGTTACAGAAAACATTTTTGTCTGGAGTCCAGGGGCTATTTTATTAAATGCTGAAGCAGGGAAAAATATATAGGGAGAATAATTTTAACATATATAAAGATTTATTCCACTAGAGAGGAGGAAGATGATAATACCTGGCTTTTCAACAGCAGAGCTTACTTTCCTTCATCATCATAAAGATTAATACCTTTATCCCCATTTTACAGAGGGAGTACCTAAGGCCAAGAAAAACAAGGAGTCCTAATTACATTACAAAAACTGTCTCTAACCCTGAGATTACATGTAGCCATATTGTACATGCCATGTGATGATATTTTTAGCATTGCTCTTTAACCTTGCTTACTCTTAGACACTCTCAGTAAAAAGATAGTAAAAGCCGTATTTACTGTATAATTTACTGCTAGAGTAAAAGGTAGTAGTTAATTCCTGGAAAACCCTAACATATGAAAGGATAATACTATAAATCCAGTGAACCATACATTAAAAATGTCTCAGGCTTTTCAAGGAACATCCTCAAGAACATGATAATCATGTGATATAACATGGTAGCACCCAGTAATATTGTCGTCGCTCTGAGACAAAAGGCCAGCTTGTGGTTTGCAGTAGCAGGCTTATGTCTTGCAAAGCAGCTTGGTGTGACTCATGAGATCCTGTTGAAAACCCAAGCTAAACTTGTAGTTTAACACCACAGAAATATTTTCCCATGTAAAATGCCTGTGTATATCAACTCTGCACATCCTATCCTACTTCAGTCCAGTGGGTGTCCCTCATGTCAATAGTAGCACCTTTCCGCATGAAATGTGAAATGTACATTGATCTTTGGGTTCTTTCTGAGATTAAAAACACATTTATGATTACCCCTACTTCTAGCAGTTACGTTAGATTTACAGCATAAAATTTCGAGTATAATAATGTGATTGCATGAAGTTTTATAATATCAACCTTGAAACTGGAAAACTATGGAGATGTTTGTGGGGACAGACAACTATTTAAAAGGAACAAAGATGATACTTTCAGTAGGGTCATTCATAAAATATGAACATGACATGGTAGATACTGCATGACCTCAGAGCAAAATGCTGGTTTCCTCTCCAAAGATTCTGCAATCTTAATATAAGAAATAACACACAGAAAAGAAAGTCCATGGAAACAATGAAGAAATACAAATTAGCACCATGACCAGCAGAAACTTTGGAAAAGATTGCTTGCATACAGAGCAGCAACTATTCAACAGATCTTGGTTATGAAGTTACTTGCTTCCAGAAAAAAAAAAAAAAAACCCAGCACATGAAATTTATTAACAGTAACCATGGCTGTTAGTTACCATATTTTCCTTTATCTGTGGTATTATATTATTTTATATTATATACCATATATTATATACCATATAATATATGGTATTATATTATTGGTATTATAAATATAGAGAGATATAATATTAAATCAGTATGTACATCAGCATAAAGTAAGAAACCAATTTCTCAATTTTCGATAACCAACAAGGAAAAAGCCCCACACTTTCTTCTGCACTGGTTTTGCCCTCGAAGTTTATTGAATTTGTGATTTGATAAAACCTCAACTAGTGTCCTGGATATTTTTGAAGAGGAAGCAATTAAGTTTATAAAAGTGGAAAAAATAATGTACTTCATCAAAAAACTTGAAATAGACATAATGAGTACCTGTAAATAAAATGCATGTATTTCATTTGGATGTCCATAAGACCATACAATGAAAATAAATCAAATGGAACATGATATTGATTTAAATATAAAAATATTGACAAAAATAAAGACATGAATATATTGTTTTAAGGTCTGGTCAGGGATAATTTCAACAGCTTGACCTTTCAAAATAATCCTGTTGTTTTGTGAAGTTCAGTAAGTCCTTGAGTACCTGACTCTTACATAATGAAGAAAAGAATTAATCATGGCACCTAACTTCTGTAAGTTCTTACCTTACTCACCCTGCACTGAAGTTCTTAGCTGATGCTCTAGTGCCTCATTTGATATCAATTTCCATTTGTCTCATGGATAAATGTACTGGTGCATGGCAGTTGAATTTCCTCTTGCATAACTTAGAAGAGATTCCATTCAAAGGTTTGTCTTTGTGTATTATTTCTAGGGCAGAGCAACAGGATTGTCTAAATTTGCATGACATTTCTTCCAGTAAGCTTTTATGCAGTTAGGAAATAGAGTTATGAAAAATACAGGAGAAAACTGCAGACAAAATCAAAATCAACTTTCTTTTCTGATTACAAACTACAGCCTGTGGCTTAAAATCAAGAGAGATCAGAGTGTTCAGAAAGGATGTTGTATTATTTGGGAGGGAACATTGATCTGATTGAGGGTAGAAAGGTTCTACTGAGGGATCTGAACAGGCTTGATCGATGGGCTGAGGCCAATCGTATGAGGTTTGACAAGGCCAAGTGCTGTGCACTTGGGTCACAACAACCTCCTGCAATGCTACAGGCTTGGGGAAGAGTGGCTGGAAAGCTGCACAGCAGGAAAGGACCTAGGGGTGTTGGTCGATAGTGGCTGAATATGAACCACCAGTGTGCCCGGCACTGGTGAGGCTGCATCTCGAATACTGTGTTTGGTTTTGTGTCCCTCACTACAAGAAAGACATTGAGGTGTTGAAGCGTGTCCAAAGAAGGGCAACGAAGTTGGAGAAGGGTCTAGAGCACAAGTCTTACAAGCAGCAGCTGAGGGAACTGGGGTTGTTTAGTCTGGAGGAAAGGAGGCTCGGGGAGACCTCACCACTCTCTACAACTACCTGAAAGGAGGTTGTAGAGAAGTGAACGTCAATCTCTTCTCCCAAGTAACAAGTGACAGGATAAGAGGAAATGGCTTCAATTTGTGCCAGGGGAAGTTTAGATTGGATATTAGGAAAAATTTCTTCCCTTAATGGGTTATCACACATTGGAACAGGCTGCCCAGGGAAATGGTGGAGTCACTCGCTTTGGAGATAATTAAAATATGTGTAAGTTTGGTGCTGAGGGATATGGTTTAGTGATGACCTAGCAGTGCAGGGTATACGGTTGGATCCGATGATCTTAGGAGTCTTTGCCAATCTAAATGAATCTGTGGTCATTACCTGATTCAATTTCCACCAGAAATAATGTCAAGATGAAGAAGAATGTGGGGAAGAATAAGTTGGAAAAGCCAGAGGTTTAAATCATCCCCCACCTTCAGGCATTTCATGAAGACAGTGAAGACAGAAGAGCAGTTACTGCAGGAGATTTCTGCTGATAATAAGAGATAGTTACTTCCAAAAGGGAATTGAGGTGGACTGAGTGTCTGTGTCTGTTTATTGGCTACAGAAAATTCATTAGAAGACATGGACAGCTATCTTAGTCTAAGTGGAAGGATGAATGCTTTGTGATGTGAGCGTGGATTGCGGTTTCTTATGGGTTCATGGCATGAAGAGTAGGAAATGCTGTTCTAGGCTGAGAGTTGAAGCATTCCTTTCATGCAGTGTCAGCACATAGCAAGAAATAGACATCTGATGTTCATTATTTTATTGCAGGAATTTTTACAAGGAAAGCAAATTATTTTGTATGGCATGATGTATCCTCCATCATTCTTGCTTAGAACTGGTAAGACAGAGTCTGAGGAAGGATTTGGTTTAGTATGTCAGAAAGTTCCAGGGCTAAAAGGCTTGAAGAAAACCTCTGTAATCATTTGTGAAGGAACTTCTTTGTTAGCCACAGAGTGTGTTCCTCTGCACCAAGTGGTGACTGTATGTCTTAGAGGATGAGCAACTGAGTGAGAGCAGGATGCCTGTTCTCAGCTTGTGGAGCTGGCATAGAATTGTTGCAGTGACACAAATTCAGAGGGACCTTGGAGAAACTGAACATGAACATACATTTTGGGAATGACAGAGTGGGAGTAGGGTGTTTAACCACATGCACCCTCTGTATTGTAACTCATCAAGCTAAAAACAACCAACAAAACCAAAGAACGGGCCATGATATTCAAATATTTCAGTAAAGATTTAGATCAGTTTTATTTCAAGCTGACAGACCAAAAAAAATCCTACTGGCTTGTGAGCTAATGCAATAAAAACAGCACTAACGCAACAGGCAGATGTTCGGCAGTGATGCTTGCTTCTTCCACTATATTTAAAATGCAATCGTTCCAGACACAAACAACTTGCCTGCGTTTAGCAACGGTAGCCCAGTCTCAATATTGTAAAGGTAACTGTGGCACACATGTGCCATGTGATGGCTCTTAACCTGGCCACTTGCTGCAGGGTTTGGTTGTGACCATTCTGATGCCCCATACCTCAAAGCACCCCACAAAAACTGAGACCATTTCATGGGGCTCCATGAAGACTGATTGTCTGACCTTCCTTTCTAGGCTGTTGATGAGGATTTCATCACCTCTCTGTGCCGCACAGGGTGCACCCGCTCTCTGACTACACTCAGATCCAACCCACGGGCCACTGTCAAGGCTGAGCTCTGTATATTGCAGGGTAAGATGCACAGAGAGACTTTCCCTTTTTCTGAGAGAGCGAGAGATTACCCTGTGTTTAGCTGTGTGGCTCTCAGTGTGGGCAGCGTGGGAAGGACAGAGCATAAGATTATCTAAAACAGGGCTGCCACCAAATAGGTGTTCATTGCCAGAGGTGCCAGTAAGGATTATGCACTCTTAGCGCAGCAGTTGGCACAGCTGCTTGGACACAACCTTGTCTTTTGGGGGAGATGCGGAGAACTCCAGCAGGGAAAATAAATGTCTGTGGCGTTCAGTGAGGAAGTGTGCCTCTTGGTTAAACTCTCCTGACCTGAGCTGAGCTTTGATTTCAACCTTGTTCAGTTGGCTCTGATATTTTTCTTAGCACACTGAGAAGCTGATTTCTTTAGGATTCCTCTTTTGGGAGTCCTCATCCCCAGCAGAGAAGAAATAAGTATTTGAAATCTAGTTTTAAAAATCCAAAGTAACAGAGACTGCCCAACTCAGTTGCAATGGTGGAGCTCGAAATAAAAATATTTCTCTCTGCAGAGCTCCTATTGCCAGATAATTATCGGTGATTTTGCAGCCTCAAAAGTCATTTACCTGGGAAAGTGTATTCATTGGCACAAAGAAGGCCTGAACATAGACCTTATACACTCTGCATCAACACATAGACTTACCTTACAGCTAATTTTAATATTCAATTTCTGCTGAACAGAGAAAGAAGTTGATTAGGCAGTTGAATGAGATGCAGTAGAAATACCGGTTCTTCTTGTGTTTCAACCAATAACAGGTTTCAGCAGGGAAAGGTGAAATAAGTCAATCAGCTGTTTGCTTTCTGATTCCCCAGAAGATAGCAAAATGCTTCTGTGCATTAGTGGTTAAGACGCTAGAGACTTCGCTATTCAAACTATATCAACATAAAAAACAAATAGGCCAAGAACCAGACCTTGTAGTTTGTTTTCTTATTTTTATATTACCTCTTTTTCTTTGACAACTGCGTAGCTACACCCAGAATAGTAGTAATTCTATCCAGAACCCAAAGAGGTCCATCATAACATGAAAATGTTGTGACATCATAGTCCTTGGTTAAGGAAATTATAATAATGGCAGAGGTTAAAGCCACAGTGTAAGACAGGCAAGGGAAGAGAAGAAGCTCAGAGGAGAGTTTCTTGCCCAAAAAAGCACGAAACTTTTCTGTTTTGAGGGAGTATTGTCAAAAGGTAAGTCACCTTGCTTTTACAATGCTTCTTTGCTTGGGGATTTCATTTGCAAACATTTTTCAATTCATGTAGGTTTAAAACCACTCATGGGTGAGGTGGAAGAGAGGAAATAATGAGAAACAAATTCAGTGGAAAAATAAGTGTTGATGGTGTGACTAGGCAATGAAGTAAATTTATGAACTAATTTGATCATGGATATTAGCACCTCCTTTCCTTCCAGTGTGAGTCAGAGTGAACATAAACACAGCTATGTGGAAAAATGTAATCCTATGGAAAGAAAATAAAAATTTAAAAACTCCTGAGGTTTTTTTGCAGAAGTTTTTTTTATTGTTTTGATGTTTACTAAGGAAAAAAAACAAACAAACAAAAACCCAAAGAGTTGAGATAGCCATCCCATTTCTGTTCAGACTAGGAGAGAAATAAACGAGCATAGTTATTGTTTCTATTAAGATATCAATGAGCTGGGATCCACTATGCTATGAACTATATTATGATAAGATTAAAGCACTGCTTGACTCACATTTTACTACATTTTTAACATTCCTGGACTAATATAGGAAATGTTCTTCTTTACCAAACTTGAAGCAGCCTAACATATTCACAGTAAAATTCACATCTCATGGTTTTTTGGCCTTTCCTGTGGAAAGAGAAGCCAAAAAGAGAATACAGCTTTGCGATGGTGGTAGTAATACACAACATTTGTCATGAGATGATTGCCTTAGAGAGTCATTTGTCAGAGTTCACCTCCAGAAATGATATGAAGCGACTGGTATTTCAATCATGAACCAGATATTCACTTTGCTTTTCATTTTTAAAGAAATAAAAGTAATTTGGTAAGTTTCAAACATCAGCGAACATTGATCATTTCACTATGAGTTCCTCAGCCAAATCTTAGATTTTCATTGTTTCAGCCATGTGTTCGTTTCTTTGTATGATATAACAATATTGTTTTTGTAAGTTCATTGGAGCTGGCAGATAACTAACAGAGCTTGAATTCCAAAGCAGAGTCAAAATTTACTTTATACCCATGACTAATGTCAAATCTGAACTCTATCTAATAGAAATATTGAATAACCTCATGTTGATCTCTTCTTGATGCCAGCTATGACTAGCTGTAATAGCTGAGGTCAGATCACTATCCCTGATGTATATATTCTCCTCCCACAGACTTTTCTTTGGTGAAGAACTATACTGAGAAAGAATCCCTCTTCTAGTTCAGGCTGGCCTGGAACAAGGAAGTTAAAAAACATTATACACACCCTGACATTTAAAAGTCCTTGACTCATGGCTGCAGGAAATTGACAGGGCTTAATTATTAAATTGGTAAACATTTATTCTCCAGATACTTTCATCTATACATATATTTTAAGACTTTTTTGATCAAGCAATTTTAAAAATATAAAAAAAGACAGGCATATGGGTAGGAGAATACATAATGAAAAATTTTTGTCATTATCATAACCTGTAGGAGAACTTTCCCCAAAATATGCTCTTAGAAAGAGAACAAGCAGACTTAGCTATGACTAGTTTTTTCTTCATATGAGCAGGAAAGGGTATGATGTAGATATTACTTTTATGGTACAGATGTGCCATAAGAAAGAAAAATGCATGCAATATTACATTTTTTCTACTATAAAATGAAAAAAAAATTATAATAAAAAAAGTCTAATCCTTAGTCTGTGTTGTATAAATGTAAAGAAATATAATCAACCTTGATGCGTGACTAAGGCACACATCTGTCTGGATGATTTATGACAGAACACAATCAGAGAATAAACTGTTCTTTTCTTAAAAAATATCCTCCTTGTAAAAGGATATTTTACTCTTCAATGAAGCATAACATTTTTTGTTTTCATATTTTCTTTTCCACTAAGCTTTCTAAGAGTTATTATACATCTACAAGACCTGGTTTCCTAGCAGTCATTATAGAAATCCTTATCAATCTCTTCTGTATAGAGACTCAAGAGCTGTTCTTGATGCAGAGAAATGATTTAACCTGTTCTGTTCCTAAAGGAGGAACAGGTTTCTTCCTAAAAATAATTATAATTCTGAATTGAAAGCTAACGAGATTAAGTCTTTTTATTTCTATTCAAAAGATTAGTGTCTGTAAATAGAACAAAATATTTTATTGTTATTATTATTTTATTTTTTGTAATGCTCCTTAGTCTTGAAGGACATTTCTAAAGGCTAAAAAGAGTTGCAGCTTCGTCCCTATTTGATACATTTTCCAATAAATTTACCAGCCATAGTAAAGACAACATGGAGAGTATCAGGATCAGAATTTGCTGGAGACCATCTAATTAAGCTGAAATTATCTACAGAAGTACCACCAGCAGACTAATTTTCTTTAATACAGATACAGACTGTGCTCAAAGCGGTAAGCTTTTAGGTTGGACTGCATTTTTTTTTGTCCAGTGGGTTTGGTTATAGATACAGTATCACTCAAGTTAGAACAGAAGGGCTTGAAACATTTGCCCTGAACTCAATGACAAGATTTCCACTATCTTCAAGTCTATATTATTAAGTCATTTAATTCTTGATGTTTTCCAATAGCCTGGAGTCTTATTATTGACTTAATTTGAGATGAATTTCATGAATGTAAGTAGAAACATCATTTATTGATCACCAGTCAGCACCTCTGCAGTGCAGGGAATAACATAGCATGGTAGCAGAATATTTCACTGAATTAAAAAAACGCTGTCAGTGAAGAACTTAAAACGGTTTGTCTTTTCCCCACTGTTGTTCTTTGTTTACAGTTGTAATGAATCACTTTCAAAGGTATATCTCACCAAGTCAGTTTATGCTACTAGTGCTGGCTGGGCCTGTCAAACTAGCTGGCGGGGAGTATTACGCAAGAGGCTCCCATGCAAAATTTCTGGATCCCTGCCTCAGGGAGGAAGCAGACCGTGCGTATGCATTTGTCACATTTAATGACCTTTTCAGAAGGAAATCGCATGTCCTGTGACATCTATCGGCAGGAAAGCTGACTTAATAAAGAAAGGGAAGGTCTCGCATCAGCAAGAACAGAGTAGTCATTAGTAATTCCACAGTCATGCCAAAGTTATGTCATGACGTTTATGCAATAGTGTATTTAGATGGGCCTAGAGGAAGTTTAACAAGAGTAGGAGGCATGTGAGATGGAGTCATTCACTGTCTCTGCTGTAAGTCAAACACCTCATAGCGTTAAATTATGTTAATCTACCTTTATATCTGCTTCTGCATCTCTTTCATTCATGCTGGAACCTTTATCACAGAGCTACCGGAAATGTCATAAGCAATTTTGCATATGGAAGAAGTGTAGTTGCTCCATTTAATGGAATTTTATTTGGAAGATATAAACCAAAAAAGATCAAAACAGAGTAGTTACCACAATAAATGATTTGTCTATGTGACAGGTCAAAATAAATGTTAAAAGACTTGAGTGAAGCCAATCAAAGATAACAGTTTAGAAACTACTCTGTGCTGCTAAAATAAGTAATGTGCACTAGCAGAAGGTTTTTTTTTCTTCTCCCTCCAATTCTAGCATTTGCCAGTGATCTGAAATGGAATGAAATTCATACCGGAATGACAAGACATCTCTATTACTCATTACTCTATTGCTCTTCCAAATACCAGAAAAAAGAGCAAAAATGAGTATATATCTATGTAGTGAAGATGGAGTCAAAGACAGTAGCATGTGGCTGACAGAATGCAGAGACAAAGAGTTTAAAAATATTAATTAGACACAGAATGCCAGATTCCACAAAGTATTACATTGCTCAAGTGTAAGACTGGGCTCCAGCTAATGCCAGAACATCAAATATCTTGGATACCTCTGTTCAAGGGTAAAAGCCTATTCCAAAGCCTATTACAGTCAATTTAACTTTCTTCTGAGTTCAGGGAGTGAAACTCTATAATTTTATTCACTTCAAATTAGATTTGGGAAACACACAACATTTCCCCTCATCAGTCTGAGGAGAACAGAACATAGGTAATCTTGAACTCAAATATGGCATCTTGCTCTTGTGCCTCTGGGCCCCAAAGGTAGCAACTGGCTAAATTTTTTTTTTTTAGCAGCTAGAGCATAAACTCTGTATTTATTTTCTTAGAAGACCACCCATGAGTTTTTCTCCTTCACTTTTCCAAAGCTGTTTTTCATTGGGAATAACGTGTTTGCCCTTATACGTACCAGCCAGGCAAAGCTTTCATTAATAAGGCCAGTTCTGAAAATGCCTGTGTTCATTTTCACTAATTTCAAAGGCAGGGAAAAATTTCTACATCTCTTTCACTGCTGGTGGGACTCCAAAATTTTATGTACACACATAATAGTAGGCATAATATAGCTTCTGAGAATGTTTATGACAACTGGAGACTACAAAACCCGAGTAATAAGAATTGAATGTACTTTGTCCAAATACAAGTGGAGACTTCGTCTGTCTGAGAGTCTAATTTTGAAAAGCCACATTTTCAGAAATGCACCTTTGGAGATTACCTGGGGAGTAAAAATGGTATCACAGAATCATATAATCATAGAATGGTTTGGGTTGGAAGGGACCTTAAAGATAATCTAGTTCAACCCCACATCCTGCCATGAGCAGGGACACCTTCCACTAAATCAGATTGCTCAAAGTCCCATCCAACCTGGCCTTGAACTCTTCCAGGTAGGGGACATCCACAACTTCTCCGGGCAACCTGTTCCAGGACCTCACCACCCTCACAATGAAGAACTTCTTCCTTAGAGCTAATTAAAATCTACCCTCTTTCGATTTAAAATCATTACCCCTTGTCCTATCATACATGCCCTTGGGAAAAGTCCCTCTCCAGCTTTATTGTAGACTCCCTTTAGGTACTGGATGACTGCTATAAGTTCTCCACGGAGCCTTCTCTTCTCCAGGCTGAACAACCCCAACTCTCTCAGCCTGTCTTCATAGGAGAGGTGCTCCAGGCCCCTGATCATCTTTGTGACCCTCCTCTGGATTCCCTCCAACAGGTCCATGTCCTTCTTATGTTGGGGGCCCCAGAGCTGGACACAGTGCTGCAGGTGGGGTCTCATGAGAGATGAGTAGAGGGACAGAATCACTTCCCTCATCCTGCTGGTCATGGCTTTTTTTAATGTAGCCCGGGATATGGATGGCTTTCTGGGCTGCAAACACACATAGTTCATTCATATTGAGCTTTTCTTAAACCAATGACTGTATTTGTGCTTGGGATTGCCTCAACTCATGTGTAGGATCTTGCACATGGCCTTGTTTAACTTCACAAGGTTCACACAGGACCACCTCTGAAGCCTGCAAGGTTTCTCTGGATAGCATTCCATTCCTCCAACTTGCTGACTGCACCACACAGCGTAGTGTTGTCTGCAAATTTGCTGAGGGTGCACTCGAACCCACTTCCACGTCACGGACAAAGCATTGGTCCCAGTATCAACCCCGGAGGGTAACCCCACTCATTATTTACAATAACTAATACTATTTCTCCATTAAAAGAATACTTCCTTTCAAATGCTATCACTCATCATACAGTTATTATGTCTGGGATAAAGTTTATCTCTGTGCAGAACACAAAAATATGTTTTACATAACTTTTCAATCTGCTTGCAGTTTGTCTGAAGTCTTTGTGACAAACAGTTCTAGCATTGGGTCAAAGCCAAACATCAGCCCTTAGGACTACTTTTTTTATGCAAATATTGACGTTTAATGTCAGTGAGCAATATCTTTATGGAAACTTATTCACTCACATATCTAGCTTTGTGTACTCAATGAGATGCTCTGATGGACACAGTTTTGAGATGAGCCTGTCCAAACCATTTCTTAGAGTGAGAAAAAGACAGATCTTAAAAAATGTGTTTGATTTAAAGAAAAAACAAAACAAAACAAACCAAACCAGTGACTCAGAGAAAGCTCAGGAATCTTAGGTGAAGGAAATTAAAATAAGATTGTCGCCGGTCGGCTGAGGCAAGCCGAGCACGGGGACGAGCCCTTCCCTATCCCCGAACCCCTCTCCTCCGGGAGAGAAAAGGGTTCAAAAGCAGAGATACGAAAAGGAGAAAAAATAAAAGATTTTTGTGAGACCTCTGAACGTTTGGAAAACTGAAACAAACTTTATTAAAACTAGAACAATATATATAACATGCAGGGAAAAACCAATGCAAAATCTGAGAGTCTGTGCAGGATGGAAAGGTGAGGGTTTTAAACACAAGAACAAAGACAAAGGGGGACGGTACCACGTGCAGTCCAGAAAAATGGCACCGGCCACGTGTGCGCTTTCGTGGAGCGAACAAAAGAAACCGCGGCTGTTATGAACGCCGGGCTGTAATATGTGGAAAAGCACTGTCCCTACCGAATTCGTTGAAGCAGAGAAGAAATCAAAGCAGCAGACAAAGAGGGTAAAGCCTTACGGCAGCAGAAAAACCTCCAGGCGAGCCGTCTATCCCAGGCGGCGTGGCGGGGGCTGCCCCGGTGCACGGTCCACTCCGGCAGCCTGCAAGGTCCCCGGAGCCAAGCTGCAGGGTTTGGAGAAGCCTCTTTCCCGGAACGAAGCTGAAGTCCCGCAGTGACTCCCGCAGAGCGGAGCCGGGGGTGTCCGGAGAAAACTGAGAAGCCGCGAACGAGCCGAGAAAAACCCCCGAAGCCGTCCGGAGAAGCAGCCCCGCAAGTCCCGACTGGCCCCGGAAGTCCCGAGTAGCTGAATGGCCCCGAAACCCTCCGGAAGGCAGCCAGGAAGTCCCGAGTAGCCCCCCGGCCGCCCGAGCCCGCAGCTTCTTAAAGGGGCAGTACGCTCCCGAGAAAACTTTCTCATCCCATAAGATGGGCAAATCGTAACATGGAAGGGAATAATTCAATTAATCAGTTTACACCAAAAGCCTTCGGGCAGGTTTTTTTTCTTCAACCTGCCACATTCCACCCCTTTATTCCATACCATGTACGTTATGCGCATCTCATTTACATTGTATTATACAGAAATTAACAGCATGAGACTCTGGTTCAGGGTGTTTCAGCCAGGGTTAACTTCCCCTGTGGTACACAGTGGACTTCACCATCCTCTTGCATTACCCACCAGGTGTGTCCAGGGCCTTGGGCTGAGACAACACCACGGATGGGTCTGTCTGGAGTTGCAGCAGGGGAAACCCAGACAGCTTTTCCCAGCAGATTACTTTCACATACCACAGGAACTCTATCCCCCTCTATGGTATGTAAAAGGTCTCATTGGGCAGGGCCGGCTCGATTGATTGATCCCCTCGTGTTCACTTGCCAGGTGGCTTCTGCCAGATGTTTATCCCAGTTTCTGAAAGTTCCACCACCCAATGCTTTCAGGGTGGTTTTCAGCAAGCCATTATAGCGTTCTATTTTACCGGAGGCTGGTGCATGGTATGGAATGTGATAAATCCATTTGATACCATGTTCTTTGGCCCAATTGGCCACCAGATTGTTTTTGAAATGAGTTCCATTATCAGACTCAATTCTTCCTGGAGTGCCATGCCGCCACAAAATCTGCCTTTCAAGGCCCAGAATAGTATTACGGGCAGTGGCATGAGGCACGGAATAGGTTTCAAGCCATCCGGTGCTTGCTTCCACCATTGTCAAAACATAGCACTTACCCTGGCGAGTTCGAGGGAGAGTGATGTAATCAATATGCCAGGTCTCTCCGTACTTGTACTTCGACCACCGTCCACTGTACCATAAAGGTTTCAACCTTTTGGCCTGTTTAATTGCAGCACAAATCTTACAGTCATGGATAACCTGGGTAATTGCATCCATGGTTAAATCCACCCCTCGGTCACGAGCCCATCGATAGGTTGCATCTCTTCCCTGGTGACCGGAAGAGTCATGGGCCCACCGAGCAAGGAATAGTTCACCTTTGTGTTCCCAGTCCAGATCTATCTGGAACACTCTGGCTGCTTTGTCAACTTGGTGGTTATTTTTATGCTCCTCAGTGGCTCTGCTTTTTGGGACATGGGCATCTACATGCCTTACTTTTACAACTAACCTTTTCAGGCGGGCAGCAATATCTTGCCACAGAGTGGCAGCCCAAATAGGCTTACCTTTACGCTGCCAATTATCTTTCTGCCACCTCTCCAGCCAACCCCACAAGGCATTTGCCACCATCCAGGAATCTGTATACAGGTACAGCCGTGGCCAGTTCTCCCTTTCAGCAATGTCCATGGCCAGCTGGATGGCTTTGACCTCTGCAAATTGACTCGATTCACCTTCTCCTTCCGCTGCTTCTGCAACTTGGCGCATAGGACTCCATACGGCAGCTTTCCACTTCCGTTGGTTTCCTATGAGGCGGCAGGACCCATCAGTGAAGAGAGCATATTTCTTCTCCTGGTCTGAGAGGTCTTTATATGGGGGTGCTTCATCAGTACGAGTGACTATCTCGTTTGGTGGCATCCCAAAATCTTCTCCTGCAGGCCAGTCTGTAATGGCTTCCACAATTCCTGGGCGACCAGAGTTACCTATCCTAGCTCTCTGTACAATCAGGGCGGTCCACTTACTCCAGGTAGCATCTGTGACATGGTGGGTAGATGCTATCTTCCCTTTGAACATCCAGCCTAGGACTGGCAGTCGAGGGACTAGGAGGAGCTGTGCTTCAGTGCCAATTACTTCTGAGGCAGCTCGGACTCCCTCATAGGCAGCCAATATCTCCTGCTCAGTGGGAGTATAATTGGCCTCTGAGCCTTTATATGCACGACTCCAAAATCCTAGGGGACGACCACGGGTTTCTCCTGGTGCCTTCTGCCAAAGGCTCCAGGTAGGACCACAGTCCCCAGCTGAAGTGTACAGGATGTTTTTAATCTCTGGTCCTGTTCGCACAGGTCCCAGGGCCATAGCATGTGCTATTTCCCTTTTGATTAAGTCAAAGGCATGTTGTTGGTCAGAGCCCCATGTGAAATCATTTTTCTTCCGGGTAACAGTATAGAGAGGTTTAACAATCTGACTATACCCAGGAATGTGCATTCTCCAGAAGCCTATGACCCCCAAGAAAGACTGTGTTTCTTTCTTGTTGGTAGGCGGAGACATAGCTGTGATCTTGTTGATCACATCTGTGGGGATGTGGCGGCGTCCATCCTGCCACTTAACCCCCAGGAACTGGATCTCTCGGGCAGGTCCCTAGACCTTACTTCTCTTAATGGAGAAACCAGCATCCACCAAAATGCGGATTATCTTCCTACCTTTCTCATAGACTTCTTCTGCGGTATCACCCCATACAATGATGTCATCAATGTACTGAAGATGTTCAGGAGCACCACCTTTCTCCAGGGTAGCCTGGATCAGTCCATGGCAGATGGTCGGGCTGTGCTTCCACCCCTGGGGCAATCGATTCCAGGTATACTGGATACCCCTCCAGGTGAAGGCAAACTGTGGCCTATACTCTGGTGCTATGGGAATGGAAAAGAAAGCGTTAGCAATGTCTATCGTGGCATACCACTTTGCTGCCTTGGACTCCAGTTCGTACTGAAGCTCCAAGATATCAGGAAGAGCAGCACTCATCGGTGGTGTCACTTCATTCAGCCCACGATAGTCCACTGTCAATCTCCATTCCCCATTGGTCTTTTGCACAGGCCATATAGGACTGTTGAAAGGTGAGCGAGCTCTGCTGATGACATCTCGTCTCTCCAACTCTCGAATCATTTTCTCTAAGGGGCGCAGAGAGTCTCGGTTGGTGCGGTATTGCCGGCGGTGAACTGTGGAGGATGCAGTAGGCAACTTTTGATCTTCCACCTTCATTCTACTAACAACAAAAGGGTCATCCGAAAGTTCGGCCGATGTGGACAACCGGATAATGCCATCGGCTCCCACGGTTGCTATCCCAAAGGCCCATTTATAACCTTTCGGGTCCTTAAAATACCCTTTCCGGAGGAAGTCTATGCCTAAAATGCATGGAGCATCTGGGCCAGTCACAATTCGGTGAGTTTCCCAGTTATGCCCAGTGAGGCTGACCTCAGCTTCTACCAAGGTAAGCTCTTGTGATCCTCCTGTCACACCCGAGATCGTGATAGTCTCAGTTCCTTGATGATCCGATGGTAGCAAGGTACACTGGGCGCCTGTGTCTACCAGGGCCTTGTACCTCTGTGGTTCTAATGTGCCAGGCCATCGAATCCACACAGTCCAGTATACTCTGTTATCCCTTTCCTCCACCTGGCTAGAGGCAGGGCCCCTCTAATGCCTAGGGTGTGGTCCACAGTCAGTGGAAGGGTCTATCCGGCTTGTGGTACCTTGTTCATAGGAGTTGCTCCTTGGGCTGCAGCACTGTTCACCAAAGACTGGAGCGACAACTCTTCGATTGCAGTCGTCATGTTGGTGTGGTCTGCTCTGCAACTCATGTGCTGGTACCCCGTGGTTAGCGGCAGGTCGTTGTTCCCATCTCCTCGTCTCTTCACGACCTCTCGAGCAGCACTGGCGGTCACATCGTGGCCTGTCCTGTCTGCTGCGCATTGCTCTGGGAGGACAATTTCTCCTAACAGCTGACACATGGGTATACACAGGAGAGGAAATGGTTCTTTGCTCTAACCTATTAATAGAGTCCAATATTTTCTCTGTCATTTTGTCTGTCACTTTCTCCACTGCTGCAATGAAGGCAGAGGTATGGGAAAGGCTGTCCTCATACTGGCAAATCCTGTTAGACACCTGTTCTATGGTGAGTGGCCGATTTTCACCCTCTCTTTCCCACAGCATTGTGGCCAATGTATGGGCATATGACTGGGGTGCACTCTGCACAAATTTGCGCAGCAAAGGCTCGTTACTGTGCACCTGGTCCGGGTTGACATTAACATTCCAGTCACCATAGATGACCTCTTTCATAGCCAGCTCTCTCAGGTAGTTAGTACCTTTGCTCAGGACAGTCCATTTAGTAGGGCGGCATTCTATGTCATCTCTGAAAGGGTATCTGCTCTTCACAGCAGTCAGAAGCTGTTTCCAGAGACTGCACTGTTTTGCCTTTTTGCCAATTGCCCTATCAATAGCACCTTCCCGGGCCACATTTCCTAACTGCCTGGCTTCTTTGCTAGTTAAATCAATGTTATCAGCCCCATTGTCCCAGCAGCGAAGCAACCATACCATTAGTGACTCACCATCATGCCTGCTAAATTCCTTTCTAATGCTTCTCAGGTCCTTCCTGGACTGAGGCTGGGTGTTTACCTCTTGATCTGATGACTCATCCCGTGAGGAGGATCCTTGGGAGGGCTGTGCTGGTGGAGTCGCTGAGGCAGTATTCCCTGAAGGCTTTCCTGGACGCTTTTGAGAGGTGCTTGGTCCTGCATCGTCATCAGAGCTATCTGTTGCATAATTAGTCTTTTTCTGGTGTTTAGCACCAGAGGGCTTATTTTTCTTTTTCACAGGGGCAACCTGTGCTTGTTTGGGTGGGGAGGTGGCATCAGCTGTTTTAGTGGGTGTAGTGCCCATGTGATACTTATTCTTGATAATTATCCACTCCTGGACCATGTTACAGATAACTGATAACAAAGTTATCAAATACAGGAAAATAATACCATTTGCCGAATATCCAGTTTCAATTGCCATTGATCCAGTACCAAATGGAGAAGTGTTATTTCCCATCATCCATTTGCTAGAGGAATCATAAGCAGCCACTATCATGTACTGTGCAAAATACACTGGGAGCATTATAAACTGACTGAGTACAGACCAAAACACTGAAATTATGCATGCCAGGGTGAACACCTTCTTTGCTAAGTGCCCCAGACCAGCAAACCATAAACCAGTACCAATTAAAAACAGGTAATTTGACATCACAGTGGGTGTGCCAGGCACCAGATCATAAAGCATTTTTAAACTGTACTGCTTAAGAGCTTCAAACAAAAGCTCGCTTAGCACCATCCTGGAAAAACCTTGTTTGTTTCAGTTTCCAAACTTTAATAAAAATATGAATATTAAATTATTCAGAAGTGCCCACCCAGGGACGCCAATTATGTCACCGGTCGGCTGAGGCAAGCCGAGCACGGGGACGAGTCCTTCCCTATCCCTGAACCCCTCTCCTCCGGGAGAGAAAAGGGTTCAAAAGCAGAGATACGAAAAGGAGAAAAAATAAAAGATTTTTGTGAGACCTCTGAACGTTTGGAAAACTGAAACAAACTTTATTAAAACTAGAACAATATATATAACATGCAGGGAAAAACCAATGCAAAATCTGAGAGTCTGTGCAGGATGGAAAGGTGAGGGTTTTAAACACAAGAACAAAGACAAAGGGGGACGGTGCCACGTGCAGTCCAGAAAAATGGCACCGGCCACGTGTGCGCTTTCGTGGAGCGAACAAAAGAAACCGCGGCTGTTATGAACGCCGGGCTGTAATATGTGGAAAAGCACTGTCCCTACCGAATTCGTTGAAGCAGAGAAGAAATCAAAGCAGCAGACAAAGAGGGTAAAGCCTTACGGCAGCAGAAAAACCTCCAGGCGAGCCGTCTATCCCAGGCGGCGTGGCAGGGGCTGCCCCGGTGCACGGTCCACTCCGGCAGCCTGCAAGGTCCCCGGAGCCAAGCTGCAGGGTTTGGAGAAGCCTCTTTCCCGGAACGAAGCTGAAGTCCCGCAGTGACTCCCGCAGAGCGGAGCCGGGGGTGTCCGGAGAAAACTGAGAAGCCGCGAACGAGCCGAGAAAAACCCCCAAAGCCGTCCGGAGAAGCAGCCCCGCAAGTCCCGACTGGCCCCGGAAGTCCCGAGTAGCCGAATGGCCCCGAAGCCCTCCGGAAGGCAGCCAGGAAGTCCCGAGTAGCCCCCCGGCCGCCCGAGCCCGCAGCTTCTTAAAGGGGCAGTACGCTCCCGAGAAAACTTTCTCATCCCATAAGATGGGCAAATCGTAACATGGAAGGGAATAATTCAATTAATCAGTTTACACCAAAAGCCTTCGGGCAGGTTTTTTTTCTTCAACCTGCCACAAAGATGAATTGAAATCTCCCACTTGCCCACTATAGCTTTCAGATTAAGATCTTGTTCCCAAACAGCACTGGGATTCCTGTTACTTGGACAAACTTCCTTTTCCATTGCTTCCCTGTATTTGCTCTCTGGTTTTCTCAGGAACATCTGTCCATGCTGCAAACTCAAGTGTTCCTTCTCACACTTCCTCCATCAACCCAGGGAGCCTCTTCCAGCCCGTGGCACGGATATGGACATCCTCATTCGCCTTAAAGGAAATACAGTCCCTCCTTCCAGGGGGTCCTTTCTAATCTCAAGCTCAGTAGTTCAGACAATGTGAGCTCATGTAATTATCTCTTGTCTACCACTAAGACCTTTCTATCATATATTGTATATAACATATAATAACCATTAAAAAAAAAAAAAGTTTAAACATGGAAGCATGAAGAATTGTTTCATCTGAATTTATTTCAAGTCTATGTAAGCTCATTACTCAAATTAGCTTCCCAAACTAACACTTCATATGTGGAGTATTCCACAGACAAATCTAATATAGTAAAGTAGTATAGTAAAGTATGTGAAATATCTGCTTAACTTAAAAATGTCTCCTAAAACTCATAGTTCAACTCTTTATTTCCAAATTGGACTTTCAAGTGAATAAAAGTTAATCATATCTACAAAAGGTCCCCTTCTTCCCTCTCTCTTCCTTTTGTCTTGTAAGAAATAATAAAATGAGCAGATTTTCCTATTAAATGTTTTACTGTTTTAATCGTGGGACATTTAACAGGGTGGTCTACTCCTTTCAATCCTACAGCAGTTGTTCAGGGAGCAGGAAGGTAGGGCTGGACTCGGCTGCCCGTGTTTGATTATCAGAGCCAGCTGGAAAGGGGTCAAATGGTGCCTATAAAGGAGTGAGAAACCTCAGCTGTAAAAAACAGCAGGAGGTAGTTTGGCTCCTGTGATTGGCCCTAAAACAATGAGCACATGCATACAAGAAAAAGCAGTGAGGATCCTACATATTGTGTAGTAAAGGTTAGTTTTGTCTTCCCCACGCATGTGTACATGTGGGTGGGTGTGTTGGCTGACTGGTTGGTTGGTCAGTTGGTTGGTCTGTCGGTCCTTGCATCATTGTGTCTGAGCTATTTGTTTGAGGAAAATGTCTGAAAAAGGTACAAGAAAGTTGTCAGTTGTTCCTTGCTTGGGGAGGTGGACTAGTAAGGATGTTTAAAATCAGTAGTACTTATTTTGACTGGGAGGTTTTGGATTGGGCTTCGTATACATAAGAAAGAAATGTATGTACCTGCAGTAGGCATTTCAAAAGATATTAATAACATTGGGTGCTCAAAATTTGATGACCCTCTTGAGACTCTTAAAAAAGCCTGACTTTTTTTTGTGTGTGTGCATTTTCTGTGATGCTAGAAAGTCAGCTTAAAAAGCAGGAAAACGCCCTTGATTCTAAATCATTTAATTTCTTTTATATTTTTGTGGTTTAGAGATAAGTTCTGGATATTTTCCACATTTGAAGTTAAAAAGCATAGTCTCTTTTACATACAATTTTAATTGGAAACTTTAGTATGGAGAATGTTTTTCTGTCCGGGTGAAAAAACTCTAAAAATACAGCTGTTGTCATGTCTCTGGAAAGTGTTGATAGAACCTTAACAGAAGCATCATGATAGAATTTTAATACCACTCTAATTCTACTATAATTAAGAATATGCTTTCTTCAACTTTAGTATGCTAAAGTCAATAGTTTAGTTATGTGCATATATATCACAAGAACTAGAGAAACTTTAAATCCAAAGTGTTTTAAAACCAGCTGCAATCTTTTTTTCTTTTTTTAGGGAGAAAAAAAAAAAAAACATGTCCAGAGAGGACTGGGTCAGCAGGATGATCACAGAGCTAGTGTAGTGATTAATAAAGCTCTAGGCAAATTGGAATGTTAAACCTGTTTAATTACTCCTAGGACACTCTCAGTTGCCTTCCCAAATAGTTGACTAGGATCAGATAAAGAAAAGACAAAACACTAGAATCCATAGTGGAATCTTTTATGAGTTCTGTCTCAGTTTACTTTTTAAATGGTCTGTGTTAGCATCTAGATCTGTTAGATTTGATGAGTTTGCTCCAAGTTTAGGTCTTTCTTCCATAGCTCGTTGAAATGTCTTCTAATTCTTTCATTAGGCTTTCTTCAGGTTTTAACACAAGGAAGAGTAACGTTTGAAATTTGTCTTTAGCCAGAAAAGAACACCACTGTGGGGGGTGGTGGGGGAATGAAGAGTACCCCTGGAGAGCAAATCAGCAGCTACTGTATGGTTTAAAAGAAGGAAAACAGACAGACTTATGAACTTTGTTCCCTTTGGAAGATAAGGTAATTTATTTCATTTTAAATCACTGACAGTCTAGGTTACAGAGGATCAACTCTTGTATTTTTGAGATGTTAAAACTTTTTTTTTCTAATTACTTTAATTGTGTATGTTGGCTTCTGTTTGACAGCTGATGTGGGCAAGTTCACAACGCTGGTTTCTTCCATGGGATAATTTTTTTTTTTTCTGCCAGCTCTTTGAAACTAGAGGCTAGACTGCAAATTTCTTGTAATACATTCATACAAAAAAATTATCCTGTAGTCTTATTTATTTCTTTCTTATTTAAAAAAAAAAAAATAGCAGAATTCCTCCTCTCAATCACATTTAGAAAGACAGAGCACTTCAGTGAACCTGTGAATCATGGTACAAATATGGAAAGCTTTTTCTTAAACTATACTCACATGTAACAAGCAAGACCTTGCATAATTTTACGTGAGAATGTTACTTTTTTGCCAAGGAATGTTAGACATTGTGCAAGCACATATTAAAACTCAAGATGTATCCTTCAAATTTGTAGGGTCCCATAGCATCTGCCATCAGAAATGTGACAGAAATAACCAACAGAGTCTATGTGTTCCTAACAGAAATCTTTAATTGGAAATGTTCAATGAAATGAACAAACTGTAGACCAAATCGAGTTTGGTTCCATTTGGACTTGACCTTTCATGGATAAGTTCCATACAGAGAGTATTGAAAAGTATTTTCTTCTGTTCCTCCATAGCCCAGTCACTCATTAGCATCTCTTGATCCAGGGTGTACTCTAGATCCCAGAGCAGGAAGCTGCAGCCCAGAATGTTTGTGTTTGTGACAGGCATCAGGCACTGGTAAGTTTGACATATTGCCAGCAGAAGTTACGCGCCAGTGTCTGGAAGGTCCATTTTTGTGAGCAAAGTTCTTGTTAATTGAGTTGTAGAAAGTCTCAAGTATTTTCCATTTAGCTTGTTTTCTTGCACCTTTTCAAGGAGAGAAAGAAAAAAAAAATGGACTGGATATAGAAAGTCGTTTTCATATAACCTAAGGTTAGTGTAGGATAGTGAATTATCTGAGTTTTTCCAGCCAAGAGCATGAGGCTCTTTTACAGTTGAAGTTTCAAATTAGGTGCTCTGAGCTACTATAATATGAACCTGGCTGTTTGATCAATTTTCCTTGGTCGGAGTTAGCCTCCGTGGATGCCCACATATGTGTCTGAGTAGACATGTGAGTCCAAAACGTGCGTGTAGTTCTGCCTAGCCCCTGGGCATGGGCAGCCTGACATCTGTGCTACAGGGTTTTGGTTAATGCAAGTTCAGGTTCCCTGGCGTGTGATCTTGCTTGCTGCTTTTTTGCCATCGGGTTGTTTATGCCATGCTCCACACCTGTGCTGTGGGTTGGTCATACAGCACTGTAAAACTGCATGTCCCTTCTCCAAAGAGTGTTCTCCCCTCCCCTTTTCCTAACAAAGATTAACTGAGTGGGCCAAAGTAAAATCATGTTATAATGTTTCAAAAAGAGAAAGTAATTTGATTGAATGTCTTATGTCTTGACTTGCCTTTATAAGGAGATCTAACTTCATTGCATTTAGAGGCTCGGGGAGTTGGTTGGGGTTTTTTTTGCTATTGAGACAATCCTAACAAACTGCAGTTGCAAACCAAGATGATTTCACTTCATTACAGCAAAACAGCTGATACTTTATGCAAGAGTAATACGACTGTGTTTCATCACAAGCCCCCTGCCATGCACTTCCCCAAATCATACTGAATTTAGACTCTTTCACGGGCACCCCCTTGCCGTGGGGAAAGAGCTTGCGTGCCCTAGTGAAGTTGAGAGCTATGCTGGTGGTGGCATATGCCTCCGGTAGGGTCTCCCAAGCCAGACAGGTCTCAACTGAAGGGTCAGACAAAGTGTGTCCACGGGCAGGATGGGCTCACTAGCCTTCGGGCAACCATCCTAGGAGAAGGACAACTCTAACTCCAAACCCGGGCAGATGGAGCTCGTTTAGCCCTGTAAGGCCATCCATCTAAGAGAAGGATACTCTAACCAAACCTACGACCTGAGGACTTCGCTGTCACCGTCCAAGCTCGCTAGGCCCTGGCAGATGAACCTCAGGTGTAAAGGGTGGGGCCAGTCTTGCGCACGCTGCGCCTCACCTAAAAAATCCACCGCGCAGGCTTGAAGGGTGTGTACTGAATTTAGAATATTCCCTATAATATAGTAAAGGCTTTAAAGTAATGCTATGGTAATTGATCATATTCTTAGTTACTTTTTAAAACATGTAGGTAAGCTTTTATGTTTGGTTGGTTGGGTTTGGGAGGGTTTTTTTTCCTGTAAATTAGCTGTATTTTTCAAGTATAAAATTGTTTTCCTTCAGGATTATCAAAAGAGACCTCAATCAAACGGGATAATTTTGCTTTGACCATTAAACACTTGTGGCTGTGTGAGGTAAGTGCTTTTTTCTTTTTTTTAACATGTATTTAAATAAATTAAACGTGACTGTCCTGTCCTATTTATTTTCCCGTAATGAAGAATTCTGTGTAAATTACTATGTACCTTAAAGATCCTAACTAGTATGCTGAAATTTAAGTAAAGAATTAGAATGTTAATTTTGATTAATTTTCAGTTAAAACTTCAGCTAGAAGTTCATACAGACATAGCTGATTTGGTGGAGACAGGTAGATATGTACTGTGCTTATAATAAGGCATAGGTGCAGTTCATGATGTGCCCTATAGTTCTGGTCCTTGGTATATGTCCTGACAATGTCAGCCCTGCTTCCTGAGGTGGGACCCAGCTTGCTAGGATGCCATTTGTGCATTTTGCTTTTATTTGGGAAATTTTAGTAGATGGGCATGCTGGAGTCCCTCCCTCCTGGGGATTTGGGAATCGAGCCTACAGTATTTCTGCCTCAGGGTCAGATGTGTCCAGGGTGTGAATGTGTGATAGGACTGTAGGCACACTACAGCTCTGAACTGTAAATGGTGTTTTCACAACTGGTAGCCTTTTTGTTTTGGAGGAAGCAACATCTCTTAGAGGAGTTCAGCTTTGCAAGTTAAGTTCTTGGCTGGATATTTGCATGTCTGAAATAGGTTCAGGTGTAAGAGCTCAGACACTGCATCTATGGCTGATTTGAGAAGCACAAATTTTGAATGTGAAAACTTCAGATGGGAAAGGAAAACCACAAGGCTTCTTAATACCCTCACAAAACCTGTATATATCCGGAAATTCATTACTGAATGCCCCTGTGTTTTTTAATGTTCCCTTTTTTATAGGAATTGTGACTGGCTATGGGGTAATTTCACTTACATGAACCCTAGAGTAATTATGATCACTGTTCCTATAGGTTCTTCTCACAGAGGTAGGCTTCTTCAGAACTGTTTTCTGGAGCACCCTCTTATACCTGATTACAGTGAGCTCAATGTACAGATGAAACCTAATGCTAAATGGTATGAATACTTGCTTGGAGTCACATCCTTCGAGTATACGTTTTGGTGAAAAGGCTAAAGCACTTCACCTCTTCTTGGGATTTTTTTTTTTTCACCCTATGTACCAGCTGCTGCATATGAAGCAAGGTGCACCAGGGTCTTCTCATAGTCCTGTCCTTTCCCCCTGGAGTTACATTCACAGTGGGAATTAAAAGGAGGGGAGTCTTCTCCCTCCCTTGCACAACCAAGAAAGAGTTTTGATAATTTAGCCCTAAGTGTTTAAGCCATGGTCCAGTGCTGCTGGATCTAACTGAGCTTGGCATCATTTGAAGGAGCTTGGTGAAGTGTGAAAGACACTGGCATGGATATGATTAAAAAGTATTGAGAAATTATAGACCACAATGCAAGAGGCCCTTATTCAGGTAGATGGGTTCTAGGCAGATTAACACACAAGGAACACTTTTGTAGTTGATGCTAGTGTACGTCAGGCAAAGACATATTAAGAGCTGTTTCATCGGGTGTATCCTCTCATTCTCTTTACTGGCCAGACTACAACTGGCAGAAAAAATTCTGCAGTCATAAGTTGATCTTGTTATTTATATTTGTAAAAGGGATTATGCACTGGCAAGAGCCCTACTCTGTACCTACTTCTCTCTGTCTTATGCCTTTGATATAAGTTTTTTTTTATTCCTGGCTAACTGAGAATCTGAGAATAACAAAAAAATAGAGAAAGGGGTAAATGATGTAACCCAACAGAAAACATAGGTGACTGAAGTTTGAGGGGTATGATAAATTTTAAGAAGGTTCCTGCTTTCTTGAACAGCTGTTCCCATGTCTTAATTGTACCTATTAAAAATGTAATATAAAGGTTTTTCTTTCATTTCATTTAAAAGTAAAAGCAGTATGCTACCAAGTGGCAAAATTCCAAGTTAACTACACACTTTAGGATGGGATGAATGTCATTTCCAACACTTTGGAACTATGATTGACCCTAATGTATAAAAATTTTTTGATACTTGATAATGTTTTAGTCCCATTTTCATGGCTGTATCCCAGACTATAGATGAAAGTTAAGTATCTGTTTTCTTTTTTTGGCAAACAATGATGTCCTGATTTTTCCAATCTAAATTGCCCTCCAGGGCACTAATAAAACAAGTCATGGCTCACAAAGTAAATTTCCTGTGTACTAATTGAAAACGGTTTCAAATTTATTAGCGTTTCCATCATCTTTCCAAGATGTAATGCTTGTGTTCACGGTAGTCACTATGACTGTTAATATCCTTACCTGAAAGGTGAATGAAATATTTAAAATATTTCTCAGGTATTTTGAAATGGGGGGCAGAAGGGTGGAAGATAACAATAGCAAAACTAGAAAACCACACATTTCATATAGCTGAATGTGGTTTAAAACAACATCTGAAATGGAGCACTCGTTCTCATGAAATATTTGGTTTTATTGCACTGCCAAAACCTTTCTTATATGTGTTCCCAGATGCTGGCTGTAATGCTTGATATACTAGAATTTGCCGGTAGACCTTGCTCTAAGATGGTAGAAAAGGCAGGAAAAGGACAACATTGGTTTCTTTTTTGCTAGGTTTTTCTTTGTCCTGTATAAACTACAGGAGATGGAGCAGGGCTGTTGAAATGCTCCAACTTTCTCCCCATTCAAACCACACCACAAAGTGTAAGCGCTATACAAACCATCCCCCCAAAACCCGCAGAGAGTCCGCCTTCTGCTCTGTGCTTCCTCTCTCCAAAATATCGTACTGGGAGGGAGGGCACTTGTCAGATTTTCTGGCATCACATTTCATAGCAGAGTTCCTCTAGCAAGAGAACCACAACCTCTTGTGCAGACTGGATTAATAAGATGACAAAAGCATTTGGCCTCCATGCGGATGAGGGCTGGCTGGAAAACTGGAACTCTGGTTTCTGAAAGATTTCAGGGTTTGGGGATTTGCTTTATTTTCTTCATCATGCTAAATCAAATTGTGTAAAGGAAAAACAGGATAGGAAAAAGGAAAAAAAAAATCTCCAAACCTCTACCTCCTTATTTCCTAGTAATACTGATACGTGAATGCTCTAAAACAGCTCAATGGTTAAAAAACAAAACAAACATCTTTGTGTCTCATGTCTCTGATAAATCCTGCAATAAAATCGGTCTCTTTTCATTGCTTTTATTGCAACTGTTCAGGTTTGTGAAAATACTTCAACATTGGGCCAGAGTCTGGCTAGCTTGATGGTGATTAAAGAATAAAATTTCTACGGAGGATCATTCTATATTGCAGGGTATGTGGGAGATTGCAGTTTAAATCTCATCCTTTTTTTTGTTCATGGTGATGCCTCAAGAGGGGACACGGAGAAGCCCTATTTGTGAAGTGTCTCCAAGGATGTTGCTCTCTGTGTACTCTATATCCTTGGCAAGACAACAGTCTTTCTGATTTCTGGCCCACGTTTATATAATTAATCTTCACTGGACCATAACACATGTGCATTAATTCTCTGTTGTCATGTTTTAAGTAAAAGTACAGTCAAGTCAAATGTACTCTTTTGGGATATTCTGTGATGGATCTGAGAAAAGTTTCAAGTTCTTGAAAATTATTAGTTTTCTTTTGGAAAAACAAAAATTGTTCTGATGAATCAATGTTTGGATAGAAAAGGGACTTTGCTGGAGAAGTCCCAACCAGCTGTAATACAGATGGCCTTTGCTCTGTGTATGTGTCCTCAAAGCTGCAGTTGAACAGCAGCAGTCCTCATGAGATGGGTTCCAGCATTGGTTGCATGTGCTGCTGTACCTACTGTACCCTTCATCCACCCTGCCTTTCCCATCCCAACACAAGAAGCAGCACTCAAAGTCTTCAATCTCTATTTTATTTAGCTCCAGTTCTAAACACTGTGGTTTGGGCCCCTCTCTGCTTACAGAGGTATGTTCTCAACTCGTATACCTAAGGGGACTACATTAATATCTGCTAGCTATTTTATCCAGCCACAGTTTCTCTGTCAAGACTCGTGTTCATGGCAAAGACAGTAGAAGACCAGATGAGCAACAGTTGCAATGCTATAAATTAATTCCCAGATGTAGAAGAGACTAGTTGTAATGGCTGTATTGTACATGTGGAAATTAAGTCTAAACATACTGCAATCCCCACACACTTGTGAGCTGATTAAAATGTCAGTCGTGACAGCAGCATAGTAGATACTGTGTTTCTCCTTCTGTTATCTTGTATGCATATCTTTTTCAGAATATTTATGATAGCTTATGAAAAGAAAAAAAAAGATAATATAGGTATTTCACTATCACATGATTTTTGTTATGCTTAGTACAATACTCCATTCCAAGAACTTTAAGAGATAGCTATTGAACTCCAGTAATTTTAATTTCTTTCAAACCATTTTAAGCAGTAGTTGTACTTTTTCAGTCTCACATACTAGTATTATCCTGCAAAGCTGCAGTTGATAACTTATCATTTTACAAATGTTAAAATAGAAAATCCATGTTTTATGCAGATACGTTTTTTTGGCAGGATTGTATTTCAGAAAGGTGGAGCACAGAATCATAATGTGATTATGAAACCCATCAATAGTCAGATAATGTCTAACGAGAAACATCTTGATAGCCGTTCCGTAGATTCTCCCAGATATGAGCCTAGTTTTGAAATCATAGCAAAAATGGAGTTTGTTCTAATGGACAGTTTATACTGAAATCAGACAACTGGTCTGATTTTCTGTTTTATTTCACATAGGTATGGGAAAGCAAAAGAGCTTCAAGGTTAGCATAAATTTTGCCCACTTTTGTACTATTTACAGTGGTTTATGAGTGAAAAGGTATCTGTTGGTTGAGGTTTTTATTTTTAAAATATGGATGATTAAACCTGAGTCCTCTAATACAGGATAATTTACATTCATCAGAGAAAGTATCATTTTCATTTCTCCTTTTCAAAGGTTCAGTTTCCTCACTATCTACTAGAAAGCAGGGAGAGGGGATGTGGGGGAAAGAACTTTCTTTTAGAGTGCACTGATGTTGTGAGAAGAAAGGGTCACAGAATCACTGCCCTGTATGCTATTGTGCCTTGATGGGCAGGGCTGTTGTATTCAGTGACAGGCTGATATCCTTCAGTAAAGTTTAGCTTTATAAGCAAGTTTGTATTTCCTTTGTGTCTAGAAGGGCATTATTCTTGCCCAACCTGGAGTTTGTTGAAAATGATGGTAAATGAATGTTTTTCTTACACCAAAGAATCAGTGACTTCTGTCTCTGAGATTTCTTCCATTTCCATTGCAAATATTGATGCTCTATATTCTGGTTTCAAAGTACTATATCAAGTATCTGCCTGTCCACATACAACATGCATCTAAACTATTTTCTGTGCCATGCAGAGGTTTTGATAAGCCAACATACATAGATCTAAATGAAAAACAAAAAAAAATCCTTATATTTGTGTAATGCAAAGAGTGATTTAGTCCAGTTAGTGAGCAGCAAACTGTTGAGAAATCATGTCCTAGATCTAGGAGACTAAAGTTCAACTGACTGTTCAAAAAAAGGGAAAGGCTGTGATTATATGTAGACAGAAAATGAAGTCACTAATTTCCCTCTCCCTTTCCATATCTTACCTTTGCATCACTTGTTTTCAAATGGGTATTTGCAAAATCAACCACATCCTCTCTGCATAATCTTTTTTTATCAAGAATGTGATTGTGCAACTGCTTCTGAACAAGTATGGTCCTGAGGGAAGTAGTTTAGAGGTCCTTTGTTTCCATTGCCTTTCCTTACTTTATTGCTTTCCTCCTTCTTGCAGCTGAGTTTCGCTTTTTTTCTGCTCTTCAGTTTGGCTAGGTCATGTATCTGGGCTAATTTTTTTTTTTTTTTTTTGCCAGGATTTGAGAAACAGAAGTAGACAAATGTTAATAGGAGTTGACTTTAATGTTCCAGGTCACTATATTACTATATTGTGTAACATCATAGCCATTTGCGCTTGTTGGAAAGCAATTTCAAGTGCTTAGTGCATTTTGATGGTGCACTCCTACTTCCTGATAGGACTTCAATCTAACATGTTTGATTACTTTGGTGGAGATCCTATCTGAAAGTGATATTTACAAAAGTGTTGACTAAATCTCATTTCTGAAGACTTCAAAATAGGATGGAAAAATTACAATGACATTGAGCATTCTTAATAGCAGGTGAATTTGGTTTAATGGGTTTGGTTTCTAATACCTTTTATAATTACTTAATTTAATTAGCTTCTTCAATATTATGAGATTCACTGAAGGAGAACCCCTGCTTAGATAAATAAAGAATAGATATCCCCAGATATCATAGAAAAATAGCTAGACACCACTTCAAAAGATTTTAGTACTTGGAAGCAACACTTCAGAATATTAAAAATTGCTCTGAGGTCACTAGCGTATTTCTGTTCCTCCAACACTTCTACTTGTTTCAGCAGGGGTCCAAATATTTTGGAATATGAGTTGTGTACTAATGCTGATTAGAGAACTCTTAAGAAAACATGCTATACCTTATCCTATTACTTTAGAGCTCTCTCTCAAAACATTTTCCCCAGGAAAAAAGCACTCATCAATCCATCTACATTTCAGAATAGCGTAGCATATTTTAATGATATACTACGTACGGTTGAAAATGGATGAAATAACTGAAGGAAGAAGTAGGTGTTCCAATTTACAGCCTAAACTTCTATAAAGTTGCTCAGAACTTCTGCTAACTTTAGCTCCCTATTGTGTTTCCTTTTGTCTCTGCATTCCTATGCTAGGAATTAGGTCTGAGAGGGAATGCTATACCTTAGTCTAGCCAGGGGCCAAGTACCAATCGGTCTATCTGAACATTCCTCTTCTGTTAAAGGCAAACCTCACTCTAATAGAAAAGCTCGGCTATGTCCCAGGACAATGCTACTTCAAAGGTCAACATGTCATTCATGTCTAAACTTCAGGGACATAGTAAAACTGACATCTGAAACCACAAGCCACAAAGCTTCCTTGGGATTTTTTTTAACGTGTAACCAGGAGTGGCTGCAAAGAGTCACACAGTCAGAAATAAAATGTGGACTCAACGAAGATAGCGGCATACAAAAGGAAAGCAAAAGCAAGGCAATTTATGCAAAGAAAAAATGTTTCTAAAATGCCAAAAGAACACGAGTTGCTATTCTGTTCTCAGTATATGGTAGCTTGATTCAAGGGGGAAATATAGATTTTTAGGAATGTCAGCAGGAAGATAAACATCACACTAGTAGGTCAAGGGGTTGAGGAAGAGGATATGTTCACCACATTTTCTGGCTTTCTGCCCTACCTATGAAGCTGAGCATAGTTGAACAAGAAGTTATATGTGGTTATGCTAATCATATTTAGAGACATATTGGCTATTTTGTTATTAAAAAAGTACATCTGTATCTCTCCAGGAGGAAATGCAGATTCTCTTCTGAGCCAGCTGACACAGCAAAATGGGAATCTGGCCTGTCCTTTACTCAACTGTGCAGGGTTTCTTTTCTCACTGCCTTCTATTTTGAGTTAGTGTAGGATGAACTTAATAGTTATTTAATTTGTGCTGATTGTTTTGAAGAACAGCTTGGCTAGGTCTGTATGACTTTTACTAAATTAGTGTTAAGAGCTTATTTTTTTCCTTTTTATTATTTTAGTGTAATTTCTTAGTTTTACACGATTCATAATAGAATAGAAAATAGAGGTAAGTTTCCATGGTACTCAGAGCTTATTTATATTGTGCATTGCTATACACTTCACCATGTAGAATATATGTTATATATAAATGTGTCACTTAGCTCTGAGATATCTTTTTGGAATTCAATGCCATCAAATTTAGGGAGGATTCAAACGGAGATACTTAATTGTCCCAGAAAATGTCTCTGTAATTCTATGTAGGTCTGAGGTTTTTTTAAAATGGGATGTACCTACGTTTGTTGTTTTTATTCTGTCTTTTCTATTCTGCAGTTTGAAACATGCTTGTATAAGGTGTTCTTAATGAACTCTCATTTCTACATGTAGCCTTCCTTGGAAATTAAAAAAAAAAATCCACCTTATAATTAATATTATCTAGAACAGATTTGTGAGGCAACCTGTGATTACTTCTGCTATCCACTTTTAAAAGTTACATGGGCATCAAATCTTCCCTTTCCATCAGCTCTTGTGCCCACTCTTTTGTTAAGACTTGTCTTTACAGCTACAAACCGGGAAATGAACTGCCTATAATTATGCACAACAATCAAGAAACAGCCTATTTCAGAGAAGTCTCTGTATCTTGTTCCAATATAGATGCTAAATAACAATTTAGGAAATCTTCACAAGCAAATGACTACACATTCTCAACTCCCCTGTCAGTGAGGCACTGGCAGTCCTTGATCTCCCTTTACCCTCCTTGTCTTCTGAACAGGAGGAGGCAATGAAGTAATCTCAGCTTTTTCATAAAGCCTATCTTCCCAGCTGGAGCAGTGTGAAAAGAAGCTGTGAGGAATTTAAAAATTAAGAAAAATAGGGCAAAGAAAGAGATATAAATATTGATGTCTCTTCCCTCAGTGAGTGTTAGCAATTAGGTTAACTGATTTGCTGTGAGGTCACCAGTCACAATTGGAAGCTAATTTGAAAATGGATTAGTTTAGGAAGTAGCAATTCCTGCTCCGTGGGTTTCAGCAGCAAGCGATTCTGTTCTGTAACAGACCTCATAAACCAGCTGAGATCAATGCCTACCTCATGTGCCGTTACATACTGGGCATACTCCAGTGACAGCCACACAGCTGCAGCTTCGGGGATTTTCTCTGCCAGGTTTCCTCTGCTTCATACTCACTTTCCACAGGTGTGTTAGCTGATTATTTTGCCTAAGGGAATAAACAGTTTAGGAGAATTAGAATGAGTGAAACAGTTTCCTCTTCTCTTGAGAATGAGCTTTTCAGGTCTGAGATCAGTGGCAGCACACCCCTACAGAAAAGTGCCAAATCTGCTCTGTGAACGCCAGTACCTACAAGAGCACAGTAGAGACTAATACAGGAGCTCATGGCAATTCCAGTGACAGAAGGACCTGAAGCCGGTCGGATTTTTAGGCTGTGTGTGCACATGGGAGGAGAAAGGTTGTTTCTCCTGCCCTGTCCCCAGGTTCTACCTTTTCCCAAGAAGACCCAAATACCATTCCGTCATCTTTGAACTGCTTTGCCTCTTGAAAGTTAGGACTACAGCCATATTACCCCATCTATCCTTCTAGGAAGCCCGTATTTTTAACCAGTGCATACAGGCTAAGGGCTAGCTGAGTTCCTCAGGTAAACTGACACTCAAGGCGACACAGTGATTCGAGCAGGTTACAGAGATAACGCATGGCCAGCCAAGCTGCTAATGGGTGACAATCATCTGAATGAAATTTTTCAGGCATTTACCACCAATTACCTCTGATGAATACAGAGATATTTGAGTAGCTGCTCAAGTAAGGGACTGAACATGCTAATTGCACCAATTCAGTGATAGTGACCAGTGATGGTCTGGAGAGACTTGGGTGCATAGTTCAAGGACGCTTTGTTGGGTCAAGATTGAAAGGCAGAGTTAAGGTCCTGCTAGGGTGAAACGTCTTGAAAAGTCTTTCATGCTACCTGAGATAAGAATTGTGTAGTTCAAGATCAGGCTGAATTAATAAACCTGGGAGAATGTGGTTCTCTTGCAGTGAGTTTTGAAGACTTTGGAGACCTTTCTGTTCTAAGCTTGGTCAAAAGATTTGGGCTAACATATTTAAAATTTCATATTGGAGATTCAGTTGTATAAATTAAACATCTTTGTTGGGATACTTCCATAGGGTTTCCTTGAAATAAATTTTGACTTCTTAAAATGTTTAGGGGATGGGGGGAATGGAAATTCATCTTGAGCAAAAGGAGGGAATCTTTAATTTAAAAATGTGAAAACGTCAACAATTCCAAAACTTAGAGTCTATAAAAATCACTTACTTTTTCTTCTGACAGACTTTTAACAAGCTGATATATCTGAACTGTAAAGATAAATCATGATCATCACTTAGTTACTGAGCAGTAATGACAATATAAATTTGAAAGCAAAAAATGGATGAGTAATGGAAGGAGATAAAAGATTAGACTTCATGCCCTACTCCCAGGGCATGTGCACTTTATGGTGACATTTCACAGTGGAATAGTCAGACACAATGTCAATGCTAAGTATTGAGACTCCTAAAATTGAGGTTGTTTACCTAGATATTTGTGGCTGTATGAATGACATAACCTTGCATACAGCAATGAATCACATTCAAACTTCAGACCCTTGGGTGCAGTTCCCAACACTTCTTGTTTTCAAAGCACTATTCAGAAAGATGCAATAGAAATCTTAGGATGAAATTTTAAGAACTCTTCAAATAGAGTCCTTAGGAATATGAAACAATTCTATCATCAGAGATTAAACTCTTAGGAAGCTTTCTGATTACAGTCTTTTTTAAGGGTGATCAGAAAACAGAACATGTCCAAGACATTTTAAAAGTTAAATTTAATCTGAAAAGTGACTTAGATGCCTCTTAGAATTTTACTGGGTATTAAGATTAAAAAAAAAAAAAAAATGGAGAAAGAGAGTTTATGTGGTCTCTGTCTAAACCATCTGAGCTGTCTAAAGGTGATACTCATGTGCACTTCCTTCCCTGCTATGCTTTCCTTGGAAAGGAAGCACATCTGACTGGAACAGTGGGGAGTCACAGTGCGCTCTCCTATGCCTTTCTTTGCAGCCAGCTGAGGAATTAGAGTGTCAGCACACCATATATTTGGTGCAGTCTAGTTATACACTCAGATTGTCTCTTGTGCTATGCTAAGTTCTAGTTACATACGGTAGTACAAATTTTAATGAAGCAAATGCAATGTTTTCATGGAATTTCAGAATAACTGTTTCAGATAGGTGTGAAAAGATGTAGTTCCATTGTTTTAAATGTATTTTTACCTATTAAGTTAATGATGTCAGTTTTGAGAAACAGCTATTCCATGAAAGTTCCTCTGAAAACTCAGAAAAATTAGTAGTATTATCTTGACTTTGGTTTGCTTGGAATTTCCCATCAAAACAACAGGAACAAAAAGCAAACAGAAAGATGAAGGAAATACAGAAACAAACAAAAAAAAAAATTAGGGGAGAAAAATCACAAACTAATTTTAAGGTGAATTTTGACTAGTATCTAAGAGAATTGTGTGAAATCAATGATTGCAAAAGCAACGTATAAAGGTTGACACCCAGAATTTCCTCTGGTGCTTTGTACCTGGCTGTGCCTTTCTGCATTTTCACAGCAGAAAATGCACTTTATTTTCCTGTGTCACTATGTCTTCATAACTTGTTGAAGTATGGTAATTGTAAGAAATGTACAATTTGGAAACAAAATCCCCGTATTGATTTTTGCAGCAAATATGTGCTACCTCCAAATCTGGCTTCACCAAGACTCTTATGAAACCACCAGGACTCGTAGCTCTTGTTAAGATGTCTTTCTCTTAATAATGCCATGTAGAAAGTCTCTCATCCACCTACTATCACGCTGGTGGAACTTTCTGCTTGCCTTTGGCAGTAGGGTGCTGAGTTTGGCAATTGAATGGCACTGCACCTGTTTTCAATGCAGGAAGGGGCATTATTTAAACGAAATCTAACCTGCTAGTGATAACTATGATTGCACTGTGGGGTCACTTCCATACTGCAATCGTACGTCAACGTCTGGTTAATAAACAAAATGACACTTTGTGATTATTGCAGAGCAAATAAGAAATGAAATTTCCAGCCTCTTCCTTAAAAGAAAATCTGTGATATCAGTGACACCAGCTCCCATTTCTGACCGTACAAAGTGAAAGAGGCCAGTTAGGAGATTAGATGTAGGAAAAATAGTTTTAGATGATGTGTTGGATAAACATGCCAAGTAAAATTCACCCCTATTATAACCCCACCAAACACAAAATTTTTCTAACCTTGAAAAAAAAATTTCCCTTTATTTCTTAACTATTTCCTTCAAAAAGCCGAACTGAAGTTCAACTTCTCAATGCGCCTGATCTGTCTATGCGCAGAGTAAAAGAACTTTGCACCACTTACAGGCAATTGACACAAAGTATGTTAGCAGAAATGAAGATGCCCAGTTCATGTAGAGCTGACATAGCTCCATTAAGGTATACGGAGGTACGCTGATCCATAGCACCAGAATATAATTTGTAGTGTTTCCATTGTCCTTCTGGTCTTGTGGACTTATCAGAGGTAGGGGGGAAAAAAAGAGAATTAGCCTAGGATCTGGCTAACTTTAAGTCATGTACTAGATGTGGTATATGATGAAGTCTGGAAAAGAATGAGGGAATTCAAGCCAGCCTGAGTGCCTCCTTCCCCAAAGGTTCTCAAAAAAGGTGTTTGTCTCACTTTGTAAATCAGGTTGACACTTCTGCCATTTTAACTGTAAATGACTATCACCTTATTTCATGAAGACTGGTCATTGAATTATGCTTCTACAGACCTGGGATGTTATGGGAGGAATGAGAACATATCGCACGTCATTGCTGTGCCTGTTCTGCAATACCCTTCCACTAGCAAACCGCACAGAAAATATAAGACTGTTTCCTAGAATATTCTCTAGTCAAAGTCTCAATGTTATTGTTCTGGTGGATTTTTTTGGATCGTTGTGCCTAATCACTTGAAAGAGGGAATATATCACGGCTGTTTGAAAAAAAACTTTTCAGGTTCATAAACACATGGAAATATTTAAAATGAAAAAACTGTTTTAGATAGCTGGAGAAACACCAAGTTCTTGTTATGTATGCTTCCTGGTTCTGTGTATGAACAAGAAAACAAAGCAAACCAATATCTAAGCATTCGTATACAAGTTTTCCTCTGAGCTTCTTTAGAGACCATTTGAAACCCACTATGTGTACTAAATTTTGAACCATAACTTACTTTCCCATATCTAATCCAACATCCACAACTAACTTTTCAGCTATTTAAGATGATTTGGATGAAAAAAAAACCCACGTCTTACTCATGATAAAAATATCCATGGAGAAAATTCAAAGTCCTGCACATAGGTCAGAGCAATCCCAAGCACAAATACAGGCAGGACAGAGAATGGATTAGGGACAGCCCTGCAGAGAAGGACTTGAGGATGTTGTTTGATGAAAAGCTCAACATGACTCGACAATATGTGTTTGCAGCCCAGAAAGCTATCCATATCCCGGGCTACATCAAAAAAACTTGACCAGCAGTGCAAGGGAGGTGATTCTGTCCCTCTACTCATCTCTCATGAGACCCCACCTGCAGCACTGTGTCCAGCTCTGGGGCCCCCAACATAAGAAGGACATGGACCTGTTGGAGGGAGTCCAGAGGAGGGTCACAAAGATGATCAGGGGCCTGGAGCACCTTTCCTATGAAGACAGGCTGAGAGAGTTGGGGTTGTTCAGCCTGGAGAAGAGAAGGCTCCGTGGAGAACATATAGCAGTCATCCAGTACCTAAAGGGTTATCTACAATAAAGCTGGAGAGGGACTTTTCCCAAGGGCATGTATGATAGGACAAGGGGTAATGGTTTTAAATTGAAAGAGGGTAGATTTTAATCAGCTGTAAGGAAGAAGTTCTTCATTGTGAGGGTGGTGAGGTCCTGGAACAGGTTGCCTGGAGAAGTTGTGGATGTCCCCTTCCTGGAAGAGTTCAAGGCCAGGTTGGATGGGGCTTTGAGCAATCTGATTTAGTGGAAGGTGTCCCTGCTCATGGCAGGATGTGGGGTTGAACTAGATTATCTTTAAGGTCCCTTCCAACCCAAACCATTCTCATCATCATCATCATGGCTTGGCTTCACGGACGAAGATTTGGGAAGGGCTTTGCCCACGCTTATTGCAAGCGCGTTGATGGCTGAAAAGGCCAATGCGGGATAGGCAAGACCGGTTGCAAAGAGCACACCGGAGGGTCTCCTTGGGTGGTATAGTCGAGGCACGGTTCTTTCTGCGCTGTCTTTTCTCCTCGAGACTGATTCTACGCGTGCTCTCAAAGGAGACAGCAGCGTTATGTATGGTGTGTCTCCAAATCTCCCGATTGGAGGCCAGGGTGGACCACTGATGGTGGTCAATATGGCCTAGGCTGAGGTGTTGTTTCAGGGAGTCCTTATATCTCCTCTTTGGAGCTCTTCTCTTGCGGCAGCCGGTGGCAAGTTCACCATAGAACACGATCTTAGGGAGGCGGTGATCCGCCATCCTGGAGACGTGCCCTGCCCAACGCAGCTGCGTTTTCAGCAACATGGCCTCAATACTGGTGACGTCTGCCTGTTCAAGGACAGCAACGTTAGTCACGTAGTCAGTCCAGTGGATGTTTAGGATTGTGCGGAGGCAGCGCTGATGGAAGCGTTTGAGGAGTCGCAGATGGTGGCGGTAGATGACCCATGATTCAGACCCGTACAGAAGAGTAGGCAGTACCACGGCTCTGTAGACACTGATCTTTGTACTTTTCTTCAGGTGTTTATTGCACCAGACTCTTTTATGGAGTTTTCCGAAAGCTCTGTTTGCCTTTGCTATTCTGTTGTCTATCTCTTTGTCGATCGTGGCATCTGAGGAGATGATGCTACCCAGATAGCTGAACTGCTGGACTGGCTGAAGCTCTGACTCGCCAATGGTGGTGTGGGGATGATGGTAATCATCTTGTGGTGCTGGTTGGTAGAGAACTACTGTCTTCTTCAAGCTGACTTCCAGACCAAAAAGCTCAGCCGCCTCTGCAAAGCAGGATGTTAAGCGCTGCAGAGCTGCTTCTGTGTGGGCAACAAGGGCGGCATCGTCAGCAAAAAGCAGCTCGCGGACAAGGTGATTCAGGGTCTTGGTGTGGGCCTTCAGTCGCCTTAGGTTGAAAAGGCTCCCATCGGTACGATATCGGATATAAATGCCGTCTTGTTCGTCGAGGTCTGCCATGGCCCTTTGGAGCATCATGCTGAAGAAAACTGTGAATAAAGTTGGTGCGAGAACGCAACCTTGTTTCACACCATTGGCTATTGGGAAGGGCTCAGAGAGTGCATCGCCATATCTGACTTGGCCGCGCTGCCCTCATGTAACAGGATAATCATTTTGAGGAACTTGGGGGGGCATCCTAATCCTTGCAAGATCTGCCACAGACCTTTTCTGCTCACAGTGTCAAAGGCTTTGGTGAGATCAACGAAAGTTACGTAGAGACCCTTGTTCTGTTCCCTACACTTCTCTTGCAGTTGTCTGAGAACGAATACCATGTCTGTGGTACTTCTGTTGGCTCTGAAACCACACTGACTTTCAGGTAGAAGTTCTTCTGCGATAGCGGGTACCAATCTGTTCAATAGTATTCTTGCGAGAATTTTTCCAGCAATGGAGAGCAGAGTTATGCCTCGGTAGTTTGAGTAGTCTGACTTTACTCCTTTTTTCTTGTACAGGGTGATGATGATTGCATCACGGAGATCTGGTGGTAGTTCGCTTTGTTCCCAACAGCGCACAACTAGCTCGTGAAATTTAGCATGGAGCGTTTGGCCTCCATGTTTCCAGATTTCAGGTGGGATTCCGTCGACCCCAGCTGCCTTGCCGGTTTTCATCTGCTGTATGGCCTTAAGGGTCTCTCCCATAGTAGGGGCTATATCCAATTCATTTTTCACCGTTTGTTTGGGATGAGCTGGAGTCCTGAGTCTTGGACTACACGGTTGGCACTGAAGAGAGTTTGAAAGTGTTCAGACCATCGATTCAGGATAGAGGTTTTATCTGTGAGAAGCGTTGGCCATCTGCGCTGAGTAGGGGGCTTTGAACTTGGTGTGTGGGTCCGTACGCTGCTTTCAGAGCCTCATAGAATCCTCTGTGGTCACCCAAATCTGCACATAGTTAAGTCTTCTCTGCTGGGTTGAGCCACCACTTGTTCTGGATGTCTCGATGTTTCTGTTGGAGTTTACTGCATGCAAGACGAAAGGCTGCTTTTCTTACATGGCAAGATGGTTGAGCGAGGTGTGCTTGGTGAGCAGATCTCTTCTTTGCCAGCAATTCCTGGATCTCTGGATTGTTTTCATCAAACCAGTCTTTGTTCTTCTTTGTGGAGAACCCTAAGGATTCTTCGGAGGACTGCAGGATGCTATTTTTAATATGTTGCCAAAGCGCTTCAGGAGAAGAGTCTATGGGACGGTCTTCAAGCCTAGTTTGAAGGTTTGCCTGGAAGCTGTCTCTCACTGCAGCTGTTTGAAGATTGTTAACTTGGAGCCTCCTCCTCAGAATGCCGCCCCTCTTAGGTTTGGGCTTGAAGCGGAGGTTAAGTTTGCAGCGCACAAGGCGGTGGTCTGTTTGACATTCTGCACTAGGCATCACTCGGGTGTGCCAGACATCACGAACATTCTCTGGCGCACTAAGATATAGTCAATGAGGGTGCCAGTTTTTAGATCGAGGATGCATCAGGTTGTCTTCAGGCTGTCTTTCTGCTGGAAGATAGTGTTGGTGATGGTGAGCTGTTGCTCAGCACAAAACTCTAGCAAGAGGCGACCATTGTCATTGCAGTTTCTAACTCCATGCTTGCCTAGTACTCCTTTCCAGGGCTTCAGAGTTTCTTACCTACTTCGGGCGTTGAAGTCACAAGGATTATGATCTTATCATCCGCAGGAACCTTTCGGAGTAAGGCGGCGCAGATCGGTGTAGAATTTGCCTTTTTCTGTAGGGTCAGCTTGGAGAGTTGGGGCCATATATGCTGAAGAGAACAACATGTTGCTTGTTTGTGTAGTGGGAGGCGTAAGGAGATAATGCGATCGGAATGACCTGTTGGCAAATTTTCAAGTTTAGAGGCGATGGAGTTTTTAATCATGAAGCCAACTCCGGAATGATGACTTTCGGTTTTGGGTTTGCCTGACCAATACAGTGTGCAGCCGGCACCATGTTCTTTAAGGCTGCCTTCCTCATGAAGGCGAACTTCACTGAGAGCAGCAATGTCGATGTTGAGTCGTGAGAGTTCGTGAGCAATTATAGCAGAACGGCGTTCAGGGACGCCCACTGTCTGCTGTATCGAGCATGGTTCTGATGTTCCAACATGCGAGTGTCAATCTGGACAACACCTTTGGAGGCAGGTGTATGCCTTTGTCTCTTGTCTTTGGTTGACCGCAAAAGAAGATGTCCGTTGGCCGCGGCTAGCCAACCGGATTGGAAGGGGAGATGAGCTTTGGTTAGGCCACCTTTTCTAGGCCCCTCTCCATGTGGAGCAAGCAGTGCTCTCCTTGAAAAAGGCTGCTTGGTCATTCAGGATGCTGCCGAACGAGGACTGTCATCTCTCGGGTCCAGTCTCAAGCGACCATGTCCTGAACCGCTGCATGCAGGGTTGGGTCTGCGGCTTCCCAGTGACATCTTTCCACCTGCCGTTTCGTCCCTTGCCTGTCGCTACAGGGCTTTAAATGTGAGTACACCCTTCAAGCCTGCGCGGTGGATTTTTTAGGTGAGGCGCAGCGTGCGCGGAGACTGGCCCCACCCTTTACACTGGGTTCATCTGCCAGGGCCTAGCGAGCTTGGACCGGTGACAGCGAAGTCCTCAGGTCGTAGGTTTGGTTAGAGTATCCTTCTCTTAGGATGGATGGCCTTACAGGGCTAAACGAGCTCCATCTGCCCGGCTTTGGCGTTAGAGTTGTCCTTCTCCTAGGATGGTTGCCCGAAGGCTAGTGAGCCCATCCTGCCCGTGGACACACTTTGTCTGACCCTTCAGTTGAGACCTGTCAGGCTTGGGAGACCCTACCCGAGGCATATGCCACCACCAGCATAGCTCTCAACTTCGCAAGGGCACGCAAGCTCTTTCCCCACGGCAAGGGGGTGCCCGTGAAAGAGAAACCATTCTATGATTCTATGAAAATAACGTCCCTAACACTCAATCCAGCCAAGTACTTAGCTTATATTGATAATTACGATACTCTGAGTTTGTATCCTACTAGATCTCAGATCTTATAGGGTCAAAAGTAGAGCATATTCGTTAGTAGACATCTTTTTAAGCAGTTACAAGTCCCTCTGTCTTAGTGGGACAAGAGTTATTAGGTTTCAGAATGCAAATGGCAAGGACAGTTCACCCTAAACTCTGTCTTTTACCATCCCCTTGAATATTTCCATTGTATGAAGGAAAGACAAAGTTGTTTGGCTGTTCATATACCCTTGTAGCTTCCTTTACATCTAGGGAATCCACAGGTTTTGTTAATACTCTTGATTGGTTTTACTCTTGCAATATCACCAAGTTTGCTTGGGGATTTGGCTTGTAGTCACTGAAATCTCCTTGGAAAACCAACATGCTTTTCTTTGTAAATAGTGACTCACCATGATTAATTCTCTGCCTGGCAGATAGTATTGCAGTAGACTAAGTGGGATGAGGAAGCAAGATGTTAAATAACCCACCCACTGAATCCGAAGAGACTTTCAGGAATCTAGTGCATGGTTTCTTTCCAATAGGCTTAACAACATATTGGTCAAAAGATTTGCATATCAAGATTTGATATTAACCAGCTATCTAATGTGTAGCTACTAACTAAATCAGCATCCCATCATGTATAGAACAGATAAACAATCACTCCCAGTACTCAGGCTAAGCACATATAATAGGTCTGATGAATTTCAATTGTTTATACAGTGGTTTTTACATGAATAAACTCTGGTGTCTATCCCAGTTTATCTCTTCCAACTTAAAATAAATGGAAAAAAACCATCTTTGCCCAGATCATGTTTTGCACTCCATTTCATGAACAAGAGGTCTGGTGTGCACCGTCAGGCCTGTGTAGCTGAGTTTAACACAAGTATGTAAGAGTGGAGGGCAAAAGTGTGTGTCATCTTTTCTGGTGCCTAAGGAAGAGGTTTGATACCCAGCAAAGACAGAATTCATACCCCACAGTCCAAGAGGTTTTGTTTGGACCAGTGTGCCAACGGGGTTTAACACGTAGTCTGTCCCATAACCCCCGATCTGTACAGGTCCTCGGCTGACAAATTGCAAGATAGGCAAAAACTTTCGGTGCAGGGCAGGTCCATAATGGTGGACTGCAAGTTGCCATCAGGCTCCCTCTCCTGGAAGTTGATGCATCACTGTGCTGAGGAACTTGCCATGTTTGCTGCGCACGAACAGTCATAGGTTGTTCAGACTTTTACAGCACATGCTTGCCTTGCATGCACGCTGCACGTTGTATCATGATGTGTGTAATTACATAGGTCTTTTAAAAGGTAAATTTGATATTTTTAATAAGCCTTTGAATTCAGTCCTTCAGGTGATTTTCTAGTTATTGGCTGTTTGTTCATTATTTTGGTTCCCTGTTCTAAAAGTTATGACTGCTATGTACCTGCATTCAATATTTCATTTAATAACAGGGGTTTTTTTGCCTTCTTCTATTAAACACCTCTAGAATATTACTTTGTTTCCCCACACACAGGTGTTATGAGGGTTATTTATATTTTAAAGGTATATTTATAGTATAGTCACTGCAATTTCATATTCTCCACTCCTTCCAAATTAAAAAAAAAATACATTTTTATAATAATGAATGGTTTAAATCTGTCTATTTAATGCATCTCCAGGAACTTGAACACCTGCTGTGTTAGCCTATGCCTTAGAAGAATGGGGAGGTTGTATATTGGATGTAGGCTTGTAGATCAAAATAAACGTTTCTTTATAGGTGTTCCACCTGGAAATGGCTACTCAAAATTCTATAAAAACCAGGAGAAATTTGTTTCCAGCCCAAACTACTCTACAAAATAAAAGAAATTAACAGGAAAATGTAACTGAAACAAAGATGACAAAAATGAAGTGCCATGGGAGAATCACAAATTTTTGCCCTGCCAACAACATTCTCGAGACCTGCTGTTTTCCCTGTAGGTGTCCACATGGCTTTGATTTTTCTCCTGATTATAAAAAACCATAAACATTGGCAAATGCAGTGAAGAAAGAGTGCTGACCCCACTGTGCGAACTAGCGGTTGATGCTGTCTGTCTTGGTAGAGTCTCAGTTTGACTATAAAGATGTATTCATTTGGTTTAATTTGAGGAAATTTTATATTTCAATAAAATCAAAATTAAATTCCCTTTGTTCAGATTAGTAACTTGTGACAGTTGAGTTCTACACGGATTTGCTGACAGTTAACTGTGGCTCTGTCGTTGTTTTGGTCGGGGTGTTTCTTAATATTTAAAGGAAAATATACAACTTCCTTAAGAACATGCAAACAAAATGTAAAGAAAAATGGAGAAAATCTATAAGTACAATAAATCAACACTTTGTAATTTTCTCTGTAGCTTGTGTACAATGGGAGAATCAAATTTAAGGTCACAATTCAGGGCTGTAGGCAGCTAGTTGCACGAGACGAGGTGACAGATTTAGTCTTAGAAAACTTTGGCCTCCTGGTATTGTGGCTGCAGTTGCTCTTTGGCTACATTGTGGTGTTGGCAGTGAGAACAGATTTATGTGTATAAAGCTGCCATTCTGTTAGAGCTTTTATAACACAAAGTACACTTCTCAAGTTGTACCTTGTTCTGAAAGAGCTGAAAGAAAGAAGGAATTGAGTACCAAGAGAATGGTACCAGATGCTGGCCTTTTGACATCAACTAGTGGGCCATGGCTGAGCATTTCCTCAGCAAGCCCCGCTTTCAGCCACTTCAGCTACCTTAAGAAACCCTCATAATAAAAACACTATCAAAACCAAGGAGTTTCATGAGCTCCATGTGGGGAAAAAAGGAAAAAAAAAAGGAATTAACTAAACAAGAAGGTGATAGAGGTGATAGCACATAAAGCATGCTGTCTTATTTGGTTCCCAAGCTAGATGTAGGTTTTCAAAGTACTATTTCTTACCTTTATAACACCTGTAAAATTAGTAATTAGACTTAATGACAGACAGTGGGAGACTGTAGAGGGACTGTGCTAACCAGCATACCTTCCATATGAAGCACTTGGGATGGGCTTCAGGAGATCTGCCTTCACATCCCTGCATCTGCTGGTCCTTTTCTGTGCATCCTGAAACAAATATATAAATTCATGTTTCTGTTCTCTCTTTGTAAAATAAGGATGATAATTTTTATCTTCTTCTGCTCTTTTATCTGTACTTTCTGGTGGGATTGTAGGTTCTTTGGGGCTGAGTGTGTTTTTATATCTTCAAATTCCATGAGGGTGAGGTTAAAAATCTGCTCATAAACACAGACACACATTAGGAATTGACTCCTGTGGTTTCAATTAACTCCTTTGTACTTTTACAGTACCTTTTTAGCCAAAAATCTCCAGGTAGTTTACAAACAATGTATGATGCTATGTTCAGCCTCGCAATATTCTTAAGAGTTCATTAAAAATTATTGCAGTGTTGTAGATAGAAAAAACAGGGGGACATAGAAAGTCTGTGACAGAAAATCATCAGGCCACAGATTTTTCAAAGTGCCTGTCCTCTGTCCGAGCAAATAGACCACCCCTTCTCACTTGCCCTCTGCCCAAATAGTTTGCAAAGTAGTTGTATGGGGAGAGAGTAGAGACATGTCAAACTGTAAGTGATGCTCCTCTCTAATGAAAACCAGAGGCACATATTGCTAAATTATTACAGCACCAACATGCGCATAATATGAGTGATGAAATAATATATGGAAATCGGTTTCAATGGTAGAAGTTGAGCACGCCCTTTCGTGGTTTGGATACAAAGAGGTAGTCTTCTTTAACGTAGTAAAAGGTTGTTAATTGAGTGATGACAACTTTAGTCTTAGACTTAGTGAGGTAGAATAAAGAGAAAATACACAGCTGAAGAGCAGCAATAGAAGGTTGGGGCACGCAGTTTCTTATTGGACGAGTCCTCATCATTACCTGCTCATCAGATGATACACACCATATTCTGCTAACATCTACCCCATGATAGGTTTAGTACTTTCTTTTCCCCAGAAAATAAAATTTCTTTTCAGATGTAGGATTCGATTAGATCATTATATTTCTTTGTTATACTATATATTCTTCATTACCTAGTCTTCATTATATTACATATATCTATATCTTTGTTATATATCTGCATTATATTACATAACATTTCTTGAGGGAAAGAAATGATGTCATGCTGAAAGCTGAAATCTTGAGACCTAGGTTAAGTTCCCACTTCTGCCATAGGCATCTTATGTCACTTAATTAAACCCTCTCAGGTTTTATTCTTTTCTGCTTTGCATGTTACATAATTCTTTAGAAAATGTTATAACTAGTCCAAGCTGAAAAATATTTCCTTCTGCTAAAAAGACTGTCCCAGGACAACTCTAAGTATATGCATGTGCGTCTATCCATATATCCAAGCAATTAGTACAATAAGTAGGCACATATGTCTGTGTGTCTGTACAAGTTATATACCCATAAATAGGGGACCACTTCATCCATTATGGAAATTCAGTCACCTCTCAGAAAAAGAATGGTAGATGTTTTCTGCTAGCAGTGTTTCTCAAGGATCTCTTGGAAGAGAAAGTGAAGAATAGCTTCTCCAGTTGGAACCTCTTGGAGAATTTAAGGAAGTATAATACAATTCCGTAAACTGGAAGTAAGCCAGGACACTGGGGTTAACACCTTTGCTCATGTGAAAGGAGCCAGGGGACCATTCACAGCTATAAAAGTGGTCAAGAGCTGCGGTTTTAAGTTACTTGCGAAATGCAGGTAACTCAAGGACATTGCTACATGAATTGCATTGAGTCTAAGCTTCACTTATGCAGAATGGCTTAGTATATTTTTTAATGTATGAATACTTGAAGCAAGCTTTTTCTGTTGTTGCTATTTGTGATACAGAGAGATGAAGAAAGCAGAAGGAAAACTTATATTCAGTTCAAACCAGTATTCCATTCTGATCTGAGTACAACCATAGGGACATTTCCCTTCTGTTGAGAAAAGCATCAGACTTTGTTTCAATTTTATTTTGTTTTGTAAGGTGCCTAGCAAAAAAAAATATGTGAGTCTTTCTATATGAACTCCTGTAATAAAGAGATTTCTACATGATGAATATGTTTTCAGTTTTGTTTTCTGTGACTGTGGTGTGCCTGAGTGTTTTCTAAAAACACAAAACTTTCTTGGGAAGAACATGCTGTTATGTTTAAAGAGAAACGGCTACTCAGTAAAACTTCTAAGCACTTGCAAGTTTTTATTAAAAGTTTACAAAAGATTATTTGTGCTGTTGAGCATTTTCATTAGCTTTCTTGCCTTTGCTCAGCTGTACTGAGATTGGGGTTCATTCAGAAAGTGCATGCCCTAAATGAAGCATGCACACGGACTTGATTTGTTAGGCACCTTTAGATCACACCTAAGTTAGGTTAAACTAAATTAGTTCAGCGCAGTATTGGCATACCTTCAGATATAATGACTTAATAGTAATAGTATTGCTTCAGGAAAGACAGGGCTCCTCAGGGCAGAGCCTTCAGTCACTGGTTTTTGTGACATGTTCTGGGTGAAGGGATTTTTCATCTGTCCTTTTAAATTGGACACAATATATGACCAGCAATGCAGGAACAGAGGGAAGTGATCCATAGGTGTCCACATCTAGAAATCAGAACACCAAGCGGAGGAGTCCCTTTTCTGTGGGAGTCTGCTCCTCACTGCCTATATTACTCTTTTTTTCAACCTAGTGATGTAAAATGTGAGAAGGATTTATCTAAACTGTCTCATCATGTTTAATCCGATAGGTAGTTTTTCCTTGATAACAGTGCTTCTTAAACTGACCTAAGTGATTTTGCTCTAAAGAGGATGCAAAGAGCTTATGCACGCTGTTCCAGTGGCAGTGGCTCACGTTTGAGTGACGCCCACAAACTGGTGGGGTTCAGTAATATCTTACAGTCGGACAGCTGTTTCCTCAGGAAAAGTCTGATCACAAGTTGCAGACGGAACTGTCAATGACGGCGTGGAGTCAATTCTGATAGATACAACTAGATACTAGGCACTTTCAAAGAGGAGAGTACTGCCTCTACAGAAGAGTGTGAGGAAAATATCAGAGATGTTTGCCTTCCACTGATGTCAACCGTGCTGCATTTTGCTGCGTTTCCCTTCCTTTCCATCCAGACACACTCAGCTTGGCAGCAGTCTGGCACGTACACCATGGAAACTTCTGCAGCAGCCTGCGTACAGCTGTGCTGAGCAGGCACACAGGTGCTTCTGCCTGTAGTTTCTGTCTTGCCAACACTGGCACTGTTAGGTTTTTTTTAAGGGCAGTTGGGATTTTTGGCAATCCCACTTGGATGTTCTGCAGATACAGGATGAGTGGAGCCCACCCAGCAAGAACAAATGAAATCATCGCCAATTCTCACCGACTTCCTGGTCATTCTCAGCCTTTAAGGAGGAAGTCAAAGGGAACAGGTGAATCATTTAGGAAATGTTTCCGTATTAGCATGCTTGTTTTACTGGCTTGTAGCTTAGCCTGAAAGGCATGAGCACGGCATCTTGCGTTCAGTTGAGGTCCCGCCTTTCCCCCAGTGATACCGCTGGATTGCTGAGGGACACAGAGGTCAAGAGACTTTCCACAAGGTCATCCAGTGACTCAATGCCTCAATTCAACCCAATCCCAGCATCTGCTTGACTCTTCATTTTTGTTCTATCCATAGGACTCGCCCCAAATTAATTGGTGCAGGATTCAACACTGGTTGGATTAAGTAGGTCCTTTTATGTGTGTGACAAAAGCATGTCAGTGTCTTCATGATGAATAAACGAAATCCGATACACATCATCAATCCTAGTAGAAGAATTCAGTCCTTATAGGAGGAACAAGCTTTAGAAACTCAAACAACCACACATACACAAATGAGAGACAGTCTTGGGGCTATTCATTGATTCAGTCAAAGACAAGTTTTCTTTGCTAATAGCTCTTGTGCTTCTGAGGCATTTTCTGCTGTGACCAAGGTCAGCATAACATGGCAGAAATCACTCTGGGAGGAAAGGGCACTCTCAGTTCTGCTTTGATTCTTTCTTTCTCTTTCTAAATCTTGCTTTTTAACTTCTGTGTTTTGGAAAATAAAGGTTAAACTGAAGATATGTCTAAAGATCTTGTTAAGTTCTGAAAAAGTGAATATTCAAAGGTTGACAATAGGATGCCTCCTCTCAAAAAAAAAAAAAAAGTCTTTAAGGGACAGAAAATAAAGTACTCACCTTGATTTTATGTTTTACATATTCTTTTATGACAATATACAGTTTCGTTAAATGCTTTTCTATTATTCCATCAACAAGCTGACATCATCCAGAACAGGCTGTAAAAGAGAAGGAGGTGAAACTGAAAGATTGTTTTATGAATGGAATTTTTTGAAGTCTGTTTTTTAAGCCACTAGTTCCCAGAGGAAACCAGGACTTCAATCTTAACAAAATAGTTCATAAAATTGTTGGATGATTATTTCTTTTTATTTAGTAAATGCTTTCAAATTGTTAGCATCATAGTTGGATATATACAAGAAGAGTTTTGAGGGATGGGACCTCCTAAGAAGATGAAGTAATTTGAGGTCAAGGTGAATATTTAGGTCAGCTAACTCTCATAAAAGACAATTTCATAGGTTCATCTTACTATGTTTAGTAGCTTAAATAGAGAATATTTGCCCCTTTTGTAGGAGGGGTAGGTAATCTTACTCTTTGCCTGTTGCTGTCAGGTATTACCTTTTCCCTCCATCTTTGCTGGATTCAGGAAGTTAAGTTCTGTTCTAGATCAATCTCAGGGTGCAAAATTACCCCCATGTGAACCATGAGGAATCTCACGGCTTTCTGTTCTTTAGGGAAATATTCCTTCTGCTTTCATAGGTTTTGAACAGTGTGGGCATTTAAAACTCTACCAAAGCAAAATGCAACACAGCACAGATAGTTCTGAGGAGAAGGTAAGAGAGGAGTCCCCATGACAGGCATCAGTCACATTGTCTAAGGCTATTTTAAGAGAGACTAGGTTACTGTAATGATAATGGTGTCGAGAGCTTAGACAGACTATAGCAGAGTTTCTTGGCCTTAGTAACTTAGTTTAACAGATACATAATTTTTATCATCTCTTTAAAATATTTATATTCTGTATTGCTTTCCACTGCAGTCAAACCCTAAAACACGTTATCATCCTCCTGCTTTTTAATGAGGTTAATTTTGGGGGTATGTGACTAAGTTTTGGAAGGTTTGAAGCATCTAAATTCTGCGTATTCTTACATGATCAAAATACACAGATTCTTTTCTCCTCTTTAAAGAAGTATTTTCAAGCAGTTTCTCATTCAACTTTACTAGCTCTTTTAAAATGCTTGGGCATGAAATAGTGTGCTTCAACTAAGTGGCAGCACTTGTCCTGGAAATGAAATTCACAGTGTTTATGGAATATATGGAATGAGAGCATATAAATCACAGTCTCTCTATGTATAGTTCAAAAACAGTAATTTCAAACATTGCAGGCATTACAATAAATTGTGCTGAAAAATAATGCACCATTTCATGAGGGCAGGTGGGATGGCACTGACAAAACTTTTACCATGTGTGGAAAAAAGTTCTAGCTTTATGTGCACCTAAATAAAGAATACACTTGATTAAACTTCAATTGTGAGCCTCTTTTAAAAACTTCAAAGACATGACTTATAACAGCACCAATACACTGGTGTTCTGAAGATCACACACTCATGACTAACTCTTTTTTAAAAAAGGGGGGGGGGGGGGGGGGGGAAATACACTACCATATTTACAGTAATAAAAAACCCCTAAATTTCCACAAAGAATGACTCAGAGCGGGACAATTTTTTCTGTTCCTATTTTGGCAAAACTGTCAGATCCGATCTTTTAATGAATTTTCTTTTATAGCAGAAAACGGAAGCAGGCAGTTGAGCTTATAATGATGTCTGTTCTATTGAATATATAAATGAATTAAACTAAATTTTGCTATTTCCAGAAATGGTGTAGAAAGACTGGCTTTGTGAATGTAGCTCTTAGCAGCCATAACCAGATGGAAAAAAAATTACAACTTCGACTAACCCAAAATCCAATGGGTAGAAAATGGAAATTATTTGTCACGAACTTCATATTTAAGACTCTAAATGAATCAAATTCTTTGTAGACAAAAATATGTCTTGCTATGGTATTGCTTTAAATAGCTTAATTAGTTTATACTTTCAAACTAGGAGGTTTTATATTCCGGTTTTAGGATTCCTTTTATCTTCCACTGTGTTGTAAAAACAGACAGCAATTTCAAGTCAAGAATACCTGAAGTCAGCTTCCACATGCTGTTCCCAATTGCTGTTAGATAACTGTGTTCAACAGGAGAGTATTTGGCTTCTCACTGTACAGTACATAAATCTTACACAATTGCTGTTTCAATTTTTCTCTTTCCTTTGAACTCTTGAATGGAGGGAAAGAATTTCTTAAAGAGTTCGGTAGGAATGTCCCATTACGAAACATCAATCATCAAATGCCCATTGTACATGGAAAGTGAGGTGACTGTAATAAAATTGACATAACTAAGCAAGCAGCATCTGACCTTTAGGAGCCAGAGCTTACGATCAGAAGACCCAGTTTTCCAAACCTTTAGGAGCTAAGAGTTATCATCTCCCCCAAAAAATACCTCAGTAAATGAAGTGCTACATATGAATGTATGTGATAAAAGAGGTGGAATAAATTCTTCCCTGACCCTTAGTCGGGGAGTGTTGACAGAACAGAGGTAGAGACTGACTTTTGAAAGGAAGGAAAAAAGGAATGTGTCTTTGGGTCTAGATGGGAGCAGCTGCTCCCCTTATCTTGCATCAGTGTTAAAGAAGTTGCTGTTCCTGCCATGTCAGCCAAGTCACAACAGAGCATGCAATGCTGCCTGCAGTTGTTGCAAAGAAAAGGAACAATGGGTACCGTCAAAATATTGTACTCACAATGTGAACATAAATCTTTCTGTGCTTTGTCAACCTGTTTGCTTTTGTCTATGCTCTGTTTTCCATGTAACACGCTGTCACTACCATATTACTCTTTCAGAGCATGCCCGTCCTTCAAGTATTTCCAGGGCTGGATAGAGGAGACAGAGCTAATGTGAGCTGACTCAGCATCAGACTGCTGAATTAATGCCCTTTTTTTAAAATATATTTAGTTGCTCCCTCCTTCTGTTTATTTAAGATTAATCAATACATAAAACTAATGTAACTGATTAGTGCAAAGCAAAGCAGTCAGTGTTTTAAATCTTAGCAGAAAGACCCCAGTCATCCCCTGAAGATACTGTGCTTCCCATTCAGGTGCCACATCCTTTTGCAAAAATGTGTGACCAGAGGTCAGGATGTACCTGACTCTCGGCATGCATACTTTGCCAAGAACATAAATGTTACCAAGTTATACCAGTCCCTTCCTAAGCTTTTGTGTAAATTCTTAATATTTACCAAAAGAAAATTTCAGGAATTTAAAACGTAGTATTTCCAGAAATCCTTAAGAAATTTCTCTCCTCCCATTATAGAGACCCTACTTAACTAATCTCTGGGTCAAATACATAAGCTTTTAATCAGATAGATAGTATATTACTACAATATACAACAAAGTTGAACAGCATAGGGACTATTCACTGAAAAGTAAAGATTTCAAACAATTCTAGCACAGCTTTGTGGGATTAAAACGAAAAAAAAAAAGAAAAAACCAAACCCAAACTTAACCCGTTCTCAATGTGTGCTTGCTATTTATTACTTCCTTTATTTTCTTCTGTTAGAAATACTTTGGTAATTTAGGGTGACTTGACTACCTCCTTCTGGGGCTTAACAGCAGACATAGGTGGCAAGTGATATTCCGTTATTACTCTTGATCAATGAAAGAGAGTGGAGATACCAGAGTGAGAAGAAAGTACCTAGTAATAGTTAAATCTTTCTATTGTTCTGTCCTGCACTTGGTATCTGAGATACTAGTGCTTCAAGAAGTATTATATGCGGTATAAGAAAGAAAAAGGATATCTTTGGTTTTTTACCTCCATCTTTCTGTCTCCATGCTTACCTGGCCTCCACTCCTGAGGTACTACGGGATCTGACAATTTACATAGCGGATTCAGAGAGCAATTTGTGCAGTTACTATGGTCTCCGTTTAGTAAACAGGAAACTGAAGCACTGAGGAACTAACTGCAGAGCAGGTCATCCAAGCCACTAACAGAACAATGCATTAAATTCTTTCTTGGTCTATCAGGAAAGTCCTATTTGGCAGAGCACTTCAGGAGGTGTTTCTCTAACTCTGTCTCTCCTCTTTCCCCCAACACTTTTTTTTTTTTTTTCCCCGGGGACAATGTTATAGGCAGGATCCTTCACTTGGCCTGGCTTGCTAGTGTTTCTATTTAGGGGCAGATTTCTAGGCTTCAGATTTAAGAATATTTATATCCCAGAAACAACTTTATAAATAAAACAAAAAGTGGAGCTAACCATATGCCATCTTACAGTTTGAGTTTTCAGGGAATATAGTTCCAAGACCTCTTTGAACTTGAGAGCAAACATGCGTTTTGTACTCTGCAGATGTTACAGCAAACTACAACCCGTCATTGCTTCTCTGGGGTACAGTGCACTGTGGCTTTAATTCTGCAAAGTACAGAATGTCAAATGTCAGGTTGTTATGACAGCAATAAACTCGTGATTCCCTCGAAGCAGATGTTTTAATTTGTTGGGTGTTTTTTGGGGAAAAAATCTGCTTGCATTTAAATAGATGTTCAGATTGAGAAAGGAATTTTCTTGAAAACATCTTTTCCACCTGTATGAAAACTTTATCAGAGAGGCTTACGACACATGTGTGAAGCAGTGCAAGAAATGATCGCAAAGATGGCCAGATACAGAAATCTCCTTCACACCTGAAATATGACCTTTCTGAAGTCACTTCAGTATAGGAGCCAGATCTGGATGATGGAAGGATCATGTTTAATATATCTGATATTGCAAAAAGAACACTGAAACCAAGAGACTGCTGAACAATCTTCCTCCCAAGGTGGATTTCCAGGGCATTGATGGTCCTTGCTGCTATGAAGTAATGTCATACTCTTCAGATTTTTCACTCCTTAGTGTGCTTTTACCTTTGTTTGTAGTGATCAACGAGGACTATGTTTTTAAAGTAAGTGCTAGAAGTTAAACAAGACAGGGAAGAATTATGTATCTGTCTGAGCTGCAGGTAAAGAATGTTACAGCTGTGGGAGCACTAATTCAAATAATTAATTGATCTTACTTTGCAGGGAAATACTTATTGGTCTTTAGTCTGTCCTCAAAAGATGTCAGGCTTGTCCTCAGGCATAACTCTGATTTAAAAGTTCTTGACTTGTTGGATCCACATGGAAGGCAAAATTTTAGGGAATATTCTGCCCCAATAAGCAGAGTGCACAGATAGACGCACTCAAAAGATAGGTCTGGGATTCCTCTTACGCTGGGATTGTATACTTCAGATGTGGTAATCATTGTGTCATATATATCTTGGCAGTTTAATTTTTTTTCTCTAATTCTTTATACAAGATGGTGAAGCTTCAGTTCTTGAGCAACATATGTTGTTTAATTTCCAAATTTTCACTTTTCTAAGGTCTGGTAAACCCAAAGAAAGTAATAAAACATGAGCCTAAAACCAGCCGTGGGCATTTCTAGAATTTCCTTGAAAGAAAAACAAAACAAAACAAAACAAAAAAAAAACAAAACCCTGCTTTGTTTAAGGAGTGTTCTGTCTCTAATAATGTTTTTAGAAGTTAATTGCAGTCCACCTTAGATCAAAATGCTTTGACAGAAACAGATGTGCAGAGTTAAAGCCCCATAAACTAACATAATTTAGCCCAGTGTAGACTGATCCCAGAACCAGCCACTCAGGGGTATTGTAGGGGCAATGTGAATCCATCAGCAGTGGGAGTATGAGCATTTTTCCACATTATTTTCAATGGCTTATGCACTGGTGTGTCTGTCTACTAGATACCCCTAATAACTAAATAAGGGGCCATGTTAGCTGGTTGTTTGGCAAAATTTTATTTTTGTTTTTATGGTTAATATTGTCGCCTATGAAAAATTCTTGCATGTTTCTTTCATGTCAAAAACTTAGGACTGCTTGTATCTGAAAGCAGTGGATATATCCTGCAGCAGCAGGCAAGGAGTCAAAATGGCAGAAGCCTTTGGAAAGGAACCTATGTGTTTCTGGTTTTACAATATGTTTGAAATAAGAATTTGGGTCATCTGTAGCCCTAATATTACCTTGATGGGAATTTACTTTGGAAACTTTATTTTCATCACACAGTAGAGCTAATAATATGTTTCTAAACACACCAAACTTGATGAAACACGGACTGTAAGTAGACGGGACTCTCTGGCTCCTGTTTTCTCCCTGCTACCAAGCACATACGTCTGTGAGTAGTCTGAGGATTTTAAAACTTTATTAAATGGATGGCCTCCCAGATCGGTGCATCATTGTGCTTTTGGTGGTACTGTGTTTATAATTAAAACTCATGACATTTGACCTTTAGTCCATGGTCACTCTACCTCATTTATGAATGCAAATCAGGTCAATTTAACTTGGCATTGTGTTTGCCCTGCATAGTTTTAAAAGACTCCTCTTGCCACAACATGTCCTTCTCCTAGATTCCTGCACTTTGTGGTAATTGCAGAGCATGCTGTCACGCTGGAATTGCAGGCATGGATGGTTTGAGTGTTGATAGAGTTTGAGTGGTCTGGAGATGCCTTGGACCTGTCAGCACCCAAAAGTGATGAGATAATTTGAATGGGGCAACTTTGTCTTTGAAGGACTAACAGTACCCCAGAAGAATCACAGAATCACAGAATCATCTAGTTGGAAAAGACCTTTAAGATCATTGAGTCCAACCGTTCACCCTGCATTGCCAGGGTCTCTAAACCATGTCCCTCAGCACCACATCCACACGGCTTTTAAACACTTCCAGGGATGGGGACTCCACCACTGGGCAGCCTGTTCCAATGCTTAATGACCCTCTGTGTAAAGAAATTTTTCCTGATATCCAACCTAAATTTCCCCTGATGCAAATTAAGAAGAAGCTTTAATAAAACTAATATACCAAGGCAATAAAACTAATACATCTTCACTGAAGTTACTTACGCTAGCCAAGGATCTAACTCCCAGCTTGTTATATAAGCTAGGAGACTGCAGGTTCAGAAGGCTCTGCCCCCAAAACTTGTCTACAGAAAGCTATTCTTCACTGTGCCTTTGAACCCTTACCATGCCTTGAGGTAAACTCCTCCCAAGTACCAGTGGGTCAAATCACCCTTGTATGGAGGTACATGGGGAGAAGCGAGGGGAATTTCAACTGGTCATTATCAATCACGCAGCACAAACAGTTTGGAGGAGTAATCAGTCTCTCTGTCCTTTACACAAAGAGGTTTACAACACCAGAGGAGTTTATTATTATTGCTGGTCTAAGATCATCAAAGTAATTTTGTTTCATCTTGAACAGTAGTCTGAGGGGTTAAAGTGAGGTTAAACTGCCTAAACAAAATGGAAGCAATTACACAGTGGGATCGTGGAGGACTGTTTGCTTTAACCCTCACTGACAAAAAGGGTACTATAAGAAAAAAAGATCCTCAACTCTTTGCAATCATTAAATGCATCTGTCTGTTTAAGTTCACGCCAAACTTCCTCACCTAAATCTTTTTGGGAGTGTCACTGTTTTAAACACTATCAGTTTCTCCACAGTTCCCAACACAGCCCCTATTCAATGTCTGATCTTTGTGGCGTTGTCATCACTTTGCAAGCTGCTTTGCAGGACAGGACTTACACTGTGTTGGAGATGTGCCTGTAAAAGTTATGCCTTAGCTTTTTCTACTTAGTGACTTGGCAAGAAAAGACAAGGTTATGTGGAAGCGTAGTATGATGGAGAATGCAGATTTGGCCCAGCCCGAGCTTTAAATTGCAAAATGGGGAATTGACTCTTCTACTTCATTCAAGGTTATATCACAGCTGAATTGTCAAACGTGGCCTTCCAGTGACCTATATCATGTGATAGGATGAGATCTGCCCTTTACTAGTTTTGTTTTTTCTGTTCCTCGAACATGGAAGGTAGTAGCGTAAACAGCTTTCAGTTAACAATGTGAACACTGCTGTATTATGGGTCTAAACGGAGTCTTTATTGAATTCCCTGCAGGTTCATTGCTGCTAAGCAGAAAATCACATCAACGAGTCCTAGAAATGTGGTGTGTTTAGAGCAAGAATAGGAAAAGAGTTCTAATTCTATACGGGAGCATTGACACAGTGTTTACTGAAACTCGTCTGTCTGGAAGGGGACTAGGGCTTCCATAGATAACCCAAATGAAGAATTGCATGTCTAGTTTTATCATTATGTAAGATGCTTGCAAAATGGTTCCTCTGTACCCTGAAGGAAAGTTACTGAAATAGCTCCTGTATAGACGCGAACCTCTGCAAAGTTAATGGTGAAACAGTTCTGTGATCCCTTGTCACACCTCCAAACAAGGGGTGACTCTTTCAAAGAGTTCTCTGTATCCTGTGAAGTGTTTATCTTGTTCGAGCTTGTTGTGAGGCTTAAGGACAAAACCAGCAGGGAATAGGATAGGAGGAGAACACTGCATTTACAGTTTGTAAAAGAGCTTGCAATTGTGCGGCATATCTTCTGTTGGCAAAAACCCCCATCCTTTCTTTATGCAGGGAAAGCAATAAAAACATCTTGTCAACAGAGCCAAAATGTTCAAATACTAAAAAGATTTAATAGGTTCCCAGTAATAGAAGTGGGGCTGCACAGGGATGAATCAGGCTCTTACTTCTCAAAACATTACTGTAAATGGCAAAGACTAAATAATATTCTTACACAAATATCTGTCTATCTCTGATAATTAACCACAGCCAGCACATGAAGGAACATATTTTGGTCTGTCTTGCTCCACATTTAAAGCAATGGAAATCTGTCAGATTTAATGGGACTATTCTTAATTTAAAACTCTAAAGCTGCAGTGTGCTATTAGAACAGAACTTATCATTTATGCAGAGCTGCTTTGAAAATGTTGCAGCTACAGATGAAAATACAGGTAAAGCCATGTAAAGGGACACTGATTTGACTGAGGTTCTAAATGGGTGGAGGGCAAGACTGGCACCTGTCAATGCCTTTTTCTGACTTGTCTGAGAGAAGACAGCATGAATGCGTTGTGGAAATGTGTTTTTTGTTACAATTTAGGAGCATTTGAATCTGAATAGTTAATACTGAAATGCCAACCAACCATGTTACAGCAGTGTAGCCTGCCACTCGCTTAATTAAATAGATTTCCTTTCCTTCCCCCAAATGAATGGACTACTAGACCATGGCATAATTTATGTATCTTCTAATACTGGCTCCTTAGACACAGGAAAGACGTAAATGCAATAGTGCAAACACTCTTTTGTCAGCAGACAGACAACTAGATATGAGAACAGAAATAGATAGTAATTCCATCATATAATGATCACGATGGCAAGAACCTTGTTCTTTTGTCGTGTCAGTGCAGCATAGAGAAGAGTCTTATTCCTTTGTCCTCTAAAAGCAGGATACCCAAAGTATGTGTGAGGCTGCACATCAGTTAGGAAACCTGCATGAGCTCAGATTCAGCAGCTTGTTTAATCACACTTTGGACAGGATCTTTATACCACATTTCTATGGATGCTTTTTCCTTGTACATTCCTAAAAGATAAATTATATTAGCCTGAATGCAACTGAAGGCTAGCCTGGAAGGTGATTTATGCTGACAGGGGTCAGTGGTGTTTAGTGAGGATCAGACCATAGCTTGCTGTCATTGTCTCACTGCTGGCAGCAGAGAAAAGAGCTACTGAATCGCCCTGCAAGCTTCTTATCACTGATACACCTCCTGCTCAACCCATCTTCCAGCAGCTTCCAGGAAAAAGGACACTGTGAATTGCTATCCTATACAAAATAAACTTATCTATCCCCAGGGGCAGAAAGGGGGACAAAAAGGAAAAAGTAAAGCCATGTTGGTTCAGATAAGGAGAGTTTATTTGAACAAAATAAACTAAGTTCAGAATAGGATGCACCAGGAAATTCTGTTGCACGGGATTAAGTTACCAGCAGGTCTCATTTCTTCAGGTAAAGAGCACCTCTGAGAAACCACACATGGGTTTTGTACTCAGGTGTCCCAAAGAGGAAATTTCGCAAACTTTCTCTGAGGATGTCTGCTGGATGTCTGACACATGAACTGATAAACCAGGTTATTCTCAGTAAACACTGAGACTGAGTGTCACTGATTTTCCAGCTCTGTACAAGCTGGATATCCATCTGCTGTAAGCATGACATGAGAGTGGGATGCTGCACTCTGGATAAGGGGCGGTATTTTTGTCCTTGATTCTAGAACCAAGAGGGAGGACTTATTTAGCAAAGAAAAAGAAGAGAGAATAATTTTGTCAGTTGAGGTCGTTATTCCTGATACATACTAGCTTGTGCAGAGAGAAGAGATGAGACTTTTGGACTGCTCCCCAATAATTCATTGGGATTTCATTCTTTCCCCTTAAATGGGCAGGGAGGATAAGGCTGATAGATATTTTCAGGGCACTGCTTTGAATTAACAGTTTCAGTAGCGAACACTGTAAATAGTCAGTCTGGGTTGCACCTTCTGATCTCACCCTCTGTTCAGATGCTATGAAGCCAGCCGAACCTTTTCTTTTTCTTCCCCCCCCCCCTTTTTTTTTTTATTTCCTTTCACAGACCAAATCCAAAGGATTCTTAAACTATAAAAATGAAATTGCTCCCTATAAAATATAATTGGAGCTGTATTGTAGTTCAAGTGACAACCAGATGCTGGGGGAAAAAAAACAACCCAAACTGTGGTTCCATTTATATAAGTCTCCTAATACTCTTACTGCACAAAGTCTTGTCCAAAGGAGATTTGCTTCTGCTAAGATCTTGCTGGTAATTTTTATTCACTCTTAAAAGCCTTTTTTCATAGCTTTTCTCCTTCTGTATCTACACATTTTCTCAATATACTGACACTAAACATGTGTGTGTACTGTAGGCTGGGAAGCAAATTCGTAAGTGTAGTAGGTATTAGAGCAGGCTATATAAAACGCATAGCAGCAATTACAGTGGCTGTATTCCCACCTTCCCTTAAAAAGCACGAGTCACCTCACCAAGCCAATGGATTGCCATCGGTATCTAATAAATGCAAAATAAAGAAAATCAAGCCAATCTGGATCGTTTTATTGAGTAAAAGAGTACGCGCTTCATGCTAATTAGATACTCCAGGGTTTGGGGTTTTTTTGTGGGGAATTCCAGTCCCTGGGTTTGAGTGGCTGCCCAATCCACCCAAACTCAGCTAAAAACAGCAATACTGTACTGTCTAATCTAGTTATCTAAGCTGAAAACAGTGTTAGTAAATTTGTTTACTTCCAGATGATTGCAGTAAGCTGAGTAAAATGGTTGCCCTTGTCATTGTTAGCATCACTGAGCTGGTGGCCCAAGTTTTTTTACAAATTTGGAGTTTGTGTGTTCAACTCCATTGTTGGGTACAGGTCTCACAGGATGAAGCTGAAAGGGATTTTGGGGGGGGGGGGGGGGGGGGGGGGGGGTGGGGGGGTGGGGGGGGTGTTGTTGGACTTCCCACCGTCTAACTTTACAGGGATCTCCAAGTTCCTTTCATTGGGTTGTTGTATGAATTAGTACCTTGAGAAAGGTTAGTGAAAGGGGCTGTAAAAACAAGACTTGGCTGAATTGCTGGGGAGTGTTGCTGGGGAGAGGAAACATTGGATAGACACAGGGTTAAGTTCTGCCTGCCCAAGTCCAATGACAGGTCAAGTGAAATTAAAAGTCCTTTCTCCAAGTGATAACTTCAAAGTGATATTCTTCAAAGCTCAGAGGACAATATTTCAAATGTCTGAACCATACAATAGTTACTCTATTTACTTATATAGGATCCTGATTTTCAGATTTCTGATTTAATCAGTAAAACCTGTTAATGACAGTACTTGTGAATTATGTGTTTTTGAGCTTCAATAATAGAGTAATTGACAAATGTTACACAAGAAAATATGTTTATTTGTTTTGAACTTGAATACCTCCTTCTGTTTCTCACAGGAGAGCACTGCACCACTGGCCAGGCTTCTCCAACAATGTGCATTACCTAAGGTCAAAAATGTCGTACAACAATTTAGCCTGGAATGCACAGTCTGTACTTAGTGAATATCAAAACCAAAGCTGTTTCTGTATTGAACATTTCTTGTACTGCTGCACTAGCAGCAGTTTCAAAGCGAGCACAGTCAGAGATGGGGGGCTGAGCAATAATTCAGCTTCTAGGCTATGAAGACATGAATAACCATTGGATGGTTGAAGTCTAAAAGCAAGTGTCCTCGCCTGTGCCCGTGCAATAGGATGCTTGTGCCCTTTGCAATCATTACTTCCTAGATACAGCATGTAGTTTGCTGTGATCAGTGGGCAAGTTCATAGACCTCTGGAGAGCTGAGGATTCTCTCCTCAGTAACTGAAAGTTCACATATCTTGCTTGTGTCTCTCGAAGCTCTCAGAAATGAACATAATGTGTTTTCAGCCCCTGCAGGCCTGGAGTAAAAATTCTTACCGAGAGAGGAGAAAACGTTAAGAATGGGGGAATATAAAAGGTGCTACTGGATTTTTTTACTTTGGGCTGCTTTTGAATGAACTTTAACAACCATGGCTGAAAAACTGCAAACGTCTAGCTAACGCTGAAGAAAAATCAGAACCACTTGTTTTCTGGTGACTGAGGTGCCTTGGTATCAGCTGTCAGAGGTAGCATTATAACAGGAAGAAAAGTTATTAAAAAAAAAAGAGAGAGAAAACAAACAAACAAAGAAAAGGAAATTGCTTTGAATGGGCAACTGTGTATGTGACATTTCTTTGCAAGCAGTTAACATCAAAATGATATACATCAACTGCTGCACGAAGCATAGAAAAACAAAATCAAAAGCAGGAAAATATTTGTAATGCTTTTAACAGTGCTTCTTGAGTATTTTTCATTCCATAGTTCTTAATCTTCTGGACAGAGCAACTTGCAACTAGCAGGGCAGACAAACCCAACTAACAGATACTGGCACCGGCAATACATTGTGTCTTCATATCTACGTACCCTTTGATGCCTGGGTCTGTCTTTCTATCCATTCATCCAAAACCGTACAGATATTGGGGCTATGACAGATAAAATAATGAGACATACTGATCATGTCCCTGTGGAGCTGTCCTGTGCCTCCCTGAGATATATCCTCTTTAAAACCCCATCTTTTGGGGGTTGGACTAGATGACCTTTGCAGGTCCCTTTCAAACTGAAGCATTCTACGACTATGAAAAAAAATATCCGAGAACTGAGTATTCAAAGCAGATTTTTTTTTTTAGTGACATCATCTGCATCTGAGCTGGGCTGGAAAGGTGAAATTTAGATGCAACAGAGGGTTTTGCATGACAAGATTAAATGATCATTCTGTTTACATACTTGAAATCTGTGAATGGTGGTTAGTATTTTGTTTGTCTTTTCCAGTTCCAAACGCTGCTAATATCTTCCATTTTCAGGCACAGGCAACTATTTACATCGGTATCTGTAAGCCTGAAAAGAGTGTGAGTTGTGCACTAATGGTGCAGAGGTTTATACTGCAAATTTTTTGGGGCAGGCATTGTATCTCACTTGGTCTGTGTACCACATGATTCTCTGAGGACCATGGGTCCCAGTTTTCAAAGAAAGCAACTGAAATATAATATTTTGCTTAATTGGGCTTTGGATGACACTGACTTACTCCCTGAAATGAAAAATACAAATAAAATTAATAACATTTTGGTTTTTCCACCCTCCCCAAGAAATGACTATAATCAGACTGATCTTCATCTTAAAGTCAGGCCATATATTTTGTGATAGTATACATGCCAGAGAGCTTTGCACACAGGTGGGTTCCTCTGTTGTCAGTAGCAGTTTGCATCATGATAGGAAGTTTGATTGTTGTCTTCAACACTCAAAAGTGTCAGAATCATAGTTTACAGACATAATTTTATAAATAAATATACTTTTGTTCAGATCTCAGGGAAATTATTTATTTTGCTTGGATTGAGCTTTGAGCACCAGCTCTTCTGCATGGTTCATGTTTAAATTCAAGTCAGTTCATTCATTTGCAAATATTGTGCTGGGGGTAAGTGGAGCAGAGTAGCTGGACCTGTACTTTGCTATCCAAAGACCGGTCTGTGAAGGGTGATCACAGTGCTCCACAGAGAGATCATGTTTTCATACATATTTAACAAAAGTTTCTGTAGGATCTGTCTCAGCCATGGGCATGTCACTCTCCTGCTTATAAAATAGCTGTATCCTTCCCTGCTACCCTCTGAAATGCACCATTGTTGTGGTTTGAACCCAGCTGGTAAATAAGCACCATGCAGCCACTTGCCCAACTCCTTCGTATCCCCAGGGGAGGAATGGGGGAAAAAGAGTTAAAAGGAAAGCCACGTGGGTTAAGATAAGGAGAGTTTGTTTGAACAACACAGAGAGAAAACAACGCACTGCTTTCCGCTGTGCCACAGCACACCACACCACTGTTTGAAAATCGCAACCCTCCTGGATAGCCGCCCCTTATATGTACTGGGCATGACATCAGTGTGATAATGAATAGCTTATTGGCTGGTTCAGTCTGGCTATCCTGGCTGTGAAAATTAACCCTATCCTAGCCAAACCCAGGAGATTACCCACCCCTTATTCTATACCACCTACATCATGTTCAGATCTGCTACTTTACCTATCCTATATATATACACATAGCGGTGAGGTCCCTTCAAGAGGATCAGTAGCATGATCAACCCTTCTACTCCACCTAGGGAATTTCCCACTGGAAACTGAGGCAGCATTTTTCTTGGGAGAATCCTCTTTTGTGATTGCTTTCCCTGGCAACTCACACACTTGGGCCTCTAGAATCGAAGTGTGTTTTCCATCCCACTTCCTCATGTCCTCTCCAGGATCATGTAGGTAAGAGCACAGGGTACCTTGTGGTGTGTACCTTACATATTCTCTCCTTTGAGCAAGGAAGCACCTACTCCTAACACCTGATGGGCTGGTACAGGTGGGGAGTATAACATGTCCTCCTTGAACTGCCAGAACTTCCAAGACTGTTCCTCCACTGCTGAGACACACGCCCACAGGGAGGAAGAAAGACTTCCTTTGTATTGCCAGAGTTGGCCAGCCAGTTTGTCCACCATGTGTCCCATGCCTTCACCCAGGTCACTATTACCAATGTGTTGGCATATGATGATGGTGCATTTTGTAGAAACTTCCTCCCCACGGACAGCGTGCATCGGACTTCATCTGGGTCTGTAGGCAGCCGCTCATCATTCAGATTGTTATAAATCACCTCCAGCACAGCAAGTTCCCTCAGCTACTGGATACCTCTCTCCATGGTAGTCCGCTTACCCGGGTGACATAAAATATCTTCTTTGAAGGGGTACCTTTCCTTCATGCCTGACTGAAGTCGCCTCCAGAGACTGAGGGCTTGTGCCTATCTTCCAATCACCTTGTCAATGCCCCCTTCCCTAGACAGGGATCTCAGCTGCTTGACTTCTCCACCCTCTAGTTCCAAACTGCCATCCCTGTTATCCCAGCATCGGAGCAGCCTGATAACAATGTGCTCACCTGGATGGGTGAAGTCCTTTCACGTATAGCACAGCTCACTCAAGGATAGGGATCGGGTGATCACCTATGGCTCTGCCTCTTCCTCCTGTTCTCCTGATGGCCCTGGTTCATCATCATCTCACACTAAGCAGACAGATTTTTTGGTACATTTCTTCTTCTGCGTCGGGGTGACTGTTACTGGCAGAGATTGATTCTCTGGTTCCGTTGCAGAGCCTGCCACTGGGGTCTGAGTAGCCACGGTGCTTGTCACAAGGGCTGGAATAGCCACAGTGCTGCTGGTCTGTTATTAGGTCCAGTGACCTTCTTTTTCCCTTGAGGATGTTGAACAGGGCTTGGTAGGCATGGGCCAGGGCCCAGCACGTTGCAGTGATTTGTGTCTCTCTGAAGTTGCCCAGCTGACAACATTATTTTTCCAAATATTTTACTAGTTTGTCAGTATCTTCCACTTGTTCCGGGGTAAGATTCCAAAACATCGGAGGGGACCACTGTCCGAGGCACTTGCCTCTCTTGACTCTCACACACCCTGACACTCGTAACTCTCCAGCCTTGGGGCAGATCTCTGGGTGGAATTCTTAAAAAAATATTGTGTAACCCTAAACAAGGCCTGAGATGCATTCAGGAGTCGTAGTGTACATAAGGATTTACGTAACCGCACCACATGAGCAAATGGACCAACATGGTGACCATGGACTATCAATACAAAAAGTGCACATAGCAAAATTGTTTAAATGTGCTTGGGGCAGATCTGTTGTTATCTCAACCCTTCAAGACCCACGTTGGATGCAAAAAAGGACTGTCATTGTTTGATCCCAGCTGGCAACTAAACACCACACAGCTCCTTACCCAACCCCTTTCTACTCCTGGGCGGGGGAAAGGGGGGGGAAAAGTTAAAGGTAAAGCCATGTGGGTTAAGATAAGGAGAGTTTACTTGAACAATGAAGAGAGAGAAAACCACCACCTCGCTGTGCCACACCACACTGAGCCAAACCATGCCACACCACACCACTGTTTCAAAAATCACAACCCTCCTGGATAACTGCCCCTTATATGCACTGGGCATGACATCAGTATGATATCAAATAGCCCATTGGCTGGTTCAGTCTGGCTATTCTGTCTGTGAAAATTAATCTTATCCTAGCCGAACCCAGGACAACTGTGTATCATGGACGGATTTGCAACCCTCCACCCTTGTCATCCTGAAAGAAAGTTTCTGAAAGCCACATCTTCATTCCTTCCACCCCATAAAGTCACAGTGTAGCTCAAATGCAAAACGACAGAAACGTAACCTGTTCTCAGGATGTTTGTGATTGCCATGAATTATAACACTATCTCAGTATGAATCTACCCGGGATCCATTTTTCCTCCCCAGACATTCATGAATGGATCAGATAGAAACTCTTTCAAGTGTTTGCCAAGTGAATATAAATAGGAACATCTGGGGCTAAAAAGGGAATCTTCCCTTTTTTTCCTGTTGTGCATCAACATTTAATTGGTTTGTTCAGTTGTTTTAGGCTGTTTGTTTTGCTTGGTTGTAGATGTATGAATTTTAATGAACTGAGCTCTTTACTATGAATAAAATATCTGGTGAGAACACGGAAGAGTGATTAAAAGACAGTGTTGGTGTTTCAGGTTATTCAGATCCCCTTTCAAGTTCTCTCGCCTTTGGAAAAATCTCTTCGTTCAGTTCTAAGCATATGCCCACCACCAGTCTTTCTCATATCTTTGCTTTCGCTTATAGTTGTTTTTGCCAATTCTCTTTTTCCCTGTTTTTGTTCCATCTTGTTTCACTGGTTGGCCTTTTCTCGCCACGTTCAGTTCCAGCCTCTAAAAACAAAAGGGTATAGGAAAAGTCAAAGGCAATTCGTCATTTCCCATAACCTAGGTTTTAAGAGACAACAATAAAATTACCAGGTAATAAAATTTTTTTTAACGAAGTATCATTTTGCACAGCAAAAACTATAACCTGAAGCCCACTGCTACTAGATTTTGAGAAAGCCAAAGAAGTGAAGTAAAAATGGGTTAAAAGAAAAAAAAAAACAACATGGAGGAGAACCCCACCAGCTGCATACTCAGAAGATCTGATTACACGATGCTGGGAGGATGGCTCCCTTCATTCTTTCCATTTTACTTATGTTATTTCCATAAATGTCTACTGGTATCTTCCACAGATAGGAACTGGGCTCTTGATCTGAACAGCTATCGCAGTTTGAAACGTTTTAAGTGCAGAAAAGTTAGAGTAAAAAATGCAAAGATCAAGATGAGGAAAGCATTCCATCTTCATTAAATAGTTATGTTAAGAAAAGGAAGAAATCTTGCAAGAAAAACAAAACAAAGGGAAGAAAAATTACAAGGCTCCACCAAAAATATTCCAGTTGTCTTGTCACATAGGAGTAATACTTGGACAAGGGTTTAGACTTATTCCTGCCAATAAATATCTTGTAAAGAGACCAAACTGAAACACAGATGTCTCATCTCATCAAATGTATACCATGACTGGCCTTAAGCCATGCTGGAGTCTTACTCATGTCTGATTGGACATTTCAGAAATCCCTGTCTCTTGATTGGAAGAAGCAGCTTTAGGAACAAGAACGTGCGTGACAGGGAGCTTCCCTTCCAATACTACTTCTTTGGGTTTTCCTACAAAGTACACATTCAGGGCCATCCATAGCCTGACCCTAATGGCAGCGTGGAGTTAAATGCTGAAGTTAAAACCTGCATAGCCCTGATGAAGTCCTGCCTGGGCTGTGGAGTTTGATTTTACAGCACTTTTTCAACGTTAGCAGGAAAATATATCGTTTGGTTTTCCCTGTCTATGCTGAAGAGTATCTGAGAGAGCATGTTCTCACTCCCACTCTTTGGATAGGCTGAGCCTGCATTACACAGCTGACTCAGTGGCACCTATGACTTCAAATGTCTTACAAGAGGTTGTACAGGAGCAGAAAATCTTTTTTTTCTTCTTTTTTTCTGTAATAACATGATTATCAGAGTGAACTTTTGTAGCATAAATAGTGCTTTTGTGGGGATAGAAAATGCCCCAGTAGGTTTCTCTAATCCTTCTTGAGAGAGACATCCTGGGGCAATCAACTCATTTATACATTCTCTACATTTTTTTTCCCCTTTTTTGTTGAAGAAGAAGGCTGGTTTGCTGCCAAGACCTGTTTAAGTGGTAACCTATGCAATTCATTCTAAAAACACTCATTTATCATTCCCAAATTAATCTTGTAATAGGATAGCTGCTCTTATTTTCATTGTCATTTTGCCCTTTGGACAAGAGATCACAAACACATAGATATCCAACCCAAAGATTCCAAAAAGCATATATAAAAGAGGGAAAGTAGGAATGGCATTGCTATAATTATAAGCAGAAACAAGTAGCCATACATCTTCATTTCTCACATATCACATCTATTAATAATAGAACGAAATGTAATTCGTGCTGAATATTGTTCAGAGTCTTGTGCCAGAAGCATAATTGTTTTCAATCAGATTGGTAGTTGGTAGGAAAATGTGTTTTTTTAAACCTTCAGTAAACACAATTTATGCAAAATGATTAAAATATGATACATTCCATTTTTTTCTGGCACACGGAATACCTTTTGACATGAAAAATTATGTGAACAATGAACAGTTTTGTATGAAACTACCATGCAGAATTTTAAAACCATACATACATGCCGTTGTGAGTGCAGAAAATATCTTGGCACTGGCAAGAACAGCTTGCTACAATGAAAAGTAATAGATGTAACTTTTTTACTGCAAGCATGCAGCCTTTTTCAAGCTATGTCTTGTAAAAGCATTGCAGACAAATTTAAATGAAGGGTCGAGATTTCTGGGGCAGGTTTGGACTCTTGATTCTTCCTTTTTTGGAAGGGTGGGTGTAAAATTTTATGGGTTCTGCTCACACACTTAGAGGCTTTTCTCTCAAAGGACTTTCTTGTAGAGGAACACACTGCAAAATGTGTGATTTCTGACACCTCTCCTGTTCCCAGCAGCACAGGCCTAAATTTATGTTCGCTGTCCTGCATCCCACTCTGCAGGGACATGAAAAAAGTAATGTCTTATTTTTCTTTCATTTCCCCAAACACCCCCTTTACCTTCACGCACTGACATATCTCTTCAAACTGACTTTCCTTGTCTTTGGATGTCGCATATCTGGAAGCGTTCTGGAAAGACGGTCCATCCCCTTGCATAGTTGGAAGGGGTAGAAATTATGGTTTTTCAAACACACATGAAAGTAGGGAGCATTCCCAAAACCCACTAAACAATAATTCTTCCCATTGACTGCAATGAGCTTCAGATCAAGACCTCTATCTTCACTCTTCATTGTTAACTTTTTTAAAAATCAGTTTGTTCACTTAGCTGTGAGTTACTATTCTTTGAATGGTTTATGAAAAGAAATTTAATGGATTTTTTATTATTTTTTTAAAGTGAGAATTCACTTTCTTTATCCATCACTGGCTGCTCACTTGTTTGGCTGTGATGGGTTGCTGAGGTCAGTGGTACTCTTTCTGTGCTCCATGAATGGAATGACTCAAGTGTTTGAAAGAGACAAATGACTCTAATAGCCAACAAAGGATGAATTTGCTTATGTATAAACATCCTTGTTTGTATGCCAGTTAAGGACATTTATGCACAGTACATCTATTCTTCAAGCATAGGTGTATGCAAATTGAAATAAAACTGGGGGGAAAATGGCAAATGGAGCTTACATCTCAGACAGAGAATTTTGGGAACAGCCCAACTCCCTGGTGAGAGACATGGTATGGTACTGCAGGCGCCTCCAGTCCCTCTGTCTATGCCCTGGGTTTCCCACAAAAGAAAACTGCTGCAGGTCCCATCCAGCCTGCATGCCCCAACAAGTCCTTAGTTAGGATGTTCAGAGTGGTAGGGCTCTGGGGCACAGCACCACACAGGCCCACAGGTCACATTATAATGAGCTGGAGATGATCAGAGAGACGTAATGGACAACTGCAATTCCTGAAAACAGCTTGGGAGTGGTTTTGGTGTGCATTAGAAAAAGAAAAAATAAGCATAAAAGCAAAAACTGTTCAGAAGTATCCCTCATCTACCCCAGCGCTGGAAATGTTGTAAAACGTGTTTTTCTATCGCAGAGTTTGCTTTTTACTTTTTTTTTTTCCTTTTCTTCTTTTTTTCTTCTTTCTTGAGAAAGAGATCACAGAAACCTTCTCATTTAAAAATATCATCAATATTGAGATGCTTCTGTGTAAGATGCTAGTTTAGATAGACTAGCATATAATGACTAAATTCTCATTCGTTGAAAGTGTTCCAACTATCTGTAAAGGCAACCTTCTTCCAAAACTGTTTTTCAACTCAAAGCATTAAAATTATAATTTTTCAATCTCTTGTGGTTTTGGTTTTTTTTTCTTTTTTAATTGTGTCTTTGTACAGTTTGATGTATTTGATTTGGTTTGTGTGTTTTCTCAGATTTCTTTTTATAGGCACATCTGATTTTTTTTAATAGGCACACCCATGAAAATGTTGTATAAAAAAGAAAAAAGAGAAAATATCTTATATTAGACCAGTGACTATATTGGGAGGGAGGAGAAGTTAAACTTCAATAATTGCTGCGTGTCTGAAACACTAGCAGCAAATACAAAATTGAACACTTTCTATTGAAAAAATATTGAGATTCACTCTGCATTCAGTGCATTCTTTCATGTCTTTATCTTCAGTCTTGACTACAGCACGTTATTTTGTTCTAACTCACTTCCTTGGTAAACCATGAAGCAAAAGCTGAAGCTCCATAGCTCACATCTTACAACCTTCCAGGGCTCTGAGGGCCAGACAAAGCTTTTAAAAAGCAGAAATAGAAGCAGCAGTGCAGGACCTGCTCAGGTGAGACTATCACAGACCCCAGACCCACCTCCTGCCTTCAGCTAAGGGCAGCACTGCTGAGTGCCACTTTTTTGCAGAGTCAATCTGATGTTCACTAGTGCTTAAAGTCAAAACTGCCACATTTTAAGATCTGTCTGAAATCAAACATCACTTTGGGGTGGACCAGGAGCACCTTCAGAGATAAGAGTGTGAGCAGCTGGGACCATCATCTCCCGCAGCCCACCAGGATGATGTCTGCCTGCCTTCATAGCACACCCAAAACAGCGGACTCAACTTGCCGTTGCTTAGAGCTCCAGGCCAGGGCAAATGTTTGATGTAGATATTGCCATAGCATGTCTTTTCTCTCTGCAGTAGTGGTGATTCCAAGCTTCCTCCCACAGCCTGCTTTAATGACAGTATTGTGGAGGACAGTGACGCCCACAGTTTGGTACTAAGTCTGTTGTCAGCTCTCAAAGTTTCTCACAGAGTTTAGCTCGGCTATTTAGGGCTGATGAGATCATGCTGTTCAATAGACTGAAGACCACATACAGATGATTTACCAGCGCTTTGAGAAACCACAGTTCAAAATCTTTGAGCAAAGCTAATCCCAGGACTTGATTCTGACAGGTAAGATCGGTCACTGGAATTGCTTCTGCCTGAGAGGTGCAAAAAGCCTTGACTAAAGCAGTATTTTCTGGATTTACTTCTGTAACACTGTTATGACTTCACTGATGCCTCCAGCAATGTATGGGAATGAGAGACCAAACACAGCCATGATTACTACAGATCTCAGCTTTGGCATCAGCCCTTTCAGAAACCTACACTTTCTTCTTGTATGGTACCTGCTTTCAGTTTGCTTAAAGCTGCCTCTTTTCTAGAGTCCTATGCTATGTCTAGTCTGTGAATGGAGCTGTGATCTCCCCACAAGAAGAGATCGGTCTCTTCTGGGTGAGTGGGTATTGGTGGCATTGTATAAATAAAAAGCTATACAAGCCATTGTGATATAGGTGGTTTCTCACAGTTTTTAGAGGGTGGTCGGTCATGCCGGGTATTGAGAGAAGGGGATATGCCTGGCGTAATTCTGTCTCATCAGCTGTCAGTGAACTGCCTGAATGTTTCTTGCAGGAGGATCAGGACAGGTACCTGTGCTCCAGCGGGTTTCCTTGCAGAGACATCAGGGCTTGGTGCGTATAAAGCCGCACAGCTGCTGTATTTGCCTAACACTGTGTGGTGCAGATCCCAGCCAGGGCTTGGATTTGTGTCTGGGCTTGGAGCCTGCAAAGCAAAGGATTCGGCATTTGGCCTGAGTTTGTCTACGTATTTATATACTGACAGAAAAAGCAAATTCCTTACAAGCAAATATGAGTCAAAACAAAAACACTGTGAAGGTCAGCTGAGCACAGCAGTGAGATGATGTTATCCCAGCCACACGTTCAACTCTTGAGCTGCCAGGCCGGCCAGAAGGACTCTCAGCCAAAAGTCATGAGAAGATGCCAGCTGGGAAACCACCCACCGACATCCCAGCTGGCTTCTCAAAACAACTGGAGCCTCAGTGTTTGACACTCAGCTCCAGGCACAGCTGCAGGGCAGAGCCCAGCCACAGAGCAGTACCAAGGGCTTCTCATCGAGTTTTCCAACAGAAATACTGTATATGGGCAACACTGTCATAAATCCTAATTTGTAAGGATTTCCTCTTTTCATGAGAGGAAAAGCTAAATTCTTTTTTTATTGCAACCTAGCTGGCATAGCATTAATCCAACAAGTTGAACTCAGTTTTAGGGATTTATTTTTTTAGGGCTTTAATTTTTTTAATTTTAGTTAGCATCTTGCTTTCAGCCAAGACACTATAAACAATTCACAGACACAGATCCAATCCAGAGTTAATTAAGGTTGATCAAAGCTTATGTACAGTCCTCAACTCCCAGTGCTGAGGATAAAAGCACTGAGGTCTTTGTTAAGGATGTACTGACCTTGGAAGTATATATCCCCCCTTATTGGTTTTGAATTTAATTTCATTTCATTATAACCTCATGTCTGTAAATGCCCTTCCATTAAGTAACAACACTCTCTATGCAACTCTTCTTGGAAAAGTTTCGAAACAATCTGGAGGCATTCACCATAATGTGTATTTCATATTGTAGTAATGTGTTTGCTATAGTCATTTTGGAGAAGTTACATTGCATAGTGATCACTTTTCCTGTAGGAAGGCTCCGGCATTGACCAATTCTATTGAGTTAGGCACTGTACTTAGGAAGATAGTGTCAATATCTGGAAAAGTTTCCAGGATACATGCACAAGACAGGCAAGAAATATTGTCCAAATTCTACAGTCAGACTGCAGAGACATCAGGGCTAAATCTAGAATTAAAATCTAAAATCCTGGCAGTAGAGCTGTCTGTCTGATCTCCCCGCTTGCTTCTCCCTCACCCATTCTGGGGCAAACCCTGAATTTTCACTAGTCACCTACACTTGCATTTCCAGGTGAAAGAACCAGACTCACTGGGTAGAGGATAATTTAGCAAATAGCAGCTAGATACCCATTGCAAATAATTTGCAATTTGCTTGCTACGTATTTACTCTTCAGTTTAGAGAAAGCCAAAGAAATTCAAATCTAGACTTCTAATAATAGCTTGTTTTTGGCGTCATACAGTGTAAATAAGGTGGCCAGTGCCTACGGTGTGCACCAGGGCACCAGCTTTGTCTCCAGACTAGGTTGTCTTTTATAGATACAGACTCTTATTGCAGACAGTACGGCACTTCGCAGGCTCAGGTGGCAATTTCAAGTTGTTTAACTTCCTCGCACTTACAGGAACTATTAGCCAGGGGCATCACTCTCAGCATTACAGCCTAAAAGGTCCTGAAACATGCTGATCTTTACCTTCAGACTGTTTTGGTGTTTGTTCCTAAAGAGCTATGCACCGAGTACACATATCCGCTACTCAAGGGATCAGTTTTGTCTGTGAGGGCAGAATCTGGCATGGAAAGGTCCCGTGCCCCACCCTTTGACAGGACAAGCTCTCACGTGCGATACTCTAAAAGAGTATTTTCATGTTACTGCAGCTATGGGCCAGATGCTTTACCCTGATCATAGCCATCTCCCAGTTCTGTTTATGAGCCTGCTTGCTTCGGGACAACTACTCATTAAATTGCCGTAATACAACATTAATAATGTTGGCTGAATATGGCCCTCTCATAGAAATGGGAAATGGAAAATCCTAGATCCAGACTGCCTCACTCCTCACGAATGTAGCAGGAAACCTCTCCAAAGACAGCAAAATTGGTCTATTATTCTTTTATACCAATAAAGCTGAATTATGCAGCGAGATATTTTGCTTTTCTTTTTCTTCACTTTGTGTATGAATTTTGCCAATCTGGTAGTCTTCAGAACAAATCTTTCTCCTTATATTACAACAGTGGTAGTTCATCACAGAATCTTCACTCATTGTAGCAGTGACTACCCAGTCTTTTCCTGCTATTGAGATTTTGCCATATGCCCCTGAGGGCTTGATAAACATCACCAGACTTATTCCAGTGGGTCACTGAAGGCCATCTCTAGATCAAAGCTGAATTTCCATTTGGAAATGGAATATGAGTTTGAACTGGGAACACAGAAGCAGAAGTATTTTCATTTCTATTTTTCTGAGCCACTCAGCGGTCTTCAGTTAGTTTTACTGTCAGGAGGAAAAAAGATTACAGTAAAGTATAAAGCAAAATGTCAACATTTATTGCCTGACTGGCTTTGTTGTTGTAATGGGAGTTGATCAAACTGGTAATCGGTATAGTTATTAGAGAGCCAAAACTCTTGGTGAACTTGGTGTTCTGCCTAGAAAAGCAGTCTGGGCTACATGGCTACTCTTTCATGCTCCTCTGTAGAAGTGAAACTTCTTCCCTTAACTGTTGCATCAACAGAATTATCCTCCTCTTCTATTAAAAAAACAAAAAACAAACCAAAAAACCCCACCACACAAAAACTTGAAATTTAAAAAAAAAGAATGCCGCCACTTTGTTGGTAGCATTTCTTAAGTAGTTAAACATTTCATTTATGCTGTAAACATTTCATTTATGCTATATTTAAGAAATAAAGCAACTTCTTGGGCTTGGATGAGTTTTCAGTTAGAAAGAAGGATTCTGTTATTATCTACTGTAGATAAATGAAAAATGACTAATGGAAACATGACACAATGAAATGTCATGTCAAATTTCAATAAGAAATTTGAGAAATAGGAGAAATGGCATTTTTTTATCCACATTTTTGCCATCTAGATTTTTTGAGGAAGACAATTTCTGCTGCCTTTAAAATGAATTTCTCGTTCTGTGTTTTTCCTTCGAAATGGCTTACTATCTGTTAGTCCTCTCTTCACCGTAGTCTGTAAGGACAGCTCTATATACATTTAAATTCTTACGGTGTTTTAATTGGATGTGTCTCCAGTGTGGTACTGTAAGTATCTCATTTAGCATCAGTGGTTTAACATCCTCTTGAGCAAAGTGAACCAATGAGTTAATTAACTTCCACTTGGGCAGTTATCTGCTCTGGGAACCTGCAGGAAGTATTACTCTATTTGAGGGTGACAAATGAACGTACATGAGGTACCACACGCCACCCAGTGGGAGATCTGACAAGAAACATAATTTATTTCATTAGTGGTGCCAAAATGGGCTTTCAAGCTGAAAAGCTAAATATGTAGCAATGTCTTAGGAGAAGAGGAAACAGCATGGGCTTTGTCTCAAATAATTGATTGTGTACAGTTCGTAACATATGCTTCCATGGGAAAGTTTAACTTTAGTGTCACCCTTTATCTATCATATTGTAGTTTGTTAGGTGTTAGCCTAAGTGGTGGATAAAATAAACAATCATTAATACTTTTGGTTTTGGTAATATTTATCAATTGCATTATGAAAAATAGATTTAAAAGAAAATAACTAGCCTTGAGTGAGAATTAGCTTTGGTGGTTTAGGACATATTTATAATTGTTCTGAGTATTGTAGATATTGAAACATGGCTAGTCTCAAAGATCCTTGGCTTTGTTCAGATTTATTGTAATTTATAGAGTAAAAGTTAGTGGCAGCCTCTAATTATGCACAGAACCAAAGTTTCCTGAGTGAAAACTTGAGATCAAAGGGCATGAATAATAGCTTTAAAGGCATCTCCCCTTACACAGGCTACTCTTAGACCCTCTGCTGTCCTTTGGTATAAATTAAGCACCTTAGGATGAATAAAACATGAAGCACAGAAGGTTTAGATTTCACAGAAGATGAATGGTTGGATTATTGATGGGAAAAGGAGCATGGGAAAGTATAAACCATGTAGACCTAAAAATTTTAAACTCTGTAAGCAATCACTTCTGCTGTACTAATTTTTTAAAAATTTCTTTTTCATCATTTTGTCCAAATCCTTTCTGTTGATAAGGCAGCTGGGTTGTTCTGCGTCACTGAGCTGCTCTTTTAAGCAAGCTCAGAAGCCTTTCACAGTTCATTCTGTTGATTTTAGTGGGCATACGACCAGGCCATAAAACCACAAGAGCAATCACTGGTTGTTAAAAACCATACAAGCACTTACATTCAATTATAATGAAAAAGGTGCATACCTCTTGTGTCTCATGAAACTCAGACTTGAAGGCTGTTCGCTTCCTCATATATATAGCATGAATCAAGTTCCCTCCTGATGTAAAGTTCATTGCCTTTCACTAGTGTTACACGTGCTGAATTTAATTCATTTCATATCCCGTCACGGTACAGATGTATGCAACTGCAGGATTTAGGAAATTAGGATCAAAACCCTTTCTACTGTAGAAGTTAATTCATAGAAAGAGGTTTTTCAGGATGAATAGGTGCATGAGGCAAGATCAGTGTATTTGTTTCTAATGGAATTCTGTATTTTCTTTCTATGAAGAATGTTTTCTTTGAGGGGAAAGGCAAAAAAAACCAACAAAAAGACAAATTCAGTTCTGTTCTGGGAAGCAATAAAATGAAACGTTTCTCCATGAGCTGTGAAAACAGCCAAGTCTTCATCTTGGCCATATTTTGTTAGGAATTGAAATCTTAACTTTTTCAAATTGGGACATTTGAAAAGTTATTGGTTTCGTGTTTACCTGTATTGAAAGCAATCACACCAGTCTCTTTCCACTGGCAGACAAACTCCCAAATCAGCTTCCCTTGCAAATCAGAGAGATGTACTATTATAATTATATCTCATTAAATCCTATGGCCCAGCTATCAGGTCAGTCATACAACCATAGGAAAAGGGACTTACATACTCCTTCTGCTTAACATTAGGGCTTTAAAGGAAGGTCATCTGCTTTCTGGGAAGTTGAGTCAGGCTTTGTCTCTCCTCTTAAAGCTGTTCCACTTTTTAGTATACAATTAAAAATTTATTGGACTGGGGACAGGAACCCAGGTGTCTCACATCCCTTGGGACTGGTCTAACCACTATCTTATAGAGTCATTTTCACGCTTTCTTGCTGGCTCAATAAATATTAAAGTATGTTATGGAAAGTGAAAGACTTTCTGTATGAGAAATGAAGAAAAAATGCTTTCAAAGAATACTGTAGATTGTGATGATTACAGCAGCCTCAGGGGAGGTGGGACTCCTGCCTTTAAGCCTTGCTCTGGATCAGGAGAAAAGTATTTTGAAACTCTCCCTTCTCACATGGGATTCTGTTTATTTTTGGAAACTGGATAAAAATTAAAATTTCAATAAAAAGGTGCACTGAAAAGCCCTCATGCTATCTCTCTGAATGGGTTTCCTGATTCTAAGTGCAGAAAGAATGAATACAGAAATTGTAATGGCAAGGTTGGGAGTGTGGGTTTTTTGTTGGTGGCATGTTGGAATGTGGTATGAAATTTTTGTTCAGTTCAGTTTATTTACACAAAAGTCTTAGAGTACCCTAAAAAAACCATTCTTACATATTTACCTTTTTTATTTTAAAAGAAATTAATAAATAAATAATCAACTAAAGAAATAAAGCAAAAACATTTCCATGCCTCTCTAAGCATTTATAATTTTTTTGCTTTTTTATTTGAAGGAAGAGCTGTGAATCCAAGTTCTTCTTCCAAGATTTTAGCCAAAAAATTGACAACTACTTTTTTCCCCTGTGAAGTATGATGGCGGAAAAAAGTATCATTTTTCAAGCTGTTTTAATCTTATCTCTGAATAGGTGTAGTTATACTTAAATTGTCAGGTTTCAGGAAAACTTTGTGTTCCCAAAGCTGATCCAAAGTCCTCTGAGTAGGTGACAGTCTTTCTGTTGACTTAAGATGTCTATAGAGGGAACACTATCAGAGTTAAAACCTACTGACTGAGGATCTGTGTCTGTGTAATCTAGTATATTAAGACAGAGGTTTACAGGAAGGGGGGATACCTCAAAGCCATCTCAATATTACAGAAATTTAATTAATTATGCTTTTGAAGTAAAGATATTTTTATTTATTGTGTGGGTTGGGGTTTTCTTCCTGCTATATTGTGGATGTAACGTATCGACGCTGAGGACACTGTGGAGGCTAATGAATTCCGATCAATACAGGCACAATAAGCCAGGCAATATGCACACTCAGAAACCCTCAGCGGTCAAACAGCTAGCAAACAAAGCCATTTTATAACACTTTGGCACACTCCTTGCATTACACTGTGGAATAAAAGGGGTAGCTAGTTTAGGCAATCATGAAAAAATAAATCTCAAGGAGCAAATATTCTCACCACAGTTTTCTGACAATAAGAGCATTTCAAAAGGAGAGGGAGTTCACAGGTCATTCTTATTAAGTGCTTGACTGATTTATTTTAACACAACCCTCCCTTCTGCTGGAGCTGGGAGAACTGAGGTGTATTTTTCCTGCAGAAAGGCCTGCTAATGCTGGGCTGGGCTGCTGGATGGAGAGAGTGAGCACTACTATCCCATTGCATTAGTTGCAACATGCTTCCATCGATGCAGCCAAACTGCTCCGGGAGGGAGAATTCTTTGGCTTGAATCTGATCCCACTCTGACTCTTCCTGACCTCCAGAGTCAGCCAAATGCCTCTTAGGAACAATTAAGTGGTCATTGTGCTTGTCCTTGCAAGCTGGAGAAACTGTTTGCTCTATCCACTGCTCTTTCCTGTGGTATTTATTTAAGGACAGCCCAGTTCTGCCTCTGGAAGATGGCATATTTTATCTGCCTTAAAGCATTTGAGATGTCTCGCAAATCCAGGCTGTACTGAATATTAAAAACATAAGATGGGATACAATTCCTCGCTCATATCATAAACTTTAGTCTGTATCTTTTGGGACTCCAGCTTTGCTTTTAATTACATCATTACCCTAATTATCTTATTAACATCCTCTGGTGTAGGCAGCCCTTTATGGAAGAGTAAAAATAAAGGCTTTTTTCTTTGCCCCTGCATCAGACTCCTGATCAAACTTCAGAAACTACTACACTAATCACAACCATTTCACAGTTCACTTCCTTCTTCCCCATCTGTCTACCCATATCCACTTGTCTCCTGACATATCCTCAGACTGTAAGCATTCAGAGATAGGGGGTCTTGCAGAGCTTTGCACAGTGTTTATTCCTAGTTGGGGTGTAAGGGTGGTGGAACAGTTATAATGATAGATTTGTTTTCCAGATTATCAATAACATAATTACGTTACATTAAGTTGTAACATTTTTGCCAATGCACTTTCTTATCTTATAATCTTGAAGCATTGTGCATTTTTTCAAAGAAAATTGGGACCAGCAATTCATTTACTAATTAAACAGATTGATAAATAGCAACAGAAGCAGTTTGGGTGTAATGAAGGCAAATGTTTCTCCCTTTAGTGATAGGCATTCATGAGCTCAACAGACTTTGCATAAGTGAGACATGAAACACTGGAAAGATAATTTGAGTATGTGTTGTTACCCCAATTCATACTTCTCATTTCTCACAATTAGTTTAATCCCTTCATCTGTTCATGGCATCCACACAGCACTTCTACAGCCGTTGTTTATCGCCTTCTTCATTTATTCCTGTTTGCAAATGTGATGTTTTTGCAATATTGGTTAGGAGGAAATTACAGATCAGACTAGCCAGTTGCACTTAATTTTTTTCTTTCATTTTATTTAAAGCAAGAAGAAATATGAATTGAGACCCATGTTCATCAGAGAGAACACTGGTTTGTGAACACTGGATGTTGGTTTCAGTAGTAAAGGAGTACAAGCTGAAAATATGATACAGCTGTGTCGATCTCTTTGCGATTATTTTGAAAATTTGGCTATCTGCCCCATCTGACAGTCTGTGAACATGGCAAATAATTTAACATTCATGCCGCTCCTGTTTTGGCATAATATATATGAATCACATGGTCACCACTTTCCAAATTGGTAGTAGATCAGAAAAGAGTTAATGACTAAAGTTTTGGTCATGACTTGTTCCATTGTTCCCATAATAAATACCATTGTAAAATGAGATAATAAGGCATAAAGGACATTTTGTGTGACTCAGAAGTCATAGAGGACATCTTTTTTAGTACATCTTAAGGAGTTGACTTCTAACTTTGGAAGTTTCATGAAGAGTTGATCAACTCTGTACCCCTGAATGCCAGGCATGGTCCAAGTATTCATGGATTCTTCTTTGACCCCAGAGGCTTCTATGACATTGTATAATCAGTCATTTACTGTCACTTCTAATGAGTCACGAGAGACTATGTGAAGTCCTATTTCATCTATGCTTCGAAAGTCTATGGAAGGTTTGCAATCATATTTTCTTAGGCCACAAAATACTCATTTATTATTTGCCTGGGGTTTTTTTAGTGTAGCGGAAATATGTAAGAGGAGCAACCCTCGTTACATTAGGGAGTGAAAGGATGTTTTCTATCCTGAACATTGCTTCAGCAAAGATTGTATGGCCTGGGATCATTTCTAGGTGTGGGTCTTCATGACACTTACACCATTCGTGTTAAGCAAGTTTGAGTGCGAAAATGCCCCTGGGGAGAAGCACTCTTGATCCTCAACCCACCTGGGCACTGTGCTTATCTGCATGTCATTTCAGAGCAAAGCTGATAACCTAATTAGATGACTTGCTGGGCAATTCTCAACACAGCAGTGAGGCATATCACTTCATCAGTTCTTCCTCCATGATTCATCATTATCTTGAAGTATGCGTGTGACCCCAACAGCGGACTTAAGAGGAGCTTCTCTGGATCATCATCACAAACTGGACCTCTTAGAGAATCATGAACTTCTGCTTATCTGAAGTTTAGCTTTTGTCCTTTTTTACGGCTGAGCCAGCACAAGTTAAAAGCAGGGGGCTGTGTGGAGACAGAGCTGAAGTTAAACTTAATGTCAAGTTAACCAGGAATTTTCATGTCAGGAAAAGCACAAAAAGGCAGTGAATACTAACTCAGCTATAGCAGAAATGGCCTGTACCTCTGCGCTTTGCAAACAGATACGTTATATGGAGCATGAGTTGTGGAGTCTTTTTACCTGTGTTTGAGAAACCCGTTAAGCTGTATATATGATCACGTTTACAAACGGGCAGGAAAAGGTCGTCTCTATACACACTTGTATAACATCAAATTTACTTCCTTATTTGTCCTAGTATGCAGCAACCACAGTCTTGGTTATTTATTGCATGGAGAACAAGGAGGGAGGAAATAGTGTCCCCAGCCTTCCTAGGCCCCATGGAAGAGCCACCCTACATTTCACACTAAAGCTAACAAGCTCGAGCAGCAACATGCATCAGCCTTTTCAAGGGCATTGTGGGAATTCAAACAAATGTTGTCTCATCACTCCCCAAATAATACCGTGCTTTCTTCATCAAACAAGGTCTCTAGCTTGCTCGCTGTTGGTGCAGAAGACATACATACACCTGCCATACATTTGGCATCAAAGGCATCGCAGAGCTTATGTTCCAAAGCAAACTTGCAATGATAGCAAAACACAGCAATCAAAAGCAGACAGTGCTTCAACTTGATGTAATGTAAGAAAAAGGATTTGTAACAAATGCGCTGATTTTATTTTTATCTTCTAGTGCCATATAAGAACATTCTTTTAATGGTACTTTGAGCAAACAAGAAGTCTGTCAAAACTTCTGTAGTTAGAACAACAGGAATTGGATAACATTTTTGGCTTGTGGCAATGTTTGTTTGTTTGTTTGTGTTACTGGTGGCATCTGAAAATGTTCGCATTACCCAAAGTGATGGGGAAAATTGTCAGCATCACAAAGGTATCCACTGCCCCCCTCCCTGAAGGAAAACTCTCTCCTTATTCATCTGTGAAAATTCATACACCCACAGCCTTCTTTTGAGATTTGCTTAGGATTTATAGTGTTGCTAGGGACTGCACAGGAAGCTTAAAATCCTTGACTCAGACTTTATCCATCTAATACCTGATCTGTTTTACACACCTAATCTACCTCTCTCTAATTTGTATTGACCTGTCATAACTAAGATAAAACTAGCTCCTAGGAAGAAGCACAGTCATACAGTAGATGTTGGAAAGATTTGAACATAAATGGGAGCAGCCTAAAATTTAAGGGGTCACCTTAGCTTCCCACTCCAGCAAAAGCTATGACTGACTGGAAGGGTAATAAGAGGAGGTAATGATATACAGCTTAGTCATCAAACAATTCTTTGAAGTTTTCTTTACATGGGGATTTTTTTAATTCAGTAGTTAGCTCTGTTAACATTTCCCTTCCAAAATATCATGTTAGTGTGAAAATAGCAAAGAAAGAACCACAATGAAGCAAAGTTTTTAGGACTGTAAAAATAATCTCCATGGAAAAATGGAATACCCACCTGAAAAGGGTAAAAAATCGGTAAAAGTACTGGAGTGATAAAACACCATTGTCATAGCAGGGGGTTGGAGAACGTACTCTACACAAATGCTGCTCAATGTAGTGAGATTTTTCGTCTCTGGATAGTAATCAGATTACTAAAGTGCTATCCTATAAATGAAATCAATTGTTTCATCTTCAATACACTACTTGGTAAATCATTATCATGTATGGATAGACATGAATGGTGTGTCATGTATGATATATACACACACACACATTAAACTGTAACCAGATCAACTGTAACTACACCTTTGAAACCCTGGTTATACAGTAGAAGAATGAGGAGTATTTGTTGTTAATGATCTAAAGAAGCAAGGATGAGAGATCATCAACATTTGTTCACAGCAGGATAGAAGCTCCAGCTATGTGAGCTGCAGAAACTGCTACTCAATAGTAGCTTTTGCTGTGTTTTGATGTTCTGCCCATGACAGAATTAGCAAGCTAACGTATTTTAGACTGTTGGAGTAAAACTCCCTTACTTTTTTAGAAAGTAAGACATAGTCTGATACGGGATACTGAATGAAAGGCCTTTAAGCAATACACGAAACAACTGAAACCATTAAGGGGGATTTGTTTCTTTATAAAGGTACGAGGATTGAAGAGTCATTCTCAGGCATATCAGAGGCAAGAGTCAGCCCAATCTACACTACCTGTGAGTAGCAATACCCACCAGTGGGATTCAAAGACGCAGAAGCTCATTCATCCTGCACCAAGCAGCTTATCCTGGTGACGTTACTGCTACAGAGAGACAACTGGGAATACAAATTATAGAAGGAGTCGGAAAGGCAAATCAGAGTAGTATTTCCAAAGCAGCATCGGCACTAAATGTTTCTAATGTTATCAAAGGTGTAGGAAAATTACTTAGCTAAATCTTTTAAAATCAAGATTAAATGGTTCATCTAGGTGACATTTAAATGTTTTTATTTTCATGTTGCTCTGGCTCTTCTACTGCTGGTGCCTTAGCCGTGAAATAGAGCCTGTTCATCTACTTTCTTGTGCTTTTCTTAAAACTCACTCTTCAATGAGCAAGAGATGAGAAATAAGGATATTGCCCCAGCTCTTTTATAACTTTGTGACTTCTGTATTCCTTAAAAATTGCCCAGAGCCCAGATATTTGAGTAAACCGGGTGTCATTTACCTCCTGGGTTTTCTCACTGAGCACTACTATTTACGAGACACCACATAAATTTAGCACTTGTTCCACAGACATGTGAAAAGGCTTATTAAAAATATAGAATCCCATGGCTTCTTTTCACAGCCAAGCATTAAAAAAAAAAAAAAAAATTAAGAATCATCATTAGCATAATACAGAATTTCAAATATTTATAACCTCTTTTTTACTTATGTTTTATTCATTACTTGTAAATTCTCTAAAGTGACCAGCAGCCTCTGACATGGTGTCCCAGAAATCTTCATGCCTTCCCGTTGGGACCATCAGTCCCATTTATTTTTGGTTATCCTATGCCCACATTTCACTGTGTTAATTTGCTGCAACTCTTACCCAAGTGACACTTCCTTAGGGGAAGTGACCTTTTCAAATGTCTTTCCAAGATTTGTAAAGATATTTCCCTTTCTTTAAAGTATGTGTTCGTTTGGAGTGAGTTTCACCCAAAGTATGCCACTGGTGACCATCTATTCTCACAACATATTCTTACTTCTTTTTCATAAAACGGTGACTTCTCTTGGTGGCACCAGGTTACGCTAAGTTTTAATTTTTTCCTAACTCTCTCTACTTTTAGTGTTGGGTCTGACATCCTATTAATGCTTTCTATTCTCCATGGAACAAAGAGCAGCCCATGTCAGATCCATTGGTAACTCTCCCCAAGTCAGTCATGCTTAGCATCATTAAGAGCATGACTCCACAGGGTGTTTATTAGTTGTTTTTTGTTGGTTTTTTTTTTCTTCACCATTTTCTTCCTTACCAACATTAGGGATAGTATCAATTAATGATTGCATTCTAAGTCTGTACTAAAACTGCTGAAAACAACCATTAGCTAATCTGTGGCAGACTTTTATTATTTAATTATTAGACACAGAGCTGGTTTAGCAAAAAAAAAAAAGAAAATTAGTACATACTGCAGTATTTTCCACTAAAGTCATCTCTAGTGAGTCAGCATTATGTTCTAACACAAGTATGTTTGTCCTTGACAATTTAAACAATATTGTCTATGTGTGCTTTTCTTCGAGGTGCTGATTTACCTTTATCATTAGCATGAATTATCACGCTTTCACTTAGTTTTGGCTCATGTGGCAATGCTTGCCAATGTTATTTCACTGTTCACTTTGAGTTGTTATGAAATATTTTTGCCCTTCCTCTAAAGTGTTTTTGGACCATAAAATGACTTTTACATATCCCTTTGAATATATATTCCTGTGGCACCTTAGCAAATGCCAGGTTGTTTCCTTTAAATAAAACCCCAGCTCGAATTGAATAGTCTCCCTTGAAAAGCTCTTGGAAAATTTTGATCCTACCATCCCATGCTGGTAACTTTGATGATTTCCCACAGAGTTATCTCAGATGTAGCTTTGGCAATCTCGGTCCACATCTAATCTGAGACCTGATGAGTTTGCTCATGTGTTGACAACTCCATAATCTAGTAATAGGTACTGCTGCACTGCATGTTTGCCCAGACAGTGTTACTGCAGTTATTAAATCTTTCCCACTTTATTATCAGTTTGAAAGTGTAGCTTTGTATCAGAAAAAAAATAATCATTTCCAGATTCTCAAACAGTGCCACGGTTTGCCAGATCCCCTTCCGATGGCAGTAAATAATGTTTGACCAGCCTCATTCTAAAAGGGCATAAAAAGAGTCAGAAAGAAGGATGTGAAGCTTCTTATTTCCATTGCTGAAGGTCAATGCCTCTTTTTGAGCAGTCTGAAACTTATTTTTGGTTAGTGGTTAGTGTGGTTAGTGTGATACATGAACCAGTGCCGATCACTTTCAATCACACTACTGTAAGGGTATGCCAGAGCCTTCCTTAGAACTTTCAAAAAAAGATTAGATTTCTGCTTTCTGGCATAGTAGCTATGTATTACTGGGTCTTTTAATAAACCCATGGGTTTCAGAACCTCTTTAAGCTTCCCATTAGATTTTTTGCAGTTTAACTTAGGCAGCATGATTTATCATGAATATCCTTGTATGATTTAGTATTGAGAGGAACTTGGGAAACTTTCTGTGGCATGAGGCATTTTAGTGATGACTTCAGCTTTATTATAATCTGCACATATACCTAGTTGTGTTAAGGTCTCCACCGGAAATGTTATGTCTACTATGCAGAACCTGCATTATGGTTATTCAGATTTGGGCCAGAGTCACTGTTTCTTTTCAAAATTCCAGCAGCTCAGAGCTGTTGGTCATGGCTGTCTAACATCTTATTTTGTTTTTCTAAAGCAAATATTACTCAGGCAGGTCTTATTATTGTCTATAGTGTAGATGTACAACTTGTGTTACATAAACCAGCTATGTACAGCCTAAAGAAATATATCATTTAATCCCTGGCCTCTTTGTATGTTTTGTCTTTTCCTGGATAAGCTGGAAAAAGCCTGTGAGCCAGAAGGATTTCCCAAGTGATGCACTAGTCCAGGTCTCTACCTTCCACAAGAGTCTCTTAGGTCATTCTCTCTGTCATGTCATTTAATGTGTATAATGAATGTAATAATTATTTTAGAAGTGTTCTGTAAATCCTTTTTTTTTTTTTTTTTTTCCAGAAAGGCCAGTTTTAATGAGGGTGCACTGTGCTTTGGTCCTGCACTTGCATAATAAATCTGATATTCTTGGGACAAGTATACAGTATATCTGAAGCGCACTGAGGCCTCTCATTGCCCTTTTTTTAGCTGCTGGTGCTATATCAGCTCAATGGGATATATATTCAGATGTACCTACAAAGACAGCAGGGGAGGCAGGCAGGCAGACAGAGCCATGAATGTCACCTTTTTAAAAAAGTACTTTACTTTATTCTTATAAGAGTGCTAAGGGAGTCACTCTTTTTTCACTGCAAACTTGATTTTTACTACCTCAAGACAATGGTTGGAAGGAAAAATTTAGACAAGACTTAGGCCATCAAAATGCATGAACTCAGATATCACTGATGATTATTCTGCCAAAGTTAAAAATGTTGGTTTTCTTCTATGTTTATATTGAACAATCCTCCCTCACCTTTAAAAGTTCTGTGCTCTTGCTCAGATATCTACATGTTCAAATGACTTGTGAATCTCCCTGTGTAGGGTGGGAACATTTTATCTGAAGCCAATTAAAGTGCTACTCTTCCCTAAGTTTACGTACTTATCAGCTACTTTCTCCAACTTCAACTGTACTGATATTCCAGGTTTCTTTGACTCCAGGACTGCATGCACTCATAGATTTTGAGTACGCATAAATATACACAGATTACACATGGCAGCCTCAGAAACTCCATGGTGGCTGGGAGGAGATCTCTACCCTCAAAAATTGGCAGTGATTGGATGTGGGTTTTGCATATATTGATGGCATCATTTATCACCACTTTGGTAATTTCTCTGATGTTTTCAATCTTCAAGTATCTCAGTTCCTTAATAAGGCTACTGCTCTTGTATATGGCAGGTGCACTATTTCTCCTGAGCATAAATAGGATCAACCTTCTAATCACGCTGTTTTTTATGTCCATATCTCAGAGCCTTCTCCACAAGCAAATGGACTGAGCATCCATTTGTTGTTCAAAGTAAAACTGTAAGACAGCTTTTACTGAAGCAGTCAGATTTCCATGATATACATTATTAATTATTATTATTCATCGCATTAAGGCGATACATAAAAATGCCACCTGACAGTAGTATTCCATCTTGTCACATCCCCATAGAATCAGCAAACAGTTTACGCAGCTTTTGGTCTGCATCTAAAATGATGTCACACAGAGAATAGTTCATAAACACTTCAAAGACAGATATCTAAAGGCTGAAAACCATCCAAAACTCTGTAACCCTTCTCTAACAAAAATAGTGATTAAATTTCTATCATTACTGAAAGAACTTTCTTTGTTGTGAAACTCAGGTTAGGTTCCAAAGGGTGTAGGTGGAAGACAGAGATATTTCTTCATTGTTGATTTTTTTTAACCATCTGTCTCCCCAGCCCTGGAGGCTGTTCACCTGTGGTCAGTAGAAACACAGAGCAGAAATACAGAACTGTAAAAACGTAGAAACAGAGAATCTAGGTATGATTTTCTTGTCTCCAGAATTAACTCATCGTGTTCCAGAGACACTGGAGAAATTTCTTCGCTTTTGAAAAATTAGGTGAAATGGTGTGTGTGAAATGTTCTTCATAAAACAATTTCGGTGAAGCTGAGCTGGTTTTTTAAAGAAAATTTATTACTCATTGAAGAATGACATCCTTTTAAATGCATAGAATGAAGCAGCATAGATACGGCAGTGCATACAGCAAATCTTGTCCCATTCCCTAAGCTGTCTTGTGGATGCATCAGCTTCTGGTAATAGAGCATAAGACAGTCTTGTGCAGTTTCTGTTTCTTCTTTGACAATTAGTATTATGGCAGAATATTTTTTTAGTGTGAACTGCTGTCCCAGACAAAGTACTAGAAAATCCTTTAAATGGTAAACGCCATCTGCCTTGGCCAGATTCCTTAGCTGACCGACAGATCTGTAACCCATACGATCGGCTGAGCGGCAGTTTGTGTTACTTATTTATCAACATTATAACATTAACCTGTCCTGTTCCAGCCAGTGCTGATATTCTTGTTTACACGTGCATAACAGACTTTCTTCTGACTGAAGGGAGTCCTAACATAAATTGCTGAAATAAAATTACAGCATTTGCACTAACTCCCAACTGCCGTGAAGGAGGCAGAGCCCTGCTGTTCTCTGTAACACAATTTCCTTGGTTCCTGAAAACAGCTTTTATCTGATACTAGCAGTGGTAGTAAAGATTCAAAGTCGGAAGTGGATCACAGCCAACTCTTCCACTTGTGCACATGATAAGTACACCATTAACCATGTCTCTTAAAGTTATCTATCTCATGCAAGCAAATGAGTTCAAAGCCCTCCATATACTGTTATATGATTGTAGATATCTGCTATCAAGTCTTTGCTGGCTAAAGCTGGGCACTTGACAGGGACAGAAGTGGAGTTTGCAGTCCAATATGGCCCATGGATATGGGTTGTTTGTAAAATAATACGTGGCAGCTAATAAAAACGTATGGCCTCTTTCTCCTTCTTTCTCTCACTCTCTAAGTGTATCCGAAACACAACATTAGCATCAGCTCCCTTCTTTACAGGTGCGTACCCTGGCATTGTGTGTTTCTCCATTAGACCGAGACTTCTCCGAGACACAGGCTGGTCTAATATACACAATACTCACACTGGATTGAATTTGTAGCTTTTCGTGGGAAGGTTTCTTCACCTCTCTATCTCCATTTCTCCCATCATTTCATCCCTTCAGGCTTTCTTCTCTTAGACATTGTGCAAGATATCGTACAAAAATCAGCTCGAATTAATGCTATTTCTAATCATAATATTCTCTGGGAAGAGTTTCAGTTTCTTTCCCCACCACATAAACAGCCTCTGAACTCAGAGATCTTCATTAAGTTTTCTATCAGTTTCTATCTCCATTTCTACCCAGGATTTCTATCACTTCCTTTCTCCATTCTTTTCTCTCTTGCCTCTGAAGAGATTCCAGCTCGAATCCTCAGTGCTGGGCAAATTGCTTGTTTGATGTGCTGCATTGAGAAGAGGAAGGCTCCAGCAGTGGATGGAGTTACTGTGCAGTGGAGGGACAAGAAGTGTACTCTATAGGTGTTTTTTGCATTGGTGACAGTTCGGGTGTGACTTCACATATTTTTTACCATGCACTGAAAATAGGCTGAGCGTTCTCATAGTCAGACAATGCATAGCAACTGACAGTTTTGGTCCTCTATCACAGACCTACATCCTGAGCCTCAAAACCCACAGTCTGCTGAGTAGTCTTAAGATGTTTCATATTTCAGAAAAAAAATACATTTAACTATCAAAGTGCTAAGCAACCTGCTCTGCTCCCTAAACTGTTTCCATATATCCAAAGCTGTTTCTATGCAGGTAATATTAGTGCCATTAAAGCCTGATGCTCAAAAGATCTTGCTACACCCCATTTACACCTATGTCACATTAACGTGAACAAATATTCCTGATGGCCTTGCAGGTATCTCCATGCCCTAAATCCTTCCATGTCTTGCTTCTACCTCAAACCAGCTTTGAATGGGCCTTTGATGCTCTAGCTTATGTGAATGTAAAATAAAATGTTTCACGGAGCGTACCAAAAGTCCATAGAGAAAAATGTTCCTGTAATTTCAGGTATTGAAAAGAGGACCCTTCCTTATTTGTTTACTTGCATTCAGAGACACAACAGTACAGAATTTTAAATACTTTAATTGCCCAACTGTAAACCCACAAATAATGCATTCTAAGAGGTTTTCAGAAGCGGTAGCTAACTTTATGTGCCTTCAGATATAACATGCTATGAAAGACATTTTTCAGGGCACCATTCTTTGAATTTCAGGCTCTTTTAATTTGGTTCAGATGGAGACACTCAGAATTAATACATGCTTATGAAAGATGATGTACATATTGCACAAGAGCAGATGTGTCAAAGGGAGCTTTTCAAGGCATTTTTTAACTGCCAGCAAGAGTGTGTTAGTGACATGATGGTGTGCGACCATGGTGTTTTAACTTAGCTGTTCAGTGACTTCGCTTGTAACATGCTAGGTACAACCATGATAATAAGTAAGCAAGAAAAATGTTTGCAACAACAATAACATCACTTTAGGTAACTTTATTTTAAATAATAGGAAAAAATAAGGAAGAACTATAATCACACAAACAGAAAAGATCTAGCATGTTCTATCATACAAATCAATGCAAGATAAAACTAAAAGGTCAAATGCGTGAGGATGAAATAACGTGCAAAGAAAGCTTTCAAACTATGTCCTAGCCTCCAGACTTGAGAATGGCAGAGAAGAACATGTGGCAATTACAGAACCATTTTTAATGCTTTAAAACAACACAGTTTAATTGGTTTGATATAAACATTGAAGCATATCTCAACTCTGAGCAAAGCAGTGTACTCAATCATGCTACTTTTAATGGAAATAGTCCTGAGAATGGGTTGCGCAAAGAACGTTTGTCATAACTGCTGGCCTAGCAAGTCACGCAAGCACAACTAGATAAATAAGGTAATGTGTCCTGCCACTTGTAACTTAATCCTCCAGTATATTTCATTAGAAGAGTCTTAATTTTCATCTGAATCTCTCTGTCTTAATGAGACTCGCGTTTGGCTGGAGCCCAGATCAATTTCATGCAGTAACAACAGTAACCATCTCAAACTTATCCTTTCCAGCAATTGAACTATATAATTTGTTAAAAAAAGAAACATATAAACAATTCAGCAAGTTAACCATCTCTATCAAACTGTACTTTGAAAGCTTTGTTTCAGGAGTCTTGAAAACGTGATCAGTGGAGAAAAACGGCTTTTGAGGCAGCGGCTGTTGCATATACAAAATGTTGGAAGAGATTAGTGAAATAGGTTTTGCATTTTTCATGCTGTTTCCACAGGAGATGTGCTGAAAGCCATAAAGATATGCCTCTTTCTCCAACTAATTTATTTCACATATACAATAATTTGCGGTCAATAAATCTAGTAAGGATTTCCATGGTAAGGCATTGGTGTGGCAAGCAGAATGGATAATAACTTCATCCATAACGTGGTTGTGGTATTTTTATAATCAGTTTTGTAATGTGATATCACTGGAGAGTATCATCAACCAGTGTTCAATATTAAACAAAGTTTTCCAAAGTAACACATGCTATATACTAATTCATGTCATCAGAGATCCATCTTATGCTCTAGAAGACTCATCTTGTGTGCACATGGCTTTCAAGGAGATGATAGCACAGAGAAATTTGGCTTTACAGTTCTATAGCTGGGCACTCCAGATAGAACTCTTTCCATAGCAGGACATTTTACCAAGAGGAAACTAATTCCTTCACCAGCCAGAGTTCTCTTGACTTAGGAAAACAAAACTTGTGGAAAAGCAGGAATTTCGGAGCTATTTAATGAGAAATAATGACTTTAAAATAACAATTGCAGTAGAGGATATTCACAAAGTATTAGTTTATATCTTCCACCTGTTGCTTTGTATGACTATCATCTCGTAAAAAGCAAAATATTTAATTTAAGAAAGTAATTTCCTTAGAAATATCTATTAAAGAAGGAAACAAGTTGAAAACCAGTCATGTAAACAACCAGACTTTAATATTTTGTGAAAAATAATTTACAGCTCAAACCTTTCTATAATAATCTACTTTTAAACTTGAAACTGAGACTCTAGAAATCTTGGTCCTGCATCTGGCTGAGTTAGTCATCAAGCTTAAGTTTAGGCAGCATCTGCCATTTTTCAAGTGTTTTCAGCTGCCAAGAAGAGAAGGCTCAGGCTACACAGCCTCTGATAACCTGTTTCCCTAGATTCCAGTTTTTCCTGGAGGTCCTTCCTTAAAGTTCAAAGCGCGCTGAAGAACAAAAATTGGTCCTCCCTGATTCTGGGTTGTGATGGCTGCCCTGCTCATAAAATAATTTCAACACACATGGGCGCAGATCCAGCAAAGCATGTGCATAATTTGAAACCTACGAATAACTCCAGCTAAAGCTGCCAAAGACGGTAGGACGAACAGAGAAAGCACTGAATTTTAGAGCAAAAATACAGGATGGAACTGTATTCTCAAACATAAGACTGCAAACTTTAGAAGAGTACTCACTCAGCACTTGTCAAGATGTTGCTTTTCTGGTTTTTCTCATAAAACATGATGGTATCTGGAACTCACTGAACAATTCATGAGAGATATATTTGCATTTGGTTTTCCTTTTCTTAAGCTTCTGTTTGTTGCGACTTCTAACTCCTGTGGGAGACCGGACTGAATCGTATACGCAATGTTTTTCTACTTCGGCAAAATCATTAGACTTGCATAACCAAGCATAGGGTAGAGAGTGGAAATATTTTTAAAGGTCAAATCATAAAACCGTAAACTCCAGAGGGAATTATCTCTAGAGAGTTATATCGAGTGTACCACTCCCTGGTATGAAACTTAATTGATGTCACTTGGTTGAAATTATTATCTCTTGAGCTGAAAGTTGATATGATGTTATGTAAGATATCAGACTAAAATGCATTTTTCGGATCAGATTTTAAGCCCAGCTTGTAGTGTCACAATTGGTCATTGTAAAAATGATTATTACGTCGCAAACAGAGGATTATGATGTCAGGTGGGGAATAAGTGCAGAAGCAGATAAATTCTTATGAAACAATAGTGATTCTGTTTTAAAGCACTGTCTTCAGAAAGAAAGAATGAGAAAAAAGAAGTACAGGGAAATATGCTGCACAGAAGATCATTTGTTTCCAAATAAGATATTTCATAAAGTTTTCCATAAGGTGACAGCTGCTTTTCCAAGCACCACATTCTGTTCCCCGTTACATCAGTGTGAGTCCAGAGGAATTGCATTTGAATTGTTGCTGCTTGGGATTGACATCACAGTAACTGAGAGTAAAATTGGCTTTAATACATTTTCTGAGAAATAGAGCACATTTACTCCCTTCAAAATAGAGAAGGGGGAATTACCACACATCATATGACGTCATGTATCGTTCAGCACTTCGGAAGAAAAATGGAGATCAAGATTTGTTTGAAGTGTGGGGTGCTGGTTTTTTCCTCTTCTACTCCTTCCAATTTTCACAATTTATTGTGAAACCCCCCTTCGCTGAAGCGCAATATAGACCTTTTGGGCACAAGGGAGCTCTCCTAACAGTTGGTTTTGCCATCATAATAAACCCTTTAAGGACACTAATTCCAGGCTTCAGCACACTGTTCCCTATCGTTAGCAGCATCACACAAGGAGTTTCACTGCTCTTTAACAGCACCTAAAAGGGACTGTTTAGAACAAAACTGTTGTTGGTAAACTTAGGTCGGAGCGGGAGCTCTGCTTCAAATGGGTAAAGACTGAGCTTGTGTGCATCAGCTTTTGCAATTTCATGTAAAGTCACCTTCCTGAAGCCACTGTGTTTTCCATAACTTTGTCCTGTGGTGGGGTGGGGAGTGAGGGGGAAGAGAGTAAGATTTCAACCACAAAAAGCAAATGACAAGTAGTTTCAGAACCTAAGTACTCACATACCAACCTGCTGTCTTCATTTGTATTCAGCAGATGCCTTGGTTTTTTCCCCTCACTGCCTAGTCTGTGCCAATCACTATAAACAATGAAATTTTTGTCTTTATGAAGATATTCTTGTTGTGTTTCACTTGAAGATAGAGATAAACATGTAAAAAAAAAGAGAAAAAGAAAGAAGAAAAGCAACCTTCATAGACATATATTTATAGTTTATAAGATTGTTGCATTAAAGCTTTAAGAAATACTCTGGAATTTGGCTGGGAGGTTCATGAAACCAGTACATGATACATATAATCTTTAAACAGGAAGAAAAAAACAACAACAAAAAAAGAAAACGTGAAGGATCCATCTGTGAGATATTGTGTAATGCCAGGGAAAATGAAGATGGCTAATTACGCTATTTTTATGTTATACTATCCATATACAACATGTACTGTCTCTATGTGTACATACATAGAGATACGTAGTGTGCACGTATGAATCCAGTCTTTTTCCATGACTAGTTTGGTATAGCATTAAGTATGCTTTAATTACACTATTTTGCACGTAGAGAATACCTGGCTTATTAGTGTATAAAATTTTTCCTTCCACTATGGTCACTCATCCAGAATTAAGATTTTGCATTGTCATGGGAAATATTTACTGGCAGTACCAGCATCTTTCTCTTTCCTTCTCAGGTACAGGGAACAGGGCAGGCTCTGAGAGAGCAGAATGATGTTATACAGATCTGCATTACCGTAGGATCTCCAACAGCGTGTCAGGCTGCCGTGGTACAGCGCTTCTCCCCACATCTGCCCATATGTTTACCACTTTTGCCACCTTTACCTCTGCCATTAGTCTTCAGTTACTGGGTGAGCTGCTCCAGGGAAGTTTGAGCACTGAAACTGAGCTTCATACCCTGCTGGGAAAGAAAAGAGAGAAGCTGGACTGCAACTGTTCAGATTCAGGTTTGACTGCACTTTCACCAAGCCGAAGTGCTGGTGGAAAAAACTCTTCAGAGAGCCAGGGATGTGTGTTTTATTACCTGATGCTCCATGTAGTTATGCTTTCTGTATGCATATAAATGTCAAAGTAGCAAGTATTTGAAGTACTTCTAGAATGCCTGAGAAACAGAAAACAAGCTGGGTTCCCCGTTATTTTCCTAGAGAATTGCTCTAATGGTATATATGTGTGCATGCATGCAACCTACGTTTGAATTTCCACAGACAAGATTTATGTGACTGACTGGTTCAGCTCCATCCTAATTTTCTTTCGCATTTCAACACTTCAGGAGACAGAAGAAATTTGTCTTTCTTGTGTCTATATTTACCTGCCTAAAATGTCATGAGCTCTGATGTCAAAGAAAAAATAGGAATATAATGTCATGGAAAGCTTTTCTGAAATAGCTACAAATTCAGTCCAAAGGAGGAATAATGTTCCCCTCCACTGCCAAAAACCCTACTCACTGGGGATTCGGAGAGGGAAGGAGAGTTAGTTAATGCTTTCTTAGAGCTTGTTTTTCTTTGAATTTCCCCGCTCCTCTTCTTGCACTCACTTCTACATATTGATGACTCTACGAGCATTTGCAGAGGTCAAATTATTGCAAGTTCAATCAAGTTTTCCTAAGCTATCACAGTTTACCTACCATTCCCAGCTTCCACTGACTATCTAAGAAGTGATTAAATAGCTATCAGTTTTGGCACCAGGAACCATAAATTGACTTTTTAGCCCCTACATTTCATGTGATATTATTTGATTTTCCAAAGACAATTTGCACCCACACACTCTGTTCACTAGAATCAGACTTGTAATTCGTCTTTTTAAAAAAATCCTCATTAAAAAGTTTTTCTAGTCTAGGAAGTCAAATAGGGCAGATGTATGAAAACGACAGCCGGTGGTTATAATTTTGTTGGTCTTACATCTTTGTCATATACTAATGAACTACTCAGCACAAGAAGAAAAAGAAGAGAGAGAATAAGAAATGTCCAGAAAAGAACAATGGTCATAGCAGATGTTGCATACGCTTTCAGTTTGTGGTTTGCTGCAATTCACCTGGGCTATTTAAAAGCCTGTGATGAATGGGTGGCACATAAGATAGTGTTGTGTCTTTCAAGTCTTTGACAGTTGGCAGTAAAGGTTACTAAGCAAAATTACGTAGGGCCAAAAGGTTGGCCATGATGGATCCCAGATACAATAGAACTGGGGATTTTCTGTATACGGAGTGATAAGGAGGGACTTTTAGGGCTGACAGGAATGACTTGCATAGTATGACAAATGAAGAGGTATGGATGCAACTGTTGGCATAGTACGGGAGAAATGCGGGATCAATTTCTTGCCATGTTAACATCTTAGTGTGTGGCCCTGAGCAAATCCCTTAGGATCAGACCTTGGAAGGTATCCAGGGGTCTAAAGATGCAAATCAGAACATAATGGGACTTTCAAAGACAAGTAGGAAATCCTGAAAACCATATTTTTTGATATTGATCTATGTCTTACTTTTCCGAGCCATAGCAGTTCCTTGGGTTTTGTGCAGGAAAATATTTTGTGTATCGCCAGTTGTTCCAATTTTTAAAAAATATGATGATAAAAGCCAAAATTGCATTTGAATGCCAAAGTAACTGAACTTGTAATGCATTTGTGTGTAACACTCCTTGCAAGCCAGCTCTTCAGCCAGCAGTGGGGAAAAGGACAGGACTGGTTTACTCTCTGTCTTTTCACAGATCCACCAACCGTTAAATCTTTTTGGTTAGAGGAGCAAGTCGTTCTGCAGCTGGTCATTTTGGAGGACACCTTCCAGCTTGATTAGACTTCTCTCAGCAAAGTTCAACCCATCAGGCCTGGAATAGGATTTAAGGAGCCAAAAGTTTCATGGCTGCTGTTTCTCTGTTTTCCCCTTTATAATGGTTTTTCTTAAATTGGCTTTTCTCTGAAGAATTAGAACATCAAATATTTCTTTGAATTTCCCTCATCTCCTGTAAAAAACCATATGTCCTTGCCAGTACTTCCTCAATGAAGGCCCAACAGCCAATAAACATAAGCAATCAGAGGGACGAAAGCCTCTGTACTTGAAGGTTAATAGACTTGGAAGTTTTCTTCAATTTGGATGAGTACCCCAGAGCTAATCCATTGGAAACAGAAGCTACTGATCCATACCAGGAGTTGGATAAAATAAGCTTTTCGTAACTCTTATTAATGTCACATGCCTGGCACTGAGCTGTTAAGGTTGGTTTCCAACCATGGCTCTGGTGTCACAGTTGCCGTATGTTTACGTATGAGACGGACATCAGGCAGCAGATGCCAAGGGAATAGAAAAGGTTTGTTTAGGTTTGAAGAGCAATCTGAAAATGCTGCTGTTCAGATAGGCATATAACCTGTCTACAGAACAGGATGCAAAGAATATTTTTGAAGAATTTGATGAGGTGTTTAATAGACCTGAAAGCATTGTGAATAAAACACAACGTACTGATACGGATCCCATTATGCTGCCAAATGTACAAACATCACATCTAGTACAGTCTCATTAGTCCTGAGAAATGAAGGAAAAGTTGATTGTGACAAGATGGTAAGATGCAGCGTTATTGAGAGAATGCAGATACCAACTGGTGTGGTTAGCAACCCGATCCCATGCAATAATAAGAAAAGTTACGGATTTATGTAGATTGAGGAGATTTGAATAAGGCTACCAAATGCAACATAGCCCAGGTAGCACTGGGGAAAGCCATACCTAGACTTCCAACAACAAGAGTATTTCCAGATCTAGATGCAAGCTGGTGATTTTGGCAACTCCATTTCGATAAAACGTCAAACTCTACACCTTCAACTCCCTTTTTGCTGATGCATTTTTAAGTCAGTTTCCTCTGTGATTGCTTCAAAACTTAAAAAGTACCACTCAACAGAATTTTAAATCCTTTAAAATCCAGGTGGAAGCAGCTATTTATAACCTCTTGAGCTAATGTGATAATTATCAACACTGTAAAAATAATAGCTGATATCCAGTTCAGCAGGTCTGGGTATCAGAAGCATTTTTCTTCACCATACAGGTCTTTTGCATTTTTCTTTCCTTTTTTTTTTCCTTCCATACGATCAACTCTGTCAGTGTTAATCTCTACACCATTGTGATTCCAGGCTCAGGTTCCTCTTTGATATGACTTGAACCTACAGGTAGATCTTCATGACATGTTGCCTGCAGAAGGGAGGCCAACAACCAGAGTTCCTCTGCGCTGCTGCTTTCCCCACTGCCAGTTCACAATTCTTTCTACTCCATTAGCTGGTGCACGCACCTCATCTCGGTGAAAAACTACCCCTTTCATATGCCCACAAGGATTATTTTGAAACATTCCTTTTCACCATGTTTCTAGTGTGTCCCCACAAAAAGTTTGTAGAGACCCAAATGAGAGAGTGGCAGTCCGAGTCATAAAAGCAAAACACAGTAGATGATGTCTGGATATTCTTAAATGGGATTTTGCTGCTGAAGTCAGTATGTTGGGAAACGGCACCCTGGGTTTCTCACATATCACATGACAAAGGCATTTATAATTGGGCTCTAGATTGAGCCTCCTTTTGGGCCAATAATTACTCAGCTATTCTAAAGCATGCTACAAGTATCATTATGTATACAACTGGAGCAATTTCAAAGGGACCCTTTGCAGAATTACAAGTATTCTGCTTATCAAGCAACTCACCTGCTATAGAAGAAAATAGCAGAGAGTGTATCTGAGCTAAGATTTCACATTTCCTACAGGAGTGCATTCTCTAGGGAGGCTTTTAGCAGTCAGATACAGATTGAGAGGTTTTATTTTTCTCTGATTCTAACCAGAAATTGCACACTCAACCCAAGAAATCTTTCCCTCAAAAATTACCGTGTTAGTACTGCATATCAAAAATGGATTCTGGTAATTCCTGTATAGTTCTGAGAAGGACCTGATCACATCACTATAAACGAGTAATGACTCATCTAAAACACGGGAAACAATTCTGAAAACACAAGTACATTTTTAAAGCACACTGAAGAATTTCTTAGAGCAGTTAAGCTTTCAAGAGGTTTTATGTATAAAAATCACAGCAGCAGCAAGAAGATTTGAAGCAATCGTGAGTCAAGTAATACTATTTCTGAGTAACAACAAGCTCCAAATGATTCCCACTTGTAAGTGATCCTAAGAGTGATTCTGCCTGGATGGCCAACACTGAAAGCCCAGACACATCCAGGTAGGCATTTTGTAGTATCTAACAACGTAAAGTTGCTGCACGTATTGAAAGGTGATATAAAAAACTCCGAATCATAACGCCACACAGCATGAGACCAGAAACGTTAAACAGAGCACACAAGTGCCTGTCTGGGTTTTGAGGCATAAAACACTATATAGAATGTCATATAAATGCCATTACAGAAAATAAAAATAAAATCTGCAACAAATATGGGAAACGATGCAGAAGAACTGTTACTCCTTTTGAACTTGCTGCGCAATAACGGAATAATTAATTGAACTAGTAACTGTGGTCTTCTTTTCTTCAGGGGAGAAGGGCATTATTTGAAGAACCGTGGAAAGTTTGGGTTTTACTTTTTACCTCTCTCTAAACTCAGCAGCTAGACCGCTTTCAAAAGACCAAAGAAAAATGGTGAATAGATTGTCATTTGAAAGTGAGTTGTTGCCCACCCAAAATTCCCAGTGTTGACATTTCTGGCACTTGCTGTAGGAACGTTGGCCAAATCATTCCTTCCAAGCAGAGCCCAGTTTCGCCTTGGCAGAAGCAACATATGGCAATGGGTGCCTTTGAGATATAAAGCCTCTTCAAGCACCACTGAAGTGCTGCCATTGCCCCTCTCCTTATAAGGGGGTGTAGCATATGCTAGCTTGACTAGCTGATTAGCACTACTTAGAGCTAAATAGCAGGAGGACGGCCCACAGGATCAGCTTTTACCCTTCTCTGTGTCTTTAGACTGGCATATCCCACAGAGGAAGGGAAAACAGGAGTGGTCTCTCACACGAAGGACACAAAAAGTATCTCCTCTCTTAAAATGATGCTGTATTTTATCTCTCAGATGCAATCTTGGATAAGTTAGTACTCATTGTATCTAATCCATATGTTTTCTGGACAAAATACATATTGTCTGGGGGCCATGATTTGTTTATTTGGTTGCTGTAAAATAGTCTGGAGGGTTACATAAGCATTCTACATGAGAAAGAATTTTAACTTGTTAGCCTCTCTTCCTTATAAGAAAAAAGTGAAGTACTTGTGCCCTCTTTATGCAACTAGAAGTAAATTGAGTGTAACAACATAGTTGTAAAATGATGTGCTTTATAAAGTCCTGAATATGGTGCATCTTTTGTGTTTTGTTTCTAATTGTTTGCTCAATACAAAAGGATAATTCATTAGGCCAATTCTCCAAATAATCTCAAAGTGACATGAATTCCTTTGCAGAGTGAATGTCTGTGGCAAGTAATCCATGGAAAACAGGCAGGCGTCTCTTGTCATTTTGGAGCTCTAATCCACTGCCTGGAGCATGAAAATGCTCAGGATAACAAGTGTGGGAATGACCAAAATCAACATTATTTTTTTGTTTTATTTTCTTAACAATGCTGTTGATCAATAGAATTGCTGAATCTGGCAGATACAATGCCGCAGGATTAATGAATTAAGCTCAGGAAGCAGAAAAATTTGTTAAAGAGGAGAGGGGGAAAGCCCCTTCTTTTCCACTGGTGTGTGAATATTAAGCAATGAAAGCAGCAATGACAGAATTTTAGCCCTTGCTTTACCATAGCATCAAGCCTTGTTCTGGGTGAGTCTTTACATTTTAATTAGAACCATACTGACACCCGCATTTCCAACTATGAACTTCAAAGTATAGACTGTGCTAGATGCTAGATCTGAACACAGAAAGAGATGCTGTCTTCAGTGAAATTTGGAGCGTAGTGTGGTCACTGTCAGTGGGACTTGATAACTGTTTTTAACCCGCAGTAAATAATGGTAAAAGGAAGGGAGAGATCTCACTGAAATACCTCAGATTCTGTCAGCATAAAGCACTTACGGACACTTTTTTTCTGGAAAAGTGTATAACAAAATAAAGAGGGGTCATCATGCTTCTTTGATGATGCCAATGTTTTGTGAAGGTCGATTGCCAGCGTTTCTGTCAATATTGCATTAGGAATGTAACACGGGGTGCGTGTCTGTGTAAGACATTACATTCTAAAATGCACATTAAATTGATATTCAGCATAGCATGGAAAATGTAATAAACCATCACTCACTAGAAGGAGGTTGTTCAGATATGTGGGAGGGGGGAGCTTAAGTTTGCTTATATGTTTGTATTTACAGCTCCTTAACATTTAGAAGACCTCTGGGGATTTTGTGTGTCCTTTTGTTTAAACAAACAAACAGAAGTCATTATCTAGTTTCATTGTATAAAAATGTAAGATTATAATAATTACACAGTCCTAGAAACTGGAAGGTTTGGAACGTTTTAAACTTCTAAGAACACTTCAGAGAATACTGCAGTGTAATTTATAAGCCCCTCTAGACCTGTACATGTCTTGAGCTGATTGTTGAAGTGGGCTTTACTAGGAATTTCTTTTGCTGAATTGGAGTAGTGCAGGAGGTGGGGAGGGCGGGAGGGTTAGAGCAACCTTCCCTAACAAGGCTTTAAAAGCTCCAGTGGTAAAGTTATGCTGATGGAAGACTTTGTTACTTGTTTTTAACTGGGAGCAACCCGAAGAGGATTACGTTATGGGCAGGAGATGGTATTTATGTGGGTAGCAACACTGTGGGTTGTGTCGTGCCGTTGTTTTTAAAGGGGGATGTACATCTTTTAATTAGAGCCACAAAACGAAATTACAAAAAAAAAAAAAAACCAACCAACAAAACCCAAACCCAACAACCTGGACAATGACAGAAAATAGCTGGTGAAATATATAGCTCTGTGCCTTTCCCAAGCTCGGTGGAGGTTTCTGTTCTCTCTCTAATCTCTGCCGCGATGTGTTTCTTTTTTTTCTTTTTCTTTTCTTTTTTTTTTTTTTTTCTCTTTTTCGCATGTGTGGTGTGACAGCCGGGGGGGGGGGGGGGGGGGGGGGTGTCGCGCTTCCCTGCGCTCCCATTGTCAGCCGCTCTCGGGAGCGCGGGGAGAACCGGTGTCCCCCGCGCCTCCATGTGCGCGGGGAGCGCGGGGCTGCCGCCGCGCCGCGCCCGCCCCTACCGCCCGGGACCCGCCCGCCGCGCGGGGAGCGGGGCGCCGGCCAGCCCCGGCCCGGCCCCGGCCCCGGCCCGCGCCGCCGCCCGCCGCCGCCCGCATCATGCCGCCCCCCCGCCCGCACGCCACTCGCGCCCGGGGGCTGCCTCCTTTTCCGGCCCGCGGCGTGTGCGTGAGAGGGTCTTGAAGTTGCCCCGGCGGCGGCGGCGGCGGCGGCGGCGGCGAGGCGGGGGGCCGGGGCTGCTGGCGGCGGCGGGGCGCGGCGGGGCGCGGCGGGGCGCGGAGCCCACCCCCATCACCTGTTACCTCCGCTCCCCAGGTTGCCTGAAGTTCCCCGGCGGCGCCCGGCAGGACGGGGAGCGCCGCGGCTCCGGCTCGCAGGGACCCTACAGTGGCTGCTGCAGCATGGGCTGGCTCAGGGGGATTGCCTTGCTTTCCTTGGGAGTATTACTAGCAGGAAGAGTGAACTGCCAGCATGTGAAGAATAACGTGCCAAGGCTCAAATTATCCTATAAAGGTAAGTCTGTTGTTCTTTCTCGTTCCCGGTTTTCCTCAAAACCTCTTCTCCCTGCCCCGTCGCTCCCCCCTCTCCCCACCTTCCTCCCTGGTTTTCCTTATCTTCCAACGGGGAAATGGGCATTAGGAGGAATTCCTGAAAAAAATACTTTAAAAGCCACTCCGTGCTACGGTGGGTACCACGCAGTTTAAAGACAGACAAAGAAGAGTTAGTTGCATTGGCAGACAAGGACTCCGGATCGTGCTGATCCCTGGAAGAGTATTTTTCAGTCTTGTGCTATTTCATCGGACTTTACTCTGTAAAACGATGAGACGTGTTTGGCCACCCAGCTAATCTCGCCCGTGCTGGGCATGTAGCGCAGCCACAATCCCAGATCTGTTTCAAACAGCGTGGAATAGATGAAGATTTATATTTTCCTTTATTCTTAGGCATGAAGTGGTTAATTTTCAAGTCATGAATATTCAGTTTGTACAAATCTGACAATCAGATGCCTAACATAAGCAGTAGATGGTGGGTTTGCCAAGAAACTATAAACTGAAAGGAACAGATCAGTCCAGAAAAGGAGGAAAGGACTGTTATGCACTAGAAAATACTGCCTATGGATGTTTAATGCAGTGCAATTTGTTTGAACTGGGGTTGTTTTCAGTGTAGGCTGATGTATTTCATTAGAGATCACAGGGAAGGTGTAACTGAAGAAAGAGAGCTATGAGATTACGTTTACGTTTGAAATTGTGAAATGCCACTCACACTGCAATTATCAGTAATTAACTTTTGTATAATACAGCCAGTGTTAAAGGAGGACTCTGAAGTAGGTAGAGTCTTTTCTTTATCAGCATAGTTCCTCTCTAAGTGCGTTTTCAGAAGAATTCACTGAATCTGGAGAATGTGCAACTGGGAAAGAAGTTTAACACGTAAGAGCTGTTGAGTATTGTTTCTAAAAGGGAGATCTGTACACCTATGCCTGTATACACCTCTCTGAAGAGCCGCCTGCTCTTAATTCTCAGCTTATTGAAGGCTGAGAGAAGGAGCAGCAGCTCCGGTTCTGAAAGCAGGGAGGAAAGGTAACACACTGCTCTACAGTGGAAAAAAAGAGAACATGCGAGTGCATGCCTGGCCATAGATGTCAATCTCAGTTTACAGTGTAGTGTCAATACATCCCTTGCCAGTAGAAATGCGTTTTCCAATTTTTCTCATCTTTCTTGGGCTGTAAATGAGAGGAGGAAAAGTCCTCTCTGATACAAGGCAGACGTCATTTTCGCACTCCAGATGAAAAACACAAATCAAACACCTGCAAAACTTGGATGCACTGTATGAAATAAATGCATGTGGGTTTTATTAAACAACACATATATGGATATTTGTGTATTTAAACTTGAAAAGATATAGGTGCAAAGAACAGTGTAAGGGGTTCAGAATCTCTTAATTTGGTTTTTGTAAGAAAAGCCATTTTTATTTAACACAAAATTGATTATTTTGAATAATGGAGTCTGAAGAAAGCTTCTGCCATAACTACATGTCATGTCAAAAACCTCATTAAAAACCTCTTAATTGCTTCCAAACTTTTACAGTCATACTGCAAGTCAGATTAGTGTAAAGGAGCATAAATGCTGTAAAAAATATCCTGTAAAGGGGTTTAACAACTAATTAAGTATTGGGTTTTTTTTTTTTTTTCCACCCTTTTAAAGTTTAGTGATGGCTCAAGTGTGCTACCCCTGCTCATACCGACTAAATTCACAGAACCTAATTTCAAAGCGTGGCCAAATCTGACTGATAGTTGTTTTTTTTATTTGTTGTTTTGTCTTCTTTCTTCACCCTGCTGGTACTGTGTCCATATGCAATTTAGCCACATCTTGCTACTCTGATGATTGGTTGTTTCTGCTCTTGTCGGGAGAAAGGACCTCATCTTCATTTTTTAAATACAGCAGACAGCAAATTTTAATACCCAGCCAATCCTATATGAGTGAAACAGGAAACTGCAAGGAACATTGAACGGTTTTGTAAGTGGAGGATAATTGTAAAAGAAAATAAGTTCAAATGCTGAGCAACTTTATTTCCTATCCAGTAAAGAAAGTAAATGCTCAGTCGATTCAAAGCAAGTTGAAGTCTGAAGACTTACAGGAATACACACTTTGGCCTTTGATTCATATTTATACTTAATCACATATTTGACTTAAAACATGTGTCACCCTAAAAATCAGATCAGATTGCTCGTGTGCTTAATGGTAAGTACCAGCGTAAATGCTTGGCCAGGTCAAGAGGAGCGTGGTGCCTGTGCTGCTGCATTGATCCCTCAGTATGGGGATATCATTAAGAGTCAGGGGAAACTAAGCCTTATCAGCTGGTGCTTTTCCAGACAAATTGTGCTTCCAGCACAGCATTCTATGCGCAGATCAATGTTAACACCTTGCGTAGGAACAGCCTTAAGAGCTGTAGGTAGTGAAAATGTGTCTTTTAGACACTGACTGAATACCTTACATGCTAATGTGTATCTCAGGGTATACCTCACCGCTATATGACTATGTGATACTTCGTGATTCATCTCTATTGAAACTGCCAGCAATTAGGAGAAGAACCTACCCACTTAGCCATTCTGCCTCTCCATTAAGAGTTGTGGTTGAGTAAAACAAACTTATGATATCGAAAAAAATACACAATGTAAAAAGAATGACCCAAGTGACTTCTCTTTTCAGTGGCTGCCACCATGGTTTCTTTTAACCTGCATGCTTGTTTTTTTGCCTAAACAAATGCTTTGGAGCTAATTGTCGGTGCTTTATTTCAAAAGAAAAGCGAGGATGTATTTTAACTTCTTGTTTTTCTCAACTAATTAGATGTCAAACATGGTTAAAAAGCTCAGGCATTTGCTCTAAAAGTTAGCAAAATGAGTCTTGAAGGGTTAAATCCCTGCCAACCTTAATTTCCTATGGTCACTTGTTTTCAAAGGTCCAGTGTTAGCTCTGCCATTTCCCAGGTTGATGGACAGAAGTTTCAGTGAGCTCCTGTTCTTGCTTCCTCTTAACTTCTTGTCACTCAGTCTTGCAGAAGATTACAAGCATCCTACAGAGCGTCATGGATAGGAAGGGGAAGAGAAAGTGTATAAATGCATATATTAAGGCCACATCTGCGGTCTGAAAAGGTTCTTTCTGTTTATTGTAAAACAGAGTTCTGGTTATTTGGTTTGCATCACCTTGATTTTGGTGGCCTGTTAAAGGAAGGAGTTCGTCCAGCTGAAATCCCTGGTGAAAATCCTGTTTGGTAGCATTAGGGTTTTGCTACATACGTTTTTAAGTTTCCAAGCATTTTCATCTTAGTGCATGGATTGGAAAGGTTTGGCGCAGATGATCTTTATCTCCTGATTTCAGTCAAAGGGAATTAATATGATTAAAGGCCTGATCCAAAGTTCACTGAAGTCAGTAAGTTCTGGATCATAGCCTAGATGTGGTAAAACCAGCTATAAAACTGCAAGCTCAGTTGAGCCTTTCAACCTCTGAGCTTGTCTTTTTGTGTCCTTCAAAGGCTTTGTGTCCTTTTTGCAAAGTTACAAGAAATGTCATTGTTGATATGTCAAAAGTAAAGGAATCTTTCCTTAAAGAGTGTAGGGGTTTTGTTGTTGGTTTGTAGGGTCTTGTTGTGGGTTTGCTTTTTTTTTTTAATCTCATTGGCTTCCATTTCAGTGTCAGTTGTAAGTCTCTGTAGCGTGTCACTAGGTCACAGATTCTGTTCAGGAGACTTCTACTGAGCACACAGTTCTCAGAAAGATGGTGATCAAGTTGAGTGTGCAAAGTTTAAAACAATAAATACAGCCTTAACTCCAGATGGATTTCTTGTATCGTTTATTGTTTCCTATTTTCTTTTGCCGTCCTCTGTATGGGGAGGTAATGGCACAAACAGAGATGGAACCAGCTACAGTAACCTTTAAATATAAACATATATGCCCAAAGAAAGAGAGAGTTTCCATTAACAATTCCTTGATTTACAGATTTTTCCTAAGGTAACCCCAGTGAGTAAATCTTGTGAACCCAACTTTCTCAAATCCATCTGTCACGTCCTATTTGTCTATTGAAAATTACTAAATGCTGTAAGTACGTTTTGTAAGAGCACATGTGTGGTTCTCCTTTGTTATTGTTGCTCAATTGGATGCATATTACTTGAGACTAAGTAACTGGAAAAGCATTGCACACAGATTTAGCGCTATTGCTCCCTGGCTCCCATTCAAGCCATATTAAAAATAAGTGTCTTTTTCAAAGTTGCAGTGATAGTGAGAACTACTCCATCCTTGACGTGCAGCTGATTTACAATTTTATAGGATGGCTTTTTATACGGATGAAATCCTTGCCCTAGTGAAAGCAATGGCAAAACTTCTGTCTGTTTCGATCTGCCAACATGCCATGACGAGGGAGGAATGACACCACGCTGAATTACCTGTATGTACACTAGTGTAAATATGATACCTGGTTTGGAGTTTGTTGACCCAGTCTGGCTGTAGTTGGTGACCTGCCGGTAGGTTTGATGATTGTGGTTTTTCCTTTCCATCAAACTTTATAACTCACAATTCAGTACCTCCACAAGTATTGGGAAAGCAGGACAAAGTGGGAGAAGGAAATGGGAGCAGAAATATTGACAAGAGAGCCTGCCTCTCTTGAGTTAGGACCAGTATTAGAGTTCGTCTCAGATTTCAAGGTATCTGCCTAAAAACTTCTGCTTAAACTATGTTGTAAGAGGACTGTCTGGGGGAAAAGCCTATCTAATGCACCTGGGAAGGAGAGAAGGGCAGTCCAGAATTAGGAAGAAGAATGTGAAGGAAGGCAAATTGGTGATGTTTGCAGTCTAGACATGGGTTTATAACACTCCAGCTTCCACTATTCCTGATGGCATTTCTGCAGAGCTCTGGCGCTCTCAGACCTCGCTGTTCAGTCAGTGCACAAGGCTGGCAGGCAGTGAAGATGTCAGATGCAGCCACAGCCTCTTCAGCCTTTTTTTTTTTTTTTTTTCCCCAAAATAATGAGTCCTTCAGAGAAGAGCTGTGTGTTGGTCTTTCTAATGTTGGTTGAGTGGGGTCTTCATGAGACCTGAGAACTGTCAGGGGAGACAGTAGGACTATGCTGCCTGCCTCTGACATGCCCCACAGGCTGGCAGGAGGGAGACGCTGGTGAAAGAAGTGCCTAAGCTCAGATCTTGCCTATATAGGGAAGTTTTCAGCTAGCTAATTAGGGCCTGAGACAGACAGTGTAATTGGAACAAGGAGGGTGAAAGCCTAGCCCGACATCTTCATTTTGCGTTTCCAACTTTCCCATTTAATTCCAGTGGAAAAAGTGGTTTCTGAATTACAGAGCCTCCCTTTTCTGAGAAGCTGGAGTTCTCTATAATTATTTGCACTGTACGGTTTGCAAATGAGTGAATTATTCATGGAAGGTGCTGTACTGACAACAATGGAAACTCTACTGTTTTGCTGTGGACAAGGTGTGCAACACTTACTTTTACTGTTTGTGACAGCATCTTTAAAACTCTGGCCTAGTGAGGATCTTAAATATCCATAGTTTCACTGAGCTTAGTGGATCTACTGATGTGCTTGAAGCTTTTTGATCAGGACTAAGTACCTATCTGTTTGCTTAGGGTTTATTCAGGTGTGTGAAGGCTTAGCAAAACAGTATTTTAAACAAGAAACCCAGACTTTGCAGGTTGCTACAATGTGAGTGGGTTATTTATGATAATCTCACCTGCATGCGCCTCTGTATGTACAGAAAGCATTTACATGGAGCTCCATCTGAGAAGAAACCACTAAATGATTTGTATTTTTAACTCTTTGCTTGGAAGTGTTTTTTGGTTTTTATTTAATGCATTGCTGTACTCTGATCTTCTAAACAGGGTTTGGGTTTGCCTAATCACTGATTCAGCGTACAGCCTTTAATGCCCACAGCTGCTATTAGAGAAACATCTTTTTTATTTACATTCGCTGGCCCACAGGCTTTTTCTCTCATGTGCATACCTGGAACATTGCAATGGAAGCACAAGCAATACAAAGTTGCTCCAATATTTTGAACATTTTCTACATCAGCTAGATCCTGACTTGACCCTAGTTCAGTCTGATGCAAAATCATATCTTGACCTGAGGCAGTGCCTAAGTGACTGAGAAGAAAACAAATCTTCCTAAGTGGTGTCAATGGTTGTGACATTTTCCAGTTGTTTGAAAGCTAAAAAGGGTAAAATTTTCTTCAGGCTCCCACGTGATTATTTTTAAGCAAATGTGTGGGGTGGACCCTGGCAGCTTTATGTCAAAATTTTAAATGGCAGTTCTGTAGCTTGTCCTGGTGCTCTTGTTAATTAAGGTTACATGTGAAAGTTGCTGCTGGTGTTGTGCTGGTGCTGGTGGGCGATTCAGCGAATTCCTTCCCTTGCGGGATTAAAGCTCCCTTCAGGAATGTCTGCAAGTTCACGGTCCTCCCACATACAGCCTTCATATAGGTTAGCTGCTCTCTTCCAGTAACAGCTGTGGATGGTGAGAATAACTGTGGGGATAGTACATTTACTTGACTTTTCCTATTTTTTTCCAAGTGGGATAGGGCCCCAATGTACAAGAGAGAAAAGGATGGCCACAGCTGTTGAGAGCATCAGAAATCTTAAAGAGTGCTGTAGCCTTTCTCCTCCACCACAGGAGGTTCTCCGTGGTGTCTTTCTCTTTCCTTTTGACTGACATAGTCAGCCACATTAGGCTCTTTTCACTGTCAATGGAAGGAGAGGAACCTCCAGAGAGCTAATCTTGGGTTAGTCAGGCTGAATGAGACTTTAAGGGTGCTCATCGCTTTTCAGTGACTGTAAAAAGGAATTAAGCTTCTTCATTCATTTAGTTTCTTTCTTTCTGGAAAGGTGTCAAAGGAAGGTACCAATTAAATGCTATGGAAGAACTTAGGCTGTATTCTGATCCAAAGCATCCTAATTTAAAAAACCATCTCTGATTAAATGAGTAGTTAAAGTTGAGTAAAAATCCAACTGATTAAACTTAATATATGCACTCGGTACCTGTGATCTTTATGTCACCTGTGACTCTGTGCAAATTTACATGAAACTTTCTGCTATAGCAAGAAATATGCAGTACCAGTATATTCTTCATGTTCTTAAAACAGTTACCTAATTTACATCTCACATTTCCCATGTCTCTCCTCCTTAATAAGCTCATCCCAAATCCAGTGACACATGCTGGAAGTGACTGTCTGGGACTGCAGAGCTTTACTAATGTGATAGCTTAATCATTTGGAGCTCTCAATAAGCTTTCCCTGACCAGCCCTGTAACTTTCTTGAGGTTTCTATACTTTAAAAGAAAAATGTATTCGACTCAATTTCATATAGCACATTTTGCAAATAAAAATACATATGCCTTTGTGCAACTCAGAGGACAGGTGCCTCGACCCTGATTCTCCCCCTTTTCAGCTGAACTAGTTCAACAGTGAACGAAACGTAATTTAGGTTAATTTCTGAAAATTCTAAATGGACTTACAGTTTGGGGGATTCTTTTCTCACTTTGGGGATTACAGATTCCCCTTGAGCTAGACACATCTACAGCAATCCCTGAAATGTGTGAAGACTAGTCTACTTTGTGTCACATCTAGTTTTCATCCTTTGCTCTGTGATATCCAAACACAGTAAAGTCAGAAGTTTTTGCCATTCTTCTAATGTTTTAAAGTTGTTTGACATTTGTTGGGCCGCCTGCTTATCTCTCCAGCTGGATGTTGCAGAAACTTTAGAAGTGAGCAGTCAAATAAAATTCCCATCTCTTATAAATATTTTCGTGCGAAGTTGGATTTTGTGGGGAACAATCTGAGGAATGAAGCAGTTATTTGCTTTCATCTAACCTGTGGAGGGAGAAGAAAGCAAGCTCTCCTTTACTCTTCACTCTAATGAAGCAAGAAAGCTCATGTTGGTTCTGACGGCCCCTCTTGGCTCCTTTTGAAATTCCAGCCTTGTGTGAGAAAAGGACACAAAAAAGCTCTGTGAGATAATTTAAAGGATTTAGAGCTGCCTTTCAAGGGGGAGGGGTTGGTGGCCTTTTCTAGAGGCAACAGACGATAAATACAGCTCACAAGCATCCGAAAGAGCTGCAGAGAGTGCAAAGTACAGCTTTCATCACCAGCTGACACTGGAATGGCAATAGCTATCCTTTGCTAGACGTGGATCTCATGCTTGGCCAAGGCATAAAATGAGGTCTCTTAAGATGAGCTGGAGATTTCAGGGTGTTAAGATTATTTTTTGCTTCCTTTGGGGGTTTCCCAGTGCAACATTACTACTTTTGCATGAATGTATGGTCTGAAATGATTTTGACTCCTGATAAAGCGTTTTCACAAAACACAACAAGGGTCATATCAGTGATGATGAGTGTTGCTCTGTAGTATGTGTAGGTCCGCTTGATCTTACCTCCATCACACTAGGTCCTGTGTAAGATTTCCATTCTGTTAAGCCCATGTGGTAAATGCCAGTTAGTGTCAAGTGAAGGAGGGACAGCAGAAACAATGTCTGGGGATCTGGGAGAGAAAACTTCTATCTTCCAGGTTGCTTTTTTTCTCATATTACCTTCTACTACAGCAGATGAATGGCTGTATCAAAACTTCTTGCTCTGACGATTTTGCAGACAACAATATAAATGCATTCCTGAGCTACCTGCAAATTGCATAGTTAGGAAAACACTTTATTTCTAAATTGCTGCTCTTCCAAGATGTGTGGGAGTCCATCCACCAAGACAAAATGTATAATCAGATGTACAGGAGGGTATGATAACATTTTCAAAGAGCTCTATTTAGCACTTCTTTGAGATGTTCTAAACATCAGCGAAGCAGTATTTGCAGGATGATGGCTGTGTGGTTATCAGTATGGTAAATCTCTGTCCATGTTGCTGTTCTAAATGTGTATCCTCATTCGTTTGTACTATAGCCATAAAATCTGACGTCCAACAAATAGGCAAGAGAGATTTAATCTCAAGTGAAACAATGTAGGAATTCGTTAAATTTGAAAGAAAATTACTCGTAGCTCTTTTTAAAGGGGTGTTATTAAACACACCAATAATAATATTAATAAAATGTTGAAAATTTTGTTCTTCTCTGCAGTCTCAAGTATTGAGATCAAGATTAACATAAATTTCTAATTCTGCTTTTTCAGATTTTGTTTCCCATCTGTGATGGAACTGTAATCTACTGGGCATTCCACTTCCTTTTCTGGCATCCTTTTACAATTTTGTGTCTTTCATCATTCTTTTAACCCTCACTGGAGCTCACGCTCTTGACTGGACAACAGTCATGCAAATTAGGAACATTTTGTTATCCTCAACTACAAATGGAAGTTGAAGGTTAACAGAAGCCCAGTACCACAGCTGATGATACTCAGGAAGCCTGTACTGTAATGGGAATCAAAGAAAATACCGTAAATGTGAAATCCTATTAATTCTTTGGCTCTTCTGTGTCAGCTTCTTCACCTGTAAAGTGGTATTAAGTGATCTCATGAGGAATTGCCTGAGGTCAGAGACTTGCGGTGCTTATTCAGAGCTGTATCCTACTCTCAGAATAATCCCATTAATGTGTATATTCAAAGTCCAGTCCGAACTTATTTTTGATCAACATACAAAGGCCTTACAGGTACTTTAAAGTGATTATAATAATTATATTCACAGCTATGTATGCCTGTGACATGATACACATGGCTATTATCCAGAAAGCGTATCTAATTTAATTTACTATGGATATTCCACACTGTTCTGTACAGGAACTCTGCACAATATCTTTGGAGTATTCACCTCTATTTCACACTAAATACACTGTGAAGGTGATTACAGATGACTCTGGAGAAGAAGAGCCTCTGTGTTTAGTCTTTGCAATACTGTCTACCAAAGGTATATGAGTTGCTTGGAAGATCCTGGCCTATTTCTCTGAGGTTTAGCTAATCTTCTAATCTTCTAATCATAGCCGATAATCACAGTTTGAAATTAAGAGGGAGTTAAAAAGTGTAGTTTTATCCTTCTGCTTATCAGACAAAGCTAAAAACCTCACTCTGGGCACTTGCCCCCTGTCCACCCAATCTGAACATACCTTCCCAGGCCACTGGTGTTTAACACTCCTCTGCTCCAACAAGCGTAACATGTTTTCCTTCCCAACACATTCTGGACACAAAACTCCTATTTCTTCCTGCACACAGCCCTTTTTCTATCTTTCCATACCCAAACTGCTTTCCAGTCTTCTCCAGGGTGAGGGCAGCTTTTCTTAGCCATTTGGGGAAATATTCAGTAATCGGTTCAGTCAGTTATAATTGCCTATCATTTGTGACTCACTCACTGGAAAACTGTTGCTTGACAGCCCTAGTTCAAACCTAATAATGAGGATTAACTACTATAATAAATGCCAAATTGGAATTCTGCATCTCGGTAAGATGTACCTCCTCATTCCTAAAATAAGTAAGAAAGCACCTGTTCCCTTCATCAGCCTGGCCTATGTGAGAATAAAGTTGGTGTTCATATACTCCACATAACTTAAATGCAGCATTTAAATATTACCTTCAGTGAATTAACTCAAGGAATTTTTTTTCTTTGCTTTTATATTTCCTCATGCCACTTACATGATGTAATGGTGTTTTGAGTAACATTCTTTTTCCACAATAAAGTACCGGTTTTCATGCCATTAATTAGGAAATACCGAGCAAATACAAGACTTTGTATGATTCTGGTGTACATTTGAACTTCAGGCACAAGTTCATAGTTTGACTTACTAGACTGCAGTGTCTTGACCATGTGCTACATAATTTTCTCACAGTTTTGCTGGTGCTAGAAGAGCTATGTCCAATTCTTGAGGCTGGCAAACAGACCAACAGAGACCAACAAAAAAGGTTCTGTTTACTGGAGTAAAAAAAACTTTTTCATTTGTCTTCAAAGGAGGCAGTATCAAGTCCCATGTTTATCATTACTCTATATTTGAAATTTTAAGCTATGATCAATTACTCTGGTGTAAATCAAGTGTAACTTCATTAAATGACTGTGACTGCAGTGCTGCATGTTTAGACCGTTGATACTGCTAATTGACATTGCAGCAAAGGAACTGAGGACAACACCGAGCAATGCAACTTTTAGTTTTTTAACACAATTTCCATAGCTGAGACCATAAACAGCCTTTTTAAGGTCATCTCTCGTAACTGCCACTCTCTTAAAAACTTTTTCTATCAGCATGTAGGAGTATGACAAATGCTGAATTTTGTTTCACTGTAGGTTCACCCCCATTACTATGCATAGAAACTATTTTACCTTACGCCAGACATATGGAAGTGATCAGTGTATGTAAATTGCGTGAGGAGAGGTGAAATACCCCTTTTTTAGACTAGGAAATGTGCACTTGTTTCTGGTTATAAGACACTGAAACCACACGAGAAAAAGGAGTCTTTAGGTGTTAAGACAAGTTTTGCTTTAACATAACAACTAGCAAGTGGGTAGAATAGCAATGATTTTTGATAATCACCATGAAATCACGGTATTGTCCTGAGCTGAACTGCTCAGTCAGGACTCTCGGACACTGGGGTTTAAGAGGCAATTGCTTGCACGTGCGGGACCAGGCGGTGAAGCTGTTTTATGCAGAGGTGAACTGTTCTGGGACCCACTCAGGAGTGAGTACATACCATGGGCAAGTGCTCAGTAGTACAAGTCAAGTTTCTTCAAATGTGGGGTTTAACAGGCAGGGCCAGCTTAAGTGTCTGCTATGCATTTTCCTCCCCTGATGTCATGGTGTGCCCATGGTGCAATGATCTGAACCTACTTTAAAAATCAGGGGGTTCGAGGAACTGAGTTATTTTGTTTGGTTCTGAGTGACCAAGGGAGGAAAAAGCAAGAGCTTTAGTCAGCTCTGCCTTTCAAATAGTTTGTAAAACTACTGTCCCCCAGTTGGTCTCTAAGAAATCAATACTTATTTTGTGACCAAAATGCATTCACTGTGCTCCCAACATTTTCCATTCCAAGAAAGTTGGAATTTTTTTTTCATATTCAGTATTGCAGAGTAAGAAACTAAACTAGAGTCTGGCAGGGCTTTATTCTAAGGCATTGTCATATCTTTCATTCTGATTGAAAAATGGGCAGATCACTCAGTTTCATAAATATGTGGAGAAGCTGTCAACGCTCCTATTTGCATATGAATGGTCAGCTGAGGTAACAAGGGAGATATGTAAATAATTCTCTAGCTAGCTTCTGGCAAAGATCATTGAATTTCAAAGTGCTGTGGAAGGCAGCACCATAAAACTTTAACCTATTCACAGGTATGGAAACTCCCATGCCTTAAATAGATCTGCTATAATAATGACCACTCGGGGAAAAATGAATTTTAAAAAGCAATATCAGGTCTCCCACTACTATACATTTTCTACTTCTTCTAATATTAAAAAAAAAGATAAGCTAAAAAAAGCCACTCTCCCTCCCTCCTGGGGGAAAAAAAAAAAAAAAAAGGTCAAAAATGGGAAGAGAAAAAAAGCACAAGACCTAAGTTGTAGACCTACAGATGTAGACCTTCGTTGGAAGTCTGGCAGACAAGTGTGATAAGAGTGGAAGAAATGTAAAGGATTTGAGTATTATTCTGAATTATGTCAGTATCTGACCCAGGAGGAACTCAAAATAATCATTACTTTAATCTTCCTTACAAACTGCTCAGCATTCCACTATTCTGCACCACTGTTGTTCTTCAGTACATGCTCAACTAGGTAGAATGGGTGAATGTTTTAGTTTCAAATGAAATGTATCCTTCAAAAGATACAGTTCTTCCTGCATCCAAAAAGGCAAAAAAGTGAAAATAAGCAGTAGAAAAATGAGAACACAAAGTAAAAATCTTAATAGGCTCTGAGACAGACAATTTTCTATGTGTTTTATTGTACCTCATGTCTGCTTAGATAGAATTGGCATGTGTATATAAGGAGAGAGAAAGATTTACTAAGCCATTTATGCCTGAATCAGCTCCAAAAACTGTGATTAGGCAGGCACAAGGACTAGAAAATATTTCCAAAGTAAAGTTTACCTCCAAAGATGATGTGGATTGTGTACCTACCACTTAATCGAGAGAACACAGGACTGTTGCTGTAGTTTACCAATACCATTTCCCCCAATATTGTCTTGTAGTTTCCATCTACTTACCTCAAAATACCATGGTGTATTTAATTCAAGCTCCATAATTCAGTAAATAGCTTGTGTCACCCCTGTAATAATTTACAGCACAGATTTTCCTTCTCAAAAAGCTTCTGCACGTTAATTTGATCTGGTTACATTGTGCCGGAAAGAACTCACAGAGACAAAGTTAAATGCAATTTCATTCACGGAATTTATAATGGGAAATTATTCAAAGGCTCTGGGATTTGCTCAATCACACTAATATTCCTGTAATGAAATGTGATTTATCTCGGTATTTACCAGGACATTAAAAATGAAAAGGACCTATCTTACAAACTCCTACTCACATGAATAGTTCCAGTGATTTCAATGTACATGGCACTTGTGGCGTAAAATGCCCTTTTGGAAGGTTATACAAGTTCTTCTTCACTTAGAAATAATGAACCAACAAAACCATGCAATTATAAGGGTCACTTGAAATTTTGAGTTCTGCCCAGTTAATTGGAAGAAATAAGGCAAAAACTGTTTAAAATATCATTCTGTTCCCAAATGAAAGTTTTCAGTCAGTAACAATCCCCACAGCTCCGCTGTGCTTCGTTGCACAAGAAGAGCATTCATTGCCTTGCTGTGGTTCGTTGCATCCTCACGTCCATCAGGATACAACGTCAACTGAAGTCCCTCACTTAGTCTGGTGGATCTTTGAGTCCTTTTAAGCATGTTTATAGAATTTGATCAGATATTTTTGAGTGTCCTAGCAAGTTTAAACGGAATTTTGTCATGTTTTATCCAAGTCCTCTTCCATTTTGCCTGTTAACAGGTCTTTCCATTAAACCTTCTGTGCAAAAGTCCATGTGTGTGGACTTCACAAATGTGTGAATAAATCAGCCTTCTTGAAGCAGTGTCAGTGATTCAAGCACAGGAACTTTAGATAAGTAATACTGCAATGTTGGTATAAGGTTTCCATAACACAGTTGTTCTGTTTCAATAATCATTCCCATATCTGTCAAAAAAGGGCACAATGTTGTGGAAACTTTTAGCCCTTACTGGAGTTGCTACTGCCTGCTTCTCACATGAGTTCATTGGAGAGGGCCCAGGAGATCTCGCCACAGCAGGAGACTCCAGAGCTGCTTTCCTGCCGCTCCAGAGAGCAGCTAAGGCTAGCAGGAGAGCAAAGAATCCCTGTTCCTTTTCAAACATCAGTCTGACAAAGTGGGACAGCATGCACGGGGCCATGTGCTCCCTCGCCCCAGACTTCTTGTCAATGGGCTCTCAGTACTCTTTGCAAAACAGCAAGAGGAATCTCAAATTGCAGCCACTCACATGTAGCCACTTGTGCAGACACTTCTATTATCCTAAAATTTATTGTGGCCTATGTCACATGTTAAGAAAATGCAGAAAGTCTCAAATGCAGGGTGGTGGGGCAATAAAATTTTTCACATTTTATGATAGTTATACATTTAAAGAAGGAAGCAGAAAGAATGTTTTCTATTAAAAATAGGAGCGGAAACCATTTGTGGCATAAAATCCAATAGAAAACACATTTATACTACTTCTGATTTCTGATGCAGTTGGTTGTAAAGATCTTCGATCGATTTAATTAAGTGGAGCTGTTACTTAAACTATGTTAGCAATCAGAGAACAACCCACCGAGTAACTCCTGAGCAAACAAGTCTATGATGTCTTGGAACAGAGGCATCCTGACACTTTAGTGACAGCCAAGGGTGATGTCGAAAGGTAGAAATTTTGTTATATATTAACATAAATACGAGAGATTCTTATATGAAGAAATCCACTCCACTGTAAGAAAGTCTCTGAGCTTGTTCAAGTGATGACTAAAGGCCATGCAAACATCAGACGTCTATACCAAACTGCCAGCCAGTGACAGGGTACAGGGCATATAAATGCAACATAGGAAACTTCTTCCTATGTTTTGTCGTGCTCAGACCAGTTCTTTCTCACTTGACTACTCTTCCGAAGGGATTTTTTGGGTCTAGCTAAGCTCAGCCTATCCCTCTGTGAAGCTAAGTTGAGGGAAGAAATTTCCCAATATCTGAATAGGTGCATGCATGCATTTACCTACATAAGGTATACAAATGTGAAGCCATTTACACGCCCATACTTGGACCAGATCCACAAACGGTGCAAAATTATGCCATACCCTGCTGCAAGTTATTTTTAGCTGTTCCTCAATGTAAATGTCTAATTCAACACTGAGCTTCAAAATAATGAATGATGTGTTTTGTGTTTTAGTGGGTATAAACGTTTGCGTTACATAGTGGATGATTTAAGCATGAAAGGTCTTGCATTCCTAAATTTGTTACAGAATGTGGGTGGGAGGTGGATCTTTTCTCCTTTGCTCATACCAGGAAACAAAGATTGAATGAATATTTGTCATGATGTTTCATCAAGACAGTGTTAACATTAATTGAGGATACACGTGTACGTTGTGGAGAGACTGACAGCTTGCTTAGAGTAAAAATTGCTGAGAACCAGGACACTGACTTTTTTTTTTAGTACAAGGTGTTATCAGTGTTGATATTGCAACCACCCAAACATCAGACTTCTGCAGTAGTCAGTTAATTAGGCCAGTTATGAAGAAGATCAAATGCTATTTAAGAAACAAAACACAAAAAAACCCTCAAGCCCAACACAACCCAAACTAAAAAACCCACACCAAAAAACCTAACACAGTTTTCTTCAGCTCTGACATAAAGGCTGCCAGAAACTATGTCTTCTCCTGTCCTCATGTTCTTTTCTTAATCATCCATGGCTGGTCATCAGTAGTCAGTGCATTAGACTGGCTTTTGGCCTGTCTGGATATCACTGTTCTTATATTCCCATCTCCAAGATTAGCCTGGAGATTTTCTTCATCAGTGTCAGGATTAATGGTCAGTCCTGTCCCTGGGAACAGGATGATCCCTGTGTATACCTGCTAAGGAACTGTTATAAGAAAGAAATAAGAAATAAAGAAGGAACAAGAATAAGAACAAGAGGGTTTTTTCTTTTTTTTATCTTTTTTTTTTTTTTAGCAGTATCCCTCTGTCTTAAACTGGAAAAGGAATGGGATTTTATCCTCATGTGCATTTAAAAAAACACAGTACAAAACAATACAAAACCCCCCTCAAAAAACCCAACCCCTAACAACAACAGAAACCCCAAACAGAACTATTTCTAATAGAAACATTACTCATACTAATATCATAGCCTTGACTTTACATTTATTGGCATAAATGCAAACTTATAAAGCTGTGTGGATGTTTGCCATATGCAAATCCATCCATCCATAAATCAGTGTACAGACTGGAGACTGCACAGCTGAAGTGACTGTAATGGTAAATGAAACCTTTCACCACCAGGTCAAGTGCAGTTCAGCATATGTGGTGAATGAAAAAGCACTTATCATACAGGAATTGATCTGGGGCGTGTGTGAAATGAGTGACTGACCTGTTCACACTGGTCACTACCACAACTGGCACCAGGTTTGAGCTGGCAAATAAGTCAGAGCTGAGCTGTGATGGCAAAGCACTGAAGCAACCTGGCTGATGACGGTTGTCTCTAAGTCATGCATAAACAGAGGATTTGCCTTATGGGACAGTCTGGTAGTGTATTACAAGGATTAGGCAGGCTTTTTCCATCAAAATGAATTGTCAATGAAAAAGGAATTTTCCATTTAATCAAAATTTTCCACCAGTTTTATCCAAATGAAACCATTATTTTGGATCATTGTGCTAATCTAAGGCACATATTATTATATTCATCTGACATTAACCTCTGTGTGTTCAGGGTAACAGCAAGGTTTGTAAGAGCTTCGCGTGGTTTTACTGCCTTCTTCCCAATTCTTTCCCGCACAGGACCCTAACTTCCATTAAAGTCTTTGAGAGTACCTCAGAAATCAGCATAAGGCTGGTATGATAGCAGGACAGAGTAAAACATGTAGGCCAGTACCAAATCCTGGCCAACAGGTCTGAATCAGGGATGAGGCACGTTTGCCCTCTGTGTAAGATACAGTTCTGTGTCAGAGGATGCCATGTAAGACAGGACACACTCAAGCATTTCCAGGCTTCCCAATTTGGGGATATAACTTGGTCGTGTCTGGGCTCTGGACTGTGTGCACTGTTTTTCCCCATTACAGCCTGAGAAGCCTGGACACCCAGACCAGAACAGACGTAGATAAAATTATCTAAAGCAAAAGTTATACATTCCTGGATTTAATTTTTTTCTAAGTTGTCACTCAGTGAAAAGTTCAGCATTTTGACTGTTTCTCTTAATTTGAAAACAGATGTTGGAATATTGTAATTGCCCTTGAGACAAAAAAAATTCCTTGCTTTTCTCAGCTTTACTTATTCCTGCTATGAAACTTGTGTTGTTCCAGAAAAACAGTGCTTCTTAAAGCTCCTGTGTGGGTTGTGAGCTCCAAACCATCTTGACGCATACAGCTATGTGTTAAAAAGCAACGTTAAAAGTTGATGCCTGATTCTTTAATACAATTTAGTACATTATTTTTTAAAATAGTACTGTTACTGGTTATAGTTTGCTTAATACAACTTTACTTTTAAAGTACAAAGCTTTTCAGACATTGATAAGTTGGGATATGTGTTTACCTTCATGTTTCAAGGATGCTAATAATGCCGGGAATATCGGTCGTGTGGCTAAAACTCTGAATTGATAGATGATCTTCAATTCCAGGATCTTAACACAAACTTTCTATGTGACGTCAGAAGGTATCTCTGTGCCTCAGTTTCCAAGCTGCAATTACTTTTTGTACACACTTGTTTTATTTTCCATTGACATTGCGTGTTTTTTGAAGGCAAGGACTATGGTTTTGCGCAATGAGATTCTATCTGGGCTTTTCAGAACAAACAGTACAACTGATGAATAACAGAAGTACTAAGTTCAAGGCTCAAACAAGCATTTGAGTGCAAAGAAAAAAGCCTTACTTTTGCTTTCTGGTAAGGAAAGCAATGCAAAAAAAAATTTTTTTTAAAAAAACTTTCAACCATTCCTTAACAGTATGTCCAGGCTAATTTCACAAACCCAAGATATTTAGTCACTTGAAAGACACCTTTCTGACTGTGTTACTTTAGGAACTGTTTTTAGAAGCCTGTTCCTTTCAGAGGGAGGAAAAAAAGGTATTCTTAGTTAAAAAGGTCACTTTTATCGTTTCCTCTTGGTCTTAAGGAGTCTTTAAGTGATTATTCCACTACACATAGCATTGAAAAGCTGACAATTTTTGTTTTCAGAACTTCTCCTTTACATGTCATCTTCCTGTTATACAGTTCTTCAGATATAAAGGCTGCAAAATGATTCAACTTTGTTACATACATTCATTTCAATATGAAAAGACGTGTTTGTCTCACTGTTGTAGAGGGAGAAGCAGTTTCAGTTTCATTCTGTTTGGTGCTGAAACTCTGTGCATTCTCCTCTTTTTCTTTAATTTTTAATCTGTGGTTTCAGGTGCAGTTTGTTATACCAGTCGACTGGAACACTGTAGATTATCAGGGGACTTCCAGGTGTCACACAAGAAGAATGACTGTTTTCCAAAACAAGCTGTGCACTCCCCTAGGCTCTGGCATAGATGAATATGTGAGGGTTACTAGGCATAGAAAACAGTTCTGAAAAGTTAATCCCATGTTGTGTTTGAATGTTAAGGAAACCATCTACTCATTCTGAGGGGTTTAACCTTTCTTCAGGAGGTAAGTCTAGAACAATGGTCCTTATTTACAAAAGGTTTCCTTTATTTTCCGTAAGGAATACAAACCCAGAGTTTCTCCTTTGCTGGAGTTGCTCCTTCCTTGATGTACCCATTGCCATTGTTGATTCATTCAAATACAGATTATTGCAGTAATAATAAGAGACAAGCTATGTGTTATTTTGAAATAGCACACGTTATAGTTCACATCATGTCTTCAGAGACCCAAGCAATGTGTTATTTCACATTGACAAATGCTCCAAAGTGTTTGCACTTACAAAGAAAATATTCTCCGTGTAACTCGACTTTCAAGTGTGCGTGGTGCAACAGCGTTAGGATGTGGGCCTCACCACAGCCACCCTAAACCTCTGTCACCTTCCTCTTGGATTACTGCTCTCCTTTCTGTGGCACTTGTTCAAAGCTTTTGGAAACACATCAGTGGACTTTCATCAGTCCTTTAAACCGGTTGTGCCTGCTTGCTACTGCCTTGGTCCATATGAGATTCTGGATGTAACCCAAGTCCTCAGTGTTGCTCCACAGAGGTGCAATCTGAAGCCTATTAAATTCAATAAGAGTCTTTCCTCTGATTTCAGTGGCATACAAACCTTTGGTTATAGCTGGTGTTACAACACTAGTTCTCTTTCTGAGCTCCACCCCAGCAGCTGGCCATACCCGAGGGGACAGGTCAAGGTGGGACATTATTTGCTTGCCTGGGATTTCTGACAGAATCTTTTGAAGTGGTACATAAACAGCGCTAGATCTCGCTGTGCAAGCTAGGAAGTGCTTTAACATACAGGAATGATGCAAAGGCTGGTTTTTGCAGAGGTGCTTCCCAGCTAAGCGCCACCTGTGGATTGGTCCCTTGAAACTGAACTGTTAAATACGCGTGATAACCAAGAATTAAGAAAGAAATGGTGAAATAAAGCAGCAGAGGACCTGCTGTTACACAAATTACTTGGGCCTTGAGCGAGCTGTATGGTGTCTTTTGTAGACTACTTGGGGTGCTGCAAGTCTTCTGGGGCAGATAAACGTATGGGTCCAGGCCTGCCCCCTGGCGCCAATTCCGTTAGACTGATAGTGAATTTTTTATCACATAAGAAATATCAAGGACTATGTTTTGTTGCAAAATCCAGAAAAAATGTGCATCAAATCATCAGCACATCTTTTCCAGTTCCAGTGAAAATTACCTCCTACATAACATTTCCAATATAGAAAGTATTTCAAGAGGAAAATCTCACATGGATTAATGTTTATTGGTTGCCAAGGCAATAGTTTGGAGACCTCTGTAGCACAAAACAGATAATATTATAAACAGAAGTAGATTAGCACGAGGAGAAAAATTATTGACTTCAGGGAAGAGAATGCTTGTTTGTTACACCTTTTAGAGATTATATTAATTTTGGTTTTGTCATTTTTCCATTATTGCTGTACTTTTGTACGTTTTTTTTTATGACAAGAGAAATGATATCTCCCCATGAAGACAGGATGCCACAGTGTTTCTTTGTGGAAAACCTGACAGTCCATTTAACAAGTCAGCCCTAAGGTAGGCAGGGAACTGAGACGCTGTAGGATAAGTGGTCATGCCAAGGTCATACTGTGGCTCTTTGCGAGGCATGGGAAAAGGACACAATCACCTTAGTCCTGAAATATGCAAGTTTTGAATGGGGAAAAACAAGAACAATAAAAAAAAGGTATTAATTGTTTTTATTTTTGAGGAGTAAAAATAAGGAGCTTTAACAGATGCTACTGAGATTGACAGCTGAGAAAAAACAGTTGAGATATAAAGAAGGAAAATGAAACTGAGGATTTCTGTATTTATTTCTCTTCAGCAAATAATGTCTTTACATTTGCTTTTGTAATCATAAAGGAGTATCAGTATAGTGAGCTTTTCCAAACCAAACATGATTGTGGATGTAAGCAAAGGAAGGCATTTAAAACAAAATTCGCTCTGAATCACTTCAAACCTAGCAACAGAGTGCAAGGGCATTTCAGACAGGAATGGGAGCTGAATCCAGCGCAGTTCTGTTCAGAGTATGTCTGTACCAGCTCTTCTTCCCTTTTGAGATTCTTCCTACCACCAACATGATCCAACCCATGTTATGGAAGAAGGTGAGAAGTTGCTGTGTTCCTTTAGAGCTGAACATTTCCAGCTCCTTGCCAATTATTGATAGGTTTTGGTATCTGCCATTTTACCTCTGCTTCTCTTTTTACAGTTCTATGCAAACCCCGGACAAACCGATAATGAATTTTTAGATTCTTTGATTGACAGTTTTCAAATTATATTCAGTTTTATCTATAACCTTTGATATTTCTAAAGCAGCTCTGAACCTTGATTTTTCAAAGGCAGCTAGTCAGCACAAGTGTTAGATGTTTAACACCTTTGAAAGTACTGTCTTTTAAGAGAGACAAATCAGAATAATATTGCTCATTCATACTTTAAATGTTGTATTCTTCTCATCTCTGCCGCACACTATACATTTTTTAAATCACATCCGTAGTTCATAGATCACTTCTAATCATATGTCAAGGTAGCATCTGTACCTTCTTGTGTATATATATGCACAAATATATGTGTATATTCTAATATACATATTGTAAGGTAAGATAAAAATATTGCAAGTATATTATACTGTAATGCCTCTTGGATACTAGAGAGAGATAGAAGCAAATCAGAAAAAAAAAGATCTTGACCCTTTTGCTGGAAATCCAAGCCAAACTTTTCAGACTTGGAAACATATCACCCAATCTTTTTTTTTAACGTGGTAGTTTCTTTTGCTTAGCATAGTGGATTTCACTGTCCTGAAGAAATAGGGTATACCAGTTTTCTGGTATTTTTTACTCCACTGGATCAGAAGGCTGCTAATCTCTCTTGCCATGAGATTCTATTTGCATCTCAAGTAAGAATTTTCTGTCTTGTCGTCTTGATTATTTACCTGAGAATCTTCCATGTGAGAACATCTTGCTGTCTTTATCACAGAGATCTGTAAAGATGCTAGCGTTGTCCAACATTTTCCAAGGATGGTGCACAGTACCCTAACAGAGTCTTAAGAGTGATGAGAGCAAACAAGCTCTGATATCTAATTTTCAGATATCTGAAGTATGGGATGCTTTCTGACTCAAGGACTGAAGGTATGCAAAGTTTATTCAGTGCAGTGGTTTCTTAAATGTTCATGACAGTGGCCACCTACTCCTCAAGTTGTAATTATGTCATGCAAGCGTTTGCTTTCTCCTGCAGTTGATGACCCAAATCAATCCAGTACATTTTTCCTTAGAATATGTGTGGCTATTTCTGTTTCCATTGCAGGTTTAGCTCAAGATCATATTTGGTCAACCAGGAGACAGGAGTCCAGTGGCACCAGGCGTGTACTGAAGTTAAAATTGTTTGCACTGCATAACCCAAATGTCACCTATTTAATCATGCTACCGTTATTAGAGGAGCTTCCCAGCATGGGTGACTGTTATGGATTTGTGGCTTTTTTTTTTTTTACTGGACAATCGAGATGAGTGTGAAGATCACAGGGATTCCAGGCAGGACTGCTGGAAGAAACCTGTGTATTACAGTGGTCGGGGAAAGCAGTTTGATATAGCATCCATTCAAGCAACTGTTAAGAGCCTGAATATGCAATGAACAGCATATTTTCTTGCATGAGTGGTAGAAAAATGACCTTTAGATGTTAGCCTGTCATGCTTGGTAGGAAACACATCCAGGTATGTTACAACATTCAGTAAGCCAAAGCTTACTATTCTCTGCAATTACAAAACTCTCAAGAAAGGTATGGCATTATGCCAACTCCATTTGGTGCACCACAAGAGATTCTCAAAGATCAACTCTGAGCTTGCTAAGATGGGCAATGCCGTTGTCAGTATGCTTTTGCCCTGCAAATTGTTCAAGAATAAGGAGCTCTGTCTACTATAGAGCTCAGCTGTAGGGAAGATATTCTATCTGGGAACAGGCATGCTAGGCCCAGAATTTTGGAAATTATTCCGGTCATGCAGACAACATCTATTTGGTGGCGTCTGATGAAGGAAGTGTTGACTAATGTTGAGGGCTAGCAATATGTATCGACTGACATTGATCATCCCATCTCTGTGGGCCAGGAGGAAATGCAGCAAGAAGCAGCATAGGGAACTGGTGCTCTGTAGTAAGAGACTTGAGCCTAAAATATTCCTTGGGATGTGAATATAGTTTCTCTAAATGGGTCTTGAAATAAAAAAACCCAAAAAAACAAAGTGGAAATGGGTAGAGTAAACCTTGGGTACATGGCCCCATGCTTTAAAAATCCCTAATAAAGTGAACCCGGACACTGATAGCCATTTCTTCTTCCTATCTCTATCCAAAGCAAGTGCAAAAGGAGTGTATGGGCCTGACAATGTGGCTTTTCCATAGAGTTCAAAGCAGGAGTCTGGCAGAAGTGGAGTGCAAGGCTTCAGACCAGTTTTCAGTAAGAGGAGCTTAGTCCCCAACCGTGATTTGTACCTTCAAAACTAAATTAAAGCTTCTTCATGCTTTAACTGCTGAATGGGGATAGTGCTACCAAATAATCTTTGTTCCAAGTCTGGAGGCTGAAGCATGAGAAGTATTGCTATCGTTAATAATGAGAGCTAACCATGGACATTAAAGGGGATTTATCTTCACTGACTTGGGACAGTTATAATTCTCTTGAGGCAATTACACTAGTGTTAGACTTCTGTTTACCACATAGTGTTGTGGCTTGGGGGAACATTCGTTTACAGAAAGATGAGAGCACTGTGAGGCAAAATAATTTTTGGTATGTGAAAAATAAAACTCTCCACCACATTTGATAATGTGCCTGTGACCCAAATGCTGATTAGGTCACATCAAAAAAGGGGAGTGCTATCACTGAGGAGTCAAACTGAGAATTCCTGAGAAGTTACACATCTCTATGGAAATGAAGAAAACGTAGTCACTTTACCAGGATAAATTTTGTCTTTGTAATGCTGCTTCTTGAAAGAGGGTTACTTTGCACAGCAGTTCCTAGCCACTAACTTACATCAACACATCTTTTTTTTTTTTTTCTCCTTAAAGGCATTGATTTTTAAGAATAGCAGTTTATTGTTCTTGAAGACTAAGGATAAAACCTAAGCAAGATTTCAAGACGAGAGAGAACTATTTTTTTTTAATTATTAAAACTGGAAGAGTTGTGAAATGTAGTCAAGGCTTTGGCCGTACACACCGTCCTTCAAATCTGCAATAAGAAATAAGGACTATTAAGAAGGAAAAGTATAAAGTTTTCGTTTGATTGGTTTTACAATACGATACCTTTTAGAACATTGCTAGAAGCTCTGGCTTATGGCTGAACACAGTGAATCTCTGTGTACATTGCCTTGGATTTCTGTTCTTAATTCATATTGGAGTTTGCATTGAAAGTAAAAATTCTACTGACTAGAAAATAAATCAAAATAATCAGATATGAACTTCAACAATATGAACCTCTTGTACTGTGGAAACGCCTGTTTAAAGGGATTTCTGTTCGTCATTCTTTATAATTCAGTGTGATATTGTATTCCATCACTAGCAGCCTAATTTATTTCTTTCACCATCTGTTCTTTTTTTTTTTCTTCTTCCATGCCAAAAAATCAATAGCACTCAATGAGCAAAGCGAAACTGTTCTGTAATTCGACTAAACTAATTTTATGCTGGTGTTATTCAGAATATATTTGCTTATTTCTTACACTGATTTTGTTTAGCTAACCAAGCCTTTTGTTTTCTAAATCTGTAAAATTTGAAACACTAAATACTGTGTGTGAGCTGTTAACTCCAGCACTTTGGTAGCCGTTACTTTATGAGATGTGTATCAAGCCAGTTGGTTTTTAATTACAGGCAATAGCTAAAGCATAATAATAAGTGTGGATAACCTTGCCACAGCTCTATCCATCTCATCGCTTGTACAGAGCAGCCTGAGCCGCTTGCACAAACACAGACCAGTAGTCAAAGCACTTTCCATGCCAAGCCATATTAATACAGTGATATCTCAAAATGTCCTTGTGTGTTCCTTGAACCGCCAAAATAATTATCTAAGTTTCGTGAGCTCCTAGAACGAGAACTGTACTCTCATTAACACCTTCTGTCCCTGCGGAGGTATAAATATATATGAGTCTTCAGAACACAGGGTTTTAGATCAGAGCACTTTGCTGAATAGAGGACCAAATGAAAACTAAAATCAGTAATGCAGAACCTCTCTTGGGGATATGAGGTAGAGAAATAGTAAGGACCACAAGTGTTTCTTCATCAAGGTGGTGTCCATCCATCTGTGATAGGCTTACACGGAGGCCTTCAAGCCACATGTTGCAAAGAAATGATGGTAAATGCGAGAGTTCAGTAATCTCACATTGGAGCTTCAAAACTATGATCACTCTTCCGGCCTAGATAAGAATAAATTGGACATAGGTAATGTAGTCATTGAGGTGCTATGTCCCACAGAGCGCTGGAGTATTTAGGCTGGGTTTGACGTTAGATTTAAGACTAGATATTCTATAATCTTGCTTCTTCTTATACTAGCACGATGTCACCAAATTTCATGTCATAGTGCCATTACATCCATATTTTGAACTGACTAGTTCTAAATGACACACAAATGATGGAACGTATGATCAGCCAAAAAAATACTGTGGCAAAACTCTCAGTTCTTTGCAGATTAGACTCATGCTTTTCAGTATAAGAAATAAAGGATAATAAAATGTATTTTACTATGGAAAATATAGCTAGCTGTACAGAATTCCTTTCCACATGCACTTATAATTTAATACAATTCTTTCTTTCTACTAAATGCTGTTACTATAGTGCCAGGAATTATGTTGGATTTCAGGTTCATATCCCAACTGTGCAATTCAGGATATGCTTCAGACCTGTTTATTCTAATAATTTTATTCAGACTGTGGCTAAAATAAACAGAGAAGCAATTTGAAGAAAGTTGACGCAGGTTTTTTCTGAAAGTCTAGCAGACATAATGATTAATATTTCCAGGAAGGCTGATGATTAGACAAAATAATGTTATAGAGAAGAGCTTTCTGAAAAAAAGTAAAATAAAGATGGAAAAGAGCTCTTACTGAAAATTGCTGGTAACCTAAACCACCTGCAAAAATACAATATTTGCAATAGAAACCCTTAAAGTTAAAACAGAAGTGAAAATAATATAATTATTAAATTAAGGATAACGGAGAGATAAAATAATGTGATTGATAAGTGGCAGTAGTGTGCCTGCTGGTTTTCCTCTCATATTTCAAACAGAGCTCAGTATTCATTAAGGATTCATTCAAATGGATGCAATGAAAGACAAAAAACTAGTAAGAAAAATATATCATGGCTTTACACAGTTTTCATTATAAGATGTAGCTCTTTGTCAGCTCCCAATTCATCAGCACCGAGAGCACTTGCCTTCAGCACCTGACAACATCCTCATGCTAACAGTGCTGTTTTCTCTTGAAGTCTCATTTATCTTCCTACACAGGTCATTAAAGTTTGAACCTGCTTGCTTGAAGTTGTGTCTGTGGTTGCCACCTTCTCTGTATCCACCCCCACAGTGTTCTTGTGCTCCTGAGATCTCTTTATTTCAGCAACAACAACAACAGCAGCAGAAGTACTGGAGTTTTTGCTGATAAAAAACTGAGGAAAGATTTTGGTTTAATACCTTCTGAGTTTCTAATTGTAACAAGTTGCAATAGTTTTCTCTGAACTAAAAGGTCTCACTTTTAGTAGGACTCGATAAGTCTTAGAGTATCTACTCTCAGCTGCATAACACATAGTACCCAAACACTGCCATTATCTTGGATATTTTAACTTGCGTTGCTAGCTCACTGATTCTGTTTTAGGTGACTCTGTGCTGTGACAGAAAACCTTAATTCATCATTGAGCTTGTGCCTTCCTACTTGGGGAAAGAAGTTTGCTATGCAGACTGCTGTAGAAGTGGTGGGATATATAAAAAAAGGTTTGAAAGTCTGTATGAAAACTACTTTAGAAGTTAAAAAGAGAACATAAGTAACTGTATGGGAAACTATATACATGAGATGTCCATATGATCCTAAGCCTTCAGCTTTCTCCTCATAAACGGTGGCAGTGGGAAGGTGTGTCAGTTACTGAATAGAGAGTAAATCAGGTTGGAAGTGACTTCTGAAGGTCATCTACTTTAACATCCAACCCCTGCCCCAAGCAGGGCTGACTAAATCAGGTTGCTCAGGGCTCTCCACAGGCAACATTTGAGTATCTTCAAGTTGGAAATTCTACAGCCGCTCTGGGCCTCTATGTCAGTGTTTGACTACCTCCATGTTGAAGCAGTTTGTACTGATTTCTAATCAAAATCCGCTGTGCTGCCTCTTGTTCTGTCACTGGACACCTCACAGAGAGTCTGCGTCAGCCTTTCCTGTAGCCTCCCATTAGGTGGTCGTAGTCAGCAATAAGATGGTGCCTTAGGCAAACAGTGTGAGTATTTAGGGATCAGTATTGCAATATTCTCTAGCAGAAAAGAAAGATTACAGGAGATCAGCTAGTACAGAAAGTGCTGGACCAATTTCTGACTGGGAATTGGAATTAGAATATGTTCTGTACTGGTATACTGACTTCTGGATGACATACAAACTAAATTCCTTGACCCAAAAGCAGACAGAATTTAATTTTAATATAATCTTAGATTATTATTATTTTTAATCGAAATGTAACTGGATTCTTTGTAAAACTTGAGGAATTAGAATTTTTTTCTAGTCCTCCTGTGTTTTGATACCACCCAGCATGTATTTTGTTTCCATGCTTCTTTCTACTATTGTGCTACTACAATGATTTGGCACATGATTGTTCCAACTGATTGGCTACGTATATTCCTCCTCTGGTTTACATATACTATATATATGAGATCCGATTATTCTAGCAGCTGCTGGGACTGCATCTGGCTTCTGGGTAACATCACCTCTTCCTGCACCCAAATTGGATGGAGTGAAACCAACATTCCCTCAGTTCCTTCATGCTATCATAGCTCATTTTGACTTCTCTGTGTACAGTACGACTTTCAATACCAATACATGAATAGCAGGGTGGACAGTAAGGTTATTCTAGCTGGTGTGTTTTGTATGGAGGAGCTCAATTCTTAGAGTTTTCTTTTTTATTGCACTGCTTTGTTAGGTAAAATGAAAATAAATCTTATTAATGGTAGAGACAGGTTTGTTTCTCACTCTGGCTCAGAGTTGTGGAGATGCTGAAGGAAGACAGCTGGGTTAGACAGACACTCCAATAAGTCAAGAAATTGAGGAAGAACATCTGTAGGACAAAGAGGAATATTTGATTTCGACAAGGCAGACATAGCAGTATCATCTTCTCCTCTTAGCCAAATGACTTAAGAATAATTCAAGAACATTACTACATGTTGTGCACTTTAGAAAAGTATGTGGGAGTAATTCGGAGGAATCTGAACAGGCAACTGTGTTCTGCTGTCTTCCACAGGAGTGCTTATTAGTTACAGGTTACTGGAATAAGCAAAAATGCATAGCAAAATCTAGCTTCTTTGGCACAGATCTTTAAATGTGGTAAAAAGGAGTTCAGGTGTGCCTTATTAGAGCTCTAAAAATATTACATACTCAAAGCATTCCAAGATTTCTTGGCTTTATGAGACCACAATTTGCACACATCATGTAGAGTCAGGCTTTTTTTCCTCCTGCCTTCATTTGATAACCTTTGTTCATGAACTAGCTAAGAATGATCATCTTTCCTGGAACTGCAGTACAATTTTGTTTTGGTAAAAGAACTTCTACTCTCTAGCAGTTTGCTTTTTATGCCACGTATTCATTGAAGTTTCCTTTTTAGTAGGCAAAAGAGTCACTTGAAGAGCTATAGAGATCCCTAGTTTCTGCTGTGATCCTAATCATGATGTTAGCTCATGCCCTACTCTATTTAAAAAAAAAAAAGTCACAGATTCAGGACATCTGCTTCTCTTTTTTTGCCACACCCATACAACTTACTTCCCGTGATTAAATGTAGAAATGACGCAGCACAATTTTTTTTTTCTTTCTTTTTAATGAGCTTGATAGAACAAGACTTCCTGGGAGTTTCTCTAGATTGTTGATACAAGTCAAGTCAATACAATACTGATGAAGTACATCTTCGTTATGTCCATCCTAGATAAAATAGCTGAGTTATAAGGTTGGGGCTATAAGGGCTCAGACACTGAGCAGCAGTTTCTCAAAAATTTTTATGTCAACTATATGGGAACCAATCCTCTTTTTTTGCCTAGCACTGTACCTTATCAGGTGCTGCAGGCTTTTAAAAATTCTCTTAGCAGCCAGTTTTCCATTGCAAGATCACTGTTTGCTCACCAGCAGAACTAGCATCCATGGAAAACGATGGTAGAAACATTTATTAACCTCGAAAAAGTCTGTTTCTTCAAAACACCTTTAACTGTTGCTATGAGCCATGCTTCTTCCTCACTGCTAAGGAGTCTATCTGAAGTCTGAACTGTCAAAGGAATTTAAGACTGGTTGAGCCTGCTCTTCCCTGTACACCTCTGTGTGTGGGAGTCAGGAGAGGGTGAGATCATTCAGTGCACAGCAGAGCCCCAACAAAGACTCCTGGCTTACAGGGTCTGAACTCACATTTGTGGGTCTAACACACAAGGCAGAGTGAAACTGCCAGAAACAGCCCCTTCTCAACTGTTCTTTTGCTAAGTAATTCTTCTCTTGATATCTCTAAGGCAACTGAAATCTTTGTGCTTTTTAATCTTTCAGCACATCAAATGTATCAGATAATAGTTAAGTTAGAACAATAGGAGATGAGATGCTGTGTCAGCATGTGGGCTGCAAATGGAACAAAAGAGTCTTCTTAGATTCAGTATCTTCTGAAAACACAAAGTTAGTGGCAACGTTCAGCCATGCAGTAACAGGCCATAAAAGGAAAATGAGTTACCTTAATGCTGCAGTTCTTTTGTCTTTCTACATCAACACTGCCTTGTTTCTTAAATAGCGATAATATATGACAGTGTTAGCACTGTATTTTGTTTTTTTCATTCTGAACTCAGTAGAAACTTCACCGTTTCTTCCAGACTATTCCGCAAAATAGGCTAATTGTGTCTGTTAAGTCTCACTGTGCTCTTTATGGCTGTTGTGCGCATGCTGTCCAGCAGCTAGAGATTTGGGGAATGCTAAAGTCAAAAGGAACAAAATTTTTTCAGTGTGCTGAGATTGTTTCTTAATGACCATTAAGGTGGTATTTACCTATGCCCCCTTTATCTGATGTTTACTACATCGTCTCATGAAAATTTTTCACGGAACCTTTAATGTGGTAATGTAATAATGGCAAACAGCAATAACAACACTGTGATATGTTCTTTCTCCCTGAAGACTAAATTTAGATGAAAGAAATGGAGGACTATGTTGTAGAAAATATCAATGTAGAGCAACTATTGCCAGTTCATGTTTGCATGGTTCATAAATGTTGTTACTTAAAAAGAGATCGTGTTGAGTATATGTAAGAGGACGAATAATGAAAATATGATTAGTAGATGAACATATACATAGCTTTATTGCAATATACTTATGCTATTTGAGAATCTGGCTGAAGTTACATTTGAATTCCTGTTTCTGACATATTTGACATGCATACACTACAATACAACATTTGCAATTTCAGTCTTCTCTCCGTGAAAGCTATGGATCCTCATTTGGTCAGTAATGCAGAAGCAGTAGTATTTATGCGCCACTGTAACCCTCAACTGCTCTACAAGATCAGCATGTGCCATATCTCCTGTTGTTCATTTGATTGCTTTCTGCTGTTGCTTGCAGTAAGGAAATTCTTACCCTCAGGAATACTTCAGGAAAAATCAGCTTTAAGAGAGATTAATGAGTTTTGAGGGTTGGGTTTTTTTTTTGTTTTGTTTTTAGTAACAGGAGAAACGTGCCTGTAATGTCCTGTTATTTTTTATTAGATCCTAATTTAGCAAGGCTAAATCAATACACTTAATTCATAGAGGAAAAAAAATATGACTGTAAGGAACTAATTCAACCTCCTGCTCAGACAAGACTATATTCAGAATTAGGTCAGGGTTTTTTTGTGTCTAATTCAGTCAAGTTTTGAAGATATGCAAGGGTAAAGACTCCATAACCTCTCTGGTTATTATTCCAGTAAAGGCTTTTTTCTTTATATCCCATTCAGAATTTCCTTGTTGCAGCTTGTGCATGTTACCTCTTGTCCTTTCACTGTGCACCTGTGGCAAGAGTCTGGTTCTCTCTATTTATAATCCCCCAACAAGTAATTGAAGACAACAATTATTAGATCACCCCTTAGCCATCTCTTTTCTCCACAGACGTTCCTTGCTGAGACACAGTAAGTTCCAGTCTTGTGATGCTGTACCAGCCTAAAGTGGCACTCAGCATTGCAGTTCCCCATGGTTCAGGTCAGCACAACTTCAGGATTTTTTTGTTTCATGTCATGGAGATATTCCGTAATTGGAATGCTACAAGGAAGCTTTAGAGCAATTATTGCCATTTTGAAACACTCCTGCACTGCCCAAATAGATGACTAAGATTGAGACTCAGGTGGTATTGTTTACTGGAGTGTGGCTAGATCTTTGCATGAAGGGTAAAGCATAGTGCAATTAGTATTATTAACTGTGAAAATAATAAGGTTTACTAAATTGGTGTACCTGGATGATAAATTATGCTTACTTTCTCTCGCACAAAATGCTCATCTTTATATTTACTCTCCATGGGTAGTGGTAGTGCAGATAAACATTTCAATGAATCAGACTGTGGAGGGGAAGGATTGGACACAACTAGAGTATTAACATTAGATAGTAATTGCTGGTATAGTTAAATGTTGGTTTATTTAAATATAGCCACCAAATTATAATGGGCTTTAATGCCTGGGAGTGAATTGCACTCTTGTTACATTCAGTGAATACTTAGCTATATCCTTTATGTAAACATCCTACTCACGGTAATCCAGTAAGGACATAAGGTAGAGTCTGTTTATTTTAAGAGGTAAAGCACTCAGGATTAGACAGGAATTAGGATGTGCATGCAGATACAGAGGTTTCTGATGTGAGGAAACTACAGGTTGTCCACTTCACTTTGCTTTTACTCCACAGTAAAATGTGAATTATGTTCACCTAATTATAAAACAGTCTGTATTCCTGATTTACAGAAATATTTTAGTGTATATAATCTAAATCGAGAGTTAAATGCTGTTAACTTCAGTAGGAGGAGAGTGTGTGCTAAGTTTTAAGACTAGGAAAAGTCATACCCTTCTTGATAGTAAATGCCCTATTATTTGAAAACTAATTAAATGGTACTTCCCATGATCAATCAATGGTTTTAGTTTCTCATAACCTGTAATATTTTGCACTGAAAGTTTACATACTGATCATCCTGCTTCTTTCTATTCAGAATTTTTTGGCCAACACAATGACTTCTGGATGTGAATCTGTGGTCTAAAGCCTGGACTACCACTGCCACTGTGTAGAGGAAGCGTTGCTCTCCTCACACGGCTAGAGGATCCAGCAGCCCAATTCATAGTGGAACTGCAGCAATCCCATGCAACATTTGATTACACACTTTTTGTCTGTTATTTCTAAGGGACTTCTGCTTCCCTTGAAGCACAGGATGGAGCTGGGTAAAGAAGCAAGGTGGGATCAGAGGTATTTGTTGTCTATAACACCCCTACTTAATTTATTGCAGAATCTAGTATCTGCAATACTAGAGGCACATAAATGTTAAGGTACTGATTCCTCTCCTGGATATGTAAAGTATTATCTTGTTGCTCTATCATTCCAGTGTGCTGTGTGCTACATGGCCATTGACTGAGAGTTCATAATTTTTCTGGCTATCTAGCTACCTTCCCTGTGGATCCATAAGCGTATTTGGCAAAGTGCAGGACAGTGGTTTAAAATCATGTATTTCATCATGACAAATATTCTCAAAGATCAGGGCTTGTTAAGTCAAAGTGAATGCTTATTATTTTAGGGTACTTTTGTTTTCTTTCTTCCTGTGACTACATGAATTGAAAATCGTAATGGCTCCTCTTCCATTGAATCGTGTTTCTGACTCAGGTTTTTGCCATAGGAAAGATGAAAAGCAATTTAATAATTCTCTCTTCCAGACCAGCATTTAAAGGCTATATAGTCATTAGAGGACATACTGAAAAAGGTCAAAAAGAAAGATAAATTTGATGTTCCGTCCATTCTGCACACTGGACAAAGTAAGGATAACATAGAAAAAGGATACATATTAATCTAAATCATCACAATTAATGAATACCTACAATCAAAATACTGCAATCCATTTTAATATTGATATCTCTTTTACAGAATGAAATGGGATTTGATTAATTTAATTTAAGTTCTTAAAATTAGACAGACTTGATCTCCTTGCGGAGGTCCTTAGGGGCACCTCGCAACTTCCACTGACCTACATAACACTTACCTTAGGTAAATTGCTTCATGATATAACCAAAACTTAGGCCCAGGTCAGATATCCAAGACTGGATGTAGTGCATACCATGTATTATTTTAGCATTATCCTGAAACAGAATAACATGGGAGACAATAGCACATGCCTATAACATACATGAACAAACACCAAACCCCAGTTCCCAAAAACCGCTTTTAACTAACATGAGTTAGACTAAGGTGAAATAGAAAACTCATACTGCTTGTATTTCCTCCACAGAGATCATTGCACTGCATGTCGGATTGAACATTTAGTCACAAGATAAGAAGTGTATTCGGAGCACTGCGCATAAGTGCGTTACCTAGTGACATCCGTTGGGACCCTGTGTTTTAGCTTAAAGTGCATACTTTTTAAAGAATGTTTCTGAGGTTATAAGGGTAAATGTTTGGGAGGAAGTTTGTGAAAACACAGGTCCTGTAGGAATCATACCCTTAATCCATTGGCTTGATTCGGTTTTCAGCACAATCAGTAAAATCCCACTGCCTTTGCTTGGCTTTGGATTAGACCTCCAGGGTTATGAACTGGTTGAACTAAGCAGTGGAGCAGATGCAAGCTTCCCCAACTCGCGGACCTTTCTACCAGATTTCTGTTCTAACTTGTTAGCATCTGGATCTCTGGAGTGCTTTCTGGAATATACATCTGCAGAAACCAACATATATAGCAAATGTGTAAATTATTGTCTTAAATCTCAAAGCTTGCACTTCTAAAAAGGGCAACAGTCACTTTCCTTTTAGGGAACTGGGTACTGTGTTCATATACACCCCCAGGCTCGAAGACCTCCTCTTTTGTGGGGTGTTTATGCACTCCTTATTCAGCTGTCGTACAATAGTTTAATTAAGCAATACACTGCTTAAACTGCTGTCAGCCACTACGGTCAGGGTACTTTTCCTCTGACCACTGTGGAGAGTTGACTGTTCTAATTTCATTTGTTCAAATTAATGTGTTAACTTACCCTCTGAGGAGGGAAGTATTCTGTCACAGCTTGAGGCAGGACCTCTGCACACAAATCCTTTTAGTTCATAGCAGGGTTCAGGCATGCAAATGTTGACATTTTGAAATTGCTTTCCCAGTAGGTTAAATTAGTATTAGTGGCTACAAAACCAAAACACATCTACCCTGATGCCTTCCGTAATTAGACTAGCTAGAAATAAACCCCAATATTTGGCATTCTATTAGAAGCCTTGTCAGCTGCTGCTGGAATTACATTTGTTTAAGGAAAAAAATAAAATACTTTATCTTGAATATTTATTTGATGGTACAGGAAACAGAAATGGTTTAACTTTGGAAAAAGTAGCGCACTGATTGGTGAGGCTCCATGGAGGCTCAGGATTTGCTGATTTCAAGTCTGTGAGATACCCATTCTTGAAGATTTCCCAATGTGTACGTGTCAGTAGGAAAACTCTTCATCATCAGGACAAGGAGTAATTTCCCCAGCTATTTTAGAATTATGAATGTAGTCTGCAACAGGTTGTCATGATGCTGCTTTGTAATGTCTTGCTTGAATATTAGTCTTGCTTAGTCTTCAAACGTTACAAACATGTAGAAACTTTATTGTGATGTTAGTTTATTCCAGATTTACTTTAAATCCTGCTAGATGATAAGGAGTTTTAGAGACACATTTAGTACACTTCAAGACTTGAAGTTATATCCACATCAGTTGTAAATTAATTTGGGTTTACTAGAAGTAATAGAACAATAGAGTTATACCAATTTCTATTAGCTGAATTCTGGCTCTTTAAGGCCTATTTGGAACCACCCAGTGCTGCTTTAATTTGGAAACACTGAATCAGCGTCCTGTTCAATCTCAGGTGAATTGTGACTTTAAAATTTTTTTTTTTTTTTTTTTTTTTTTTGTGGCAAATCTCTGGAGTATGGCATGAACCTCAATGTGTTAGTGTGTAACCATCAAGGAAAAATGTGAGTTCTCCCTTAACTTTCAGTGGGGGTTTTGTGTGAATGTTCCTCATCTGTCAACAGTGACTCATGGTATCTTGGATCGATGTGGGCATTTGGAAGCCTGCGTGGCAGTTGACACACATGTAGACTTGCGTATTGCACCCAAAGGAGCATTCTTTTTGAGGGAAATTAGCAGAGTAACCAGTGGAGCAGCTGAGAATGAATAATATCATTGGGTCTGGAAGGGTAAGTGGAAAGTGCCCTGCCTTTTCCCCAAAAACATTCCAATTTTTAATGTGTCCTTTACATAAACCAAACTTACACTGAGGCTACACAACCTGTGTAAGCAATTCATTAAACACATTGTGCAGGCATGGCAATTTGGTGCCAATGGAGAGCGTTTCCTGAATTCAGGTGAAAAATGGTCCTGTTTTAAATCACTCAAAGGGCAAAGAAATGTAGAGTGTGCAACAATGAACTAAATTAAAATTTGCAGTACGTTTTGCAGAAAATGTTACATTTTGGTAATTCTCATTTTGCATACTAAAGAAGACAAACCCTGCTTTGTGTTTCAGCATGCCATTTCTTTATTACCTTCGGTCTACAAGTCATCCTCTAAAGGCTTCTGGTCTGTCAGGGACCCAGAGTAAATGATATGAATGTGATCTCTGATCTCTGTCTTGGTAAGAAAAGTGCAGGTTTTGTGGCTTGAACAAAAAGTGATATCCTGGTTCTCATTGATATTCTGCTGGAGCCTCAGAAACATAAAACTTTCATTATTTCTCTTCCCTGATGCAAAATTCCCCTGAACTTTATTCCTAATGCTAACACTGAGAATAATGATGCTATTGTGTTGATGCAATGAATAAACTATCATTTCTTTAGATTGACAAGACACCTAGGATCAGTGGTGTGGACTAGACCTACTTCGTGCTATTACAGAGACAGAGGAAAAGAATTAAAATAAATGAACTGGGAACAGATGAGTTTTTAGCATGGTAGGCAGTCACACCAGCTTTCCCCCCCTTCCCCTCCCAGTTAATTAATCTAACAAATTGGTTTTGTTACTTTTGGAACAGTATTTTCACTTTTTCAGCAGTAATTGTGTGCATATCACCTCCCTCTTACTGATATTTGCTGCAGAAGGTGGGAGGAGATGTGGCTGGACATGCCGTAGTGCGGCCGTTTCAGCTGACAGCATACACCAGGAATCCGTTATGAGCTGGTCAGGTGGGTCTGGCAGAGTGTGCTTGGAGTCAAAACATCCTAAAGTTACTTTCAATTATCTTTGAATTCCCTTCAGAGGCTGCTCTAAATAGCGCCTGATGCACCAGGTGATTCAGTGTTCAAACAAATCCAACTATATTTACATTGACATGTCTCTAAGCAAATGAACTTGTGCTCTGAGGTCAAGCACCACAAACTTGTATCCGAATCTTGTCACGCATTAAGCCCTGCCAGACAGCAGGTGCTACCTGAGTGCTGATAATCCACTCACTTTCCCTCCTCAGTCTCTACTGGAAATTGCTGATGGGTCTTTCTGGTGTTCACTTAAAAGATCAAATATGGGCAAGTTATTTCAAAACAAAAGGTATTTAGAAGGAATTAGAGGTTGAAATGCTGTTACAGAAGATAGATTCAATCAGCGTGGAATGATGCTGTTTGCCAACACCTCCACTCACCCAGGGAGGCACCGAAGACATTGAGGAGGGGAGACAGAGTGGGGAGGAGGATGGGCCAGGGAGGCCCCATTGGCAGCCACAGAACATGATCCAGGTGAGAAGGGAGTGGCAGCAGTTATTTTACAAAATTACATTTCATGTCTTGCGTCTTCACTTTTTTTCTCAAGGCTCAAGTCAGGGCTGCACTTTTATCCATACTTGACTAGGAAGGAAATAAGCTGTCTCCACCCACAGCTAAAGCAAACACGTAATGTGGGCTTTCCGTAACAGGGATTCTCCGTAATAGGAGAAGATGATAGGGTTAGGTCAATCAGATAGTGATAGTTCCCCAGCACACCCGCTAAGTCTCTTCTATGTGAATTTCAGGAACTTGGTGAGCTAGAGGCTGTCTCTAAATTTAATAGCCTTTTAAGGATTTCTTTTTCTCAATCTTATCACTTTGTCCCTTGGAACTATAAATGATTTTACCATTTATAACAGCCCATGCCAAAAATTTCCAAAGCTTAACTGTGTGGTGTGTGAAGTGGATTTTTTAGGAGATTTTAAGACTAGTTAAAGCACTTCACACTATAATTTATTGGTGTTATTAGAATTGTAGTTCAAAGTTTACTTGCATGTCATGAAATATTAGGCAGAAAAGCGCTCCTCCCAGCCGCTTTGAGGTATGCCCAGAATCCAGAAAATTAATGTAAAAGTTGTATTTAAGGTTTATGACATTTGTATGGAAGGGAAGAATTGTAAATTCCTTTTTGCTGTACAGAACCTTACAATTTGTAGGTATAACTGGAAAAACTTGATAAATAATTGTAATTAATTTGGACTAATATTAAATCTAATGGACACTAAATATATTCCACACATTGCAGAACCACAACAATCATATTCTTTTTTCCATGGTTTAACGCCATTGATTTTCATTAGAGTACATTAAGAGCAAAATTGGCATCCTCATTTACTCTATTTTGGCACTGAATTCTGTGCAAGGAGGGTCAGCGGTTAGAAATCCCTCTTTTATTTTCCTGCAATTAAAGTGCAACAGCAGAGCTGTGCATATCTGTATGTGAGCTGCACAGACTCTTTAACTGCAGCCAATGCTTTCGGCTCCTTGCTGAAATTTGTACAAACCCTCCCCTGTGGATTAGAAGAAACAAGACCTATCAGAAGAGAGAAGGATGTAACTCCAAGTATAACTTTTACTCATCCACTCTATTAATGTGAAGAGACAATTCCTCAAAAGTGCTGGATATATGATCAGAGTGAAGGGTGGATCCCACTCTGCAAAACCGAATTTTAACAGGAGTGTAGATAGCTATGTCTGAAATTGAAAGTATGAGATCACTGATTTCTACCCATATAAGAAAACCCGGACACAGTCCATCTAAACCAGCTGATATATAAAATATAATGATTCCCCTACAAGCAGAACTACCCCAGACTCTATTTGCATCTTCTTAATCACAACACTTTGAAGGGTGGTGACACAGGTAGATGCAAGAGTTTCATACATGATTTTCAAGCATAAAAAGACCCTTTTTTGAAGCAAGTCGAATGCTTTTTCCATCATAAATCTTTCCCCAAAGTTCTGAAAACTCAAGTACTACTTATTCTATTTTCAAATTTTGCATATGCAATTAAATTTATAGGAAGCTTCCTAACTCTACTGTGTGTATTAACTAATTGACCTCAATAAATAATTTGTGCAGTTTTATATTGTCAGATCAGTAATAAAATAAAAAAATCAAAAAAGGACTTGTTTAATTTCCGACCAGATCTACCTCTGCTGGATTTTCCCCTACATCACATTTTAGGTTGTCGAGAGAGTCTGTTTCTTGCAGCTTCTTAACGCCAGTGAAAGAGTTCACACCCTCCCTCACTGGTGGCTGCCCCACTGCAGGTTAGCCTCAGTCTCACACCCGTAAGTCTCACCGAGATGGTAATTTGGTTGTCAAATACCAAAGTCACACTTTAAAATAAAACCACTTGGCTTTTTGAAAAATTCCTCTAATATCCCTAACAAACTTAGCACCTCATATTTATTAATTCTTTTAAATGAGCTCACTTCTTTTTGAAGTACATTGGTTTGGTACCTGAAACCAAGATTTCCTTAAGAGTTAGAAAAAACAGTAATATTTTTTGCCCTGTAAAAGATAAACACTCGCAGTAGGAAGGATTTTTTTTTTTAATCACAACTGCAACTCCAACACACTTACTGACAATGATGTTGTTACTTTTGATTCCTAATTGCACATGGTATGTGCACCGTAAAGACACTGACTGGGTTTTGCACTTTCAGGTTCAATTCTTAGGAATTTAGAATAAAAGACAGTGTTGTTAAGAGGTGAATGAGAAAAAAACTGACCTGACCTCCTCAGTAGGCCAGCTTGGCAGAAAGGGATTTTCTAAAACATCATGGTATTATAAGCAGTTTGTTGCTTAATAGTTCCCAAGCAACTTGACAGGTTTTGACAATTACCCAGACAATTCATATTCACCTGAGAAGTTTGTTGTTTTTTTGGTTTGGCTTTTTTTTTTTCCCCCCAGAAATAATGATTCTTTGGAAGAGGAACTGACTTTAAAAATAAATAAATAAACCTAAAACTTCTCAAATCGTACTTGTGCAAAACCCAGGATATAGACATTTTGTCTTTGCATTGAGCATATCTGACTTCTATTCATTGTCAGGGTTACGACAAAGTATAGTCATATCCCCTGAGCTAACTTCAAAGTAATGTGCCTGCTTAGTCTGGTGTAACACCCTAGTCATTCAACATGCAGCTTCACTGAGGCACAGTCAGATGAGAGGCAAAATCAATTTGTCTTTGCTGGACCCTTAGCCAGGGTTGTTAAACTCTACAAGTACACAAAAAAGTTTCAAGCTAGGTCAGGTGTGTCTATACCTCATGATGGTCAGTATTTTGACTAAGTAGGTGCGCCTATAGAGCAACAGCTCCTTTCCTGCTTTGCTTTTGTTCTGGGAGGAAAAGGTCATGAACTGGGAATCTGTAACTTCCTTTTTTGGGGAACAGCCAGTAAGACAAACTGTGCTTCATGCTACGCTTGGACCCAACGTGTGGGTAGGGCATGCAGAGAATAGGACGTGACAGTCTGCCCATCTCCTTCCTTCCTGGCCAAATGGAATACATCTGTTCCCTGGGAAAGCAACTATCTGTGCTGTTAGTCATCGGAAAGGTGTTCATGCGTCTGTGATACGGTGTTTAATGAGACAAGGATGGTACTCTTCATAGATAAAGTAATCCTCGAAGTGACAATTACCTACAATTTCACTTCCTTGATAACCTGTACCAGTTCTGCTCATTGAAAACTAACTTTCCAGTAATACCATACAAATAGTTGAGAATTGATGAACTGCTAACTAGATCTGATAACCGAGTTACTTAATGAGTGGGTTCTAGCTGCCTGTTTACCTGTGCTAGCTCTGACAGTGCACGTTAGGGTCACGCAGTGCCACTTTGAGCTAACCAAACTCACTGAAACTCACCCTACTACCTAGGGTAGAGGGCTGAGTTAATATGCCTACAATCTTCCTACTATTTGAGTTAGCATGTTTAGAAACCATTCTCACTGGTTCAGTATTTTGCTGCATTTTAGAAATCCTTGAGAGTTATAGATGTTGTCCCCTTAGTCCTTGGGAACTCATTGGTACAATGCATTGCTTCCATTATTTCTCCTCTATGATTTTCACCATCATATTCTTCTGCCTGATTCATCACAAAAAAAAAAAATGCTATAGATAATATTTATTGTCTGTGATTTTGTAACAATGTTGTGCTTAAACAGCTGTGAAGTTCACAGTTAAATATGTGCCCTAACGTTTCTCACAAAGCCAAATTCATAATACAGGATGTTACCGTAATTTTGCAAATATATAAAATCAAGCTTTATAAGTCTTTGTTTAGCTCAGAGTTTAATGTTTCTCGTGATTTATAAGAAAACGACTGAGCAGTAGGGATAATCTGGGTTCACTTTCAGAGACAAAAAGGAGAAATAGTGAAAATAGTAAAGGGAAAACAGGTTGGCTTTGCAAATCTAAATGTTTTATATCTCTCAAATATCATGTGACCTCTTCAATTATTCAAATCAAGAACACTTTAAGGGCTGTCATGTAGCTAAATAGCGCTGACATTAATGAGCTAAAATCTTCTCTCAGTTTTACAGTATAAAAAACATATGCATCGGTATTTGGAGTCAAAGGAGTCCATGTTTATGCTGGTGCAACTGAAACAAAACATGGGTGCAGCATTCCTCCTTCCAAGTATCTGGTTTTAATCAAGCTATAGTCATGGTGCTCGAGTTTTCTTTGCAGCAGTGGAAGGTAGGCAGGAGTGTTTCATTTAAAATGTTTGGTTTACATCATGAGTGCACTAAAAACTGTATATCTTGTCCTAGCTACTTCTAACTGATAAATTGCAGTGAAAACATGGTTCCCTGAGCTCTTTCTGTCCTACTTGTTCTCCCAGAGGCAAAAGTTCATTTTTTTCTCCTTCCAGTAGAGTTCAGTGAAACCAGGAGATTGGCAACTGTTATGATAAGGTAGATGAAGACGATGAAAGCTAGGACAGGTTGAACAGCTGTGAGAGGCTGTGAGAGGCTTCCAATTGTGTTTTGATTACTGATAAGATAACCCTTCCATTTCTCCCAGTGATTTATCTCATTCAAATTACAATAACACTGAATTGCCATCAACAACAAATGCTGTGTAATTTCAAGTTTATCTGACCCATAATGTAGCAAAAAATCAAAGGTGCTGATTACAAATGTTTTCATGTTACATTTCTAAAAATGGATAAACCACTTATTGCACTGTGTGATCTCATGCGCTTTACAAACCTGGTTTTTGTTTCATTTCAGATAAAACTGATCACTTTCTGATATTTCCAAGCAGTGCAATTCACAATTATGTGAAAGCATAAGATTTGAGACGGCTTTTGATAATTTTTCTGTATCTTTTTATTTCTGCTTCTAATTTGAAATCAAAGGATATTTGCCAAAAATAATCTGGAAATATTGGAACAGTTTGGGTGTTACTAAAAGACTGATAGCCTGACCAGTTAAAGATGTAGCAAAGTAAAGGTTTCTGCAATTATTTTTTTTTCTCAGATGAAATATTAAACAATGGATAAATAAGCTGTCCTTTGTTTTAAGTATTTACTTTGTAGAAGTTTGAATTATACCTTAAACTGTTAGCAAGATTCTTATTTTTTCTTAAGGTGAGCAGGTGAACAATTCTCCTCACAAGAGACTAGACCCTGAGGTCCCAGTGATGTCTGAGGTGTAGATGGAAGAAAGTAATTGAGGTATAAAGTAGTCAGTACTGGCCGTGTTACTAAGCACTAGACTTGGGATGGGATCAAGCTCACAGGATTTCAGACACCTGACAAGCACCCATCTGAGTTAGATCCTGTCAACTTTTATAATATATGGCAATACCCCACTGAAATATCCCACTGTGTGCATGGCAGCCGATGTCTATTTTGGATGCGAATGGACTCGCAACAAATCTGGTGCCTCTTCCCTGCTTATATACTTGGTTTTGCCAAATAAGCCCTGCGGGCTAATGCCTTGCAGGAAGCTGTCTCGATTTCCTGCCAGTCTCCGCCTTTTCCTTAACTGTTTGACAGCGGCTGACTTCACCATCCACACTCAGAGCAAGAAAATGGGGAAATTAAAGGAGAGGTTGGATGTTAAAATATCCACTTCTTTCCTTGCGGGGTAGAATTAGTATCTTAGAATTCAGCAAATAATCACTCAAAGAGTAATGACTAATTCATACCCAGGATTATTCAGACAGATATACATGCTGATATACAGAACAGGCACAATATGCATCTTTGTAAGCAACAAATGCATGTGCAAACGTGTAGCCACCTGATCCTCTGTGGCCAAAGCAAAAGCCTGGATAGCGAAGAAGGAAATGTTCTAGCATGACATTGTGGGAGGCATTGCTCACAATTCAGCAAAATCCCTGTTTGATGGGATAAAACACATTGACTCATCTTTTATCTACTGCAAGGAGATACACAGTGAGATAGTATCGTTGCTGGCAAAGGAACGAAGGTTGAGAATTCTGTGCAACCAGCTACCCACTCATTTGATTCACAAGCGTGTTATGACGAGCAGAACTGCCCGTATAATCCAGTCACTCTGCGGAGTCACCGGTACTAGGACAGGGCCAGATCTGAATCCTGGTGAGGAAACTGGGAGACCTTTTCCTATGATTTTTCTAGAAGTTGATATGGCCCTTTGATACTATCAACAAAAATAATCTTGTCCGGCATGTTATTGGGAAGTCTATAACAAGAACGCAGGCCCAAAGCTCACAAATTTTCTAACTTGTTACACAAACAAATTCCCTCTCACTAAAAAGTTTGCCTGGTAGTAGATATGGAAAAAACCAAGATGTTTTTCTTTTGTTACATTCTCCTCTTGACAAACTCTGCTGAAGGAACACAGACATAAAACAAGGCTTACAGTGGAATACCAACCATGGATAAAGCAAACCTCAGGATCTGCCTGACTGCATTCATCTCAGCTATAGCTGCGGTTTTCTGGCTTATTCTTTAATGAAAGAAGTGTCATAAAAATAACCCAACTCTACATTCCTTGTACATGCATATCTCCATGGATTTAACTGCAGGAATTTGGCCCTCTGTGTGTGTACATACTATTAAGTTGCGATTCCATTAGGAAATTAAATAACCATGTATTAAAAGAAAGGCAAGAGTTAGGGACTGTTTTTCTTCTGTAAATTTGCCAGCTTGGTCTGGCAAAGTGAATGTTCTGACACAAGTCAGACTGGATCAACAGAAACATCAGTTAATAGAAGAAAGACCATGCAGAGTCTACAGAAAAGCACATTCAAAAAGGTCAAATACTTCAAGCTTGTACATTGCCAGAGAAACGAGAGTAAGATGGAGCAAGCAAGTCAGGACTGTGAATTAAAGATAGTTGAAGTGAAGAGGTTAGTAGGAGAATGTCCCACAAATTTTGAGAAACTCAACCTCCAGCTGGTTTCAGTGATCATCACAAGTGGAAACTCATTATAATACGATGGGTTTTTAAGATATGGTACATTTCAAACCGTTAGTTTTGGTCACCTGCAACACTTAATAAATGTGGGAAGCAAGCACCAATAACAAAAGCAATGAAGTCTTTATTACCTTCAAAATATCACCACCCACTCTAAAACTACCTCATACAGCATTTTATAGAAAATACTAGAGTCATAATGTGCAGTGGTTAGCTTTATAGGGTTCATTCATTCCTGTTCAAAACAACAGGCACGACTACAGCTGAGGATGTGTCAAAAGGAAGTAAGAAAATGCTCCCTGAGCAATTACTGAAGAAATGGCACTTGTCTGCAATAACTGGGGGAATAATATTATCATTTTTGCAATAAAAATAACTGGACAAAGCACAGAGGAAGTAAAAAAATGTTTTTACGTACAGGCAACGATTACCTGTCTGCATAGGTCATGGATATGCCAACCTTTGATAAGAACAACAACAAAAAAATGGAAAAGAATTAGAGTATGTATATTATGTCGACTATTCGTTTCATTGACTTATTGAAGACATTCATATTTTTTCTCTTGTCATTGCAATGCAATCTTTGTTGTAAATTTTGGTTTATTTTAGTACTGATCAGACATATACCTTGCCAACACGACTGATCACTTAACAAAATTGGTGGATGTCAGTGTCCTTCTGGGAGTGTGCCCTGTCACTGCTGTTTCTGTCATTGTCTCAGCCATAGTCACTGGCTGGATACTGAAAAAACACTGGATGGTAAACACTTTGAAATTAATGAATTTAAGGAAATGGAATACTTAATTTGTATTGATTGTGCAAATGCCATTGCTTTGCTCTTCAACAGCGCTTACCAGAATGTCGTATGAAGACGTGTTCATCACTGGAAGAATACATATAAGTTAGAATACAGCAGAGGAACTGCAGAGATTATTTAGGTTTTCACCTTTTAGTTGTGATGTAACTCAATCCTAACTAAATTAGTAGTGAGTGTGGATCATCAGCACCCAAAGGATATTTTCCTCCTCAACCTATATTCTCAACCTGATTTCTGATAGGGAGAAGCCTGATTTCACATGATTTGAAATACACTGCTTGGAATATTAACCCAGGAAGCTAGAGGCCAGTCACCCTCACCTTCAGCCCCGGAAAGGTGATGGAACAGCTCATTCTGGAGGTCATCTCTAAGCATGTGGAGTAAAAGAAGGTTATCAGTAGTCAGCATGGATTCACCAAGGGGAAATCCGACGGCCTTCTATGGTGATGTGACTGGCTGGGTAGATGAGGGAAGAGCAGCAGATGTTGTCTACCTCCACTTCAGCTAGGCTTTAGACATTGTCTCTTATAACATCCTCCTAAGTGAGCTTAGGAAGTGTGTACTAGACGTTCCTCAGAGGTCCCTTCCAACTCCTAACGTTCTGCAATTCTGTGTAATATGCTTAGGCCTAATCTTTTGGACAATAGTCCCTGGAAATCTGGTCATCTCCTGCAAAAGACGGAAACGGGACAATATGACAGGTAGTGGATTAAAACCCAGGAGAAATGTCCTAATATTAGAGAAGGCAATGGGATTTAACTTCTAGTTTGACTTTAAATGGTTTGTTCAGAAAAAATCCACCAGTGTTATCTTTAACATTGTTGCATACTCTAGAGTCACAGAAAGTTAAAAAAATAATATATATATATATGTGTGTCTGTGTGTATGTATATTTCCCTGCACAGCTACACCTGGTCCTTTTAAGTTATACTGTGGAGACATATGAACAGTGAAGATGATGATGTCATTTACTCTTGGCCGTAATAAACTTTAGACTCGAATGTTATGATCTGGATTTTCTTATGAATATTGGAAAAGAAAACATCAATCGTCATCGGTAGCTATGAATATTTAGAACTCTGCATTAGTAAAATTGTATCAGGCTTGGTTTAACCCAAGTAGCTGTGTGCCTAACTGATCTTATTTCCATTTATATCAGTGTTACATCTGTGTAACGCTGACTTCAGCAGACACTTGTCTTTACACCGCAGTCACAAAGGGCAGAATCACACCTCTGCGAGTTCAAACCCAGAAAGATGAAAAAAATTACAAAGGCTTTTGACAGCTGTATTATAAGAAAAATGATCAGGTACGGATGACAACAAAGCATTTCTAGCCAAGAGAGTTCTAAGGCAAGTTAAGCAATCAATCATCTGCATCACTGACTATTCAGCAAGTCGACATTCAACATCTAAATCAGTCATTACAATGTAAAGAGAATTAGTAAAGTCTCTAACAAAATGCAAATAAGTGAACTGGAGGACAATACAGTCAAATTCTAGAACTTGGCAGGAAGCCAGAAGAATTATTTTGACAGGGCTGCTCGGGGTGATTTGATTTCTTCTTGTTACCTTTTTTTTTTTTTTTTAAATTGAGAACTTAAGTCTTGAGCCCTACAAGTTTTAAAAAGTAGTAACAAAATATAGTGCATGCTCCAACCCTTTGCTACACTGCTACACAAATTAACTCTTTGTGGTGTTTTTGAGAGGTTTTCCAAGTAAGTGCAAAGAATACGGGGATGAAGCTAGCCTGAATGGTATGCAACTCAACAAAATGTTATGTCTATCTTCCTTGAATATGTTGTCTACTAATTCTTGCCATTATAGAGTATCAGTCTGCTTCAAAATCCACCTGGTATAAGTGAATGTGGAAAATAAGTTTAATATTTGTGGGACTACCAAGCTGCAGGTGCTGAAATTCCGTAAAATTAGAAGTACCACCATTATGTAAGTCCAAAAGAGCGCCACCTAACATGTTCCTAAATATGTTCCTAAAAAAGGGCGGGAAAAAAAGAAGAAAAATTAGTTTTAACATCAGTTTCACCTTGATTTTTTTATCACCACTTGGAGTAATGGAGGAAAATGGGATTGATCTTCCTGAAAACCAGAAAGTCATAGCAGATACCTGCACTGCTAGGCAAGTCCTGGACTGCTAGGCATTTGGCAGCTGTTTGGAGAGGAGTTACCTGTCCTTGGCTTGCACGTATGGCATAGCTAGCACAAACACTAGATGCCTGGAGGTCCGGCCATGCCCTCAAGCCATCAGCCCCCAGATCGTGCTGTATTTACTTCCTTTCTCATCTGTTCTCATGGGTGCTGTGTGAGGAGCTGCACTGGCATCCACGGAAATGCTCCTGCTTCTAAAATTGCGTGCTTCTAAAATTGTGGTTGGGGCTTGAGCAGTGTAGGATTTGTCATCACAGGGAAGGTTTCTTACCGGTAACTTAATATTACAGATATGCTTTGAAATGATAAAGATCGGCTTTGGTCCTACTATGAACGAAGATAGACAGGAGTAAAGAAAGGGAGTTCTCGTGAAAGTTTATGTTACTATGGTCTGTATTATCTTACGGAAAAAATATTTTTAAGCAGTTTCAGAAAAATGTGTATGTCTGTTATGTTTGCGAATAGCTAAAAGGATTCTGTGGATCTTTGTACTTAAAACAAATCCTGTCCTTGGCAAGTGCAGTGGCTCTGTGAGGAGTATGAGAACTAGAATATCATTCTTGAGTTCCCTTCTCTAGTTTTGTTCTTGTGATGGATAAATACACAATTCCAAGCAAGGGAACAACATGCTACCTGTGTCAGTAGCCTGGGAAGATAATAATACATGTAAGAATAGATTGTACGTGTTATTTTATCTCATCAGCTAGTCATTCTTATCCCACTTATTGTAAATTACAGATCTGCATGAAACAGTTTTGTATGCTGGAAGTAGGAGATTTTGTGTTTAGATATGTTTTTTGTCAGCTGGTCATCCTCAGCTGTATCCTTGTAAATCTCTTTGATTGAACAAAATTGAACTTTGTCCAACAGTTGATGAGTTACATGGATAGAATTTTACCACCTAAAACCTCATACAGGCTTTTAATTGATTTCACTGATGCTTTGACCTTTGTGTGGAGGTGAATCTCACAAGCAGTTTGGGTTTGGGTACTGGAAATAGAAGCACTCATGGTACATAATGCTTTCGATGGTTTCTACTCCATAAGTATAAATTCCTAAAATGAAATCCATACAAGTGAAAATACAAGTCTGTGTTTTATTGGTCACATTAACAATGAAAGTATTACCTTTATCTTACAGAGATGTTGGAATCCAACAATATAATCAATTTCAATGGACTAGCTAACAGCTCCAGTTACCATACTTTCCTCTTGGATGAAGAACGTAGTCGGCTGTACGTTGGAGCAAAGGATCACATATTCTCTTTCAACCTGGTTAACATCAAGGAATATCAAAAGGTACTTTCATTCATGTTTTGTACAACATAAATAAATACTTTTAATGTTTCAGAATTGTTATTACTTAGGCTATGTTGGGCTCTGTATGAATTATGTAGTAAGCGTTTGGATGACAGGAATACTATTACAACAAAAACATTGCTGACTCTATGAAGAGAAATTTATTGTGAGCATTTAACATATGACTGTATACTCTGCAATACTTTTTTCAGACTATGAAAAATTAAGAGATAAGTGAATAATCCGGCTATTTCCCAAACAAGACCTACTTTCATGTTTACTGCTAAAAACCCGAAACAACTGTTGTCACGGTTTACACTAAAAGGCCTTATTATTCTGCATTTTTTTGCAGATAAAAAGAAGCTGGCTGGGAGTCCAAGTGTTGATCTCTTCTTTAACCCAGCATTTGTAGCACTCTGCTTCTGCTGCTTTCAAAGCAAAACAGATTCAGTATTAATAAAAGAGGAATAGATCCATAAAATCTTGATGGAGAGTATAATTTTCCAGTAAAGGTTGACGACGAATTAAAAGCTGACAAACAGTTCAGTGATGTTCTTTTGTTGGAGTCTAAATAAATAGTTGCATTTTTCATTTATTTAATAAGACAAAATGCTAAGAAAGTAAACAACAGGATGGAGATTTGATTTGTTATATTAAGTATTTTGATGGTACATTTTAAAATCCAGCGAGTACCCTTTTATGAGAGATATATTGTTTCAATACCCAGGGATTTTTTTCTTGGTGTTCCTGACCTTTTGCCCGTTTGACTATTAGCTTCCTAAGATGATAGCAATAAATACCTTGTGTTTTCTGTTCAGAGGGAAGACAGGCTATTCATTTGTATTCTCTAAGGAAAAAGGATAAAAGGAAAACTGGGTATTTTCTTTTCTATTCTCTTTAGAGCAGCTATAAAGGAAACTAGCTATTTATTTCAATTCTCTGCGGGATTGATAGCTTAATGCACAAAACATCTGGAATAATTAAAGAAAAGAAGGTGTTTCGATTGCAGAAAGCAGCTCTGGAGAATGGGAGGAATTGTTTCTCACATACTTACATATGCAGATACCTTTAGAACACTATTTGAAATTACAGACAAATATTACTATATGAAATAAAGAATTGCTGTTGGTAACATCGAACTGAATGTTGGCAACAGACTTAAAAACCAGAATTATCATTTAGAGTTTAGAATTAAGAATAGAAAAAAGGCTTAAAGAATTTGGGGATCTGCTTATTATATACAAGAGGGTCACAGAAGAAACTTAAATTAAAATTAAAAGCTTGAGCTCATACTTCACCAGTTGTTGTTTCCACCACGTGAAAAAGAACTAAGTTTTCTGTCTTGCTGATGGCATCTGTTTGCTGATGGCAATACATGACTCCAAAGGACCACAGATCAAGAAGTCAAACTCTCAGGTCTATAAACAGTTCAATTTTAAACCAAATTAGAGGAAAATATTGTACTATAAGAATAAGGCAAAAGGACATCTAGCCATTCATTTTATGGATTAGAATACTGGCTTTAATAATATAGAAATCTTTGCCCAAAACTTGAACTGAACTTAAACTGTTCCTTTTGGGACATCTCAGAAATTTGGTTAATGTTTTTCAACCTAGTAAATTTAAATTTTCACATCTCTGCACATTCTAAGCTGAGAATAGAAACAGGAAGTAGCAAGAATCCTTTGAGAGAGAATGTGCTCATAAAATTTTCAGCTTTCTTTTATAGGCTTAAGATGTTCAATTGCTGCTTGGATTTCATTAAGTTTTAAGAAAATTTTGAATATAAAAGTGTGGCTGCAAACTGTATTTTCATATGTCATATATAACATCTCCTTCAACCTCTTCTGTCGACCATATTCATTCATTTTTCTTTTCTTTTTGAATACTTTGCCTTTTACTTTCTTTTAACAAATTGTATTGAACACCAAGGCTGTAATCCAGACTTATGGCCATTCATATTGCATTATCTGAGGCTCCCAAATGAATAGCTTGGCATTTTATGGGAAGATCATGTTTTATTCTATATGTAATTCCTAAAAGCTTTTTTTTTAAAAAAACCCCATGAATAATTGACTGTGAGGGTCTCTGGATTTTTTCTGTATGAGGTGAGATCCGTTTTCTGCTAAGCAAACACTACAGAAAACCTAGGTTTAAGTTTGCTTGTGTTAGAGTAGCTTTATAAAAATGGCATAAACATTGCTATTTTGATGGTCTGACACTTTTCAAATATGTTTTCTTGGTATTATTTAATTATCTAACCCTAGTAAAAGACTGACGAGGCAACACCTCCTTTCTGATGCTGTAACTCTAATGTGAGATCAGATTTCATATAGAACTAATTTATTGTTAGTCGGTATCCGCAATTTTATGCTCTCAGTCTCCACTCCATTCTACCAGATTCAAAACAGTAAAAGATCACTCACTTAATGGAGAGTCTGCCTTCTTATCGCTAGCATTCAAAATTCACTGCTGAGATTCCCAATACAGACTGCATTTCAAGATGGTTTTTATTGTGATTCCTATTACCCCTATGTTACTCCTATCATTTCGTGTCTTTGTCGTCAAATTTTATGGAAGAAAAGGAAATAAGGAGAGAAGAGAAGCTGCATAAACACACTCTGTAGCATTTGGTCTGCAATTTGTGATTACTGAAGCATGAAATAACACAATGTGATTTTTGTTCTGTGTCTTTAGATTGTTTGGCCTGTATCTCATTCCCGAAGGGATGAGTGCAAGTGGGCTGGAAAAGATATTCTGGTAAGTACAAATCTCTTCAGCTTTTTTTGTTTTTTAAAAACATTTTAAATATTTTATTATGTTTTATTGTGTTAATTCTTAAAGTTTTTTTCCTCCTCTGTAAGGTCACACATCTGATCATAACATCAGTCTTGAGTTATCTCAGCCTTCCTATTCAAATAATGAAATTTTATCTTCAAAACAAAGGGTTTGAATTTATAAATGGAAATCATGGAAATGAAATAGAATTTATCTACCAGGGAAAAAAAACCAAAATCAACAAGAATGAGAAGAGAGAAAAATCATCAGAATGAGAAATATTAACCCTTGTATACTTGTCTCCTGATCTCAACATATATAATATTTTGACCTAATTTTACCCTGCTCCTGGTCACAGTCCTACAGTGAGTTCCAAGAAGTGATTTCTCTTTGTATCATCTCACTGAAGTTGGTGGGTTTCCCTGAGCTTATGGAGTTCACAGCAAGATTGAGGTCAAAGTGGTTTTCACATTCTGCATCAGTTTTGGTACCTCAAGAAAGACACTGTTAACACCAGGCATAATTTTCTGTACATTTTTCCTCATTCCTCTGTACATCTTATTGCCTGCATTTATGAGGTAGAAGAGACGCAGCCTGTAGCCCCCAAATAATAATCATTCCACACTGATAATAACTGTCTTCTTTATAAGAACAATATGGGAAATGGAAAAACAGGGCTAAAGGGAAAGAAGATAAAAAATACATGCATGCAAGAAGCCAAACAAATCCTTGCACAGCATGGCCAAATGGGAAATCATTGTGGTTGCCAAGGTATAACTGAGAGTGGAACTTGGCCCTGTGTGTATATGCTATTAGCCTCATTTTCAGAGATGATGCTGTAAAATATTCATAATGCCAACCATATGCCTCTAGAGAGCTCCATTTGAATAATTTCCTAGGTCATAATAAAAATAGTTTAATCAGTCTTTACCTAGGCCATAGAGGACAGTTGTCTTCATAAAAAGCCATTTGGGAACAGTAGAGGTGGATTAGGTAAAAACTAAGAAATATGGGCTGAGCTGTATATGTGAAGGGACAGCTAATGTGCCAGATAATTGTGCTATTTCATTACATAGAAATAATACATATAAATTAATCTATCTTCATGTTCACAAATAATTTTCAGGAGTACATTGCAAAGTGGGGACTAGAATATCTAATATTCAAGTTTTTTTAAAAAATAAGGCTAGTGTTAAATGTCTGAGCAAATTAACTAACCTTGAACCTTGATCTTATACTAAGAATTATGATACTGCATTAAGCATGTTTTTTTATAGCTGGGTTGAAACCAAGAAAATTAATAAGAGATTGAGCACTTAGAATGAAAGTATAATAAGAAGTATAGTAAGAAATTCACAATAGTGAGGAAGAGTATGTTTTATACATTTCATGAGGCTAATTCCAATCCACTTCTTGTAAATAGACACTATTATTCTGGAGGGAGCTGGGAAGTTCAGGTCCCTGTCCTCTAACTCTTTATGCTGTAACTATTTTATTTGCCCTGATTCCTATGATATTAGGGCAGCTACACCTGCTGATCACCAAAAGGTGAAGCCAACACCACCCCCCAAGGCTGTGTGTGACCGGGTGCATTAGCAGCCTGCTCTGATCCTGTGCATTGAAAGCAGCACTCCCGTGAGCTGGTAGAAAAGAGTAAGGCAGAGGAGGAGCACAGAGCTCAGGACACAGTGCAACCCAAACCAGGGATAACAGTACAGCTAGAATCAGATATTCATAAACATTTTCCACGTATATGGGTTGTTGGGGGTGGTTTACTTTTTTTGTTTTTAATTTTTAGACTTCTCAACAAGTGTAGGTGAGAAATAAAAAAAAAATAATAAAATGCATCGTATGTAATCTGGGTTCAGTTTTGGCAGGCAGCTAGAAGGATGGAACATATATCTTGGTGTGTTCAGGTCATCATCTTTAAATGGTTACAGCTATCTATTCTTGCCATAAAACAGTGCATTACAAACAAAGTATTTAATGTAACTGCTTTGACAGTACAGATAAAGTTTATAGATAATTTAAGAAATTTATTATTCCTCGCTCCTTAAAGCCATTGTCAGTACCTGGAGAGTGTGAAATGTAAAGGCCATAAAAATAACTCAACAGACGCTCATTAGAGGGAACAAGAGATATGGAAGACAAATAAAGTGGCGTATAAAACATGCTTGATTTAGTAATTGCTTTCAGCATGCACCACTACTAAGCCATTAGATACTCTTCATTCGTGATGGTTCACAACTTTCTATGCCACAGTCTCTACTTCTATCTCGAGATCTTTTTAAAAACTTTTTTTAATTATTGATCTCCAGGGGAAGTCAGTGCTGAAAATGCAAGTCCCCACTAACAGCCCAGGTGCACTGCAGCAGCTGCAGCGCGGCTGTAACCCCGGCTCAGCCCCGCTGCTAACCTCAGCTATGACCTCCAAGATTTCCTCTCATGATTGTAAGAGGTAATTCACTGTCGTTTTCACTCCTTCAGAGGGACTCCTCGTGCTGACGCTGTCAGTCATGCCAATCTAGGCGCAGCAGGTTTGTAGCTCAGGACAGTCCACACGGGATTTGAGGAGAGCGGCCGACTTGGGCTGTTCCCGCTCTCCTGAGGTCCCTTTGTTCCTTAAGCAGTCATTTTCATTTCTGTTTCTTGAAGGGCTTAATATATGTTAATGAGATAAGCTTTGCTCGCTGTATAGATAGATAAACCTTTTAAAGTATGCTCCGGATCTCTTTTTTAATATGGGTAAGCTGAGTAGAGAGGCTGAAAGTCTCCCCCCGGGTTATGAAATAATTACTTAAAGCAGAACTCCTCTAACAGGAGTTAACTGCCACACTTTCCTACGAAATACAGATTTTTTCCAATAAAATCACAATTACTGCCCCATGTAAGAACTTAGTATTACAATATATTACCATGTTCTCAGTACAGAGTATCACAAACACCAAAGTAACATCGTTCATGAAAAATTAAAGACTACACATAACAAATAAGATATTTGCTTACGTAATTCAACTAAATGAGCAATTCTGTGAGGATTCCTTGCCATTCTGGACTGCAGTCTCTCATTTGATCTATTCTGGTTGCTGTAAGTCCCGTGAATATTTCTCGCAATTCCTGACCAGACCTCGGTAATGATCAAAGAAGACAAAGTCTCTACAGAATACTTCTCAGCTTTTATACTGAACTTACAGAACAGACATGCTGCTAGTCATATCCCTCACTAGCGGGCCTCAATATTTTGATTTTAAGATCTCACAGGCCCTTGGGACTCAGCAGAAACACATGGCAACTTCTACATTACATATGGGTTAAATAATAGGTAAGTGCAAAAAAAAAAAAAAAGGCAACAATTCCACTTTGACATTCCTGGGATGTCATAAACCAACAAAGCAAAGCTTGGGTGATTTACAAAAGTTACCAGAAACATTGGTTAGTTTTGCAGGTAGGGGTAGCTTCTTGAATGGAAAGCTCATCTAGTCCATAAACTATTAATTTACTATTGTTTTAAAAGCTGTGGCTGCTGTTTAGTTGCTACATCTCGGCATTAGGTTTGGCTGCGGCACCATAGCAGCAGTTCACGTTACACAAGTAATCAGAGAAATCTCTATTAAAGGGCCAGGTAGATTTCTACGACCTGAAAGCTTTAAAGGAGTGTTTGTGAAGGGCACCTTAGGATGCTATTTTCAAGTGTGATTTGACTATCATCTCATTTATTTAGCCACTTTTAAAGATCCCAGCTCAAACTAAATTGTTGAAATGGTCCCTCTGGCCTTGACACGTAGAAATCTTTAGAATTTCAATGGGTACTGTAACAAAGTCACCTAGGACAAGCGACGCGATGACAGATACTTATACACAGTTTGCATGCTGTGTGAAATTGGATTCTCCCTGGATATTTCTGGTAAGAAATAAATGTTGCTGTACAAACAGATACAAAGGGTACCAAATACCTTTACTTGATACCAGCAAGCCTCTCCATGTACTCTGTCACGTGAACAAACAGGTCCATACAGAGGGTTACACTTCTGTGTCATTTCTCTTACCAGCTGAGATGTATCGGCACAATTATGTGTGTATTAGCACGGGCTGTATTATAACTTAAAGGATAGAGACATCTAACTGGGCTATTTAATTGCCGTTAAATTTCACCTAGTTATTAACTCTTACCTGAATTTATCTGTGATTGACTTTTTTGTACTTGATATTTCCCTTGGTGGTAATTTGGAATCACTTTCGATCAAAAACCTATTCCCCATTAAGAAGAAGCAAGACTCTTTACACTATACAAGATATAGCTACATTCTGTGCATGCTTCTTTGCATTTAATTGTGGCTGGCACTTAATTACTGAGTTTATGGTTCATGCAGGTAGAATCTAATTTGTTATGATAATACTTAGTTTAAACCAAAGTGTTTATATGCCATATCAGTTTATGCTTCCTTTAAAGTTTTCCAGGCCCTCCCTAATTCACAGGAAGATGAGCAATTCCATAGGCCTATAGATCCATCAGTGTGCAGTGATTTAATTTGGAAAGAAAGATGAAAAAGAAAAAAAAAAAAAGAAACAGTGGCAAGTTACTTAGCAAGTGTCTCTCATCCACGTCTGGTGATACTTTGGAAAAACTAAGTTGGCAATAAATGAACACTATCCCTTTAACCCATTTTATTGATGTTGTTGCCTTAGGGAAAATAGAAGAACATGAAGGCAGAAAGTAAAAATAATTCTTTTCATCTGTTATTGTAAACAAAGATCTGAGGAGGGAATCTGAAAATCAAATATACAATGCTGGCTGGATCTAGAAAGCCTGTTTCTAAAGTCTTCTGACAGGCACGATTTTTCTCAGCAAATTACTTCTGGCCCTTTGGGTGTGCCAAAGTGAAGTTCATCCCTTCCTGACAGGATTCCTCCTTTGGAGGACAGATACAGCCACATTTCCAGCTTTTCTATCATCACCAGCTCTCCCCGCCATCCCCGTTTCCCTTCTGGCTGCCTTTCCTGAGCACAGCACTGAAGTCCTTTAACAGGGCATAAGGGCCCAGGATCCCCATGCAGCCTTAAAAGAACGGAAAGGTGGATGATCCCTGGGAGAGGAACAGGTGAAGTGAGCAATGGACCTCCAGTGAGGTTGTGAATAGAGTTTACTCTCACTATTACCTACTACAAGGAGAAATGTGGCAAATTTGCAAGACAAACAGTGCCACGGCATACCCCTTTCAACTCTATCAGCTGTCCCAGTTAGTAAACTGGGTTTATCAGCTTGAGGGCTGCTCACTCCTTAGTCTTGCCCATGATCTTTAATATGTGCATGGTTTCCCACCAAAGCATTTCGTACCCTTTGGGAAATGAGAGAGTGAGACATTTTGTAAGCAGTGTGCTGCTTTAGTATTGCTGCTGCGTGGAACTGCTTTGCATAGACCACAAACTAAAGAGAAAGACAGAGGGAGAAAAAAATAAAACAAACCCACAACCCCTTCACTGAGGGGTGAACTGAGCTTGGTAAAAAACAAGTATAGTGTACTGGAGGCTTTCAAAGTCCTGTGAAGATCTCTAACACAATTTCCTCCCTCCCAGGAAATTCTGGTCGTGCCAGCTCCAGTTCTTGGATGGAACCCCACAACAGACCCGCCAGCATAAAGCCTCATTAGTGGCTTTTAGTTCAGATGTTGATCCTACAGCTTGTGTTCATTGAAGCATTTGCATATATTTCTTTATAGGTACTGACCGAGGCAAATCAGTTATTGTAAGGTAATAGATTGTGTACCTATATAGAGGAAGAACTAAGTTGACAGTTCAGATTTTCATATTTTCCCCACTTATATATCATGGGAGGTCATTTAAGACTTTCAGCATGGGGAACAAATTGATACAGATCAAGAAGAAAGCTAATTTTCCGATTTTTGTCTTATTTTTCTGTTTATAGGTGTGACTATAGAAATTTGCTTCTGAAGGAAATTTAATATTCAGCAGATCTAATGCAGTCTTGCAGAAATGTTTTCTTTGTTGTTTTTGAAATACAAAGTCACAGAATTAGCAAAGGAGAAGTAAAGGAGAAATGATGGAAAAAATCATTCCCAAAATTGCAGGGTTAAATTTTCTCTCAATAAGTGATCCTCAGGAGCCCCAGCCTGGCGTTGGCAAAGTCTGAGAATTACTTTTGTTTACAGCTGAGTTACCAGCTATCGCTGTTTCAAAATGATGTTGGGTAATTCCATGTTATGATTTATTGCATCTCAAGATGGGTAGAGTAAATTTATTCTTTATACATGTCTTTCCAGAGAAATGCATTAACTGGATGACTAGTAAAGATGATCAGGATGTTTAGTCCCTTTTTCTTTCACGGTGTCAGTCTGAAGCTCATGAAGTCGGAGAAAAGTCTTTCCTTTGGTGCCAGTCACATCTCTTTTTCTTTCTTTCTTTCTTTTTGTTTGTTTTTTTTTTTTAATTCACATTCTTCCTGTTTTATTAAACAGGCTGGTTTTTTTGTTGTTGTTGTTTATTTATTTTTGTTTATTTTTGGGGATTTTCTGTTGTTTTAATAAAAGAAAAGCTAGTTTAAAAATTAAGAATAGGTCTGCTCGAAAGATCACATGTTACAGTTCCTCTATATTCAAGATGTAGTCACTATGTCACTACTAAATTAGTTCACAACTGATTTTTTTTCTGTAGTCCTGTTACTTATATACACCAGAAATAGGTCTTCTAAATTTCTCCCTGCTGCACACAAGTCTGAAATAGTCTTTTTTTCTTTTGTAATAAGTAAAAGCACTAAAGGGAAAGTTCTTAAAATAATCTAGGAAATAATAGGCAATTATTTCCTCTGTTGGACTTAGTGCTTTGTTCAGTTTCCACATCTTCATTCAAGAGAAGATCTTTTAAAAAAAACTTTTCTGTGTAGAGAAAGCTTTGTCTTCTGAAGATGGTGGAACAAGAAAAGAACAATAAATAAAGGGAGAATCTGTGTCTTTCTTTCTTTTAGTGTTTGTGTTTGTTCTTTCTCTTTTTCTGACTGAGTGATGTGAGCTGTGTTGGATCAATAATCTGTTGATCTCTTTTCCGTTATGTAATTCCTTCCCAATTAACATCTTTCAAAACTTTTAAGTTACTATACATGTATCATGAACGTAAAAAACACCAACAAAAAAACCTCATAAAACCAACCTAACAAAAAAATCTGAAAAAAAGCTCAGCAAAATCATTTCAGCAATTTCACTTCGGTGCCAAATTTTTACTGAATGAGAATTTTAAGATTCTATCACTTAAGGTTTCTCTGTTCGGCATCTGTCTGCAGTGTCAAAATAGTTTAATATCCACACACAAATTTCCAGATTCACACAGTGAGGCGCATATAACTTCGTAGTCCACCTTACAGAGTATGTCTATTTACGGGCACACATATTGCTAAGCAACTGTCCCTTATAGGTGTAACAGTCTTTTGCTTCCTTTCAACACTTCAAGATTTTACATTCACTTTCAACACAGAATTTTTGAGCATATTTATCTTAGGTGGCTGTGAGCGGAAGTCATTACAGGATATACCTAAAATATGCTCAATAAAGGCAAGCTGACTGGTACAGAGTCTGAGTGCTCTATGTGCCTGTAACAGGCTTGACAACCTGTTTGTCTGAAATACTCCACCCGATTAGCAGGTGTTGAGCCTATCTGGAAAGGCAGGTGGGGTGTAATCTGATTTCTCTAGGAGACGAGTGATTACTCCACCCAGATAGAAGAGATAGACAGAGAGACTCTTTAGATCTAGACTATGGTTGCAACTTAAATTGCTGCTGGGCTTGGTGAGACTGCTTGAGCTGATACCCAAGAGTATTGTTATTTTCTTTCCTAATAAAGCCATGCCCAAAATATGGGACAGGTTTACTCTGCAAAGTAAAACCAATTTTCTTTTAAAGTTGTGGTCAGGAAAGAACTGGCTTCTGCTTGACCTCAAGGCTTCCCAATGTTTTGAGTTATTCCTGAAACACTCTTCTGTTTGTTAAATAAATTCATTCTGCGCTGTAGGAAGTGCATACTACTGAAAAACATAATAATTCAAGACAAAGGAAGTTTGCTAACAATCATGGAAAGGTTTAATGTTCCACAATCATGCTGTGGCTGCAAAATCCTGAAAACCCACTTGTTTGCTGGACTCCATCCACAAAAGTCTTTGTTTTGCCTTGCTAACTACGCATTAACCAGATGTACAAAAAACCCGAGATGGTCATTAAATCAGGTTTTTAGTGCTGCAGCCTTCTCTTGACATCCCTCTAGCTATCCGCAGGTTCAGAACAATTATCTGCATCTGCTGAATGAGGGTTTAAGGACCGGCAACAAGTCTTGTCATTTGAACACACTGAATGCAGAAAAAAATCAGAGAAATTTTACTTCCCAAGATCGCTAGGTCAGATGGTTAGTGCTAACAACAAAGATTGGAAGGCCCGATGTGTTCAGTCTGTGTAGTCAAGGGAGGCATCTTTACAGCGTGGCTTCTAGTGACATCTAAAGGCTTCTGGTTTAAGGCTGTTCGCAGAACGGACCCTAAGGAGTATCCCGCCTGGCTTAGCTACCTCCATGCTTAACCTTAGTGGTAAACTCTGGGCCAAATGACCAAGTACCAGCAGTGACTACCAAATCCGCAAGCAGGCAGGTAGACAGGCAGGAAGACATTTGGTGTTTCACCCTCACTAACACAAAGGAAGAACCAGAGAAGCTTTCTGTCTGCTGTGCAGGAGTGCTGACACCACAGCTAGTTTTAGCTGTTGGCTAATAGGGCATGCAGTTTTGTGGCTTGAAGGAATTGGGATGTATCTGCTTTTATTCAGTGGCTTTTTTTTTTTTATCATATGCTTTGTTAATCGGCTTCTTTTTTCTTGTCTTAATGCTTTAATGGTTTAAATTCATGCAGACCCTGCAACTTGAGTAAATTATACATTTTAACTATTCTCATGAACTCTTGTCATATCAAAAAATCAGACAGATAATAGGCATAACTTAATCAGAAAGATAACTGGAATTACAGTAAGCTGTACTAGGCAACCAAAAATGTCTCATCAGCTCTCATCAGCACCTTCACTCTGAAATTTCTCAGAGGACACCTTGACAGCAAAGGAAAATCTAGATGTGGAATTAATCAATTGTTCCTCTGCAAGGTTGGCAGTGGTCAGCGTGCCTAAGAGTAGTGTCATTTCTGACATCTTCAGGAGGATCAAGTCCTCCAGATCATGATCCAATATAAGGGCCACTGAACCTGGGGGTTTGTCAGGTTTTTCAGAGCTCTGAGGTGGGAAGCCAAGTGCAATTAGAATTCAGTCCACAAAATAACAGAGATTTATAGGAGACTAGGTATTTCAATTACCTAGACATATTCTAGGTTTATATTGATTTGTGCGTGTAAATGTGTGATGCAATTCGTACTGTTTATAAGGCTTTGACTAATGGGGATGTAATCTCCAAGAAGTAAGTAAATAGAAATCCCTTTCTGTAACACGGACCCTGGTACTTCAGCTGCTCACCTTACTCAGCACTGCAGACTAGCTCCTTTTCGGAGGGTAGGACTGTAAAACCATTGATCCTGCTAATTGCAAGATACAATAATGACAAAACAGGGATGGAAATGATGTTATTGACCCCAGCTGCAAGGGGTACGCAGTAATAAATCATAGTCTGCAGATGTTTTCATGCCATCTGGCCTCCCCCGCACTAAAACCATGCACCTGCCTATACAGGTTCAGCTGGAAGGTTCTCTCATGGAGTACCAGTGCCAGGCATGATGCCCCCACCCACTAGGGACTGTACAAAGCTCCCAGTACTCAGGGACTCTCCAGTACTGCCAATGCAGCACTTAGCTCCACAGCTTCGCCGCAGTGTTACCAACTATCTTGCTCCAAGAAAATAAGATTGTAAAGGATCATTGCATTTTAACAGGACTGGAGTAATTTGCTTTGTTCCCTGCCTGTTCTGGGCCTGTTTAAGCAGGCTGTGCTCTTTGACCAATATTTTTCAAAGTGTTACTGTAGTAGAAAGAGGGAAACTGATATTTTTTAAATAACGTTGCTGCATTTTACGAGACCTTGCGCATGAGCAGCAAGACCAGTGAAAGCACATGCCATGCAGAGCTCACCCTGAAGAGGACCTCCTTGCACATGCTTCCTGACACACTGAAGTTTTTGCAGGATCTAGCTGAGCATCGATCAGCTGTGCACCTGGCAATCACACATGTATTTATTGCACTAACAGTCCAGAAATATTTCCTTGAAATATTGCTGCTGCATGCTGAAAAAGATACTTAGCCAATATAGGCTGAACTGATCGCAGGTGGCAGTAGCCCACTAGCAAAAGAGAGAAGTTAAAAAGCTCACTGATGAAGTGTGGGACATCTTTCAGCAGTGTGATAAAATTGAATGGCAGCAGTAATATCAGGGATTACTCACTCTCCGTGGATATCCCTGACCTCGTCACTTGAGAATTCAACTAAATGGACAGAAGAAGAAGAAGAAAAAGTAAACATATTAATTAAACTTATGCATGCGACTTTATGTGGAAATTGTCCATCCATTTTGGTTTGAAAGACAAAACACATATTTATTTTGTTTGTCCAGCTGTTAGACGATAGCTTTAAATCCCCTTGTTCATCCAGTTTAGACAAAACCTTCTGATTTTTTAATCACTTGGCTGTGTGGGAAGGCTGATATAAAGGAAGAATGTGTTACAGGGTCTGATCCTTATCTGGATTAAATCAGCAAAAAACTGTTGAAACTAATGATACTGTAATGGATTTTTAGCCTTCTACTTATTGCCCTGCATAATCTGGCCATTTGCATTTGCTGCAATATCTGAGAAGCAGTATGGACGTCAATGTTGGTTAAAAAAAATGAAACAGCTTGCTTAAAATAAGGAGAAAAATCTGGATATTAGTTGGTCACAGGGACTTAGCCTTTAACTTCCACTTGAAAAGACGTCATTAAAAACTATTTGCTGCATCAGTAATCCAGATTGAAGGATGTAAGTTCCAGGCTTCTGGAGGAGAGATAATTACTGGAAACTCATAAAACCCACCTAAATTCTGTTTTAAATTTCATACGCGGAGCAGATGTTTTGACAGATGGATGGACTTTATTTTTGTAACTGTCCGGGAAAAGTCTGCATAACAGCCTAATCAGTGTTACATATCTGTAGTGTTTGTTTTTCAATCTTTCTGCATTTGGCTCCTATGCTTTTGGTTGCAGGCATTTTCTTTGTAATTTATTTTTTCAGGTTAATCTCTCTCTGCATGAGCCCTTCTATCAATTTGATATATAAATATTAGAAAACTCTTAAAAAACAAATGTGTGTGTTTGGTTAGTAAGTCAGATCTTCATATAGTGGATGCCCTTCTGGAAAACTTCATTAACACTTTATCTTCTCTTCAAGACAGGCCCTCTGCCCTTACACATAGTGTATGATATTTGGCATTGAAATGCGGAGTTAAGATCTCTTTTCAGACACACCAGACCTTTTTGACTTTAATTCACACTCTGAATGTGACAGTCTAATAATTTCTTAACTTGTTCTGCAAGCAGGAGTTTAGTATGGCAGAATTTGCATTGAGGCTGGTGCTTTGGCTGCATTACCCTGGTATGATGCAAATGGTTTCAGTCTCTTTTGTTTCAATAAACTGTCAGCGTGAAGCTGAGGATCTGAACCCCATAATCTCCTCAGTCAAGTTTAGAGGAAGTGTGAAAATCTATAAAGTACCTGAAGTTAAAACCTTTTTCTCACCTGGGAGTGTCCAGTAAACTTCTGGGGCACTGTTCCCTCCAGGTGGCCAAATGAACCTTTAACTCCTGTACACAAGGTCGCGTGGCTTCAGTTGGATGTCTCTGTGTCCTTAAATGCCAGGCTAACCCCAGGAAAACCTGTAGAGTCTGTTCGGCCTTTGGTGAGGGATACAGTCCATCATTCCTCCAGCAGAGAAGCAAACTGGGTTGTGCCCCGCTTTTGGGATGAGTCCTGCAGCCACCACACATAGCAGAGCCAGGACAGGGCGTTAACCATTTATTTGGCCTTGCTTTGGAGGTCATTGGCAATCATGCCATCAAAAGACTGTTTGCAGAAGCAGATCCAGCAGTAAAAACAAATCCAACTGTAAAAACATTAAAAAGTAGCTATCTAAAGAAGTTCTCTCTGTCAGGATAGAAAGAGAAAGACCTTACGGGCTATGCTAAAAGGTCTCAGAAATTATGTAGAGGATTAGCTACTTGGATTTTGAGATAGAGAAACTTTTGTACAAGGCCAGAGGCGGAACCTACAGCTCTTGGGGAAACCTTATACCATTTATTGAAATATAAATGAAGATTAATACTCTCCGGGGTAGGCAAGATAAATGAATGAGGGTTTCGAGGACTGCAGTAACTCCCACGTTTTCTAATTTTTTCTTTGAATATCTACCTCAATCATTCTGTACCATATGCAATCATTTATGCTTTCTGCTGTACATATGTATATATAAAGTCAAGCTTTAAGGCACAAACCAGTGTTTAGCTCTATATAGACAAGAAAAGTTTCCTAATATTAAGTTGCCCATTGTAATAAACAGTATTATTAGGTGGAAGAATTTATAATGATTCACTGTGGTGATTCCAGTGCTCTTCTTCCTACAGATTTATTTTCATAACCCATCCAAGTACTGCTTTCTTGTTTATGGAGAACTTTGTAAACCTTGCATTCATTTTAATTCATATTGTTAGGCTAAACGTATTTTAAACTGCCACACCTGATTTCCACCTGGAAAATAATTTTTTTAAAGTCTAATTTTCTTCCTTTGGCTCTTTTACTTGATGAATAACAATATTCAAAGGGTATGGATATGTCCAGCATATGTCCCCTTTAAACAACATGCCTTTCCTGGGAAAAGTGAAATTGAATACAAAGGTACCGGGGGTGAACTCTCGGTGTTTAAATTCCCTGACAATTTGTTCCTTACAGCTTCTGGCTCTGGGTTACTTCCTCTTCCTCTAGTGGATATTTTCTCCTGTCTGCTGTATTTTACTGAGATACTACATTTCTTTTGTTGTCTTTGTCTTCTTTCCAGTGCCTTACACTCTGAGATCATGTTGTGAAATGCCTCGATCTGCTGGCACAGACCTTCACACTGACAATATAGTGCTGGCCTGGGGGTCTGGCAAGGGGAGACGCTGCTGCCAAGTGGGACAATCCCAGTTGGAGACACCCAAGTCATTCCAGGCCTCCAGCCAAGGGGGTCGGGGAGTTGCTTTGTAGTCAAGTTGACGTAGCCACCGGTGTCGGGACCAGCAGAGCTGTCTGCCAGGTTTCACAACCAGCGGTGTCTGAATGCCATTGTAGGAGCCTTGCCATGAGGGCAGGAATGGGGAAACAGAGACTAAAAATGGGAGTCTGTTGCCCAAGTCTCATGTAGTGGCAGACTCAAATTGCATTCAATACACACACACACTCCCTGATCAGAATACCTTCTTTGTCATACATGTGTGCTAAGCTTTGTAGTCTGATAAAATCAAAGCTGCTGAAGTTGATATATTACGGATCTGTGGGAAGCTTTTTTTTCCTAGAGCCACATGAACCAGGAAAACTTATTATTCACTGTCACAAAGCAAACTCTTGCTAAGTTCAGAATACGAAACACGCAAGTACAACATTTTCACACGTGATGCTGTACCTGTGCAGCTGTACTTGAGCATAATTAAATGAAGGAATCTGGTTGCTCCGGGATTGAAATCAATGCGCCTGTTGCTATTGTTCCAGGGAGAATAGCACTGCCTCCTAGGGAGGGCAGGAACTTCACTTCGAACTTCCTGAGTTGACAAGAGCTTAAATCAGAACTGTAACTTTACTTTGATGTCATTTATTATGGTTTAATACCCCTTTTTATTTATTTTTTTACAATCATGTAAATTATATAATGAAACCTAATCTGTCAGAGAGGTGTATAAGAATTTACTGAATAGACATTAATGGTTCCTTTATGCAACTATAAAACACAAGGAAGCTGTAAGAGCAGTCTGAATTGGGCTAGGAAATTTAGATGTTATATAAATTTATTTGTCACAGTCAAGGGTTTATTGCTGTAGGTATTTACCTTCCCCATTGTTTAACTGGGCTGTGTATTTCTCAGGCACCTCTGGTAAAAACCATGTTGTATGAGGAGTTAAGGAGGGCTTAAAAGCAGGGATGAACAACCCAAATCTGCTTTTGGAAAAATATAAATCCAGAGTAACTCGACTGATACTAACGTAGTTACGCTACTATCCGGAACACTTGAAGCTCAAAACATGGCTATGACAGAGTTAAATTCTATGCCCATACTAGTCTGGAATAATTCAGCGAAGCTGATGATAGAATTTTGCTTAATTTTCATCCGTAGAAATCAAAGACTGCCTCCAAACTAAGCAAGGTTTTCCATCTCACCTTTAAAGTATGAGTTATCTAATAACGTCTTGCTGTGTATTATAGATAAGCAGCTGAACAGTATTTAGCGAGGGCATATAGAGACACAGGCGGCGGGTTGCCAGGTTAGTACAGCTCCTCTGAAATCAGCCCAGGCTGGCTGGATTCACGCCCGCTGTGGGTCTAGCCCATGTACTCACCACAGTCTGCAAAGGTGTGTGTACACCAGCCTCTAACGTGTCAGGTTCTTTGGGCAGTCTGTTTTTGAAGGCTGTAATACAGCATAGTAGTAGAGCACAAAAACATTCTTTAAGTCGCGATACATCAAACCAGACAAGGCAAAGCACAGTCCTGCTGACACAGTGGTGTGATTAAATTTGGCCAGATACCACTGTAAGTGAGAAAATTCTGAATTATTTCATAATGCACAAATCATTGGTCAGTTTTAAGTTACAAAGAGACAAAGTCAGATGTTCTGTCTGAAACACAAAATATCAGAATTTAAGGTAGGATCTATTTCATTTTTTTTTAAAAAAATTAATGTTATATGAATTTGCAGTATTTGCCCATTTTTACTCTTGAAGGCATTTAATTAATGACTCACTTACATGGTTTTTCCCTATTTATTTTATTAAAAAGAAGAAGGGAAAACAGCATTAAGAAAAATATTGACACATACATTGTAATTTTGATGATTTATGTTATGTATTTGCTTAGTACTCTACCACCGTGACAGTGGAAAGCAGTCTGTGGATACATACACGTATAATAAATGTATGCTCATGTTTATACATGTGTGGGAGGAAGTATACGTATGCACCAGAAATTGTGTATGTTTTTATTAAGAAAGGTCAGAATGGAAAGAATTAAGAGAGACCCCTAGAACCATCCATCTCTATTTCTTTCAATTTCCTGTTGAATTACCTTAACTATCGCTGTTTTCCATCTCAGTTGGAAAGATAACTTAAGTTATCAGCAGTAAGCCAAGGACATAGAAAGATTCTGGGTGCTCTTTTTAGCACATTGCCATTATCTGTTATGCAAATGAACAATAAAATTAGAATAGCAGTGTCATTTCAGCACAGTCCTTTGTGTAAGGCTGGGAATCAGTATTTAATATATGTAAGTTTGTTGCTCTTCCCTCGGGTGGCCTAAGGCATGCCTCAAATTGCACGTGTATTTTCCTGGCAAAGCCATTATTTTGTGTTTGAGAGTATAAGGTTTAATTAGCATGCAAGTTACAGAAATGGATGATGCCAGTCAATGAGGTTCCTGTGGAGGTGGTAACTCAGGCGGTGTTTCCATGGGCCCTGGTCCACTTGGAGAGGTACAGCTGAGTGCTGTACCAAAAAAGTCATCAAATATACATAGAAAAGCTTTCTTTGTTTTAAACACAAACTTTAGTGGAAATGGTTATTTTATTTCAATGTTCTTACTTTTCTCCTATTTGAAATCCATTATTTGTAATTGTGTCACTAAACTGATTCACAGGCATTGACATATTTCTTTTCATTGTTAGACCTGATTGAATTAAAAATAGTAAATAAATGGAAAAAGTTGACATCTTGACTTTCAGGTTAGACATTTCAATTTAATAACATACGGCATTAATGATGACATTTTTGTTAACAGATAACAGCTAATACTTGTACTAGGGACTGTTAATGTTGCTGTTAAGTTTTTAATTGCTGGGAACTAGAATTACTCAGATGGATAATTTACTTAGGTAGAAAATGTAAACTCCAAGCCTTGCATTCTAGGGGCTGTCAATAATTGCATTAAAGTTTAGCATATGTATTCATCTTTGTACAACTGTCCCCTAAACAGGGTTGAGGCAGCATTCATATTATTGTTAGAAATGTTATATCAATGATTTGTTTTTCATCAACTCCTTCCATCTGGCCCATCTTTCTTCTAATTGTTACTTAGTTGAGTACAAGCAAACAGTTGGTCCATTTTTCTTCATTATTTCTTTCTGACACATTTCTTTAAATGAGTTTTGTCTTACAAACACAGCAATAGCATAAATTACAAAGATGAAGCATGTCTGAAACAAAAATTGGGACATTTTTTTGTGTAATCTTTGCTTCAGGGGTGGGTGCTTTATTAAATGGCAACCAAAGACATTCAAATGAGAACCTAAATCAGGCTATTTATTAAATGCTTAGCAGTAAACAAGCTTATAAACAGCATGAAATGATCACACTTTTAAAATCTGTTCATTCAGCCATACATCTCTAACATAGACGTGCTCCCATTAGTCATAATCACTGAATTAACTCTGTGGATACGTTTTTTTCTTCCCTTTTCTTTGCAGAGAGAATGTGCTAATTTCATCAAGGTGCTTAAGGCTTACAACCAAACCCACTTGTATGCTTGTGGAACAGGGGCTTTTCATCCAGTCTGCACGTATATTGAAGTTGGAAGCCATCCTGAGGTAAACTATCTTAAAACAATATTTTTCTTTTTCCTTTTTTTTAATCTGTATTGGTGTTTAGCCATGATTTCTTCCTGCCAAAATGCACTGTCGCTCGTTTCTGTGGCTCAGTGAGTGGATCTGGTAAGACCTGCTTCTGCATCAGGTGCTGACGTGCTGATTGATAAATCACAGCAGAATCTCTACTTTTCTCCCCTACACAGCATCTCTTCCCCCAGGGACTTAACTAAATACGAGTAGTCCCATTTTACCTGGAAGTTAAAAGTACTCTCTTTTTTTTTTGTTGGGACAGCTACCAGCTGTAAGAGGGGTAGTTCAGCCTGTGTGTTTGTTCTGGGGCCAGCTCTGTCCTTTAGTCTCCTACCAGTCAGTACAGTCTGACACTGTGGCAGCTTTCTCCCAACTGGGCATTAAAATAGTGTCACACACTCATAAATCCCACTTCTCGTATTTGTCCTAACACACTGACAGTTTTTCATGTGACCCCGGTTTTGTTTCTTTACTTTCTAGTGAAAAATAAATCACTTTTCCTCTCTCCTTTCCCCCATTTTTTTTAATCTGTAGCTTGCTGATTTTTGCTTAGTGTTGCAGAAGTGTTGCAGTGGCTCTCATTCTGTTTTGTCAGTGATCGCCACAACCAAATACATCAGCGTGGTCTTCCCTGGTGAAAAACAGTATCTCTCACAGAAAGCAATAGAACTGTGCTGGCTTTCCTGGCTGAGGATTTGACTGGAATGTCTCTGTGCTCCATTTCAATACTTCTTCTCTCCAGAAAAAAACAATCTTGTGTTTTCCTGTTGAGTATGTAACACAAATTAGTCCACTTCATTCTCGACCTGGCTTACCTGAGTATTGCTCAATGGACTGGTTCAGTTTAAGCACTAGGCTCTTGATGTGTTGTTGTCAGCAGTCACTAATTTATGGATATGTTTTACTGGTGAATCCATAGTTCTGTTACTTGTAGCTTCTGTGATCTTTGAAGAACAGCTCTTTCAAGTTACCTTATGGTTTTGCAGTTCAGGTTTGCAGATTTCCCTGAAAATAAAGACATCATTGTTAAATGAATGAGGACTCAGTTATTTAAAAATCAGAATTTCTTCTTGTAGAAAAATTAACGGAGCTTTTGAGTGTTGACTTTATAGTCTGGGAACCATTTTTAGCTATAAAAATGTCTTTTGATATTTGAAACATGAGTCTTTGAATGTTCTAAGCATAAGGGTTTGAAGGGATAAAGGAGCTGCAAAGTAGAAAGTTTTTTTCATATTCTTTAATGCTTTATTCCAGAATGCATTCTTGGCAATTAGTGATTGTCTCTTGACCACACACAGTGTGTCATTGCTTACTGCATTAAACAGATTCTCTGCTTCCTGAGATCCATTTGGGAATTGGTAGACATATTAATTAACTCTAGTTCTGTAAGATGTGTGTCAATCAATTCTTGGCTATCTGCCAAGTGAATCTCTGCTGAGAGATAGCTGGTATGAGGTCATTTACTTCTACATTTGGCTGTTTTATGACTGTACCATAAAACTAACACACACTTTATCAAGGATTTATAGACAAGATGATCAGAGATGAGAGGCCAGATCCAACCTTGGTTTAACATTCTAGATTTTGAGTCTTGAGTCAATGATGTGTTTGGCCCTCAAGCTGAAAGAGGATGTTTGTTTTAGCTTCTTTTGAGCATTCCCTAGCTATGAACAAAAATCTAAATTGTTGCTTTGTTGGTCATTCATGCAGTAAGTTTGTTAGTTCCCCTGTGCCTGAATCATTCTCATGACCCTTAGTTTCATCTTTGCAAGCCAGGGAAGTCAGGAGCATGTTTATGTGAACTGCCTTGGACACTGGTAGCTTTTGATTTCCTTTTCATACTTGAGCTGGGAGTGAAATCATCTTCACCTGCCCTTTCAGTGGCACAAGTTTCTCTATCCTCTGGACAGTTGTGCAGGAGGAGTCACTGCTTTCTCAGCCCAGGTCTGCCCATGCAGAAAGTGGGGCAAGCAGGAGGCAGCAGTACCCACCTCTTCTCAGGCTTGGACAAACCTGAATGTCAGCCTGGCTTCTGTCCCTTGCAAAGGCGAAAATCAGACAAGTAAGTGAATTTATTAGGTTTGCAATGAAAAATAATCTGGCCAGTCTCTGTCTTTCAGCTAGAGCCTGCTCCTTCCTTTCCCAGACAACCTAGCAAGGAATTTCAAATGCGCATCTCTCCCAGAGCTGGGGAAGAGGAGGGTGTGTGATTGACAGCAGCTATTAGAGACACCACGAATGGGGGTGGGGGTGGGGGGGTAGGGGGGGAATACAGTATTAACCCCCACAACCCTGCACACTGCATCTGTGAGAGACAGATGGTTTATGTTGTCGTGTCAGACAGCAGCATTGGACGTGTCAAAGGGCCACTGCTTCTGTATCTTGTACAGTTTATACCTCCCTAGCGTACTAAAAAAGATAAAAAGTATAAGCAAAGGCAAGCAGTTGATTTTGAGTTAAAAAATTGCCATTTAAAACATTTCCCGAAGATTCATTTTCTGCCACAACACTTGTGGAAAATTAACTGACTTCACCATCTGCTTATTTATTTTTCAAGCTCTTAGAGAGGTAAATGTGAACTGATTAGGGGAATAGTCAAGGAATGTACCTACTGTCTAATAAGATTGCTTGTTTATGTGAGCGCTGAATATAACCCACCTGCCTGAGTCCGATGGAGGAGAGGAAATTAGTGCGTGCCAAACTGAAGAGGATGGAGAAGTGGAATTTAAAGAAGAATGACAGGTGTAGAGGAGACGCTGGAAACAATAGGAGTAGGCAGCAGGAAGCTGGAATATGGTACGATTTTTATGACTGGGGAAAGGAAATAAGCTACTTTGTGTGACAGTCATAAAGTAATGGGAATATGAATTCTTATATCTGTGGAATACCTCTCTGATATGGAGCAGCATATCACAGACCCATTCCATACTTGAAGAAAACCATTTCCAGTGATGAAAGTAGGCAGGTCTAATTGAGTTTGATGAAGTACAGTATCAGAAATAATAAAAAGGTAAAAGGATATGAACAGCATGCTGTGCATCTGATTAAAAATGATCTGTGCAAATCTATACAACCTAATATGTTGTGAATTACATCGCAGCCTAAGGAGTAAAGCAGACTAATCTTCCCTTAAATCCATTCCAGATGTGTAAGTGAATAACCACAGTATTTGGAGAGAAGAATAAAGTTAATGTTTGAAAAGACTGTAAGCACATAAGCCGTGAGTAAGCAGGAAATAACATATTTAGAGAGAGCGTAGCATGTGTATATGCAGAAAATATCTGAGGAGAGCCTAATTTGAAGCTTGACATGATCTATTGGAGAGGCTATATATTTGTACTTTCGCTGGGGCAAACAGGCTCATATGCAGATGTCTGTATCATTCGTGCCCGAGTTTAGGTGAGATGACCTAACACAGACACCTGCAGCAAGTTCAGGGATCTCGTGTTAGGCAACATGTAGCATTCTCTCCTCATAACGCAATATAATACAAGAAACCGATTACAAGACAAAACAAGAAACTAATTAGTAAAGCTATGTTCTGCTCCCACTGACTTTTGAGGAAACAGGATTGGATGTGTAGGAATGTTGTACTTAATGGTTGCAAAATTGCACGTCAGATCTGTGCTTGAAAGGAACAAATCCAACTGCAGAGAGACACAGAGGTGCATTAAACCCACTAGCAAATCACAACAGGATGCAGAATGCACCTGCCTGTGTATGCCTGAGCAGGGAGAAGGAGCCCTGCTCTCCTTCCCCAGGGCTCCCTTTAGGGTAGTTTGTGTGACCCGGCAGGGAACAGTCCTGTTTAGGAAAGAACAGGATTTTCCATTTACCTAACCCCTACACAGAGGTGGAGGTATTGAGAATGCCCTATAGAACTTTTTCTTTTTTTACACTCCGACCGGCATTGCAAGAACTGTACAAAATTCTTTGCCAGATCCTCAGCAGGAATACATTAAAGTTTCTTCAACAGAGGTAAATCAATAGACACTGTCTGAAGAACTAACCCGGCTTCTTTTATTATCTCCTAATTCCAAATTTCTTGTCATTGTTCAACAGATTAAAACTCATTTTTAACTGAACGAACTTAAAAGATCTGGGATCACTTTACTTGCAGGTTATTTCTCATTCTTAATCAATAAAGAAGCTCTAAATTTAGTTCAGATTTATGATGTACATAAAACATTAAGTTATTGCATATGAAGTTATATAACGTTACCACCTGTAACGTATTTGCTTTTTCCGGACTCTGTGTATTTTAAAAATCTTTGGTTCAGCTCATAAAATTTTGCTGAATTATACTTTCCACTTTTTTTATCCCTTCTGTACCTCACATTAGAAGAGGTCTAGAGTACATTTTTCTAAGTAGAGGACATCCTGTTCTGATACATTTATACATCTGTCTTTTTTGTGTGTCTGTGTATATCATATAGATTTGTACAGGGATGGAAAAGCAGGGGTTTTTTTTCCTAAGAATGACTTTGAAGGAACGCATTTACTTGAAGGACCAGTGCTACTGCTGGTAGAAAACACGTTGTATTTCATTATCTAATATAAAATTCAGGGTGAAACATTGACTTCAGTGGGAGCAGATGTGGCATAAATTGGCCTAACTTCATTGAAGACAGCAGAGCTGTGTCAGTTTACATCAGTTAAGATTCTGACCTGTGGTTTTTAAATGAAACATTTGAGCAAATTATTTTTTAAGTTAAGAATCACCTTAGGCTAATTTGCTTCCCATATAATTAATTATTCCTTTACATGGCATTTATATGCTTACCAAATATAAAGAGAAAATATGAAAGAAAAGGGTATTGTTAAAGGATGATTCTCATTTGTGATATAGTAATTGCGTGATGGAGCTATTATGTGAGACATACTAATTCTAAGCATCACTATAATCACAGAGAAATGCCAATAAACCTCTAGTTTATGGTCTGTAACAGGATTTTAACCTTTGACCTTTCAAACCACTAGATATCCTGTTACTATAGCACATGAAAATAAAACTGAAGAGCCAGATCTCTAGCTTATGTACAGTGTAAGTACCTTTTAGAGCACTTCTTCCAGTTGCCTGGGTAGTTTTGCTGTGGAAAAACAGGAAACGTGTCTTAGATGTTTAAAGGTTAATACACTTCACCTTGTTTCATAAAAAGCGGGATAAGAAATTCTGCTGTGTTGGGAAATCCCAGGTTCTGGACCTTTTTACTACGCTGATGTTCTCGTCTGCAAAGGATGGCAGGTAACAGGATAGTCAGGGTTAGGCACACATATGTCCAGGCATCTCACAGGGTCAGTGGCCAAAATCACACAATAAAGGGGTTTGATTCCTCTGGAGGCTGCTGGGTCTGCAAACCATCACTTCCGCTGCTCCACATGACATCGATTTTCAGTCTCTCAGGCTGCCCTGTGTGAAAACTCTTTGCATAAAATCAGGCTTTTCGCACATGTACAATTTACGGCCACTCGGTAAAAAGAATAAATCTTGACATAGATACAATCTTCCTGCCATTTTGGAGGTATACAGTTTTATTTACAGTTATATGTGCTATATATAGCATATAATTCTTTTTTCCAAGCCATAAGTCACTATAACGTTGGTTGGGAAGGGATATGCTACAGGAACTTTCCAACGAGCCGAAGACAATATTTACAAGAGGAGTGCAGTGAAGGGACAGAGCACATGACAGTCCTTTCTCATAAGACAACCTAAGCAAATCAGTTGTTCTGGTAAGGTCTGACAAGTATTTCTGTAAAGAAAACAGGATGTGCTGCTGGAAGCTCTAGACATTTTTAAGCACCGTCATGCAGAAGCAAGTATTTCTTATGGGCTGAGTGCTATGTCCCAAATGGCACCTCTTGTTATGTGGCATCATCTTGTGATAAAGTTACAGAAATAGAAGGTCACCATAAAGAGGTAACTTGATTCTCGTTTAAACACTTTTTGAAAAACTCCATAAACCCCTTTGTAAACAAATATTGATTGGGTTCGTAGTTAAATGCTATTCTTTATGAAGGTCTGTCTTTCAATACGCTGGAGATCTCCTTTGACTTATAGCTGTGTTTTGGACACTTGATTTGCCAAAAAGAAGTTAAACCAGGAAAACTCTGATTTTTCAGAACTTCATCCTGTCATCCCCAAGCAAAATATAATTCCAATAAAAATTTATTTCCGGAGTAGAACCTTTGAAGTGGACTATTAGGCCTTATGCAATAATTTAGCTGTCGAAATAGTTTAATTTATGACGTAAACCTCTCTCTCAACTGAATAGCACACATGGCAGCAATGGCTGACATCTTTCTTACCACTCACTGTTGGGAAAGTCCACACAGCTGCTACAGATATTTCATCCTCAGCAAAGTAAGACAATGAGGAGAAAAATTTCGAAAAATATTTTTTCCCAAATATCTCATTTTAACGACATAAGAATTGATTTCCTTTTAAAAACTACAATGCATACTAAACTTTTGATGTAAATCAGAGTTAAAAGTATAATAATTTAAATTTGCAGCTAGTGATCATCATCCTGACATAATCAATTAAGGAGGACGTGCCTTTACGACAACTGAGTATTTGACAACTAGCTGATCCATCTGATCTTCCATTTACCAACATAAAGGTGTATTTGTAATAGGGCTATTCCAAATCATATGCATGCAAAGGACCTGGCTCAGTATCTTACAATTCAGAGGCGGTAGAAGTATAATTTTGGGGTGGAAAGTGTTTAGCAAAGGGGCCATGCTTTAATCATTGACAGGAAATGTGAACATCGTAGGTTTTCAGCTGTCACTTAATGTATTCAGCCCTGCCCTTGCATATTTCATAATTACACCTAAGCAATTTGGAACCTATTTATGTCTAAAGTGACAGAAAGTCAGTAATTATGTCTGAGGTTTACTCCAAGATTTACAAGTTGAACATTTACATGCAGGAAATGAAATCAAGTTTTAAACTATCTCAAGTCAAAACAGTGTGGTTGGCTATTTTATTTCTTCACCTTTATTTCTCAGTCTACAGACTGAAATGGTTTAGGCAAAGTGGAAGCATGGTTCTTTAGTAAGTCATACAGAGGAGAGGTGTAAGATATGATGAGAAGCAGAACAAAGACGTGGAATTTGCAACCACAAGAGCCATTTGTTGCAAAGCGGAAACCACTAACGAAAGCCCTATTCAGCAATTAACTTTTGTTTAGGACTTGATAAATATATCCAAATTACTATGACAGAACCCCCAGTTTATTCTTAAATAAAAACAAAACAAAACAAAACAAAACAAAACCCTTCCAGAACCATATTACTGTATACTTTAGTTTTAAAGAAAATGTAAATGAAAGTCTCTATGCAGGTGATGTTCCAGCACTCTACAGTTTGGTTTTAATTGAAAACTTCTCTGAGATGAGGGAGAACTGATAAGGATATGGTCTGTAGAGAGCGTCTGTGTTTCCATGGATTTGGTTTGATCCCTAGAGACATGCATGTAATAACACAAAATGGAGCTTAATAGTAGGAATATCCTGCATATTCTCCTCCATTGTTTAAAAAACCAACTCACACCAAGTAACTGTTAACACAGACCTGCTTTTAGATTTTCTCAATGCAAAAAGAGTCCAGTGTGAATGATAGTGTCAAATTTGAACCCCTGTCTCCTAATGAGAGGAATCTATGCACTAGCATGCTTCCACTGAGATAACTGAGAAGACCATTGTTCCCTCACCGTACATGGCTTTCGCCTTCTGTGGCTGAGAAATGCTGTTTGATTACAGTGGAGAACTGTATACAGTATGGCACAGCTGAATGACTTCCATGAATAAGAAACTAAAGCCAGTCGACATATTCATTAGGTTCAAAGAAATGAGTCTCAGAACTGTGGGAAAACTTTTGTTTATGCTGCTGGAGGGGAGAAAAAAAAGAGTGAGATAGAAAGAGACCTCCATGGAAGTAAATCTGCAGAGTGGAGCGTGCACATGTGCACATGCGGAACACTGGAGTGGATTTTCACTAACACCACATGCAATGTCTTATTTACGAGTCTATGTCTTAAAACCATGGGTAACTTTGAATATGTTCAGACAATGAGTTATTCAAGTTAAAGACACTCTCGTAGGATTTGGATTTCATTTCTTTTTGTAAAACATGGGGTATTTTTTCCTAGTACTAGTTGTCTTCAGCAGAGTTCTCTATGACTTCTACTGGTGTAACTAAGACTGAGGTTCACTCTTCATTTGTATAGTCACAGAAAAAAGCATAAATTTCTGGCACTGTTAGAGTGATGACTCAGAGTTCTGTGACTGCTTTAAGAAAATTAATTTCAGTGATGGCTACCAGAGGAGCTGAAAATATATCCGCTGTTTGCATTTGGATGTTCATTATTTCTCCTATCAATTAAAGGATGTTATGATGAATTATTTATTGCCACAATATAAATATTCCCACTGGCACATGATTACCTCACTTTACCATGAGATGATACAGTTTTCCTAATTCATTACAGACTTTGATTGCACTTCTAAGAGAGATGGCAATCATATTAAGATGTCGATCCAATTTTCTGGGTAGAAACATTATGTTTGTTCATCAACAGAGCCCATAATGTTTCTAGTAGCACAGAAGTTCAGCATTTGCCTCTTGTTAGAGTAGCAATTGAAAACATCAACCCAACTTCACAGTCATGCAACATATGCAAAATTTCATCCACACACCTACTGAAACAAAAGACAAGTATAGCTGAATCCTTTGATCTCATGACTAGCACAGGGGAGAAAAAAATAAAATAACAAACGACCATCTGTTGGAAAACCACTGTAATAATAAAAACAGTGGAAAGCCAGCCTATAGTATAGACTGACTTAATTGAGGAAATTACTTATATATAGAATTATTTCTTGATTTAGAGGCGCAGGAGGAAACAAAACTGAAAGGAGTTACCGAGCTCAGATTTGGACAGGTCTGCATCAAAACAACATTATTCATTGCGGGATCCACGTCACAAGGCTCCAGTTGACTGGAGGGGGCTGACCTCATGAAGAAGAATCACATTTTAAGTGTGATTTCTGCTGCTGAAGGAAGTGACTGTGTTGTGTTTGTAGCTCAGTACAAACATCTTGTCAAATAGTCTTTAAACAACCAAGGTCAAGACGCAGCAGGTTTCAGCTGTGTGTGATGCTCCACATAGAGGCCACGGGGCTGTGAAATGCGAAAGAGTAAACTAACCGGTTATGTTACGTATTCAGACATGAGTATCTAACCGAGAGACTATTGATGTTAACTAACTTCACTGGTCTTTGTCTAAAATTTTATGAGAGCTGATACGTTGTGAAGTGCCTTTCAGGCCTGATTTTTAAAGACCGCGAGATGTACTGAACTTTTAGAAGTTACAAGCGAGTCTGAAGACTCTGCCTATTTCCGTACTTTCAGACCAATCTAATATTTCAGTTTCTGCATGTTCATGTTGTGTGAGCTTAATGGTACATCAGCATGGTGATTGGCCTGTGGTTAGTCCCAGGAAGAGGCCCGGAGAGGCTCTGTATGGCCATGGTCCAGGCTGCTCGGCAGTGATGGAGAGGCTCATGCCTGAGATTCCCCTCAAAACCTCCTCCTGATGTTGCTTCTGGCCTTAGGAGTCTTACTCATCAGAGTTCCCCGAAAAGGGGCATTTCCCCAAAGGAAAGATGAGAACACTCATGGATTTAAAAGCAATCTTTCAAACAGATTCAGGAAAGAAAAAAGTCACTTTCCACAATGGGAGGCCTCCTTGATGTGCTTCCAAGCTCCTTATGCATCTCTTTCTTTCATCAACAGCTGCATTTGGCATGACAAAACTGGCTTCTCCACGATTAAATCTTATTTCTCCTTTGATAAAAAGCAGAGCAACTGCAGGTGAAACTACTATTTCTGTGAGTAAACAGCAGCACGTAGGTATGTCCAGTGGTTGCCTGGCGGAACAGGAAATAATTGTTCTTCTCCTGCTATCTTGACCATCCCCATTTTTAAGTACAGACTCATATTTATGTGGAAAAGCTTTCATAATACTTTCCAGATGCCTCCTTGCTTTTTGAAACTGAGTTCCTTCTCCTCCCTGTGTTATACAGAATGTCCAAATTTGTAACTAAGTTTGTTCCAACTGTAAAATTCCACTATTCCAGTTCAGTAAGAAAATAATGATAAATATTAATGCGATTAATAATTAGTACTTTGTTTTTTTCAGAAATTACTGAACTATATAAGAAATCAAATAAGAATTAATCCCATATATGTCATACACACAGAGAAGATGGCTGCAAGAGGAAGGATCTCCGCAAAACAAGAGCAGATATCGTTTAACCATTGTGTCACTTGCTAACATTGCTAAATACCTTTAAAAAGGAGGAAGAAAATGGGTTTTAATCAGCATACAACCTTTCATCTTTTTGCATCACATGTTTTGCTGGCATAAGATGACACAGATAGATTAACACCCAGGTATTTCAAGATCTTAGAAGTCTGACAGGAGAGAAGGTTCTTCATCCTTCTGTGAACAGTGCTTTCATGTGAACAGAGACGCAGTACAGCAATGTATGCTTGATTGCCGCAATAGTACCTGTCATCAGGAAGAAAATCCAGTTTTAGGAATGGGTCATGGCTTAGACAGGGATTGTGTTTTGTGCATGGAAGGAACGTGGGACTGGGCATAAAATTATCTAAAAATAACAGGCATGAAAGCAGTCCATAGGTATAAATAATTATCTTCCTTATATATTAGTCCATGTATCTTTTGCTGTGAAGAGTTAATCTACTTATTGCTGAAAGACCGTGGGAGATTGAGAATAGTGCTGTAACAGGCAGTGTTTTAAATATTTGTGCATGTCCCATATGCTGACTGCTTGTGTGATGCTGGAAATCAGACTAAGTGTTCACAGCAACTCTTTCTGTCCTCAAAATCTAAGAATAAAACCACTTGAAGTCAGTGGGGAAAAAATTATTTACTCTTCCATTCATTCTCAGTTCTAGCTTACATAGTTTGTAACAACGTGTTTTCTGTTTGTGGGACTCAGTAAGTCTGTTTGGAAATGTGCTGGCTCCTCTTGGAGCTCCTGAGCATAAACCATACAGAATCTCTCTATCTTCTCTCAAATACCATTCCTGTGAGGGAAAGGTACTGGGCCCTTCTGATCCTTCCTTCACCTCTCCCTTGTTTATATAAGACACATAATTTAGTGACTATGACCTGATTCAAACGAAATACATGCCTCTGACTCGTTCATGCCTCTGTGGACTTTGAGTAAATTAGTTATTTCCTAAGTAACTCATTTCATTGAAAAAGGATGAGTAACTTTCCACCATCACTTGGGAACTCAAAGAAAGACAAGCTGATACCTGTTTTTTTTTCTTTTTCTTCAGCTTCTGTATTATTTGCTGTGGACAATCACATGTGATTATTTTTATTTATTCCCAGAAGGAAACTTTGCTTTTAAAAATGTGTTTTTTTCCTTTAGCTCAGTGAGTCAGAAAAGAATGTGACAAATACGTTGGACGAAAAACCAGTCATCACTGGAAAACTTAGATAAAAAGAAGCATTGTACAGAATGAATAAATGTAACATAATGAATTCATGTCTATTAGAATTGGTGGTGACTTGCTATGTCGTCTAATCAGTTTTAATTTGTGTACATTTGCAGTCATCTACAAGTTTGGGCTGTCTTCTCACCTGTAGTGATATAAATCACAAGTACTGATTCTTGCAATCCAGCATTAATTTGCATTTTAATTCTTTAGTTTTCAAATATTGGATGGCTAATCACTATTATATACATTGTCCAGCACTAAGCAACTCTTCTCCTATTTACTGTATGCATCAAAGCTATCTTATAACTTTTCTCTTGTATAATTTAATGTAATTTAGTTAAGAAATGCTACTTGATTTATGAAAATCTATGGATTCCTCTGAGTTGCAACATGGTCACATTCAGGGAGATATGTTATTAAACATTCGCAAGTACGTAATCAGATGAGAACACAATACTCTCCATTAATGTAATGTGATCCATAATGAATCTTGCATGGGAGTGATAATAACTACCTTTAGGTTAAAGTGCTCAGATGTCACAGTATAACAATATCTGTCTTAGATGTGTATCATTGCAGCTAAGTAATTAAAGGTTATTTAGCTATTAAATGGTTACCTTGGAGGAATCCTTCAGTAATGTGGCTTCAAACATGCCTTCACAATGAAATTAATTAAGCAAATTAAATATCAGCCTTGTAGTAACTTATTTTATGTGCAGAATGTCTTGCATGTAAGTGTATAATATGATTGGTGTTGGAGAGCTGAGGACTTGAAAATATGCCCATTTTTTTAAAACATAAAACAATCTTGGTTGTTCTTATATCTAAAATAACGCTAATGCTATTGGGTTAAAAAGAACAGTGACAAAATTGCTGAAGAGAAATGGAATGTCAAAATTACCATATTGCTTTCCACGTGCAGTGTGAGTGCAAAGCTCAAACAGCACCGCTCAGGATGAGAGAAGTATTAGAATTCCCTTGATCCTTTTCACACCTCTGTGCTACATGGAGTTAAAAGCCTGGTAAGGAGTGACTCGAGTTTTGCTAACAGCTCAGCCTGACTCATCAGAAGGATGCTTTCAGGGATTACTAGCTTGTTGCCTTCTTGTGTATTTAATATAAACCACAGCAGGAAAGTTGAGCAAGCGGCTTGATATGGATATAAACATTTCTCATCACCCATTCAAGTGGGAATATGACATGGGCAACACCAGTGACAAAGCAGAGCACTACAGAAATGAGAGAAATTTATTTTTATCCCATAATTTCCGTGTTGGATTGAAATCTCATTTCGTAGATTTTTGATTTAAAAATTAGTTTTCTAGTACTATGCAAACTGGCAATGACAAGTACAGAGTAAGTTCTGGATTTTTTTCTTTGTTTAGGGAAGCAATCCACTAGATAGATAAATAATTCACCTGAGACCTTTTCATATGTAAGCAAGAAGGTGTAAAGTTCAGATCGCTGCTGTCCTCCTGAAACATTGGCCTTGCTCCAGGCAATGACATTATTCACATACCTTAAGTTTAGCCTTATTTAAATGTTTTGCCTGAACATGTCTTTTGACAAAAGAGAAAAAAATAAAAAAATAAATCCGTCTCATGCTGCAGAAATATTTGCTCACAACTCACTAGGAAAGAATTGGCAGAAAAAAAGGAAAGGTGAAGAATTCTTGATAGAAATCCTCCTTTTTCATGCTATGATACGTGTTTTTATGCCAGTGAGATAATTAGGAGTGGTGGCACCATCTTGTCGGTGATATGCAAAGCTCCTGCACATTTTGGTTGAAGATGACACCAATGTTATGTGCTCTTCTCTAGTCCTCAGGCTTCGGCCGAGGCCAAGAGGTTCGGCCTTAATTGGTTCTGCTCCATGCCGTTCAGATTTCTTGAAAGATGAAGCTTCGGTCATTGTCCCGAGAAAATGATCCCATGCCTCCGGGCCACCCCAGACAAGCTAAGTAGCAGATATGGAGCTATCTGTCTACTGAATAATCTTTAGATGCCCCTCAAAGACCCTCTACAACGTAAGGGCCAAGCCGACACGAAGTTATAATGTGTAAGTGTAAAAAAAATAAGAAAAGTCTTAATACTGGGATTCTTAAAGAATTGGTCAGTTTTCTGTGCTGCAGCTTCTCAGATAATACAGATTTGTGCTTTCTGGGCACAGTAGAAGCATATATACTGATTAATTCAGCCTGATCCAGACGTGGAAACAGCTTTTGAAGGGGGATTAGACAAAAAAACCAGTCTAAGGGAGGAAGACTCTCTTCCAATGAATTCTTCTGCCCTGAGGCGTGATTTTTTTTTTTTTTTTTAATTATGAACCAGTAAATGTGTAATCAGAAAACGTCATTGATTACTTTTTCAAAGCAGTAACTCTCTAATCATTTCACCCTATACTTCCAGGTTGTTTGATGTATGGAACCAACACAAAACCCGAAAGCATTTTGCCGTTTTATATAAATCAACATCACTCTCTGTAGCTAACATTTATTTACAAGCTTGCAAGGGGTATGAGTGCACCTACAATATAAACCATGTGTCAAATGGGAGAAAACAGAAAGAGCGATAGTGCCGTTGTTTTTTCCCTTTACTTGATCCAGATTTCATTTTCTGTTTGGCTAAGCATCAGTGATCATGAAGGTGGTATATCAACAATAGTCATGGTGGCATATTCAATGTAATTATAGCTGGTTGAGGCGCTTAACTTAATTTACTTTTTCTGAATAACGATTTATATTATTCTGTTTTAACAAATCTTTCTGTTTATGCATTTCATCATCTTTTGTTATAAGAAGCAGGGATCTGGTTTCATTATTCAAGTGTGGGAGTAATGAAAATAAGTCCTCATCAGCCTACTGCGCTATACCTAAGGTCTTTTTCTGGAATACTTACTGCAGAACAAATCCCTTGAAGTCAGTAGAGTTTAGACCACATCATAAATTTCAATTCCTAACTAAAAAGCTGTGAAATTCATACTGAATTTAGGACATGGAAAGACTGGACGTTGTTTAAGATGGAAGAAGGCCACAGAGATTCTTCCAATGTGCATAATATGATGATTCAGACACGAGTACAAGATTTATGTATTTTCTTAAAGATTGGTGGGGATAAATAGAACAGTAATGGGGAAAGTTGACTGTATTTAACCTCAGTCAAGAAAGGGAGCCAAGAAAAGGAAAGTTTGGACAGGGCAGTGGAAGTTTTGATTGTGGAAGAGCTCTCTGCATGACTTAAGCCTTGTCCATAAGCAAACTTGTGAATGTCTCACTAAGGTAGTGCAAATCCCTGCACAGGCGTTCTCATGTCAGTTTAAAGTGGTATTTCGGGTCTGGTTTTTAGCTGCCTGAAAGCAAGTGAAAATAAGCGGCTCTTTAACTGAGCTCGCTGTGTCGACATGGAGTTGCATGTGTTTACTGGAATCTCATTACACTCAGACATAGCGATACAAGTCTGCAGATTAGTGCTCGCGCTGAAAAGGCTGTTTAGCCTTTCAAAGGGTTTTGCAGGAAAGCAAGCTGGAATACAAGCCCTTTCTGCTTGTCATTTGTGAATTTGGCTTTTATTTCTTTGTGCAAGTGTGTTTCAGGCAGACATTGAAAAGCCATGACCCTCTCTAAAAAGGATTACCTTGAAGGGAGATAGTAAGACTACAGTGTAAAGGATGGTTAATACAGAAATGCTAAATCTCTCTGTACAAAGATTATAGCACAGTAAATTTTTTAACTCAAGGTACTTTCCTGACGTTGTAAAAACAGTCACATATCAGAACCACAAAATAAATTCTTAAAGAGAGGGCTAAAAGAATATAGAGGAAAATGTCTGCTATTTTTTGTAGAAGGATGATATAGAATCCCTTAAAAATGCAATTTACTTTAGATGACATTGCAGCAAGTAGTTTAGATAACATAATGACTTAGGTATTATTTTTACAAACAGTACATTTCATGGGGTATTAAAGATAATAAATAAGGAAATTCTTTAAAAAAGGATAATAAAAGACAGCAAAAAAAGCTGGAGATTTCAGTTACTTAAAAAAAGTCCAAAATTATTCCTGGTCCAAAATTATTCATTTGTGGAAAAAAATAAAAAGAACATCGATGTTTTTTCAGCTTACACCCACAGCTTACTTGTTTGCCTGGGTAGTAAACAGTATGGTCAGAAACAAATCCAGATTCAACCCTTCTAAAACTTGGGGTTAACTAGGATTTAAATTACTGCAAGAGTTAAACTGAGGGAAAAACTTCTTTTCATTGGTGGCTTTCTAGTTTTCACTGGCCTTGAGTCATGAAAATACCACATTTGAAATAGCTTTTATGGGTTTAAGAATACATGGTTACATGTTGTGCCATAACAGGAACCATACTTAAAATGAGGCTTAAGTGCTTGCTTTAGTTTTGGACTTCAGATATCAGAAAAACAATTTTTATCGACTCCTAAAATTCAGCCACCTGAATTTGAATTTTCATATTTACAGACCTTACTAGGAAAGTGTAAATTAGACATCAAAGGCACCTCATTCATGGGTGCTTAGCTGACTTAGTAACTTCAGTCTCAATTTCAATGGGGTGCTTAGAGAACAAAAACACCATTAAAAGTAATTTTCTCTAAGTTTCTTTGAGGAAATAGAGATGGAAGGATATATAAAAATAGTGAATTCAAGCTTTTAAAGAAAACATGTCTCCTCAGTCTTTCCTGAGGCTGTGAATGGGGGGAAAAAAAAAAATTGAAAGGAAATTGAATATTGTACCTCAGAATAAACATTGAAACTGTTCATAATAACAATAATAAGACTTAATAATTTCTAATGGCCTTCAGTCTTTTCGAATGTTTCTAAGAATTTCTAAGGAACGCCTATTTCAAATGAGCATACCTTATTTTAAAATTTCTAATGTTGGTCAGTTCCAAGTTTTATGTACTACAGGCAAAATTATTTACTGTCAAGATTGTTATCTAATAACTACACCATAGTGTAAGTGTATTTTTATTCTCATTTTTCAAATTTATGTTCCAGATATATGGCTTTTTTGGATCTTCTGCCTAAAAAAAAAAACAAAACCAAAACCCAAAAAACCCCAGGTATTTCTTTCAGCAGTCACATAACTGTGATGAGTAGTTCAAGCTTCCTTACCTGCTTTTTTCCCCTTTGGGACTCCTGCTTCTAAATCACTTGGACTCCTCCAGGCTGACAAGACTGAAGTAAAATTTGAAAAAAAGGGTATGAGAAACTGCAACAAAAGTCTCCCAAAGACTTCGTAAAGAGCAGAAGCAATGTTTTAGTAGAAGCCAGTATGTTAAGCAGGGAAATAAAGCTGGATATGAAGGTTAGTGCTAGCTATGAGGAGGATTTTAAATGAACTAGCCATCTGATAAGAGGTGAGATGAGGAGAGTTATAAAAATAAGTGTGAATAACTACCACTATCATTATATAGATGAAGGAATGAAACTTAATGCTGAACTTACTTGCAATAGCCAAATTTTCAAATTATTTCATTAAAAAGAGATTGCAATATTTCATTAAGAGACTTCACTGTACAATTGGAGACCAAGGGAAGGAATATGGGAGCTGTATATTTTTTTTAAAGTTTCTTTTAAAGCCAAATTTCTGATGCATTGTGATCGCTGGCTACTTGTCATTTCTGTAGAGGTAGGAACAGGCTTTATGTGCCAATCTGTCAATTTTGAGCATTTAAGTGCACACTAAAGCGTTTTTATGAAAAGCAGTTTCAGAACCTCATACAGAAGAAATTTAAGCAAATTATTTCATTGTTTTAGGGAGATTACCCATACACATAAAGTAAACCCAAATCTGAAGTTTTTCTGCGTTTAGGTGCTTCAAATGGATAAACTTTTTCAGCTTGATAGGCTTTCCGTAAGTAGCACCATAGGACACTTTAAAGGGGAAAGGGAGGGAGCTCTGGGTTTTCTTATAATGCCAGGGAACACTGGGTCATGAAGAGGAGGAAAAAAGACGGATCTGAGTCTTTCAGTATTTTACTCTTTCCTGGTATTACTGTATCCAGTTTTGGGCCCTTCGCTTCAAGAAAGACGTTGAGGTGCTGGAGCGTGTCCAGAGAAGGGCAATGAAGCTGCTGAAGGGTCTGGAGAGCAAGTCTTATGAGGAGCAGCTGAGGGAACTGGGGGTGTTTGGGCTGGAGAAAAGGAGGCTAAGGGGAGACCTCATTACTCTCTACATCTACCTGAAAGGAGATTGTAGTGAGGTTGGCGTTGGTCTCTTCTCCTAAGTCACAAATGTCAGGACAAGAGGAAATGGCCTCAAGTTGCACCACGAGAGATTTAGGTTTGATATTAGGATAAATTTCTTTACAGAGAGGGTTGTGAAGCATTGGAACAGTCTCCCCAGGGAGGTGGTGGAGTCCCCGTACCTGGAACTGTTTAAAAGACGTGTAGGTAAGGCACTGAGGGACATGGTTTAGGGACCCTGGCAGTGCAGCGTGAATGATTGGGCTCGATATTAAAAGTCTCTTCCAACCAAATGATTCTGTGTTTCTATGTGATTCTGTGATGATTTATTCTCTCCGGACTTAGATTACAGCCTAATTAGAGAGGGTAGAAGTTATTCTTATTTAAATCACCTGAAACATAGTTAGTTGTTACAGTTACCCAGCCTAATACTTGGTCAAGGGAGAGAACTATGCGTCTTCAGAAATAGTGCTTGTCTTTCACAGCTATCATAGTATCTGGGATGTTCATGACCATGAAATAAAAATAATAAAATAAAATGAGGCAGTTACCCAGAAGCAATGCATTTCAAAAAGGTTCCTGGATATCGATTTACATTTCTCTGAACTAGAAAGAATAAAATTATACAAATTGAATCCAAGAAGGAAACTCAGGAAGCGGTATGAAATTTCAGATACAATTTAATTGTACAAGATTTGAGGCAAATTATTACCCAGCTTAAAACAATCTGTACCAGCCCTTAGGTATGCTGTTAAACTTAGATTTTAATGTCCATACTCTTGACACGTAAGTCTACTAGAAGTATTTGGTGTTCTTTCTTAGACATTGTCATCTAAGACAATAGATCCCCAGGCTGAAAATTATATGAATGGCTAGAAAGTAGCGTGCTGGCAAGGTAGAGGTGGTAGAAAGTTAGGAGTGCTGCAGAAAGAAAAAAGCATCTGGACATTGTAAGATAGAGCAAGTCTGGTCTATTTTAAATCTTGTTATTGTCACTTCATTTTCTGTTTGCAGCTTACACTTGCTAATTTTCTGCCAGGAATCTTCTACTGCCCTTCAGCTGCTCTGTGCAGGCACGTATCCTCATCATTGTGCAATTTGTAATAAATGAGTTTTTAACATCTTATATTAGTTAAGAAGATTAATGGTGCAGAATTTAAAACCTGTGACCAAAATTTGATTAAATATCTTAAAATGAATGACATTTAAGATAGAAAGAGGCTTCTGAATACCAAGAGACAAAATCCAGACAGCAGGAAAATAAGGTTAAACTATTCTATCTGAAGCCATTTCACAAAAAGAAGAGGAAATGTGTGACATATGGTATCAAGTGAGGCACTTGAAGTCGAGTCTAAAAATGTTTAAAAAGACAGCTGTAAGTTTGCATGATTAAAAAAGGAAAGGAAGGATATTATGATACATGAAGAAACAAGGAAGAGTTATGAAACAAGAGCTGGACTTGTTGGATGTTTGTTTACTTTTCTTATCCAGTGGTTTCTAATGTTTTTATTCAATTTATCTTCAAATTCAACCTTCACCTCTATCTTCCGTTCTGTTTCTCCCGGTGACATCAGCGCTGGTTATTAACACAAAAAACTGGGTGGACCTTTGGATCTTGAAACCAAATCAAAGAACAATTTAGGGAAAGAGATAATTATGTATCAGCTCTTCTTCCCTCCAATATGTTTAAACAGATTAGATTATTTTCAGAAGTGTTGGATGTGATGGGAACATTTTAGAATAATATCTCTACTGACTGTATATGAATCATAAAAGTTAGGTAAAAGAACCTCAAACTTACCTCTAAAATATTGTGATGTGCATTACCTGATCTATTCTAAGTTAAATGACATATTTCTCTTTCATTTGTTTATACAACTGTTTAGCTAATTAATTTCCAGCTCTAGAGCTGGAAATCTGTGAGAGAGATTTTTTTCCTTCTCCTGCTAGTTCTTGTAAAGCTCAAGTGAATAAAAAACAAGTGACTATTTGCATATGGCAATTGGTCTGTGAATTGGGAAGCCAACAGAGATATTCCTTGGCAATCACAGGGAGACTAAACTCTAACTGGACACAAAGGCTGATGCACTCTCCACAGTACACATGATCCTTACCAATTTTACCTGGCACGCCGTGCATAGTTTTGCATGTGCTGAGTAAGCTCAGTTGCCATTAGCTTTGCTAGCAGTTGAAGCAGGACTGTATACTTTATTGTATGGCACTGGCCAAGGCTCAGGAACTAGAACATTGGCTTTTTGCTTTGGCATAGATTTCCTGGCTAAATGACCTAATTTCTCTCTGCCTCATTTCATAAGAACAGTCAAATCTGTTCAGAGCAAAGGCTCATTTAGCCCAGTATCTTGGTTCTCACAAGGGCCCATAATGGGTGCCAGTGGAAGAGAAAAAGGCGGCGAGCCTGCAGCAGTGTTTAGTGATAGAGTTAGTCTCCCAGGCTCCAGCTCTCGTTGTTCAGGGATTTCCTGAACCATGGGTGGAATCTCTGTGTTTAACGCTTTTCAGTGTCTTGGTTTTGATGAATTAGTACTGGCATTTCTTGAGCTCATACATCTCTTAAGTATCCACAACATCCCATGCCCTACAATTTGTAACATGTGAGTAACATCTGTTTATTTTGTTTTAAACCTTCTACCTGCCAGTTTCTCATTTTAGAACAACTGAGAATAGTCGTCTTTTCTCCATAGCTCTTCCAGTGTGCTGCATTCTTTCTAAGTTAGAGGACTGTAACTTCATGCAGGACTGAAAATGCAGGAGTGCCATTCATTTATAGAAGCATAATGATGCTGCTGGTTTTGTTCTTTCTTTCTTTCCTTGAAACTCCTAACATTAAATTTCCTTTTTTGACTGTTACTGGGCATTGAACTCATTCACAGAAAAAAATCAAGTAAAATTTTAAAAAAGGTAATGAGACTTTAAAATCTTGTTCTTGATCTATTAAATAAGGTAGTGTACTAGTGTTTTCAGAATTGCTTTCCGTGGAAAGATACAGAAGGAAATGGTGAACACAGCTTCACACAAAGTTCCAGAAAGTCCTTTAAGCAAATATACAATTTGTTCTGGTATGTTCTAGCTGCCTTCAGTCATTGATATGAGATTTTACCTCTAACATTGACAAATGAAACATTTTCAGGCAGAAATGTAGTTTTAAAATCCCTGTTTCTTTAATCTGTACAAAAATTGATGCCTCTCCTGGTCTTTAGATGCCTTAATTCAAAGGCTACTGAAAGATGAGAGGAGAGTGTCATAGACTGAATGGGCTGTGGAGCAGATGCTTAGTCGTTCATATGAGAATAAAATGCCAATCCTGCAATTTGACTTCTCTGCTACCGCTAACACCTCCTGAAACAGGAAGACAGCTGGGCTATTGTATTTCAGATTCCATTTGTAAGTGTTAATTTTAATGCCTGCATATAAAAGAAAAGGAAAGGGGAAATATATATTTAATTTCCACAGTTTTTCTGTGCTTCTTTAAATGTGCAGTATGGGACTAGTGGACCTTGCTAGCCCTCGTGAGACTTTTCTTACACGGAAACTCCAGCATCATCGCAGATGTTTGGTCACTTTTCCTACAAGGCCATACCTCTGAGTTCTTCTTCCCTTCCAGAGGGACTTACATTTCAAAAAGAACCAATTATAGTTGACAATGTTTCGAAAACTGTCTCCTATTTCTCAGCGGCCTGTAATCACTGTACAAATCTTAGGTAAACAAAGTTTTGTCTCTAAAGAAAAGATAAGCTCAGCGGAGTCAGAAGGTGCCTCAGACAGCACAAACACCTTCTCCTGTTGAAATGTTTAGATCCAAGTTGATAGAAAGCTGAGCAGCATTATCTTGCAGATGGTCTGAGAAGGTTTTGGTAAATAAATAAAAAGGCAAAAGTTTTTTTCCTACTAATTAGGATCAAATTTTCTGGATCCAGGGGTTACTTACAGTAAAGAAACGCTCCAGTTGTAAAACTAAGACAAGATGGTTTAGAAGCAACCCAATGACTTAAAAATTGCATGCATATTGTGGATCCTTCTGTTATTCATCCCGCTTGGTAATTTCCAAAACTGACTTTTTTCTTTAGTTATATTGGCTTTCTCTGGAGTTACACAAGCATCACTGAGGAGAGAACTCAGCTCACTGTCCAAAGGTGCTTTTGTTTCTGAATAACAAATTAAAAGGGTGATTTGGCACAGCAGGTGAAGTGATTAATATTTCAGGTCATATTACGTTTGTTTGTGCATGTATGTGTTTGTGTGCAATTACACATTTCAAGGTTTGACAGCTACGTATGGTTAAACATTTAACATTTATCTGCATAAATGCAAATGAAACTTGCATTTCACTCAGATGTTCTAAAATAAGTAATCTGTATGGATTAAGGACACATATGATTTTTCTTCTCAGTGTTTATTGCCATTACTTTAGTGATGGCAAAACACAGTGGTGGTACAGAGGCAAGTTTAGAAGTCCTGTATTCATCCGTTCAAACCTTTTAAATGGATGGTGAAAGAGAACAACTGTTTTAATTCACCCTCATTTGGAAGGATTTGCTGTGACCTCGCATTAACATGGAAACATGGCAAGGGATGCGACAAAGATGCCTCTGAACTTGAGGGGAGTCTTTCTTTGTCTTCGGTTGGCTCCAGGCTGAAGCTCTGAGAGCAGGGCCTGAGAAGATAGGCGTGAAGCTCTCGGGGATCACACCCTATTTGGAATGGCATTGCCCTTAGTTGCAGTCTGTAGGTTTATGGTTACAGTCCGTAACCCTCCCCAAGCACAAAGACAGGTCCTGCCTTACTCAATTCATGACTATAACCACTCCACGCTGTGGCTGCGATCTGATGGTGGGTGATGAAACATGGAGTAATCGGAATGTCACCTTTCCTTCTCAAAAAAAAAACCTGAATAATTTAGTCACTTGGATCCCATTAAAGTTTGCTACAAAATATTTATCCCAGAAACCAACAGAAATTTAAGGAGACCTGCTTCTTTCCTGTGAGAGGTTGGTGAGTGTGTCTGTTCTAGTTAACAAAGTCGATCTATATTATACTGTACAGCACTATGCTACGCTATGCTACAATAGACTGTGATCTTACTGGGTGAAGGAGCCAGGATTTTCAGCCAAAGTTCTGTTAAATGAAAGGCAGCATTACTTCTTCGAAAACATGAATATCAGTGTTTGAGTCATCTGGTTGGATGGTGATTAGCCCCACTGACACTGACATCATTTATGAGTGTACACATATAGACATATGAGCTGACCATATTATATATTCTTGCCAGCATCACTGACTCCCCTCCTGGGAACTCATGAGTGCTAGAAAATCAGGAAAGATAGTGAATAAAAAAGTGAATTTGACTGTATTTTTTCAGTCACCCTGAATCGAAACCACTTAAATCCATCTGTTTCTGTGTCATCAAAGGTTTTTTGTTTTGTTTTTTTTTTTCACTGGGAAAAGAATATCAAACATTCTTGACTTTTTTAATAAAAAAATCCCAACCTGTATGAGAAATGCATTGCTCTTAAACACAGTGCCATGAGGAATAATTGCAACTTGTCACAGGGAGAGGTTATAATTATGTCTACTGTTAGTTATGTCTCCAAGTGCACAATAGAAGTTAGCTTTTCAAATGTATTGTTCTCTAATGCAATACCGGTTATTAACATGTTGAGGATATTATTTTTTGCTAATGAAAAAAAAAATAAAACGAGGCTGCAGAAGGGCTGGGTGGTGTCACACTGAAAGGAAGTGAGTGGACAAAGATGAAAGAGAGTGGTTATTGCAGAGATTTCAAATCTAAGCTTAGCCTCAGGAAGAGAAAAATTGCCCAAAGGGTCAGAATTTCAGCTCCTGTATTCCAGACCTTGTTTATGTCTTTTTAAAAAATCTGAATAAGTATCAAACACTGGGCTAGACTTGATGCTTTACAGGCTCCGAGTGAAATGTTGCAGAAAGATTGCAGTATCTTAGAGAAAAAACCAAAACTTAATAGCTGTTACAGTAGTTGCTGTGGGTGTAATCCTCTGTCTGTTCTTTGCTACTTGCACAAATTCTCTGAAAGCATGCTCACTAGGTCATATTATAGGGAAAAAGAGTTAAAAATATTTTTCTAGGCTTACTCGTATTCTGTCACTTATTTAGAGTCAGATTTTGGAAGAGTTTAGTTAGGATGTGCGCTCATCTTAGAAGTTTTTCCACGTCAGGAAACAAAAAGCAGATAGGCTAAAAAAAGAGGCAGATGTATGCCTTTATTTTCAGAAGTGTCTAACGGTTTCAACTATCAGAATTTTAGATTTCTCAAGAAGGTGTTCCGTGAAAATCAGAGCCCTTGAGCAAGACTTAAATTGGGAGTATGCAGAATCAATTGGGAAATTAGAAAATCTTGGCCATATGCTTATATGTTAGCTCCACTTGACTAAATCCTTTCTATATGTTGCTTCCCCAATTTGCAGTCGTTTTTGTGTTGTAAATAAGATACCCTTAACTCAGACATGAAAGTTCCCCAGGAAAACTGGAGAACCTTTCTCTTGTTAAACAGCACCCTAATTATAGAAGCAATTTTACAAACAATCCCCTGGGGGAAGCGTTTTCATTCTCATCAGGAAGGCCCTTGAATAAAATAACACCTTTGCTAACTTAATTTATTTACAACAGGACACAAGACTGAGACTGGGTTAGATTTATTGCCATTACATCACTGATGCTCAGTAATTCATAAAACATTGGGTCTAGGAGTTAGCACTGCTGTTATTTCCTCTGATGCCTGACCTCACCACAGTCTAATAACATACAGGAAATCCAGAAGACAAAGGGGGAAAGCAGTGGTCTTGAATACTAAAAATAGCCATAGAAAACTAGTACAATCATGTAATAGAGTATGGCCCAGTAATTTATTTAACATAATAGTAGAATCTGCTAAAGCAATTATAATCTGTACCAAATGTTTTTAATGGAAAATATGTTGGGGGTAAGAATAAGAACACTTAAAGAATTGAGACTTTTAGGTTATGTAGTTCGGTTACATGTACTGGTTTTAGGTTTGTGTATCTTATGGCTTACATATGCAGACCACTTAATAACTTGACTAGAACAGACAGTCATTGTATGGTGGTTATATTTCCAGAGGTCATCCCATATGAGCCAGACGGTGATCTTAGGTGATGTATTACACTTGACAACCCAGAAAGTTGCGATACAAAGGCATTTTAATTCTCAGTGTCCTCTGAGAATTGTTCAATATCCTTGATGGTATCTAGTGTCTGGTATGCCATTGGGATGACATTTTTGGTGTCTTTACTAATCAGTCAAAGTTAAAATGTCATTCATGTTAACTGTGTGGTTTGTTTTGGGTTGGTTGTTTTTTTTTTTTCCTCATCACTCTGTATTTGCAAGGTTTTCTAAAGGGATAAATAGTATAATGTCACTGTAATGAAATTCCTTGATATTTTTTATGTCTGCTCATTTGTGCTAGCATTACGACAATATTTTATAAAAAATATGCATTTAAGGATAAATTAGTGCAAATAGGTACATGACATCATTACGGGATGGGGGGGGGGGGGGGGCGCAGGGGCGGGGCAGAATGAAAAAACCCAGAAAAACCCACAGCAACCAAAAAACCATTGCATGACAGTCAGATGTCTGGTGTCTTTAGCTTGTGAAATATGGCAAAAGCAAGTTCACAAACATATATTTCTTGAACAGCTGCTCACTTTGACTGTGCCTGCCCTCCTTTTATTTACATGTGTTGCACAGTTATACAAAACGAGACTTATTCTTCATAGAAATACCAAGATTAGTATGCAAACTGGTATGTTCAGGTGTGAAACAAGTCTTCACTATTTGACGTTGGCACTTGGTTTGTCTTCCAATCAAAAGCAGAAGCACTTACAGATCATAAACTTGGAATAATGAATAAATTGAACCAGCTGTTCCTAAGCAGCCCATTTGGCTGTGTTCCTCCTTTCATTAAATTCATGGGATTATAATTATGTACGTAGATAGATAGGCAGATAGACAGAAAGGTAGGTAAGTAGATAGATAGATAGAAATGAAATATTTCCTTTTTTGCAAAGGTGTATGGTTATTTAATAAATAGTAATTGGCTTAATTTCAGAAGCAAAGAGAAATGTGGGACTTTTGATATTTGACTCAAGAAGAGCTATTGAGAGGGGGAGTTGTCCATATTCAGCTTAGTCTAGGGAGACCTGTTTTCAAAACCTGTGCTTACCAGGGTTGTCTACTGCATATTAAGGCATCTTCTGAACATCATAAGCTAGGAAAACTTTCCAGTAGAAGTGTCATATAGGGATAAAAGGAGAAACAGAAGTCAAGAGTTCTGTTTTGTTTTCATTCATCTACACAATGAAGCATGGAACTGGATGTCATTTCAACAGCCCATTTTACCTTGATATCAAAAATAAGGTTTCCAGGTACCAAAAAGTCAGTGAATATCTACGAGTAGCTCAGTGGAAAGAATATTTCTTGAGTCTGAAAAAGAGGACACAGATTAATGCAGAAACTGTTTGAGAGGTCTTGCAGCTATCGGGAAGCTGGGCAAGCTGCCTGAGGGCAGGCACAGAGAGGTGGGCAGATCTTCTTAGGAGATCATGATCAGTTTTGCAGGTAAATGCTTTTCAACTATGTTCCTTCCCTGTCCTCTTTACCACAAGTACCCAAGAGTTTCAGTTCCAGCTTCTGTAGGACCTTTCTTTGGGAACACCATTTTACTAAAAGTCTGTCACTTCGACTGATTTCCCACAGGGTTTTAAAGCTGGTTTCCAATAACTCCGTTCTTCTAAGCCTCAAGTTGGGAAAACAAAACCTGCTAAAGGTGTTGCAGAACCCAGTATCCCCCAAATGTGTGCAGGTAAAAACCCTGTAGCATATGGAGCCTGAACACTAAATATCAGAAGCCCATTGTGTGCATTTCTTTTTTTTGTTTTTTTCCTTGTTTTTCTTCTTTTTTTTTTTTTTTAAATAATTAATGATTTAAACCAGTTGCATTATTGCTTCAATCACTTTTCACCTATTTCCCCAATGGTTACCACTTGCCTCAATATTTACGTTTGTTTTAATATTTGTATTTTTTGCATAATTTCTCACATTATATTTATTTGCACTTGCACTTTTTTAAAAAATAAAGCATTCCATGGGGATGACTTTAATAAAGGTTTCTTATTAAAAGTTCCATAACAGCATGATTCCCAAACCTGAAACCAAAGTCCTCATATTTAACAGTTTTCATGACTCAATAGATTAAGTGTGAAGTAGGAAATATAATAACAATAACAACATAGCCATATCCTGCACAGTTGTTCCACTTAAAATTATTCTTGAAAAGTAACACAATTCATAAATAAATCATTTCTCATAGAGTGAAATGCACTTAAAAGGCTCTGTGAAATATCCTTGATATAGTCATGAAATGTGTGCACAGAAAGTTGTATTAGGCAAAGGGAAAATTGAAAATTCACTGAAATTAATATAAAAAAAAAAAAACCCAAAAAAGCAAAATCATCAGCATGTGTTTTCAAAGTCATGGGTCTCCAATCAACTGCCTCGGCAGTGTTCATTTCAGACCGAAATTCATATGAAACTTCCTCTGTGGTCAATGAAGAGACATCTTTCCCTTGGGAATTGCAGTTCTGAGATGATCTGACTCATTCAGATGACCCAGTTTGTGACAGCAGATTTAGGCACCCCAATTAATGCCTCTATGTAGAGGTGATAAATCCAAACCTTAGCAAGTCTGGAAGTTTGTCTCTCTGTGCAAAGTGGGGCTTTTGCTTTTATTCTTACCAACACTGCAGTGGTTTCACTGCATTAGAGTCCATAATTCTGGAATAGTTTCTGTGTGAATTGCCAGAAAAGTTTATTGAAAAAAATCATCCTGAAACTCAGCAGTCAATGCTGTCCATACTGGTAGGTTTGCTGTCCCACCAACCACATGTTTTTGCACAATCCAGAAACAGTACTAAACTGGGACTTTTTATTTATTTATTTATTTATTATTTTAGCCGAAACCAGTTAGTGTATGTTTTCATCTCTCTTGTCCTTGTTTTGTTTGAAACAGTTCTGGATGAGCTACCTGCTGACAGAGATACAAAACGTGGTTTAAAAATATATACACATATATACACATATATATACACACATATATATATGTATATATGGGTACACAGTTGGTATATATATTTCTGTATGTCTATATGACATTATATTGTCTTGGTACGCTGGCTATTCAATAGTAAGAAATGAAGTAAGTCTTGTCAAACAGTAATGTCTTGTTGCCACTCCGTGTCTTGATATCATGATATGGGGCATTATTTCAGCTATATTTCAGCTGTGTGAAAGCAAATCTCTGGAGCCTTGAAATGGCAGATGATTGGGCTAAAGAATGGGAATCACAGTAGATTATACGTTCATTTCCAGGGCTGAACTGCAGATCTTTCTGGCCGAGATTTGCCATCTGTCATGCTATGTGCTACAGGAAAATGTATGTTTTAAGGAGCTGGATGCATAATCTCCCATCACTCAAGGTGAAACCATTTGTGCCATACCACGAGCTAGCAGTCGGTTGTGGTTGTTATGAGTTTGTGAAATTTCAAGACCTAAACACTCTCATTTTCAGTAGTTTTATTACGGATTGGAGAGAAGCACCAGTGAGATATAAACCTAGATTTTAATAACCCAGTACAAGCTAAATAAAACATGCCTCAGCAAAGCTTTTTTCTGTGAGGAACCTTAAAAAGGTTTGAAGTACCTTGTAATGTCCTTTTGGGCTGCCAGTGCAATTGGACAGTAAACTGGACTCGTTGAGTTACAAAGACCTTTCTTTCAATTTTTTTTTTTTTTTTTCATTTCTAGAGAATTTTTTCCAGCCTTGCAAGCTTACTTTGTCATGAATTCCTGTCTTCGATTATGTAATAGCCCTCACAGAACTTTGAAACAGTGAGCGTTTGGTGAATGCACAGTTTTTCTTGCTGTTTATGGCTGAGTTATTTGCTGACTCACTGCAGAATTATTCTTTGTATTCAATTAACTGCAAAACCCAAAATGCAACAAAAGCGACTGATCAAAATTTTGTCTTGGAACAAATAACATACATTTTTTTCTAGCTAAAAACTCTTGTCTGTGCTGTGCAAACAAGCCTACACTCACAGAGTCCGAAGTCCTCCCAAGTCTCCGATCAGAGCATTGGTCTTTGCTGTCACCAGACAGACTGATTTTGGTGCTGAGTTATCACCCAAGACCTTTCCCTCACTCTCTCTGCCATCTCTACACAGGTTTTCAGGTGTAATTTAGGTGGACAGGACTTATAACACCAGGCGCATAGCCTGAGTTTCCAGTCTGACACAGAGGCTGACTCTCTGGAAGATGATCAAACACATCTTTTGTGAAAAATGAAGTGGTAAAATTTTATCTTCAAATATTGACATTGACTTCTCACCTAATCTCGTGCTGTTATGACATCTCAGAGCAGAATTTGGGTGCAAATGCCCCAGACCAGTGACTACTATGATCAAGTAGATATCATTAGTCATATTGCTTCCTAGGCTTTTAAAAATGGGGTCGGGAAGTACATAGACAACAGTTTATGCCTTTGTTTCCTGTATTTATTGTTGTAGATATGTATTTGAGAATAGAGGTAATTTGACTTCAGCACCCAAAAAGCTGTTTAGGCAAGTCGCCCTATTTGTGACAGGTAAGACCTCCTGTAGCTTGTTTAGCAAAACTCCTTGGGACGTCAGTCTAACCATGGTAAATTTGTTTGGCACTTACTCGTGATGTATTTATTGTCATTATTACTCGCCCATACATTTGGAAACTTATAGTACATGCCTTTACATTTCATTTTAACTGAAATACGAAAACACTGTGGGATTTCCCTGTCACGCCTCTTATTTCACGTGGTTTTTTCCACAAACACAAAGAGAAGGGTGGATCATCTCTAACTTACTCTGACCCAGTTCTCCACTCTTCCTTGCCTGCTATACACCAATATCAGTAGAGTTACATTGACATAAACCAGAAGAATACAGTCAAAAATCAGATTCTTCCTACACGAAATCACTCTCCACATCTGTTTCCTATTTGTTTTATAATGACACATGGGATTACCTTGGGAATACATTCTGCTTTAACTGTCATGCCACTGACTTTATAGCCTTATCAAATATCCATTGATGTGCAGGTTGAGCAATTATCATCTACTAAAAAGAAATCCCAAGAAAACGTAGATTGATAATAACATTTTTAAATAATGGCTTGTAGCATTAGTGCCATTTTCTATTATTGTAGCTGAGGTCTAGCATTGTCCTTAATTTACCACTTTCAGTTATTGTGTAAGATGTAGATATGGGCCCTACAGCAGAATTTCAAAACCAGGTGGTTTTTTTTCATTTTTTATTCATTTCTGGTTAGAAAGAGCAAAGTCAGAAAATTGGATAGAAACAAGGAATGTGTCTAGACTATTAAGAAATAGAAAGAAAGACAAAGGGAGAGAGAAATTTAATACTGTGCAAGATATTACAGACATAGGATGACTGCATAAACATAATCAGGCAGGCTACATCTACAAGGCCATGCTTTAGCACATTGAGTTTGAATTCTGGGATGAAACTTCACGGTGTTGTGTCCAGACATTTTATCTTAGAGTACAGTAAGCCCCTCCAGATAGACTGTCCTGCTAACAGTCCATTTTCCCTTCACAGTTTTCTCCAGTAAATGGAGTGAAATATGAAGTCCTTCTGATGTTCCTTTGAGAACGTAATACGCACGCAGAGATATGTGCTTACATGATGTAATTAGCAAGTCTGTAATAAAAACTATAGCCTGTGACTCACTTACAGAAACATGGCCTCCATAAGTTTAAAATAGTACCATTTGGAAGTATGTTTGGTCACTGGCCTGGCCCATGGCTGGATTCAGTATGGATCATCACGATGGGGAAGGCAGGGTGCCGGGAAGAGTGCTGTTTCCAAATACTTGAACTCACTGCTCGTGAGAAAGACACTAGCTATTTGTCTGAATGATCTTCACTTTAAATAAAGCAATTTCTGAATAAAATTTGAGTTGAATTTTTTTGCATCCTCCGCAGCATTTTGGAGTGCCAAGTCTCCAGCACTGAGCCCTGGAGCGTTGCCCTTGTGGGTGAAAGTATTGTGTGCAATTTTGACACTTTTAGTTGTGAGCACAAGACAATGAGAGACTCCAGAGTTTACATGCTAGTTAAGCTTTCATGAAGTTCTGGCCTGACGGTCTGGAGAAGTGAAGCTGAATGGGCGACTTAGGAACAGCCTATAGTTGCTTGAAGGCAGTTGCTTGAAGGGTAGTTACAAAAAGGAAAGACCCTTTGCCATCACCCTTTGTTATCATTGCATATGTTGTAATAAGGACCAAAAGTCACAAGTTAGTCCTTGGAAGGTTCAGTTTAGAAAAAAATGCTTCACTAAGAGGGCAATGGAAGTAGCCCAGAATACATAGTTTTCATTCCTGAAGGTTTTCATGAACCAAAACTGACCATACCGTGTGTTAACAACAGTGTTCTTTCAAGTCCTCCTGGACTTAACAATATCTAGAGAGCTCTTCCAGCCAGAAGTTCTATGATTCTGTCTTTGGGAAGGGTTGATGAAAATAAGAAAGAGGGAACTCCTTAGTCTGTGGAAGCAGTAAGTGCTGTAGGGACTTGAGAATCAAGGTAAAGAGCTGATTTGTTATGAAATAAATAGGGAAATATATTGTAACATCTTCATAGTTGCTTTCTACTATCAATACATGTATTTTAGACATATATTCCAAAGAAGGTTTTTGGTTTTTTGTTTAATTTTCCTAAAACAGGTGAGCGATCTCTGATCATTCAATGAGAAAAGAAGAAATTGTCTCAATCTGTAGTTGTTATTACACCCTAAATGACTTAATCCTGCAAATACTGGTTAAAGGCAGTCCTTCAGCATCAACCTCATGGAGGATTTTTAGCTATAAGCAACTGAGAACTGGGTACAAAGACCTAAGTAACCAGAGAAACTGTTGGGGGGTAGGAGTTGTCCCAGCTTTGGGGCTCCTCATCTTAATGAAAATTAATTGCAGTACTTCTAGGAAAGAGAAATTTCACTTTCAGCATGGCCTCCACAAGTAGTATTCTGTGGATGTAGAAGTGTACTGTGCAAAAAGCATCTATTCTTCTGGTTTCACTCTCAGTGCAAAGCGTAAGATAAACACACTATTCAAATTGATTGGCAGATTTGGTCCCCCAGTTAAAATTAAAGTAATTAAATGTACTGAAAAGCCCATTGCTTTGGATTTACTGACCTTGATTTGACTTAGTGTTGACTGAGGCCCTTTTTAATCTTGGTTTATATCCCCATACACTTTGCCCTCAACCTGTATATTTTAAAAGTTTCATTGCGTAGTACTGAAAAATAATAATAATTAAAAAGCTCTCCTGATGCAGTTAAAACTGAATTTGAGGATGAATGAAACAATAAGTCACTAAATAGTCATGTTAGGTACAGCAGAATTTAGCATTGTATTATGTGCTAATCTACATTTGCAGGATTATTTCAGGAAAGTACGGTCAGTTAAAAATAGGTTTTATCTTTATTCAGACAAAAGTTTCAATTTCTAGCTTCAGTTCCTGTTACTTAGACTTATTCTTAGTGAAAGCAAAAGGAATTCGATGTAAATTATATGTGAATTAGAACAGATGAGGCACAAGCTGTGCATGTGTACTTCTGCTTTCGACTAGCCTTCGGCACAGTCCTGGTCAGAAGGTGGGCGCTTCTGCCAGATCCTCCCCTAGTGTAATCTGGCTTCCCTGAAGCCACAAAACCTGGTGTGAATCACATACATGGCACACTGTTTAGTTCAACTTATTCTTGGTGTTCTATCATCAAATAATGGCGCTTTTTCTCTCTTTTTTTTCCCACCCTACAGGACAACATTTTTAGAATGGAAGATTCACATTTTGAAAATGGTCGAGGGAAAAGCCCTTACGATCCTAAACTGCTGACAGCTTCTCTTTTAGTAGGTAGGTACCACAACAAAAGTTCAATGAGCTGTGCATCCACTGTACGTAATTGCTAGTTTTCTGCTTTTTTCTTCTTGCAGTACCTATGATAGAGCTTTGTTTTATGCATGTCATTTCCAGGCTAAAGTAATTCTGGTTTCATTTTTAGTATAGTTGACCCAGGTGTCTTGAGAAACAAGTGGTATGTAAATGAAGATCAGGTATCACAAGAGCTGCTTTATACCTCTGTATAAGGTATATCTCTATATATTTGGTTCCGCAAACTGTTTCTTCTCCTCAGAGCTAGATGACTCTGGAGGTATTTTAATCACCCAGTTTACAGACTGGCCACACTGATGATCACACCAGCAGAGCTGAGAGCAAAGTGAGAGGAGGAGTAAGTAATTTCTGACATCAGTTTTGCTGCTAAGGAAGGTCTGTCACCCAACTGTAGCTGTATGTGTGCAGGAGATATAAAACCAGTCACAGGTCTAAGCCTTAAGCTGAAGAGATCTATCTGACATTGCATACCATTAAACTCCTGACCAGAACAGAGGGATTTCAATAACTTAGGTACTGCTGAATTAGTAATACTTCACTTCATGGAATATTTAAGTATAGAGCACCTGGACTGTGTTAATCTAATTGAACTAATCCAATTGAGTTAATTTATCTAATTGATTTAACTTATTTAATTGAATTGTGTTCATTGTTCTTCCTTCTCCTTTACAAAAAAGGCAAAAAGATGTTTTGTGAGAAGAAATTAAGAATGAAACAGATGGATTCTTCTTTCTGTAATGACTCTGCTCAGGTGTGGCCACTTTAGCCTTAATGTGTAACTTTCTGGCAATTTATCACAACTTCAAACCCAATGGGGCAACAAGAGTTTCAGAAAATTGCAGATTCTCTTATCTCAGGGCTAGAGCCTTGCCCACCATCTACCCTTATTATATTTATAGTACATTTAAAAGTTAACCTATTCAAAAAGGACAGCCTCAAAAATCTAGTCCTAAGCGTGCCTCGTTTCCTGATCTTTGAAGCCCCTAGTGATCACAGGTGATGATCTACCTTGGGGACACGCCCTTTTTAACAGGAAAAACAGGAAAGACATACACATCTTGCTCCAACTTGTACCCTATACAAACAGAAAGGAAAAAAATATAAAAGGCCAGTGTATAAATTAGTGCCTAGAGTGACTTGAATTTGTGGCAGAGCTACTCTCAAGGAAATGACTTTCCTATTTGCTTTAATATACAATAGAGAAAGAGAATGATGACAAGCCAGTATTACATGGTATACCCGGTATGCAACTGCACAAAGTCAACAGTGTCTAGCTTTTCACATTCCTTTTTTTTTTTCACTCAGTCAAGCACAAATATGATTATCTTATTTCCCTTGGCTTAGATTTCATGTCTTTAAAACATCTTTGCTTTCTTGAGCCCACTTCCTATCACTATAATTTTCACTCCATGTATTTTTCTTCCTAATAAACAGTAGACTGACTACGATATTTTGTTCTCAATGAGGCTTCAATTAGAGCCATGGGTGATTAGCCCTATAGAAAATGACAAGAATTCAACATTCAAAGCCAGTAACTAATTTCTACTTCAGTGACTTATACAAAACTCAGGGTGAGGCTAAAATTAACATTCCCACATCCTGAACATGAACACCCTTTCTTCTCTGCCGCCTTATAGCTGCCTCACAGTCATATTGTGCTACTGATTGGTGCGTTTACTTCAATGTTTTACTACAGAGATTCCCCTGATATTTCAGAAAGTGTAGAGCAAATTCACCACTGGTTCACACTGACTTACTCTTATCTTTGCCAAAAAAGCAAGAATTTCATGGCCAAATGATGAGCCAAGGCAAAATAATTTCCTCCTCCGAAAACAGATGATGAACAGGAAGTGTACTGTCCAAGCCATGACTGTATGGAGGGGGTTGGGGCCATCTGCTCTCTGAAGGAGGTAGCACTGGCGTGAAGCAGTGAATAGGGCCACAAAGGCCAGAGGAGCCTCTTGACCACAAATGCCTCACACCAAGAAGAACGTGGAAGGACTCTGTCTTCCCTTCTCCTGCGCTGAATGATTGCTCAGCTACTCCTGTCCCCTCACGTGCCAGAACTATTCGTGCTCTAAAACAACCATGGTATCTTAGGGTCAAGAGGGTAACTGCGTAAAACAATTACTCAGCACTCATAAAAATGCAATTTTATAATTAGTAACAGAATGTAACTATCAGGAAGATAAAAGAAGGTTGAGAAGTAAGAGTAATTTATATGGTTGAATGCAGGAGGGAAAATTAATCTCTGTTCTTCATCAGAAACACTAAACAGAGATTTTGCAAAGTGCAGAAGAAGAGTATGTTCTTGACTCCATAACTAGAAGGTAAATCTTAGGCCAGTGAAATTTAACTGCTCAAGCTGGAATTTGGGCCAAACTCCAAGCTTAATTTGCAAAAACTAGCTTAAGATCTTTAATAGCCATCAGTGCTCAGGATTCCTACTTTATATTTCAGCTGAAATAAACTCTTATAAATGTAAAAAAGTATCTTCAGTTTTCCCTCATTATTAAAAAAAAAGAATCAATATTTGAAAAGAAAGAAAAACAAACCCAAACAAACATTTCATCATTATTATTTTTTTTCAATATTTTTCCAGTATACCTTACTTTTTCCATCAACCTGGAAACATTTTTCATTATTTTTTTAGGAGTTGTTCATTAAAGGTAGTTATTGCTACTCTACTCTAAAGTAAATGCCAGCTGGGAACTTGAGATAACTAGTTCCTAGTAATGTAAGATATTATTAAGCCATTCCCGTCTAGGTGCTGCTAACTAAACAACCTCCCTTTGAACGGGCTAATGCATGAAAATGCAGAGACTAAGCAGGTCCTGGGCATCACTAGTGTGTATTCCATCCCGGGTAGGAGGAAAGTTAGAGGCAACATGGTTTTCAAAGAATTTAATCGCAGGTGAGAATATCACTGAATGTATTAGTCTAAAGCAATTCTGCTGAGATAGTGGAAAAAAAAAAACTCAGAGAAGGATAGCATTGTCCTGTTATCAGTCAGTGGCTCTTTAGGAATTGAGCCTTTGGGATTTTTAAAAGCTCTGATGATCCAGGATCCTCATTGATTTTTTGTTGTTGTTATAATTTTTTTTAATCAGTTTAGGTGCCTTTACACTTCCAAACATGTATCAATGTGATCCGAAATACAGTGTCTTCTTACCAAGGAAGAGCTTTACTATCCTATCTATTAGAAATTAGCTACTAAGCACATATGAGGTTCAGAATTTTGGAGTTATTTTACTTTCTCAGAAGTTTTAGTTTTTGCCTTTAAAAGGAGTGAAGTCAAACCGCTACTGTGTATATTTGAAGAACTTAGCTTTAGTGAATAAACCTAATAACCAAAGGTAGCAGATTTCATTTGGGAATCCTTTTACCAGTGAGAGCAATCAGCGCATTCAAGGCTTGTTTTTGCCTATATTCCCCATCCATTCAACTTTCTTCTTTCTTTTCAAAAAGGAAGCTTACACTGCTGCACTCTCCAAAAATATATTTTTCTTTTTTTTAAGAATCTTCTTTAAAAGCTGAATAGAAGAAATTCATCACATAAATGTATACTGCTTAGTTTTTAACATCTTTGAACTTGAAAGATGCTCACAGTTCCATGCTGCTTATGTACCATAAGTGGGAAAATGGTTCTTCCCCTCAAAAAAACATTACTATGAGCTTTAATTTTTGCCTTTTTATCTAGTAAAGTCAATGTATGTATTTCTGTTTGCATTCATAGGTCAATGTGCCACTCTGTTATGATAAAGTGGCTTGTGTCCAAAACATAGAACTTTTCCTATGCAAAAAATTCAGGGCCTCTAGCATCTTCTGGAGAGTCGTTGCTTTATGCTGCTGCACTGTAAATACAAAGCTACTTTTGTTTTTTCATTCTTTCCCCTAGAGAAATGTTTTTCAGTTTCCAAACTGTTCATATCCATTTTTTTCTTAATGTTAATGAAAACTGCTTTTAAAACTACTGACAATGGAAATGACACAGTGAAGGCTATCCGTGATATAGGAGAATAATTTTCTAGACCAGCAATGAGTAAGTTTCAGTCCAAAAGATCTGCATAGGGAAACAAAGCTGAATGTACTTCTATCTAGACAGAGGGCAAAGTCCTCATAATAGCTTTTGAATAGCACTAACCCAAAGGATGCGCACATCTAGGACATGACTTGAGGCTCACCTTTAATTTAGTAAAAATTATCTAAAGCCTTACAAAAATAAATGCTATTTCTTGGTATTTCCACCCCGGAGAAGTCAAAATCCCTCTTTTGCATGACTACGGCAAATTTGTTCAAACTGAAGGCACTGGTCTAGATATGCTGAAAATTGGAGGGACTGTAGTAGAAAGCAAGGGAAAGTGAGCTAGTTGCCTATCAACCCTTCCCTCTTTGTATCATGCTGAAGCCATTACTAGCAAAACTTTTACTCTCTTACAACTGATGAAAAAGTACCAGCCACAAGAACCTAGTAGCATGAAAAAGTCTTGGGTTGAACTGAGTCAAACCTGGAAGATACGTTACTTTTAGTGGTGTTTATATATTAAGAGTTAGAAGCCCCTTACAATTCTAAATATTGCAAATATATAATCAGGTTTGGGGCTATATTCGTTTTAATTTGAATAATGTAGTATTAAATATAGAATTTTTTCTTTCTTGATTGACCTGTAGATCTGTTGATAACTAGGAAGTAAAATAGGACTTGGGGGTTTTTCCCCCTTTGATTTGTATTGATTTATCAGAACTCATTAGGAACTGAAAGACAAGAAAATGAAGATAAGGTTAAAGAAAGGTTAAGCATAGCATCAAAGCCCTTTCCACAAGCAAAAAGGTTTTATGTTCTTTAAAATCTCAGCTGCATACCCTGTACATAATAATCACTATAATTATGTGATTGTCTCCCTTTAAAAATAAAAAAGTTGAAAATGACATAGAGGAATGATAAATCGTTAATTAATGATATGCTGTTCTGTTTCACTTCTGATTACACCTCCTGCTGGGCACGACTGGTCTATTTGCTTCTCATCTCTGCTGTGAATTCATTCAATCCCATGCCTTTCCGCCAGCATGTTTTCACCCTTCCTGACTTTCATGACTACCATATGGTACTGAGCCGCTGTAGGTTCAATTGGTAATTTCATGGTGTCAGTGTTCTGGGGAAAAAGATGCCAGTGATATCCAATGGGCATGCTTGGATCTGCTTGTCCCACCATGGAAATACCCTAAAATTGCCATGAAAATGATAAACTTGTTCCTAAAGGGTTTTTTAAAATGAGGATATGGTAGAGTTCATCATGACCATGAAAAATTTATTACCTTAGCTTAAAGAAAGAGTTATTTTATCCTCAAACTTGTATTTTTCACAGGAGACCCATTTAAAATGGGTAGCATGAAAATAGTAGTTAGAAGGAATAATACTTTTTAATTCCATATTAAAAGTATAGGCTAGGGTATCTCATTTCACATACAGTTGTAAAAGGGCAGAGTCCTAAAAAATGCACTTTTAGCATTTTGAATTCAGAGTAATTTCATGGACAAGCTCTACATTAATAAAAGTATGTGCTGTGCTTTGATCACTGTTTTTTTCCTGTGGGTCTCATTACTATGTACTTATTATCATTATTATTATTCTCTCTCCCACTTGGAAGGTATTTAACTTGACCTGGTTCTCTGAATTTAAACTCTATCTGTCTCCACCATGGTACTTCTGTCTTGCTGAGGAGGGGCACACTGGGACCCTAACATTATGAGTTTCATCTCCAGCTAGGTTATGTGTGTGTCATTTACGGGCTGAAGTATCACAGGTCAATTTTTAACTCACTTATTCACTGTGATACGCATGAGGTCAAGGTAGCAGGGAATGATCTCATTTATTCTCTTGCTTAGCTGTTTCCCTTTGCCAGTATCACAGTTACAAAGGTGATCAAAGGAGGAAGGCACATTCTGTCTTTCCTGTAGGACATACTGTTTTCTCAGGATCTCCCAGCTCATAAAACAAAACAAAAACCAACCAAACAAAAAGAAACCAAGAAAAAAACAAACAAAAAACCACCAAAAGACAGCTTCTGTATGAAAAAATGAAGGGACTTGAGGACTTTCTGAACCATGAGTGAGCTGGACTCTGTAATTCCCAACACCGAGACACAAAAAAAACAGTAGACTGAGAGGTGTCCAGTCCAAACTCCTGTTCAAAACAGGGTAACTTTCCAGTTAAGTAGGTTTTTGGGGATGCATACTACTGCCTGACAGGGATAGGTGTGCAAGCTGTCACTGTTCCAGCCTAAGAATCCAAACATATTTAGGAAAAGTGCCTGCACTAGCAGTCAGGAGATGCAGCTCATTTGATAGAGGTTACAGTTAAACTTTGCAGTGAGAAAGTGGGTCTAATAATATATTTTCAATGACAAGACATTGCATATGGCTTATTGCTTTGCAATTTTCTCATTATCCCTATTAGCGTAATATAAACATGGGACTGACAGCTTTCTCTGACTTACCGTGACTGGAAAATTGAGAAATGTTGCTTACAATTACGTCCTCCCACAGATGGAGAACTGTACTCTGGCACAGCGGCAGACTTCATGGGCAGGGACTTTGCCATTTTCCGAACTCTGGGGCATCATCATCCAATCAGAACAGAGCAGCATGACTCCCGGTGGCTAAATGGTATGTAAAATGTACATTTATCCAGTTACGTTCATCTAGCCATTAAAGACTAGCACACAGCTTCATTCCAGCAACATCTGTGACATATACACCCCTCTTTTATTTGGATCAGAATTTTTTCTTAAACCAGTTAAACTAATCAAAAGTGATTTATAAAGAAGCATTTTTGTTTTAATTACATTGAGATTTGTGGAGTGTGATTAAATTTAAAACATATACAGACACTATAGCTAACACAGTCATGCCACAGGAGCAGATTGCTGTAGGGTGCAAGTTGGACAGAAGCTCAAGGCTTGAGGAGGCATCAGCCACCCGTCAACACAAAGTAGCTGCAGAGCCTTGGGCAGGACTGTGCTTTGTACAGGCTTTAGTTTCTGACTGGATTGAAGGAATCTGACACTGGCCACCGAAGTCCAGCAGAAAGTGAATCAGTACAGTTTCCTGAGCAGGCCAGAGTTGACAAGTTTGGAAAAAGTGAAAGAGGTCTTCAGCATTCCAAACTATTGGATTTCAAAATACTCAATAGTTTAACAAGGTACAATAGCTTACATTATTGTATGGCTTTTACTAATCAGGACTGTGGTCATTTGTTTGCTTGTATGGGGAAAGAGGGAAAGTTTCAGAGAAAATCTGTTTTTGGCTTCCCATACCAAAATACTTAAAATGCAGCTGAGTGCTCTATCCAAGTTCTACTGAAGTTGTAGTTCCAATAGCTTAAATGAAATTACACTTGGCTTTAGCTATACAAGGATATGAGCACTTTGGAAATGAGAATTTGTCATCCAAAAAAGCTGACATTTGATTAAGTGAGCCAGTAATACTAACTGTACTTACTCTGGGTTAATTTATATTTTATTTTTGAAGAGTTAACTAACCACTTTTGTAGTACATGCTGCTTGCATCTCCATTCCTGTTTCTGAATTCACAAAGTATATTTTTCATAGATATCTCTCACTCCTAGGCACATTATTTATGTTTGTGCTGAGGCCCAGGTTTTCTTACGTGGTTTTGCAATTTAATCCAAACTGTTTACACAAATTTTTAATGTGTAAGAGCGGACTATGTTTCTTATTAGCTACAATTAGGAACTTCATACTTGTTATCATATTAGCTGTGTATACAATCCATAACAAAACCAATCCCTGACACATAGTTAAAACTACAAAGTGCTATTGCAGGTTGGATAAACAACTCTATGTATGACATATGCATTGGATATGGATCCATGGATCAGATACATGTGTGTATAACGAGCTGTATGAATCTGTATTTTAATATGATTAGCTGTATGAATCTGATTTTTGTCCTGTTAAATTTATTTGTGTCATAATTCATGGGGACTACTGTGAGAAAAGATTCAAGTCTACCACATTTCAGTTCTACACTCTGCGCTTGCCCAGAAACCCAGAAATTCATTGGGTTATTTTAATATAATAATAGACAAGATTTCTGAACTTCAGGAGACAGTAAAGTACAAGGGTTATAGGCATATCGATCTACCTTGGTATCTGGTAGAGTAATAATATCTAAAGATAACACAACACCCACTTTTGTTATGATAGTCATGATGACATGAAGTCCAATCATGCAAGCAAAATCTGCCTTTGTGCAGTAGGTTTGCACAATGAGAGCTGAGTCAGGAGGATTTAGGCAGTGGGAAAGCACAGCCATTGTCCACAGCCCCTGTACTTCATTGCCGAAAATATGCCATTCCTTTGTGGATGCAGTTATCAGTCTTTCAGCACTAAATGTGAGAACTGCTTTTCCCAAATTAGCACTAAGGTTACATCTGGCAGAGTGCAGAAACCACAACTGCTTTGTGCTCAGGACAGGAAGGAGAAGACAGTTGCACATAAGACTGATGAACATCAAGCTCTCTAGAATTTAAGTATTGTCCAAAATGAGCATAGAAGTAGAGAGGCAGTACTTACCATAGCACGGGGTGAAGATGATTTTACTCTAAGTATAATTCTTACACTATATTCCTGTATGGAAGGTTTCAAGTTATTTTAAAAAACACATAAGAATCAAACTGAGGCCTTTAGAAATTATTCTCATAACTGTCTATAATTTAATAGAGAATGATCCTTAAGTACATGTTTTAAATCTCTCTCTCCCTTGCAACTTAGTAAGTTTACCTTCCTAATATGGAAAACTTGGCTTAAAATCTGCACTACAATGTTCCTGTTAAAGCCTCTCAGAATTTACTGTTAATTTCTCAGTGATAAGATCCTGGCAGCCTTTCCACACAGTACTCCTAATTTCAGCATCTAACAGGGAAATCCAAAAATGATAATCGTTCAGGTTTGAGACTCTGCAGTCATGGCAGTCCTTTGATTATTTTTTTTTCTTTTGTCATTTGCCTCTTTTAAATATAATTATAAAAGAAGCTTTGTGTTTGCAGGTATTTAAAGCAGATATACTTACAATGAAACAAGCTCTCCTTGAAGGATGAAGCGTACTCTGCTTTCTTAAAGATCTATATGAACTAGTTTTGAACCTTAAGTTTGTAGACCTTTATACATTTTTTAGTAATGATGTGGATTGGCATGTAGTGGTGGGTTTGCTTTTCTAGTTGCTTCCTACACTGTGCTTAGCCTCAGGTTAAAAACCACTATTCTAATGGACATATACTGGAAGCTGGATAAGAGCAGCAGTTCTGATCAAACTGACAAAGAGAAATCCTCATCCCCGTTGAGTTTCATAGCAAGGCAGTGAGACATCCAGTGGTAAAGTCCTTGCTAATATTGACTTCATTCAGAGCACGAACTTGAAACTGCTTTTCTGGTACTAAGGCTGGTACTAAGGTCTGATGCTACTTTTCTGATGCTAAGGTCAGGGCTGACAGGGTGCAGAAAACACAGCTCTTTGCTACCAGAAATGGGGAGGAGAAGGCGGTTGCACATTAAGAGCTTGAAGACTTTTTCAAGCATTTAAATATCATCCTAGACTGGCATAAAAGTAGGACAACATTGCAGTAGGACAATTACAGAGTGATTAAGTTTTTTGGATTTAAGTATGAACACAGAGCTCCTAGAGAGGTTACACAGTCACTTTTTGGAGATACGCCACCTTCTGTAAGAAGTTGAATGTTGCTGGGAAGAGGGCTTTGAACTGTGCCCAGCCCAAGGGAATGTGCTGACCAACAGCTCTTAAAGACTTTTCAAGTCTTTCAAAGATATTAAATACTCACAAGCTTCTAAAGACATTTCGTTTTGCATAAATAATTAAACAGTCACCAAGCCAAATAAAGCAAGGGAGACTGATTCTATAGCTGGGTAGTTGGAGCATTCATCTAGAAAGTAGGGAACCATACATCAGCCACTGTAGCAGTGTATATTCAATTATTGATGCAGCATTGGCCAGATGTGACATGGAGGCATTTGCAAAAACACAATAAAATAAGTTTGCACTCAGGGAAGTCACCTTGGTTACAGAAAGCCACAGTTCAGAGCCCCAGACGGAATCATGTACTTTGTTATAAGCCATGTTCAAGCTAACTCTGGATGTTATTGGCTCCTCTGGTGAGTGCATGGAGTTTCTCTGTACAAAAAACTTTGACTCTCTTGGTTGGTCCCAGCGAGGGTCAAGAATAGTTTTGAACTCTTAGGAAAATAATCCTGAAATTGAAAAAACATCTCCTGTTCAGCTTTACCATGAGGAGCAATAGCTTTGATGTTACACATATATCTTACAGAGTCTTGACTATAGGCAAAACCTGTTTTCCTTTAGATGTGCCATTTCCTCTTATAGTTCAGAGCCATCAGGAGTTATTTCAAGAAAGCACAGATCAGATCCTGCTTTTATGAACTGCTTCTGCAATAAAAAAGATGAGTAGGAGGCCTGAGCAGGCTGGAGCAGCTTACCCTGGTTCCAGGGAGTTCCAGTGAACTACACGCAGCATTTGCTGTACACCATCGCGTTCCTGCAAGGGCTGAGGGCATGGCTGGAGGCAAGAAGGTGGAAATGGCAGTGCAGTGTACCAAAGCAAATGCTAAGCAATGCAAAAACAACGTACTGAAGGCAGTTTTCGAGATGAAGATTAGGGGAGTGGAAGGAAAGCTTGGAGCCGCTCTCATCTCTTCTGACGAGCACGGGGGATCTGGCCTTAAATTAACATCTTGTAAAATGGATAACTATAAACATTTATTTTAAAAGCAAAACAGAGTTGGGCTGCAGAAGACTTGAAAGGAAATAAAATCACAAAAAAAATGCAAGGTAGGATTATGAATATGGTTTGCACCCCAGAAAAGTGAGGGAATACTGTCCTCACTCACCCTCTTTACTAGCCCTGGGGTTAAGAGAGCCTGTAAGTCAGGATTTCCAGCCTTAGCTTGGAATTTCTTTGTTTTTTACGGATCTAAACCATCTCTCTGATTTTATTTTAGCATACTTTTCATGGCTGAATTTTTGAAGTGGGGTAGTAGCTGTGTTTAGTCCCCTGGGGTTATTGTCGTTGGTAATTTTTACTTTACAGTTACATAAACAGCTGAGAATTATAGAAGCTGAGCGACTGTTCAATAAAAAAGAAAAAGCCCTCTCAAATTTCACAAGCTCCAAGGCAGGAAACATGGACTTGATACTCTCCTGGCATTCATACAGAACTTTAGCCATCACTTTATGTTGCTTATGGCGGTTTGTAGGATGTCCCCGCCCTGGCAACATACACGCACAGTTTTGAATACATATGTATTGCCCAGTAGAGGAATGTATGGCAAGGGAGAGAGAAGATTGCAGCTAGTTTACAGGATTTTTTCCCTCTCTAATAATTGTATTACATGTGTCAAGATGTTTAGAAGTGAATATTTGTTCTCTTGCAACTACTCTTGCTGAGACTTGGATGTGTTCATTTGCTGCATCCCTGAATCTGTAATTTGTCTTTGGTCACCCACACCAAACCCTTTTCCCAACTACACACACCAACTGACGCTCCTCTCTTCCGAGCCACCCCCTTGTCCCTAAATGCTTTCCTAGTTTCCCACTTTCCAGCTCACCTCATGGTGGCAAAGATAAGCAGATGTGGAAAATGGTTGACCTGCCAGCATAGACAGATCTCAACCATCATGGTACCTGGGGGTTATTTCATAAAGTACATCTGAAGTGTTTTTGGAGAAAGGAGGTGATGGATGCTACAAATACAATAAATCTCCAGCAAGAAAGAAAAGAGATATTTGAATAAAAAGAACATTAAAAAAAATATAAAAGAAACAAAACAGGGTATGAACTGCAGATGAATATATTTAGTCTTCAAATTAGACCATGAGGGTAATAAAATTAGAGAAGGCTGCCCAACAGAAGTTGTCGCTGAGGCAGCTGAGCTGGTGTTAAGAGGAACTTAGGTAACATTTGATGTGTTGTCATATAGCACAATTGCTTGACATTGCAAGAGTCTGCAGTGAGTAGACTGAGAAGTCTCTTCCAGGTCTCCATTTCCAGAAGTTTACGAAGGCATATTTAAACAACCTTACCAGTGAAAACAGTGAAGGGATTTTTTTTTTTTTTTGTCTGGGTTCTATGTTGTTGTTCTTTTGGTGTTTTGTTTTGTTTTGTTTTCTCCAGCAGGATCTCCTGCATTTAAAACATGCATTTCTGTATTTGAACCAAATTAGTCAGCTGCTATCTCCCATCATGCGGGCTGTAGTGTGGACCAAGACCCGCGCTTTCCCACCACTGCTTAAAACAGGCATGAACAACTCCGACACTTGCAGGAGCAAAACATGTCCATATATGCAAGTCTGATTTCTCACTCAATACACCCTCCCACCCCCATTCCCATTATCATCGTTGCTAAGAATAGTAATAAATAATTTCGCAGTGATAAATTCAATGTGTGACAAATGTTAATATCACCTAACACGGTGCTAGGAAGTACTCAGAAGCTATGGTGATGATGACATTGTAATGTGAACAGAATGGCATACAAACTCAATTTACAGGGTTTTTTCTTCCTTAAATCTGTAGATCCAAATCTGAGAGTTTGAATATGAATTTTAATTTGTTTTTCTCATTGCAATTTAACAAGCCTTTTCTCTATACATTTTTATTACAACCCATTCTTTTTCTCTTGGAAAAACTGTAGAATTTCTGAAACCACAAAATAATAACTTCCTTCTTAATGTTATTACTTGATGTTTATACTGTCACTAACCTGAAATGGTTACATCTCAGGAAGACATATGTCTGGCTGAATACTTGATCAGAAGTCACTCGTGTATTTGAACCAGTTGATTCATCCTGTCTGATAACTGCTCTCTTGTATCTTTATACAAAGGAAGAGAAGCATTTCATTCAGAAATCAAAGACCAAGTAGAAATTAGAGAATGTGCTTTATAGTTCCTCTGGATGTGAGGAAGATCGTGAAGATGGTGGGTAAAGACAAACAGAGAAATTATAATCTCCCGTCAAGTGGCCTAAATGAAATTATTTTAAATCCTTCTCAGAAGCAGATCTTCTCTCTCTCATTCTTCCCCACGCCCAGTCTAGGATTAGGTCAATGCAGTTTCAATGCTGTGGGTGAGATCTCGTTGTGTTTAGGTATGAAAAATCGGTAAAAGTAGCCAAAGGGTAGGTTTTCAGGTTTGAATGAAAAAAGCGGGTAGGAAAGATGAAGCAGAAGAGGACATTCCCCTGGTTTCACCGCACATTTTGGAGACTTAGAGAATGTGGCCTGGGGCAAAAAGACCTGCTTCAGTAAACATATTGGTCTGAGCTATAGCCACAATATGCTTGGGGAAGTTAGGGTACAAATTAGTCCAGAACACCTGACTTAGGATGTGTATGTATCATGTGCTTAACCATGGGCTCATTTGTGAGTTTTAGCTTGGTCAGACTTATTATCCAGACCGAAAAATAATAGCTGGGAGCGTAGATTAGAAGCCATGCTTTGCTGCAATTCATACTGTGACTCTCTTTATAGAGCAGATAAGATCAAAAATAATGGGGGATCTCAGAGCGTTTCGTGTACTGTTTCCACTGGAGATCAGAGAAGTTTGTCCGCTGCATGTAGTACATTTTGGGGAAAGAAATTCTTAGCTCTTCAAACAAGCACTGTGGGATATGACCCCAGTCCCAAACAGATCAGTGCATAGTCTTTCTCTAAACAGAGACTCGCAAGTGATTGCCAGCTTGGGAATCTGTGCTCACTCACGTACATGGAAATGATCTACTTGAGATGTGCCTTAGAATTGCTAAGCTGTAGTGGTTTTATATCAGTGGTGAATAAAATATCAGGCCAACAGCTCAGTAAATCCTGGTGAGCTTCATGTTGGGGTGAGAACTGAGAGTATAGCCCTTCCCATCACCTATGCTCTGATTTTTCTGAGGAAGAAATTGGATGAATGATCTAGGAAAAGTTCTGCTTAGATTCTAGATGTGGATAAATCAGCACACCTACCTGCAAAGGGCAAATCGGGTGATCTCAGTTGGGTGTTCAGAATCAAAGTCAATGACCCAGGTGAGATGGTTTTTTACAGACATAGCTTTAGATGAACAAATATAAGTCTCATCTTCTACCTCCAGTAGTAGGAGTTGTGTACAAACCCAGCTGCATGAGTGTGCTCCAGGAGTCACACTACTGATCCTGCATGTCTCCAGCTCTCTGGCTTTCACATACTGAATAAAAAATGCCAGCAATTTCCTGAGTACCAGTAGTCCCAGTGATATTCTGCATTCTCTAGAAAGCTTTTTTTTTTTTTTTTTGAGTAAGAAGGATTTTTATTTGTATATATAAGTTTCAAACGATAACTTGTAGAGTTGGCAATGGATAGCTTTGTAAAGTGATGGTCTGTTCACATAAGGAAGGCGACAAACTCAGTATTTTAACTCAGGCAGTGGTAGCTGTGGTGATACCCTTTGCTAGAAAGCTTTGTGTACTACTTTAAGTTAATATATAATTAAAGGGGTCATATTTATCTATACATATATGTATAAATATAAACATATTACCCACATACATCAGGTCATAGGAAGCCTCTCCTCTTGCCCTGGAGATGAATCTCAATAGGATAAAAAAGATAATATGTCCAGGACAGGTGTAGAGTTCAGGTCCTAAGACTGCACTTTGGTTTGCTCCTGGTGTAGGCCCCGCTTCAAATTACACAACATGGGTTTATTCATCATTTTTATTTTGACAAAGATTCAAATCATCTGAAGGAAAAGGATATTTTAGATTAGGTGGCAGGATGCCAAAGACAAAGCCTATGTGTTATAGGCCTTGCAAATTCAAGTAGGTTTCCCATGATCTCTGAGATCTCTTTGAGGGCTCATCACAGCTCTGACGCTTGGAAAACAGTGACTTTTAGCTACCAACTTATGCCTCCTTTCCTGTTCACAAAAGTAACTAATGAGTTTTTCAAGGAAAGTTAAGCAGAAATCTGCTCGTAAGGGATCACACGGCAGAATGCTAATTGATTTAAACAAAGGTGGAATGGGTCTGTTACAGCCCCCTTCATTGGGATATGACATACATCGGAATCTTTTTTTTATGTTCTTGTGTTGGGTTTTTTTTCTCTTCTGCTCTAGCCATCAATTTAATGAGTGTTGACCCTGTCAATACCAATTTCCTCTTCTCAAGCCACCACGTTCAGAGTTTGGTGGGCATTCAATAGAGATTTACTGTTGACTGGGTAATTTGAGTTCATGTGTGTGGTGAAAAATTAGTGAGGAGAATTACCCAGAAAAGTGGATGCCATGACAATGCATGTCGCCATGGTGTGACCAGCTCTGCTGACATAGGTTTCAAAAGCTCTCCCCCTGTGAAAATGGGGCCTGTTTGCAAATTAATTAGTTTCTGGCATCAGCTTGATTGTTGACCCAAAGTTTGTAGAGTGGAAAAACAATCAGATTAGTGTGCTCAGTATAAAGGCCCAGCGCGGCACTCAAGTGCGGTTTGCCAAACTGCTGAAGCCGTGAATAGAGTGAAACAAATTCTTTTTTGAGAAGCCAAGGCAAAGGTTAAGTGTGATGTGACTGGAGCACGCTGGCCATGGGGCGGTGGGGGGAGAATTAGAGGTTTCAGACCCACAAAAATAGAGAGTGCATTGAATTTAATGAAATTCACAGCTTCAGATGCAAAAGTGTTTGGCAATGGTTTAGTCTGTGTTAAAGGGAGAAATAAGATGGCTTTGTTTTAAGAAGTTTTCTTTGTACAGCCATGTGGGACCCCAGGGACTGATCCTCTAAAGGGTATTACAGACACTTCCTGAGCCTCCACTCTGTTTCTAAGCACCTGCAGACGTAGGTTCGTACCAGTTCCCCATCTCCACAAACTAACTCCCTTTATCTGTAAAGGGATTCAATCAAAGCTTCCCATTCATCACCTCCAACATTTGGCCAGGTTTCTTCTTTTAAATAGTTCTGGTGCGGAGATCATGGGCAAACGGATCAGAAATCAATGCTTGCAAAGAGGTAGACTAGCTAGAACTTGTTATTCAGGTACTGAGGCAAAAGTTAGATACTGAAACATACCACAGGTCAGACCTTTAGCTGATAAAAAATGAGAATATCCCCAATGCAGCCAAGAAAGATCTCCTGATTTGTACTCACTGCAGTGCTCAGCTCGTTTCATTAATATGCTTTATTTCTTCAGTGGCTGTTTTTTATATAAATCTGCCCTTCAGCATCCATTTATGGCATTCACTCTTGTGTCCTTATAGTATTTCCCTTAAATCAAACGACCCTACACGCCTCTTAAATTATTATTTTCCCAGTATGACAAATATAAAGAAGGAAAATGCCGATAAATGTGGAGAAGGCCATGTTCATAGGCAGTTGATATAATCTTCTCTTGAGCCAATGTCTTGGCCCTGTTGGCCTTGATCAGAATACCTGACAGAAGCAGGGGATTGGGAGGCCAGAGATGCCAAGATGAAAATTTGAAGGGCTCCACCACCACATAGCCACCACCCCATCAATTTACTGAGATGCCCTGAATGCCCAGCAGAGTTAATGATGTGAGGATACAGCTCCTTAGTCTGTTCCTACCTCTTTCCCCCATTCTGTAAAAATATAACTGTTCATCTGCAACCTATACAAACTTTGTGATTTGTTCTTGGTAATGGGGCTGAACCTTACCCCTTTACACTAACATTCCTGAACCGTGAATTGCTTGTCCCAAAAGGCATTCAGTGTTGCTTGCAATTAACACAACTGATTGCTCAAAGCCGGCACCTGATGTGGCACATAGCCAGCTGGAAACATAATTGGCTCCTTAGATGGAGAAACACCACTTCAGAGTGGAGTTTGCGATGACGGAATTATTAGTTCAAAGTAAGCCAGGTATTTGAATACCTGGACTATACATTAAAATCTCAGCTACCATTAGACACAGCTGAATTAAGCTGCAGACTCAAAGCCTCCCTTTCTGTCTCCATAACTTCCCCTTCTCTTTGTTCATTAAATCGTGTAAATTCCAGTCTGAATACTTGCAAGGCTAAGTAATTGCTTTTGTTCTTTGGGTTATTTAATTACAAATCTCGGTAGATGACAGGTCCTCTGCACTAAAGGAAGACATCACATTTACACAGTTACAGAATCCCAACACAAATGCGTGTGGCAAATCAGTGACTGCAGATTTATTCATGCCCTCTGGGACCCGCACTGCCTTTTCAGCTTAGCATGCAATATGATTTAAATTACAGCTTGTGCAGAGCTGTGCCTTGGGATTACACTCCATGTTTCCAACTGTTTATAGTTCAGTGAGCTTTAACCTCTGTGATTCTGAAAATTAAATAATGTCACGGCTGATATCAAACTGATGGCTGGTACTAGATCGCTAAATACTCTCTTGTATAAAAAGCCTACTTTTACCACAAAGTGGATACATCAATGTATTTAAAACACTGATAACACATTGAGGTAGTTCAAGAGCACAATTCAAAAGTCATACTAGCAAAGAATTGCAAAGCTAATATTAAGCTCCATTCTCAAGGATATATTCTGACCTTATTAGCAGAGATACGGCTGTTGACCTTATTAGAGTAGGACTGGGGCTAACACAATTCTTTGTGAGTAGGTGGGCACAAAGAGTATGCAAGATCGATAAATGCAGGTAGATCATCTGTTGTAGCTAAACTCAGATTTGTTAATTTCTTGCAGATTTTATAGTTTCATTATTTCTGAAATGCTATGATATATCAAATTTTGCGTCTTGAAGACCCTTTTGTGCTGTAACTGTAGGACACCTTAATATTTCTGTAGCCTTTCAACAGAAGAGGACAGAAAACACCTAGATACAAAACTGTATTTTTAATATGGCATGTGATTTCCCAGCAGATCGGTTTTCATATTTTTTTTAATCGATGCAGAAGCTTTTACTGATTTTTCTTCATTTACTTCTGCAAACCCAGTGTTTCCAGGATAGATATTCTTCCAGTCCCACTTAAGCCACTTCACTGGCTTCCTCCCCAGGTTCCACCAGGCAACACCTGCAAAACAAAAGGGTGAAACCGATGTCACCGCCAGCATCATTTATCCTGTAGAGCCTTATTCACGGCTGTGGTGTAAGGAAGAGAGAACAGGAGGAGAAAAGGACAAATGGGAGGGACAAATAGATACTTATTTTTCACTTGTAACGATAGTGTGTTTGACTAAATAACAGAGAAAATAAACAAAGAATCCCCAAATACCTTATTCATGCAACTGCAGTTATCAGATATGATGGGCAGATCACACACACCCACACACAAAAAAAAAAAAACCTCAAAAGCTTGACAAATGGTTCCTCATTTGATGCCTTTTTGACAGTGCAGTATGTCCTGAATGTCCCATTTCATTGCATTGCCGAAGTGGTACTTCTTTTTCCCCTTGATCCTTAGAGCACCCCTTACCTCAGGCTTCAGTGCCTTTTAGATTTCAAAGTGGTGTCTAAAGTATCCCATCCCTTGCTATTCCATTGGATTCCATGGACTTATATCAATCTATCCTTGTTGAACAGCTGGCTTTTAGAGTTGACTTTCCAGCCGTGTAGATAAGTGCTTTTACATACCATGCAGTAAAATAAGACACAGTAAAGTTTAAGGTGTGTCAAAGCATACGGGTATTCACCAGTTAATAGCTGATACTCAGAAGCAGTAAGTGCCTCAGATGATGTGATAGTGTACAGATAAATGACTATATTATTGAAATGTGTAACGCTGCTTTTAAGAATCTCATTTCAGTCTAAAATACAGCAGCACTGTCTAAAAGGTTCCGTATCCAAAAGAGAGTAACCTGCCAAAATCAACTGCCAGCTGACATGACTTATTCAGCTCTTTTTCCGTCCATTCTCAGATCTGTATCACTGGTGGCTATAGGCTGAAATGTTTCACGTTAGGAAGGTGAGTCGTCTTGTAGTGTTAGGGAAAATTACCTCGTTCAAAGGCAAAGGCTTAACTAAATCTTTGAGACCACCATGTGTTGTACAACATCCAGCAGCATTTGCTGTTCCTGAGCGCTTAGGGCAGCCACAAGCATACAAAGTAAAAGAGGAAAAAATAATTCCCTTTCTGATCTACCTTTTAAAGTGATATGCTGTCCTATCTTCTCGTGAGATACCCGGGTTACAGAAACCAATATTTTCATCATATGTTCATATATATAAATGTCATTTCCTGTTGGTAGGTTTGTAAAGTTTTCTTTTCAGGTAAGAATTGTAGGAAGATTTTATTAGATGAGTTGGTATAAGAAGAAACCAGATAACCTTTCAGGGACAGAGGGTTTTTTACAGATGATCGTTCAGAAAAACAGAAGAAAAGTTATTTGAAAGACTGGATTACATATTTTTCCTATTCATTCCACAGCTCTTATGAAATAGTTGAAAGCATTCAGTGACAATACATTATCTGTGCGTATGGGCATATATCTGAGCATTGGTGTTTATTGATTCTTTTACTGCTGTTTGAGCAAAATTCAATATCCTTATAAACAGTAAAAACTGTTCCACTGATGTCAGTGAGATTAGTCATATTTCCTGAGCTCTATGATAACGTTTGACACATTGTAAAATCTGGCAGACACGGGGCGCAGCTCTCTTCTCTTACCCACACCTCCCTGTTTCCTATTCTTCTGTTTCTTTAAAGGAACTTCCACTAAAGGCAGAAAAAGCTCCACGAGAGGGAAAGGTGCAAAACCGTCCTGTGAGATATTTTGCATGGACTAGTGAGGCGTCAGTTTTTTTCACAAGATTGCGTGAATGGGTTGTCATTATTAATACTCAGTTGTGCTCTTATTTGACATACTTTCAGCTTTAATTTTTTTCACCAGACATATTGGTAGAAAGCATTCTTTAAAAAAATGTTCCATGTTTTTACGTTTATTACAAGACTTTTATTTTTCACTGCTTTTCATTCCTTTATTATTTTTTAAACACTTTTGCTAAGCTTTCTGCTAATACCTGTCCCTGCTGTTTATGTCCCACAAGCATGTGTGCTGTAAATTTCTCCCTCGCTGTTTTTACAAAATACTAAAATTTTTATTTTGATACAAAGTTACTCCAAGTTTTCATTCTTAAAGGTCACAGTAATTACATCAAATATTTCTGAAATGCTGTCAGTGAATTAAAAAAAAAAGGGTGGGGTTCGTTGTACAGAATAAAAGTACATACCAAGCAGCTCCATGTTTTTCATCACACTTGGGTTACCAAATACATTCGTTTGGGGGGGGGTTGGGTTTTGGTTTTGGTTTTTTTTTTTAATGAGCAGAACTTAATTTCTCATCATCAATAAACCAGTACATTGTTTCAGTGAGGTATAAATCCTGTTAATACCTTATGTTGACTGAAGCTAAATTAAGTTGGAATCCCATACTATGCTCACATGACTACTGAAAGAGGTTGTCATAACTGATGTTATCATACTGAATACCTGAGGTTGTGCTGAGGGGTTTTGCTTCTGCTTACAGATTCCTTACTGCATTTTCTGTTGCTGGGCTACGCTGACAGGTCAGTTAAAACCAGCCATTCACCCAGCCTTTTTTTTCAGTCTCTGCTGCCATTCCTCATTAATCTTACTTTAATGGATTTTGTGTCAAGTTGCTTTACACTAGCTGTAAAAGTTAATTATAACAACAAAACCTTTTTCATAGTTTGACAAAATGACCTTAGTTTTGTGGCCAAATCTAAAGGATTTAACGAAGAAATTAAATTACAGGATATTGGATAGGTTAGGAAATTGCTACAGCGTTGTCTGCTGGATCACTCCTTGGGAACCAGCTCAGGCTGATGATCATTTCCTGATGAATGAACATCCCTCGCTGAGAATTGAGATGTCCAGTTTTTTGACATGACGTCAGGCAGGAGATTGTTCTCACAGCTACACAACCCCTTCCACACACTTAAAATTGGAAGTTTTCTTCCTATTTTGAAAATAAGGCCATTTTTACACAAAGGCCATATTTGTTCACAGTGTAGGCAGAAAAAAAGCAAAGCAATATATGCGTGGACGAAGGGTCCTGCTGGAGACAGGGTTGTTCACAGATTTTTGACACAGAAATCTTAAGAGTTTAGGTCTCAGGAGGTGTGTGGAGGCTGAAGACATACTTGTCAAGCCACCGTTGTCCATTGTGGGGTTTCATGCTTTTGCCACTCGTACTGCTGAAGGCTGTTCCACTTTCCCTTCGGTGAAAGGTGTTTTCCATGTTAATCCCCAGCTATTCCTCACACTGAGCCAGGGACCTGTCTCCTGCAATGTTTCAGAAGTTTGGCTCATGGCATTGCTACAGCATGCTCGCTCTGACTTCAGGAAGCTTTCTTGTACCCGTGTATTTCCAAGTTGCAAAGAGGAAGAATATTCCATCTGTAGATAACCACACATCTCAGCGTTCTGGAAGGCCAGAGAAAGTCATGTTAATTGAGAGGAACAGGTTTGGTCTCTTGAGTTTTGGATCATATACCATAAACCACTTGGACATCTCCAGGGACTTATGCTCCACCTGTGAATCTTCAGAGCTTACAAAAAGCGGGCCATAGCACGGTTTTGATTGCCAAAAGTGTGTAACATCGCAAGTAAGAAACATTTTTTGTCTTCGATACCTCTGTGCTCCACTTCCTCCCCTAATACATCACTTTTTAACATAAAGACTGTGGTATTTAAGTTTTGTCCCTCATCCAGATCTCTGAAGATGTAGGTTACACAGTTAAGGCACAGGCTTTCCAGTGTTTTTATTTCCAAGCATCAATGTCAAAAACTTCAGATAAATGACTGAGAGAGGAAGAAACAGGCTCTTAGCTGAAACTCACATTAGCTTTTTCTGCAGAGAGGTTAAGGAGCACAGAAAATTGAGATTAAAGCATTCCTAAATGGAGACAATATGCTGCAAGCCTTCCTTTCTGTTCAGTGAAGGACACTAGTTTTCTCAGTTGCCCAATTATTCTCTCTGAGGGACAAGTAAATCAGTTTAAAATTAACGGTGTTGATAGATATACACCACCTTAAAACATAGCAATGGAAAAGAGGTGTTAATTTTGGTTGTTTTTCTATAAAGAAATAATAATCACCTCTTTTAAATTAAATAGGGTGGGTAGATCATAAGCATTGTTTTGTGAGAAATCTAATTTACGTTGAGAATTAAGTCGTAGTTTTACTGAACTTTTGTATTCACTTTTCTTCACCATATAATTAATCATTTCAGGGAATCAAAACTATTGTTGTCTTTTTAGTAAAAAGGCTTCAGAAACTGATAATTGCATCAGAGATCAACATTTTCTTCCTTCTCCTTTCTCCCTGAGCTAAAATGTTACTCCCAAGAAACACTCATACCGAGTTATGCCTCTAAACAATAGGAGGAGAGACGTTTCAGGACAGTGGCACTACCTGAAGATTTAAACCTTGGCTGCTACTCAGAGGTTCATTTGCACTACTTCAGAGGTGTTAACACAAATTAAGGTTGCGCTCCCCTTAAGGTCCTGCGCTTAAAGCCCCTCCGGGGCTCTTCTAGAGGTGCACCCAAGCGCTTATTCCCCTGACTGACTTTGCAATGTTCTTCACTTCTTCTTATAGCTATTCAGTGTATTATTAATGTTCCAAACCACATTTTCCCTTCTTTGCCTTTGCCCCAACCATAAATCAGTAATTCCTTAAAAACCCCTTCACTTATTTCAGGTTTAACGTCTCTCACAGTGAGAATGATCCATTGGTGTCACTCAAGGTCAAAGCACTGAAAAGCAGCACTGAAAAACCACGACTAGATTCCTGTTGCTGTGTATGTAAGAGTAACACAGAGATGTGGAGGAATTTACACATGTGAAAGCATTGGGCTTCACTTTTTTATGTATGTCTTTTTGGTTATTATGTTGCTGTTGCATCTATGTCTTGAAATGATAGAAGAGTGATAAGTTAATATTCTGTTAAATACCTTTCATCCTTGAAAATCTGTAATCTTTTTGAGTCACAAAAAAAATCTTCCAAGACACCACTGAAACAGAACAGCCAGATTCTGCAGAGAGGAAGAGGTTTTTTTCTTAATTCGGAAAAGAGTTTTGAATCAGAAAAAAAAAAATGAATACTGTGTATGCAATTGAAATTACAAGAAGCCTTAGCTAAACCTTAAACTTATTAGCCCATATTATAACCTCACTATGTAACAGAAATTGCTTTTACTAGTCTTTGAAAAATTATTAAAAAGCAAAAATATGAGGTTACTTCTATGGAAAAACTAACTGTCATAGTAACACACTATTTTAAAATCATCATTCCTCAGCATCAGTCTGGCTTGACTCAAAGACAAACCGCTTGATATATATCACCAGTCCGTAAAACTTTCTGATAAGACTTTCCATTGCAACATCAATGAGTGACCATAGTGCTTCTTCCCCTGTGACAGCTGCTAACACCTCAGACATGCATGGCCTGCATGTCACACATCCACATCCGCCTATCCACGGCTTGAAAACAGTGTCTTTAAATCAAATCTCTACTCTGTGGTCTGTCCCTGGTACTATCTTCTATGTCAGCACCTGACAATAAGTTAGCACACAACCCTCATAATAGCTCCATAAGAGCCACAACTTATCCCTTGTGTAAAGAGCATTCCCACCTTGAGGACGTGGTCTGATACCACCTGTGTTGTTGAGGACCTTCACTGTAAGCAGTGAATCCATGAGGGCTCCACTGTGTTTGCCCGAGTCATTAGCAACAAGAGTGATGTGAAAGTTGAAGAATTAAAATGCAGCGACTCTGGAAGAATACCGCTAAAAGCTTTGGTGTTTTGTAAACTGCATTTGACTGTGTAAAACCACAAACCAACTTAGCTCTCTCATCGCCATATATTAAAAGCTCTGTCCTCTGGTGACCTTGCTGAGCCTGCCCTTGGCAGAAGGCTCTGCTGTGCGCGTTTGTGGCTGCTGCTGCTGCAAGTCCTCCTCTCTGTGGATAGTGGAGCTCGCTGTCATTGCAAGCTCAGATTTTCTGAGGACAGCGCTTGGCTCTCTGTGCTGGGTCTCAGTGGATGGGCACCGTGCGTAGTTATGACGTCCTGAATAGCTGCCTGGTTTTGTTAATGTTAAATTTTTAATTTCAGCTTCCCTAGTCTTGTTCTTCTCCTCAGGGCCCCAGTCATCCTCCAGTACTTTTCATTAAATTACAGCAATTGCAGTTTTACTGAGCATAAAATTTCCCTAGTTTCATAGAATTTTCTTGCTGTGAACTGATAAATTAGTCATTTTGACCATAAATATACAATAATAGGGGCATCCAGTTCAAACTCTTTACAAAACATTTCCTTAGAGAACTGCCCTTTGGCTTCTGTCAAGTGATGAAGAGATGACCTCAGCTTCTGTTCCTTCAGCTTACTCAGTCTTGACAGCTAAAGGTAGTTTCTGCACCTTCAAGTTTATAGATCTTCATTAAAATGCTAGTACAATTCAGTTAGAATTCTAATTTCTGACTTTTATTGTTTCTTGCTATTGGGGTGGATGTGTGTTTGTGCCGTTGTTGGTGCTAAAGAGTAATGTTTGTAAATGAACAAATGAAGATCGATTTTCCTTAACTTTTTCTTAACCTGAAGTGCTGAGACAAGCAAAACATGTTTCCATTACTTAACTAAGCAAACAATGGCATATAAATCACAGAGGCAGCTGGACCAAGGTGTCGTTCTCATAAAGAGCCAGATTTCTCATGAAGGACAGTTTAATGGGCTGCTGCCAGCGAAACGTCTGCAGAGCTGGTAATTGCAGGAGGGCACACAAAAAGTGGTGCTACAAAGGTGTCATGTGGGATCTGAGAACTAACTCCACAGCCAAGGCAACTGGAAAAAAAGGAGACTGAGAAGGGTGTGGGCTTTAATAATTTGCTTCTTGAGGCTGATTGTTTTAAATGAAAATCTAAGTTTTTATTTTTAGCTTGTTCACATTGGCTGCAAGATCAGAGAAGTGTTTTTAGCAGTAATTTTATTTTGATCATGTTTATGCTGTTGCTTTGTTTCTCCTTTGATCATGCTTAAACATGTTTCAGACATGTTTGTTTGATGTATGCTGGTTTTTAAAGCACTCTTTCACATTGTCAGCTTGTGTTTTGTTTTTTTTGTAAAGCAATGGAACATTGCGAAATATTTGCTATCAAATTATTTCTTATATTCATTTTCCTAAAATGTGCCTTCTGGACTTTTAGCCAATGGGAGACTGCTTTCAAAAAGAAAGTGTTGAAGTATTGTAACAGCATTTCTGAGCGCTTCACAGATTGCAGACAGATTTAGGGTCGCAGAATACCCAATAATTTATACACAGAAATTTGAAGTCATCCTGTCTATCTACTGCAGCTGCAGTGTACCGTCTTTTACAACTGTCACCAGTGGGTTTGGATCAAAGTCCCACTTTCTATTCAATAAAACTTGCTTGAAGTTCATTCCAGCACCTCTTTTGTGGCTATGTTGAATGTATAAAATAGGTCAACCCTGACTGAATTATTTCAAACTTCCCATGGGGACCCCTTGATACCGAACCTGTTTAATTTTGCAGGGAAAGGCAGGGCAGTCTCAATACTTGAACATACCCATTCATGGATGACATTCTTTCTTCTGCTGCATGGGTGAGCAATTAGGAGAGTCAAGGAGAAGGCCCTCATCTGTGGACAACATCTCCCTTCCCTTCCTCAAAGAAGAGCAATAAAAAAATGCTAGGTAGTCCATGGAGAGGGCTGTGTTGCGTGACTGCTGGCCATCTGGCTGATTGATTCATCATGCCCCTAAACAGATAGTTGTAAGCATGGTGTGAAGCCCTGGAGTTAAATGCAAGCATGCATCAAGCCTGAGGCAAGTCAAACAGCTCCTCCGCTAATGAAACAATAAAGAACACTACAGATCACTAGTTTGCACCACCCACTTCTTATAACCTACAAAATTACGAACCACATTTCTCTCCCTCTCTCCGCACAGACAATCATGATGTTGCTTTTATGCATTTCATTCTGAACAGAAATAAATCCATTTCCATATGTAAAAGAACACACGCAGCCTGTTCCTCTATTTGCTCCATTGCATAGACAGATCTGTTAGATGGAAGAGGGGAAAAAAACCCGCACACTACAAGGTAACAAGAGCAAGGGCCCTATAACACGCAGAACCACTCTTTTATTGACTGAAATATATCGACTGAACCAGAAGGCGAAACATCCTGAGGTTTGCTCAGTAAGAAACACCAGTGTTATTCAACAAAAACAGAACCACGATGTACAATGGATGAGTTCTAATATAAGGCTGCGTGACTGCTTTATTTTCGGGGATGTAGTTAAGATTATTAATCACTAATTGAAAATCTGAATTTATCCCATATGAACACTGGTAAGAAATGTATACAAAGCATATTCACATGCTCTCTGCGCTGTGCTGTTAGCTTTATTTGCCTTCCTCACACCCCTCTCCTCTGTTGCCACTCTGACAGACTTATTTGAAATATATGTTTTCAATGTCTATGGAGTATTTTTCTATCATTCTTGTATCAGTCCGGCTTTAAAACTAGATTGTCTTACTGAGAAAAATTATGAGAGGGAAAGAAAAGAATAATAATATGGTAACTGAGGGCAAGTTTATATAACCCATACTATATCAGCAATATTATTGACTCAAATGGGACTCCCCTCAGGATCTTTATAGGCCAATGTAAAGTTAGATTTTTGATGTCTGATAATATAGTGATTTATTTTAGAATTTGATACCTTATGATTTACAAAACCCATTGTGCCAGAAACAAATCGTCTGACCTTTTGGTTGAATGATTTTTACTCTTTTCATTAAGACTTTAAGACTGTAAAAACAGACAAGAGGTTCTTCAGATCCAGTAGCCTAGAACAGTGTCTACTAATGGCTATCCTCTTTCTCTCATGTATTCTTCCACAGGCTATCATGCAGAAATTTTCAAACTGTAGTCTCGTGTTCCTTGTGGTACAAGTTGCATTCAAAGCCCTGGTAGATCATATACAAAATAATAGATATTTACCATGATACAATATAGTCTAGATAGTATTTATCTTGGGCCTCATGTCAGTGTAATTTGAAGGCTACTAAATGCACACTACAAGGAAAGAAAATGAATTTAGTAGCTTAAGTTACTGGGATTTCGGATGAAGAGATTAAGCTGCCTGAAGATTTTTTATGTTTTTTGATGTCTAAAAAGATTTATTTTAATAGACAACAGGTAATAGATACAGTTCCACAGAGATCTGTTCAGTGGCCTTTGTTGTTCAACATGTTCATAAATAACATGAAAAAGAGGTTGAGCAGAAAGATGAGAAAATTTTTCACACGATATTTAGTTATTCAGCATAGTGACACAAAGGAAGACTGAAAAATTACAAAAGGATCTTATGCAACTGGGTAGCTAAGCAATCAAATGGCAAACTAAATTATTCTTGATGAATGAGGCAGTGATACACCATGGGGAAAAACATGAGGAAAACATGCCTGTTTCACATATAAAATCATGGGATGTGGACTGAGCATTACCAAAGAAGAGTGAGGTTCTGGTGCTGTGGCACATGAAGTTCCATGAAAATTTCAGATTACTGCGTAGAAACAGACAAATCCATATTAAACGTTAGGAATTAATAGGAAAGGAACAGGTAATTCAACAGAGATCATTGCTATATTGCTTTACAAGAGCACAATTCATCCACATCTTGAACACTGTGGTATTTCCAATGCAGGAATTAAGAGGCACCAAATGATATTAGGAAGATTGATGTTCAAAACTGGAAATCAGAAGCAGGCTTTAGTTCACTAGATTTCATACACAAGGAACAAATTCCAGAACACCATGAATGACAGAAATTTACATGGGTTCAAGAAGAGTCTAGACAGATAAATGGATGAAAAATCTGTTGAGAGTTACTAAGTACATAGAGAACAACCAAGGTCAGGGAATCAGCTACACTGAAAATAGTTGGAGGAACACAGATTGTTCTGGGAGAGTATAATTTGCACTTACCATATTCTTCCTTTGACTCAGATAATTACTTCTGCACAATGTTGGGGTCTGTGTATTGATCTAAGTAAACTTGGTCTAAGCCACTATGGTCATTCTCATGTACTCTGTGTATATATATGTGTGTGTGTATATATATATACACATACATGTATATACACACACAGAAACACAAAATTATGGAGTACGTACTCATACAATAGAAACATCTAAACACATAAACATGCATGTATAAAAATATCTCAAACTATGTTACTTACAAACACTGCCATCCTTAATAAGGCAATGGGCTTCACAGGAGAGTTAGTGCAAACTGGCAAAACAAAGTACAGTTCATTATTTCCATGAATATATAACAATAAACATACACTGAAAAGATGTTAATGCATGACACTAAAATAGCTTATAATTTTACATAGGAACAGGACTCTGAGTAGTTAAATATAGTCCACAGTTAATTATCCCAGCAGGATATAAAATGGTTATACAACAGATTGTTAAATCTGCAGGATATGCCTTCTTTTTCCAAATATATTGAAAGATACTAGCTGAAGTATCTCTGTAAAGTACAGCATTGAGCCAGATTCACCACTGGTATGAATTTGCTGTTATGATTTCTATAAAGTCCTCTCCCAAAGCTTCTTCCCAACATTTTTTCATAACTGATCAGTATGCCTGCATTTTATGCATTTTAATTTGTCGATGTATCTTCTTTATCACCACATAATGCTGTCAATCTAATTGTCGAGAAATAAAGGGTTTTTATGAAAAAAAAGACAAAGTATTTCAACAACTTGAATAGAAATTCACAAATGTATTTCTCTTCTGAAACTGAGACAAAAATGTTAGGGTTTGGCTTATCATAGTATGGAAATAGACAGTATCTAACAAAACTCCATTTTTTAACTCAATTTTTTTGACAGTAGCACATTAATACTTTTCTACATGTAAAATACTTTATATATTCTTCGTTATTAATAAAGCTCAGAATATTACATTTGTCTCAATGATTCTCTCATTTTATGTGCAACACATGCAGAGAGATTATTGACCAAAGTCAAAACATCCAAAGAAACAAGAAAAATGTCAGTAATAAATATATGGAATTAGGAAGCCATGCCGTAATGTAATACAACCACTTGTAAAGAGATTTCATGAATGTTTAATTGCTCCAATAATAAAGTAAAAACCATTAAATATCTGTAACAAATACCCCTATGTATTAAAGAAGAATGTAAATACATGTCACATGTTAATGGTTGATGATGTACTTAACATTGATGTATTTGCCATTTGATGCAAAGATTGATTCTTGGGAGGCAAATTCACAGTTCATTTCTGTAACGAAGGCAAGTGATTCAATTCATGGAGTAGTAACATATGCAACGGCATTGTCTTCTCAGATCCTAGGTTTATCAGTGCTCACCTGATACCAGAGAGCGACAATCCAGAAGATGACAAGATCTATTTCTTCTTCCGTGAAAATGCAATCGATGGAGAGCACACTGGAAAAGCCACTCATGCCAGAATAGGGCAGATCTGCAAGGTAAAATGATGACTTCCTGCTGTGAGGTTGAATACGCTTGTGATGCTTTGTGAGTGATGTTAGAAACTGCGTTTTCCTGCCGGTAAACTATTCAGGATTGACGCTGGCATTGTACTAAAGCAGAGATCATCCCAAGTGAAAAGTAGTTAGGGGATAACACACCCAAAGGTATATGATTCAGTTCTTCTCTGTTTAGGGAAGCTTCACAGACTATGATGTTTTGTTTAAAAAGTCATAGACATCTTCTGAGGCTTAGAATGTGTCTGCAGAACAGAGAATCTTTTACAGGAATTATGATATTTACAGACAGGCCAAAAACTTTTGAAGAATTTACTTTTTAAAGGAATGTTAATATCTTTCCATTCCCGTATTAGTGAAAATCTTTAAAACAGAAGCAAAGGAAGATTTAGCGGAACAGTTGTTTAAGCTTAGCTGTAGGCATGAGCAACCATTCCGAAGGTCCTTAACGACTGCAGATTGAATCATTCATCCACACTGATAAATGTCAAAATATTTTTCTGACATTTTAAAAAAGATTTCTACGAATGAGTTTTTATTAATAAATGTTGTATTTTTGGCAACTATGATGTTTACAGTAAAATTTGCTGTTAATCCATAAACAAAATTTAAATCTTCAATCCAGAGGTAGCTTCTTGAAAACCAATTACCCCATAAGTGTGGAGTCCTTGGTGCACTTTATTGCTTGAGTTTTGTAGCTATACAAATGATGCCAATGTCCTGGCATTTTTATCTACTTTGTTCACTTCTACTTTGTTGCTATCCAGTTAAGAATAATAAACCCCTTCAGCTTTATCAGGGCATGTCAGCCTGGGAGCTCTGGAACAAAATATTCCACTTGTCTGTCGTTGTTCAGTGTTATATATGTATTACAATATATAAAGAGGTCTGTTTTCTTCGTTTTGTTTGGTTTTTTTTTTTTTAAGTATATGCCAGTATGAAATATATTGTAGTGTAATGTGAAATAAAAGCAATTCACAATCAGTGTATTTGACAACGTAATAATACTTTTGTATGTAGGAGGTTGAATTCTTTTCTCTGTTTTCTGTAAGTGGTTCTTTATTGTATTTTCTCTGTGGTCTGTTATACTTCAAAGTCTGTTACCAAGTATTAATGCAAGCTGGTTTTGTGATTAGAATGACTTTGGTGGACACAGAAGCCTTGTTAACAAATGGACAACTTTCCTCAAAGCACGTCTGATTTGTTCTGTGCCAGGACCCAATGGCATTGACACACACTTCGATGAACTACGTAAGTGGCAGAAATGGCTTTGAATACAGAAATGTTTTCAGGTATTATCCATAAGAATTTAACTTAGTTTTCTTTTCCGTCTCTTACTATTGTTACAGAGGATGTGTTCCTAATGAACTCAAAAGACCCTAAAAATCCAATAGTCTATGGAGTGTTTACAACTTCCAGGTACAGAACGTATCATTTTACTTGCATGGTAACTTGGGTGGCTGCTTGTTTTAAAGAGGTCTCTTTGTTAAAAATGTTTTAAAGAAACACAAAATTTTCTTAACCTTTGAACTGAGAAGTCAGTGGCAGTAAGAAGTAATGAATTAGGTTTCTTTTCTTATGAGCAACGTACATCATCACTCTGAAGCTAGTAATCACAAAGGCTATCAGTTTCTCAGACTGTTCTTGCTGTTAAATTGGCTTTTTGTAGTGGGGATCAGAATTTGTAGCCCTTTCCACACGGACCTGGAAAAATAACAAGCATAAATATGGTTGTTTGGGGTCAGGTTAAAATAGAAAATCTGTGGTGTGAGAAATTCACTACTCGAGGAGATATTAATAAAAAATATTGCCGAAATGTGGAAAGTTAACTATCTTTCAAAAGTTCTGTTATTGAATCACATATAACTGTGACTCGAATGTTTTGATTACAATGTGCTCTCACCAAGAACAAAACTGTGCTTGTAGCTTTGGCCCAAAGAAGGTTTGCAGTACTGGTTGCATTCCCCCATTTATCTGTAAAGGGCAAAAGTTTCAGTTTCTAAATAGAAAGAATGTCCCTAGTCATAACTAGGCATAGAGGAGGGAGATTTACAAGTCCTTACTGCCTTCTGTAAGAAATCTCAAGGTAAGTAACAACACTGAAGTTTGTGTGTGTGCTGCCCGAATGACGGAAGAGACTGCTAAAAAAATAATAGAAAAATGTGAAGTGTAGGAACGAATTGAATAGTCCTCTAGGGACAGCCCTGCTGAAGTTGACTCAGACTGGGGCTTTGGCCTTCTGGGGACAGTATGTTTTAAATAGTGGAATAGCAGCCATCTGTGAGGAAAATGTCTGAGAGATCATATCAGTTATGCTGAACTTTCAGAGGAGGTGAGTTAGGATTGCTCTGAGGGCATGTCCGGGTTTTGATAACCAGCACATGCAGTATATTAGAAGCAACCAGCTGCTATTCCCATAGCTTTTCCACTCGATTAAACCGACTGGTTAATTTAAAGAATCTGATTTGATTTCTTCTCTCCCCATTTTTAGTAATATCTTCAAGGGTTCAGCAGTGTGTATGTACAGCATGACTGATGTGAGGAGGGTGTTTCTTGGTCCCTATGCCCACCGAGATGGCCCAAACTACCAGTGGGTTCCCTACCAAGGGCGAGTGCCGTATCCACGGCCAGGAACTGTAAGTACCTAAGAACTATAGTAATCTAAGAAGGGAAAACTACGGAAAATATTTTCACACATTGCATGGTCCATAAATTGTGACCCAGGAAAGAAACTGAAAATGGATAGGGTGGCAGAAAGGAAAGCTAACAATTCCTCCAGGTCCAAAATGTACTGATTTCCCTGTAAAGTATGAAGCTGCAACGACTTCATTTGGGTTTTAATTTTGGCATTCATATTAACAACTTCAGCAGAATTTTGAGCAATGGCTGGAGAACTTTACTGGAAGTCAAATGTTTAATAAATTGCTCTGCATTATCCTTTCCTTGGAATTTGTCTTTGTTCCAAAGATTGCCTGAGTCATTCTTAGTGAGAATGAACAGAAAACAGAGCATCTGCCTGGCTGTTAAGAAACTTTCAATTGTTCTTGTCATTAAATCTAGTACAGTTATTTCTGCGATGGATGATAGAGTGACTATGGTTATTTCTAAGTTCCACTGGCATTTTTTAAAATCTAGGCTTCTACCTGTTTCTCTGTTTCTAGTTTATGAACGACTAACATATAGGACATCCATATTTACAATACCTGGCTGATGTCATCACTTTCTACAAATACTTAACTGCCCCTCGGTAGTCTAAGAAGATAAGCCGTTTATGAAAAAAACATCAATTGTATACGTTGGGGTAGCTCGTTAGCTAGTATAAATCAGCTTCACCCATTTAAGTTCTGAAATATCGTTGCTGAAGATTAAATATGTGTACACATTTATATGTATAAACATGCACATGTAAATGTAAATAATATATCTGTCTATAATATTCTTTTTAAAGTGTCCTTGAATATAAAGCACAAAACAAACCATGAATAACTTTGATCATTTATTTTAAATAGTCGTGGTTTCTACTTCTCTCTAGTATGTCTTGAAACTGTTCTTTCAAACCTGATCTTTCAACTGATCTCCAGCAGTTGGAAAATATATATGCTCATACTAATGAAAATTGCTTCCTAAGTAAAAGAAAACAGTGACTCCCTGACAGCCAGATTCCTCGGTGCTCCTCACTCCCTCACTATACTGCTAAAGGGATTCCTAATGTTTTCCAAAGTTAAAATACAAGTTCTGCAGCATAGCAGAGGTTTCTGATTTGATGCTGATTTTTTTTTTTTTTTTTTTTTTAGTTACTATAGTTAATGCTGATATGTCAGAGGAGTTTTTTTGAAATTGTATTGTTTTAGTCCCTGTAGGAAACATGAATGAGTGGATATTTTTGGTATTTCTTGTATAGCTAATGTCATCTTTACAGTCTGACAGACTTAATAAATTAGTGTTCATTATTCTCTTTATTTATATTCCTCTTTGATTCCAATATCAATTAACCTTTCTAAAGAAAACCAAATAATATATATTATGTAAAACTACAGACAAATAAGAATAAAGAAGCAGGTTATTTCTATCACAAAAATAGACTGAAAGAACCGACTGCTGCACAGGGATCGGATGCAGCTCTATTATTCTGAATGCACAACTCAAATATTTGCCCTAGAGACAGGCAACACAGCTCTGCCTGCCTCAGAGCCTGTGGGTTATTCCAAGACTTGTCTGAGGGTCTTCAACCGAGATCCATATGGGAGAAGAGTAACTTGATCAAATTCCCAAGAACAAGGAGAAAAGCAGAGACCCGAATCCAGCCCCTAAGTGCCTAAGCGACCTAAGCCGCAAGATCTTTTGCCAAAGCAGGGAAATACGGTTAAGTTACATATACTTTTTTTTTCTGGCTTCTCAGAATGGATTTTACCTTTACAATTTCACTATAAATTACTTATACTAAGATTTTCAAAGAAAGTGTGAAGTTGATCGTATTTCATTGTAAATATTTTTCTTGACTAAAGGTGAATGTGATCCCAGATTACAGAACACTACATAGCCCTGCAGTAGCATTATGTAGTGCGAGAGGCCATGCCACTGTAAATGATGTTAATTGAAGAGTGGCTGAGGCCATCAGTTTCTCCTAGACTACTGCCATTGACTCTAATCTTGGTGTCTATCACTTCGAAAAAGATTTTCTTTCCCCTCACAGTTGCTAGAATCTTTCTATTGTATCAGTAGGATAAAACTGAATTTTAAAATAAGAGACATTTCTGGCTGAAAAGAAGCTTTTTATTTCTAAAGTGATAAAACAGGGTGTATTTTCAATGGCTTTGAAGACCTGTGAAGAATAAAGAAGAAAGGTTTTTGAAGTTTCTTTAAATGTCGCATTTGTGGCTTCCTTCTCCAAGAAATGGGGAAAGGGAAGAAAGAAGCAAAACCTGAGCTTCTTACAGTTATTCGGTTCCAGATCTCAGTGCATTTAAACATTGCTGATTTTTTTGAGGAATTTAATAGGTGAGATGCCTGTAAACTTCTTGAGCATCTGGTGACTTGCCCAGTATAAGTAAAGAAAAAGGAAAATTAATGGTCCTTTTGAAAAGTCAGAAAACTTTGTAAGCAATTCTACATCAGCTTCACATATAACAAAAAAGTTGCCAGGATTAATCCTTTAAGATTATAGAATTCTTTTTTTTTTTTTAAACTTTTAACAATACTTGGAAGGGGAGGGAGGACTTTTGTATATAACTCATCTCAAATGAGGTATCTCATCCTGAATTCATGTCTGACTTTCTGTGAATTCAGCCACGGAGCTCGTGTTTTCTCTGCTTCATGGTACCAAGAGTCTACCTACAATTATAACTAAAGCACTTTTTTTTTTTCTTACCTAAATGTAGCTATTTATTTATTCTGTTGGACTCCCTAATAGGCCAGTTAGGGGATAGCCTAGTTGCCTCCTCCTGACAGATCAAAACTTCTGACAGCATACCGGGAACCAACAACCAGAAGTGGATGTTAAATGCAAGAATTCTTTAACTTTACTTGAACCCAAGATCAAGCTCATTTCTCCAAACTTTTTCAGAATATTACTATTCATGTACATCTTTTGGCACCTGAAAACTTTCTATTTCCTTGCTATCAGTGGGGTTGATAGGGTATATAAACATGAGTTCTGATGGAGCACCTTGCCTATTAGCTTGACCTAGACCCACTAATATCAAAAGCAGTGGTATCATTAGTATCAAGGATAATGTCTTTCATGTGTATCGCAATTTTGTGACGATAAAAAGAGCAAACATGACAGGACTTTCATTTCCAGGACAACTCTTCTATTCTATTCTAGTCTAATCTAGTCTAGTCTAGTCTAGTCTAGTCTATTCCAATCTCTGACTTTATGAGAGCTGAGATTCCTCTGCAGGTAGTTGGGACTATGGATGAAACAAATCTCACCTACTGATGGTGGCCATTTCACTCTGTTGAAACAGGAGGGAGTTATAGCAATGAGAGCTTGATTTCATCTCAGTCAGTTTCCTAAAGTGGGGTGGGATGAATGTGAGCCACAGCGTAGTCCAGGTAATGCACTTTAAACATTAGACATAAAGACACAAAATCACTGTCATTTTTTTTTTATTCTCAGAAAACCAGAGGATCCAAGGAGTAATCTGACTCTCAGAACTGGGAGTCTCAATTAAACACATAGAATTATGACACTAATTCTAGCTTGATGATTGTTCTGCATAAAATATTTCTTAGTCAACATTGCTGCAAGTAAAATCCTTTGTTAGAAAATGAGCCAGAAAGTAAATATTCAAGCAATTGAAACACAGCTGAAATTAATTTACTCAAAGCTGAAATGAATATTCATTTACTGTTTTTTTTCAGTGTTTGCCCAGCTGCAATTAACAATACTTAGTTCTTGTGTAGTGATTTTTATACTTAAAGCACTTTACATATATTACCTAATTAATCATTATCTAATTATTCTGAGCAATTAGTATTGAACTGTAGTTAGAATATTCATTAAAAAAGTAAAGCAAACTTAAAACTAAAGTGTAGAATTTTGAACACAAATTTTGAAACAGACAATAGTCTGGCCAATGATTATAAAAAGCCTGTCTGACTTGCGCTTTGTAATATCTCTGTGCAAGAGAGCAAGAACATACTACAGTAAAAAGGCTGAAAAAATGTTGACACAATAACATAGATAACTAACTTGCTTTTCTGCTCCACATGCATTCATCAAACATTCTCCCTCCCTCCATCCCTTCCTCCCTTCCATACCATGTAATGAAACAGAATGCGAGAATTTGCTTACTAACAAATATGCCAAAAAGGGGCAATTTACACTTTATATGTCCATGCTGGAAGGGTCCCTTTGCTGAGTATAACAACTACTCCTTTTGACAACATTGATTTTTAAATTTCATTTCTGATGAATTATTAATAATTTGGATCAAGGTGATAGCAAAGACAATTGATTTCTTCTCCTGAGCATCCTGCAAGGTCTGGATTCTTGGTTAATAAGATGCTGGCCTCTAGGTTTTTAATTTAATTGGAAGATATTCTATATATGGATATAAAGGGCAAATTATCTAGGGCCTTTTAATACCTGCTGTTCATATGTCAGGTCCAAATGCCACAAACATTATTATTGCCAGCTAGTTCCAGAGTTTTACATGTCTTACATAGGTATCTGAGCAGGTTAAGAGTAGGGGACAGCAAGTACTTCTCAAATATTTTTTGATTGGTGATTTAATGCCCTCATGGCTCATTGTCTTCATCCATTTGACGTTACTAAGGTACTACTAATGCTTACTTTAAAGTATCCTCTAATTGTTCGTAAAATACTTAGCAATTCTACAGAATAGACAAGGGCAAATAGTGTGATTAGCCATAGTCCTCGAGTCACCCCATGAAGACATGCAGTATGGGAAAGTGGAGGAGTATTTTTATGGGTACAGAAGCCATGGTCTTACTTCTCCTTCCCTCCTCAGCCTCCATGTTTTGCTAACGTTGGTAGAATGTATGCAGGGAATTCTCTGCTTTCGACACAGTAAAGGCAAAACTATCTTGCCCAGCCATGGCTGTCTAAGGGGGCAAAGGGTCTCTTTACTGTGTTACTTCATGGGGATGATTTTAATCTCAAGAGGACACCAACTTTTCTGTTACTGCACACTACAGTACAGTGAGGAGTTATTTCAGTTCTTTAGCGAGAGTTGTTTCACCTAACTGTTCACGTTGTCAGTAGGAGCAGCAACACTCTCAAGAGGCTTTTCTTTAGAGACTAGAGATACACTTAGGACATGACTCATTTGTTTTGATTTCGTGTAACAGGATCCATGTTACCGGGAATACATGGATGACACAGGCTTGTTGAGACAAGCAGGAGTTTGAAAAGTCTGTAGGGCAGGGAATTGTACCAGCATTTACGGATTTGGTTCCTAGGAAGGGAATTGATTTCCAGTCAACTTCTGAAGACAATATTTTGAAGCTGAGACTCTGCATTATTAATTAATTTTCTGTTGTATACATAACCAAATACTGAAATTGCCTGTCTCATATTGAATGATTCTAGACAATTGAGGATTTATTCCTTCTGCCAGTTAAAGATGAATACTAAGCAGTAAATGACTAAAAATCCATTTGCACTGCATAGTAGTAAGAAAAATTATGTGTGAGAATCATTTACACTCTGTTAACCATATAGATTTAAATCCAAAATGAAAAAAAATAGAGTCTTTTAGCGACAGAATTAACTTTTGCTGTCTGTCATGAAACACTTAGGTCCTCTGTCATATTTAATTATAGACTGCAGTAGGTGGGATGATTGTGATGAAATGAATTTCTAATATGATTCTAGTGATGGATAGTAAAATATAAAACATTTGCTTTTTTAATTCCAGTGTCCCAGTAAAACATTTGGAGGCTTTGATTCCACCAAGGACCTTCCTGATGAAGTTATAACATTTGCAAGAAGTCATCCAGCCATGTACAACCCGGTATTCCCTATCAACAACCGTCCAATCATGATCAAAACAGATGTGGATTACCAGTTCACACAGATAGTAGTAGATCGAGTAGATGCAGAAGATGGCCAATACGATGTGATGTTCATTGGCACAGGTGAGAACTCTTGAATCTACACTGTGTGCTCCTCCAGACATTATGGAGACATAGATCAGATAAAATTTCATACTCTGAAAGACAGAACACTGATTTATGTTCCAGTGTATAACTGTGAAAATTTGGAGCAAGACTCAAAACTGTGCATATGGAGAGGTCTTTGTTACATACACTTGCTGTTACAGGTTCAGGCTGTGGCCTGCAGAGCTTAATTCTGTAGGAGCTTTGCCAGCTGGATTGAGATCAAAACACTCTCTTTTCAGCTACTGTTATTAGAGAATTTAGAAATATCTTGACTTATAATTTAGTATTAAAATGCAGATTTTGAGATACGCATTTTGAAGTGCAGCGTAAGAAGTATCAACATGAAGGGGGCAAGTATCCAGGTATGGGAAATACCTTCTGTATTTCAAATATTGCCTTGAGATGCCCAGCTCTTTAGCTAGAAGAGTGCATTGTTTTACTTAAGATGAAGATATCTGGCACATACAAAGTGTTTTAAGAAGAACTGATGTTCAAATAGAAATGTGATATCCCTTCCAAAGCATTTGCTGAGTCATACAACTTGGACGTTTTATAAAAGTAGAAACACACACTCAGAAAAGACATTTTTTTTTTTTTTCCCAGAAAGGTAGTAATAAGAAATAATAGTGGTCAGAAATCAGCTGATGTGCATTTGCCTGGCTTCAGGGGCTTCAGAACTATGTTGATTAGCAGTTGGTGTATCTGCTTCTTCACCTTTGAAGATTTTCCATTAGTTGGCTGATGTTTCAGTTGTGTTGAATAAAAATATTTTAAACTTCTATTGAACATAATTGCTAGTAATTAGACGTTAGCATCAAGAAGCCAAAACAAATCAAGCCAAAACCCTACTGTTTCTTTTCAGTTTTGGACCAAAAAATATCTGTCTGTCTGTCTGTCTTATAACAACGCAGTTTTTGACTTGCCTTAAGTACAGTTCTGGTGTGCTAGACCTGGGGTCAGATTTTGAAAGCAATAAATCTCAAGGTCTCTTTCATGTTGATGCCTGAAATATATTATGAGTAAACTGAGAGCTGATGAAGCTTTGCGTACCAAACACAGTGCATGTAGAGTAATTCAGAACATTTACTGCAGGAAATGCAGTTCTGCAGAAAGCGTTCCAGCTCTTTAAAGCTGTGAACTCAGTTATTAGATACCAGTGCTACAGTATGTTCTTGCATAAAACATTGAAAAGTAGTTTCATATGATTTTACACAACACATATATTTTCCATCACACATTAGAGACTTCAATGCAGTGTTTTGTGCCTTTCAACAAGTCTTCTATGACCTGATTCAGCCTGGAAAAAAAATTAATGGCAATACTCCCCTTGGCTGTGATGTGAGGGAACAAGCCCTTCAGCATCCAGGGTATGATGCTGAACAAACATAAGGAGCTGATTTATGTCTACATCTTGAGCACAAGAGGTGGCATTTATCTCACCAAAGTTTGGCATTCAGTCTAAGAAAGATGCCTTGGCTTGTGCAACAGAAAGATAAGTACTTCCAGAGAGAGATTCCTTGTACTTTCTTGAGACTTCTATTAGACTAGGATTAATAGTTATGCAGAAGTTCCTGTCTGTTTCCAGACAGTGCAGGAAGACTTGCTTAAACCTGAGCTAAAGCTTGTAGAGAGTTACCATTATGATAGTGGCTCCTATCTAAATTAGTCAGGGAAAGTCTCCCTCTGAAAATGCCTCAATGATATCTAGCTCTTACCTTTGAGTTGGAAATTCAGGCTCTCACTTGATGCCCTAAACCACTAATACTCAGGTGTGTGGTAAGTGCTCTGGATCCCATCCAACACTGCTGATAGTTATGCCCAAGAACTGCAAAGAAAAGTGTTGGAAGATTATTACTTGTACTTGCCAAAAGAGATTTCAGCACCAAAACCCCAGCTTTGTAAGTGCAGTGATATAATTTCTTGAAATATAACTTTCGTCTGTAGAAACTGTTCTTTTTCCAGCAGGAGGTTATACCCTCATGGGACAAGAACAGGCATTACAACACGTGATTGGATCTGGGGCGCAAAAGATGCTCCGTGCTCCTCTGAGCTCCTCTGAGCTCCTCTGAGCTCACTGTCCTTATTGCAGTTTTCAGAATGAGGAAAGACCATCCTCCACACAGGGGAAAGAGGCAGAACTGAGGCCCTTCCTGCCTGTTGCCAGAAAGCTGCACTGAGCCGGCTGGTCAAAGTCGAAGGAGCCAGACACAGATACACAATCGTGCATAATACACCTTCCCCAAACAGAGAACAAATCAGGGAGCAGATTAGGGACTCTAGTCGCAGTCCAGTTTCCCACTTGATGATCTGAACCTGTGACAAAACCAGAATTAAGCTCTCCTGGGCTATGACTGGTTTTTTCTGTGCGGGTCTGTCCCATCAGATTAGATACTTTTCTCTGTATTTTCCCATTGCTGTTTCAGCAATCTACATTATTCCCACATGCTGCTGAACTTCGGTACGTTGAAGAAATACTTTTTTCCCCTTTTCATTGAATAACTGATGATAATTGAACAAAACATAATTAATAGCCACCCAGTGTGGTCACATTTTCCTTTCCTGTGGGTGAAATCTTTAGCTGAGCAGTTTCTTTCCCACTGTGATTGCACCAGTGTTTCACAATGGAAATAAAATCATATCAGCATGCTTGAAATTATATCAGAAAAAAACAGGATTTAAGATACGCAGTTAATGCATATCCTGAGTGTCTGATGTTTGGGATGGTTTGGCACAGTCAATGTACATCTGTCAGTAAAGCAAATTAATAACAGTAATCTTATCTTACTGAGCGGAGCCTATTGATCCTAAAGGAGAAGCCTGATTCCGTTTGTGTGAAATTGTTTGAAATACTACCCTGTAAAACTTGATCTAGAACTCAGATAACACCCCACTTCGGTACCTGTGGCCTGACCAGAGTCGCCACAGCGATTAACACAGTGTATCTTTGACCTCAGAGGATTTCTCAAGCATCAAGAGACTGGTAATTGTTGCAAGATCCACTTAAAAGTCAGACTTTCTGGAAACAACATTGTGTGGAGAACTCCTGCCTGCTCAGTGCCCAGCTGAGGCTCCATGGTTTCCCTTGTGCTGTTTCATCAAAAATTCCCTTGTATTTCTGGAAGATGGAATTTGACGGATTGTGACTGAGGACAGCCATAGTTCAACACCGAATACAGTCACGACACTTTGCTACGCTGTTGTATTTACTAGATCAAAGTTCTCTTTTTTGACCCCTAAAATGTGTTTTCCTCAAAACCAGAATCATCAAATTATCAGGGTAATTAAGGAAATGAACGTATCCATTAAATTACAAGTATAACTAATGTAAATTATCTGTTGCCCTGAATTACTCTTCTGTAGAAATATGTTGTTTTAAAGCTTATATTGCATTTGTTCTGTATTGTTCTCAATATTTCTTGAGTTAAATACATTCAGTTAGTAGCAGTAACCATAATGAAAACCGCTTGTAAAATGACTTATTTAGTATATTTTACTAGCTTAGTTAGTTCATGTAGCTGCTTAAATAAAAAGAAAGTTATGCATTGCCTTGATCTTGCTGTTTTAAAAAAGAACTGTTTTTTCTATTTAAAAAAAGAATCTATGAGTTTGTGACTAATGAAATAAAACAGTGATGTGCATATTTTGTGGAAAAAAAAAAATAACTTCTTTCAAAGCATCCAAAAATATGTATTTAGAAACCAACATCTGTTTAAGGGGGAGCAGATGGAAGAATGAAAATCTCAGTTCTACAAGATATTCTAGAATTTCTAGAATATTTTAATCCAAATTCATGTAAAGAAGTTGAAATACCAGAATTTTTTATGAAATTGATATATTTTAAAATATATCGATATATTATATAACAACATTTTCAACATGCATAATCTATTTTAGTTCAATTTTATATGCATTTTCAATATATAAGAGGTGAGTTGTCATCTTTTTAATCAGAAGTTTCAAGTAACACATACAAATATATTTACATACAAAATCTGTTCAGATTTTGTGTAATTGATGGTTAATTCTTGTTTTGAGAGTGTTCACCTTTATAGTTCTGTTACTTTGAGGGTTCTATCCATTTAAAATGCTTTATATTTTCCTGAACGGTTACTGCTATAGAATGTGCAACGTGAGAAGTCCTCGGAGCTGTTATTCCTATGATACATTTACATGGCACTGCACTTGGCTGGTTAAAAAGAAAAGTCACCTTCAGCGTGTTTCCATTTCAGAGAGCCTGCAGTCATGTATACCAACCTAGAAATGATTCTTCTTTTGTTGTTGTTGTTGTTCCCTGAAAATTCTGTTTGTGGAAACAAACAAATAAATCACAGATGCAGAAGCTGTAAAAGGGAGATTGTCTTAAGTCTCAACCATATTCTCAAAACCAAAGGCTGTAGCTCCAGAATTTCAATCATTGACCTTGTTCATGTCAAAGCCAATTACAAAAATCCAAGACTGTAAATGGACATAGTGTTAAAATGCTGGCACACACCTATTTCTGAACGGAAGACACAAGCTGTATTACTTTTTACCCCTCAGCGAAGACCAGTATCTAACACAGAGAAGTAAAGATGCCTTAAGGGGCTTATACATCTTAGGTAATTCATTTGACATAGGGAAAGACAGCTTCATCTACCAGCTTCATCTGTGTAACAACATTTGTCCAGATGCTTTTATATCCATACTGAGCCTTCTGACAGCATCTTCACATGCATTTTAAGAATGACAAACATCATATTCAAAATAGACAATAAAACATGCCTGGATAAATTTCATGCATTTCCTCCCTCAATTATATGACTGAAACCTGTCATTTTATAGTGTCACTTAAAGAGTATTTCAGTCCTTTCCATTCGTTAATAACTATAGTAGTATTTGTCTTCTTTGTTGCCTTTTGATACGTGAAAGACTTCTGCCACATGTCCTACTGAAATTCAGTGGTTTTTTAGGTTATTTTAAATGGCAGTAGGTGTTTTAAACAACGAATGCTCAGATATGTGACTTCACAATCTTTGTATGTGAAATAATGACATACTACAAGAAACTGGCTGCTCTGAAACTGAAGTATGCATCTTAAGAACCTGAAAACTTTTTTTTTCTTCTTTTTTTCCCCCCAAGATATTGGAACAGTTCTTAAAGTGGTTTCAATTCCTAAGGAGACTTGGCATGATTTAGAGGAAGTCTTGCTGGAAGAAATGACAGTCTTTCGGGTAAGTGCGGCTAAATTTCAAGTGTCAGGTTGTAGATTTCTCTGTGGACAGCTGCAAACTAAACTTCTTGCAGTGTAGCCAAGGAATAGCCTGGCATAGCCCCCTAATTAGCTTGTCATTTAGAGCCCCAGACACTAGTCAAAATAAACCTTGAAACTTCCAGTGCTAGGTGGAGGGTAATGATAAAATAAATGACATTCTGGGCTCTCGTTTTGTAGTTTAAGAAGTAAGTTAGTGTCTCTGAATCTTAGAGCTATTACATGCCGTGGTTAAATACGTGTCTGTGCAATCCTGGCAATAACGCCTGTCTGTTTTCTCCCGCAAAGATATGCAGTGCACAGATTTTATAGCTGCACCAACTCTTAACACTATCCAGTCTATCAGCGTAATGTAACTAGGAAGGTACTTCAGGAAAAACACGATCTGCACAGAGTTCTTGGGCCTAATAACCTGAGAAACAAAGAAAGTGTTTACATTTTTAAAGGTGGCTTTAGAGTCTCATTTTCATGGTTTGACAAAAGACACCATAAACACCCCCTAATCTTTAGTACCTTTTTGTGAAAATCAATCTCTTCCATTTTTCCTAGCTGAGCCTCCTAAAAAATAAGGCATCCCGTAGGCACTCATGCAAGTCGAGGCTGAGTAAACCTTTCAAACACTTTCCAGACGGAACCCAGGGATGTCTTGTGTTTTGTACACAACAACGAATCATTTACATTCCCCACGCTATTCTTTTTGTCAGTGCTGTTTTATGGCAGCATTTCACAGGCTCCAGGCTTTCAGGGGGGTGATACCTAGCTGGGAGGGTGAGGTTAATCTGACTGCGTGAAGATGGTGGTTGCATGGTCAGAGAGCCCCACATCGTGTGGTCTCGCTCCAGATGTGCTGACAAGGCCTGTGCTCTGAACCTGCCACAGGGGCTCAGCTACCGCGTCCTCGTGATGCTCAGGTGCCATCCCTTTACCTTTGGTTTCTGAACAGAAACAACATTTCTAAACAGACCTTGTGTATCTTTTTATTATTATTTTCAATATTATTTTTTTATTTTTTACTTATGGTCAGTCTTGCCTTTACTGGTACCAATCTTGCTCAGAAACCACTGTTTCGAGTGCAAGATATTGCTGAAAACTGGGCATCTCTGTTTCTGCAATCCATGGGGTTTTTTGAGGGTAGAAATGTGGAGGGTTTTTTTTTTTCCATTTTTTTAACAGAAAAATAAAGTAGAAACTGTGAGGAGAAAATGAGACAAGTAATTTGTGGCTCCCAGCTTTTTTTCTTTTTTATACACGCAAAAGTCATTACATTAATGCAGGGTAATTTGGCAATTGTTGATAATGTATGAGTCTCTTCCCTAAATCAAGTAGAAGTGCCAAGCTAAAGGAGAGGAATGTAAAAGTGAAAGAAAGAAAACAAATGGAGTGAAAGTTTTATTTCAGAAAGGCTTTACAGAAGTAGAATTGTTAATGGCAAATTCAAATCTAGTATTTTACTTTATACGTACAACTATTCATTACACAAAATGATTTTGGTGTTCTGATTTACTTGAAAGCTCCTTCATGTCCTTTGGCATGTATTTAAGCCCTAAAGAGGTCATTAATGTACTTCAGTGGAATAAGCAGAATTTGGATGCGTCAGATATGGATCTTTCACTGGGAAATTTGCAACAGATATTATATGTCTCTTAACCAAATATAAGTTTCCTTTAGTTACTAAAGAGTCTACGTGCATCATAAACTATGTATTTTGATGCTGAAACTGCAATGCACTGATCACAATGCTTTTCATTTATAATTCCATGAAACCCAAAGTCTTCCATATCTGTTAACAAATTATCATTGATAACAAATGTGTCTTTTAACCCTATTTGTGCCATATTTCTCTGAACAGCTGAGCAAACAAACTAATGAGTTCAATTTTCATTCAAATGTTACACTTAATTGATGCTTCATAATATAAGGTCTATGAACCCATTTGTAAAGGCAAGTCCACAAGCTTAAAATCCACTGACCTATATCAAACTCTCTCAGGATAAGCAAGTTGAAAGCTACACAGGTGTAAAAAGCTTAATAAAGACTTTATTAATGTATATAACCAAAAGTATGATGTGTGGGATCGAAGGCGGATTTTTAGATGGAATAAAGTTCATACAGAATTGACTTGTTCACTTTGTAACCAAATTACTCCACTTTTACTCTCAGGATTAAAATCCATTCAAGTAGCTGGGCCTAAAAGGTGTGACAGTCTTTTAAGAAAACTAAACGTACTTATTCTGTTAAATAATTCCTACAGTCTCTCATTGAAGAAACTAGATACTGGTTTGACATCTGCTTGCTATAGATAAGTGTAATGAAGAGTAGACTTAGCTAGGAGGACAATAACTCTTCCAGTGTCCCATTAGGTTGATTAAATAATGAGTATTCCAGGGTGCAAAAAAAAACTCTTGCCAGTTTTAGTTCTGTGTTCTGCAAATACGAGTAACTTCTTTGCATGTGAATAGTGTGGTGCAGTCAACAGTTTATGTTTGGGATTAAGGCTTCTTCTTATGAATCAAATTTCACACCTTGCTATGGTTAAAATATGTTGCTTATTTCAGTGTTACCACCTTTAATGTATAGTATCTACATGTTTTGATACAGGCATTATTATTTTCATATTACCTGGAAAGTTGTTTAAATATAGTTTTAATATTAAGTGTAAAATTAATTTCAAGATGTGAAACTAGTAACAAAGTAATCACAATGAAACTGTAATAATAATTGAAAATTATGTCCACTATCCACATAACAATTGAAGATGCACCGAGATACGTATCTGCATTCTAATTCACTTATAGCTAGAAACTATTCCACTGCAAAAGACAACACAAAGCAGAGTTCCTAAGGAGTGTCTAGTTTAATATCAGCGTTTCTATGTTGGGTAAATAACATTGTAGCAGAATTTTTATAGAGTTTATATTATATTTTAACTCTTTTTTGTTCCCTAGGAACCGACTGTTATTTCAGCAATGAAGATTTCAACAAAACAGGTACTATGTGCACAAACTTTAAATCACTTTTAAATATTTATTGGTCTCTGACTTTTAGAGACAGTAACTTGGCAGTCAGCAGAGACATATTAATTGCAGCAGCAGCATCCCTTCCCTTTACATAAACATCAGTAGTTTCTCAGGAAAATGTGACATGCAAAGGAGAAAGAAAAAGTCTAGTTTGTGTTACTTACTGGTAAGGTGGAAACTAAACACAAACTAACCAGCTGTCTGGGGGCTCTCTAGAAAAAAAGTAAATGCCACATTTTGGACTGTTCTCATGATAGAGAAACTGTTCAAAAGGAGTGGCCAGACTTGGTCCCTTCCTTTAATGGGACCGGTTCTAGTCTCTGTAGCAATAGCCCAGGTCAGAATGCAGATAGTGGAAGCAAAAACAGGAAATGAGACATCCTCCTGGCTTTCTGTCCGATGCCCATTCCATTCCCGGATAGGCACCATACAAAGAGGGTAGCTCTGATTTAGTCCAAATTTTTCTTTATCTTCTGGTTCAGTCCAGAATGTACATTTCCTACTCTCTGTTGAGTCCGCTAATAACTAACTTCTTAAAGAAAAGATATATATTACTGCTCTTGTTGTGGACCAGACCATAAGTAAAATGAATTGAAATTCTTGATGGGTGGAGGTAAAGTTTTGTCTTATTTACAGTAGGGGTTATTCCTGCATTTCTGAGCAAATACAGGCAATTATTATTAGGCTTCTTTGTGAAGCAGCTGATGAGTTATGTAGTCGTGCAAAGAACATTGGATTGCAGTCCAGGAGTGCAGTGGGTAGTAGGGGCCTATCTTCCAGTTCCGCCTGGAATTAGGTAGATGGATCCCAGCTACTTGTCATTTCCTGTCTCAGAAGTCTAAAACATAAAATTTAGTGTCAGGTTTAACATAATAAACCTTTTTTTTTCTTTATCCTATTTGTGTTGATTTGGAGCCTATCTTGGTAAATACAAGCAACTTGTCCACGCTCATTATTTTTTCCCTTAATGTCATTGTCAGTAAAGAAGATATTTGGTATTACTCCAGGACTGGGTGCGCTAAAAACTGTGCATGTTATAAATAAGTTTTAGCTAATTCATCTACCCCACTCTATATGTTATTAAACAGAAGTTGAATTCATTCTGTAACAGACAGAGCCCAATATTATGTTTGAAATGCTTCATATTTAACTTAGAATTCATTGTATTTAGGAAAGTTGTCTGAAAATATTCATGTATTTGACAGATTACATGTTGTTTGGGGACACTCTCCTAAGACAGTTTACCACCTAGAACAACAAAAATGGCAGGGGAGAAAAGATGCACTATTGAATACTGGGATATTTAAAACCAAACCTGTCAAGTTCTATAAATGCTCACATCATACCAAAATGCTCTGCTTTGGATTAGTTTTATAAGTCCATTCCCTTAAACCAGCCAATCGTATTTGATAATGGACCATGCATTTTCATACAATTTCTTCTTAAAACATCTTTAGTTATTCAGGAGACATTACAATTTCCCCTGAGTCTTTTGAAAACAAATTTACACTTCTAAAATTATCTAAAGATAAAAAAGAGCATAAAACACAAGTCATACAGGCAGCGTTAAACTCATGAAAAATCAAGCAGCCTCAGGGTAAAAACGACAGAATCATGATACAGTATGACAAGCTTTTGGCACTGAGTCTCCGCATCAAACAAGGATATGGCAACGTGTTTCCATTATATATTTATGATTTAAAAATACTGCAGTTTTAGAACTCCAACACTTTACTCTCGTGTTCTGCTAAGCAGGGTGTTTTTCATATAAACAGCATGATAATTCTATGCATTGTAGAAAGCAGGAGCATGAATTGTAAACAGTTAAACTGGCATGTCCTCTTCAATGACTTTAAAGCAACCACTTCATCCTAAAGACCAAAATCTACAAACTCTTCAGCATCAGAACTCAGCTTACGGTTTAGATTAAATAAAACACCAAGGCTCCAATGCCTCTCTATGAGTATGAATGTGGCCCTTGAGACTGACTTTGAGCAAGGAAACTCAGCCTGTATGTGTGAAACCAAGCCTTGATACAGGCCTCCTCAGCTCTGCTGTCTAACTCGCAGGAATTGGATTTTCTCACTGAAACTAGGTGTTCCTTCTGATTGGGTTCAGAGCCCGCGGCTTGTGTAACCTTATCACCCGAACAACCTATGCATGGTTAGTGATAGATGCAGACTGTCGGAGGACAGCATCCTAGAGCCGCTGTAACACCTTGAAGCTGCCTGAATGCACAGTTCTGTGGGAGCCAGGCTTGCAGAGAGCCCCTGGCTACCACTTAGCCCTGGGCTTGTCAGGTAGGGCTCCATATTTTTTCCCTTGATTTAAAAATGTGGAAGCAGGACAAAAAGTCAGGCCTGGCTTTCAGTCAAAGGTGACTCTTTGCGGAGGAAGCTCTCATCTTTTTACTGGGGTCAGGTTTGTGGTGCTGTTTCAAAAAGCCGTTGGATTTCTGGTAAGGTGGGAAAGAAAGGAGGAGACACTTGGCTGATACAGTCCAGCTCCTTGTCTGGAGGACTGCTACAAAGACCTTTTGTTTCTCCTCCGAAAGATTCTCGAAGGCAAGGCAGAGATCTCCACAGAAAGACCCTAGTGACTACTTTTATAGTATTTTTCACAAAGTAATGAATTTTATTCAGAGATTGCTATTTCTGTCCAAGGCAACCATACAGAAAGGACCAGCTCAAAATGGATATGTCACTTATCAGCCCCTTGAACTATTCTACATCAGTTAGTTTTTAAGACATAAAATTAAATTAAATGGGATTTGGACCTCATGCTCCCTAAAGATCCTTTTCAAATTTTGCCTAAGTTCTTCTTTTTAAGCATTACAATTTTTAATCTCTCTTTTTTTAGTGACAAATGGAAAATTCTGTTATCTCTTTGTCTGACTTTTAGGGAAAGACTGCATTTTGGGCAGTACCGTGGGGCAAACAGAAACCACTGGATTGCCTAAAACATTAGTCTCCTGAGCTTTTCTGGTGTTGAGATACTTTTGCAAGAATTTCTAGAGGACAACTTTTTTCCTCCCTCTGGTTTGATCTGATAATCAGCTGATTTATTAAATTAACAACCTCTTGGGAGAGACTCTTTGCCCAAAAGGCAGCTTGTCTGTGTATGGCAAAGTAAGGTCAGACCATTGATGCAAATCATTCTATTACTATTTTCCGAATTTCATACTGCCTGGATTTATATATTATTATTGTCCAGAATAATGATCACCAGCTGGAGACTAAAACCGTGATCAGAAGAGCAGCAAACAAGGCAGCAGCCTTCGGGCTATGCAGCACCTGAAACACATGCTGTAGTTCACTGCTTGAACTTTATGAACTTATCTTCAAGGAGTAGATTCTTTAAGTAACCCTGTTTTGGCCTCGGTGGTTTTTTTTTTTTTTTCTTTCTTATAGTCTTAATTCTTATTCTTAATTCTAAAGACATTTTTTAGAAATCAGGGAGGGTTTTTTGACAAAATGAAATTGGTTACAGAGGCACATAGGAAACCATTACACCATTCTTTATTTTCCCATGTGCAGTCTCTGCGTTGATTTTTATATTAGTTGCACCACACGTTGCTACATGCTTATGTAGGTATTAATGCCCCAATTACATAGGACTCAGATCAATACCATCTGGACATTTAAGATACTTAAGTGAAGCTCTAATTTGACCTATGTTGCCTCCATAATCAGTAAAGAGAAAAGACATCCCTTGAGAAATTGTCAGGTCACCTAAGATTTGAATTGCTGCTCTTTTTGGTGCAGAATGCGCCCCTAAGCTGGGTACTTGATTAAGTGACTTAAGTTAGAGAGAATCAGCTTATTATGTCTGCTGCCTGTCATCTGCTTCTCAAGGTTACAACACTAACTGGGGACTGGTATGCACAGTTAAGGCTTTGTGAGGAGCTCTGTGTGGTCAGAGATTTTGGCCCAGAGAATGTGGGTTTACAACCCTGCTATGGCACTATAATAAAGTGAACCAGCTGCTTAGAAAGGGCTTAGTTTTCAATTTACCAGTGAATTTTCCTTCGGGTGCTTTCCTAGTCATGTTTTTCTTGAGAAAATACTGGTGTTTATATAAATGTAAGGGATGTTTCTGTTACAATTAATATATCTGTATAAACTGCCAAGCTGCTGTCTCTGAAAGAAGTTAACCCAACACCTTTTATGAGTGTTTTCAGTTTTGCTGTCTCCTGGTATCCAGTGCTCATCATTTCTAGTAGTAGGTGACCTCAGCCACCTTTCATCCCTGAATTCCCTGGAAATGGTACTTCTGGGACATCACAGTGCAGGAGATAAAGGATTTTGATAAAATTTCTTGAAATCCTGTTTTTCACACTAAGTTTTTAAAGAAAGAGAACTGAACACAAATCTATATTTTCTTGGTGCGAATGCTTGGAGCTGGACCTTAAAAAGAAGTTATTAATTGCTCCACCATGGGTGCTGGGTGACAAAGTTTAAGCTTTTGATAGCAAAGTGTCAGTGTTTCCAAAACAGAAGGATTATGCCGTTTACTTTTTGTTTATCTGTTTGTTTTGTTTTACTCTAGTTTTGCATCTTGGAGGGAACTGTATTTACTTACTACACTCGTACTTGTTTTCTTTGTGAATTAGTGCTAAGCTGAAATATCTGTTTGGACTTTCACGTGGGATCAGTAGTTCAGTTTCCTTATGTCCCTCTGGGGACAACTTCCTAATGAATCATATGAATTTGATATCAGAGAGGAAATTGAGAAAGACAAGATATTCTGTTGTGATGCCATACAAAGCTGTAGTTCATTTTGTGCGCACATTTTTTTATTTACTTCATGGCTTCTCTCCGCATTTGAACTACATCTTCCACTCAACACCAGTTTTTATCCAAATTAAAGTAAACCATCTTCCCTCATTAAAGTTATATTTCAGTTAGAATATGTGACCTATAGAAAAGAGTATGAAGCATCAGAATAATCAGATGTGCAAAGAGCTGCATGCATGACAACACTTCCAAGCTGAAATACCTTAGCATCAGTCTGAAATAATTTACCTTAGGTTTTCCCCCACAGATACACAAATCAAAGTCATATATAGGAAATTTATGTTACAGTTGTTTTCCTTTTTCTTTAAATTCAAAAGCATACTCTCCATTGTGTACATTGATTGTAGTGCCTTCCCAGTGCAGGGATCTGATTACAAAAGAAAAAAATGGAAGAGTAATTCTTCTTATTGTTTAGAGAAACCACCAAGAGCTTCATACAAAAATCAAAGTTCTTCCTATTTGATTTTTTCTTTTTTTTTTATCCTGAGGACAATTGTCTCTCATTCCTTTAGTGTACACCAGGATCATGATCCTTTATTGTACTTGTAATGGTCCTGACATATTGCTATATAACTTTTGTTTATGCTTTCCTAGCAAAAACTTGGTAATTTACTTCCTTTTAATTTTTTTTTAAACCCTTTTATAACAGCAACAGCTCTACATTGGCTCAGCCACTGGAGTTTCACAGCTTCCTTTACACCGCTGTGATGTGTATGGAAAAGCATGTGCTGAGTGCTGCCTTGCGAGAGACCCTTACTGTGCCTGGGATGGTTCATCTTGCTCACGTTACTTCCCCACTGCTAAGAGGTAGGGACAGTTTCAGATGTCTGCATAGTTTGCTATTTGTTTTAACTGATGGTCTCAATATGACCAGAGGGCTTTGGAGATTTTTCACGGGATGGTTAACTGGAGCCCATTCTCTTCCAAAGAAAACACAATTGTGGGAGTTGCAAGCAATATGAAGTCTTGGTTGATTTAAAGTGAACACTGCTACTTCTTGGGTTGGCTTAAAAAGCTGTTGTAAGAAAACAGTAAAAAAAGAGTTGTCTCTGAAATGGATTCATAACTTTATATTCAGTAATAAACAAAAAAAAAAGTTCACTTTCTCTAATATGAGGAGGGGTCTTGATATTAAAATAAAAGAACTGCTTGCTCCAGTAAATTATCCTGCATTTTCATTTATTCTAATTCAAAGGAAATGTTTATAAACTGTTTGGACATGATTGGAAAGTTATTGCCTATTGATCTGTAACATTATTGTTATTATTCAAAAGTATAACTTGCATGTGTTGATGTGAATCTAAGTGGTACCAGACCAAAACAATCACTATTTTACATTCACTCTGAACTGATGCTAAAGGCTTTGCAATGCAACGGTTAAGAGAAAACAGACTCTGCAGGTGAAAAATGTAATTTTTATAAAAAATTTACAAGTCCTATTTGCCTGATCCGAAGATTTAAAATAGTATTTTCTTTCCCTGCTTTTATCTCTGAAATTCTTTCTCTTAAAGTATATAAGGCAGTTACTGACCAGCTTTTAGCTACTGAAGTAGAAATTAAGAATATCTGAATTGATAATCACTTACAAATGAGAACAGATATTGGTGTGGTGTTGCGATTCCCATAATAAATTAGCTAAAATGATAAAGTCCTCACATTAAATCAAATATGCCAAACACCTCACGCTTTTAAAGAAACAAGGAGTTCAAGGTTTTGTATCCATAAGGAGCCTTTATCTTTATTTTTACATTGGTAACAAATACTTAGCTGAGAATGTAGGGATTCCAAATTCCAGATTTAGATTGGTTGTTTTAGGAGGTGAAATGTGTGAAAGGTGGTGAGTGTCGTTTGTGTCACAGACTTTTGAGGTGGAGGGGATTAAAAACTTGAGGTTTGCATTGCAATGTATCCGAAACAAATAAATCTGAAACAAATACGGAAAACAAAAGAAAAAGCTGTTTATGGAACATCAGGTTCCATTTTGCACCAGGAAACAGAGTCAATCTGAGGAAAACTTTTTGTGAAATTCTGTAGAACAGAATTAAAAAGGAGAAACCAAACCCATCCCAAAAGAAGAGCTGGTCAAATTTTCTCAGCTGCATGGGCTAAATTCAAATTTGTGGTGTGAGCATGGCAGTTTCTCTGAAGGAGGAGGAAAGAGAGGAGAGGGAACCGTGAGGTTTTCAAAGAAGGGTCTGAAAGATTGATTTGATCTGAAAGTTTTAAGGGTTAGAAGTCAGTGTGGTAGAGTACTGCCTCTGAGTCAAAGGAGACAGTAAGGTCAGGAATCACTGAATCACTCTTCTCTGCTACCTCCCTACTAATCTTTATCCCTGAACCTTCACCCTTCCTCAGCATTCACTAGCACCCATTCCTACTCCCATCCCATCTCAGGACCCATAGAGCACATCACCCTGTCATTCATCTGCTTACACTGACGGAAGAAATAGGGCTCTTTACCTTTTCCTTATCCATCTCTCCCAGCTAACAAGCAGCAGACCAAGCTCACTGTTGCCATCACAGGTGAAGGGATTGGCACCTCTTTTCACAGGGATTAAGGGGCAGGGTTACAGGGGCTAAAATGGGTTGCACACCTACAGAAAAACCTCGAAGTGCAGAACTTACTCTTCCTGAGGCCACTGTGGAAGAAAAAGTAAGTCCTGGGAGGCTGGGATCATGAAAATGCATTCAGAAAAAGCCACTGTCCCCCTCTACATCTCCCCATTTTTCCTCTGGCGGCAGCAGTGGAGCAAAGGTCTGTGTTACTGGGGGAGAGGATCCTCTGTTTACCTGGTACCTGCTGTACCCGCTGCCTCTAAGTCAGCTATGAATGCGTGTACGACAAAAACAGCATTGCTGGAAACAGCTTAAATGTCAACATTTTTCTAATCATGAATCCTTGTAATTTCAGGCTCCAGAAATATTGAGAAAGTTGAGTCCTGGGGCAATTGCACAGATGCTTTACTAATAGTTGGTTTGGGGTTTTTATTTTCTGTTTTTGTTTGGTTGTTTTTTTTCTTATTTTTTAGAAAGGAGCTTTTATGAGCCATGATTTCAATTTCCCTTTTTTTTTTTGTGTGTGTATTTTACAAGTCTAAATGACAGTTCAGAGCTCCTGTAGTGTGACCACTTAACTTTACCCCATGCAGATGTGTTCTGGTTCTTATTTCATAAATCATCATGTTGATACAATGGTGATATGTGTGACATGTTCCTGAGATTCAAACTAAACATCTCATCCAAACTCAATTGACAGTAATATGAGTCACTCCACGGACTTCTTTTCTACAAATAGTATCCTATAAATACGCTGCATTTCAAAATTTAGGAAGGAGTAACAAAATTCTATGGTTCCTTATGTTTTGGTGTATTTTTATTCATTGGTAATGAGTAATATGAAGATATCTGACATTAGGATTAGTACATTTTTTGAATCCTATATCAACCAACAGAAGGTTCTTTCTTATTAAAGCATGCTAGTTCACTAGGGTAATTTTAAAGTTTTTATTCAGAAAGATATAAAAAACACACATTCTGAATTGTTGGTTTGTTTTTTTTTTTCCAAAAAGAACCCTGTTGCCGTACTTTACATAACTAATTTCAGTTTTACCACTTCGGTAGCTGTCAGTGAAAAATAAAAATTGTCAGATCTTTCAGCCCAGGAGAGTCAGGGCTGCAGCTGATGGTGCCTCTGTGAGAACTCTTAGTGTGGGTCGATGCCGGGCTGTTCGTGAGAGTCTGCAAACAGGGCTAGTGAACAGAGCAGAGATGGGCTCTGTTCTGCAGAACAATGGCTTTGCAAAACTGTGGGCTGTTGTCACAAGGGAGTGACCAACAGCGCTTTTTACAAGGCTACTTGACTTTTGCATATCCGTTGCTGGATGCTGTAATCTGAAATCACAGCATTGTTCAGCAGCCTAATCCTCTTTGTTCTCCTCTAATTTTGCAAGCCCTCAGGCTTTCTCTGATTCCTAAAGTGAAGTGCTCACACTTGAAACACATCTTTGTTTGCCTTGTTCTTTTTTCTTTTTTTTTTAATATGAAACGCTTTTCTCTGGCTGAGTTGAATTTTGTGTCACAGCTATTTAAATAAAAATAGGAGCAGACAAAGAGAGAAAAACAAATGCAAAATAGAACTGTATTAAGAGGCTTTCTTCTGTGAATTGCAACATTTTTTAGCACAGATCAATATGTTTTCCAAAAGAGCTAGTGGAAATCAAGCTGGGGAAACAATATACTGTGTTAAAAGGACATGCAACAAAAGTTAGAACCCAGACTCAAGATGCAAAGGACAGAGTAAATGACATTTCAAAATCTTCCTATCCAAGTGTTCTATTCTGTTTATGCTAAAGACAAAGCCATTTGCAACAGTTTTGGAAACGGTTTTATCAGAAATGTTTTGGTGAGATCGGTAGTGGCTGAAATGATCCGTGTTATTTTAATTTAGATTTTGTAGAAAATACAGCACTTTGACATTCTTTGAAAGCTGTCCATCGTAACATTTCATTTTAGCTAAAAGATGCTGTGATACTTATTCTGTACTTGCAGAAAAGCTGTTGCTTCTTCCTGGTTTTTGTTGCATGTTAAACTGTACTGTATATACTCTTATCCCTTAGCAGTCCCTGTACCTATGAATCAAGTCATGAAGTTGTCTGTGTTCAACATTGCCAACAGAGTTAAAATAAACTTCATAGGCTCAGTGCAAGAGACATGAATTTAACAGTTTCTGAAGTCATTACCTGTAAGAATAAAGGCTGGTTCTACACACCGTGACAATGCATCAAATATAGTAGCAACAATAGGATTTTCTTCCTAGTGTTGTTCAGGTGCACTTATTACTCCTGTAATTGTACATATATTCCGTTTGTTCCTCTTCAGTCATGGCAAAGGTGAACACTGACCACTGAGAAGGTCACTAACATTTTTCAAATATGATATTTGCAGACGTACTAGACGACAAGACATCCGAAATGGAGACCCGCTTACCCACTGCTCGGACCTGCAGCATCATGGTGAGTTACGGGTATGACTGAAGTACAACTAATTGGTATGTAATTTACAGACTGTGCATGAGAAGAGAGGAAGCACACAAATGATTTGTTGGTGAAATTGTCTTGAACATCTGGGAAAGATGAATATAATACATCATTATCCCAATTTAGATTGCTTACAATGGCCCAGATCAGACACTAAAGACTCTTGGGGTTTGGTTATTTTTCCCTCAAGTTAACAGTTTTAAGTATTTCTGGTTTTCTGCTTCCCTTACCTGATAATACAATACCATTAGGCTAGGCGTATTATGTAAGAAAAGAGTCATATCTCCCTCAGAACAGCAAGAAGTAAGTACATGTTTCTTCATATAGTTTGCATAGAATGATAACCAAACACATCATTAACTACCTTGGCTAAATATGGAATGGTCTTTGTTGTAGGTGCCACACTAGCAGCCCTTAAGATCAGGATGTTCCTTGCAATAGGCCTGTCCCGTGTTCTTTCAGCATGGGTTTTTTTCGACATCTTTTGGGGTTTTTGTTGGTTGGTTCATTTTCACGGTGTATTGACCAGATCTTCGTTTCTTGAATTGTTTGGACGATAAGTTTCTCACAGTTACGAATTTGTTGCCAAACTCTTCAGAAGATCTTCACTCAGAAAATGAAAAGTGTCCGTTTTGCTCTAAGTTGAAGAGAATACTTAGGCAATACTTCCCTCTGCTGGAAAAACATGATTACTCGTGTTTGTAGTACATCTATAATAACAAACCGCTGGACGGATTTCTGGGATACATAAAGAAGGAGTGGATGAAAATGGAAATACCTCAAAACCCTCATGACCTTTCAGTCCTTGTAATAGCAAGAATGATAAATAGTCCAAAGCTGTACTTCTGTGTCAGCTATAATTCACCACCACCATTTCTGTAATACTTTTCTCTTTCTTTTTAATAATTCGAAATTCACAGCTATCATCGCTATAGCTTTTCCTTTTATTTCTTGATTTTCAGATACAAGACAAGCTACTCAGAGGGGAAAAGGTTTTGGAAATGTGTATGAGTAGGCTGTGATCAATATGTGGTTGTCATGTTTTGAGAACTCATGAATGCACAACTTAGTTTAGATATGAACTAGACAATGTGGACTAGGAGAATGTTCACTAATTTCCAATTGCATGATATCCAGTAATGATTATACAGCGCAGATGAGACCATCCATATATTGGAGTTGAGATGACATTTTCAGTTCCCCAATAGGAAAATTTCATCAGGCACTAAACATGGATTTTGAAGCATCTCTTCTCCTTACCTTTTTACTATCTGGATGTTTTACTCATGAGTAAAATTATAATCTGGACTACCACTTCTCCAGGTTTTTTAACGCTCCCTTGCCATTGCTAGCTGCGCTTCATGCAACTGTAGGACTGTTCTTTATCTTCATAGACAAGAAAAGGATTTCAAAACACTTTGATTTTTTGGGTAAATATATTTGTCTGAAAAGGTATCTTCTGTCCAAAGGGAAGAGAGTAATCCACCGCAGTTTATTCATGTCAAACTCAAGGACAGGAGAAAGCTGTTATATGGTACACCTGATCACAATGAGCTTTAATACAGCTTTGTCAAAATGAGCAGAGCAAGTATGAGGCAATTTTACTTAATGGTGAAATGAAAACAGCATGTTTGGAAGAATCAGTATCTTACAAAAAATACTGAGGGAGTGCAGTTCTAGGAACCAGACTTTACGAATTGCTCTGTCAAAACACTTAATGAATATTTTAGATTGTTCTTGAGTTAAACTGTCTCTAAACTAATTCTGAGTTGTAAATATATAAAATTATCCTACATTGTCATTTATGCATGATCGTGTGTTGCAGAGACAGCTGCATGGCCCATAAACTTCCTATGCTAACTTACACTTGAGTTTTTTCCTTGGTTATGACTCCTATTTTCTTGGACAAGAGATGAAGAAATGGGTTTGTCTAAGGCAAAAATAAACTCCAGCAATCGTTTACTACTTGTCTACTCTTTTCTTTGCAGTAACTGCCAGTTGATTCCCCTTGTGAACCAGCAGAAACAAGACAAAAGAACAATCAGTGTATATCTCACTTTTAGAGACATTGCAGAAACTTACCTTGATACAGTCTGAGCAATAATGGTTTCAATGAGGTTTAGGTAGCCCTTTCTGTTGCCTTTTTGTGCAAATAGTATAGTGTAGAAGTATAGTATATAAGCAGTATAAAATGACTACGCAGCAACATTAGAGGGAGCTGAGGATCCTTAGCTGTACAAGTGTTTGGCCAGGCATTAGTGTTCATATCTAAAAGCATGGTAACTTTTATTCGGCTAAAGCACATTTTTTTTTTTTTAAGCTTAATGTACTAGAGCTATAAAGAAATTAAATATTTTTTTTTTCTTTTTTTAAGAATTTGTAAAAGACAAAGCACCTTTATTTAGGTGATGTATCTCAGGGGAAGCTCAAAGAATCAGTCTGAATTTATCTGTGTAGTGATATTCATTCATCTGCAAAGCAATCTTGGTATAAGTATTTAGCCTTTCATTCTTCTTTGGTTAAGTCAGAAATTATGTATTTAAAGGATATTTATCAGTCTAGTAAACTGATACTATTGTTGGGTTCATTTTGGGAATTACATATCTCAGACAGGATTTTGGGTAGAATTTCATAACTAACTTCATGACTTCTATAATTTTCTAATTCCTCCAGCTGCTCTTCTGAACTTCCCAGACTTTCATTCTTCCCCCTAGTCTCTTCAGTTTCTCTCTCAGTCCCAGAGCTGCCCTCTGATCCTGTGATTATTCCATCACGTTGCCTACTTTTTTGCACGCCACATGCTCAATATTACATGATCTTTACAGACATCTATGGACCTGTGTTCTGCTCCCTTAAATCATGGAAATGGAATTTGAAGGCTCTCTTAAATCCTTCCTCTCTGACTACATGACTGTCATCCACACTATATATTCTGGAGCTGTGAGGAAATTTAAAGGGGGCTTCTACAACTTTCTGTGGTGATCTCTAACATGCTAGAATGCCATGGACCAGAACCAAGAAAAAACTCAGAAATTTAAATGGCCTCAGAGCACCCACCTTCAAGGCGACTTCCACGAAAACTTGTGTCTATCTTTAGATGCTAAGAATAAATAGAAACTAAAAATGATCAGAGGGCTGGAACACCTCTCCTATGAAGAAAGGCTGAGAGAGCTGGGATTGTTCAGCCTGGAGAAGGCTCCAGGGAGACCTTATTGTGGCCTTCCTGTACTTAAAGGGCACATATAAAGAGGATGGAGACAGACTTAGCGGGGCTTGTTGCAACAGAACAGGGAGTGGTGGTTTTAAACGAAAAGAGGGGAGATTTAGACTAGATAGGTAGAAGGAAGAAATTTTTGCAATGAGGGCGATGAAACCCTGGAACAGGGTTGCCCAGAGAGATGGTAGATTTCCCATCCCTGGAATCATTCCAGGTCAGGTTGGACAGGGCTCTGAGCAACCTGATCTAATTGAAGATGTCCCTGCTCGTTGCAGAAGGGGTTGGACTAGATGACCTTTAAAGGTCTCTTCCAACCCAAAACATTCTACGATTCTTTGATTCTAAGGATATCCTAGATACCTAAGTTTTCCAGCAGAAACTTCTCTATACACTTAAAAATATGCTACTGCTTATGGGCAGTAGGACACTTGCCAAATAAATATCTATTTTTGTCCTTTGTACTGATATCTAAGATCTAGAAGACTGTCTCCTTGGATCTAATGAGACCAGTGTTGCATGTGCTCTGCTCCTCTATAATTCACTTGGACTATGTTGTGTTCAGGAAAATACAGTCAAGTGGTGCTGCAAGCCATCTACTGGTTCAGTCAGCTGTTTAAGATGCGGGAGAAGAGGACTCAAAGTTTACTTAGGCTTAGGAGTTTGACTTGATAGCTCTACTTCCAATACAAGCACCCCAAGTATCAAATTGCTCTTGTTATATTTGGGCCACTCTCAAAAATGATTCAGAGTTCATGGAGCCTGGGAGAGAGGAATTGAAATAGAGCATGCATCCTAGAATGAAATCCGTGTGTTTCCATCCTTTATTCTGGAAGCCTGTAAGTCTCTGTTTCACAGAAACTTGTCACTGGAGCAGTAACATATGTGTTCCAGGCTAGGAAAGGGGACATTTGCTACTGACTGTCTTATGCTGCAGCCCTACATGTGCCACCTGCTGTGAATCCCAGTTCAGATATCAAACTGCCTCTTGTGGACTATGTGAGACTCTTTGGCTGCCTGCTTAGCTTAGTGTGAATTCTGTTCCTAAGAGAGAGCACCTAACTTGAAACAGAAGAGTCAGGACATCAGACAGCCATTCACAACGTTGAATCTGGACCCATAAGCTGTCAGCCAATCATTTCCCTTTTCAACCTGTATCTTATCACTTCTAGTTCTATTCAGTGAGTGTCTCCACATACTTCCAGTTCCTCTGTTTCATTGACACAGATTTACCTGTGCTCCACCTTAGACCTTCCCACTGGTGCCCTTGGCTGTGTTCTCTTCCAGCTGTCTTACCCTTCTCTTGCTGCTTTGCTTTCTAATTCATTCCTCCATTGCCCCCCATCTTCCTGGCCCAAAGCTGCACTGACATTCTTCATAGGGATGCGGTTTCTGAGAGATGTCATAAAAGTTGTTTGGCTTAGTTGTTTATATAGCACCCCACTTACTTGCTGGAAAGATTCACAATCCAGCAGAGGAAAGCATTCCCTCTTTGTTTAGTGTTAATAGGCCATTTGATGTTTCCTTACGGAGAACTGGGCAAGCACTAGTTCCTATTCTGTCCCACATCCCCTCTCCCATCCTTTCTCACGACTGCAAGTCATTATGGAGACATGACTGCTATCAACATAAACCAGGAACTCAATTTTATTTTTACCTTTGGCTCAGTCGTCTACCAAAGAGCCTGTGTTTGCTAAACAACATGGCCAATATAATAAAGGCACAGCGAAAGCAAAAAAACTTGACAAAGAGTTTCTCTGAGAGGATTTTAATTAGACATCATTTTCCTGTTAAAACATTTCAAAAGAAGTTCTTTAAAAATTACCAGTGCTAAAGATCAAAAGTGGAAAATGGAAAGAACAACAAATAACGGCAAAGAGACAGGAAACCCCATGAGATCACCGCAGTGTTAAATAGCTTACCAACCCCTTCCTCCCCATCTACTTTCCAGGATTATTGTACTGTTACCACTTAAGTCCATAACAGCATTTTAAAGAGCTAAGGTGGAGAGTTGAAATATGATGCCTTACAGCCTCTGCGGTATTGGAGAAGAATCAAGTGCCATATAAGTCCTACAGCTATGTGATATTTCCAGCAAGTTGATGAATATCTTGAAACATTGTTGTTAGAAAAGGAAGTAATTTATTTAACTTTCTTATTCCCCTCCCATAATGTCTGGATTATTAACCTCATTACATTTCCATAAATTATATCAGTATGAGAGGAAATGATTAATTGAAGATTGTTTCCTCAAAAACATTATTCCTGGTCATTAACAGCTTCAGCAAACTCCAGTGCCATATAATCTAAACACATTATACTGCTTTTAAATAGCCTCATGTTTTATTACTTTGCTCTAAAGTATTATGATCATAGAGCCCAGGAGGCATCATTACAGACATTCTGCAACTAACTCTGAGTTTTCTATCCACATACAGTTTGCTATTAAAAATTCTTGTCATGTCCTAGATGTTTTCCTTGATGAATAATAATGAGGTTTACAGAAAATTTCACAATGAAATTCATTAACTTCACATATTGAGATGTTGACAGCTGTTAGGATTTAAAATACAAAAATAAAATTTAAACAACCTACCAGAGTTCCTTACAAAGATAGAGATGCTGATGGAGTTTTTCCAAATGCCGTACTGATATGGGGAAAATTTTCTTCTACGGTTTTTATTTTTAAACCCCTTAAGAGAGACCGATGTCTAAACAAACAAATTCACTAAGCAATTATGATTTTTCTTTCCTGGTAATTCTAATTCTTTTTTTTCTTTTTTTTTTTTTTTTTTTGCTTCACAGATAACCCAAGTGGTCATACTCTGGAGGAAAAGATTATCTATGGAGTAGAGAATAGCAGCACTTTTCTTGAGTGCAGTCCAAAATCTCAGCGTGCCGTAGTCTACTGGCAATTCCAGAAGCAAAATGATGACCGCAAAGAAGAGGTACAGTAGAAAAAAATAAAGAGATGCAACTAGTCTATAAAGATATCATTGAACCGGAGTCTTTCCCAGAATAATGTCCATCCGTATTTTAGTTTAGCAGAATTTCTCTGTACTGCTATAATTTCTGTTGTTCTTCACCATATTCTTTCTCTTATCACCATAAAGTCCCGTAAGCTCTCTAATAGGTTTTACAGACTGTTACGTCAGAAAACATTCATATCCTCTCCCTGGTCAAACCCCCTGCAAAACACGCTGGTTTTCTGTTAAGTATCTCAGAAATACAAGAAGTCAGCATGGCATCTAACGTGCCACCTAAAGCATCTTACAAGGATTATATTGAACTTAAATAATAGAAAGACCTTAAAACTACCTCTGAGGAAAAGTCTAGCCACATTCATCTAATTACACGATTTGACTGAAATACAGCCTAACAGGAGCATTTTCTATGTACTGCATGCTCTAAGACTTCACTGAAGATCAGACAGAGACAGAAAAAAGAACTGGGCACCACGAGGATATGAAAACTTGTACATTTATTTTCATGAAATGTAATACTCATAGTTACATTAGCAGCTTTAGATATTTTTGCTGTTTACTTTGTTTGCATAAGTAGTAAATTATTTAGAATTTATGCGGTGTGGAGAGCGCAACAAACAGGTTTGTGCCCTTTCTGTCTGGAGCAATATGTGCTTTCAAAAGTGAAATTATATTCTAGATATTAATTCAGAAAAGTACGGTATTTTGGACAGCTACTTTTTTGAATATTAAAATTTTGAGACTGAACCCTTATTGTTTCTTTATAAATTCTTCATTCATGCTCAACACACTTCCATGCATAAGGGTTTTTGTAGTAAGGAACCATAAGAAGACAGAGAACCTTTCCTACAAGTATATCTAGGCTTGACTAAATGATAACTGTGACCTGGGTAATACAGCGGAAACCATCCATGTTGACTCTGCTGATTAGAGGCTTGCATCTTCTGTCATCTTACCAGCAAGTCCATCTGACAGAGTTGATATAGATCTTTGTTGTGCAGCAGTAGGTATTAACGAGTAAATTCTTAAACCCCAAACTCTTTGCCATACATCGGTAGTTTTTCCAGAGTATTTGAGCCTTCCCTAATTACAGATGGATGGCAAGGGGTTTTCTATTCATGTGAGTTTGGGGAATTTTGGCGAGGTTTTACCACCTGAAAGGAACTAGTATGGTTAGAGGATAATGTTGCGCATATATGAAAGATAACTATTGAAATTACCACTTTTTTCCAATACAGATAAAAGTGGATGATCGCATGATCCGGACAGAACAGGGCCTATTGCTACGAAGTCTTCAACGGAGAGACTCTGGTATTTATCTTTGTCACGCCGTGGAGCATGGCTTCATGCAAACTTTGCTCAAAGTGACCCTGGAAGTAATTGATACTGACCACCTGGAAGAGCTGCTCCATAAAGAAGAAGATGGTGATGCCTCCAAGACCAAGGATGCTACCAACAGCATGACCCCCAGTCAAAAGATCTGGTATAGAGACTTCATGCAGTTAATCAATCACCCCAATCTCAACACAATGGATGAGTTCTGTGAGCAGGTTTGGAAAAGAGACCGCAAACAACGTCGGCAAAGACCTGCCAATGCGCAGGTGAATACAAATAAGTGGAAGCACCTACAGGAGAATAAAAAAGGTAGGAACAGGAGGACCCATGAATTTGAGAGGGCACCACGGAGTGTCTGAGCTACATTACCTCTAGGAACCTCATCCAAGTAGAAACTTGTATAGACAGATAACTGGAAAAAAATGCAATATTCATGAACTTTTTCATGGCATTATGTGGATGTTTACAAGAGTGGAAAGTTCAAACAGTTTCCACCAGGTTTAAATAAAATCCATTTCTAACTTTCCTAGTAAGTCCTTCCTCTCTGCTCTGATTCTAAGACCAGAAAGACAAGAGTTTCAAGGATGATAACTCACCTGGACCTAGCTTACTGCTCAAAAAGTTCTGCAAGCATTCAACAGGCAAAGTTTTGCTTTCTCTTTTGCCTGAGGTATAAACAAAATGCTGTATTTCATGCTGTCATCTTAAAAAAAGAAAAACAAAACTCACCTGTCATCTTCAGCACTACCATTTCTAGACTTATATATAAAACTGCATGAACTCATTAAGCTGATGAACGTCTAAACACGTGATTGGACACAAGGATTTTGTTCTTGTTTTGTCTACCAGTTCTCCTGTTTATATGTACTAGAAGAAGAAAAACAATATTGAATGAGATTGATTGTGGAAATCTGAACAACATAAGCCATCCATCATCTGGAAGAACAAAAACTGTGGAGTACACTGGCCTACTACTGATGACTTCTTTCAGCTTCGATCTAAAGATGTATTTTATTAAAACTATAATTTAAATGTACCATGAAAAATATGCAGCAAATATTAGCTCTTTTCTAAAATAGATTAGACTTTTTGTCTTAGAAATATTGTACTTTCTAATTATTGGCTTAGAGGAAAAAAAAAACCTTCCAATTATGAGCTGCTTTACTCTTTTGTTTGGAAAATCATACAGGGGAGCTAGTCACACTGCAGTTAACCTCCTCCCCTTTCAGTAATCTATATGACATGTAACTTCAAAACAATTTTAAGACTAAACTATTTTAACATGAAAGTCGCTGTATAGCATGGAAGTCTTCTGCATTCTTTTTTTCTATGTATGGTATTTGAAATGATTCAACTTGTATAATACCTTGCTATAGATTGAACCAATGAAGAGGAGAGCATTGATTTTCAGTTGTATATTTTTGTTTAATTAAAAAAGCAAATAGCATTAAAATACCCTCTACTAATTACAGTCTTGCTTTTTTGGTTCGTAAATATTTGTGATTGCTAATATTTAAATACTGTGGCTCATAGACTGTCATATATCCATGAGCAAAGCTCACATTCAGTTTAAGGAGTTTTGTTCCCAGCTCAGTGGTGGAAATACGTCCACACTACTGATTCTCAGTGCTCCATTCTTTCTGTGGGCCAGATCCCCCAAATCAAAGTACCAGTACTAGGCCACGTAAATAGAAACCTCAAAGCCAGCTCTCTATTTTAAGATCTAAGGGACAGTTTTATCCGTGGGCGAAGTCTGCTGCAGCAGTAAATTGGTGAAGTTCAGCTTAAGACTAGTTTATACTACACATTATTTGGTCCTGCACTTCTGTCTTATTCTATATGCAGGAGAGCAACAGGGTAAAACAGACAATGTACTTGCACCGTAAGTGTCAGATTAGGGTTATAAGTAGTGGATTTATTCACCTCAGCACAGATGTGCCTTTGGTCCCCAGTTCTATGGTGTCCAGTTCTTTTGAGATCATCTTTCTCCAGCCTCCCATATTTTATCTTGGTCGAGTCTGTAAATGACATAATTTAAAGTAATGTCATTGTGGGGAAAATTACTAGAACATAGTCCTTAGTTTGCTAAAGGAGCTTTTATATAAAATTGTGTCTGTATTGATGACTGATCTGTTTTGTTTTTATTCACTCCAGATTATTTAATTTATCAATCACTACACTCTGAGCCTTATCAATACAATATAACACGACTGCTGTGACAGCTTCTCTCACAATACATCCCAGTCTCCTTGCCACTAACGAATTCAAGTATCGTCCTGATTAGTCAAGCCTTAGCTTCTTGCCTCCTTAGCAATTGGATTGCCACTAATGGCCAGGTCACTTTAGTCCCCTTTCAGTCTTTTACAGGGCATAAACTTGCAAGATTTTTTGTCTTTTAATTCTTTAGCAAAAAATTCATTGAATAGTCTAGGACAACACTGTAAGGCCGTGATTTAGGAAAGCACTTAGGAATTTATTTTTAAAGCAACTTTAAGTGTCTCTTACGTTTAACTTGACTCCTGTGAACTTTAATATGTCATTAAATTCCCATGCTTTCATGATGTGCTGAATAGGGATGAATTAAAACATAGGTTCAACTATGTGCTTTCCTGTACAGAAGTATTAATTTTTCAGCTCAGCTTACGATTAATTTCTGAGCATCGCTGTCAGCTGAATTATTTAATCATAATCACAGAACACTCTTCAGCCTTTTGTGTAGGACTATTGTGTACCATTGAGTCGTTCAAGTCCTCTGTTACAAAAGGAAGCAATTTTAAAATGAACCTCAGAAAATGCAGTGCGATAAATACAGATTGATTTCAACAGACCCTAAATGACTTTGTTTCCTATTTACTTATTAATAGAATTGCTATCTAACTTTTTTTCTGTACCATGCTCATAGCAACTGGTTCCGTAGAAACTTGCTGCAAAAAAATCAAACCAAAACCAACCTCTTTCACCAGGATAAAGAAGAAACAGATTACATTAAGTCAGGATTCTAAGATGTGTTTTTCTATACATAGAAAGATAATCTGTTGGAACAAAATTACAGAAGTTGGAATGTTTTTACCATAACCTGCCAGTCTAATTGGACTATTGATATGATCAAATCTTGCAAACATAAATCCAATCCTCACTGACAGGAGTAACCTTGTTTATGTCTTTGCATTTGCTTATATTAATAAGAAGGCAGATGATCAAGACAGCAGTGGAAATTTTTGATTTTCAGGTTCATATTATGGTCAAGTTAAAACAGCATTTAATACTGATGTGAAATGAACTTATTTCAAAGAAGGCAGGCCTTAATCAATGCAGGTATAGAAAGATGCCCTGCAGCTTCAGTAAAATTCATATCCCCGTTTGTGTCATTATTGTTTAAAGTAATATAAGGTTTGAAGATAGAAAATACAAAATACAAAAAAAGTATTTCTGTAAATCGTCGATAAAACCCTCTAAACCTCTAGTTACAGACTTTAGGAAAAGTAAATAAAAGGTTGTGTTTAAGCTGGAGAGAAATAAAGGATTTCATTTATAACCAGAAAGATCTACGTTGATTTGTTCTAAGATATTCATTTGCAAGGAACAAAAATGCTTTGAATCTTATTCTTACTCATCTACACTTTGCACTTGCATGGATCACTGAAGATGGGAATTTGTTCAATGGCTCCTAAAAACTGTGTGGTTATGTTTAACTGTAACACTTCAAACTGAGAAAATGTGCATCTTTGCGGAACAGAGTTAAATCTTCATGACCCAATAAAGTCACTATGTAAAAAAATAAAATTAAATTAAATGCATGTGAATGCGCATTTACTGATCCTTTTTATGTATTATTTAGTGAATATCAATGGTATGTGTTTAATAGTTCAGTTTTTGCTACCTACACATTAGCCAAAAGAGATGTAAATATTTTTGACTAGATAAGAAGGTACAGTGTAAAGTACTGCTATCTAGAGGTACTCCATTTTGGTGTGTTCAGCGTAATACTAAAATGCAAGACTTTTGCCACACAGGTGATAAGGTGGTTTGTTTACTATATCAGTGCCAAAGTTATGTGCTTATTCTTTAAGCGCATTCTTCACTGGGTAGTAAATAATTCTACTTCTGTATTTATCACTTCAATTCAGATGGGAACTAGAAAACTGGAGAGAAAAATATGTAATGAAACTGCTGCTGTAAATTATTTCTTTTAGCATGTATTCAGTTGTTAAATAAACATTTCCTCCAAATATTTGAAGTCTGCTGTCTTGACTGTTTACATGGAAATGTGCCCTGTAACCTTCATAAGCATATGGAGTGTGTTGTTGCTAATATAATGCTATCAATGTGTGAGCTCTGTTTGTGAGGCCAGAAGGGTTGTTAACTTTGTTAATGACTTTTATTCTGTCTTTTTGAAGACTACAAATTAATAATGCCTGAAATGAAAACTGTAAACTTATCTTCAGCCTATCATTTGGCACAACTGTGTGGGCTTGTACAGATAAAGCCGTAGATAACCCCCACACACACACTGTGCCCACGAAACAAACGGTACATCACCCTGGAAGCCATGTGAATGCCAGCAAGTTGCACTTGATGAAATTCACTCTGTGCGATGCTAATGGCTTAGTACAGCTTCCTTTTGGAAACTGGCTTGCACAGACAGCACGGGAAATAAATCAGGTTCTGTCTGTTATCAACATACCCTTGTATCCTTAGGTAAACTTAGCCGCTGTTTGGAAGTGCCTAGGGGCTCTATCTAAAAGTAATACACCATGGCACTAGGCATTGTGCAAACAACTAATGCTACAAACACTGCCCTGGAAAGCATGAAGTTTAAATATACCAGACAAGAACTGGAGAGAAGAAAGTATTGTTATTTCCATTTGGCACATAACGGAATTGAGGAAACAACCAGTAGTACTTCAGCATGATTAATCCATTACGCTTTGCCCGTGTTCCTTCCTGTAGAGCAAGGATAGAGATGTCCAGTTCAAAAGGATGTTGTAAGGATATTTTATGGTTACTACTGGTCTTCTGAAAATGAAAATAAGCCCTCATCAAAAGCCAGGCAACTCAGTGGGATACGAAAGATGTCTGCAAATACAAGGACTGAATGGATATGGCAAGCTATGAATCCACTAACTGAAGTACCAGAGTATTTTTTTCTTTTTTCTGTCTGTCCAGTCCATGGATTACAACTATTCACAAAGGAAGACACTTGTTTCTGGATGTGGCCACGCTGTGTCCTTTGCTAGAACTCCTTGCAGAGCATATCTAAAGGGATTGTCCTCTGTTACTTCTTTGCTACACTGCCACAATGCCTAGGGACAACCTTCATTGAAGCTAAATGAGAAGAAAGAAGAAACATTAGGGGTTTAATGCTTATTTGTTCACTATATGCATATATATATATATACACACATTCACAGAGCCAGCTTTCACTGAGATGAAATCTCTTTTTCCCTAAAGTATTTGAGGTTCTACATGTAATTCTAGTGCATCTCTGAAGAACATGTTTGGCAGGCTCAGCTATAAACTGTTATAAATGTTTCCTTTGTGAAGTCTGAAACACGCTATTCTGTTTCCTTACAGGTCACATTCACCAAGCTTCTCATCAAACATATGTTCAATGGGAGGCAAAGTTATGATGGCTTTTTCCAAAGCATAAAACAAAAGGACTATTCTCCCCAGAATACTCAGTAACAGGATACAAGTAGATCAGAATACTAGTGAACCAGCCAGCTTCTTTGCTCCCTATACGTGCTAGCGTGAAAGACTGGAGGAGCTTCACAGAAAAACTAGAAACTTGTTTGGGAGTTTTTTGTCCTGGAATTTATCAAAGCTTGACATTTTGGAGAACTTCAGGATGGTCTGATCTAAACCCCAAAGCTCTAGTGAAACAATTTCCATACTGAAAAATTTTCACTTATGGTAAGAAAGCAACTTTCCTTTCTTTCATAGCAGTTTTTCAGCCCTTTAGGAAATGGGGCTCTTCTTGCCTCTGTTAACCTGGAAAGGTCATTATACAGTTTCTGCGGTCCTTGTTGAAGGTTAATGTCTTCTTCAACACACATGAGGAAATACAGTTTCTGGTGACCAGCCCTGCCCGAACTGCTTTGTGTCCAGCACTCTAGTCAAACCAGCATGCAGTCTGCTCTTGACACATATGTTAGTACTCGACCTAAAAATGCTCTGTTCTCATCAACAGGGATAAAATCTGGCCTTGGTAGGCAGTAAAAAGCATGTCTACACTACGATTGAGCTGAGGTACAACACAAGGTGGTGTTGGTCAGGGATTCACAAGCCATGGCAGCTTCCTGGGCTGGGGGACAGTGAGGGGTCCCAGGGGTGGCAGGGCAGGATCCAGCAGCCAGGGTTTGTTCTCTCCAGCCAGGCGCATGACAGGGCAGGGAGCAGCTGGGGCAAACCTGGCAGCAGGCTTCCTTGGTGTCCCTGGGGATGGAGACTGAATGTCAGCATACAGGTGGATCTGGCTCGGCACAGCCTGTGGGCAGAGTTGTGGTGGGACTGGAGACCACACCCTACAGTCTCACTGGGGCAAGCACTGATGGCCCTGGAGGCTGGAATGGGGTCCTGGGTCATAGGCAGGGTTGGGGAGCCCCAGGGATGTGAAGGGACATTAGGGCCCTTGAGTGCATTCAGGTGCTGACAGTGGGTAAGTAACATCCTTACAAGTCCGTTTCCTCTGTGGAGACTCAAGGGAGTGGGTCTATGCAAAACCTGCCCTTTGAGGCAGCAAGTATTAGTAAGCCATACAGACACTAATGTAGCTAACATACAAGGACCCTGAAAAAATTTTAGTTGTGAGGGAGGTTCTGCTTTATTCTGCTCTGTACTGCTACAGAGCTCTCTGGCCATTACTGGTGTTGGCAGCTAAAGAGGCTTGGACAGTCCTTCCCGAATTTCTGTTGGTCATCTGAGGTTATTGGTCTTCCAGATTTAGAGGTAGTTCTCTGCTTTCTGAAAGCCTGCAGTAACCAACTGTACCCCAAACAGTACAACCCCGTTTCGGTTTATCTGCCTCGCTCTAGTTGATGCCAAAAAAAAAAAAAAAAAAAGTGAGAGGTACACCTAACAGTTACCAAAAATTACTGGATTATAAGCCTTTTTCTTTGAGCAAAGACCTCATCAAAACAAAAGATCTAGGTCTTCACTCCATGGGTGAGCCTGCCGTGTCTGACAACAGGCTACAACGTACTGCTGAGCTACTTCTGAGGCACTTTGAACAGGTTTTGAAGGATGAATCTTGTTTCACGTACAGGCCCAATGTTTTTCAGGCAGTTCCACCTTACAACCTGGAGTAGATGAAATCTGATGGTCTGCCCTGGGAAGAAACTCCTATTTACACCCCTCAATATGGGGTACCCCTGCAGTCTGTATTACTTTCATGCTTCATACAAATATTTGATATTAATTTATGTGGGAGTTTCATAGTCATCTTTTCTTGTGTGTTAATGTGAATTATGAGTGTTTATGCAGAGGCAACGGAGAAGCATGTTTCTGCATGGAGAAAGGATAAGGAGACTATCGTGGCTTGGCTTCGCGGACGAAGATTTGGGAAGGGCTTTGCCCACATTTATTGCAAGCGCGCTGATGGCTGAAAAGGCCAATGCGGGATAGGCAAGACCGGTTGCAAAGAGCACACCGGAGGGTCTCCTTGGGTGGTATAGTCGAGGGGTTGGGTCTGTGGCTTCCAGTGACATCTTTCCACCTGCCGTTTCGTCCCTTGCCTGTCGCTACAGGGCTTTGCAAACGTGAGTACACCCTTCAAGCCTGCGCGGTGGATTTTTTAGGTGAGGCGCAGCGTGCGCGAGACTGGCCCCACCCTTTATACCTGAGGTTCATCTGCCAGGGCCCAGCGAGCTTGGACGGTGACAGCAAAGTCCTCAGGTTGTAGGTTTGGTTAGAGTATCCTTCTCTTAGATGGATGGCCTTACAGGACTAAACGAGCTCCATCTGCCCGCGTTTGCAGTTAGAGTTGTCCTTCTCCTAGGATGGTTGCCCGAAGGCTAGTGAGCCCATCCTGCCCGCGGACACACTTTGTCTGACCCTTCAGTTGAGACCTGTCTGGCTTGGGAGACCCTACCGGAGGCATATGCCACCACCAGCATAGCTCTCAACTTCGCAAGGGCACGCAAGCTCTTTCCCCACGGCAAGGGGGTGCCCGTGAAAGAGTAAGGAGACTATGGTAATTCTGCTAAATGCAATACATAGTGTAACTATCAAAGATTAATTGATTTGAACTTCTTATTTCTTGCTATAGCTGGGGGGGGGGAGAGTAAAAGAGCAGACAAAAGAAACACAGACATATCAGCTATGTCTTGCAATGACCAGTCCCATGGGCCCTTTAGTTTCACATGTCACTCTTTTCTTGGTTTGTAGCATAGAAAAAATGCATTCCTATAAACTCTGCTTTCACTGAACAATACCACATTGAATAGCTCAATAAACCAGAACAAACAGACTGTGCAAGTTCCTCTGAAGAGAGCTTAACTTTCCTCTTCTGTTTGTTATTATTATAGTAGGGCCACTGGTGCTTTTTTTGTTAGGGTTTTGTCAGCACTTTTATTATAAAACTCTTTTTTTTAAGGCTTAATAGTTTTGTGTAAGGTAATTCACTACAGGGCAAAGGTTTTAAATATCAGCTTTTAACTGAGAAATTAATAAGCAAGCTTATCTAGTTGAAGATGTCCCTGCTCACTGCAGGGGGGTTGGACTAGATGAACTTTAAAGGTCACTTCCAACCCAAACCATTCCACAATTCTATGAGAAATAGTTTTGCAGTTCCTAAAAGAAAATCTCAAAAATACAATGATTTCGGTTTAGAAAATGAACCAAAAAAAATATTTACACCTTTAGCCATGTTCTGTGGTTGTTTTAGTGACTGTACTGCAAAAAAATTAGGAGCTGAATAAAGTTCAGTGAGCATAATGATAAACTTCCCACCCTACTGGATTTTGTATTTGTTTCTGAAACATCTGCACGCTCATCGGATGTTCCCAATCAGACACCCACTTAAGCACATTCTTGTGTAATTATTTGTAATTTGCTCACATGTTGCTGTTCCTACAGTGGATTCTGGAGTAGGAAGTTCTCCTGCTTCATGCCTGAGTCACTTCACGTAAGCTGATTTTTAATTGCTATTCTATGTAAAGAATAACATAGGCTCAATTCTTGCCCCAGTTTACTAGCTGTCTAATGCCCCGTACAGATGAAAAAGATTGCTTGTGCTCTTTTCACTGCTAGATAGTTGAAGAGAAGTGGTCTCTTTTGTTCTGCAGTAACAAATTTAGAGGATGCGGCTGATCTAAGTCTGTTAGAGTACGGTGGAATTTTTCACTGTATTTCCCTCTATTAATCAACTATGTGCACACTCCACTCTTGTTAACATGACAATGCTTCTAGAAATCAACAAGTTGTATTTTTTGTCTTTTATGCCAACCAGTATTCTTAGTTAGATCCTCACTCAAATAAATAAAGCTGTGTGATCCACCCCCATTTTTGTTGACCGGAGTCTATCAAACAGACAGGGTCGTGGAAGGTATGAATTTCCATCCTTGTGATATTCACTATGGCTCAAAATGTTCCTTATGAAAGTTAAACAGTTCAATGGCAGTGTTAAGCAATTGAATATAACAGGGCTTCAAACTACAATAAATATTTCATATCTCTGTGATCTTCGCTAGCTGGAGGGAGAGAAATGGTTGAGTGTAGAAGAAGTTAACTATGTATAGTTTAGTTCACTGTGCATGTCAAAATACCAGACACAATGCAGCTGAAAAAAGCTGCTTTGGACACTGAGTGGAACACATGCATGCTCAGCAAATAATGGCTCTTTGTCTCCTAGAAATTCTCCTGTTTGGCATTCACCGTGTTTCAACAATATGTTGGCAATTGTACATACTGTTGACTGATAGAAAAACATTTCTGCAACTATTTGGAACTATTGTTAATGCTAAATCCTTTTTTGTAGCCCTTGCATCTGGAAGAAAGTGAAGCCTTAAATAAGGCTCCAAGGATACTCCCAGGTATGGCGCCCTCAGAAACTGGAGTTTGCGTATAATCTCCACATAAATCATGGTAATCTTTTTATAGCCACTAAAAAGGTTAGGGGTGGACAGAAATGAAGAATACCAGAACATAATATCTGGATGATTTTTATTGAAAAATCATGAAAAAATCTTATTTTAATATTCACAGGAAATAAGATCATAAAATGGCAGTCTCTATTCAAGTCTTACTGTCTTCTACAATTTTGTTTTGTTTTCAAATCTAGGCATTTAAAGATAAAACACATTATTGTCTATTTTGTCACTGGTTTGACAGTTACTTCTATTACAAGAATTGAACAGTTCTGACTTTCTTTTAAGCCAGCTGAAAATATCCACCACTAAGAAAAGAAATGCTTATCAGAGCCCTAAAATGGACTGTATAACTGCTAAACCTTGTCTCTTAGACTACTTGGGTCAATTGGAGCTCTGCTGTAGAACCAGCACATACATCACAAGGAGGTAATGTGGTCTATTGAGGAATCCTTATTCATTCTCATGAGACAAGGCAGTGTCCTAGTATTTCCCCCTGTAGACTGCCTTCCCAAAGTGGACTTAATTTAGCATTGCCAAGGAACTGCATCCCTAATGTGTGATGTAGTATTCCAGTGACTCCTAGCAGGTAGATGATACTGAATGGAGACTGCCATATTTAACTCCTGTCACTCCTTTGGGCCAGCATTTTATCCCAATACCAAAGATCTCCGAAAGGATTTACCCAAGTCATCACAGCAGCATCGGAATGACAACACTAAAAGAATTAAAAATATGTAATATTTTTGTAATAAATATAAGAAGTAGTTACAATAATTGGTAACCTCTAAAGATCCTGTTTTCTAATGGAAGGGTGAATGTGTACTTGCAATGAGCTCTTCCAGTTCATTTGAGTATTAGAGGGTAACAGTCTGCTAAAAGCCAGGAAGAGTTCTTGGAATGAGTGAAACCTGCTTCCAGCTCTTAGAAATTCCACCATTATCTTTACGGAATGGGATCAAGCCAGGATTTGCATTTCCTGCCATGAGTCACTAGAAGCAATGGCTTGAGGCATTCAGACGAGGTCAGGTCCTGAATGGAAACAGTTTTTGGTAGTGACTGAGTAGAAGGGAGTGTATAAACAGAGTGTTGCATATCTCCTACCACAAAGCTGCTGTACATAGGACATGTTTTAGCCTTGATTTTGTATTTGACTTTTATGTGTAACAGCAAAAAAATGTTAATTTGATCTCACTATTTGTTTTACATAGAAGTTTACATTTCTTTTCTACCTCTGGAATTATGTGTCAGTCTGTTGTCACTCAGAAAGGTGAGTGACAACACTTTCAACACCAGACAATGACTCTCCAGATTTCTGTAGTAGATCTTGATGTTTGAAATAGACCTGCAGAAGAAAACTAAATAGAACTGTCAGGTTTTCATATAAACACCTCTAGGAGGTATAAGCTTCTAGTATTACCAAGAATGATATTTTCACATCATAAAAAGAGCTCAGCCTGAATTTTAAGTGAACTGTATCGAGACTGAGGGGTTTTTTTCAGCATCTTTCCTGAAACAATGCTTTATAGTAGTGGGTTCATGTAGAAACTACAATGCTAGCCTACAAAATTGATGCATCATTCAGCCCCATGTTTCAGAAGACAAGAACTACCAGCTGCCTCACAGGAAGGTATAAAGAGTTCTTCAGTCAGCAGTAATAAGATAATCTGCTCACAGGAGAACTTCTTTTCTAGTGCTTATTACTTAAAGATACCTTTTTCTTTAAGTTTTCAAAGACAGTTTTCTCTCTTCTTCCTTGAAGAATGAGGAAAGTTAAGTTGTTTGGAAGCATTCAGGGCTGCTTATTCAATTAGAGGTAGACATAACAGAGCATCAGGATGGAGCTTTGGGAGGCTGAAATAAATCTGCACCACATTTATTAGATTGAAGGTTATTACCAAGGTACTGTAAACCGAGGTTACCTCAGACTGCACTGGATATCCTTCTGGAGAATGTGGTAAATTTCTATGTTATTTTTATGAAGTATGTCTGTCTTTATTTATCTGTTTCATCCTGTGCTCATGGGTTTTTAATAGTGTAAACAAAGCTGAATTTTGCTGACTCAAGGATCAGGAATGGATCTAGTGAATCTTGCCAGAAGAAAGAAACAAGGAGTAGGGAAAGGGCAGAACTGAAATGGAGTGTGTCAGTAGAGAATTAGTCATGAGTTGGAGGTGCTATGAGTGGACCAGGCTACTGATTTCAATTCTTGGGGAAAGGACTCTATCTTGACCTCAACAGGCTGGAGAACTGGGCCAACAAGAACCTCATGAAGTTCAATAAGGAGAAGTGCAAAGTCAATTTCTTTGCTTGCTTTTTGCTTGTTTTCAGCACCTATTTTGTTCTTACGGAGTTCCTGTTTTCAAATAAGAAGGTTTCCTCAAATATGACATGGAAGAATACTCTTTTGCTATCTGTAGCTGAAAGAGTGTCAGTAAATAACAATGCTCTCACGAGAATTCTTACTTTGAAGAATTCTCAATTCTTTACTTCTTCTTTACTGTGAAACTAAATCTACCCTCTTCCAGTTTAAAACCACTACACTTGGTCCTGTCACTACACTCCCTGATAACAAGTACATCCCCATCTTTCCTGTAGGTCCCCTTTAAGTACTTGAAAAGCTGCTATAAGGTCTCCCCAGAGTCTTTTCTCCTTTAGCTGAAACAACCCCAATCTCTCAGCTAGGGAAGATGCTCCAGCCCCTTGATCTTTGTGGCCCTCCTCTGGACCTGCTTGAGTAGGTCCACGTATTTCTTATGCTGGGGGGTCCAGAGCTGGACAGAGTACTCCAGGTGGAGTGTCATGAGAGCAAAGGGGCAGAATCACCTCCCTCGGCCTGCTGGTCATGCTCCTTGTGATGCAGCCCAGGATACAATTGGCTTTCCCAGACTGTGAGTGCACATTGCTGGCTCATATTCAGTTTTTAATCCACCAACACCCCCAAGTCCTTCTCTGCCAAACTGCTCTCAACCCACTCATTACCCAGCCTCTATTTGTGCTTGGGATTGCCTCAACCCATGTGCAGGACCTTGCACTTGGCCTTGTTGAACTTCATGAGGTTCACATGGGCCACCTCTCAAGCATGTCAAGGTCTCTCTGCATGGCATCCCTTCCTTCCACCATATTGACTGCACCATACATCTTGGTGATGTCAGCAAACTTGCTGAGGGTGCATTCAGTCCCGCTATCCATGTCACTGACAAAGATGTTAAACAGTACTGATCCCAATACCGAACCCTGAGGAAAGCCACTCAACACTGGTCTATGCTTAGACATGGAGCCGTTTAGAAGTTTGCTAATTGCATTCTGTCTGCCTGACATTCTCTATGTGTTTCTGCTTAGATTAAATGATAGTTTCGTTCTTGTTTTAACATTAATAGCATTAGTTGCCGTTCAAAAATTGTTCTACTTCAAAGTGACTAATCTAACTCTTGAATATACAACTCTAAGGTACACTCTGTGCTTCCTCATTGATAAGTATTTTGCAGGTAAACAGAGCAGACTAATACATAGAAATATTCCACTGCATAAGGCTTCCAGTGAGACAATAAGGATCTTTATTTGTAAATGAAAAAAAAAAAAATCTTTATAAATATCAGATATTTAAAAATCAATGTCCTAAAATGGTGTTTGAAAGTGATACGTAGCATTCAGTTTTTATTTACTGGTGTATATTGTACGATCATAAAAAGAATTATGTTTAATCATACAATATACAAATAAGAAGATGACCTATACCAGAAGTGTGATTACAGCCTAAAGCAAGAAAGAGCAGGTCAATATAGCAGTCAACTGGGAAGAAGCACCAGACAATACTGAGATACTGGTGATTAGTCTAATAAGTAACAGGTTTAGCACAACAACTACCCAACTATTGCCAAGTATTGTCATATGAAATGAGAAAAATGCCAAAAACATTTTCACTGAAGACTGTGTGAAAACCAATTGCACAGCTGAACTTTATAGAACAATGAAAAAAAAAAAAGAGTATTCTTCTTCTATCATTATACATTCTATTTTTATAAGCATCATGGGAAACCAATTATGATGACAGCTGTGATAAGTCTTCATTAAAAATTGTGCTGATTATCACTTGTTTCAGATTACCCATATGAGGAATAACTAGGAAGAAAAATAAATCTGATTCTACATGAACAGTACAGATTAGTGTCTTGCTAATTCACTCTACCAGCTCTTTAAAGACAACTGAATTCAGTGAATAATCAAATGAAACTATATTGATAAGACACAATTTACTTCTACTTGCATCCATAGAAGAATCAGTATTATTTTATGTTGTCTGTTATATGCATTGCTCTTCCTACCAAAGTAACTTTCAAAATAACCTTCAGGACTTGGTTGCTTAGTGTACAAACTTTTGTATTTTCCATGGTGGGGGTGGATGTCAGTGTATATATGTGAACATTTAGCACATTGCCCACAATCAGAATTCAGCAATGAAATGGAATAACAGATGACTGAAAGAGGAAAGACACTGTATATACTCAAAACCTCAGCGATTATTTATCTTGGCATTTGCCCATAACTATTAGATTAAAAGTACCTTTTTCATAAAATGTCAACTAATTTTTTAAACTAAATTGAAGGATTATTTATCAGATCTTTATCAAACATTAACCTTTTTAATGTATTACAGAGGCAGCCAAAGTGCCTCCACTATTTAATTTAAAAGCATGTATGTTTTTCTTACTCTTCTTTTATGAATGGTCTTTCATTTAGAGGGCTTATTTGAATATTATATGAAATGACACAGCTCTTTGTAGAGAAAGAGTTATTAACTGAAAAAATCACTTCTTAAACCACTTGGATTTCCCCTAGAAATCTTCTTACTAAGTATGTCTTATTTTGACCAAAGAGTTTGGGGTTTAGAGTTATCACATCCTGACAGAGTTAACAGAGGTGAATTTTTATTAATTGTAAGGAATCATAGCAAAGTTTTCAGGCATATAATCAGAATGTGACTTGTCTATGAAGGCAATTAGATAACCTATATTGTCACACCTTCATTAACAGACTTCTTTCTTCCTCATAACGTGTAGGGAATAGTGCTTTTACTACTCTACAGCTGAGAACTCAGGCGAAGGATAAACAGAGCAGCTGGGTAACATTATCTGAATGCCTCAATCAGAAAACGAACCCAGCTTTTCCAAGTCTGAAACCACGAGACTGTCCGTCTTTCCTAAATAAATGGGCTTGCAATATGTATTTCCAAATGCTTTGTGTTTGTACTACCTCAGAATCATTATCAAAATATATGACATCTACAAAATAATGCAAATTCCTTACCACAATTTCTGTCTGATATGAAACTAACTCATTTATTTTTGTATATAATATAACCTTTCAATCTTTTTTTCATATTCTCACTCATTTTAAAACATATCTGGTTCCGTAGCAGAGATTATATGTGGTATGAGTTCAAGCCAGCCCTGTTTAAACTACACAGTATCTTTCAAACATGTGAAATATATTTGATCAACTATCTGGGAAATATGATTTTTCCATATGGGTTAGTTTTCACATAAGGGAGTTTAGTGTTCCTATGGAGAACATAATATGCTCAGACAAATATAATAGGTAAAGAGTTGCAAACCACAGAGTGGGAGAAGCAGGTGTCCAGCTGGATTTTCACATAGGAAGGTCTTGAAGGTCACTGATGCTGATGAGGTCTCTCAGATTCCCAAATCCTCATAGAGCTATTCCTTCCTTTCCCAATACACTAAACTCCTACTGCTCTTGATAATCCAGTGACTCAGGAAGTAAGGCCTGGTTTTTCCCTTTTGTTTGTCAGAAGCAGACTAAATGACAACACTTTTCTGAATTATCTTTTATTAGGGCAGAACAAGAGTATTCACAAAGGTCATTACCCAGAAGAATATTCATTCGTGTATCAATATTTTTCTTCCTGCTGTCAGACTAGAATCTCCAGAGAATAAAAACATAATGGTAGTAAAATTTATAGCCAGGTATGTCTTTCCCCACTGTCCTAAAATGGGAGCACAGACCATTTGATATCTTTGTCCAGCAGGGAGCTGAGTGATGTTATAAATTATAAATTCCTGTTATAAAGGGAATACTTGATGGTCACTTCCTTCTGCTTTCCATTTTCCACAAAGTGATGGCTTCCAACCAGATGAGTTGGTTGATCTCTGTCACTTGTGGTTTTTTTCTCTCTTACCTTTCTTTCTGTTTATATGATTCAATTTTGTTTATGATTCATATGAGGGATTTGCTTGGTGTTTTCCTTCACCTGGAGTTCTCTTTGTAAATTATACTTCACCTCCTGATGTCCTCAGCTCCCTTCAATTAAGAATTGTTTCCACAAAAAAGAATGAAATCACTGCAGGGAATTGTCTGAGTGAGAACAACCTGGAAACAAATAATATAACCTTGTTTGATCATTTTACTAGTGTTATTTCTCATTCTTAATGCAGCAGATTTGGAATAGCTTGTGAAGATTAATGAATACTAAAGTTGCTATGTTAATTGAGCATTGTAAATATCACTACTTTTGGAGTTGATGGAGGTAATAGATAAGAACACTATATAGACGCACAGTGGTTTTCAGATAGCCCCCTCAGCAGCATAGCCATTTGGCAGGCTTTGATATTTTCAGATTTAGCCTTTGGTAAATATGCATCTGTTTATCAAGGTAAAAATTAGCTGAGAGAAGGAATGGTGAATATATTTTCTCATGTATAATCAGAAAACCCACATCCATCCAGAAGTATTGCCCTTTGAAAGCAAGATGAGCAGATAACCCACATCTCAAGTCAGGGATGTGAGAAATTACAGGCAGGGACACTGTTGGGGAGAAGGGAGAGGGTTCAGGATATAAGAAACAGCAAGATGCTGAGGTAAATATCTTGTGCTTTAGCTGAACTTGTATACAATTTGCACTGTGTCTGTTGTTGAGAAGTGCTGCCGCTAAGCAGCTCTAAACGGCTATAAATGAAAGTATAGCACCTGGTTAAAAAATACTTTCAACATCAAACCAAAAGAGAGACGAAGTGGAACAGATTGGCAACAAGATCCCTGTAAGTGGGGAACCTTAGCTGATGAAGGTCTTCCTTTTGTGTTAGCAGAACTCAAGAAAGATATGCAAGAAGGTATTTTCTGTTTCAGAATAGTTACTCACTTCCACATTTTGTTATATCGTAAGTATAGTAACTGCCTTTCACTTATGACAACAATGAATTACTGGTAAACTAGTTCACACAGTGGAAACAATAATAAATTCTGCCACACAGAGAGTGGAGGTACATTTTATGTCCTTGAATCTGGTTTTCTTAAGCTCGTGTGCTTGTGAGGAACAATTGGGGAAAAACCAAAGAAAGAGAACAGTTAAAGTAAAATAAGAAAAAACATGTTTAAAATAAATACTCAAAATGTGACTCTGAGAAACACTGACTTCGATGCTGCCTGGAAATGAGTTGAATATTTAAGCCAAATTTTTGTATTTGTGTTGTTTCTAGTTATTTGACTCCTGTTCTGTTGATGAAAATAAATCTTTGAACATTCTTTGTAAATAATAATTACATTTAAAGATTAAAATTAAAAAATGAAGAAGAAAAAGAAGAAAATAGAGTGTTATTCTATCTTCTTTCAAATTTTGCTCCAAACAGAATACATCCACAGAGCTTTGAATTTGGTTAAATACTTGAAATGGGAGTGGTAACAACGTAGTGATTTTGGTTGTGCTGGTCACTATTGCTGCTTCTACAGCAGAGATAAAACATGCTGATTGTATTTCTGCTGCGGCACAACGTGATACCTTTCACACAACTGAGCTCTGTTCTCTACTCAGGCGGCTCACAGGCAAATTGCCTGTTGGGAACAGCATCTTCTGTCCCCCCAATCCATTCCGGCAAGTGTGGAAAACCCTAGCTGTCATGGGCCAAAACCGTAAGAGGCCGTGCATTAACAGTTAGATATTGTGGAGAAATGTGAGCCAGAGCCTGTGCCCAAACCCTGACTCTTGTTCACTTACTAGCACAGACTAGCAAAACCCATTGACACTGTCACCCTTTTTTTTAAGTGGGTAGTTCACCCCATTTGAGGGAGATGAATGCCTGAGGTCTGACCTAGAAATGGTGACCACTCCAGCAACCCAGATTGAGGGGACTGGCCTACATCAAAAAAAGAAAACTAAAGGCTAACCTTGGTGCAAGTGGTTACTCTCCTTCAGAGGTCCTAGGCACTACAGAGCTGGCTTAAAAACTTTGAATAAGTAGCTCTTCCCAAAATGGAAATTTTTGTATTCTACTCGATAGTAAATGTAAACACATTTTATTATGCTATTAAGAAAAACAAGACCAGACATAACTACTAATAATAACATCTGTCATATAAATATTTATTTACTCAACTATGTGTCATTTGCAGTCATCATCATTGCTCTGAATGAGTATGTTATTTGCTGGTGTTATATGAAATAAAGAGCATTTTAATTATTTTGAAGAAAACGTTTTCCCCCATCACTGCCAAATCTTTCTCTCCTCTGGCTCGACCCACCTGATCTTTATAACAACCTGGGATGTTAAAGGTAGAAACTTTTCTTAAGAGTTCATCACCTATCTTATTTATAAAAAGGTTTGGTACAAGGCAGTGGCACATTAGTCCTGTTGAGATATTTTAGCCTTAGGCAGGCTGCAGGGTGGATGACAGACTTGCCTCTTCAAATACAGCGTTGACAAAGTCTATCAACAAAGTTGCTAAGAATACGGACATCTTTCACCAGGCATGATAGGCATGAGCCTAGAACAGTGACAGTGGCTCAGGTTTCCTTTAGCACTTCTTGTACACCTTACTTTCTGGTGCGCGGAATTTTTGGAAATAAGTCGGTATGTGTTTTGGCCATGTCTCAATGGATGCTTGTGGCTGTCTGGGGATGTGTTTCAGATGTGGTGACTGCTCTTTAAGAAGTGTGGTTTTGTACTTTGCTAATGTAGAGTTGGGCTCTAGCGTGGTTTGTGTTCAGATTGCATTGGTAAAGCAAGAGAGGATTGTTTACTCGCAGTCTCAGCTGTGCAGAAATGTTGTGGTAACTTGTGGAGAATTTTATCTTCATTGGATTTTGTTTTCTGTTGAGGCTCCTTCCAAAGCAACAGAGGTGATAGCTGCCTATTCTACAAGCAAATCCAAAGGTCTCAAGAGGCAGCCACTTGGTAGGGCTTGAAGTTTTGAACATGTTACTTCTGCAGTACAGTACAATATTTTACCACATGTAAAACAAATGTGCAGGAATACAAAAATCAATAAGATCACAGAAATATGCAGTATGATTTGGATAGAAACATTCAGACCTTGACATCTTAATAAAATATGTGAAAAGGGAAATATTCTTCACACTGTGGCTCTAGAGATCTCATTTAGGTGACTAAACGATACCCTAGGCACTCTTCTCCACTCAGCAGATCTCCCAGTCACCAGTTCACCACTTCAAGCACCTCATCTGCAAAGTTCAGCTGAAAGGGTGTGAATTTTTCACATTGTCTCAGACCTTCCCCTTGTATGAGAACTATGAGATTTGGGATGAGGAATATGCTTTTAAAATCACAGTATCTCTTTCCCAGTGAAAGACTTCGATATTTTGCAGACTGAAGTGAAGGAGGAACATGCTTGGGCAGCGCACAGACACACTATTGTGTGGAAACATTATTCTGCTAAGAACTATGCTTCTGTGGCAGGGGTTTGCTGTACACCAGAACAGGTATGCCTGCAGTAATTTCTTACCTAGACTGAGGCTTGGATAGATGCATGCCAGTTCATCCCTTGATGCAGATTCTCCTTTACTGGAAACAGCAGAGAATGATGCTTTTGAAGCAGAACTTCTTCAGAGAGAGGTTTGTAAACAAGCAGTGACAGTTTTGCTTGGGTTTCTTCATGAGATTGCTTTTCTAAGTCGTGTGCATGGACAGCATTATGTGGGTATCAGCTCTGGAATTACCGCTGGTACCAAAACATCTAAGAAATTTCCTTAACATGCCACATGCAAACAAAGGTGGGTCAAGAGCTCCTTCACAAGCAGCTTATTTGTTCCTTCAGTGGGAGATGGATGGGGAGACAGGGCAGCAGTCTGCTTATTAATCCCCTCTGATTAAGCAGGGTCTTTGCTCTGTTGCTAAAAAGTTCTGTTAAGCTCTAAATAACAATGTCAGGCCACACCCTGACAAGAAATCTTTACAGACCATGGACTTGCTCTAGTCTTTCACAGAGATGAGAAGGTTTTGGAATAAGCTCTACTTCCTTGAGGCCAAAATGCCAAACAGCAAAAGGTCAGCAGACAGCAGAGTGTAAATCACCAGCAATGATAATACTGCTGCTTAAAGGATGACAGACACAACAGGGAAGACTTCCGTGCCAGCTGGTAGCAGCTGTCACAGACAGGGGTACCTTGGGCCTTGGCAGGACTGTGGCAGACGGAAGATACTGGGGAGTGGTATCTGAATCTGTGTCCAAGGCAGTACAGATGAGATTCCTTCAGCTGCGATCTTACTGACATGCTGAGAACTGTACCAAGATCACCTTTAGTACTGGGGCACCTAGATCCTACAAAACATTTGTATTTGCGGTATGCTAATCTACCTACTCCGACCTACCCTTTGCCTTCGTTTATCCATCTGGAGAAAAATGTCTTACGGAAGCATGAATAAATCTAACTATCGTAGAAGCAGAAGATTATTATTGTTTCAAAACATGTTTGTCAGGAACAAAAGATTCAGTCCCAAACTTTGCAAGGTGAAAGTCCACCCTGAATTGACCAGGTTTAGGGTTAGGGCTGCAGTAGGGTAAAGGGCATCTTGGCAAAACTCCCCAGTTTTTGAGGAGAGAGTGGGATTGTACAGCAAACTTTTGGTCAGGTTTTTCCAAGAACTCTGGAGAACTTATTCCCAGCTGGGGGAACTTGGTCCTACCAACTAATTTGGAGAACAGGAAAAAGGAAATTGCACACTGGCGAGGTTTATGCTAGACAATGGAACAATCTCCTTATTGCTTAAACATGCGAGCTGCATACTTTTTACTCTACCTCTCTTTTGTTGTGGCACCCCTCCCTCTCCAAAAAAGCTGAATAAACATGAAAGATCAGCAGACGTATTACGTTTTACACAACAGAGTGCAGCTTTATAGGGCTTTGTTACATCTTGAAAAGATTAAGTGCACCTGCACGTGGAGAATCCCTATCCTTCTGAATAACCAGGCTAAGGCACCTCCGTTACTAGGGCACCGGCAAAGGAAACGGTTGGGCTGCAGGTTGGAAACAAAGCTTGTCCAACCCAGGCTGGCTCCTCTAATTTGTGAGGAGCAAGGCTGCCATCCAGTGGCTTTTCTCCAGTACAAAACTGAATTTGACAGCCTCAAGGTGGAGAAAATGTTAATATTCTCTCGATTTAAGATCTGTTAATTTGCTAATTTCTTTTTGTTTTGTTTTGTTTTAAGCTTTAATCGACATAGCACACTAGCTGCAAGCTACACCGAGAAAAGAAAGGTTATAGCTTATTTTGAATCATCACCAGCTTTTGTTCTTGTTCACTTGGATTTTGTATGTATAACTTGATAATCACTCTGCCTACATGAAACTGGAGATAAGCATACAATAATTTTTAAAAAATGCCGCATAGCTGAAATAATAGTGTTCTGTTAACGTATGCATCACCTTTTAAAACAGAAGACACATTTATAAGCTTAATTCAAAACTCTTGAAAATCATTTTGTCCTCCAACAGGCTCGGAATCAGGATCTGTTTGAATAAAAAGGAAATTTGAAGTTATGTGATCTGGAGGAAAATTATCATACATATTACATGTATTCATCTCTAGGGACCGACAGATCAACAGGTAGCATTAGAGGGAAATATCCTGATGTTTATCCCCTTGTGGATCCCAGTCAAACATAAATGTTTTTATCTCCTGAAAACATGAAGCTCAGGCTGGTGAATAAGGCAGAAGGGTAATCTGCTCCTGAGGCAAATCATATAAGTTCCCTTTGGCCCCATTTCCCTCTGTCTAAAACAGGGATAATGCTCATCTAGCTTGCAGGCAAGATGTTTCATTCAATACGCTGTGAATTACAAAGGATTTCGAGCTCCTCAGAAACAAGAGAGTTTTTGTGTACTTCTTGATATTGTTTATACAGCACATAAATCTATCAAAGGCCTGAAGAAGGCTGCATTGCCCAACTTCTTCCACTCTGCGTCTCCCCAGCTAATATTTCTTAGCAGCCCCGCTGGCTCCCAGGGCAACAATGAAGACAGAGGACTGTCCTTTAAGTAATTTTTGTTTCAATAAGCTCTCTAACAACGATGAATCAATCTGTTCAGTTAAACCAAAAGAAAGCAAAGGGATACTTTCACCATGGTTCAGTGGCTCTTTACTGTGGGATGGAACTCAGTTAACGAAGAGCTCTGGACTGCAGGCTTGAAAAGTGTTAGTAAGATTCAGGTCTTAAGATGAAATGGGATAAATTCAGATGCGAACGAGGGCATGAATGCCACCAGTAAGAATGCTTAAGAAGCAAGTTCGCTGAGATTGGGTAAGATTCAGAATCAGGGCAGATGTCTAACCCAAATTCAGATATTTTTTCTGGAAATCAATCATTAGGAACATTAATTTACTGGTAGAAATCAGATAGCTGTTTTACCCTGCAGATCAAACTAGATTATCACAAGGTTTCTCACTGACCTTAAGATGCATTAATATATGGAATTGTTTGTAAAAATTGTTTCATTGTTAAAAGTGGTTGTTAGGAATAGCAGAAATCATTACACTTGGTGAAAGGGATGAAGAAAATAATTTGAAGTAAGTTTAAAAATGGGAATACTATTTAGGGAACAGCTGCTCACTTTTATTGGAAAGTATAATTTTCACATTTAAAATGTCTCATATGTGAAATGTCAAAATATTTCAATCAGTCGTATATTTAGTAACACAATTCAGAATATCTTTTTGGTGGAAAAAAAGTTACTCCTAAAAATAGTTTTGACTTTTTTCTTTTATATTTTCTCTAGAGACCATAGAGTGTTTTGCCTTATTCTTTTTCTTCATACAAAGTTACAAAATTAAAACCCCAACATTTTCTGTTTAAGGTGAACAACACTCCTCTTCCATTTCCTTCATCTTCTGTCCCAGCCCTTCAGATGGAAATATCTGATTAGAGAGTGAACGCTAGCTGAAATGAATGAAATTCTTTATTCCAGGATGTTGGGAGGATAGGGACTTTTTCTGGGCTTTGGTCATTGTGAGTGAATTAACCTTGCTTCACTTCGGACATCTAAAAACCGGTCATTTAAATATGAGAAAGTTACCCTCTAGGGTTGTTCAACTCATTTATCTTAGACACTTATGCCATGATGAGTTGAATTGCCCTCTGGAGGTACCTTTTTCTCTTCTTTGACTATGTGAAGAGCCTAGCGTGAGTAGCTCAGTTTCAGATGTCCAACTTTTAGATGTCTAGGTTTGACAAATGAATTTTGCCTTCTGTTTCCAGCATAATCTGAACTCGGACCACCTAGGAAGAACAGAAGTCTCTTTCTTTACTCAAGAGAAGATTCCTAATTATTTTTAAAGGTTTTATTCCACTCTTATTCAAATCCATTCAGAACCCTTACTAATACTTTCTTTTTAAACACATTACAGTTCTTGAACACAAAAGCAAAGAAAGAATTTTACCTCTTGTCAATCACTAATATCAAAATCCATTTTATTTGACACAGTAATCCTACTAATGATCTTGTCTGAGGTCATTCAAACAAAGGCTTTCCAAAAGACCCTCATTTGTAGGAAAATTTAAGCTAGGAGAATGAAGCAGCTGAATTTTACATGTAATCTGTCACATCTGAAGTTTACTAAGAAAGACTGACCTAGCAACTGCTCTACAATCAGAAACGAATACCCCTGTTTTATAGATCAGACAATAAGTACCTCTGTAAGTTGTGAAATACCCACACTACTCTAGTTTTGAAACATAACTTATAGCCTTAAACACAAAACCCTGTCTAATAACGTGCTCTTACACATATTTTCATTGATCATGCTACATTCATGTTACAGTTCCCTGAAATTAACAAGTCATTTGAAATACGTCACTTTAAATCCTGTAAGTTTTATTCAGCAAATAACTCTGTGGAATCTTGCTCTCTATACTGACAACAAAAATAAAAAGTAGGAGATTAAAAAAAAAACAAACTCACAGCCAATCCTGATCTCTGCATTATAAGGAAGGTGCAAAGTTCCTTTCTTTCATGAAGGACTAGGTGACAAAAATGATCTCATTTTCCTTCCAAGACTTCATAAACATTGTTATAGCTGTCGGCTCCAGTTGGGCTCTGGAAACAAGAATGCACACCTGAGTAAGGACGGCTGCCCTAAAGCAGACCCTGCTTTAATAGTACGCAGGGGTTTAGCTGCCTTGTGGATGCTTTTCAAGTTTGTGTAATTAGATAAACAGTCGACAGATGCAGCCACACTTAAACATTTTATTTTCACTGATTTTTCCTGATTGCCCCATGACTTCTGTGCCTGATGTGAGGTGATTTCTTGACATGGAAATTATTGTAGTGAGCAAGAATACCCTCTAGTGGTAATCTGTAGCCCCAGATAGATTTATGCTTGCTTTTCATAGTCGTTTTATTCTTTACGCTTTATTTCTCAAGTTGGCACCAGGGAGCCCTTGGTTGTTTACAGGTGCAGAGCTACCATGTCATACCTGTCTAAACGCACACAACAGCCTCTGCTTCCGCTCTGTGGCAACCCACAACTAAGACTATGTCTTGTGCATGAAGCACCACACCATGGCATCCATGATAGTCAAGGGTTAGGGCTGGGCCGGCCACCAGAAGAATGACAAACACTCTCTATTACACCCCGCCCCCCCACTTCCCTCCTTCCCAGAAAGGTGAAAGATAAAAGGAGGAAGGGAGAGAGAATTACAGATTGGAAAAGAAAACTAAACAGCTTTAATGAGAATAATAATAATAATAAAACGATATATATACAAATATATACAACATTAATACTGAACCCAACCCCCCGAATGGCTATCATGTCACCGTCACCACTGATGCTGTGGGCAGACATGGGGGAAGGTCCAGGCTGAGCTCAGCAATGGATGGGAACTGCATGAATCCTGAAGGAGCTGGATTCAGGAATGCGCAGGTGGGGATCGAAGGCAGAACAGACAGACTCCTCCTCAGACACCGGCCATTGAAGAAGAGAGGTTGACTCTTTTGAACCCTCAGCTTTATACCGAATATGATGTCTATGGGATGGAACACCTTGTTGGTCAGTTCAGGGTCACCTGTCCTGTCTGCTCAGGTGTGACCTCTAACTCACTGCATCCCCACCATGTCACACAGGATTTAGCAGTGACCTTGGTCTTCACAGGAGCAAGTATCAGCAAGAACCTTTCTGCACGCCAACCCCTGGCAGTAACTGTAAACATCAAGCGTCGTCACTTCTAGAAGCAGACACTGTCTGCAAAAATCTGCCATTAACGTCATAAAGTGCAATCACTTAGAAGAGACTGAGCTGAAAAATAAAATCACTGAAGAAAATGAGTTCTGTTCTAACTCAAACCAGTACAATGGCCTATCATCTTCTTTGGATATGCCTTCTAACTTGGGTCATGAAGCAAAAGATGCCCTGTGATATGTCCTCCTATAGCTGGGAAGTACACTGCCTAATAGCCTTCTGTGTCTAAAAGAAGCCCATTAAAAGGTGGCTGTCCCTTTTGCAGCCTAGAACTATTTCTTTTTATCCACTATATGACCTAATATTGCAGCTTCTTGACCCATGACATGACCCACTGCTTGAAAGTTCATACTCTAGAAAAATTGTGTATTTAAGACATCTTAGATCATTGCTGGTCAGAGATGCCAAAAAAATACAGGTGTTGAACCTGACCAGACCTGCATGATTAACCCGGTGAAGAAATCAAATACTAAATCTGAAAGCCCATTTACTACTGTTGTAAATCTCAGTATATAGCTGACATTTCCCTTAGAGGCTAGCTGGCAAGATGCTTCCTAGAGGACACCTATGACCTATTGTGGAAAGAGCACGGAGACCTGAAAGGATGCTCCTCTCCTCTTGGATTTCCAAGGGTCTGGGTACTTAAAAGATTGGTGGTTCTACAGCGGTCAGACGCCACAACTCTCCCAGCCCATAGGTACTCCTACAGCCCTTGACACTCTAATGACCAGAAACCCCAGGTGACTTGGAAGGAAATTCCACACATAAAAAAAAGTTCATAGAAAAAAAACACGTGAAACAATCCAAATGTGTTTGAAATGTAAAGCTGTTCCAATACATGTAAGTGACAATAAAAGAACTATTTACCTTTGAGTAAGAAGGACAGCTGTGAAAACATCGGCTTTTCTCAACAGGGGCTTCTTCCAGGTGAGCTCAAATATTATCTAGAAGCATATCAGAACTGAACATTTATTTTTTGAGATTTACCAAGTAATTCCTGTGGTTATTATTTATTGTTTCTAGACCTACTTAATTTTTAATTTTTTTTTTTTTTTTTAAAGGCTGAAAAATTTAAGCTTCCATTGATCTAAAAAGGAAAGCTTGCGTATAGGGTCTGCCTGTTTTTGTAAAACGTTATGTAAAATATCTTAAGAAGAAATGGAACTATTTCTTTAAGCCTTTTTAAAAATCATCTTAAGTGCAATCAAATTGTAAATGTATGAAAAAGACAAGTTTTATAAAGATGACATTCCATCCAACTACTTTCCATTTAATAAAAAGCTCATTTTAACGGAACAGGAGGTTTGAACAATTTTGCCCAATTCTTACATATTTTTTTACAGTATCCTGTCTGAAAACTGAACTGTACAAAGTTTCCATATCAGTTTACAGGAAATGATCATTCTTTTTAAAAAGACAGCCCACCCAATATTCCAACAACAACAACAACAAAATCCCCGTCAACCTGAATGGGCATGATATATGATACAGAAGAGAAGAAATGGCACAATCATTTGCAAACAAGGATTCAACAACTGATTTTTCAGAATCTTTGACAGATATAATTTTCACAGGCATGAAATAGAAAAATGGCTGCTCACACTTCTTGAAAATTAACACTTAGGGAATGTGCCCAGTCCTTCACAAAATGTGTGAGTGAGCTGGTACTCTGCATCCAGTCAAGTGTCTTAAATAATAATCATTACTCTGTAAAGATAATGATTTATCTTACAGTTTGGTCTGATCCTACGCTGCGTAGTTGCTGCTCCTTAGGTTTAGGTACTTGAGTTATCCTTTTCACTTACCACACGGTGCCACATCCACTTTCCATAATACTGTAGTATTCTGTTCTTTTCAGAAATATCTTGTTGACACTAGATTTTGTCTCAGTGGCCTGAAGAGTTTTGCTTTTCTTTCTCTCAGTTTTATAACCATACTGTGAAGAAGAGATGGAAAGCAACGGAATGCCACCTGTCTTTTGAATGTCTCCAAAAGTTTTATCTGTTCATCCAGATGGCTCAGTTTGCATCGACAGTTTTTGTGGCCACTTCAATTAGCTTAAGCTGCTTCATGGTGCATCTAATTATTCTAGTATGCATTTAAAAAGAACCTTAAATTCCAGAGCAGATTTTAAATAAAATGCTAGAAGAAAAAAACCCCCAAAAAATCCACACCTAAAAAGGCAAAAAACCCCCATCCTCCCAAAAATGTGGTGACGAATTTCCAGTCTTGTAGCTTGCATGATGTTAGAAGATTTTGTAATTTATTGGGTTTTATATATACATATTAACCTTGCTGTGCTGCAGAAAGAATCATTCTTATTTTTATTGTTTTTCTAACAGTTTTTTTCTTCTTTCTGTTAAATTGTAGCACATTCTGAAAATTAATTATACATACAGGCCATTATTATGTAAATACTCATATGGAGAAAATTTTGGTTTTGTTACCATTAATGTAAATAGATTAATCCTAAACATATTTTTACTAATGCAGAGGAGACTGTTGTCTAACTTCAGTTATACATATTTGCTTCTTAAATTTCAAGAAAAACAGACTGGAAATTTTCAATCACATTTTGAGTATCAACCCAATCCCAAACATTTCTATCAAATATATTTCCCATGTAGGGAGAAAGTTTTCTTGTTTTTCTTCGGGAAAAAAAAAAAAAAAGTTGGTTTGGATCAGATCAATCTGGAAGACTGTATTACATTTTTAACATGATCAAAAAATATTTTTGGTATGACCTACATAATGAATTTGTTGTCAGCCTGACTATGCCTCATTTACACTTGCCAACATTGACTAATGTGGCAATTGTTAAACTTTGTCAAACTTAAACCATGTCAAATCTACTGCATATGTGCAACTAATCTGTATTGTGAGTTCAACCCATCCTAGATGCTTTCGATTTACCACTCATGCCAATTAGCCAATTTTGTGAGCTATGTAGAGGTTTCTTCTGGAGATATGATCTATCACCTGCTAGAGATTCCTGCTCAGAATTTTAGCTTACCATGGAAATTGCTAGAGCTCGTACGTTTCCTCCCTGGCAATTTAACTTCAGTGTAACATTCACAATCTCTCTGCTTTATTGTCGTATTTCAACTACAGCTCTCCATGTAAGTATATCTTAATTGAGGAAGTGCTACTAGAAGTTTTAATGAAGATATACAACTTGGTTTTTTATTCATAAACAGTTGAAAAAGGAGAATAGAGAAATGTAGCTTCTGCAGTTTCTGTAGCAGGAAAAGGAGATAGTATATTCAAGTTATTTCCACTCGATTTTGGTTGAAGCACCAAAAAAAAAAAAAAAAAAAGACCAGATAGGAGTTCAGACCCAATTCCAGAACTCAGTTCAAGGGAATAGTCTGATTTGTTATTTGATTCAGCTAAAATTTGGTTCCACTGCCTTAATGCACTTGTGTTTTTTATCAGCCATGACTATGCCTGGCGTTTACCACATAACATGAAAGAAGTTATGATAATGAACAAAAACTGCTTCAAAAAAAATACAGAGTGGGCAAAAATAACTCCTCATGTTTATAAGACCAAGGAGTAAAGAGCATGACTGGTATTTTTCCCCTCCTAAGCACATTTTATATGCTTTCAGTAAGACTGAGTCACGTGTTAGTTCATGATGAATTTGACAAAGCTCCCTGACCCCTGATTTCCACTAGAATGTCCTCTCCTCAGTGATGTCTACGTGACTATTGATGTATGTAAGTCATTCATATGTCTTGCTAAGGTATTGTATTCCTCCACTTCCAGTACAGAAATCAGATAAACACATTGAAAGAACTATCATTTTTCAGGAAAAGCCAAATGTGACTGTTATTAGCTTAAGTGGTACAGTTGTGCTGTTTTACCAGATGTCTGTTTTAATGATCACATCTTCTGTTAGACCTCAGTTTTAAAAGCCCTGCCTTACTCTTCAAAGAGCCCATCATAATGTTTCTCTTTCTTTTTCAGTTTATTCATTTTTATCTCTTCTGATTTGCTGAGTCTTTCAGTGTCAGACACATTTTGTACTAATACGTAACAAAACCAAAATTAAGCACATGGCAAACTCTGAAAGAAGATTGGTTTGGATTGAACATCAGGTTTTGGATTCATTGACAGGACATGCATAGCGTCTCTGTATAACAGTGAACAATTCATAAGATCTTACCTTCTTTTCCTATTTGGAAATGGTGTTTATAATACCATTTCCTACCATCACAGGGTCACCACAGAAGTCACTTTCAGAAATCGAGTGATTGCTGGGACAGCTCAAATGCCCATAATGCCACTCACTGACAGGTTTTATAATGTCTGTGCTGTGCCAGCTCACATTCATATTCAGCCACTATGGGTGTTTGGAGTAAAGAATTATATGTTTAAAGCAGTATGCTGCAGTTAATAAAACCAAGTCCCTACTTATATCAGAAAATCAAGTATATTCCCATTGATTAACAGGCAAAATTGTGACAGTTTTAATCCCCTCTTAATGTGCCAGCCTTTAGCACACCACAAAAGCAAAATAATGCAATTTGGCTGAACTTTGATGAAGATGGGTTAAGCAAAGTTACTACATGTTTTGTTGCCGTAGGCTAAGAACCCAGACAGTAAAAACTGGTTCAGTGCATGCTTGAAAACTTGTTGAGCGGTGGTCACTTGAACATGTGTCTGAGCCTTCTGTGCAATTATTTTGTATCTCCCATTGCTGATTGATTCTGACTTAGCAGTTTTCCTTTCCTGATTTGCTATGTGCAGCAGTATGTGCTCATTTCTCTGTGTTTTCTATGTTACATTTCTTATTCCTCCGACTTCTTTTCTTCATTCAAAGTCCACACTGCCCTTTTTCAAAATTTCTGTGGTTTTTAATAGTGTGTTAGCCACAGCAACAGACTAAAGAAGGCTACCTCTTACATAGCTAAATTGGAAATATTCCAGAATAAAGAAAATATTAAATAGAGCAGAAAAGAAGCCAGCATATGGATGCTATCGATGCAGAAGGAAAATAGCCAACTGCACTGTAGAAATTCCCACTTGGAAGAGATACAAGGAAGCAGTGTTTGTTCAACTCACACTGCTGCCAAAGCAAAGGACCATCATGACCCGTAAAGTAAACCCAGGAGGTGGAAGGATTGTCTCATAAAGGGAAACACAAATATTGTAAATTCAGTTTTCATTGCAACTAAATGCACATGAAGAATGTATTAAAAGTTTAGAGAAGACCTCTCAGCGGTCTGAGAGTACACAATCAGCCTAAGATCCAGCTACTTCTCAAGGTAATGAGGCACCTGTAGTGACAGACATTGTCAATCTAGGAAGAATTTCTGGAGTCAACAGCTGGGAAGGCCAAATCATATCAATTTGGACTGGAAGAGTGATCTGTACACTTAAAAAAACAATTAACCATCATTAACTGCCATCTGACTAGCCATCATTGATCACATTTTAATAATACTGGTGGATTTGCATCTCTTTGGGGATGACATTGAGATCATATAGACTCCATATTGAATTTAGTAGTGAAATAAGTAATGATCTCTGAAAAATCACAGTAAATTACATCTTTGAGATATAGCATTATGACTTTAAGACTTACATGGAGGAATGAATGAGATATGAAGTCATGAAGATGTCAGACCGTACTCCAGTGAGCAAAGTTCCTGAACTTGCTATTAAAAAATTGAGAAAGAAAAATAAGAAAGAAGGAAGACTCAAGTTTTTACTACAGTTTACCTAGGTAAATAAATTTACAGTAGATTTAACTCATGATCATATTACACAAAAAACCCACCTTTGAACAAAATGTTCTACTGAGAAACAACAAAGACTGCTGAAAGATTATGCAGAAACTGATTCATGACTAGCGTCGAACCTTGAAAATGTGGATTTGCTCTGAGACACTGGATTTTCTAACTCATTATCTCGTGCACTTTCTGAAACATAGCCAGCTTGAGGATGTTTTACTAATGAAAGAAGAACAAAGGAAGAAACATGGTAATCTACAGCTAGTGAATCACAGGCCATACTACAGATTCTGTCCTCTGTACTAAGTAATTGAGGTCTCAGAGGGTTGGTGGAAGACAAAATTTTGGTCCTTTCAATATGTATTATCATTTTTAGCCCAAATACTGAATGTAAGAGTGTATGCTTCTGATACGGTATTTTTGTTTTACACTACAGGGTTTTTTGTACCTTTGCTGAGAAAAAGAAGCTCATTAAAGGAATGTTTTGTAGTTGACTACAGGTGTTAGATTAATAGACAGGGAGTATACATATGCATACGAGCATCTTTTTTCACAACTTCATAAGTAGCTTCTGATGTTAAGCAACACCTCAAAGTCTGCTGCTGATCAAATACTTTAGCAGTATCTTCAAAAAATACATCACACGATTTTCTTAATGTAGATCAAATAAAAATCTCACTTTCATAGTCAACAAGAAGTTGTTTGTGTAAATGTAAAAATCCTGTGGATCATAAAATACTGTAAAAAAATAATTGTATTAAATTTTAATGAACAAACCTAAATGAGATCTAATAAAAATTCATCATCTGCATTTTTGGCTTGTGGACTGCATTCTGTCTTTTCATTAATTGTTGAATTACAAAGGTTATCAGCTGTACTTCCCTGCAGTGAAAAACAGCCACGGAAAGATGTTAAGTCCCAAATGATTCATAAACCTATTCACACTGACCCATCCTGCCTCATGGTATCCTATAATCCACAAATCATTCCTGTTGAGCAAGGACAAGTCTAAAACAACTTATGTGTTGTCTCAAAGATCAGGCATTAATTTAAAAGTTAATACTTAAAAAAATGTATAACTTTAACAGTCATGTATTAACTTTAAAGTTATAACTTTTAAAGTTAATGCTTTAAAAAGTCAATACTTTAAAAGTTAATACTTTTAAATTCAGTCTGATTAAAGCACAGATATAATACACTTCAATCTTTAGTACTAAAAGACTTCAATGTTGAGGAATGGTTTTATTAAAATTTGAGCAGATATCATTTACATTCTTATAGTTTCCAGAAATATCATGTACACCAAAGCTGCAAGTAAATGAACCACCAAATCCAAGTAGCATATGGAATGACTGAGTTACCTTGCTTGGCAGGAATAGGCTATAGGTAGTCTATGGATAGGCATGCACCAGCACAACAATTTGTATTGTATTAATTCTGCCTGTGAAATGCAGAACAGTTTTAAACCTATTTTATTATTAGTTAATAATTCTGCTGTTACAACACAAGTCAGCAGTTAAGACATGTCTGTACTAGGCTCTGTGCCTAAGAGAGACCTTGTAATCTAAGTAGTCAAAGGTTGAGGTAAATAATTATGTCAGGACATTTTAATAAGTTGCACATAGTGACTACTGTACATACTTTCTTCAACTGTTGTTAATGAACTGCATGAAGTTGGAATTTAACTCTCTTCTGAACTTCATGTTACTCCATTTAACTTCATCTTTGCCACAGTTTCAAATAAATCAAGCACAGCAATATCAATTCCATACCAACTACATAAAAATTCAGTTTTTAAGAATTTTTTTTTACTTGAAAATTAATTTCTGTTATTCTAGAAAAAAATAACTTCCTTTCCTGGAGATATTTTTAAATCCCTACTTGAATAGTTCTAAGTCTTTCTGAAATTGTGTCAAGAAATTTACTGTGACTGCTTTGGCATTCTGATTTAAATAAATACCAATCACTATTTGAGGAAGTTTATTTTTCCAACTTCCTTTCTGTCAGCTGGAAGTCAAGAAATCCAACAGTTCTTTGAAAGAAGAGAGTTAGAAGCTGTTAAAGTTTGAGTGGTTCTGGGTTCATATTCTTTTATTATTTCAGATAAGAATATTAAAGCTGTAACAATCATGCGATATGAAACACTGTCAAAGTTTCAGTTGAAAATGTTATTCTGTTGTATAATGTCAAATGTACAGATTGAAAAAATATTTTCTTTTAATTTCATGTATTTCTAAACTTGTTTATAATTATAAGATTCATCATACTGCCCCAAATCTATTTTTATTAGATTAGTTAACAGGCTTAATTTGTTTGCCAAAACTGGCGTTCTGACAACTGTTTCCCATTTTGATTCAAATAACTTCTTCCAAAATAAGGCCTTTGGGAAAAACAGGGGAAAATGGAAAACAAGAACATTTAATAAAATCTTTCAATATTTTGATACCATTTCTGACTTTCTGAAAAGTTCTAACTTTCTTCTGCTTAATGACAAAGTGGTGCTATTAAATCTCTTTCTTAGAAGGCTAAACATGTATTCAAACATAATGGATCACTCAATGCATATGGATCACTGATCAAAGTATTACAAGGGTTTGTCTGTCTTAATTCCGTCCATCAGGTGCTATTTCTCATATAAAATGTTCCTTAGAGCAATAATAAACCCATTGAAGTTTCAGACAGATTTTCTGTTTGTCTACATGGTTGGGGTTTTTTGGTGGAGGGGTTGATTATCTTGAAGCTGTATTTGTAAAAGTCAGCTAGTAGAACAGAAGAGATTTTTTCACTTCCTGATGTGTGTGGCAGATTTGTGGATTCAGATGGAAGCCAGAGCATTGGCTGCTGTTTCTCCTGCTTACAGGACTATGCAAAAAAACTTACTGTTCACAGTCATCCAGCCTCCAACAACAGTAATCATTGACAATGATAACTTTTCAGAGGAAGTACTGACTGGGATATTTTGTCCGTACTCAGCAAGCAAGGGAAGACAAGCATCCTACCTTTGTATCATAAAGGGAAGGAAGCTTTTTGACTGGACTCAGAGTACTCAGCATCAGGCATGTGTCTCAGGAAGATGAACATGCTTAAACTGTGCAACCAATATCCAGATCAGATTGTGGCTTTCTAAGGACTGGCTTTGCCTTTTCTGCTTAGGCTTCCACAACCCCTCACATAGAACATTTAGTGTCGACAATCCACCTTGCAAAAAAATGGCAAGAATAAGAAAGTTGATGAAAGATCAACACAGGCTGTGATTGGTATAACTCTGCCAGAGAAAGATGTGCAAGACATTTGGACATGAAGGAGTAACATTTAACTGTATTTTAGCTTCCAGAGAAACATCAAACAAGAAGTGTGACTGAAAGAAAGACTCCCGAGTAGAACTAACGAGGTGATATTACTTTTAATATTCTTATGGCTCAAGGTCAGTGAATGAAAAAGTGTGAAATTTGTTGATGTTATGGTTTCAGATCATGCAATAGTCTCACAGAGACACAGAAGACACTGATGGGGAATGAGGTTCACACTTTCATATCAAGAGATGTAACTCATCAACTAGTCAAGCAAACTCATATTAGGTTGGCTGATATCCCTTGAATCCAGAGCTCTGAGGAGACATAGAAGATTTTAGGTACCACAAAAAAGACTGACATAGTTCAAAGAATCCTCCACAGTGCTGAAGAAACAGAGGTAAGGGCAGCATAAAGGCTTTGTTCTTTTTCAGAAATCATAATATTTCTGGTATTATCAAGATTAGCTATTTGACAAATTATGTGCCATTAATAAATTTGGTATAAGCAATAAATCCAGTGGCCATCCCTCTTCCAGTTTTTAGTGTTAAGAATTCTGGGAATTCTAGTGGAATCTTCTGGGGATATCAGAAGGGCAAATGCAGTCACCATGAGCTTTTTTTCAGTGAGAATTCTTACAGTCTCCTCCTCCATTTTTGCTTGACATCAATACATGTAGAGGCAAAAAGGTTTTACTTGAATTTTGCAAAATGCTAAAAATGAATGCTTGCTTCTAATCAGCTGGATTACTTAGAAGTCATATCTATGGCTATGTTTATGCTTTTTGCATGTCCCAGAAGCGCCAGTCTGTAGACCACAGTCCAGCAGACTGTGACCCAGCAGTGCAGCCTAATATTTGCTTAAGGAGAGTAGTAGCAGGAGAACTAATAATTGTGATATTTTCTCCAGTGCTTTGAAGGATTAAGAAAATAAATAAATTTGAAAGTTTGGTGGGGTTTTTTTTTTCTTTTCTCTTTAAAAGTCATGTTCCAGTTTAAATAAAAATAACCTGTGATCTGTGATAGGAAGAAGGAAACACTATTATAATAAATCCTTCTGGTTTGATAATCTATGTTTGTAGTTTATGTAGCATCTAATGATGCACACATTCACCTCTTCCTCTTGACACTTAAAAACCTTTGATCTGTTAGTTTATCCATTAATGCAAAAAAAAGGTATTAGTTTCTAAATATGTGCAGCTTAACTTTCCCTTTTATCATTCATTATTCAGCCTCTATTCTCGATTCTGTTTGACTCCTGCAGTGCTGTAAAAATGTTAACACAGAAAATATGTCATTGTGTGAATAATATTTTGTAATTTGTTGAAAGATTTTTACGAGATCTATATTTTTTCACAGTTCAGCTACAGCTCTGAAAGCATAAGACAGATAGACCATTTCCCTTTAGAAATTCTATATTTAAGATTCTGGCTTAGGTGAGTGCTCACAGGTTTCATTTATCTGTTACTGAAAAAGAAGGAACAGTAGCAAATTTGAATCTAACTGTTCACCAAAGACTTTGAGATCTCTTTGTCCTGAATAACAGTGATCAGAAACACGTGTAGGATAAAGGGTAATTTGTGACCAAGTGTTCAGTAAAAAAAGAAACTCAAAAAGATCAGCTTTCATGCTTCACCTCACTGGATGTGCAAAAGTCCCTTAAGCAGCTATCCTTAGGATAGCATATCTTGAAAATACCTTTTTTATGAGAAGAACAATAATCCCTAGTTGTTCTTCCCTGTCTTTCTTCTTGATCATTTTTAGACAGGCTAGAATCAGATTTCCTATGTTACTGTAAGCAAATCACTTAAGGGATAAATAACGGGCAAATGTTAACTAAAATTTTTTGACAGTGAGTGCAAGGTATACGCTTTTGTTTGAACCTTTGCAAATCACATCTTATATCTCTGCATCTTTCTTGACTGTCAATAATATGGAGCACCAACCTGTTGCGAATACCTTGCACCAATCAAGAGAGTATTGCACATGAACTAAAATGGGAATTGTTTTGTCATTTTCATTCTTCTGCTTCTCTCTGCTCCTTGCCTGTAATACAATTTTATGACATAGTGGAATTTTCTGGGGATTCCCAAACAGCCTGGTCATCCTCTGTTCTCCTGCACCAGTCAGTTCCCTCACTTCACCATAGTGCCAAGCAGCACAGCAGCAGGCATTGAGCTATTCCTTTGTGTTTCTGTTTGCCAGGAACTTTTCCCTAGGATACAATGCACTTTAAGGAAACACCTGGTTATTTCAGACGGTCTCTAAACATTTAGTTATAGCTGACTTGGGGCTGACATTTCCTACTGAGTGCTTGTGTTTGAATATGTGCAAAGCATGATTATGTCATGTTTGCTGTGGTGGTGGTGTGCTTTACTGTGCTTTGTCATGTAGGTATGTGGAAGGTGGTTAGATAGCACATCGTGTTCTGAAATCATTGTCTGGTACAACCAGATACTGCTCCAGAGCATCAGGCAGCTATGCAACCTATGCTGTGCACCAAATAGTATAAGTGACTGGCCCATTGGGAAAGTGATCTTATTCTGACCATTGGCAGATATGTATTTTTTGTCTAGTCCAGAAAGAAAGAAGAGAAGCAGTCACATTTGCCGGATGTTGTCCACGAAGTCACTGTAAGTACAATTCACAGAGTTGTCTTAATTATGGTGATATTATATATTTTTTTATCATTATTATCATTACACCTGTTCTCTTTTTCATCTGTCCAGAATCATTAAAGGGTTTTTCTTTGTGTGGTTGGGGTTTTGGCTGCTGTTTTTTTTTTTTTTGGGGGGGGGGTGGGGTGGGGTGTGTGTCCCAATTTGATCTAGCTGTTTTTCAAGGTTTTCTCTAAGCAACTGGTTATTAAAGTAATCAGAGAAACAAGTTTACATCACCACATCAAAGTGCATAATGAAATGACAGTGCAAAACAAACCAGCTTTGATGCATTAATATTTCTTTAGTTCAAATAATGTTTGTCTTGGAAAGACAAAACTGATATTGCCTGTTAAAAATAATGTAACAACAAATGAGGACAAAACAAACAGGCAGAAATGTCAAAAAAGATTTAGACGTAGTTTGAGTGAGTCGTATGAAAATACAGTCACACTGTCCCGGCAGCCACCACCTTGCTTTTCTTATGCACTGTCTAGAAACAGAGAAATCTAAATCGTGATGGATTACCAGAGCAGCAGAGCACATACATGGGGATGACATCTTTGCAGATGTTCTTCTCAAGTGTACTAGTACATATCATACAAGTATAAAGTGTCCAGCTATATCCATGCACAGCTACAATTTCACTCATATGTAAAATATAGCCCATATATAATATTTATTATGCATCTCCAGTGTTCATTAAAATATGTTAACTAAAATTTGTGGAAGTGGTTGTGACAGGGTCAACGACATTTTTCAGTTTAACTATAATAGAACCCATAAGTTTAGAAAAGGGTGAAAGTTTTTTCAGTAAGAAAGTATTTAAGAGTGCTTTTGATGCAGTGAATGTTTCCTTTCATTACCATTCTTTCTTGTTTCCTGATACTGATTTACATCTTTAGTGACCCTCATTTGGTACAAGTCAGCTATTTCTTGCTGCAGCTGTCACTCTACAGGAACTCTGTGTTGTACATCACAGATGTTGGATCACTTTTCCAAGTCATCTATACACTGCAAATTAATGTCATATCAGGCAGAGGGGGATACATGGGAAGTAGACTTCAAGACTCAAAAATGTCTTTGGATTCCTGTCACTCCATATAGCTGTCATGTTGATTTATCTGACATTTTATTTCAGATACTGTGATTTTTCTGCTTGCAAAACCTTTCTCAGCTTGATAGCTCAGAAAACTCTGGTAGCTTGCACTAAAAAGGGCATAAGATGTTCTAACAAATCTTAGAGTCACAGCAGGTAATGGTGAACCTCAAAACTCTGCGCATTTGGCTTTGATTGCGGTAAGAATCAAAAAGCTTGGATAGATAACTGAACCAGTCTGACATCTTGAGTTAGTGATGTGAGGTTGGGAGTCTCCATTTTCAAGCTTTCTCAAAATATTTTTATCCCTTTGCTCTGTTCCTGGCAGAAAATTGCAAAAGAACAAGCTCTATTCATACACATGGCAAGTCATCTGTGATATCTTTGCTACAAAATATTATTGAGGCCAAAATATTACATGATTTAAAACACAACTAAGCATTTACATACAAAGCAGAAAAATTTAGAGTGATCCCTCTAAAAATTAACTGTAGTGCCCTGGGACATACCAAAACTATGTAAGAAAGTTAAATCTTCATCATGAATGGCATAAACCATCCCTTTATAAAGTGATTAACAAGAGTTACCGAAGGAGCCACTAGTTAAAACACTAGCTTATACTGCAAGTACTCTACTGCAATATTTCTTCTCAGTTTTTTTCCAAAGTTTTTTATAAAGCTGATTGGGATATCTTCCCACTACCTTTTGTATGTGAGTTACAGTAATTAGTGGAGGACAGGGGTGGGAAGAGAAGTAATGAGTAGAAAATGACACATTAACTTCCCAAGGTCATGGAGGATCCATTATTAAAAATCCAAATGAATATTACTCAGGAATGTTTCCTGAAGAATTTACCTTGGGAAAAGTTCAAATATGAAGCAATTTAGGAAAAAAAAATAAACATCTAATTCAATGACCAGATATTTTTGAAATAACCTCCCTCTATTAAAAAAAAAAAAAAAAAATTCTAACCACCTTTATTCAGTTCTGTCAAATCAGTCACTTGTTTTCTTAGGGCACCATATATGCATGATTTCTTTCAAATAGCTTCTCCTTTTTTACACCTCTAACATGATTTGTTCTATGTTGATCTGAATGAGTGTATGACAAGAGAAACAAAACTTCAGAATAGCATCTAAAATTTAAATTCTAAAGTTCATCATTTATGTGGCTTGTACTGTGAGATAATGAAGTCCCAAAGGGCTGGATTAGCAATTAAATTTTAAAATTCATAGGCAACACAGAAAGGATGGGGGTAAACAAGGGAGCTCAGAATAGTCCTTTTCGTCCTTCTCTAACCAGTCAGCAAAGAAACCAACTTTGTCAGTGTAAGATTAGAATCTCTCTGTATTTTTAGTGATAAATCAGACCTGGATCATCATTTAGACACTGTCCTGTGTTGAGTTAGAGTTCACCGTGAGACTGCTTCTTATACCATTTTCCAGGGAAGCTGCAGGGCTTGGTGTTCTGCAGACAAGCCTCTGTGTGGAGCACCTCTGTGGAAAGCTGCCAACAGAAAACTGGCTGTTAAACCTCTCATCTCTTTCTTCATCTAGAGATATCATCAAAATATGAGTGCCTGTCCCTCATGGTGTCATACAGATATCTTACATTGTTTACCTAGGAGAAAGCCAGTGAATATGATAAATGCAAACATTCTTTTTTCCAGAAAATGGGCTCGAACTGGAAAATGTTCATAGAGGCTGCAGAAATGACAGCTGTAGACATACCTGTAAACAGAAATGGCAGACAAAGTGTCATTACACTGTATATTAATTTTCATGCTAGACATTTTCTTTCCATTTTCTTTCTTCTCTTTTTTTTTTTTGATTGTCAGCTCCACAATGAAAGTTCTGGTTGATTTAAACAAGTAATTGGGTTAATTTAAGGAAACAAAGATCTAGGATGTATATCCAGAAAAGCTCCTGAGAGCAAACCAAATGATCAGCAAAGTCTGCCAAGGGAAGATGTAGAAACCCTGTTACTTGGGACTCTTAAATGAAAAGGTACTCTGGGGAACAGTTTTGGGAGATAGGCTTGATAACTTACTAGGACTTTCCTATCTTTAAGTCTGGAAAGGCAGCCATTATCACCAAGAGTAGGAACATGGTTCATTAAAGTTTATAACGAAAGCTGAAATACTTACCTATGTGACATGAATGCTGATGAAACAGAAAATAATACAACCACCACCAGACACTGAGGGAGTCTCAACTCTCCTTTAAAGAGTGGAGGCAGAATGGTGCAATGAGAAGTTTTGTTCTTTTCACTAGCCCATGTGGTTCTAGTGCACCTCACGTACAGATTGACCTGGGGGTTTAAGCAGTTACATTCCATGCGTGTTAGTGACCACGAGGCTCTATGTCCATACCATTATATTTCCATGCTCCTTAAAAAGGAGAAATTTATATTATATCAGGGATTTATAGACAGCTCAGCAGGCAGTAAGACACATTGCAAATTATGTGAAATAATAATATAAAAAAAGGCAGGAAAGAACCTCAGTAAGTGAAATTTGCAGAGTGGTCAATAACATTTTTAAATTTACAGACCATACTTGTCTGCTCTGCCCTACCATCCTTTCGTCAGATTTAGGCTTTCTCATCCAGGACAACTGAAACCGGGGAGATTAACAACATCTGTTGCCTGCTAACAAAGAGTGGCAGGGTCCACTTCCATGTCAAAGTTGCTTGTTTTGTCTTCTTTAAACCACTCTGCTGTATTTCTGGACCAAGAAGGGTGGATAGAACGTTGGCTTAGCATTAAGGATAACACATCCAGCCATGTATTTTGCAAGAAGCCCCATAACTCATTCAAGAATTGGTCCGTGAAGGCACTTAAGAGCATCAATTCTATAATTTCAGACAGAAGTAAGTGGCTAACACTCCAAAGGCTCAAATATTATTTTCTTTGTGCTAATTCTATATGCAGGATGGGGATAGAAGTACTTCCCACCTCACAGGATATAAATACATCAAGATTAAGGCATTTTAGCTCGGTGCCAATAGAGCCATAAATTCTCTAAACTAGTTAGGTTGTGTAGCATACGCTGACACTAACACACCAGAGACTCTGGCCCAGTGACTTTAATTCTGCATTGCGAATTGTGATAACAGAATCTTTTAACTCAAGGAGAATTTTACTTAGACACTGTCATTTACTTAGCATACTGCAGAAATGTTAAGCAAGACTTAAAGAAGATTTAAAGTAGAAAATATTTCATTTTGCATGAATAAATTAAAATTAAAAAAATTATTTAAATGTCTTAAAGTAATGAGTTAGTCAACCCTGAATCCTGTACTAAATACAGCTACCTGCCACTACAAAGTCTTTAGTGTCCAGATACTGTTTATAAAGCACATAAAATCTACTTTTGATTTGATTACAATTTCATTTTCCACCTTAATTGTATCAGACAGGGTTAATCTGACACTTAGAAAGCCCTATGTGCAGTAATTTTATGTAGGGGATTTAATTAAGCCTGGGGGAAGGGGATGGCATTTTGATTAGCTACATAAGATTTACTTGAGTTGGAAATTCTTAAATTGACTGGTGCCAGAATCTGTACAACATTTGAAGAGCTATGGATGTCATCTATCTGGACTTCTGCAAGGCCTCGGACATGGTCCCCTACAACATTCTTCTCTCTAAATTGGAGTGATACGGATTTGATGGATGGACTGTTCAGTAGATGAGGAATTGGTTGGATGGTCATTTCCAGAGGGCAATGGCCAACAGCTTAATGCCCAGATGGACATTGGTGATGAGTGGTATCCCTTGGGGATCTTTACTGTGACCAGTGCTGCCTAATATCTTCATGCATGACGTAGACAGTGGGATCGAGTGTACCCTCAGCAAGTTTGCAGGTGACATCAAGCTGAGTGGCGCAGTTGACATGCCAGAAGGATGGGATGCCATCCAGAGGGACCTAGACAAACTCAGGAAGCGGGCCCGTGTGAGGTTCAACAAGGCCATGTTAAGGTCCTGCACCTGGTTTAGGGCAATCCTTGGTATCAGTACAGGCTGAGGGATGAAGTGATTGAGAGCAGCCCTGAAGATAAGAACTTGGGGGTACTGGTGGATGAAAAGCTGGACATGAGTCATCAATGTGCACTTGCGGCTCAGAAGGTCAACTGTGTCCTGGGCTGCATCGCAAGAAGTGTGGCCAGAAGGTCAAGGGAGGTGATTCTTCCCTTCTACTCCACTGTGGTGAGACCCCACTTGGAGAACTGCGTCCACTCTGGAGTCCTCTGCATAAGAAATACATGGACCTGTTGGAGCATGTCCAGAGAGGGCCACAAAAATGATCAAAGGGCAGGAACACCTCTGATATGAGGAAAGACAGAGAGTTGGGTCATTCAACCTGGAGGAGAGAAGGCTACAGGAAGATCTTATTGCAGCCTTTCAGTACTTAAAGGGGGCCTATAAGATGGGGACAGTCTCTTTAGCGGGGCCAGTTGGATAGGACAAGGGGTGATAGTTTTCAACTGGAAGAGGAGAGATTAGACTAGATATAAGGAAGAATTTTTTTTTTTTTTTTTGCAATGAGGGTGGTGAAACAATGGAACAGTGCCCAGAGAGGTGGTTTCCATCCCTGGAAACATTCCAGGTCAGGTTGGATGGGTCTCTGAGCAACCTGATCTAGTGGAAGATGTCCTGCTCACTGCAGGGATGTTGGACTAGTTGTCCTTTAAATGTCCTTCCAAACCCAAAGCATTCTGTGATTCTATGATTCTATGAATTGTTTTGTTATAAGCAAAGAAGGGTATGAAACTTATTTTGGAGCAAACCCCCACTGAAATCTAAAGCAACCTGAAGATCTGTGTAATGCTGATTCCATACCTATTCCTAAAAAGATCCAGATACAAAAGTCTTTCCTAACTGGTGGGACTCACTTCAACAAGGAGACAAGAGAACAAGGGAAGAGAGATTTGGCATGTGAGTGTTTAAGTGTTAGCATGCCAAGTGGCACTCTCCAAGACAATGTCCAGACAATATTCAGGGTGTAGCTTTCACTAGGGACTATTTACCAAAGCAGGATGGAAAAAGCTGTCAAGCTGGTTTTGGCTTAAGGGAGCTTATCCATGGCCACAAAGATGCATGAAGGCGATCTGAGCTGCATCACTTGCTCACAGAGCCAGCGCCTTTGGCCCATTTTCCTTGCTATCAAGAATGCATCCTCTCTCTCTGCTCTCTGCCTCCTGGCTCCCCTTCACTGAGCCTAGGGAAAGAGCTGATGACAGGAAGAACATATTGCTGAGTGAACCTGGCTCTTACGAGGTCTTGGCAAGAGAGGAGAGAAAACTGGCAGCAGCTGCAGCCCTGACTTCATTGCCTTCATAATTTCTGGTAGACCAAGAATGTAACTCCTTTCTGACAGCAGCATGCTGCAGACATGCAGACATTCCTCCCTGCCATTGGTCCTCAAATTGTGCCTGAAGGACCTTGCTATACCACCTCGATTAGTAGCTCCTTGTTTTCCCATCATCTCTCCAGTATTGCAGTAGCTATTCTCACAGCTCCCAGGAGCCTAACAGAAGAGCACTTGTCCCTCATCACTCTTGGGCTCTGCTGACACCTACTCCATTAAACAGCTCTTCAGCAAGGAACAGGGAACCTGGAAGACATTAATCAATCATTTTTAGCATCCTTCTGTCCAGAGAGCTGGAAGGACTGATAGTTTGGGTTTATTTGGATACAGTAAGGGAATTCTTGCACAGGTTTGCTAAAGGCTTTTTTTAAAAAAATAAAATTATTTAACAGTTCTGCCTCAAGCTAAGGTGAAAAACTATAAGCTACTAAAGTCATCAGTGCACTTACCTGCTGTTATCCGGTGCACTTTTCAAGTGAGGTTTAACAAAATAACGTTTGGAGACTACATTAAACTCACAGTGACAGCCTTGACATGAACACAAAAGCCACGTATCTGCTCCAGATATTGAATTTTACATCCAGCAATGCAAAAGGAGATATTTTTGAACTTATTACCCAAGTATTCCACTGCTAAGGAACCATCCTGCTGTGGATTGCAAAGCCCTGTTTGAAAACAGTTTGTGCAATTGAAAAATTAAATGTATCCAGAAGAACTTCAGGAACTCTGGACTGACAAAGAGACAAACTTTGCAGTCACATTGATTTCAGCTGGTATATTCAGTATGGCAGATTTCGTAGTTTAATATTTGGAGGAAAGGTTTCTAAGATCCAAGTACATAGGAAGGAAACTAGAGATCCAGCAAGTAACACTATCCTTTTTTTTTTTTTTTTTTTGCAGTGGATGCTAAGAAAACACTGTGTTTCTTGTATGTCATCTTTCAGAAAAAATAGATCTTGACTGAAATATCAGAAAACAGCTCATGGGAAATGTTTGCAGAGCTTTTTCCTTCATGACCTAGCTAAATGCTCTTCAAGAAATCACATCCATTCTTCCTATGCAAAATTATCCTGTAATTTCATTGGTTTACATTAGTTTTAATTTCCTTTCCTAAACATGGTATGTAATGCTGATAGCATAGAGATGTCACATTCACTATTCTTATACATACAGAGAGATACATAAACAACTTGCAAAGCAATTTGTGGTTCTATAGAGTGAAAGGTATGCAATAAAAATAAGGTATTACGTTTTGATGTGATTCTCACAAAATGTAACTTCCAGGAATGATGTCATAACTTTAGCTGGAAGATCTTAGTTGACCTGGTAATGTCATTTCTGGAAATCCAGTAGTAGATAAAACACGCAAGACTACAAATAATTCAGCAGCATTTGATGGTTCTGTGATAAAGCAGATAGGCACGCATAATTCCAGCCTATTTCCTGCCGAAGGCTAAGTCATACTGATGTTAGGTAAGGTACAACAATGGATTTTCAGCTTGTTGCTTCATAGGGTTATGCACTTTATCTTTGTACAAGTTGTGTGTGTATCTTTGTGGCAGACTTAGTTCTTGTGAAATGTGTTGCAATGATCACACCAGACACCATTAATGAATCCTGCCGCTTCCAAACAGTTCTGAGTTGAGTCTTCTGGTCTACAAAGATGTTTAGAAGCATAGTTCTGTTACATGTTTTTGTGTTTGTACTGTATTTATTGTATTATATTCAGGATCCTCACTCCTGAGCAGGGCTCTTAAGTGTTCACATAGTACGTATTGTAAGTAATGCTAGAACAGCCAAGGTGTCCTTTTTACCATCACTGCTAGCTGCTTTTGTTGATATTATGAAAAAAACTCCTCAATGGACAATATTTAATAATCTGACTGTGAAGACATTTTCTTCCTGGTTTCCATTAGTTTGCTCAAGCTTTAAAGATGGCACTCCATTTCTTCATTTACTTGGCTTTCATATTATCTCTTCTAAATAAATAAATATTTGTATAATATGTTTTGACTTTATGAGTTGGATTTGTTCCACCGTAACTTCGGAAGAATAATACAAATGGTAAGATTTGGGAGAGGTATTCTGCTGTAGCTTGAGGCCTTATTTTATTAGAAAATATTTTTTGTTCTTATTCGAAGGGGTTTTTTTCTTCCTATTTGCTTTGGAATTTTCATATTGTTCTGTCATACAGAAAGGATAATGTTTTTTATTATTATTATTGTTATTGTTATTCCAAATGAATTTATGAGAAATTCTCAGCGTGAGGACAATCTTATTTACACTGCAATAAGGTTGCTACTGGTCTGGATTCCTGAGCTTCTGCTCTTGAAAAAGGTCTCTTAACGGGAATCTTCCTTGTGGAAAAACCTTCTGATCCGTATCAAGCAAAGGAACCTGAAGTTATCTTTCAATTATCAATATTTTCTATCAGAGCCAGCTATAAGAATAGGCAAAAAAAAGGCTATTTGCCTAAAAAGTAGACCTCTGGGAGCTGTAAAAAACCCTATGTTTGCTGCAGAGCTGGAGTGACTGACAGGTCAGGGTTCTCAAATAACCCTTCCTGAAAGCAGGGTCCTCCTTCCATACAGTGTGCAGCACAGCACAGCACCATTGGATGTAGATGCACTCAAACTCTGCACTGATGCTCCATGATGACACTGTTTCTGTCCAGATATTATTTAATCTTATTACTGCAATAAAAGATCCGTGCTATTAAAGCCCAGCTGAAGAGGCAGAGTGGCCCGTAGCAATGTGCTGATGAAGATAGTTTCTGTCTGCAGAGCCATAGAGAGCTGGGTGAGAGACAGCGACTGTCGGTGACATTTTGAACAGGACAAGGCAATTCATGCTCCTACCTCAGCATGGTCCTCACATTCACCAAGCTGGGGTCAAAGCAGAAGGGAAGCAGTAAGGGTAAAACACAAATCCACAAGTCAACCAGGAAAGAGCTACTGTCTACCTGCCTAGTGGGTGCCCCATGTTGGGAGCTAAAGCTGTTCTCTTTCTGTGGGCTATGAAAAATAAGAAAAAACCCCTGTCTGTAAAACAGTTCTATCATTTTGTTAGAGCAATAAATTCTTTTCTGAGAGTAGGGCCTCAAACAGCACTGGGTGTGGTACTGTTGCCTTCTTGAGTTAGTGTCTTTCCAGCCAACAGACCCAGAAGCTGGCAAGAATCACTGCAGATTCATGAAGGGCATACAGGAGGTGGACTGCAAGAGGGGAGAGGGAGGAATTTTTTCTATGCAGAGGACAGATTTAAACATGGTAATGACAGAAACCTCTTCATAATGTCTGAACTCCAACTGTAAACAAATGGAGACGTTTGATCACGTATTTGTTCCTCTGAATATTTCATGTGCCTCAATGACCTCGATAGTTAGTGTTTATGCAGTAAAACTCCGCCACTTCAGCATATTAATGCTCCTGAAACCTTTGAAGTGACCACGTCTGTTTTCAATAGGGGTCAAGAAATCATATGTGTGCAGCAAAATACCTTCAGGGGAATCAGCCTTGTACTTTAATGTCATTGAATCTTGCTGCTGCTTAGACTTGCCTTTCTTATAATGGCCAGAAAGCCCAGGAATTTAGCATTAAAATGTTCCCACCTTGATGAAGCTATTGGAGGCCTCTCTTACTTTCCCTTCAATCTTCCTTTGCACAAGTGGCTCAGTCTCCCACGCCTTTCTCTGTCCTGTCCTTGCCTCAGCCATCTAAGTAACATGGGTTGCCCAGCCCTTCAGAAAATCCCACATAGGTCTCTGGCAGCTGCAGGGCCATATGTCAGGGACCAGATCTTGCAGGATATGGGGCAAGTAGTAGCTGTGGGTTTTGCTGGGCTACTCTCCTCTGTATCATCAATATCAGCATTCTAAGATCACAGGTCATCTCTGCAAAAATCTCCTGTTACTGGACTATACTGACCTTTTGGTCGAACACCTGCTATAACCCACCTCCACTGGGAAGTTCACCAGGCTAAAAAATAGATCTTGTGAACTGAATGTGGTTCTTACACCATCAGCAGGACCACTTCAGTTTCTGCTATTACTTGTGTCACTAGGCCTAATATTTCCGTGGATTTTGGGAGCATTATTGTTATAAGTTATGTTTTCAGAAAGTGCTGAAAATTAGACTTCACTTCGTGGTGGAAATTGCCAAAAAATTTGGAGTAAGTTTCAAAAATCTGTGATACGAAGAACAGGAAGGTAGAAACTGTTTCCAAAAGTCAGGCTATTAGAGAGGCTAGAAATGAAACTAACCGAAGTTATTGCCTTTGTCAGGCCAACAAAAAGAAGATCATAGCGGACCTCCCAAGAGATTAGCCAACATTAGTGGAGACAACCTCTCTTTTGTGGATATAACTACCTGAATGGGGAGCCTTCGTATTGGAAGGGCCCAACACAGACAGCTCTACATTTCTTGTATGGTAGAGTGGTAACTACATATGGATTTAATCTTGCCACCAAACCTAATGTGCGTCTGTATCAGATGTTAATGTAATTTACCAAATCAATTCAGAGTTCAGTGAAGCCAGTTCCCCATGAAGAGTTAATCCTCATCTCTATTCCCTTTATGTATTACTTCCCCCCTCTCCTTCAATGATATTTATCTGCCTCAGATTTCAACACCTCTGTCAAGCAGTCTGCAAAGTTTCAGGTTTAATATCATTTTACCTTTCAAATGTAACTACAGAGGAGTGATGTATTTGGATTAGCTCACTAGGCTTGACTAATCTTCGTGATTGTAGCTTTGCAAGTATCCAGTTAACCAACAGCAATGCTAAATGAGGGAAGTAGAGAGATTTTTATCAATCCAGACAGTTCTGCCTTAAAAAAAGAGAAGTCACTCTTGCACGGAAAGTGGTTCTGATACAGTCTTCTATCATCTTCTAAACTCCACAAATGGGGGACAGGCAGTAGGGGAAAAATATTTACTTATTTATTCAACTTGAGGAGATTGACTGATTTGGTTGAAGAAAACAAGAAGACTTGAAGATTTCCATAGAAAAGCAACAATTCCAAAAGCCTTTTATTAAAAAAAGTTTGAAAGCCTTCAGTTAATTTTATTAAATGAGTTATATTTATACTTTGCTGTATGCAGGAACTCAAGTTTCAGACTGCCAAGAACACAGGATGGGATCATGTGGTTATTGGCTGGCCTACCCTTCAGTACAACAAAGTAGTCATTGAAGCATTTACTTTTGAAATGGTTCAGTGTATCTGCATTGACCAACACTGGTTAGCGTAAATGGCTCAGCCTGCCCACACACGCCACTCACAAAATTCCAGACACAGTTCCTCCCTTTCTATACTTTGCTTGGCATTTTTCAGGATATTACAATTTTTTATAGCTTTTTAAGGATTAAAATTCAAAAGAGGGGTGGTGTTCTCTTAAGTGCTATGTTTGCAAAGAAATTCTGAAGATTCTAAGCAAAAGACTAAATAGTTTCAAAACGCATTCAATACAGAAGAATATATTCTTATTAATTTGCTTTCCTGAGTTTGATAAGTGCTTAGACATTTTATTTATTATTTGAGAGATGGAGGTTCAGTTCTTTGCTTTGCATTTTTGTGTGACTTTAAGCAAATTAATTAGCTGTGGTGAAAAATGAATATACAATTATAAATATAAAACTAAATGTATATAAAGGCAATTAAATGAAGTGAGAACAATGATATCAAAGATTGTGATATGTCTATTACAAAAATACTGTGGTAGTTAGCAATATATGTCACATCATATTGAATATTATGATATAAGTGAAAACAAAATTAACAGTGGGAAGATATTTTAGTACTAACCTATAAAAAAACCCTGGTAATCAAGTAAGTTGTGTCTTTCAAGACTAATGAAAGCTGCATTGTACTTGATAGCTTCAGTTACTATCTGTTGAAACAGCTGTTGAAGGGTAGTCACTGTAAGACCACACAGTGAAATCTGGTTGATCTTGCATTGTTGTTATTTCTGTTTGGTGCTGCTTTTCAAATTATTGAGAAGCTCTACTGGGGCAAACTAGAGACCCTCTAAGGCTCATTTATTGAAATAATAATGCCTAGAGTACTTAGCACCACCAGAGAGTTCAAATGCATGTGAAACATTGGTATCTCCTGTATCTGAACTCCAAGGATGACATTCATATCTCTAGATGTAAGCATCTTTTGAGTTAGTGCTGGTAAGACATGTTCTGGTTAATGAAAAGACAGGCACATCCGTCTCATGTTATAATAGGTTTCTACATCTTTTAGGCCTTTTTGTCTCTGCTATCTTTAAGGGATAACACCAGGCTCAGACAAAACAACTACGTTTTAGATACCTAAAGTGAAATGAATTAAATCACGTTCTTTCCTTTCTTATAGATCAGGAAAGAACAACTGAAGCCTACCACTAATAACCGTTTGTGACTGTCCTGAATAGACTTGACAAAAGCCATAGAGCTTATGTACTCGTGCTAGTGAAGTCTCAAGTAAAAGACTTGCAGATGCTTTAACTGATGCTCTTGGGATTCTTTAAGTGGAAGAAATGTTACTACAGAACAACAGCAAAAAAAGTGCCTCTAAAAATGCTCCTTGCTGCCTCTTGTGTGTCTTATTTCAACGTTGCGTGATAAGTCAGTGTTGCAACTCTTATAGCATCTGTTTTATCTCAAGTTATCATAATGCTCTGTGACAATGAATTCAGTTCATTGGGACTGAGAATATGTCTTCCTATTTTATCTGAAGCATCATGTATTTGAAATCTCTGTAATATTAGAGAAAAACCTACTAGGCAGCTGGAGTGATCTCATGCATCCTCTCCTTTATGTCCTCCTCCAAGAGAATGTATTTGCAAGCTCACAGTGAAGGACTGCCAAGGTAAGCAGGCAAATCAACTCCATCCAATCTTACAACTATCAAGAGAGGTGCAGGGATTTCCTCTAACATGACAGGAGGCTTCCTTCCAGGCTTTATCCAGATCTCTGGCTGACTGCATCTATGTCAGTTGATCTATAAAGTGAAATTTCATTTCATCACCTTGACTTTTTTTTTTTACTAAAATAGGTTCAACATTTTAAATAGTAGATCTTTGCTAGCCTTAAGGGTCCTTATTTTATCTGAAATGAGTTCTGTTGGCAGTTCTGTGGAATGGATAAAGGGCTAAAGAGAGAAGCAAGTGGGAACCAGCTGAAAGGAGTATCTTCTCGGGCAGTGTGGGTGAAATTGAAAAAGAAGATCTGAGTAAGTTTTTACTAACTAGTAAAAAAATCTCTGCAGCTCTTTTCCACTCATTTTCAGCCAGATAGGGAAATCAGCAGTGGTTCTGGTGACATAAACTCTCAGAAAGATCCCTCAGTGACAAAAGCATTGCAGCTTAATTCTGTTCTCACTGGAATCAGTGTCAGACTGCTACGGGACTGCAGGTATGTGTTAGGATGGGTTTGTTATGCAGATAGCTATTCCATAACATGTCCAAAACATAACCTCTCCTTGGCAAGGGAAACTCTTCTGAAGGGAATGTGGAGGAGTCTCCTGTATATTCCAAAGAATAAAAGGTTTCCTCCATCTGTCTCCAGCGACTCCCTTCTTCTAAATGCATTTTTGGTCCTTTCTAGAAGTGTGAAGAGAGGGTAATTTTGGTTCATCTTAAATTTAGCTACGATTAGCCCTTAAGGCTTTGAAAGACCAAAGGAGTAACATGAGAAGAGTTCTGATTCTTGAAACAAGTACAAACAGGGAAATCTTAATTTCTAATACAAACCTGTTCAGCAACATATTCTTGATAAAGAACTAAGCTTTGGGTGTTTCTATTGAATTTCAGTTTAATTCTTTTTGGCTGCTTTTAGCAAGTTTTGGGATCGTGGTCGTTTTTGGGTTTTTTTTGGGGGGGGGGGGCGGTTCGTTTTTTTTAATTATGTATGGTGTGCCTCTTGGTTAGTTCTGGTGTTAATAACAGAAGATGAATAATGAAGAACAATGATAATTACCTGCAATCCCCTGGAAAGTTTTATGAAGCTCATTTTGTTGAAAAGAGCTGTAAATAAGTCTCTAAGAATACCAGCCAGCACCCCATGCCTCGGGACTGTGTCGTATGAGTAACATTTTCCACAAACTCTTCAGTGAGGTTCTAATAGCTGTTTTCTGTTTAACAGAACACTGCTCCTCTGTCTTCAAAATTAATTCAGCTTTCACTAAGCCTGAAATTTTGCTCTTCTTCATTTATTGTCAGACTGAAACTGTACTTTATTTCTTACAGTATAAATAGTTTATTGTCATTTAGAATCAGAATTGGCTCAGCATTTTCTTACCCTGTCCATCTCTAAAATAAGTCCCAGTTATAAAGCTCTATATACGCATATAACTGTGACAATATTTCTTGGTCCAGTGGGTAAAAAGGTTTCCACAGAGCCTCAGCAGAGCATGCAACTCAGAATCAATTTCTGAAAGACAAAAGTATTGTCTGTAGCTACTTAAATAATTTCATTCTGGCTAGTAAGCCTGTCAAGCACCTCTAGGTTGGCCTTGACTCACATCAATACTGTTGAAAGGATAGATGCTATGTTTCAGCGCAAGGTATTATTTTCTGCGACATCTGAATTATAGAAACATTTGGTCACCCACAAAGTGGCCATTTGCTGGTCTAAAAGTTGATTCTGTTCTTACATTACTATAAGAGCTCCTAAGCTGTATGAGGGTCCTGCAAAAGAAAATTGTTCAGCTGGTCACATTTCACTTGGAAAGGTAGTCTTAAAATTTTGTAGACATTGCTGCAGGTTTTGGAGGGAAATGTCTTGTTATTCTGGAAATTAAATTATTTTAAACTACTTTGGGCAATGTCAGTCTCAAAAAATGTTACTGTAAACATATAAAAACCAAGGTAATTTGTTCTGTACATAAACTCATGGCAGAGCTTCAGAGCAATTTTTTAGAGAAGTAAACATCCTTCTCCTTTATATGCTATATCCTTCAGCAGTCTTTTTAATTCAGAAAGAGCTCTTTCAAGTTTTCTGCCACATAAACTTCTGCAAAGTGTCTCTGAAAATGTCTCCTTTCTCTTATCTCATAACACCATGAATAAATTAAATGGATGGAATAGCGGTTTTGTTTAATTTGGTTTTAGACATTTGTTTTGAGTTGCAACATGTATATAAGTCTTTTTCATGTGCTAGTTTGTATTTTTTTCCTAGTTATTGGCACTAAATTTAATCTGTTCCTTTAAAACACTGTAAACGATATATTTCCTATCAGTTCTGGCTGCTAGTTTGTGTGTCAGTTGAAGAGATTATTTTGCAGGGGTGTCTATTAATTACAATCTGCAGAAAGCCTTGACAGAAACTTGTGCCAGAAAATCATGTAAAACCAGATCTAGTTTCTACCCAAATCTTTGTGCTACTGTGTTAATAGCTGCAATAATTGCTTAACTTTTGTGCTTCATTCTTACTAACACTAGTTATGCTTTTATCATATAACCTCGATGAAAAGTGATCTATGATTGATATCGTTATTTTTCAGAGCACCTTTGCTGATTCAACCAATGTTTCTGGCAAGAGTCAGGTTCAGAACCTGCTTTAAGCAGCAGATTGGACTAGATGATCTCTGGTTGACCCTTCCAAACTTCTGTGATTGTGTGATTCTCTGAACAGTGAAAAGACCCATAAAATTGTATTGATTGTTAGAAATAGAAAAGGGAAATTCAAAATCACCTGTTATTCTAATGAAGAAGGAAGGAAAAAATTAACACCCTATGTTTGAAATTTAACAAACATTATGTTGAAAAACACACAAGAAACTTCACAAAATTTTCCTACTTAGTTTTTTGCATTTTTTGTTTAATTTAGTTAAAAAGGAAAATAATCCCATCGCTATGACTTTTCATAATATAGGACTATTTTCAGTGCAACAATATTCTCTTCTACCAAAAAATCATTGTATTTATTGGTCTTAAAATCTTGACTTATGAAGAATAGTATTTTAAACTGCTGATGTTAATTTTCAGTTCTTTCTTGCAATGTTGTTCTGCAGCAAGAAAACAATTAGGACAAATGCTGGAATGGCAAGAGAATTTAAAATATATACATTTTTTTCCCCCTATTTCTTTCTTTTTTTTTTTTTTTGTGTGTGCCTTAAAATGCCATTTCAACATGCCTAATGCAGAAAGTAAGTATCTGTAATGTTAAAGGAAGAATATATATATTGCTGCTCTCTTGCTTCTTCAGTGGTAGTATATCAGAAAGTTTTAACATAATGCCTAAGATTTCAGTGTAAGAAATACTGACAGAGACATTAAATGAAGGCTGGGCTTTTCGTTCAGTCTCACAATTTGTTTATCCCTTGCAAACAAAGGAAAAAGTGAATGGAACCAGAAGTGTAAAAAACATTTAAGATTTAGGTAAGCAGAAACTGATGTGTAAATGTTTTTACCATTTTTCTGCTTACTGTCTCTTTGGTGAACATACCCTAATTCTGAAAAGGCTTCTTTGAGTCACTTACTGACCTAAAGCATTTAAAGGATAAAGAGACTTCTTGTGTTAACTCAAGTGGGTAATAAGAGCTGCTACCTTGGGATCCACTCCAAGAGTAGACTGCAAAATTGTGAAGGTGCAATCATGCTCTAAGAGAAGTGAAGGAAACCTGTCCTGTCAGGGGGGCCATCAGGAGGCTTAAATGGGATCTCCAGAAAAACTCATGAATGATTCAGTTCTTGATTCATTGGGTTCAAACTCAGAAGGAAAAATACGTCAGTTTGAGTTGGCCCCTGCCCAAGATACTTTCCTACAATTTAATCAAAATGGAAAATAAATTTGATTTCAGGTTCAAAAAAACAAGTTGGAAAAATTTCCCAGCATACTAGGGAACTATCTTTCCTTCTTTTCAGAAGTTGTATTTCATTATTCAGAATTTTGCCTTGTAATCATACTATATTACCAGGGATCTCTGTGGCCCTACTTAAGCAGAGGGGTTGGACCAAGTGACCTCCAGAGTCACTTCGTATCTCATGGACGCTGTGATTCTGTGCTATGATACAGACCATTCTGCAGTGAACTGTTCTCCACCTCACCTGTTTTATGTGAACATTTAGGTACTAATTAGAGGAAAAACTGAAAGCTACCAATAGAATTGAGCCACCTAAACAAAACCCTCTAATGTACCTATTCTAGACTTCTACCTGCTTTACCAGAAGTTCATGGTTCTTCTCTAAATTCTGTATCCAAATAATGGCTTCAACAGATTTCTTAGATATGCTGTGCAATCAGGAGTGGCCCTCAAAAGCTTAGTTACCCATCGTGGAATTATTTGCATTAACAAGTCTGTAATCTCACCTTTTTATTTCTCCCACTTCAGTCTGGTTCTAAATAACTACCAAAGATAAACAATTATCATATGAGAGATGGAGGGCAACCTGTCTTTAAATAGCTGACAGAATCATCATCAGTTACTTGCATATATCTATTATTACTTTTTCTCTGGTCAAAAGCTAAAAATCAGTCATGCATAGTTTTTTGATGACAAAGACAAGAGTGAAAGGGTGGTTTAAAGCTCCAGGTGGTCTTCCTCTCCACTCTGTGTAAGAGCAACTGGTTTATATTCAGAACCCAGCACTTACCAACGCTGATTTTTTTTTCTCCAGCAACTTTACTGCCCACCTTTCCAAATCTTACTTCAAGTCAGAAGCACTTGAAGGTACTGAAAAATCATTACATCATTTGCTTTTTTTTTACTTCTCGAACAAAAGGATGGTTAACATTTAACCAAAGTCTTCTGAAAAATGAGAAGTTCTCTAGCATTTGGTATGTCATAGTCTACAAGGGAGATTTCCATCTGGGTTTATTTCTCATTTGTTGAGCATCCTGTACAGCATATCGAAATCAGTAGATGATTCATATTGACATCACAGGATTAAGTCTCACTAGTGTGTAACTTCAGTTATTATTTTAAATAAAAGGGTACCAACTAGCAATGTTATCACAGAAGATAGTACATTGTGAAACACATTTTGCAGTGTCAGAAAACATTAAATATGCGATTTCGTTATAAAGAATGGCAAACTTCAATTTCTGATTTAATTATTTAGTAATTCTTAATTCCATAACTGATTTTTATAGGAAATGAATAATCATAGTTTATATTGAGCAGAACTGAGTTCGAGCAGGCTATCATTAAAAAATGAACACATTGCTAAAACAAAGTCTCTTACATTAGTTTTTTTGCCAACTTCTTCTGTGGGAATGCCTAGATTTCAACTTTCTTCTGATTTTTAACCTGACAAGACCTATTTCAGAGATGTGCATAAGTGTAATCTAAGGTGCCATTGCTATTACACAAATAATGTAAATTAATTGATGAATAACACAAATGCAAGGATATATAATAGACTGTATAGTGTAGGCATTGTGTTAGAGCTCCTGTGTTAAATGGTGAAGATAATTCTATGGTTGCAGCTCAACTAATAATAGGTGTACATCAAGTATTCTATAAATTCAGAAGAGAGAAGTACCTAACTTAACTTCTAATTTTATTACGATTGGGAGTCTTCAACTCCGAATCACACCCTTACAAATACTTTGCATATAAAAGCTAACTTACTTTTTTTTTTTTAATTGCTCAATTCTAGCTCACTTGTCACGCCTTAAAAAAACTAATTAAAACATAATTCTATATTTTCTTTAACTTCTTTTTTCTCAAAATGTTAAAATATGTGTATATGCAGAAAAGAAATTACTTAGGCCTGTAGTCTGGGGAAAAGAAGGAAATCTTGTTAACCAATGCATTAAAAAAAGAAAAAAAAAAAAAAAAAAACCAACCCCCAAAAAAACCCCTTAACAAACCTCCCCAGACTTCTAAAAAGCTACTGCCAGAAGTGGAAGAAATTGCTTTTGCCTAAGGGTGGATTTTCTTAAGACTTTTCTTCCTCCATCATTTCCTCTGCAAAGTGAAGATTATTTCACCATCAAAAGCAACACATAGTGTGTGATTTCCCTTCTTTGGCAGTCTAGAATGGAAATTTTACTACCTTCCTGAAAATGTTCATGCGTTTAGTTGGTTGGTTCTTTTTCTTAAAGTTCTGAAAAGGTTCTCAGCTTCTTACCTGAAGTACTTACACTATAAAGGCAGTGAAATAGTAATGCAAAGACGTGGGATCTTTCATTATTTATCAAGAAGTGTTGATAATTTATATTTTCTGGAGGTGTTCTGAAGGAAAATTCTTGTCAAAGTACTCACAAGATTTAGTTTTATTGTTCAACAAAGTATACTTTGTCTTTTCTATATTTTAAATAATCCCTTTTTGAAATGAGCTGTTTGGGTTCCTAATACTCCACTGACCTGATAACTAAACTAACTGGAATCATTGGAGGTTATGGCATTAATTCAGGCTGGGGAAAAATTAAGGACTAGATCCAAAAACAGGATAGAGGCAGAGTTTTATGCAGAGACCATGTCACTAACTCTGGAAGTGGTAATACCTTACCATGGTGCTGCACTCACATAGATGCTTTTGGGATATGACTTAGATGAAGTCCTTAGATTAGTTCCCACTGCAAAGCAATTTTCGGCTGCAGTGTGAAGTAATTAGAGGATCTGAGTATGACCCTCATTATTTGACAGGACACAGAAGTAACATAAGAAGGAATAAATAGATTTATACAAATAAATACATTTCTGGGTGCAACTAAACTTTAGTAACAGATACCTAATTAGACAATATTTAGAATATATTCCTAAAATAATATCATAGCTTTTATTGTTTCTTGATTTTTAATTACCAATAGAGCTTATCTGCTCCAATAAAACTTCCATGAATGGTTGGGTCAATATAAAGGTCTATAAGACCTTCAGATTAGGCCAAATTTTGCCTAACCTGTCCCAGAGTGGGTTTCATCCTGCCATCTCAGAATTCCATGCATGGATATTACTACCCAAGACTTCTTTGTTAAGGAAGTGGGGACCTCCAGGAAGGATTCAACTTTCATCCTGAAATAGACGTGTGAAATTAGCCATATATATTGCACTGTGGAGCTGCCTCTTTCTTTCTCTACCACTTTCTGGTCCTATATTAAATTCTTGACTACACAGATTCAATTTGGAAGCATGTTCTGGCACTTGTAGGGTGCATTTTATCTTAGCTGTCTTAGATCATTAGCGAAATGATCCACGCCCAACAAGTACCTTCTTCACTCCATTGACTATAAACAAGTCTAAATGACTCTTACTGTCGGCAGCTCCATTTGACCAAATGATTCCCATACACTGTCTAATGTAGAGCACATAGCTGGAGGCAGGGTTAGATCATTTCAGAATAATGCATATCCCCAGTGGTTTATATACCCCCTCTGAGGCTATATATAACGAAGCATTTGTTGAAGATGTTTTGATATATGTTAGCAGCCAAACTGGCTCTAAGATCAAGGGACAGCAGAGATACCCTAAATCACATTTCATATTTCTACTTCTGGCCAGTCCTGAGAACAGGCTACATTCATTGAATTCATGAGATATACATATGAACGCAGGATACAGCTTTATCTAAAGCCACATTTTGTCACAGCATAAATTCAGTGTTGTGTGCCAGACCTAAGTTTGATGGCATTCCAGTCTGTAGAACACGAGGATGATTCTGTGCAAATTTGGCCAATTACGATATGGAAGGCTAGATGGTGTAGACGCAATATATGTTCGTGGTGCTTTGTGAGGTGAAGGGAAATTTTAGGGGAAATTAGACTGCCTTTTCACAGAATTGCTTGTGAAGACTCTCAAAGAACAGTCTAGCCATTTGCTACCTATTTTCATAATTTGGTAACACTACCCTGTCAAGAAGGCTTGACATGCTAACATAATGACTCTCAGTTTGTTTTTTCTTTTTTTTGACTCCTCATCACTCATTAACTTCATCCACAGATCTTTAAGCAGCATGAGAGAGAGGAATATCATCTTCATATTAGGCAGATAGAAAACAGAAGGCATCAGAATGCTTCCTACAGGCCACTGGAAAATTCAGAGTTAGAGAACCTGTTTTTTTAAGCTCTAGGCCAGGCTTCTTTGTATGAAACGGCATCTTTACATTGGAACTTATATAAAGTGTGTGCACATGAATTCAAGCATGTCTAAATCATCAGGATGTTGACATGACAGCATTTAATTTTCCAGACTAAATTATATTCCTTTTCCATTGCATGGTGTCTTAAAAGCTGGTAGAAAGTATGTTCTTAGGCAATGAATTTGCTTTCAGTGACATGGAGACTGAATATGTTCCTGAAAAGGACTGGTCACAAGGGCCAACAGATCTCAGTGCTGCTAGTTGGCCTGAGTTGTTGCTGAATTGTTCTAATCAGTGCTCAATACATTGCATGGCAGAATTCAATTCTATAGGCTACATCCTGCCTAATTTTTCTTTGTTATTACATGTGTAGGCATATATGCAAAATAACATAGTGTTGTGTCTTGACTCCTCATTTTAATTGGCAGTATTCAAAAGCAGATAGAGAATGAAAACCCAGCTAAAATTAAGTCCTTAGAAATTAGTAGTTAATGAGGAAATAAATAGGGGGCCAGCTGAGACCGTACTCTATTACAAACACGTAGAAAAATTATTACTCTCTGAAGAATGAATAAGAAATACAAGATATGAATCATGTGGTAGAGTGGTAATAAACTCAGAAGACTACCCAGTAAAGGAACAGAATTTAAATATATGCTCTGTGTTTACTGGGCCCCAAAGCTTTGGACTTAACAGCTTAAGAGCTTTGCATTTCACTTTTAGAGGCTGCTGAACTAGTTAAAGGAAGGTTTGGAAACCCATATTTAAAGAGCATTTAAATAATGAGAGCTTGCGTATGCCAAGCATTACTCCATGGAGACTTGGAAAAGCCAAGAAATAGGCCCTGCAGAGAGGCCACCTTGCACTGTGGTGTTACGCATTGCCCCCAGGCTCTGCACACAATCCAGGCACTGTCTGTCAGTGAGAGTTTCACGGATTCTGGCGAGAGAGTAAAGCGCACTGGTTTTGGCTGGAGCTGTAATACTTCACTGCTTCCATGACTTTCTCTTGTTTGAGCTACAGTAAAGCAATCAGGAGATGTTAACTGTAATTCGCTTGTCTACATGTCCTGAAGGAGTCCAAGAGGAATGAACAGAGGATTCCCCTGTTCTCATATGCTTTTCACGTTAAAAGGCTGTCTTTAAAAAGTCATTCTGTCTAAGGTAACTTAGATACTTCAGATACAGCTATGCTGTCTTTAAACTAGGTTTGCTTGCACACAAGGTTTAATTTGAGATTTTAGAGCCAAGTGGCTTGAATATCCTTAACCATACGGTTTGTACAGCTAAAGCTTGTCAGGGGACATGCTTGGCTTTCCCAAGAAGAGTTAACATGTAAACCAATACATGGGCAATGGAGTAATGAGGAATTTGTACTTGAATGTGAGCTGTAAACTAACATGATAATGAAGATACATTGTTACCTATTCTTATCAATTTTAGATTTATACATAATATCATTATGGCATGAAACTGTCAAAATCAGAGACACTTTTCATCAGAGTTAAAATGTGTTTATTCTATAGAATGAAAAATACATTTAAAAATATATTCTATATCTTCATATAGTAGAAACAACCTCTTCTGTCTAAACCACAGAGCTTCCATCTGTGTCAGCTTTAAACAAACTTAAAATAGATACACTAACATGTAGCCTCTCCTTTTCTCCCTCAGCAATATCGTCCTTAATAGCCCATTTAAGATTTCTTTAGCATTGCCTCCTATGTAGTGTGCTCTGCAAACCCATCCACAAAATCGTCACTTCTGTCTCCACTGAAGTCACTCAGTGGCTTCTCCTCTCAAACCGAATGTCTCCAATTGCTTCCCTTAGTCAGCTATGCCACCCACAAGTACCTGTGGAAAGGGAACATAATAGTGTCAGTGTTTTTCCCGCCATGTTCTCCTCCCTCTCCTTACTATTTCCTCCCCTTCTTGATTTCTGTTAGCCTACATTGCTAGGTTAAAGATTGTGTCATTCACAGCATTGCTAACCTCAGACACTCAAAAGGAATGTGTTAGCCCCTGAATAATAATAAGCTTGGTTTAAAAAAATATATATTTGCATGATCATGTTTATACATTTTATTTGCCTTCTGCAACTTTACATGTGATTTTATAGTTAATGTTTTAATCATGGGGGCTAAGGTGGGGGTTTTCTTATATGAAAGCTAAGATTCTTATATACAAACATGTTACTCTAGGAGCTGAAGGTTAGAGAAAATATCAGATATCCAAAAAAAGTTGTGATTAAATTGAAATACAGTATTTATTTTTGTTGGGGAAACATCTGTTTGAATAGTAAAGTTTTATTGCACCATTATTTGTCCTGCAGGATCCAAGAGCTCAAAGTTCTCCTTTTGGCACTCCTATCTGTCTACTGATCAAGAGATGATAGATCCATAAAAGCTGAACCTCTGATGAAGTTCTCCACCCCTTGAGGAAGAGAAACAAATGCCAAGACTATCACCCTTTCAAAGTTACTCTCTATTTTAGCAACTAGATATCAAAGGAAATGTTCACAGCAGCTTATCAATCTTTCAACCTCTTTTCTTTTCTTACCACAGCTGAAACAAGAACTTGAAACTGGGTATACAGAGAGTGAGAAAGTGGATTCCTAGCTAAGACTGAAAATTTCGTTACATGAAAATGCTGTGATGCAGATCTCTGAGGTAAGGCTGAGAGATGGACCTGGACCTTAGACGTGATACGAAAATGCTGTTCTATCTGGAGAGAATGAAAGTAAATAGGAAAACAGATAGCTCACATGCCTACCTCCCAATGAGCAGAATACTAAATAGTAGTAGCTGTGTTCCATTAACATGCTATATCACTATTATAGAGAAAGGATTTAGTACTGGAAACCTGGTGCTAGCTAGAAGTTCCACTCTGCTTTCATGGCTATCCTTTTTAATGCATATGGTGGGAGGAAGGGGATCTAACAGTGTGTTCCTCCAGGTCTCTAACTCAAATGGGCAGTCTGGTAGTTGTGGTTGTAAACAAATATATTTTTTAATTCCCCCCACCCATCCAAATGATAACCATAAATTATTACAATTTAAATGTAGATTTTTCTTTTACATTTGTCAAGCTAATCCTAAGTCTTTTGAATATTTATACCTATGATTAATGTGTGTAATAATACTTTCATTAATTTTAGTGGCAGTATTCTATGCATAACCCTAAATATCTGCATGACTATGTTACAGATATGTTATTGTTTTAGGTAGAAATGAATAGGTATGAGAGGTCAAATATAAAAGAGCAGATTTTAATAGTTGGTCAGTAAAACTTACAGGAAAATCAATGTACCAGGTTTAATTTGATTGAAAATGTTCTAAATTTTGTAAAATACATTCAAGACCTTGTGTTTAGGACCTTGTTTGCAAAGGTTAGTGGGGGTTATCTACTTGATGCAAAAATACAGACTAAATATTTCCAAATAAAGATCAAAATGTGCAATTGTTGAAAGTCCTTAAATTCACCCCAGCTATCGAGTTGTGCAAACATCTGTTTGAGCACTCCAGATACAGCTCTGGCACGAGAACCTACACATTATACTGCATGATGAACAGTGAAGAGATTCGCAGTAGTAGAAAAAACATCTTTATGCAATTTTCAGAGAAAAATGGCTAGCTGATGTTTTAAATGATGATGTGACAAAATGATTATATTGAGTGGAGGAAGGCTATTTCCAATATCTGGCAGTGGAATGCAATTTCAATTCAACAGCAGCAGCGCTCTTGTGAGATTTGACCAAAGGGGAGTAGTTGGAAAAGATAAAGATCAAAGGAAGGGGGGCTAGCCTGTGGGAATCATGCAGATGAAACTCCAAATCTGGATAGGCAGCATCCGTTGCTCCCAGCTTTTTGGCTGCCTTTCATTCCATCCAAAATACAGCTGCGAGATTTTCCATCTTGCTCTTTATTTCTTTCCTTACATATTATGTTCAAGCTTCTCTTCCTCACTTTCAAAACACTTCACAGGTCCACTCCTGGTTGCACCACTGCCCTCCTCACCTCTTCCTGATCTCTGCAGCCTGCCAGCTCTCCTTTTCTGACTGCTGTCTTTGTCTTCCAAATCCACTGAACGTTTTGCACCTTTTTTACTATGCCACCCTGTAGCCCTGGAACAGCCTTCTGATTATTTCAGCTCAAACTCAGCTCCTCTGCTGCCCTCAAACCCTTCTTTAAAAGTCTCTCGTGTTGATGTTTTGGTATGTCAGGGGCCAGAATTTCTTCCCTTGATTTGATGCGTAGAGGGATAACTTCCACATGTAGTTTCTGGCAGCCCACATCCACAGAGGAAAGGAGATAATGAGCCAGATTTCATGAATGAAGGTATAAGGGGTCTCAGTACATAGCAAACCACCACAGCTCAGGAATGGAGGCAACTACACGATTTTAAACGTAGTTAAAACAAGGTGAAAGGGTGTAGGGACAATCTTACTCACTTTGTTTCAGTCTTGATTTTATTTAATCTAAACCATAGCTTGCTTCGAAGCCAGCATAAACCATTATGATCAGTATAGAGGTGACTACAACAGCATGTATGAAATAATAAATTATTCTTTTACAGCACTTTTCATCAGTGCATGTGAAAGCACTTTACCAGGAAGATGGGTGGACTGTTCCTACTTTGAAGAAGGGGAGACTGAGTTACAGAGGCTTGAGATTCATTTCCAAGAACACAACAGTCAGTAGCAGAGAGGTAGAAACAAATCCAGGTCTTCTGAATTCCAGCTTTGAGGTCTATTCACTACATCCTATGGCCAACGGCCTGTTGTATCCTACTTCCTAGCAAAGCTTTGTAACTGTAGTAGGAAACAAGAGAACAAAATTCAGTGGTCAGACCACAAAGTCACTTTTCCCATCAGGTTAGAAGATGTTCATGAACTAGACCATAAGGTTAGGAATAGTCTTCTAAAGTAAAACATACAAAAGCTTTTGTCTTTTTTTTCCCCCCATCTAATAGAATTCACATTTTTGTTACGTCTGGGCAAGTAAATCCCCTAAATGTGTCCTTTCCTCTAAGAATGAAAAAGAAATCAGTAAAATTTCCTTATAAATTGTAAAAACCCAGATATCCTCCTCTTCAAGGATGAAGAATCATTATCTCCAGTTAGTGGATTGAGGTCTATGCTTCCTAGTTCATCTGGCTGCGTTCAGTAGGAATAGTTTTGATCTGAACACTTTTGGAGCCATTAGGAAAAAGAATCTCTTGGAAAATGAGAAAATCAGGTAATGCTTAACTTGTGTGCTCACTTGTATTCATTTGCGAATTCCAGTAACAAGGGCCGAAGACTTAAATAAAAGCACCCATTTTAGACAGGTATAAAGAAACTGGAAATGCAGTCCTGCCAGCAGAAAGAGCTCATGAGGCTCTTTATTTTCGTTTACCACTGGAGAGAAGATGTTGCCTTTCACATATGCTTTGCAATGAAACTGTGTTCAGGCTAGATAGTGCTATTAGGTCAATATATATATTTCGAAAAGAAAACTTGTGGAAGACATATGAACAATTTCCTTTGTTTAATACAGAGAGTTTTGTTGGGATCTCCTAAGAGAATGTATTGGTGGCTTGATTCAGAAAATGAATAAAAACACGACCTTTTAAGAACCAAAGGTTAATCTGACAAAACATCATGCAGAAGACATGTTATAACTACTCAGAAGCCGCACAGAATAGCCTGAGGCAGTAAGTAAAGAGGCAAACAGTGAAAAGAATGGCCCAAGTAGGGTAAAAAAATTTTTTTGTGATAAAAAAATATATTCCCAACTGGAATATAGACTTTAAGTTGAGGTTACATATACTATCAGCAAGTTGCGTATAGGTTCTGTGCTTAGGTCCCCCAGGTTCTCAGGCAATCTGGGAGCAAAAACTAGCCATTCTGCTACTTATACTTTTTAAAATCATATTTAAAAGGAGCATAAATAGTTCAATTTACCTTGTGGTTTTTATTTTGATGTCAATGACATAGTTATTAACTTTTTGCTGTTGAATGTTACTTTGTAGAATATGCAATTTGTACCACAATTCCCACAGAGCAGTGTGTGAAGTTCCTGTAAAAATTGAGTAAATCGGAGTGTAAGTACAACAGGTAAACCCAGAGAATTGTAATTTAACGTTAATTAATTATTTTTAATTAATATTTAACAATATGAAAAGCTTGCGGTTCTGCAGCGTACTAACACTAGTTTGTGTAGTGTGGTAACAGCAGCTAGCAATCTTGTCCTAAACAATCAAGCAGAGATTATGAATGAGGATAATGTACAGTTTCCTTAGATACTTCTTAAAACTGTGATGGTATTTACTTATGATTTTTTTATGGTGCTCAGAAGGTTTGCTTTGTAGCCATAAGTAGGTTTTTTTGCAGAGTTTTTCGACAGAGGTAAATTCTATTACTGTAGAATCCTAAACCATTGATGATTATTGCAGGATCTTATTTAAGCAGACAGAACATAAAATATGCATCGTATTGGACTAAATAGGTGGTTTTAAAATTACTATATTATGGTTTTTTGTCCTGAAATTTTCTGGATAAAAACTTAAAAACCTAAATATTTCATGTGCACTTGAGGCTAAAAAAAATTCAAAACCTACATAAAGTTAACCTAGAATGTTCTTTGTGTAGCATAAAAAATTACACGGATCCCATCTCTGTCCAGCAACACATTGCAGGTGATTTTATTACTATGAAAGCTGGTAGTTTCCAGTCAATAGTTCTTTCACAATGGTGCATTTTATAACCAGGCTGCTTCCATCCCTGTATGAGTTACCTCCAGCTGGAAGAGTGCCACCTGCCCTCCTGACTCTTCTTGCCATTCTTCAGCTCTTGATTGGAGACTTTGAAAAAGTGCCACTATAGACTGTGATGTGAAAGAGCATTGGCAAAATAATGAAATCTAAGTAGAGGAACAGATGTGTGCTCTCTGGAAAAGCTTAATCATTTGGGATTGGGTAAACCAATTATTCTGGTTTTCAGTTTTGGCTTGACTGCGATTCTTCATGAAACTCTGTGATTATTCTTTCTATGTTATACTTCCATCAGTAAAAACTTTACTTCCTGACAGATGTTGACAGGAAGTATCAAAACCTGAATATAGCCTTAAAGTGTCTCCTGTTATTTCTAGCATATCTGCTCTAGACATCTGATTTCTCAACATTTTTTTCTTTTTCTTTTTTCTTTTTCTTTTCTTTTTTCTTTTTCTTTTTCTTTTTCTTTTTCTTTTTCTTTTTTCTTTTTCTTTTCCTTTTTTCTTTTTCCTTTTCCTTTTCTTTTTCTTTTTCCTTTTTTCTTTTTCTTTTTTCCCTTTTCTTTTTCTTTTTTTTTAACCTGTTCTTTTTTCCTTTTTTTTTCTTTTCCTAGGAAAAATACAGAAATTTTCACGGGATGCTTTAAATCAGTCCTTTAAATCAGTTTCTCTAAGAACTGTTAAAGACAGTACAGTTGAATGTAAATGTAGAGGTTATATTAAATACCTGCAATACATAGTTTAGCTTTCAGAATTCTTCTTAGTAAGTACTTATTTTTGAATATCTAAGAATAGTAATGCAAATTATTTCTGGTAGCTTTCTCAGACTGCAACATCATATTGCATATCTGGGTCCATTAATGTTTAACAATGTTAGTATGTAATGTGAATAAGTAGCTACATAAAAATATATAATTATGTACTAACAATGTTAGTATATAACTATAGAACAACGTTAGCATATAACTTTTAAAAGCATTCAAATGGCTCATGATGGACAACCTTGAATGCATGCTAAAACTGAGCAATAACAATTATTGAGGAAAAAAAAGTACTTCTGTTTCTAGTTTAACTTACATGAACATATATATACTAACCAGCACATAATAAGGGAATTTGGCAAAGGATTTGGAAATACAAAAATGACAGGCTAGAAAAACTGTTCTTTTTGTATGACCCATATTCGTTCTTCTTCAGCTGTGTGTGTCGTGTAGCGTATCTGGAAGTAAGGCCATCTAAGCAAATCAGACTTACTAAGAAAGCAGAAATATTGCTGAAGAACTTGAGAAAATGGGATGTGTTTTGTGCTTGAAAGTGAAAAATATCACCTAGTATGCAAAGTGGCTCTATGATTATTGTTGACAAATCAAGACAGATGGAGCATAGGTTTCCCATCCCTTTAGAAATAGCTCATTTACTGTGGTGTTTGGCTTATAAAATACACTCTGTTTCTTTCACCAGTCCTTCCTGGAGAGACAAATCATGCTGATGTGCAGTTCTTATGTCTAAGCAACATTTAGGGTCATTATACTCCTCACTATATTTAACTGTCTTGTCAACAAGAAAGGGACAAATGCACTTGGCTGCTCATTTTTTAATTAATTACTCAAGCGAGTTGGTGTCTGCGAAAGAAAACCAGGGTGATAGGAGAAAGAAAACCTCTGTTTACAGGTAAAAAATGGCTTCATGCAGCTTCAGGACCAATGCTGTGGATTGGTATATCTAGTCTTCCAACACAGATAATGGGGATAAAAGAAACAGTAATAATTTCATCTATAGCTCTACTGTATTACTGAAAAGATGAACTCTCTTTCTGAATTTAATTTTAAAGGTTGTAGGTCTCTATCAGACTATCATCTTCTGCACAAAGCCCACAGGACATCTCTAAAACTTTTATCAGTCTGTCAGATTCTGTTGAAATTGGTCAATGTATTCCAGAGTTATTCAGACGGCATATCAGCAGACACATAGAAATATCTCTTCTATTTCCTTAAAGAACACTCTAAAACCAGGAACTGAAAGTGGAGTTCCTTACTTTCTCTTTTGTTTCAAAATAAGTGACCTATTTATCAAAAATATTTGAGAAGATAGCAACCTTCATTATATGAAAAATGTGATTCTTGGGGGAAAGTACGAACAATTTCTGAAGCCATTGAGCATCTAATTTAAAAGAAGGTCCCTGTTTACAATCTGCAGTTAAAGAAGAACTAAACCTAATTGTCTGGGAGTTAATGTACCATTAATGCTTTTAATTGTATAGATAATCCTATCTGCCACATCTCTTTTGTCTTCTTCTCCTGGAACTCCTGGGATAATATTGATTTCAGCTTCCGATAGGCTGTGTAGCTTTGAAGCAGATTAATATGGTTTTTCTGCGGCTATATCAGTAAATCATTTACATTAGCACGACGCAAAGAAAACCTCATCAAAAAGCTTTATGTTTTGTCAAATCAAACAGCAGAGCGAGGTTCAAGAAGCAAAAACATGCTAGAATAAAATCATTTGCTGCATTACCTTAGGGGAGATACTGCCATTTGATCCACACTAAAATAGGGATAATGATAAAGGATTTCTCTGTAAAGTGCATTGGGGTTTACAGATGGCATACTATAAGAAAAAGTAATGAATGATTATGAAGTGATTTATTCAAATGAATATACTTTAATGGTCATAAAAAAGTCACAGAAAATCTTACGAATGGAAGCTGGACATTTCTGCCAACTCCATCATTATGGACACAATCCAGACTCAGCAAGTTGGTTGAAAAAATGGAGTATCAAATACTTGAAATGTGTTGCATTGCACAGTTTTGTGAAGATTAAAAACTTTTGGACCTTTCAGCAAGTAGGAGAGGAGTTTAATAATCTGATATTACTCTTTAAATATGCGTTTCAATGAAACTGTAAAAATAACACAGGTAGCCTGAGTGGAATAAGGTTTGATTATTCATACTGATAAATTGGAGTAGATCTGAATGTAAGATGGAAAGCTAAACATGTTGCCATATGGTTTGGAAACACTATTAACCTTACAGTCTCAGATGTTGATCTCAAGCGATCATTACAGTTGTGCAATATAGAGTATCCTCTGCGGCTCATTAATTAGCTTAGAGGTTAGAGAGATAACTGAACTGTTATTAAAACAAAAGACTTGAAGAACTGCCCGAGCAATAGTAGAAGGAGAGGTCTGGAAGGAATAAGAACTGCCTTCTGAAAGAATTGGTAATGAGATCTAACAACTTGGGAACCCTTAGAAAGAATCGTGTTCTCTGCTTGGAAAACAAGTGGGAACAATTTTCCACAATTTGGCAAACAGTCATT